>CM060985.1:151419547-152837047 GCA_030765065.1 Deroplatys truncata | reverse complement strand
TTGTCCTTTGTCAAATATATGATACTTTATTTAAAATTGTTTGAGCCATATGTAGAAAATTATAAACTTCGTAGTATGTAAAGGGTAATTTAGGGTGAGGGATTTTCTTGAAAAGTTTCGTGTCCATCTTTTAAAGTTGAACATAAATACAAAGTTGGGCATTCATTAATTTTTTTGTTAAATCTCGACATTGAATGTTTGGGTGGAATACAATACTTCCACTACATACTATACGTAGTAGCGAAGGAAAAATTTACATCAAAGTTGTGGGATGGGCCTCCTAATCAGACAGTGACTCTTGTCCTTCCAAACTATAACCTTAATAGTCTCCAGCCCTCTACTTGAATTAGAATCTTAGAATCATAAGTTACACATCTATGTTATGTACGATATTCTTTCTTTAGTTTCATTAATCTCTAATAAACTTGGAGGTTACGCGCAGAGACAGCAAGTGTGGGAAGTATTTCTTCATACTTCATTTAAACGGGTAACATGTCCTGTTCAGGTTGTGGTAGACAAAGCTTACGGAAAGAGCAAGGTAAACAGAGACAATTGAAGTTTTTCCAGTACCAATTTTTACTTTCTCTACACGTATACTAAGTAAGGGAAGTATTGTATTCCACCCAAAAATTCGATACCGAGATTTCACCGGAAATACCTGTTTTGAGACACCCTGAATCCAAAAAACGCATTATTGTAAACATGTCCGTGTGTGTGTGTCTGTGAACAGCATAACTCAGAAACGAACAGTCGGATAAACACCAAACTTCGTATTTAGGTTCAGTATTTTCCAGAGATGTGACACGAAGGTTTTCAAGAAAATCCCTCTCCCAGATTACCCATTAAATGCAACATTTTTCGAAAACTTTAATTTTCTCAAAAATGGCTCTAACGATTTTGATTAAAATATCATATGTTTAAGTTATTTTCATGACAAATGAAATGTATATCTCGAATTTTCTGGGAATGTCTCCAAAAGTATTCTTCATTGTGAACGGCTTTTGCATAACTGGTAAACCATAAGAGAGACAAAATTTTACTACACCAAAAATGTAGATCGCGTTAAAATACACAATTTATGTCATAGAAATTTTTTGTTATTGAGTGAACCATTTTCGAGATATTCCATTAAATTTTTCAGTACTTATACATTTTCTCAAATTCGTTATTCATTTTTTTATGCCTTAACATGCAAAGAGAATGGAATGCGCCACATAGCAACCAGCGCTTAAAAAATTTGACTATCGCTTAAAACCTACCATATCCCCCTTGCATCTACAAGAGAATTAGCAATAAGAGTAACATCTCGATTAACATGAAGCATATGGAGAATAAGCGTTTGTAAAAATAGTTTGTACAAGAGTAGAGAAATTCATGTGAGTGTAACATATCAGAGTTTTTTCAGGAAAGGTGTTCTTGTCTGCATACGAAGACACTCCTCAGACGTTAAATCCTCCTGTGTTGGAAATGTCTATTTCCTGAAATCCCACTAGAGTTTGCATTTGATGCAGTTAACTTAATTGTGAAACATTTACTTTAGTCTTTTCTTTCCTCCAGAATTTCTAACAGTAAATTCATAAACTCCACTTTCTTTCTTGTACCTTAAAGTTTGTTTTCTAGAATTTTGCCCTACACTATGTAGACTCGTAAACACCAGCATCCCAGCTCACTTTCTAACCCTGAGTTATAACAGGAGTTAACCTTTGTAAGGGTTGTTTTTCTTGGGATTTCCTTTATGTGGTAAACACCGGGTAACTCTCACCTCGGTGTAGCCCATTTTTTCCAGCATCACTTCATTAATTTCATTCATCACCTGCGTATAAGCGAGTTGTTCAAAGGAAACGTTACATTCCAAAAGGAAAATTCCCATATCCTTTATCTCCATACTTCTTAGAGCAATATGCAATTAAGGTCATCATTAAGGGCCATTCATATACAAATATTAATATTAACGCGAGGACATAACCGTATGACATAAATAAAACATTCGCCTTGCCATTTACAATATTAACAACTCCTTAACATGAAAATAAGACTTCTGAAGTGTGAAAGTGATTAAAAATGGAGGTTTCGATGGTAAACGACGATGGAACAGAGCATTTATGTTGTTGCAAATTACATTAATTTTGTTTGTGTTATACCCGGTGTTTCAGAAATACCTTTACAAACTTCCTGACACCAAAAGAAGGGAAAAAGTTCATATAAACGTATATCCCCTTGGTTTTCCCGTTATTCCTGTCACAATGAAAGTGTGAGTTCAACGGCCTTCGGGGTCCAACCTCAAAACTTCATTTCTCTATGCATTCATAGAAGGCGTTGACCCATTTGTACTACATACGGTAGATGGCGAAGTGTTGCCATGGAGACTTATTTACGTTTGTCATTTGTCATTAGTCTGTCTTCAACGTTTCAATTGTGTACATGTAGTGAGTTAACTACACGTGTTTCGTTCCACAATGACTATTCATTTCGTGAACATGAATCTACCATGACCGATGGATAGGCAGAGGAGGACCAGTTCCATGGCCTGCACATTCTCCCGACCTCAATCCTGGGGCACCTTAACCCATTGGTTTATGGAGCAGCCATCCCGGATGCAGAAACGCTTCATCGACGTGTCATGGAAGCCTGCGAAACCATTCGACATCATCCCGGAGTTTTTGACAGGGTGCGACATATCATGATTCGACGAGTACAGGCATGCATAAAAGCAAGAGGAGGACATATCGAGCATTGCTTATGAGTTTTGTGTGTTATATGCGTACCACTGTGTTGAACACTTCCCAACGAGAAAACAAAGGATTATGTGACATATGTCTATATGAACTTTTTTCCTTCTTGTGGTGTAAGGAACCCATACCTGATGTTTAGAAAAGTATTTCGGAAACACCCTGTATATTATATTTTTCCATACATGAAAGAAAATGAAATAATTTATAACCTCTAACGTTTCGCACAACTTCGAAGAACACCTCAGTAATAATAACTGAAATCTATTTAGTTCATTTACAACCTTTTTTCCCAAATATTTTGTTTTAAGAATTAATTATCTCTTTAAGATTATATGTTTTCTGTCATGAAGACAACATTAATTTCAAATACAATTATTACCTTCTCATTAAATTACTTCATTTCTCCTAGTTTCTGCTAATGTGTAGTATGATACTGTTTTTTCTCTTGAATCCATAAACAGAAACATAAAAGCTTGGAGATTGCAAGGTTTGGCATTAGCGTCTTGCTATAGTGTTCATATTCATGTTAACAAAAATGATTGTGAATGGTCCCATTAAGGCAGTATTTTTACCACTTAAATAATTTCACTCTAACTATATAATATGTAAATTCAATAACAGCCCATCTTAAAGAAATATGTGTATGTAACTATATATAAAAAGTGTATATTACAATCATTGTATATGTTTATGTTATTGCATACATGTTCAATAATGCTATGTGAATGTATTACGTAATTTAATAATGTAGGAACTGTGAGAAATAGGTCAAAAGTTGCTAACAATGAGGTAACAACGAGGTAAACTTGAGGCAATAATGAATTAGAAAGTAATAATACAACTGATGATTTTTGGAAGCAATAATGTAATTTTGTGACAGTTTATAAAATTATCAATCAACAACCAGAAAAAGCTTTAGTTAAATGAAGGTATTCTATTGGAGTAGGATTAGCAAATCAGAAACTGAAATACAGAAATTTACAAATTTAGGCTGTAGAAATCAAGTTAGTTGCTTGTAGACAGCGCTCATAACTAGACGCGTTGGTTGTAGACAGTGTTCCTAACCGGACCCGAGATACGTCCTCGAGAAATTTAATACGTATTCAGTGTGAGACGAAACATATTACATTATTTAATTATACATAAAAATGATGATAATAATAATAATAACAATAATAATAAAATAATAGTAGTAATACTCAAATAATCTAATAATACTAATATTATAATAATGATAATATAATTAGATAACTTAACATCACATAATGAAACTAATTCACATCTCTTTTTATTGTCCATAACCATTTCTGTTTTACTATGGACAGGTACTCTCCTACCTTTTTACTATTCTTGTTAAGGCTACTTCCTGTCCAGTTTTAACCATTTCCCATTTATAGGTTGCTTTCTCCAATGCTGTGTACCTTTACAATAAAAAACAATATGTTCTAAATCTTTTCTTTCCCCACATATTGGACACTGGTTCTGTGGGAACCCATTTCTTATTCCCATTAGTCTCCATACACCTGCTCGTACCCAGGCTATACTTTCTCTTTGTTCCTTATTTGAGTTATCCACATACTGTTCTCTAGCCCATATATTTTTTATTAATATATATGATTCCAAGGAACTTTCTTCCCGATGCTACTAAAGAAATGTTGTATCTCTATATCTTCAAACCTCCGCCTAGCTTCTTTCCAAAAACCCTTAACATTATTTTTCCTTCTTCTCCAAATTTCTTTCAGACCACTATTTTCCAAATAAGTTTGTATACTATAACTCCACCCATTTTTCTTTAAGCTCCTTTCTTGCAATTCCAAACACTGCCTCAACAAGTTCTCTTCTAAATTTAATAGCCTGTACCAATAATTAAGAGCTCTCTCTATTATTAACCCTTTTCTCCCCACTCTCTGCATTTCAATTAGAGCAAATTTCTTAACTGTAGCATTTGACAGGCCTAAAACTTCTCTACATAAACTCCTATGTACCATATCTATCTCTTCCCAGCCTCGTTCGACTCCCCATATTTCACTTCCATATAACATTTTTGCTTCAACTACTGTGTTATATATTTTCTCTAGCCATTTAACATTTATATCTGTTATTCTATATTTTCACCCTCTAAATCGCTGATATTGCCCCTTTCCTCTTCGTTAATAACAGTTTCTTCTGTTTCCCCCATTTTCCACCCCATCCAATTTAACCCCTAAGTATATACAATCTCTGACCACTTTATATTCCTTCTCTCCATTTTTCCACTTTTCATACTTGCTCAGTTTGGCACCTTTCTTAAACACTATAATTTGAGTCTTCTCTTGATTTACTTTCAGATTCCATTCATCACAGTATTTATTCATTTGCTGTAGGGACTGCTTTAGACCAATCGTTTAAACTGATCCTATCGCTAAATACTTAAATTTACATTAAATATACATCATTTATCACAGGAAACCAATTATTATTCCTTCCTATCTAAGTGAGGATATCATCAATATAGGGATTAAATAACATAAAGTTTAAAAGCAATACATGAGGTTACTTTGAGGCAGGATTTTTAACACTTAAATATATCAGTCTAATTATATACTATAAAATTTAATAACAGCCCACCTTAAAGCAATATGTGTATGTAATAATATATAAAGTGTATGTAACAGTCATTGTATTATTTTTGTATTATTATGTACATGTACAATAATGTTGTGTGAATCTATTATGTAATTTAGCAATGTAGGAACTGTGTAAACAGAAGGAAGCTGTTTTGCGTAGTAAACAGAATTACAAAGTAAAAGTCGAAAGTTGCTATATAATGAGGTAACCTTAAGACAACAATAAATTAGAAACTTTAATAAAGGCTACTAATGATTCTTGGAACAATAACGTAGTATTTAGAACACTTTATAAATAGCCAATCAAAAACTAGAAAAAGCTTAAGTTAAATAAAAGCATTCTGTTGGAGTAGGCTTAGTATATCAGAGACTTGAAATAGAGGAAATATACAAATTCAGGCGACAGACGCTACAAGATTCGTACCCGATCGGTATGAGTTCAATGTGAGACATGGGGTGAGAATGATATAAAGTTTACCTGTTAAAAGTGAAAATAACAATATTCTCACAGCTCTATAGTAGATTACATCAGTGAAGTATTATTTAATCGTGTTAAGGGTTAATAAAAAGAGTACAATACAATTATAATTTGTGTAAGCCTTCATTCTTTAGCCACACCAGCGTTGCTAAAAGATACGTGTTCTAAACAAATACTGATGCAGCAAGGCATACATATATAATATTTAAATAAACATTAAAATACAAAGTTGATTTTTTTAACGTGGGACGAAGGTCACCGGAAAAGTGAACGTGGGGCGAACGCCACCGGAAACTTTGTACCGTACGTGGTTTGAACACTCCAAGAAACATATCTCCCGCAATACGTGGTCCAACCACAACAATATAAAGGATTTCAAGTTTGGCTCTCCAACAGTGGGGCTACAACTACTGCAAGTTTGGCTTCCATACGTGGTGCTTCAAACCTCTCAAGTTTGGCTTCTCTACGTAGCCTCTCAACCTGTCGCTTAGGTGAGGACGGCTTCCTCCACCCATGTTGACTCTCTGACTGCTTGTGCTCAAGAAAGTCGGCCCTGTAGCGTAAAGCTCCGGCGTTCCGCCAAGCTGAGCGGGTTCGAGTCCCGCCATGGGCATGGGTGTTTTTGTGTGCGTCTGTGTGTTGTGTAATTGCGGAAATAAGCGGTAACGAAAACAGAAAAAACACAGTATAAACGGGGTAAAACAAAGGAACATTTTAAATACAAATAAAACAGAGGGAGAACTGTCTTGCCCTCTGGATAAAAATCTGTTTGGCCAGTCAGCAACTCCACGTCACAACTAACCTAGTACCAACATATGAGTACTTAGCTATTACGGGTGTGCCAAACTAACCCCAAAAATACAATAAATGTCACACCATATATATAGCAGCAGCTAAGATTGCGAACGGTTCCAGAGGATCCATACGATCCAGAAGCCAAATGCTGGCATTTACAGCAGGGTATTAATGCAATCTTTAACCGAGCAGGGTGACGACGTAATAACGAATTCGAATGTTCGCTGGGATCGATTCCCGATGACCGCCTACTCTGACCCTGATTATTTTCAGGATTTTCTCAAGTCGTGAGGTGAATGCTGGACTGGTTTCTTTCAGTACCCGAATTTCCTGACCGTACATTCTGTTTCTTCATTTTCTTCATACTTCACTCCATTAGGTCTGTTTCAGGATTGGAAGTGTCGACTGGTGTTTTAGTGCACCGTGGCAGGAAGAAAGGAAGCTCTCTGTGGAAATGTTTCCATCCCTCGGCTTTCGGCTAGTTACTGGGGGTAAACGAATCGCCCCTTCGAAGTGGGCTGCTGATCCCTCTGCCTGGGGCTTGGTCCAGGGTCTCCTGTACGATTGTCGGGGCGTATCAATCTGGAAGCTGCAGTGACCCTGTTATTGCTGTATCGTCACTCCCGGTTCCGCCCGCCAGGTATCTCCTCTCAACTCCTCCTCTCTCCCGGGGCGTCCCGGGACATGGGTACAATATTCTCTCTGGAGCAGTTCCGAGCCCCCTACGATAATCAGGGGGAAAACGCATTCATTCAAATCACTGGATGTATTAACGCAGTTTTGTGATAGAAATCTTCTTGTTCATTTGTTTCATATAAGAGGATAACGACCACAAAGAATGAAGTAATAAAATACTGTATGTATGGTGCTTTGTAAGGTATATGTAAGGAATTTTGGTATGGAGATGCCTATTATTCCCTAACTATTTGGCCACCATTTTTGTTTCTAATTTTTGGCTATATATGATTGCTTCCCATGCACAGCTAGCATTATATGGCATAACTCAGGGATGGATAAGAGCTTTTCTTTGAACGTGTGACCTTGGTTACGCTGTGGAGCAGAATTATTTCACTTTAAATAACCGTGACTTAAAAATACCTACTATAATCCAGATTTAGGAAAATACAACACTGAATATTGTTATACTTTCAGATCTATAAGATTACAAAGTTATTTACAAGGCAATAATTTTTGTAATATAATCGTTAGTTTTTAGCAACCCTGCATAATGTCAGTGTTCATGAAATCAGAACTTAAGTACAATGACGGACAATAAAATTTATTTTCCTGCCTAAAAAAATAAACTTCTGCTAATGCTCGTAATGATAGACTTCTCAACACTGCGAAAAAGTACCTCGTATCATCAACAATGGACCTTACACCGGCTATACGCATTGTGCTTAGGGGTGTCTTCAGTAAAATCTCATTACTTCAAGCGCTATCTCTATTCCGTCCGCCGCTGCTGTAACGTGGCCGCACTCCTACGACCCGCAATCCGAATAAGCTACGAATAAAGCAAGTGAAAAACACATATGATCAGTAAGAACCATAATGTTATGTCCACTTAGCTTGTTCTTCAAATGAGACTACGTCAGTTCAGTGATACGCCTAAATAGCATTATATATTTCATACATTAAATCAATTGTCGATCAAGCGATATTAGTATAAACACAGTTAATTAATATGCAATTAGCTTTAAAAATATAAACCATTTATATGCAAAAGCAAAGTTTATATAGCAAATATTATATAAAATGTAGTGTACGTTATAGTAATAACAAATATATCTGGAAAAGGAACTATCGTAGGTAATATCAATCTGAGTACAATTATCCACATATTGTCCGACAAAAACACAAGGTTAAACCCCCTCCCTAGAGCTACATTTACTACTCTACCCAAATACAATTATAACTGCAAACAATAACATTTATCGGAATTATTTTTGACAAGGTTGGAAAGGTAGAATCAGACGACTGAAAAAAGCAATGCCATAGCCGGGATTTCAATCACGGATCTCCCGATCTCTGTCCGGTTGCTCTAACCGCTGAGCTACCATGGCTACATGCACGACATTGAATTCCCAACTGATTCACATTTTTCCCGGTAAACCACAAGGAGATCTCAAATTGTATTGAGACGACATACCCCAATGGTGACGTACAATATTCTAAGTATAACGGGCATTCAAATGAAACCTGGTCAATGCGTCTAACTTTGCATTACACGTAAGGTGGCACCACATAACTGTGTATATGGTGGCAGCATCTATTAGTAGAGCGACTGCGGCGTGCGCAACGTTTGACGTTGCATAGCGACAGCGTGGTTTCACGCCGAAGTGAGGGTGGTCACACAAGTTATCGTCCACTACTAAACATGAAGGTGAGTAAGCATGTACAACGAGGAGTGATTCTATTTTTAACGGCGAAGGGAGTTGGAGGCCATGAAATGTATTGACGGATGAAGACTGCGTAGGGTGAGTATAGTCTGTCGTTCAAGTGTGGTGAAATGGCGCGAAAGATTCCTTGAGGGGCGCGAATTACTGGAAGACGATGCTCGTCCTGGACAGGCTTATCGTGCCATCACATCTGAAAAGTAATGCTTTAGTCTTGGGCAACTACAGAACCACCGTAGATGAGATCCATCGTTTACTGGGTATTAGCGTGGGCACCATTCACACCATAATGCATAAACACTTGAAATTTCCAAAAGTTTGTGCGCAGTGGGTTCCCCACCAACTGACCGCCGAACAGCGGAATACTCGAATGGCGCTGTTTTGAGTCATCTGCAACGTTATCATGAGGAGGAATACAGCTTTCTGTCGTATATTGTCACTGGTGACGAAACATGGTGTCACCATTTTGGACCAGAAAGCAAGCGTCAGAGTAAGCAGTGGAAACATGCGACTTCACCACCTCCAAAGAAATCAAAGGCCGTGCACACCAGTTCTGGTAAGGTCATGATGTCCTTTTTTGACCACAAGTGCCCACTGCTTGTCGAGTTCCTGGAAGGGGGAACCATCATCAATCCCCAGCGTTATCAAGCCACTTTATAGAACCTTAGACGAGCCATCAATTCGAAACGCCCAGGCATGTTGTCCAATGACGTTATTCTCCTGCATGATAATGCTCGCCTACACATTGCCAATGCGTTGAAGACGACATTGCAGCAGTTTCCATGTGAAACACTGGAACATCCACTGTACAATCCAGACCTTTCACCGTGTGACACTTATGTTTATCGATCTCTAAAGCAAGCTATTCGCGGACATTTATTCACAATGGACGATGAGGTGTGTAAATCAGTCCAGACCTGGTTCCAACAGCAACCTACTAGCTTCTTCAAAGATGGAATCGACCGGCTAATGTAGCAATGGGATAAATGTGCCAACAGTTTTGGCGACTATTTTTGAGTTAATAAAATAATTACTGTTACTTTACACAAGTGACCGGGTTTCATTTGAATGACCCTTATACTTTATGTCCCAGGCTTCATAGTTTCGACCACTATTAGGTCAATTAATAGAATTAATTGTTCTTCCACACAATCCGTGTGTTGGACAAGGTTGGAAAGGTAGAATCAGGCGACTGAAACATACAATGCCATCGCTGGAGTAGAACCGCGGATCTCCCGGTCTCTGTCCGGGTGCTCTAACCACTGATCTACCATGGCAACATGCCAGTATGACATTATACTCCACAACTGATTCGCATATTAATGATAATATTTATTGTTTTCCTTGAAATTTAACATCGTTCATCCAGGTGAATGAACGAAAGTTTGAAGAGGTGCTCAAATGGACCCAGTGTCCCTAGAGTTTAGAGTTATTTGACATTCGTCTTTTCAGAATAACAGAAACCCCCGGAAGAAACCTTATCCCGGTAACTCACCCTAACCGAGATTTGAACCTGGGGTCTCTTGAATGTGATGCAGACACTAACCCCACACCACAGGGATGGGCTCAGCAAATGTTGTAGAACATTCAAATGAAACATATACACTTGCAATAGAATGGCGTTGCTCTTAAATAAAGCATGGTCTGTACATGGCGTAATGAAACAAACGAATTACTCCGAACATCAAAATGAGGAATACGTGCTCGCAGGTAAAAGGTGAGGGGAGAGACTGACAGACAGGCCAACAGCAGACAGAGAGAATGAATAACTGCTGTCGCGGAATGGAATTAAATTTTCCTTCTTTACGCTTTAACATAAAGGTTAGAAACGGCATTTTAAAGGCAGCTTTCACCAGGAAAAATACAAAGTAACTGCACAAACTTTTATAGGAATCAGAAACTACAAAAACAGAGAGGTACTGGAAGGAGGAAGACTAATTGAGAGAGTAGAAGAATAATTAAAAATATGTTTAGAACAATAACACATCCTGCAGACCGAGATATTAAAGATGAACGAACATTATACCAGTAATGCGGGAGATGATTACAGCTGTGATAAGGCAACTTTAAGTGTACATATACCCAATAGAATAGAACATTGAAAATAACAAGAAAACTTAGTAATGTAAAATAATATTGAGAAAGGGCTTTAATGTGAAATAACTTGTACCTCAGAATGTAATTAATGTTAAAGCAAGCATGTGAGGAACAGCTTAATTAGTAACTATCAGGCCAGCGAGCAACAGAGTTAAAGTCCACGAGGATATACACGCTAATGCACACAGGGTTTAGGCAAAGTCACAGAAAATATAGAGAGGGGTCCGAGATTAGAGTGAGACAGAGATAGTGGTCCAATTCCTGGAGGACAAGAGAGTTGGAAAAACAGAAAGAGAAACGAATCTAAAGGGAAACGGAGTTAGTGGGTTTTACCAGAGAAATCAGGGAAGTATGACTCCTAAAACTAACATTTTATTTTCATAGCACGCTAAGTAGATAACCAATTAGAATATTTGTTACATAAAAAGGGGAAAACCCTAGCGTCATAATAGGAAGGTATAAAAGAGGAAGGGGCTTCAAGTTACACACTGTGATTTTACTCCAACGATGTAACACATATGACTCAGGCGGAAAACTTTGTGCGTGTATGTGGGTAGAAAAGTATTGTAACGCAGTTAGACAGGTCCATGTAAAGAATTCACAGTATCTGGAGCAGTATATGTATAACTTTCTATCATTTTGTCGTAAGCAAGAGAAAGTTGTTAGCCGCCTCAATGGTCGTTGCATTGTGAATAAATTAAGCTGCTTGAGGGAAAGTCAGTTGATTTGCCTTCAGCTACATAAAATCCTGAGAAATATCAAAGTTATCCACCTAGGATAGGAATTTTTCCTCAGCTCTACAACAAGCAGCCCGGCAGAGAACTTCAAGGAACTTCGCAGATCCAGGACATCTACATGGCATAGCACGTGGTACTATCGTGTGACCACACCACTGCTGCAGAACCACAAAACTTTGGCGAGTGCTTCAGTGGTCTGCAAAACTTAAGGATAGCGAAAAGCATGTAACATAGCAAGATGAATGCACCTATCGAGGTAGTCAGCAATAGTCATGAATGTATGAAGACTGAAGCACAAGACGTGAAACTAAATTTGAGATGGTATAAATCAACTCACCGAGGCGATATTAGATACGAAATCACACCTGTGATGGCACGAGTCAGCTCACCGAGTCGGTACTAGATGAGGATATATGAAGACTGAATCACAAATACACAAAACCACATCTGCTATGGTACTTGTCAACCCACAGAGTCGGTAGTAGATGTGGAAAGACGAAGCCTGAATCATAAATACACGAAAACACATCTGCTATGGTACCTGTCAACCCACTGAGTGGGCAGTAGATGTTGAAATTTGAAGACCGAAGCACAAGTACACGAAACCACAACTGCTATGGTACATGTTCCTTGGAATCATATATATTAATAAAAAATGTATGGGCTAGAGAACAGTATGTGGATAACTCAAATAAGGAACAAAGAGAAAGTATTGCCTGGGCACGAGCAGGTGTATGGAGATTAATAGGAATGAGAAATGGGTTCCCACAGAATCAGTGCCCAATATGTGGGGAAAGAGAAGATTTAGAACATATCGTTTTTGACTGTAAAGGTACACAGCATTGGAGAAAGGCAGCTATAAATGCGAAATGGTTAAAACGGGACAGGAAAGTAGCTTTAAGCAAGATTTTTAACAAGGATAGTAAAAAGGTAGGAGAATACTTGTCCAAAGTTAAAAAGAAATGGTTATGGACAATAAAAAAAGATGTAAATTAATTCCATCAAGTGATGTTAAGTTATGTAATTATATTATTATTATTATTTATTATTACTATAAGATTATTATTTTGGTACCATTACTATTATTTTTATTATTATTAATATCATCATCTTTTATGTTATAATAAGAGTGTAATATGGGTAGAATATGGCAAGATAAAAGCTTGGGCTAATGTATAGCCATATTCTAAGGCAGATTGCTAGCACAAATAAATAAATAAATAAATGGTACATGTCAACCTTAGGCTTTATTAATTATTTCATGATATGGTAGTTGGGGGAAGAAATCTGTGAATATTCGTTGAACCCGTGAAGGTTCGTTAATTATCAAATAGCTGATACATCGTGTTAGTTAAGAGAAGTGTCCAGAACATTTGGCTTCGAGAAACCGCTCATTGAGCATGCGCAAACTGGCGTGTTGCCCACTGACTGGTTCTCCTTTGAGGCATTCAGTTGATAGAAAGCTCTCTGTGTGGAAGGAAACAGAACACGCTAGTAAGTTCCGGGTGCCATCTTGGAAGTTGCCGCATATAGTTAATGTAATACAACATTTATAATAAACTCGTTCCATATGTTAACTTATCTTAAATGGCTATTATTATTTGAGGATGTTTGATCCAACGCGATTCTTCCCCATCAGTGTAAGCCATGTGAATGTTTTAAATGTGAGTTAGGAAAGAGATTTTGTATAGCGTTACCTCTCGTTGCCAAGGAAGCAATCCCCAGTTACATTAAAATGGAGTTATTTGTGTTCAAATGTAATGCAATGTAACAATACATCGCCATTCTTAGCTGAAAATTAGGCTATCAGGTGAAAGAAGGAAAGGGAGCGCGGAAATACATTCAGCGGGGCAAGGTTATCAGAAACAGGGTGTAGAGTAGCGCTGTCTGTTAATGATCCAAGCTGTACGGTTTCTTCCGTGCCTTTCTTTATCTACAATTTAGCTCACTTGCACCTTAGTTTTAAATTTTTCAGGTAACATATTAATATAAATCCACAGCTGAAAATTGCAGTTCTAAAAAAATACAAACTGTAACCCATTAAATCGTCTTTATTTGCTTTCGCATAAACTGTAAAGTAATAAACTGTAGAAAACACATGTTTGTTAAAGAACGGCATCTGATTTGCTACGTGTTTCATATAGATCACTGGTGTAAAAGGTTTTGTTTCATACTTCCCTCAAGCGCAGCTAAGCCAAAATGCGTATATCAATATCACTGCTTCCGCTGCAAGCTCTCACGACTTTTTTCCTCCAAACCCGAAGTGATTGCAGTGTATTAGTTTTAACAGCTTATACCACTTTCCATTCTTTTAGCTTCTTCAAGTAAACTCGTTCCTGCAGTTAGCTGGGGCGTCGTGAATACATTGCTGGCTAACGCGCAGAACCTGAACGTTACTTTCCCCTTGAAAGTAAGAGTGAATCTACCCAGAACGTTACGCTGTGGTAATATTTATTAGATATTGTTTAGGATTTTGTACTGCTTAGAGGTTCCTCGTGTACAGGAATTATTAGATTCCACACAAACGTTCCAACGCATCCTAACTCGGGCCCGTTATCTTCGTGAGTAAAATGTCAACAACTCAACTCAGTCCCGCAGAAACCGTAGAAATACTCTGAGCTTTGTGAAACGTGAAGTGGTGTGGCATCCTTGTTATAAAGAAAAAATCTATAGTGGTACTCGGCACAAATAGTTTGGTTATAACCGCGACATCGCTGGTAGCTCTTCACAAAAGAACACACTTTATTAGAGATTACATGTTTTGCCGTTTTTCAAAATGTTTCACTTGATTAGAATTACATTTTAATACTAATACTACTACTACTACTACTACTACTACTACTACTACTACTACTACTACTACTACTACTACTACTACTACTACTACTACTACTACTACTACTACTACTTACACATAAACAATTGAAATATCGGTTTTGCGATTAAAATCGTTTTGGTGAAACATGAAACCGCAATATTGGTTTGCAGTCACTAAACGTCTGCTTAAAATCCCAAGTCTTTTGAAATGAACTATATTGGGATTAATTTCCTACAGGACCGAGTTAGGTTGTATACATTTTGCAAGGCTTCAACGAGTTGGGGTTTCAAATTAGACAATGGGACGGAAATGGGTTTTACAGAAGGTTTCCATACCGAGATTTTACCGGAAATATGTGTTTTGAGGATCCTTTAATCCAAGAAAAGTATTTTTAGAAAATAAAAGGTCCGTATGTGTCTGAATGTCTGGCAACAACCTTCTTATTCTCTTTACTTCATGCTTTATAAATTTCTGTCGGTTAAAATCTACGAGGAACATCCAGAAAGTAAAGAACGATTTGGCATTGCTAAATAACAACGTAAGATACTAACAAAAGGCTTTATCCACAAAGATACGAGAGGAACTATTCATATTTTGAGCCTTGGCGACCCTGAATGTTGTAGGTACCATCTGACGTTTCCAATGGAACGTTTGACATATTTGACCATAATCTACTTCAAATATTTTGTCATTTGCTTTGTTTACGCTAACTCTAAAATTGTGTGTCAACAGGAACATGGAATTAACTCGTGACAATGTTCGTGCAATGATTTATTACGACATTCGACGTCGATTATCAAGACAACAGTGCATCGATCAACTAACTTCCACATATGCCGACAAAGTTCCATTATTTGCCATTGTGAAACGCTGGTATAACGAATTTAATCGTGGCCGCCGTTCGCTCAATGATGAAGTTCGTGAAGGTCGTCCAAAATCAGTTGTTGTGCCAGAAAACATTGATGCTATGCAAAAACTAATAATTAAAGATCGTCATGTGACATATTGTGAGATTAAGGCAACCCTAGACATTAGTTCCACCAGCATATATAAAATATTGCATTAATATTTAGCCGTGAAAAAGGTTTGCTCTCGTTGGATCCCACATAATTTGACGCAATCTCAAAAAGATGCTCGTGTCGATTGGTGTACAAAAATGCTCAATAAATACAATGGCGGTGCCCCAAAAAACGTGTATAAGATTGTAACAGGTGACGAACATGAGTGTATGAGTCGGTAAGTAAACAGCAGTGGACTGTATGGGTGTTTCAAGATGAAACAAATCCAACAAAAGTTGTTCGCACTCGAAGCAATGCGAAGCAAATGGTCGTTTGCTTTTTCAGCAAAACTGGACATGTGGCAACAGTGCCTTTAGCGGAACGTAAAAAGGTCAATGCCGAATGATACACAACTTGTTTGCCGGAAGTCGTTGGTGAAATAAGGAAAACCAACAAGAACCCTAGGATCGTTCTTCATCAAGACAATGTGAGCGCACACAAATCTCGTCTAACAACAGGGTATTTGAAGGCTCAAAAAATCGAATTGATGGGTCATCCGCCATACAGTCCTGATTTGGCATCCAATTACTTCTTTTTGTTCCCAAACAACAAGAATAAATTGCGTGGACAACGATTTTCGTTGGCAGAAGAAGCCTTTCAAAAACCATGTTCTGGAGGAGTCTCAAGTAGACTGTAATAAATGATTTGACAAATGGTTCAAACGGATCCAAAAGTGTATTGATCATAAAGGAGAATATTTTGAAAAACCATAAATCAGTTTTCAATCAGAAATTACTTTGTTTTAATTATTAGGCTCAAAATATAAATAGTGTCCCATGTACAGTACCTTACTCCGTTTTTCAATGTAGTCGTCATTGCTGTCAAGGCATTTATTGTAATGTGGTACCAGTTTTATAATGATGATGTTATACTCTTATACCACCAAAGACTGTCACTGTCTCTTTAATGTATTCAGCGGTTGGAAGCACTTTTTCACCCAAAAAGTAGTTTAGTTTCAGAAACACGTGTATATCCTGAACTCTTTCATCAACATTTGCTCTCAACTCGTCTGTAATGAGCGATGACCTCCCACAATGGTGTTTGCCATACACACATGTTCTTCCTTGGTTAAACATTATGCAACAATTCCTCACTGGAGACTCGTTCATTGCATTATTTACCTTTAAATTCCTATTGGCCAAGAACTTTTGTGCTTCAAATAAATCACTTCAAATTTGGCGGGGTTTTCAATTGGTGCCGCCATTTAGATATGTTATACAACAGACAGGATCGACCTCACAGCAACGAAACTCGACTCACACTAAGGTAGAGTAAGGAGCTAACTAGCATGTAAGCAATTGTGGCGGTGAGGGACCGGCATCGAGCGTGATTTGCAATTGTTCTTTACCTTCTGGATGTTCCTCGTACATATGTCGTCCCTTCCATATTTTAAAAGGTCATTCTATTTCATTCTTATTGTTTTATTATTCATAAAATAGTGCTGTAATCTTGTAGATGTCAAAATCTTGTAACAAAATATGATTTTTCGAAGTCTGCAAAATATGAGGTTGTTTCTGCCATGGACGCGAATTTCTACCCAGCGAACCAATTACCGGGTATGCGAAGATTCAGAAGTCGCTCGGAGCCAAATATAGAGATTATGGTGGGCGAGCTAGCAGTACGTAGCCCAATTCCACAAATTTTGCGATGACAGTGGCTGACATGTCCGAGTGCATTATCCTGGTGAAAGAGAATCTTCTTCTTCACCAAAAGGGGTCGTTTCTTTAATAATTACCTGTAAAACTGATCAAACATTGTGGTATAGTATTAACTGTGATCGTTTTACCCTTTTCCAGGTAGTGGATATCTATCACCCCTTGTTAATCCCAAAAGATACCTGACATGATTTTTTCCGCCCACAGAGTGGTTTTCGAATTCTTTGGAGCAGGTTCGCCAAAGGAAATCCACTGCTTTGATTCTTGTTTAGTTTCAGGTTGATAGTAACGGATCCAAGTTTCATCAACCGTGATATAACGCCCTAAAAGCTCTGGGCTGTGCTGGAACATGTCTAAACATCCCTGTGAAATGGTCACGCGATTCCGCTTGTCTCAACTGTGAGCAGTCGCATACCCATCTTGATGACAGCTTTCTCATACCCAAAAATTCGTGCAAAATGTTATACACCCGTTCACCCGAGATGTTTACAGTCTTGGCTATCTCACAGATTTTCACTCGGCGGCCCTCCAGCACAATATCGTGAACCTTGTTCATCATTTCTTCTGTTGTGACCGCAACCGGCCGTCCTGTGCGCACCGCATCTCTTGTGCTCGAACGGCCACCTCGTCATTCTGTGAACCACTTGTCAACCATGCCATGTGATGGAGCGCAGAATCCGCATAACACTTGTTCAGCTTTTCTTCCGTTTCCTTCACCGTCTTACCGTAGTGTTTTATCAGAACACGAAATTCTCTTTTCTCCATTTTCTACGAAGCAACACACACATACTTATTTTAGTTGCTCTCAACAATGTTCCAAAAAACAACTGACGAATTTCGGCTCTTATACCAGAATAGATGTAAGACTTGGGTGCAAACAAGAAACCTGTGATTAGAACGCCCTCTCTCGTCAAAGTCATGGGCTTATCATTCTTCCCTGGTACTGCCTGTCATTAGGGCTTGAGACGGTGCATTCTGATGACACTCAAGGTAACACAAGGGCGGATGGGAGGTAGCAACCGGTCACTTGGTTTTGAAGTTTGTCTAAGTCTGCCTTACATCTCATTCTGAACGTCACAAGGCGAAAGTGCTTCCTATATTTTGGCTAGCTGCTCAAATTTAAATGAGTACACTGTAAGTTCGTTGTATAAGCAAATTTGTTACAAATGCTCGTTGTCACACTCGCCACCGCGTGAATGTAGTAAAATGATCTTACTGTCTTAATTATCAAAATGTTCACGTATCGTAGTAACCCATATCCGTCCGATATAAAATTTACAAAATCTAAATTGTATGTTACCGCGATGATCGTAGGCTCTGCAGCGGAAATCATGTGAAAACTATTTGATCGCGAGGAGGAATCTTTGTCTGACCGCTATAAATCCGAAGTGTACCACGGCGTCTTGGTTTGCGAAGGTGTGGTGCGTCCAAGAAAAAGTTATTTCGGCCATGACATAAATTTCCCTTTCTTTGATCCCTTTGCTAACTTTTTGTTACTCGCGTGACATTCTCCGGCCAGTTTTATTTGCTACTCAAAATAATAAAATTTGTTCTCAAGGGACAGTTGAGTTTCTCACGTAGGTATTTCAGATCTAAAATAGTACGTAGGCTTCGAACCCGAGGTAATCTCTAGAGGTTCTGCTTGTGTCACGAAGGGGTGCTGTACAAAAAACTGTGCATACTGGCACCGAAGGTAACCCTCAGGGAGGTTGGCCCCTACCTGCCGTCCGAAGCCTTATTATATTCTGAAAACTGGCCCACGTTTCCCATGCTCCTGCTATTTCATATATGACTTAGTAAACCTACATTATTTTAAAACACAGGAAAACGTTTCTCTCCGTTCATTATTTTAATCCCCTCAGGGGCTCACCTTATGTGAGTAGAGATTTGCCGTACTCGGGGTGCCCGAGTCACTCATCGCCATCATCATCCCTCCATCCTCGTTCGGTCGAGGTGGGTTCGTCCTTGTGACCGGGGGATTCAAGGTGGGCTCTCGTGGGTTCTTTGCATTTCGTTCCATGCCGCCCTTCGCCATCGTTTATTTCTTGTCTAGTCTATTTCCGAACATTTCGCACCACGTCCATTCTTTCACACATCCATTTTCGTTCTTTGCCAGGCTACCTTCCGTGCGAAACGTGCATTTTTGGTTTATTTTACCATTCTATTTATTTTAAACCTCCGCGGACACGGCCTGAAAGATACCCGCACACTGGGTGCGCAGCTGGGTGAGTGTGCAATGGCGACATCCCCACCAACCGGGGTCGTTATGTAGGGCATGTGTTCGTATTCGCTATTCAACTGCAGTCCCGCGGACGGCCATTGCATGAGCTGCTGACCATTGGGTCCCTCTGTCTATGTTCTGGGCAGTGTGACCCTGGGGTGAGCCTGGTATAGATAGGCCACTCACCCAAGCCGGGGTAACGCCCGGGAAGTCCGCGCCCGAGGACGGGCGGTTGCAGTAGTGGAAGATTTCTTTCGCTATGGAGTCCTCTATCTCCATTACTAACAACAAGCGCCGAGATGTCTTTGTAACAGAAATAGCACCACCGACATCTGGTTGTTACTTGGTCATTTCACGAACAGAAGGAGGACAATGCATTGAGAAGTTGAACCCTTTTATTATTCAGAAGTTCATTGATGCCATTGCTGGTGCGGTTCAGTCCTGCGCTCGTCTACGGAATGGTTCCTTATTAGTACAAACAAAGTTCGATCAGCAAAGTAAGACCTTGTTGCGCGCTACGCTTCTCCACGGTTATCCCATCCGTGTTGAGAAGCACCGCACCTTGAATTCCTGTCGAGGCGTCGTTACCAACCATAGCCTCGATGGTATGTCGGACGCTGAACTCGTCGACTAACTTTCAGATCAAAAGGTGACAGCAGTGCATCGAGTGCAGGCTAAACGCGACGGACTATTGGTACCCACTCGTACCCTGCTTATAACATTTGATGGCGTCGATCTGTCCACGAGGATTTCAGCAGGGTACGAACGTATTGCGGTGAGGCCTTATATTCCTAGACCTCTGCGTTGTTTTAAATGCCAACGTTTAGGGCATACGCAAGTCTCATTTAAAGGTGCGGTTACCATCTGTGCATCATGTAGCCAGCCCTCACACGAATGTACCTGTTCAACAGCCTCCGTCTGCGTTAATTGCAAAGTGTCTCATTCTGCGTCATTTGCTGCCTGTTCGCGGTACTTGGACAAGAAGGCGATCCAGGAGATCCGGATAAAGGGGAAACTCTCCTACGCTGAAGCCCGGAGGCGCTACTATGCGCGCCAACCTTAGCTCCTGTGATCGGGTACATTTAGTTCTGTTGTTGCCTCGCCTGTACCCCGGAATGATGCCGAAACACAGACCTGGACCATGACTGCATTGACCGCCACTACCATCCGGCCGTCCATTTCTGGCGCAGTTATTAAGCTATCTAAAGCTGCTCCTAAGATACTCAGGTCGCAACGCACTGAAAAGAAATCAAAGCAGAAACTTCGTAGGGAAGAGTTTCTGAAAGATTTTCCACGTGCGAGCGGTAAGAAAAGTTCACCTTTTCCTCCTGGAAGGTCCTCCAGAATGCACCTGCGATAAGCCGCGCTAAGCGGCATCCCTCACCCATTGCCACCCAGAATCGATACTCGGCGCTTGAATCGGTTTTTGGCTCTGAGCGCGTAGGACCTCCCTTCGAGGAGTCTATGGAGTCTGACCAAATACATACCAAAAGCCCAAGCCAAAGGGTTAAGCAGAAGGATAATTTGAACCGCCCTTCTAAGTAGACAGTTTATCCCTTTCCTTCATGGTTATTCTGATCTGGAATATACGTGGTGTACAATCGCATAGGGCGGAACTGCAACATTTATTGCGTTCCCATTCACATATAGTCGTGTGTTTGCAGGAGACCAACCTTCGCCCACACGCTCTTTTTGTTTTCCGAGGGTATACTCCGGGTCGATACGATCTTGCACCGGATGAGGTTACTCCTGCTCATGGAGGAGTCATGATATCAGTACGTAACGACGTTCATTTTTAGACTCTCACACTTACATCCGACATGCAAGCTGTTGCTGTTAGACTTCAATTGCCCGGCATTTTCGTTTCTGTTTGCTCCATCTGTTCACCTCCGTTGTCTCCTCTAGCTAACGAGCACATTCGAGATCTCCTGTCCGCTCTCCCAACACCATTTCTACTGTTGGGAGATTTTAATACCCATTACCCCCTGTGGGATTCGCCTAGGGCTTGTGCAAGGGGAACGTTTCTTTCGACATTTTTTCTTAGTTCAACTTCTTCATCTCAATACAGGTGAGCCTACTTTTCTTTCTGTTCCTTCTGGTACTTTCTGTCACTTGGAGCTTACCGTTTGCTACTCCAGCTTGCTAGTCGCTGCAGTGGAACATCGTCGCTGACACCTACTCCGGCGACCATTACCCCTGCATCGTTTCTCTTTTGTCTCACCACGTCCAGTATTCTAGAGTACCTACCTGTATATCAGAAAAGCCGACTGGAGATTGTATTCCTGCCTCGTGTATTTGAGGACGAGCCCTTCACTGACGTTAACCAAATGGTGCAGCACCTTACCTCTACGATGCTATATGCCGCCGAACGCACAATTCCCCGTTCGTGTTCCTACCCTCGGCGCATTCCTGATCCTTGGTGGAATGAGGACTGTAGGGACGCCGTTCGTGCCCGTAGAACTGCGCTTTGCGGTTTCGGCAACACCCCACACTTGATAATTTGGTTATTTTTAAACAATCGCGCGCCAGGGTTCGTCGCATTATTCAGAATAGCATGAAGGCGTTCTGAACTCGTTTTGTCTAGTCTCTTAATCGCTTCACGCCTTCCTCTGTTGTTTGGGATAAACTTCGTCGCTTCTCCGGTAAAGTGTCGCATTGTACTGTGTCTGGCCTTCAGGTTTCCAATGCCACCATAATGGATCCGGCTGCAACTACTAACACTCTGGGTGCTGCCTTTGAGGCGGTTTCCAGTTCTGCCCATTATTCCGCCGACGTTCACTCTCAAAGATCGGCTGGAATCCGATACCTATAATATTCGGTCTGGTAATAAGGAGTGTTATAATGCACCTTTCACAATGAGGGAGCTGGAGCATGCTCTTATTTGCCCTAGGCACTCCGCTTCTGGGCCGGACGGCATTCATGCCCTGATGTTAAGGAACGTTTCAGCCGACAGTAAACTCTTTCACTTACAGGTCTATAACCGTATTTAGCAAGACGACTTTTTTCCTTCCGTTTGGCTTGAAGCCACCATTGTCCCTATACGTTAGCCTGGGAAGCATCGCCAACTCCTTCCAGCTACCGCCCTATCTCCCTCACTAGTTGCATTTGCAAGGTGATGGAGCGCATGATCAACGGGCGGTTGACATGGTGGCTTGAGTCTCAGAAACTTCTAGCGAACGCTCAGTGCGGATTTCGTTGCCATCGCTCTACCGACGACCATCTAGTTTCTCTGTCGACACATATTATGAATGGATTTATAAAACAGTGTCAAACAGTGGCTGTGTTTTTTGACCTGGAGTTACCTTATGACACTCGTTAGAGAGGCGACATTTTACGTACCCTCCACGTATGGAATTTGCGCGGTCTTCTTCCGATATTTCTTCGGGAGTTTATGACGGATCGCGTCTTTCGTGTACGTGTGGGCTCGGTTTTATCTAGTAGTTTTATTCAAGAGAAAGGTGTACCGCAGGGCTCTGTACTCAGTGTCACGCTTTCAGCAATTGCTATCAACCCCATTGTTGAGTGTCTTCCACCTGGTATTTCATCGTCCCTTTTCGTTTACGATTTTGATATTTACTGCATTTCACGGCGGGACCTGTCTGCTCGAACGCCGTCTCCAGAGATTTTCGACCGTTTCTACGCCTGCAGTAATGCCAACGGCTTTAATTTCTCCGCCGAGAAATCCGTCTGTATCAATTTCTGGCGCCGGAAAGCTTTCCCTCCGCCCTCTCTCCATCTTGGGCCGGAGATACTTCCGTTTCTAGACGAGATGAAACTTTTGGGGTTTAACTTTGATAGAAAGCTGAGCTGGACTTTGCACATTTCCTTTTTTAAAAGCAAAGTTTGACCGTTCTCTTAATCTTTTACGTGTTTTAAGTGGCGCATCCTGAGGAGCTGATCGGACCGTCCTTCTGCGTCTTTATCGCTGTTTGGTCCGGTCCAAGCTTGATTATGGGTATATTGTCTATTCATCGGCACGTCCATCTGTGCTAAGTTGGCTCAATGTCATTCACCATCGTGGCATAAGAGTACTACAGGGGCCTTTCCAACCAGCCCTGTTCCGAGTCTGTATCCTGAAGCTGCAGAGCCTCCGCTGTTTTTCAGGCGTGAGATGCTTTTGTGTAGCTATGCATGTCAACTCTCAAGCTTGCCTGACCACCCGTCCTTCGAGTTATTTTTCGAGGATTTGCTTGATCGGCAATATTTAGTTAGCTCCTCTGCATTGTTCCCTCCAGGGGTTCGATTTCGACAGCTTCTTCGGCATTTGGACGTTACGCTTGCGCCGGTCCTTCCCAGGGGGGAAATGCCTTTCCCTGCATGGTTGCGCGCTGAGTCCCACTGCCTTGGATTAACGTCGATGCCGAAGACTGAGATCCCTTCTTCATTTATTAGATCAGCGCCTTTTTAGAACTTCAGGTGCACTTTCATTATATATATACTGATGTGGGTGTAGGGTGTGCCTTTGTTTTTGGTCAATGTAGTTTTACCTTTCGTTTACCCGGGCAATGTTCGATTTTTAACCCCGAACTTTTTGGTATATTTTAGTCACATTTATACGTCCAGCGGCACGACTTACGGTTCTATTTTGTTTGTTCAGACTCCCTGAGTGCTCTTCAAAGTATTCGCGCGCTGTACACTAACCGCCCACTCGTACAGCGCATTCATGACCTGATCCCTTCCTTGGTGCTTCTGGCATCAGCGTTCTTCTTCGTGTGGATTTCAGATCATGTAGGCATCTCAGGGAACGACTCTGCCGTCGCTGCTGCCAAATCGGCGAATCACCGAATCCTCTCACTTTGGCTCGATGAGTGGACGACCCTCAAGGGGAACAAGTTGCGGGAGGTGAAGCCTCTCCCGTTATCCTGGGGTACCTCTTCTCGCTCTTTTCGTCGGGAAAAGGTAATTTTAGCTCGTCTACGAATCGGAAATTGTCTTTTTAGTCATAGATACCTGCTTAGTGGTGACCCCGCACCACTGTGTGAACAGTGTAATGCGCCATTAACGGTGCGTTACACCGGAGTGTCAAGTTTTAGCTCCATTGCGCTTTCGTGAGGTCTGCCTGATGTCATAGCCAACGTTTTGGCACGCGACGCGCATGCTGTAGTATGTCTTTTACGTTTTATCAGTGACATTGGATTTAGCCGACGCATTTAATGCGCTCAGCGTCTTTTAGCTGTGTGATTTTATATTGTCTTTTTTAATGGGGGATCTACTCCACAGTGGACCTATGGCGCTGTCCCATGCGTTCTACAGCTCTTGACACATCGTTTTACTCTTTTATTGTTTTGTTTACCGTGTTTTAGTGTGATGGTTTTAGAATTTGTGTGCTTGCTTTTTTAGTGTTCTTGACTATGCAGTTTGTTCCGTATTTTAGTTTTAGGATTTTAAATTGTACACGCTGTAAGGGCGCTGAAGATCTTCGATGTTTAGCCCCGTTAACCCCATCTCATCATCATCATCATCATCATTATTTTAATTATACTAATTTTTTGAATTCTATTGCTTCTAATTATATTAGTGTAATGATATGTTGTATACTAAAGAACGGGCGGTCTCAAGATACAGCGTTATTTAAAAAAAACTTGAAAGGAAGGAGATAATACAATAAACCTGTGTTTCAGTGTTAAGGGCCAAGAACTCGACTCTTTCTTTATGAAAAGTCTAGTTCCTCCTTATTAACCGAAGGCAACACAAAGGCCTTACCAGCATACTGCGAAGCCAAAAAAATGAGTGCTTTGAAGAAGTACATGCATTAGATGATGAATGGATTTAACAGTTTTATCGATATTATACGAGGCGTATTTTTAAAGTAAATACAATTTCAATATTTTGCTGCTCCAGTCACGATTCAGGGTATCCGCGGTCACCTTCTCCATCCATTAGAAAGCCAGACGCAAATATTAACGATCGTCACTTTGTGTTTTCGTGTTGTCAGAGCGTTTCGAAATGTTCAAAACAATCGAACGACCCACCAACTGTGATTTCAGATCGGTGATTCGTTTTTTGAATGTTACACTAGAAAACATTCATCACCAATTGTGCGAAATTTATGGAAAAACATAAATGAGTGATGGAATAGCGAGGAATCGGCCACACGTAGCCAAACAAACTCAATATCTGATCGCATCATGTATTCGGGAAGAATTCGACCACCCTCCCTACAGTCCGGATTTGGCACCAAGCGATTTTCATTTGTTTCATATGAAGAGGTACTTGTATGGAAATAATTTCAAAGACGATGATGTGAAACAAGAAGTGCAGACTTGGCTTTCATCACAGGCGGCATCATTCTTTGACGAAGGCATACAAAAAGTGGTTTCCGGTTACAACAAATGCCTGAATAATAGCGGTGACTATGTGGAAAGGTAGTGAATTGTAACAGCTATATGGGAAAAAATGATCTATTATTACTTTCTCTACTACGTACAAGAAGTGGAGGATGTATTGCATACCAAACAAACATTTAATGCCGAGATTTTACCGGAAGTACATGTTTTGAGGTTCCCTGAATCCAAATAAAGCATTTATGGAAACACCTCTCTCTGTATGTGTCTGTCTCTGGACACCATAGCTCAAAAACGAAAATTCAGATGAATACCAAACATGATATTTGAGTTTCGTACCTTCCAAGGATGCAACACGAAGATTTTATAGAAAATTCTTCCATCCTAGGTTATCATTTAAGGAAAATTCTTCGAAAATGTTGATTTTCTTAAAAATGCCTCTAACGATTTTGAGTAAAATATCATATGTTTAAGATATTTTCATGGGAAGTGAAATGTGTATCTTTAAGTTTCTGGGAATCTCCCCAAAATTCTGAATGACTTTCGCATAACTAGTAAACCGTAAGAGAGAGACAAATTTTTTTACACCAAAAAGTATAGTTATCCCTAAAACACACAATTTGTCTTACACTTTGTTTGTGGAGTGAGCCATTTCCGAGATATTACTTGTTATTTGTTTGAATTTTCCAATAGTTATACTTTTTTCCCAAATAGGAACATATTATTCCTTTTTTTATATTCTGCACATGCAAAGAGAATGGAATGCCTCATATAGCAACAAACTCTTAAAATAGTTGACTATCGCTTAAAGCCTACCATATTATTCCCCTTGTACCTACAAGAAAAATAGCAATAAACTGTTTATCTCAGTTAACATTAAAATAGGTGGAGAACAGGCGTTTGTAAGAATAGTTTGTACAAGAGTAGAGATAGTCATGTGAGTGTAACACATAATTTTTTTTAATTAAAAACACATCCTGTAGCTTTCAAAAACAGATCACATGAACCTTACATCCTGGATATAACAATTAGATATGAAAATAATGTTTGTGGGAAAGCTAAAAAGGTAGATAAAGAAAACAACTCCATTTATGAAAGTTGTATTCCTTTCTTGAAAGAAAATACAAATTAGATGAACGTCATTTCTAAGTTCAAGGTCTCCTATTTGGTGCCCCTGGAACGATCTACTGGGATTTACTTAACTTTTTGCATAAACTAGGTCTATATAAGCAATAGCTGTTATCTATAACGGCCAATATACCTAATTAGTGATTCGTTATTTATTATAAACAGTAATCACCAGCGAAGGTGCGTTTTTTCTTGTTTGTGTGAATACGTATAAAATGAATGTTATGTATTTTACAACATTAAATTATATAAATTATACACACAATGTACTATTAATGTAAGCTGTGTCATGTAGCAACTTCCTAAGTAGATCCATTTTTACTTTCTCTACCACGTACTTAGCAGGTAGAGGAGGTATTGCATTCCACCCAAAAATTTGATACCGAGATTTCACCGGGAATACATATTTTGAGACCTTCTGAATGCAAGAAAGGTATTTTTAGAAAAATATGTTTATGAATACCATAACTTAAAAACGAAAAGTTGGATTCCGGACGGAGCGCATTGAATTTTTCAGTCGTCTGATTATACCATTCCAACCTTATCCAACATACGGCTAGTGTGGAAGAACAATTAATTCCCTGAGAGATGTTTGCTCTTTGGCCCTCGCTAAATAGCTGACAGATGCACTAATACAGCGTGGTAACGCACCTCTCCCACTTCCCCGCTTTGAGTGAATTGTCAGGAGTCTCAGGCTGTTTAAATGACACTGTATGCATTGTATTATGATAAACTATTCATCTGAAAAGAAGTTAAGACAGTCTCTTATTTGTCGACACTAGATGAAGTGTTACAAACCTATGAAAAAATAAACACTACGCATTTAGGGTGCACTAAATTATGGCCGCTCAGGGACTACACAATTTTCTCATTTATTTTATTATTTTGTCGCAGATGGACACTGAAAAACACACAAAAGATTATATGCCCAAAGCTGTTGCTTTTTTTTGCCAGGGAAGTGCGTCAGCAGCAGAGTTATTTTGGGTCCTTCATCATCTACAATGTGACAGTGGGATTCCATCGAAGAAAAATGTTGGACAAACAACGTATTACAACAATACATAGACTA
Source organism: Deroplatys truncata (assembly GCA_030765065.1). Classification (NCBI taxonomy): domain Eukaryota; kingdom Metazoa; phylum Arthropoda; class Insecta; order Mantodea; family Mantidae; genus Deroplatys; species Deroplatys truncata. Next base: position 152,808,973 of record CM060985.1, on the reverse strand, counting down.
TTCAAAACGTAAATGCATAGTAAAAAAAAATAAAAAAGCCATTAACATCTCTTACAAAACTTCCTGATATACCAATGAGGACAATGGAGATGGTATACAGAGCTATTGCTGGGTCTAGATTATCATATGGGGCAGAAATTTGGGCTAAGAAAACATTGAAAAATGGAACCAAATCCAGACGCATTTTCTGAAGCGAATTCTAAGTGTGGGATGGGTTGTTAAAGAATCCGGCTTACACAATGAAACCCTATATCTAAAACTAAGGACAGTTAAATACTGGTTACGCATACAGGGAGATCAGCAACTTCCTCGCGAGGGAGCAAGTACGGGAAGGGTGGAATATGCGTTGGGCAACGAAATTGCGCAGGGGTTTAGAAGAAATTGGGATGGGGTACATTGGCTACAGGTAGGGATATGGGACGTAGCGGATGGAAGGTAATTCAGAGACGACTACGTGATACTGACAGACAGAATATAGAATCACAATTTAGAGGTAAAATTTCACTTAACTTACAGTGTTAAACATCGCGGGGCTGGGAGAGGGAGAGCTATTTAGATAACTGTACGCAAGAGGAAAGCCTGCATGGATGAAATGTTGGACGCGAGGGGTCATAAAAAGGGATCATTTTGTCTAAGATTCGGTAAAGGGAGTTAATTGCCCTGGAGAACATTAGAAGGGAGACGGTAGATAAGAGTGAGTTATCAAAGGTCGGAACACTGTATATATTTGTAACATAATTGTAATTCATTGCTGTTATTATTTTTCCTTCCTTCGTTATCTTAGTATGTATTATAGTGCATACACTACGTGATCAACAGTATCCGGACACCTGACTGAAAATGACGTACAAGTTCGTGGCGCCCTCCATCGGTTATGCTGGAAAACAATATGGTGTTGGCCCACCCTTAGCCTTGATGGCAGCGTTCACTCTCGCAGACATACTTTCAACCAGGTGCTGGAAGGTTTCTTGGGGAATGGCAGCCCATTCCTCACGGAGTGCGAAACTGAGGAGAGGTATCGATGTAGGTCGGTGAGGCGTGGCATGAAGTCGGCATTCCAAAACATCCCAAAGATGTTCTATGGAATTTATGTCAGGAATCTGTGCAGGCCAGTCCATTACAGGGATGTTATAGTCGTGTAACCACTCCACCACAGCTCGTGCAGTATGAACAGGTGCTCGATCGTGTTGAAAGATGCAATCGCCATCCCCGAAATTCTCTTCAACATTGGGAAGCAAGAAGGTCCTTAAAATAACAATGCAGGTCTGCGCTGTGATCGTGCCCCGCAAAACAACAAGGGGTGCAAGCCCCCTCCAGGAAAAACACGATCACACCATAACACCACCACCTCCGAATTTCAGTATTGCAACTACACACGCTGGCAGATGACGTTCAAAGGGCATACCCACACCCTGCCATCGGACCGCCACATTGTGTACCGTGATTCGTCACTCCAGACGACGTTTTGCCACTGTTTAATCGTGTAGTGTTGACGCTCCTTAAACTAAGCGAGGCGTCGTTTGGCATTTTCTTGCGTGATATGTGGCTTATGAGCAGCCGCTTGACCATTGAATCCAGGGTTTCTCACCTCACACCTAACTGTCATAGTACTTGGAGTAGATTCTGATGCAGTTTGGAATTCCTGTGTGCTGGTCTCGATAGATGTCTGCCTATTACTCTTTACGACCCTCTTCAAATGTCAGGCGGTCTCTGTCAGTCAACAGACGAGGTCAGCCTGTACGCTTTTAAGTTGTACATGTCCCTTCATGTTTCCAATTCACTATCACATTAGAAACAGTGGACCTAGGGATGTTTAGGAGTGTTGAAATCTCGCATACAGACTTCTGAAACAAATGAAACCTAACCACCTGACCACGTTCGAAGTCCGTGATTTCCACGGAGCGTCCCATTCTGCGGTTTCACGATGTCTAATGACTACCGAGGTCGCGGATAATGAGTACCAGGCAGTAGGTGGCAGCACAATGCACCTAAGATGAAAAACGTATGTTTGTGGGTGTGTCCGGATACTTTTGATCACATAGTGTAATAATACACAAACACACACAAATATATATATATACATACATACATACATACATACATATTCAATAAAGACTGAGACTGAATTTTTCACAGAAATTTATCACTCCATTTCAATGTTGACATGATCTTTTTCAAAGTAGTCCCCTCCTAACTGAATGCACTTTTTATAGCGTCTCTGTCAGTCCTCGAACACATGGTGCAGGCCATTCTTTGTCAGGTCTTTGAGAATCGCCTCACTTTTCTTTAGCACTGCTTCAGTGCTCTCAAATCGAATGCCCCGGAGCTTTGCCTTTAATAATGGGAATAAAAAGAAATCACAGGGGGCAAGACCGGGGCTTTAAGTCGGATGCGGCACACAGGTAATGTTGAATTTAGCCAAATATTCCTGGACTTGATTTGCGACGTGAGGCCGCGCGTTGTCGTGATGAAGTCGCCACCCATTCCGATGATGTTCTGGACGTTTCCTTGTAATGTGCTTCCTCAGTGTAGCTAATACTGACGTGTAGTAGCTGCTGTAACAGTAGTGTCAGGGGGGAACTGCATGCTGGTAAATCATTCCATTCCGAAACACCAGACCCACCTTGCTTAGCACAGAGGACTCGCCCTTCTTTGAAGTCCCTGAACCACCTAAACACCGTTGCACGAGGTAGTGCATCTTCACCGTATGCTTGCTTCAGCTTTTCGAAAGTTTCAAGGCTGTATGATTTAAACGAAAATAAAATTTTATTGCGCTGTATTGCTCCTCTCGTGTCACCTCCATTTTGTGGTATGCGAAATTCAAGTAGGGTCAACAATATACAGCATTACTACCAACCTAGCGTTACGAGAGTGTTGTGGCTTATGGACATTATACATGAAACCCTGGTCTTTTCAAGTATTCGTGGTAGAGACATAAAACTATCAAGGAAACTACAGAAAAAATCAGTCTGAGTCTTTTTTGATCAGCCCTCGTAAATAGTTTGTATATATTTAGTAATATATACACAGTGTTAGATTATAGAGACAGAAAAATGATGTACGGCAATGAGGCGAATACAAGTGTAATATTTTATAAGAGTAGATTGAAACTGTTCAAAATAAAACTCCTTCTACTATTACTACTACTATTTTCGTACACAAAGATCAAGCCGTGGAGAAAATTAACAGCTTCTCGTTTGGATTTAAGAATATTCAAAGGCTCTTGCTTGAAAGCAGCAACACCTTCCAAAGCTGAGAGTGGATTTAGGCCAACTGGTGTGTATCCATTCAATGAAAATGTTCTCTGTGAAAATAATTTTCTACTTGGATGCATGATCTCCTATTTTTGACGAGATTCGGAGGGCTTGTTGTACTCAGTCAATCTCCTGTGCCGTCAACTTCCAAGAGCGGCAGTGAAAATGAGACAGAATCCTTATCCTCGGTTCAGCGTTTTTCCATGACCTGCTTCCATCTCCATAAAAAATGTATATTCATATATGTGGTAGTGCAAAATTTGAGGATATTTAAGGAAGGTGCATATTATATGTTCCAAAATACGTGCAAAAGCATGATAATAAATAGTTATTTTCATAAATAACGCTACTCGAAAGCTGTCCAGATTCACCAAAGTGACGCTCCGATTCATCCTTAGTCATAAGCATAAATGGGGACATTCAGTACTGCAACACAAAAAAAATCATTACACTGTCTGCGTGTGTTTTTCTCAAAACATACCGAACTGTAATTTCTGGCTAAGGGATTGTGTAAAATCATGAAATGGAAGACCAAAGTTCTACTGAAAATGGAGCCAATATTACTTTCTCTACTACGTATAGTAAGTAGGGGAAGTATTGTATTCCACCCAAAAATTCGATACCGAGATTTCACCGGAAATACATGTTTTGAGGCCCCCTGAATCCAAAAAAAGCATTTTTGGAAACATGTCCGTGTGTGTGTCTGTGTGTCTGTGTGTCTGTCTGTGAACAGCATAACTCAGAAACGAACAGTCGGATAAACACCAAACTTGATATTTAGGTCCAGTATCTTCAAGAGATGCGACACAAAGGTTTTCAAGAAAATCCCCCCATTCCAGATTACCCTTTACATGGAACATTTTGCGAAAATTTTAATTTTCTCAAAAATGGCTCTAACCATTTTGATTAAAACATCATATGTTTAAGATATTTTCATGACAAATAAAATGTATATCTTGAATTTTCTGGGAATGCATCCTAAAGTATTCTGATAAAACATAAGGGATAGACAAACGTTTGCTGCACAAAAAATGTAGATCACGTTAAAATACACAATTTATGTCATATACATTTTTGTTGCTGATTGAACCACTTTCGTAATATTGCTTGTTATTCCCTTAAATTTTTCGATACTTATTTTCTCAAATGGGAATTCGTTATTCATCTTTTTGTCTTGGATATGCAAAGAGTATTAATCTGTGGCAAAGAGAATGGTGCTGCACATAGCAACCAGGTATTAAGAGATATGTTTGTGCTTATATTGCCCTTGCAAATACAAAACAATGGGAACATAGTAGGCCTTAAGCGATGGTTAAAATTTTTTAGAACTGGTCGCTATGTGTAAAATGTAATTATCTTTGCGTGTCAAAGATCGTTTATGCAAATTTTTATCTCGATGAATATGAAATAAACGCAGAATAAGAGTTTCTAAAAATAGTTTTACAAGAGCACAGAAAGTCATGTGAGTGTAAGAGATCAGACTTTTTTGTCTTTTTTCATTTTTATCTGCACTCACCCGAGCTTATGCTATAAAAAGGTTATATAACACACAAGAATTAACGCAGCGCTATTATGATTAATGAAAGGTAAATCCTTGTTTATTTACTTATTTCGGTGCTAAGTACATTACATTGGAGTCTACCTTTATGGTCCTGGCCATTCTCAGGTATCTCTCTTTTTCAATTAGCATATACTTTTATCTCTAAAGATTAACACATTGATTTAAATTACATTATCTAATCTTTGTCTGTTTTTAATCCTACTGCTTCATTAATGTTTAGCCATTTGTTAAGCTCATTTCTCTATTTATTAGTTCCCATGCATTCAAACATTATGTGAGATTCATTTTTTTATCCCCCAAAATTGGGCAAATTCCGCGTGTAACTGCCTCGTCATCAAAACGTTTAACTTCCAAAGCTCTAACCTAAAACAGGCAATCACTAATCGCCCATTTCTATTGAAACTTTCGACATATAATTACATCTGTATGCCTTCTTTAACACCGTTGTAAAATTGCAAGGACTTCGTTTCTCTCAATTCGGAAGGCAACATCTGTATCATATCTTCCAATAGTGATCTAACTCACTTCCAATAGTTCCTATCAGGATTAACAATTCTGGACCAAACATCAGCTAACACATCATATATCAATTCCTCCTTTACTCTACCTAGCCAGGTATTGCATTCCAAATTACTGACTCGAAACCTTAGGTATAATTTTCAAGTATGTCTCTAATTGTGATTTAATTTGGAATAAGTACTCCAGAATCCTTTCCATTATTTGTCCTTCCGTACTAGCTCTCCCCTTCTCAGACAAACCTCCTGAGCTTACAGCACTTGTTCCCACAGTTCTTACAGAATATTAATAGTTGCTTTAGGTCCAGTGTTTCCCACCCTTCGATCCCAGAGACTTCTCTTCCATATATCCATCTCGATTCAACTATGGCGCGGTAAACTCTTTCAAACCCTGATTATAGGCACTATGTACAACCACCTCCTCACTGCACTCATAGCCACCTTCTTCTTTCCTGAGGCATATTAGATAGCTTGACTCTGTGCTGATAAGAACAACATTTTAATGTATTATACTGTATCCTACGTACTTTCAGTCACACATGATTTTTTTTATATCTCTATGTTTGCCCGCCTCTAGCCCGCTCGCTTGCGACTTCCATGGAAGTGGGCTTGGCCAATTACCTCGCCCGGCTAGGTGCCGACTGGGAGCCGGTCTCTCGTGACAGTTTAGGTCGTTGGTCGGGAGAAGTGAAACGGAAGAGCTGGTTTCCATGCCTGTGCAAGCGAGGTGGAATATTAGATAATCATTTCGGCTTTTCGCCTGCTACATTGGGTCTACTATTGCGCTCTGCAGTAGACTCTGTTAATTTTGAATATAGCAGTGAATTTCAGCTAAATGTAGGAAATTGCTTTTGCAGTTAACCCTGTTTGATTTGGATGTTGGTGAGCGGGCTATTTGCTGTATGCTGTTAAAGCAAAACCATTGAATATGGGGTTCGTGAGTGGCTGAAAGTCTTTTTTTATAGTTTCCGACTTGTGACGGTATTTTGCTGGGAAAAGTTGCAGCATTTGTCGATTTAAGCCCTGGCAGGTTTTTCCTTTGTAGCAATTGAAAGGCAGTTTAAAGAATGTTTAAAACATGTTAAACATAAACGTGTTGCTGAGTTTTCCAGAGTTTGAGAGATTTGGTAATTTCGGCTATTTTCCAAAGGATGTGTAGATCGGGGAACAAAGTTTAAAATTTTATGCCTGTGCATAAAGATACATGTGTTTGACTTGTTAGTCACTGTTTCTGAAATTTCTAAACTGAGGAATGAGTGTGATTGAAGTGTGATATTCTCTCCCCCATTTCACTGTGACAGCACTCTGTACAGTTCAGCTTTTCTTTGTCTTTTATTACACATAATGTTTCCATGGGGTTCGTGAGTGGCTGAAAGTATTTTGTTATAATGCACGTTTGCGACTTGTGACGGTGTTTATCTGGGAAAAATTCCAGCTTTTGTCGATTTAAGCCCTGGCAGGTTTTTTATTCGTAGCAATTGTATGGAAGTACAAGACAAAGTTCAAAGAAGGTTAAGCATAAATGTGTTACTGGATTTTCCAGAGTTTGAGAAATTTGGTAATTTCGTCTGTGGTCCAAAGGATGCATAGATCGGGGAACAAAGTTTAAAGTTGTGTGTGTGTGAATAAAGATAAATGGGTTTGACTCGAAAGTTACAGTTTCTGTAATTTCTAAACTGATGAATGAGTATGTTTGAAATGAGCTATTCTTTCCCCCATTTCACTGTAACAGCACGCTACACAGTTTAGCTTTTCTTTGTTCTTTATTACACATAATGTTTGAATTTTGCTAGTTTGATATGCTACATTGTATGAATGAGGAAGTGCTTTTTATATTATCTGGACATTGTGGAATTCATTTCTGCCATTTTAAAATTTTCGTCATATTTAAGGCTAATGTAAAGAGTTTGTTTCACATTGTAGACATTGTTCAATTAACCTCTGTTTCTCAAAAGGTTAGTGGTTATCATTTCAAACCTTTCTATAGCTAATGCCTTTGCACATGTACTATATGTATACAATTCTTATTTCAGTGGGGATAGCTTTAAACTTTATATTTTAAGATTTTATTCCTTCTGAAGTTTATGAACAGTTTTCCTCAAGGTCTTAACGTTCTTTAAGGGGCCTTTGGCTTGTGCTGGCCTTATTTAGGGAAAAACTTTATTTCCTATCGAAGTGCTTTGCTTTATTCAAACCTTACTGTGGTAAAATCTTTGATAATTAAAGAATTTTTGGAGCCTGTGTAAGACTAATTGGATTACTTAACTGTTACAGTGATAATTTTACTCACTTACTTTCCTTTATTTGTTTTGGCTTTCCTGTTTAATGGCAATCCTCAGCTGCTTCAGGTTTGCATTGGTCACGTAATGTGACTTTAACTTTTGTTATACAGTCCGCAGATATTTGTTTTCACCTTTCAGAAAACATGATACAAATTTTGTTTCAGTTCTTTATTTCATATTCTCTCATCTTTAATGTAATAGTAAATGTATTTTATTTCCCCCTTGGACTGCTTTAAAAAGGGGTTGTATTATCAGTTTATCCTTGCCACAACTGTGCTTCACTTTGACAGTTGGTATTTACAGAGTATTGTTTAAGCCAACCTTAAGCAACTACATTTTTTGGATCTTGTACCTGAAAACTTTGCTTCTTGAACTGTGTATGTTACTGGGCATTTATTTAATATTATTCAATATATTTGCTATTTTAAATTTCTTTTCACCTTTGATTGAGTTTAATTAATGCTGTTGCTTTATTGAATTTTTTTTATTCCTCATCCTTTTCATATTTAAGCAATATTATGTTTTTTATCTTTTCTAATGTTCAAATAAATTTAAAATTTATTGTTAATGCAAGTTTAAATGGATTTGCTTTTTATGTAATTATATTTTAATGCTAATATATTGTGCGTTTTTTTTCTATCTTTTGCTCATTGTTTTTTGACAGCTGTTATTGTGCAATTCGTTGTTTGACAGGATTTATTGTCTTTATTCTCGTTAATGTTTTTTGGAGAAAATATAGTTATTTGAAATCTATACTTTTTTCTCTTATCTTATTGATCTACGTTTTTTGGTAGGGGGCACCAGCTATTACAGGCATTCCTTAGTTCTCCTATTTACTTAGTGTTAGTCTCCAAACTATTTTGGCATCCTTTAGGGCTTCCCTTTTCATTTGCCGGAACTCCAAGATGGGAACGTATTTCGTACACGGCAGCAGGGATCGGGTGGTTCAAAAATAGATTAGTTTGTTTCCTTGAACCTTCGTGATCACTGCAACTCCTAGGTAAGTATATCCCTTAACGTTTGATTTTCCTTACCTTCAACATATTACTTTTCATTCTTACTCAATTTCGTTGTTTACGAAGTTTATCATCCTTCCTCTCATACTGTTGACTGCAGGAAGCACATGGTCTAAAGTCCTGCGTATGGTCAATGCATAGATGTTAATGATGTCGCCATATGCAGCATAAATGCATCTTTTGCTAAGAACCGCAGAACAGAAGAACCTGCAATGTTTTTTGGCGATAGATAACCTCTCATATCGGGCTGTAGTAGAATCTGGATTTCTAGTAATATTTCCGCAGTTTACTTCAGAAGCGAAGACATATTTTGAATTTTACTTCGCCATATAATCGAAAGGATTACCCAGGCAGAGGGTTACAACGAAGACCATGCCTTCAAACTTCCAATATATCTGTCGTATAACGTCTTCACGCTGCGATATGCTTAACAATATCCATGTGTGCAGACACTAAATTCAAATTTTCGACTTAAGGACACCTATGGGGGAAAATTGATCAAAGTGATAAAAAATTACAATCTAGACTTTTTAGTTTAGTACATACTATTCTTTAGGAACGTTTTCCTGCAAATATGTTTGTTATCCGACTGAAAATAAGAGTTACGTGACGATTGAAATACCCTAAGAGGAGGGTATGGTTGCGTATTTGAGCCTTTTTATACACTTCTCACAGTAACGTAGCCAGAAGATTACTAAGGTGGTTTTATATATATATAAAGCGGCTCATTTTTTATACAATTTGAGTCAACTCGAGTGATAAATATGAAGAAATTCTGAGCTGAAATATTTAAATAAATCGATTTTATATTCACAGATAAAGCTTCATCAATTGGGGGTGTTTTGCGTATTATAAGTGAAAAATGTGTTGTGACACAAGAATTAATGAACACTGTGAAATATTTTATATTACCACTGCAAGCCATTTTACTTCATTTCAAAATAGTGTTTCTAGTCAACTTATAAACTGGAAATACGAGGTTCTCTCTGAAAGTTTTAAGAATGGCCAACGATGCAGCTAAAGCAGCATTTCCTAACTACAGGAAGGCGTCATCAGTGCCTGCCAGAGCATCCGTGACCAACCTGGAGTGGTGAGAGTGCATGATTCCCTAAGACGTCGGACAGAAGGATGCCTTTCTATGAATGGGTGCCATATTGAGCACCTCCTTTAGCAATGGTTCACAAGTACATGTCGTATGTAATTGTAAGCAGATTACATTAGAAGCTATGCTGTTTCACAGTAACAGAGTAATGTGTCTTCATTGGTTCACTGCATCCTGTAGATCGTACGTAATAGCAAAGAGCTTGCAGTAGAAGATATGTTTCACAGTAGTGAAAATTAACAAGTGCTCATAGCTATTAAGGTATGCATTTTAGAGCATACCTTAGAGATAGTTTATTATATTTTTTTTCTTGTTTTGGTCATATTAGCTCGAAGAATATTTCTTTAACAACCTAAAAAAACTCACAGTTGAACAAAAATTATGTTTAATCCAATTACTTTAAAAGCATATTTCTTAGTTGAGATGGTATTACAGCCTCCCTATTCATTAATAAACATAACATATAAGTGTATTCCTTAGCTCTTCCATAAAACATTCTATGTTAATGTATTAAATATATACTGCTACTTACAGATTAGTATCTTGTTTAGGGCGATGTTATTTAGTGCTGAAGGGTTTCATAAATATGTAATGAAAGTTGTTAGTGATAGTATTTTAGAATACAGGTAACGTAATGTGGTTTTAACGAATATATTTGTGCAGTGTGAAGATTACGAAGCTAGCATTTTGACAATTTAAAACTCCTACAAGGAAGAGAAAGATGCAACAGATGGCCTTTAACTGTAAATATTTTGAAACATTTTAAAACTAGAGTTAAGACAGGACAGAGTACATATTACGTCAGTAAGAAACCAAAAAGTATATTTACTTTCAAACTTGAGGAAGCAGAGACGCCAGCAAGAGTAGAGTTTATCAAAGTTAGTCCACATCGTTCGACTGTAATCTTAAATGTGACAGTCATTGTGTCAGTGAGCTCCGAATTTGTTTTGTTGGCCTTAGGATACACTGTAGGATACTTGCACTATTTCGTTTTAAACATACACATCCACATCAGTACAGTAACGTATAAATTATCAAAATAACATATTTACTTAATGAGTTAGTTGTTAGATTAGCGGCTTAGAAAGCGCACTGGTACACTCGTACAACGTGCATGGAAAGCGTAGGGTATTGTGTCATATACAGGGAGAGCCAAAGAACTACGAACCGGCTGCGCGGTGTTTTTCCTATCCGCGTCATCGGCGCTCATTGCCGTCTGTCACTAACATAGAAAGGCGCGGATGAAACTACACAATTTTTTAAACTACTTTTAAAGGCTTTACTTACCAACTTTATGAAAAGAGATGCTGAAACTGGCCACCGTCGTTGTCCATAAATTTTTGGCACCTCTTTAGAAAACTATCCATCACTCACCGTAGTTCACGTTGAGAAACTTCCTGGCGGATATTTTGTTTTAATTCTTCCAGTGTGTGCGGGTTTATCTTGTACACTTTATGTTTTAAGTTACCCCCGATATGGAAATCGCAGGGAGTTAGGTCGGGGGACCGAGGGGGCCACAAATCTGTACTAATAATTCTGTCCTCAAACGCACTTTCAATTGTTCTCATCGAGAGTCTTGTTGAAAAAAGGCAAAATCACGCTCCCTGTCTGTTAGTTTCCTAAAAACGGGGGGCAAAAGTGTGTTCACGTATGAGCTGGCTTCAACTAATACACGAAAAAAAGTTGGTAAGTAAAGCCTTTAGAAGTAGTTTTAAAAATGTTGTATGGTTTCATCCGCGCCTTTCTATGATGCGGTAGACGACAACGAGCGAGACGAGGACGGGGACAGCAAAAAACACCGCGCAGCCGGTTCGTAGGTTTTTGGCACTCTCTGTATTTATAAATTAAAATTTAAAAATAATACAAAACTAGCCAAGGACTCGAACCCAGGTTGTTCCAATTACAAGTACACGCGTTTCACTGCTCGGCTACCATGCATACAACCATAATGAAAGGCATCTTCCTATTTATCGCATAGCTTTGAAATCGACGCAGGTTGGTAATAAATCGTGTATTGTGAACGCAGCGCCAGCGAATGCTTCCGATGTTTTCCGAATTAACTCCCTCTCTGCCTGTTGATCATTTATTTTGTCTTAGGCTGTACATTTGTTAAGATTTCTTGAAATATCTGCTTGATTACAAACTATTAATGTAGAATTACTGTGGATTGAACACGCCCTGATTAGAGCACTGCACCGACTTAGGCGAGCCGAGGAAAACGCAATTTTCCTACATCCGCCGTACACCCATAATTATAACTCCGCACCTAAAGCATCATCAGAAGTGAACTTCAACCCAGAGTTCTGAGGAGCGACGTCGACAAGAATCAACTCATTTTCCCCTCCATTTTATTTGTAATGCAGCCCTCTTTATAAATGGGGAGACACCACGGTGCGGTGGTATAAGCAAACTTATTATTAGCTCAATAAGTAATATAAACCTAAAGTGTTTAAATATAATGAAAATTGCATCATAAGGAGGCATTTTGTAAGGTAGCTTCAATAGGCGTTTTAAAGACCCTTGGTAGAAATTTGGGTTCAAGAAATTAATATTTTGTTTGTTGTAATTGATTATAAATCGTATAATGGACATACCCATGTAATCTTCTTTTGTTATTTGGATCTTTAAAGGTTTTTTTATGGACGATAGATGTTATAGTATATTCGTATGTCACGATGAGCTCATCCCTGTTTTTTGCCATTTCCCGTTGTTTGATTTTTTAAACTTCAGGTACACCTCTCTCAAAATCTACTTAACTTAGAAATTTGAAATTTTTGGTGATTGTTCAGAATGTTCAGCTGCATTGAATAGGTTAAATATTACAAGATTTCCAAGAAAAAATATAAATAATAAGTTTACACCAAAAATTGCTTTCTCTAGTACAATAGTAGGGGAAGTATTGCATCCCATCCAAAAATTGGATACCGAGATTTCACCGAGAATATGTCTTTTGAGGTGCCCTTAATTAAAAAATTTTTTAGAGAAACATCCGTGTGTGTGTGGATGTGTGTCTATGAACAGCATAATTCAAAAACAAGAAATCGGATAAACACCAAACTTGATGTCTTTCAAAAATGCGACCCAAAGCTTTTCAAGGAATCCCCACCCTAGACTACCCAATACATGGAACATTTTAGAGCATGTTTATTTTCTCAAAAAATGGCTCTAACGATTTTTGATTAAAATATAATATATTTAGGATACTTTCATGAGATATTAAATGTATATCTTTAATTTTCTATGCATTTTCCCTCTTCATTTTGATGCCTTTATATATGGTCAATCGTAAGAGATAGATAAAGTTTTTGTACACAAAATGTAGATCTCGTTAAAATGCACAATTTAAGTAATATAATTTTTTTTTCTGAATTCAACCATTTCCGGGATACTCCTTGTTATTTTTTTGAATTTTCCAATACCTATAGTTTTTTTTTTCAAATGGGAATGCGTTATTCATTGTTTATGTCCTGAACATTGAAAGAGAATGGAATGCTCCACATTATAACCAGCTCTTAAAAGATTTGACTATCTCTTATTCTATCATATTCCCCTTGCACGTACGAGAAAATCAGCAATAAGATAATTTTTGCAAATTTTTATCTCGATTAACATAAAGTAGACGGAGAATAAGCGTTTGTAAAAATATTTCGCACAATAGAGGAGGTCATGTGAGTGCAACACATTGGATATTTAAAAACTAAATTAGCCCCTGAAATGGAAAATAGTTAACCGGCTAAGCTTAAGCTGTTTATAAAAACTCGTAAAAAATATCGGAGCTCTGATCTTTATTTACAGAGAAATTGTTATAATTAAACAAATTAAATTTAAATAAAAATCTTTGATACCAGTATGTTCATAAAATTATCTTTAATAAGCAATAAAAATTTAATTATCCTAGGTGTTGTAATTCTAGAGTAAACAGGTTTTCTTTGGATTCCAAAAAAGCGTAAAAAAACACTGCGATCTCTGTCAAGTGTCCTTAAAACCCACAGTGAATCCACAACCCAATTTGTAACCATACTTCTTTAGGCAGATATAAGATGAGGTGAAAAGTTCAAAACACTCCATAGAATACTTTGGGTTTTGGAAAACTCGCACATAGGTCCCCTTATACTGCATTTACGACGGTGTTTGAAATTCAGTTCTTACTGACTATCGTCTTCGTAACGTAGTTAATGTCTAACTGCAGCCGGTGTCTAAATGGTTTATATAATCCACCCTTAAAGCAGCATTGTTTAGTATAGATTTAATCCCGGGAAGGCACTCGGGTGATGCTATAGCCTTCAGGCAATCCTAATTAATTCAGCGTACTCTACGGATGTAAGCAGTAAACGTGTTAAGCTACGCTATCTCATTTGAGAGCATTGACAGATTGCTTTGTGTTAAGTATTTCTTCGCCCCCGTTTAACGCTTAAGTAGTGAACCATCCACATTAAGATCATTCTCAGATCTTAAGTTGCTTGCTTCTATCTGTTCGCTTAGTTTAGTCCCCTCCTAGGTTTATTCATTCATTTTTAGATTGCTATCGTGCAAACCGATTTATTATAAAAAGACGCGTGTGGCAATGCCTGCCAACATAATGAAATGCTCCTCTTACATACGTATTAGTCTTGGGGTATCATTATGTAAAATCGTTTTAGAGTATGGTGGATTTTTACATGTATTTTAGCAACGAGGCACATTGGGTAAGCTTGCTTATATGTGTGAAGGGTTATATGTCGCAAGGGTGTATGTGTGTGTGACACCGTTGTCTCCTCTCAATAAACGTAATCTTAGTTGCATGATAGGCAATTATACAGTGTATTCGTTTTATGCCAAGGCCACAACTGCCTTATATGTGTATCGGCCGAGACGGCGTGACCTCGGTATTATGCCCCACTGCGCAGAAGCGACGCAGGATTGTCAAGGGTACGTTTATTAACTGTGAGCTGTCTCAGTTGATGCTTTGTCTTCGTGTTGTGAAATGTTTCGACAATACCTGTATTGTGTGTAATTTCCTTAGGAATGTTATTCTCTTATTAGTACACGGAAATACCTGCCAAAAATACCAGGGTATTTTTGTGTATGATACTACCTGAAAACTGAATTATATAGACAGGTGTCTACACAATTTCAGCAGCAATTTCCTGGTTATCCAATTCCGGCTTGAGACACTGTTAGGTTTTTGGTCATAAATTCATAACAACTGGTTCGCTAAAACCTAAAAAATAAAGTTTATAGGTACAATCCCCACACCACAGACAAACTTAAACACAATATAAAGACATTACGCAAGAAGAACTCGTGGATGTGAATGGAAATTTCATCAGACGATGTAAGAATGTCCTCGCGCAGATGGACATCACATTCAACAACACTTATAACAAGGTTAGTACTCACTACATATATGTTACTAACACTCGTGAGTAATGCGGGAGTTACGGAACGGAAAACCCCGCAGTGCAGTAGACTGTGTGGAGCACGCATTAGCGCGATTGCGGCCTTGGCATAAAACGAAGCCACTATATAAGTGTGTTGTACACAGACTCCCGTACATTTATACGCACCAGCGGGAATAAGAGCTAGAATTCTGGCATTAATTTTGGCCTCTTCAACGACGGTACTAACTACGATAAAGTAACAAATTGTTAAAGGCTGAGAAGCTATGCTTAACAAGCCAAATCGGACAAGTAATGAAGGACAATTTGTCAGTATAAGGTAGTAAAATTCTGACTACAAGGAGAATCAAATTTAGTTCTTTAACTACTATGGTTCTTAGCGTTCCATTCTATATTGGGCATAAAATACCGGAAATTTTACTTAGAGACCTCTTTGTCAGACTTCGGGTTCTTTTGCCTGCCGTAAGTATACGACAAGGGATCACCGGCTTTACTTCCCTCATAAGGAAGCCATGCTAATGATTTTACGCTCGAAAAAAGTCATATCCCTCCGCCGTGTTTGAACCCGCAACCTCGAGAACTAGAGGCTAGCGTGGTACCCCTAGACCAAAGGTCCAGTTGCTTAATACGCGAAATAGTTTTAAAATCCCATGCAAATTTCTATTTTGAATTACTGAAAAAGCAAATAAACGGTGCCAGTTTTATGAAAAATGAAAACTGAATATAGCGTAATTCTCAGACTCAAACATAAAGAACAAGAGAGCACCCCTGGTGGGAAGGAAGGGAGGAATGAGTAGGAGACCCGAAGTTCGACCAGATCGGGACAAGGATGTGCTTGAGCGAGGACGGGGTCCCGAACGATTTTCAGATGGAGCACATCCTGACGCCGGTTTATAATGCCTCCGCCCCCTCAACCCCAAAGGTCAGGCTGAGACAAGCTGACAGGGAGGGAGGAAAGGTCTTTTTTGGGGGGAGGGTAGTGGACGGGTGTAGGAAAGAGAATTTGTGGAAAGGAATTGAAAGGAGAAGTGAGGAAAGGTAGTGGGGTTCCGCATAACACCCCCGATAGTGCGGAAGGCGAGCTGCCAGCTTATTTCGCCCCCCCCGGGGAGTGGATCGGAATTGGATAAGGGTTTCATTCGACTTTATTGTGTAAAATTCGGTATGGTTGACCGACCCCGAGAGGTGCGCTTAGTTTGTCTGTAGGGTATGGTAGCATATATCCTTTGGCGTTCTTATGATATGTTAAGGTGAATTTTATCCTGACCACTCCTCAGGTCCGAGAGTATCGGAGTCCATTCGGCCGTCGTCGTGATCAGGACTTTCACGAGTTCCGTGAGGCCTGTCAGTGTAAGCTTAAGCTCCTCCAGGCAGTCTGTTGGAGCTGGCGGTGTTGACGTCTGCGGCAGGCAGGCGATGGATCCGCCCAGGCCGCTGCAGCAGACCAACAAGTCCTAAGGGAGAAACCTTTCTAAAGCTTGCAATCCTCCATCCTTGCGTAGCACACCGAAAGGTAACGTCTGGTCCATGAACTATGAAACAAATGAAAGGTAATGATTGGTGGCAAATGGACAGGACATTCGTGGTAGAAGAGGAACTACACCATCATTCACCTAGCACCCAGGAACACCACCGAAAATGTATGTTCAGAGGGGGCGGCCCGACGGGAATCGAATCTATGACCTCCCGAATGCGAGTCTCAAATTTCATTTCCTCCTTCGTACCGCCATACCAGGCTTTGGAATGGTCACCCATCCCTGGATATGCCATGACCAAGAGTTTGCTTGCTCCTCGACAGGCTACTGACCTAAGAAATTGGGTTGTAAGTCCTTGGGGGTGTAAGTACTACAAAGAGGAGGGTAAATCCGAAGAAGAAGAAGAAGTGGTTTGTTTCTAGACATTAGTGATATTGGACTGGTGAAAACAACTATTGCTTAGATAAATGTGGAAATCTTAAAAAGAGAAAAGCACTATTCCGACCTAGGGGAATTATTAACCACGTTTTCTCCACCAAGTGTACCTCTCTGTAACAATTCCCCAGCGTCCTCCTGGGTTGGAAGGAAGTAAGTTAACTGGATCAAGTGCCGTGTGAGAGCGAGAGGCAGCAAGACAAACTATTCGCCGCTATAACAAAAAATCTTAAAAGCTCTATTTTTACCAAGATTAAATCACTGCAACCAGAAAGCTGCTGAAGTTTTATATAGAAAGCTTTGCTTTCCTTTCGAGTTGACACTCGTACCAATGTACACATCCGCAAGAAGTAATCTATATCCGATTTCTGTTTGTCTGTAAGGGCGTTAATAGGGCGTGACATAAGATATCCGTTGGCGCCTCCTTCACCCTTAGTGCGTTGAAAGAGGAAGTGGGCTACAGCTTCCCTGTTGAAGAACATGTAAATAGCTAGGAAGCATTGATGTTTCAAGACTAAAATGGTAACATCTCGAGAATTGATTCCTATTCAAGAGCATTTCCAATCAGACATTTGCAATATATTCGCAGCTAAACTGGCTGATAAGATCGACAAAATCGGTTGCTATTCCTCAGCTATACCTATTGCTAGTTTTCCAATCAGGTGGCAGAACTAGCATAGGTATACTTATCGGTGCGATACACAGCACAATGCGTCATAGCACCTACAGTTTAGACCACCAAACAATAAAATGAAGACAAGATGTCATGAAGTACCCTAGAAACGGTAACAAATACGGTTTGTCCAGGAAAGCCGTGTTGATTTCTTCCTGTCGTTAATGTACATTGTTGGTAATATGTCCATTATTTACTTAAGGATACCCAACTATAAAATACCTAAAATCTAAAAGTTCAGTGCTATTCATTTGAAATTTTTATACAGTAAACAGGCTTTAATGTTTTAAGACAATTCCGAGATATTACTTTTTAATTTTTATTTTCTCTACTACGTATCATACGTAGGGTAAGTATTGCCACACAAATATTCGTAACCAAAATGTCACCGGAAATAGATGTTTTGAGGTGTCCTAAATTTTTGGAAATATTTCCTTGGACAGCATAACTCCAAAACCAAAATTCAGATAACTGCCAAACTTTGTATTTGAGTTTAATATCCTTCAGCAAAGCGACACGAATATTTTCAAGAAAATCACCCCACCACAGATTACCCTTTATATGGAGCATTTTTCGAAAATTCTTATTTTCTCAAAAATGGCTGTTATAATTTTGATTAACATATCATATGTTGAAGATATTCTCAATGATAAATTAAATGTATATCTTGAATTTTCTGAGAATGTCCTCAAAAATCGTTTTCATTCTGAATGACTTTTGCGTAACTAGCAAACCTTAAGAGATACGTAATATTTTACTACACAAAAACTGTAGATCTCGTTGAATCATAACTTATGTTACATACATTTTTTCCCCAAGTGAACCACTTCCGATATATTCTTTGTTTTTCATTTGAATTTCCCAATATTTATATTTTTCTCAGGTGGGAATTCGTTATATATGCTGGACATACAAACAGAATGAAATGCTTCACATAGCAACCAGCATTTAAAAGATTTGATTTTCGCTTAGTCTACCACATTCCCTTTGTACCTACAAGGAAATTAGCAGCAATATTTTTCTGCAAACGTTTATCTCCGTTAACATGAAGTAGATGGAGAATAAGCGTTTGTAAAAATAGTTTGTACAAGAGTAGAGCACGTCGTGTGAGTGCAACGTATCTGATTCTTTTGGTTACTGTTTAAAAATTGCTGCACAGGAAGCAAGTATATACTTTTAAAACTATATATATATATATATATATTTTACACTAATCTCATTAATAATGCATTAATAAATTTTGTAGCTGAACTTTTAATTATCGTTCTAGTTTGGGATAAAGCAAATGTCAAATATGACAGTCCAGTATTTTGGTTAAAATATACACAATAATAGTGCTATTGTTTATTAGCATCACAACTAGCCATGTCAGCAAAAATTCATCTGAACGTTTTGTTATCCTGCCATTTAATAAGCATGTATCCTGCAATATGTTGTTCATGTATTCAAAAAAGTGCATCCTATGGTACAAGTCGTAAATGAAAATGTGCCGACAGATGAAAACCCGGGAGAAGAGCGTTTAAAAATTAAAATAACACCAATTCTGACTTTGTATTGTTTAGAAAAAATTAGTACATATACAGGTCTCCTTGGCCTTTTTCTGCTACTTTGCAGCTATTTTAGCATTTGGAGATTCCTAGAGCGGTTTCTTCGCTTTAATGTAAACCATTTTAGAGTATAATTTTATAGTAAGCAAGGCTTCCA
The DNA here is from genome assembly GCA_030765065.1 of Deroplatys truncata. Lineage (NCBI taxonomy): Eukaryota > Metazoa > Arthropoda > Insecta > Mantodea > Mantidae > Deroplatys > Deroplatys truncata. Next base: position 152,789,578 of record CM060985.1, on the reverse strand, counting down.
GGCAAATATTGAAATTGTTATATGACAGTGTCTAAAAAGGCATACGGCTTACATAGTACTGAAGTAGAAAATAGGTAGTGTTTAAAAATATTGAAGCCTGTATATATGAATTCTTGTGAATTTGTGGCTTTTTACTTTCTCTACTAGGTATAGTAAGTAGGGGAAGTATTGCATTCCATCCCAAATTTGATACCGAGATTTCACTGGAAATATAGGTTTTGAGACCCCTGAATCCAAAAAAAAGCATTTTTGGAAACATGTCACTGTGTGTGTCTGTGAACAGCATAACTCAAAAACGAACAGTCGGATAAACACCAAAAGACACCTTTATTTGTCTACATAGTCTCTTTTCAGTTCGATACACTTTTTCCAGCGATGTTCAATAGTTTCAATAACCTGTTTATCGTGAGAAGCGTCAAGTTCTGCAAAATAGCCATCAATGTCTCTGTAGCCAAGATTATTCCATATCCTCTCCAGAGTCTGGAAGTATAAATGAGGGTGTGAATGTGTGTGTATGATCTGATGACCCAAAAAACAGTACAAGAAACCCAAACAAGAGTTGCACCAGTTAACATCATTGCCAAAAGTTCCAAAGGAAAGCCCACCAATAAGACCAATGTAGTAAAGGCGAGGTATAGATGGAACTAAAAAAAATTCCAACCTTTAATAACGGATACCTCAGAAACAGGTTACGCCACAAAATTGTGTGCTTTAAAGGTATCCAATTTTTTGTGCTACTTTTTAGCTATCGCTTAACGTGTACGAGTTACAAAAGATTTTACAAAATTCCTCCCGAATGAAGACGACTTTCTAGGCTATTCATAGAAAATTCAAAATATGCATCTTATTGGTCATGAAAATATCTTTCATGTATGGCATTTTGATCAAAGTGGTTAGAGCTGTGTTTTAGGAAATCTAAATTTTCGAAAAATGTTCCATGTAAAGGGTAGTTGATTTTGGAAGATTTTCCTAAAAATGTTCGTACAGCATCCTGTAAGATACTGAACTCGAATACCAACTTTGGCATTTATCGGACCTTTCGTTTGAGTTATATGTTGAGTTATATGCTTTATTTGGATTCCGAACACCTCAATAGATGTATTTCCGATTAAATCTACGTAGCTTAGCTCCAATACGTTTTGTTGTAGCTGAAATTATGTTATTGACACCACTGCTACTAATGTATATATGTACGATCCGAATTAAAACCTGAAGGTTTAATCGAGCTTATGGATTTAAATAAATAATGCTGGTAGTTGGACCTATATGGAATAGAGAACGATAGAATTTCTATTAAGGTCTAACTACAAGCCAATTGGAACAAGAAATTTGGTACGCCCATGTAAATGCTGGAAGAAGCAGACTGGAATTCTGGAGAAGGAACACATCACATGGCCTAATCCTGGTGGTTGATTTTATATAAGTTACTTGAGTATCTCAAAACAAAAACAAATCAAAATAAAGCAAAAACTAAGCTAATTCGATTATAAAATAATTAATACTTTAAATTAAATGTTAAAGTTAAATAATATCTAGTTACAGATGGATTAAAAATTTCCAGTTGTTAAATATTGAGGTATCTTAGTAAATACTTTATACTCTCTCTCGTCATAGGACTATCAGTAAAGATTAAAAGACAGCAATTTGATTCTGCAATGTTTTAACACGGCGAGATTCTCTGCGGTATATGATAGAGACGTTATTTTGACCAATCTGTATTTCAGAACCTCATGCGTCCCGGAAGACATATAATATAATTTAGCTCTGAAAGGAACCTTGTGTACTCTAGCATGAGAAAAGTTTTGGAACCATTTCCTGAATCACCACTACGCCCCAAAGTACGACCATTTGGCTGCAGAACAACCTCGTAGTCCTGGAGGTGAGAGCATAAAATGTTCACCCTTCTCTGTTAAGGAGGTTTGCCAATGGTACTTTCAAAAGGCATTGAGACAGCCTTTTCTAGCCGAAGAAAGGGAAAACACGAGGGACATAATCAAAGTGCCTCTTATTCTCTCCTCCTTTTAGCTGAAGATGTTTTTCCTGTCTTTGTAACACATAATATACTCGCGTATAGTGCGTTTATAGTATCACCTATTGCATTACTTATGCACTACACCCTCTCTCTCTCTCTCTCTCTCTCACTCTTTCACACACTGCTTCCTATATTTTACGCTTGGAGATAAATTAACGGAAGGGTACCCAAATAGGATATACAGGATTGGGTCAACAAAATCAACTTTCTGGCAAGTGATTACCCCTATATAACTACATGAACAACCTATGCATTTATTTCAATAAAGTTTTCATCACAAACATAACCACGAACATATGTAAAGATTTACTTATGATTTCAGTAACACAGCTGCAGATGACAATACTTAAGGTAATAGGACCGTGGGAAAGTAAACAGGCCAATATTACTATATCTCTTTCTTTGCCCTTACAATAAATACATCGCAAGATTTCAACCGAACATGCTAAAACAATATCGACCTACAATGACCCCAAACTATGATGATATGAATTAAAAAGAGTGAAAATGCTAACACTTTCAAACTAAAAGGGTCAATAAATTAACACATAAAACATGGTGAACTGCGAAGTTAGCTTAATATTCAACAATTATATATTAAAAGCGATATTACTAAACCTCTGAACATTTAAATACAACCTTGATACAAGATAATAATTACTTTAAATCTCACTGTGTAGCAATAATGAATTATTATGAGAACATTAGATGCAATCGCCATCCCCGAATTGCTCTTCAACAGTGGGAAGTAAGAAGGTGCTTAAAATATCAATCTTGGTCTTCGCTGTGATCGTGCTACACAAACCAATAAGGGGTGAAAGCCCCCTCCAGGAAAAACACGACCACACCATAACACCACCACCTACGAATTTCACTGTTGGCACTACATACGCTGGCAGATGACGTTCACCGGGCATTCGCCACACCCACACCCTGCCATCCTATCGCCACATTGTGTACCGTGATTCGTCACTCCACATAACGTTTTGCCTGTGTTCAACCGTGTAATGTGGACTCTCCTTACACCAAGCAAGGCCTCGTTTGACATTTTCCTGCGTGATGTGTGGCTTATGAGCAGCCGCTTGACCATGGAATCCAGGTTTCTCACCTCACGCCTAACTGTCATAGCATTTGGAGTGGATCCCGATGCAGTTTGGAATTCCTGTGTGATGAACTGGATAGGTGCCTGCCTATTACTCTTTACGACCCTCTTCAAATGTCGGCGGTCTCTGTCAGTCAACAGACGAGATCGGCCTGTACGCTTTTGTGCTGAACATGTCCCTTCACGTTTCCACTTCACTATCACATCAGAAACAGTGTACCTAGGGATGTTTATGAGTGCGAAAATCTCGTCTACAGACTTCTGACACAAGTGACATCCAATCACCTGACCACGTTCGAAGTCCGTGAGTTCGACGGAACGTCCCATTCTGCTGTTTCACGATGTCTAATGATACTGAGGTCACGGATAATGAGTACCAGGCAGTAGGTGGCAGCACAATGCACCTAAGATGAAAAACTTATCTTTGTCGGGGTCTCCGGATACTTTTGATCACATGGTGTACGTAAGTGGTAACAATACAAAAAAATGAGAGAAAAGAAAAAAAATCTGATGTGTTGCATTCGCATTACTTTCCCTACTCTTGTAAATATTATCTTTACAAACGCTTATTCTCCATTAACTTCATGTTAATCGGATAAAATTTCAGAAATTACCTTATTGCTAATTTTTATATGTGTAAGGGGAATGTGGCTTTAAGCGATAGTCAAATCTTTTAAGGGCTGGTTCCAATGTGGAGCTTTTCATTCTCTTTGCATGTCCAGAACATAAAAAAAGATTAAGGAATTCTCATTTGAGAAAAAGTATAAGTATTGGAAATTGCAAGCAAATAATAACGAATATCTCGGAAATGGTTCACTACCCCAACCAAATAAAAAGTATATGACATAAATTGTGACTTTTATCGAACTCTACATTTTTATATAGGGAAAATTTGTCTATCTCTTGTAATTTACCAGTTATGCATTCAGAGAGAAGAGGAATTTTTGGGACATTCCCAGAAAATTTAAGATATTCATTTTGTTTGCCATGAAAACGCCTCGAATATACAATATTTTAAACCAAATCCTTATATCAATTTTTGGGAAAATCAACTTTCGAAAAACTTTCCATATAAAGGCTAGTCTGAAGTAGAAGGATTTTCTTGAACATTTTGGGTCACATCTTTGAAATATACTGAGCCTAAATACCAGGGTATGGTGTTTATTAGACTTTTCGTTTTGCAGTTATGCTCTTCGCAGACACACGCACACGGACCTTTTTCTAAAAGTGCCTTTTTAGATTCAGGTGGCCTCAAAACAAGCATTTCCGGTAAAATCTCGTTATTGAATTTTTGGGTGAAATGCAATACTTCTCCTACTTACTATACGTAGCAGAGATAGTAAAAAGGTTGATTTGAATGTCTTAGAAGTATCTTTAGCAAATGTCGGGAAATACTTTATTGTACCAACTAAAATAATTTGATATGCAGAACATTTTATATAAACTATAATAAATGCTAATTATTTGAACTAACTGAATGTAACTTTGTACTCAGTTATAAGATACTCTTCCAAGTACGTGGTTGAAATAACAGAGCATTTGTAATTAAGAGATACGGATTTTGTATATTTCACTACAGGGTTGCCTATGGTGCTTGCCAGCTTGAGATAGAGGAGCTAGCCGAAAAAAAAGAGAGAAGATTCATCAAAATTGATCACCATGAAAGATTTCTGTAGCTACCCACTCCAATAATCTTCCTACACCATAAAACTCTCCGCTCCTATGTAACGAATGAAATATTGAGCATTAAATTATTATAGAGTGATAAAAAATCAGCATGGGGAACATAAGGTAGGACGTGTCATCGCCTGGATATTTTATGTCAGCAAGGAGTTTCTCGAGATTCCGAGTTTAACGTCTGGAGCGTTGTCGCCCGAAGTTGCTGAGTTAGAGCAACAAGAATATATACAGAGCCATTTCGGCCTGTTCACTCTCTTTGCAACGTTTGATGCTTCCACCATACTCCGCGTCGCATTGACTTGGTGCACCGAGACATGACCTCTCTTATCGTATAACCTCGGCTGTCACGGCAAATTTAATGTCTTTATTTTAGTTTATTACACTGTGCGGCTGTCACCTCCTCCGTCCGTTGCTGTAGGCTTACCTTGATGCATCTCCCATGTTAATTCCAGAAGTTCGCAGTGTGCTGGTTCTCTGCAATTTTATCCTCGGCTAGCTGCAGTATTTTTCTTTAAACTATATGGGAACATGGACTTATCCTCGGTAAAGGAAGCGTAGATCTCGGGTGGTGATATAAGAAGACATAGACGTGCTTTGGTTATGAACAGATGACACTGCCGTTTCTTTTCATTTTTAACTAACCCACGTAGTATACAACACTGGTATTGCCGCCGTTAAAATACTGTCCACCGCTGTTAAAATGCGGCGCGGATATGACACGAAGTTTAAATATTCTTATTATCTCTTTACGAGTAGCGGTTCTTAGGTGTGTTTCTAAAACTGTCTTTATTCCCTTTTTTGGCGCGATATCTCACACATCCCGCAGCATCTCTCCCTGACCACACATGACAAAATGCCAAACTGAAATGAAATGCCCAAACGACAAAACTACCAAACTGCCATGACAAACTGCCCTGCCAAAACTACCAAACTGCCTCGAATTTGCTCCAAACAGATCCATTTATAGTCGCAGGCTACTAAGGCTGCTTCCTTTCCTATTGGTCCATTTTTAGCGCCACCCGACGCATCTCAATATTTCGTATAAACTTCCAGGGATCTCATTGGTCCAAGTTTAATATAAGTCGCGGCTTTTCCTAAGTTTACCGTTAAGCTATCTGTCTCTCTCACTTGGTCACGGCGAATTATCAAATAAAGGGACAAAGGCGTTACACCCTCGCTGTAGGAATAATGGCCCTGCGACCAAAGAGACGTCATAAAACTAGATTTTCTGCCTTCGAAGGCACTATTCCTGTAGCTAAAACATTTCGTCGTGGACAGTATTTTAACACATCGCTTAAATTATTTACATTAAATCATTTATAACTCTTGTAATATTAGTAACCTAGATACATACATAACGTTAAATCACCCTTCTTAAAATATACAAGCAGTATAAGAAAAAGATATGTACATAGTATGATTTAACATCAATAAAAATTAATTAATAAATTATCTATAATTACAGTTCTCGGGCTCGGCCTAGAGTTACCGTTTCAACTGACAAGACTACACAATGGATAATTAGGATAACATTAGTACAAGACTAGACCCCCAGGTTGGAGGTTGTGTGAAGGGTTGGTAGCCCCTCTATATAAAAGAAATCTTACTCATAACCTTTGCAAAGGAAAGCAGCCGGATAGTTTAAGTGATAGACAAAATAGGCATGTTAAACACAGTATATATTGGGAGAGGAATATCATTTAAACATATCCACAAAGTAGGGATAGGACCTCGAAACCGTCGTTACCTTGATACTGAGGCATTATTTTTAACACTTAAATAATTTCAGTCTAATTGTATAATATGTAAATTCAATAACAGCCCGCCTTGAAGCAATATGTGTATGTAATAATTTGTAAAATGTATGTAACAGTCATTGCATATGCTTATATTAGTGTATCCATGTGTAATAATGTTATGAGAATATATTACATAATTTAATAATGTAGGAGCTGTGAGAATAATAAGTTAAAAGTTGCTAACAATGAGGTAAGCATGAGTCAATAATGAGTAAGAAAGTTTAACAGTACTACTTGTGATTCTTTGAGAAACAATAATGTAATTTTAGTGACAGTTTATAAAATAGCCAATCAACAACCAGAAAAAGCTTTAGTTAAATGAAGGTATTCTATTGGAGTAGGATTAGCCAATCAGAAACTGAAAAGGAGAAAATTTTAGAAATTTAGAGTTCAGTTGCCTGCAGACAGCGTTACTAACCAGACGCAAAAAGTGTCCTCGAGAAATATAATATGTATTAACGTGAGACGAAAAACACGTTTACGTGTTAAAAACTGTAATTAATTAATAAAAAGAATCTCACAGATTTCTATATCAGTGAAGTGTTACTTAAATTGTGTCAATGATTAATAAATGTAGTGAAGTGAAATTATAATCTGCGTAAGCCTACGTTCTTCACTTGTACCTCAACCCTGCTAAGAGAATCGCATCTCTAACAATAATACTGACGCAGCCGAGGCAAACATAAATATTTAATACTTGAAGAAACAGTCAAATTACAAATTAATATTTTTAAAAATGCAAGCAAAGTCTACCGCTTACCATACGTACGGTTGCAACTACTTCAAGTGTTTGGCTCCCAAACGGTTGAAATATAATACAACTCCTTCAATACAAACTACTTAAAATTGACGCTCGAAGCGTGGTGTAAACTCCTACAACAAAACAAACCACTACAAATTGGCTTCCATACGTAGAGCTAACAAACCATCTACTTCAATACTCACGATACTCGGTGGTATCGAAGTAGTCTAATACTCTGAGATAAACCTTCGATACTTTTAAACTTTTAAGTTTTGCATTATTGAAAGTTGCTAGGTTTAACTTAAGCTAGATAAGGAATGAAAGGAGTCGAGATTTCACCATATTGCCTCGGACGTGTCCGCAAAGAATTAGTGGAGTATAGTTCTTGATAGAACTTGTCTACGTTTCCTGGGGAATCAATGCAACATTCCATAGATTTTTTTATATAATTGAAGCCATATAAACAATGGGAGAAGGACCAAAGAAACTCATGTAGCATGCAGCGTTAACTGAGTTGCGAATGAAGCTGATTTAGCTGACGCAACTGATCATGTTTCTACAACACCCTGGCTTGGTGAGTCGTTCCCAGCTATTACATATACCTACTCCGGTGACCAAAATCTTTGAGATCAGAACTTAAGACGTGAGATAATACCATGCATGGAAATACATGCGCTTCAACAAAAATCCTTGTATCCTTTATATCTCTACATTTCATATAATATTCCCTGATTTCTTCCTAGAATTTTTAATTGTGTATAATATGCCTTTGTATTAAAAATGTATATACTAATGTAGGTGTATGGGTAATAGAGAGGCTTAATCCACAAAGTTATTATGTTTCCAAGTGTTGTATGGCTAATTTCTTAAACGCGATGAAAAAATACATATCTTATGTGGTAGTTATGAATAGCGGTAGAATGGTGTAACACGCATTACTTTTAGCTGTTCGAGATTCATGTAAATTATGTCTTAGTTTATATTTTCAGCAGAATAACGATAATTGCTAATATTTGTTTTTCAATGAATAGAAGATCGTTTAAAATATTTTTACAGCATAAAATATAGTTACATATAAAAGGAAGCATGCAAATTATTACTATTGTTATCGTTATTGTTATTATTATTACTATTATTAGTCTTGACTAACAACAGGGAAATTATCAAGATAAAAAATCAGCTGCTAATTGGAAAATGTCAAACAGAGCAATTTCGGAATTAGCGTACAATAAAAAATTAGTTACATTGTTTATACACAGAAAACTACTAAAAAACATAATTCAGTGAACAAAGTATCGCCTGTACAGCTTTTATAAAGTGAGTATCGAGTATTGCTGTTCAAAAATAGTATCGTTATCGAATATCGAGAAATAATGTTATCATTACTACCACAAAGAAAACAAAAATAATGGCTTATCGAGGAACGTATTCGGTAAGGTCAAATATAAGTATTGAAAATAAATGCCTGGAGCGGCTCTCGAATTTTAACTATTTGGGCTATGAAGTAAGCATTGATTTAGACAAGAATTTAGAAAACAAGGTAAACAAGTTTCAGCAGATATGTGGAACCATAGCAAGAACTTTCAATAATAATCAAGGAAAGAAACCAAACTAACATTTTTAAAATCATGGCAGTTCCAGTGCCCACGTATGAAAGTGTGTCCTGGATATAAATGGAAAGAGACAAAAGTAAAATACAGGCAGCAGAAATTATGTTTTTAAGAACAGTTAAAGAATGCACCATAAGAGATTTAATAAGAAGTGAAAAAATTCGAGAAGAATTAGCTATATATAAATTACAAGATAAAATAGGAGAAAATAAACAGAATTGAAAAAAAAACATATGAATAGAATGAATGAAGAAAGAATACCAGTATCTATTAATAATAAGACGGAATTGTCGTAGAAGAAGAGCTTAAGAAGATGGGAGTAGCTGTTGGAAAGGAAGATGGAACGGACTGAAATGCCTAAACCCTGAAGTAAAGAAGAAGAATAAGAGTTCTTGCTCATTGTCGCGCCCCTCCACGAGCATAGGGCTTCCCTTCCTTTCCGATCACTTCGATCCTCCAGTAGCTACCCACTTATTGTAAGTACGCTCGTCGTCGCTTCAACCTCATTCAAAATGAAAACCCAGCTTTATTGTATCGAGGTACCGTCTCCTCAGGGCGAGAGGACACACCGAAACGGAAACATCCGTCATGATCACGTGTCCGTCGTAAACATAAGTATAGCACACCTCGGCCACAATTACCGCACTAAACACAAACATTCATACGTTACTTGGTTCATGGTATTGGGTTGTTTTTTCACTCATCAAATGCTTGAATCCCCGCTCAAGTTGAGCACACCACTCGTCAGCGATCGCCACTTGCAATACGCTGGAAGCCGAGGAAAAATATTCTTCCTTGGCATTGACTTTCTTGTCTTGTTTCGACGGTAAGCAGTGATGTTTTTTTTTTTTTTTTTACTTCTAGAATACATTATAGTGTAGATACACAAAACCTCACATCAAAATTAAATATATATATATATATATATATATATATATATTAATGTACTACATTCTCATAATTTTCTCTACTCACCCTCTTAATTATTATTACAAAACTTTCTTTTGTCTACTACGAGGGGCACTATTGATATTTTGATTCTAATAATTAAAAAAGAGTAATTTCTAATTGAAAACTACTTTATTGTTTTTCAAAATATTCTCCTTTATGATCAATACACTTTTGCATCCATTTGAACCACTTGTCAAAGCATTTATTCCAGGCTTCTTGAGACACCTCCAAAACAAGGTTTTTGAAGGCATCAACGGATTCTTCTGCCAACGAAAATCGTTGTCCACGCAATTTATTCTTGATGTTCGGGAACAAATAGAAGTCATTGGATGCGTAATCAGGACTGTATGGCGGATGACCCATTAATTCGATTTTTTGAGCCTTCAAATACTCCGTTGTTAGACGAGATGTGTGTGCGCTCGCATTGTCTTGATGAAGAACGATCCTACGGTTCTTGTTGGTTTTCCTTACTTCACCGAAGACTTCCGGCAAACAAATGGTTGTCTATCGTTCGGCATTGACCATTTTAGGTTCCTCCAAAGGCACTGTTGCCACATGGCCAGTTTTGCTGAAAAAGCAGGCGACCATTTGCTTCGAAGTGCTTCGAGTGCGGGCAACTTTTGTTGGATTTGCTTCATCTTGAAACACCCATACAGTCGACTGCTGTTTACATTCCTGCTCATACGCATAGATACATGATTCGTAACCTGTTACAATCTTATATACATCTTTTGAGGCACCGCCATTGTATTTCTTGAGCATTCTTGTACACCAATCGACACGAGCATCTTTTTGAGATTGCGTCAAATTATGTGGGATCCAACGACAGCAAACCTTTTTCACGGCTAAATAATCATGCAATATTTTATATATGGTAGTGGAACTAATTCCTAGGGTTGCCTCAATCTCTCAATATGCTGCATGACGATCTTTCATTATTAGTTTTTGCACAGCATCAATGTTTTCTGGCACAACTATTTCGGACGATCTCAAACTTCATCATTGAGCGAACGGCGGCCACGATTGAAATCGTTGTACCAGCGTTTCATAGTGGCAAAGGATGGAGCTTCGTCGCCAGATGTGGAAGTTAGTTGATCGATGCACTCTTGTCTTGATAATCCACGTCGAAATTCGTAATAAATCATTGCACCAACATTTTCACGAGTTAATTCCATGTTTTTGTTGACACACAATTTTCAAGTTAGTGTAAACAAAACTAATGACGCTCAATTGATAAAATGTTTGAAGTAGATTATGCTCAAAAATATCAAACTTTCCATTGGAAACGTCAGATAGCACCTACAACATTCAGGGTTACCAAGGCTCAACATGTAAATAGTGCGCCTCGTACGTATTAATACAGATAAGCCTTCATTACACATTTACATATTTCGTTGTAGGTATAAGAAAAATCTGACGTGATACATTCACATGACTTTCTCTACCCTCTATTGTTTATTAGATGGTATACAAACTATTCTTAATAAAACTTATCTTTATATCTATTACATTTTAACAGAATCTGGTAAACCTTTGCACATTTCGTTATAAATAGAAAGAGAACAATGATAGTCAAATGTTTAAGAACTGGACGCTAGTATTGGCCTTAAAATTCCATGCAATCGCGAGAAACTGCTGAATGTTGAAAGGACTGTAAAAAATAAACAAGAAGTGGACATTTCGAACCATTAATTGCGGATATCTCAGAAATGGCTTACGCTACAAAAAACTTATTTGTAATAAATTCTGTGTTTTAAAGAGATCTACATTTTAGTCTAGTACGCTTTCGTCCATCGCTGAACGTTTATCAGTTATACAAGATTCCTTCCGAATTAAATGGACTTCAAAGACTATTCCCAGAAAATTGAAGATATAAATTTTATTTATCATGTAAATATTTCAATATATGATATTTTAATCAAAATGGTTGTTATATTTTTAGAAAATTTTGAAAAACTTTCCATGTTAAGTGTAGTTTGGGGTGGAGGGGATATTCTTGAAAATATACTGTACCTAAATACCAAATTTGGTGTTTATACGACTTATCGTTTTTAAGTTATGGTGTTCACAGTCACATAAACACACAGGCACACATGGACATGTTTCCAAAAAGGCTTTATTTGGATTCAGACGTCCTCAAAGCGTCTATTTCCGGTGAAATCTCGGTATCATATTTTTGGGCAGACTGCAATACCTTGTCTACCTAATATGTGCGTGGTAGAGAAAATAAAAAAGAGAAAAATAAATACTTTACTTGTGTTTTAGTGAACCGGGTATAAATTTATTTCTCTAATCAGAAGCTTTCATTTTCTTCCTTACTGCAGTGGGAAGCATTTGGCAGCTCTATAGCTGTTTCTCTCTATCCTACAAGTGGGAGCGTTTAAGCAGACGCCTTGCTTGCTCACTGCCTGGAAATCCAGTCTGGCAGACGGAAATCTGCGGTCAGTTTTTTTTCAGCTACCTCCTACTTCTGCTTATTTTTTGGCTCTTAATTTGAGATTTGTGTTAAAGTTGAGTATCCGTTTCTATATTACATTTATTGCCCTTACTGCCAGTGGTGCCAGACCGCGTAGCATCGTATATATTTCCTATCCATAGTCTGTAAAGTCGCTGTGCTGCCAAGCCTGTCTTCAGTTTAAGTACCTGAGACTTTGCTAATTCACTGCGGTTGAACATGGTCAATGAATAGTTGTTTTATTTCTTAACCTGTTAGATTTGGCATTTGGGAGCAACCTCTTTGTGTGGCTGCATTTTTACTTTCTTTACTACGTTTAGTAAGTAGGGGAAGTATTGAATTCCACCCATAAATTCGATACCGAAATTTCACCGGAAGTACATGTTTTGAGACCCCCTGAATCCAAAAAAAGCATTTTTGGAAACATGTCCGTGTGTGTGTCTGTCTGTGAACAGCATAACTCAGAAACGAACAGTCGGATAAATACCAAACTTAATATTTAGGTTGAGTATCTTCCAGAGCTGAAGACATAAAGCTTTTCAAGAAAATCCCCCCAGCCCAGATTACTCTTTACATGGAAAATTTTTCGAAAATTTCAATTTTCTCAAAAATGTCTCTAACAATTTTTTATTAAAATATCATATGTTTAACATATTTTCATGACAAATAAAACGCATATCTAGAATTTTATGGGAATGTCTCTAAAAGTATTCTTCATTGTGAACAACTTTTGCATAACTGGTAAACCATAAGAGATAGGCAAAATTTGACTGCACAAAAATGTGGATCGCGTTAAAATACACAATTTATATCTTATACATTTTTTGTTGTTGAGTGAACCATTTTCGAGATATTGGTTGTTATTCCCTTAAATTTTTCAATACTTATTTTCTCAAATGGGAATTCGTTATTCATTTTTTTGTCTTGGATATGCAAAGAGTATTAATCTGTGGCAAAGGGAATGGTGCTGCACCTAGCAACCACTATTAAGAGATATGGCTATGCTTAAAGGCTACTGTATTCCTATATTGCCCTTGTAATTACAAAACAAGGGGATCATAGTAAGCCTTAAGCGATAGTCAAATATTTTTAGAACTGGTCGCTATGTGTAAAATGTAATTCTCTTTGCGTGTCAAAAGATCGTTTCTGCAAATGTTTACCTCGATTAATATGAAATAGATGGAGAATAAGAATTTGTAAAAATAGTTTGTACAAGAGTAGAGATAGGCATGGGAGTGTAACATCTCAGATTTTAATGTGAAGCTGTAACGATGGTCGAAAATTTTGAAGCCGTGTATACTTTACCTGCTTCTCGTAGCTCGTTCTGTTGTCTCGTGCGCCAGCTGCTCCGGTGGTAGAGATATGAGTTCTTTCTCTCAGGGTATGCGTACGCGATAGCACCAGTTTAAATTGACTAAGGAATTTAATCTGATGTAATATTTGAGATATTGATGCGAGTTGCCGACCATTTGAGTAGAAGAAATAGACTGATTATGAATTGTGGCACTCGAAACTATAAGAATTTAAATAAGTACTAAGGCTTTCACGGCCGGAGTTAATCGATAAAATGTTAAAAACTTCCGGGCTGGAAGGCCGTGATCTAAGGGTAAAATTACTAGCACCCGACGTTTCCGTCACCTCTTTTGTTGCCATCTTCAAGAGTGTAACACCCAGGACAGCTTGATAACGACTGCCAAGCTGGCAACAGATGTTCCGCAAATTATAGCTCACGACAAGGTCAAAACTGCCACATAATTGGTGGGTCTGCAGTGGCATGAATTTTTCTTCCTTTTTATTAAAGTTTTTGGAGCGTTTATAAATTTAAATGCTTCTCTATGAAGTCTAGCGTGATAATATTTTGTTGAAGATAGTTCATGCTTGTCTGCATATAGGATACGATGACCCATAGTAACAAAGTGTTCAGCGACTGCAGACTTATCTGTTTGTGCAAGGCGACAATGCCGTTTACGCTCTGTTATTCGGGTATTTATACTACGTCTTGTTGTTCCTATGTAAACACAGCCGCATGTGCAATATATTCTATATACACCTGGAACACATAAGGGGTTTCTGTTATCTTTGGCAGATTTTAAAGTTTGTTAAATTTTTCTTGTTGGTTTATGTATTGTATTTACTTTGTGCTTTTTAAGTATTTTTCTATTGCGGTCTATGACGTTTTTAACATAAGGTAAGAAAACGTTCTTCTTATAGGCAGATAATTCGTGGCCTTGATGTGATTTCTTTTTAGGGGAATTTGTCTGTTAATATCTTTGTTCGTTCGGTTTTGTAACATATGGGAAATGCTCTTGGACCCACCATTCCTAACTTATTTATGGATTATTTTGAGACTAAAGCTCTAGACACTGCTCCGTTAAAACCCAGTTGTTGGTATCGGTATATTGACGATGTTTTCCTCCAGTGGTCGGATGGTAAACAACAACTCGCAAACTTTTTGGAACATCTTAATAATGTGAAATCTAGTTCAATATCACAAGAAAATACAACAGGAAGATTTTTCAAGAAAACCCCCCAGCCCAAACATTCTTCAAAATGTATTACTTTCTCAAAAATTACTCTAACTGCTTTAAAATGCCTTTAATGCTATAAATATGTCATATATATAACATAAAGCATATCTATATAACAAATAAAACGTATATCTTGATTTTCTCGGAATAGCCTTTGAGGTCCTCGTCATTCGAAAGGAACTTTGTATAACTTGTATAACTGGTAAACGTTAAGCGATAGACGAAAACTACTACACAAAAAATATATATATTTCTTTAAAAGCACAATATATTTAAAATACCTTTTTTTGCGGCATACGCGATTTCTGAGGTATCCGTTGTTAATGGTTTGAATTGTTCATTCCTCTTAAATTCTGCCATTTTAAACTGTTTCTCGCTATTGCATGGAAAGAGTGTTGAATTTTAAGACCAGCCTATAGCGTCCAGTTCTTAAACATTTAATTGTCGCTGTTCCCTTTGCATCTATAACAAAATGAATAATGTAGCTATTTTTGCAACGGTTTAGCTTGATTAAAACAAAGTAAAAAAGAAAATTATGATTTCATAAGTATAGTTTTTGTAGCCACTGATAAACAAATGAGGGTAGAGATCATTTGATTGCAATAAATACGATTTCTTTATATATCACCGTGTCGACTGTAGATAATGCAACTTTAAATCGATTTTTCACATTCGCAGTAATCTGTTCGTGTTATCTTATTTACTGGGCGCCTGTTATTGTTTTACTACTTTGAATTTTGGGTTCTTTGTCCTCCGGCTAGCTATTATTACTCAGTCGAGCAAATATCACTAAGCAGGGCGTGTAAACGGAAAGGAGTTGTTACTAAAAGATAACACTGATAAAATAATTTGTTTTTACACTTAACTAATAGTTCACATCTGTAATCTTTATACACGCCTGACTGAAACTGTTATACTTCCGAATGTAGTTACTGTCGTAATAGTTGTCGCGTGCTTCAGATTTTGTAACTAACTTTTCGACGCGAGAGATTATGTAGAATTGCGTAATGTATACCTCGCGAGAGATTCTGTGGAACTGCACGACGTTTACCTCCTGAATGTTTCTGTAGAACTGCGCGATACTTGCTTTTGGCTCAAGAATTTATACTCCCTCACCCCGATATGCCTAAACATTATAATATAGCTGCTGCTGGTTACTAAATCGCGCTAACATTAGCGTCTGTTTTGTCAGCCATCATAATTACTAAAACATATGCTCTAGGGAAGATATTCCCTCCATTTCTAAAGGAAGGCACGCTACCCTGACCTCATTTTTTGTCTCTTATAAGTGATAAACAACTCACCCCATCGCTTCACTGTTACCCACTCATATTGTCAGTTTCAGTGAGGCCGTGTAAACTTATTTCCTAACAATGCTTATAGCCATCGAACATCTAAAATCATTGTCATACAATAATGTTAATTTACACTACAATCACTCTGACATTCACCGTGTTGTGATATAAAATACTGCCTCATTTGTTCTCCCATTTATTGGGATAAATAAATTCTACATTCGCGTGTTCTTATACCTGAAGTCACTGGTAGTAGAAGGGGATTAAAAACCACCCAGTGCCTGGGAGCCTAGCTAGGGTTACCTGTCGTCAGAATTTATGAATATGTAGACCAAAACGTTCAAGGGGCGTCATGAATTATCAAAGGGGATCAAAGGGGGAAGCAGCACGCCTTTTTGTTGGGATTTGTGGACATAGGAGTTAGAACAGAAGCTCTAAGATATGCTATCACAGCTTTAACCCTACATGGCATTTGTAACGCCATCAGGGCGCATTCTAATTACTAAACTCCTCAATGAGTTTTGGTCTTATAATTCTGTGTATAATGCAAAAATCTAATTTATGCACGAGTGGTATACATTTTATGCAATTTTACGATTATAAATTCTAGCAAATAAATCTTGAAAGAATGCGGCATCCATAGCCGATTTCGTCTGTTACGAGTATTAATGACATTTTGAACCGTTAAGTAAGACTTCCTGGGAGAGAAGTAAGCAGGCGTTACACACCGTGATATCAATTATCCCACATTTGATAATGCGCAGAGAGTTTTGTGTTTTCTTTGAAATTTATATCATAAAATGGTTTCATCTTCTCTCTATAAGCCGTAGGTTCGAGTTAGGGCACCATAATCCTTTTATTTTGCCGTGTACGGTTAATGCGTAAATGCGCAAGATCTAAGTTGTCCTCCGTGGTGTAGTGGTTACCATGTTAGACCCTAGTTCCCGAGGTCGTAAGTCATTCCCGGAGGAGGGCAATGGATTTTTTTGGTCGTAAAATCCTTAGCATGGCTTCCTTCGGAAGGGAAGTAAAGCCGGTGGTCCCGTGTCGTAGATTTACGGCACGTAGAAGGACCTCTAGCTCAATCAAGAGGCCTCTGAGAAAAATTTCCCGTCTTTCACTCCCAGTACAGAATGGGATTCTAAGTACCACAACAGTTAAATATCGCCCATAAATAAAAGCTTCATTGCAATTTTTACTTTCTCTACTACGTATAGTAAGTAGGGGAAGTATTGTATTCCACCCAAAATTTCGATACCGAGATTTCGCCGGAAATACATGTTTTGAGACCCCCTGAATCCAAAAAAAGCATTTTTGGAAACATGTCCGTGTGTGTCTGTGTGTGTGTCTGTGTGTCTGTGTGTCTGTCTGTGTGTCTGTGAACAGCATAACTCAGAAACGAACAGTCGGATAAACACCAAACTTGGTATTTGGGCTCAGTATCTTCCAAGGATGCGACACGAAGGTTTTCAAGAAAATCCCCCCACCCCAGAGTACCCTTTACATGGAAAATTTTTCGAAAATTTTAATTTTCTCAAAAATGGCTCTAACGATTTTGATTAAAATATCGTATGTTTAAGATATTTTTATGACAAATAAAATGTATATCTTGAATTTCCTGGGAATGTCTCCAAAAGTATTCTTCATTGTGAACGACTTTTGCATAACTGGTAAACCATAAGAGATAGACAAAATTTTACTACACAGAAAATGTAGATCGCGTTAAAATACACAATTTATGTCATATACATTTTTTTGTTGAGTGAACCATTTTCGAGATATTGCTTGTTATTCCCTTAATTATTCCCTTAAATTTTTCAATAATTTTCTCAAATGGGAATTCGTTATTCATTTTTTTGTCTTGGATATGCAAAGAGTTATAATCTGTGGCAAAGGGAATGGTGCTGCATCTAGCAACCAGCTATTAAGAGATATATATGTGCTTAAAGGCTACTGTTTTTCTATATTGCCCTTGTAAATATATTTTCCCCTACATCTACAAGAAAATTAGCAATAAGATAGGGTCCGCAAATGTTTATCTCGATTAACATGAACTAGATGGAGAATAAGCGTTTGTAAAAATACTTTGTACAAGAGTAGAGAAAGTCATGTGAGTGTAACACATCAGATTTTTTATCACAAGATATAACCAAAGGTCCGTGATGTATGACTTTACATAGAATATAGAAACAATGTGTAACATATATGTGTAGTTCATGTATGAATGTCATTATTTTCATTATTTATGTAAAGGTGTGCGACATAAATTTTCCACGAGAGAAGTTTAATAGGTGTTTTAAGTGCAAGTGTTAGGAAATAACACCTGCAGCAACGAATATCCAAGAGGGTCATCAAACTGGGGTCTTACGCAAGAAACGATACCAGCAAGGGCTTACTGTCAAGGAGGATAGATTTTCTTGAAAATATTTATGACGCATCCTTGTAAGATACTAAACGTAAATACCAAGCTTGGTTCTTATCCGACTGTTCGTTTTGAGTTATGCTTTCCACAGACACATACATGGACTTTTTTTAAAAAACCTGTTTTGGATAATTTTTGGGTGGAATGAAATACCTTTTCTACCTAAAATGTACATGGTAGAGAAAGTAAAAAGTAATAAATTTACAGATTTTCAGAAATAAAGTTTAGATAAAAACAGTGAAATTGTGTATTCATCAAACCCTAATCAGATAATGCTTAAACAACATTAATTCTACAGAACCCAAATTGCCCAATGAATAAATTTATAGTGTTAAAAACTTCAGGAAAGTAATAAATATATTGTATTTTATTAGCAGCAACTGCATGTGCAATATGCTCGACAATGCCTAGATGTAGCAAACATACACCTCGTAGCTGCACTTTAATGGACCTAATTAAACTGCACCTCCTCATTAAAATGCAGGTTTCCACCAATCAGAGGATCCGGGTATAACAATAAATACCCTCGCATCTGTGCACATAACATCCCAGCCAGCTGTTTCACTGCGTAAGGTAGGGTCAATGCACTTATTGACTCAGGTAAACGCAGAATATTAAAAATAATTGACCAATATTTAAACTAGACACATGTTCGAGCATAAACAGTCGTATGAAACTTTGAGTTTAGCCTCTAGTTTCATAAATGTACTCGTATTTAATTGTTACCACTATACTCTCGCTGCACTTAAAAATGCCCACTCTGACTCATGGGTTTGTCGCAGTTTCTTCGGGTTGACAGACAAATGCTGGGATGGTTCCTTCTATAAAACGATTTCTTCTTCGTAATTTCTCGTTTCCTTCTCATCTTTCAGGTGTGTTTCTAGGTCTCGTGGCGGTACAGAGCAGATGGTGCGGACGTATGTTCATTGGAAAGAATACTCTCCGTGGACATCAGAAGACTGCTCGACAGGTGGGTCGTTCATCGCTCTCTCTCAGCGGCTGGAAATTTTAGAGACTGCTGCGCGTCTCTGTGTCTGTCTGCCTACTGCCTGTAGCCTTACATGTTTCCTTCACTTCATGCCTTCCTCCTGGGACGTCATAGGCACAGTAGAGCACTGTAGATCGCGTTATGAATAGAAAAATAATTCGTTTGAGGCTAATCTAGTAACAGCTCATTTCTGTTATGTACTTTAAATAGGAGTAGTTTTTGCTATCATAGCAGCATTTATTTATTTTGATTTGTTGATCATCCTGAAGTCCACATTTTAATTCTACCAGGATTTGGTATAACTTCACATACTATTTCTCACGAAAGAGGAAAAAGAAAGGAAGCTATTGGAAATTATGGAATAATCCGATGGTTATTTTCAACAAATCATAAAGATGTTGGAACATTATATTTTATTTTATTTTTGGCGCATGTATACCTCCGTTTAACAAGCAATAACCTGTCTCTTACTTTAATCATGTTATGTATAATACACTAGCAAGATTGTAAATACCATGTTAAATGAAAGTGGCTTGTAAACGCAGGAATAGCTACGTCGACCGTAATTTCATGGCCGCAACCCGTCACACAGATTGTTTATACAATTTCTTGCCAGGTTGAACGATTAGTATTCAGCATCACACTGTAACGAGAACAAAGGATTAAAACAGAAATTAAAAATCTCATGTGATACATGCACATGACTTTCTCTACACTCTAACGTTTACTAGTGGATATGCAAATTATTCTTACTCAAGGTTATTTTACTATCTACTACATTTTAATCCAAATAAACCTTTGCGGAAATAGCTACATTACACATTTCGTTATAGATACAAAGAGAACATCAATAGTCAAATGTTTAAGAACTGGACGCTATATGCTGGTCTTAAAATTCCATACATCGTGAGAAGCGACTGAATGCTGAAAGAACCTTAAGAGAATGACCAATAAATGAACAATTCTAAAATTTAATAACGGATATCTCAGAAACTGGTTATGCCACAAAATGGCTTACCCGAAATAAATTCTGTGTTTTAAAGAGGTCTACAATTTGTTTGTTCAGTACGTTTTCGTCTGTCGCTAAAGTTTACAAGTTATACAAGATTATACAAAATTCCTTCCTAATAAAGTGGGCTTCACAGGCCACAGGCTATTCCCAGAAAATTTAAGATATTATACATTTTATTTCTCATATATATATGGTATTTTAATCAAAATCTTTAGAGCCATTTTAGAAAATAAAAGATTTCGGAAAATGTCCCGTGTAAGGGTAGCTTTGGGTGTGGGGTTTTATTGAAAATCTTCGTGTCATATTTAAAAGGTACTAAACCTAAATACCAAGTTTCATTATTATGTGGATGTATAAAATGTTGAATTAACATTTTATGATACCCCCTATGTGCAAAGTTTCTAAACAATACCCTTTATATTATTCTGTTATGTGCTTTCCTTAATATTTGTTTAAAACGTTCTGCAAGAAAACAAAGCTGAAATTTTATAAGACAATGGCAGTGCCAGCTTTATTGTATGGGGGTGAATCGTGGATTTTAAAACAGAGGAATAGAAGTATGTTACAGAGCGCCGAAATAAGATTTCTGCAAGCTGTAAAAGGCTGTTGTACAAGAGGGAACCTAATAAGAAATGTATATATACGTGAAGAATAATATATATAAAGAAAATGAGAATATTGAAGGAAATAAGAATAGCTGGAACAAACACGAGAGTAGAATGAATGAGGAAACGCCGGTTGCCCAAGGAAGAAATGGAAATAATGGGATGAACACGGAACAGGCTATAGGCCATATCCCTGGAATGTAGAAAAAGAAGACCGACTGGTATCCTTAGTATAATAATATATAGGACAGGAGCAAAGAGAAAGAAATTAAAATATATCGAATTTCCGCACATAACGGAACGCAGGAATGTGATTGTCAGAAAAGTACGCGAATAATAAATAATGAATGAGTGTATTTATTTATATAACGTATACATAAATTGCTTTCTATCTATAGCACGGATCCATAGACCGTACATTCTATTATAATACACAGAACAATAAGCAAGATTAATAATAGTAATAATAATGAAAAGAAGGTGAAACGACAACAAATACAAGAAAACAAGAATAAAGAAACACTACAAGAAAGTACTATTGCGCGAAAAAGAAGCAAAACATATTTAAATAAGCATCTTAAATATTTACAACCCCCAAAACAGCGATAAACCGTATTCCGATATAGTAAACAACGAACTAACAATAAGTGAAAAAAAAGACAAACAATAAAGCACTAACACAACGAGGAGCTATTCCTACACACCCGCTTCCCTAATATCAGCCTTCTCAGAACTCGACTGTCTTGCCTTAAGTAAAAATTGACCTATCCCCTCCATGTCTTCCCTGGCTGACAGTAGCATCCAACATGCCCTTAACTCTCCAATCGAGATGGTAAAGGATCGCGGTAAATATTTTCCCCTTTCATTCCTCCTTACCCACATCTTGTCAAAATTTGCACCATTGCTCTTCCTCCTCGCAAATGGAGCGGATTCTCCTACCACTTTCATCAGTAATTTTTATCATCCGCCATGATCCCAATCTAAGCCACGCGAGCCCCTGCCTAATGAGTTTGGTGCCCGTTTTGATGTATTGCTCCAGACCACACTCAGAATTTAACCCATACTGTACTTCTAATGAAATCTTCTCCGTGCATTGCGCAATTGTTTGTTGCCTGACAATATCACAGAGACGGTACTTAATTTTTACTTTCTCTACTACGTATAGTAAGTAGGGGAAGTATTGCATTCCACCCAAAAATTCGATACCGAGATTTCACCGGAAATATATGTTTTGAGACCCCTGAATAAAAAAAATGCAATTTTAGAAACATGTCCGTGTGTGTGTGTGTGTGTGTGTGAGTGTGTGTCTGTGAACAGCATAACTCAGAAACGAAAAGTCGGATAAACACCAAACTTGGTATTTAGGTGAACATTTTTTAAAATTTTAATTTTCTCAGAAAGACTCTAACGATTTTGATTAAAATATCATATGTTTAAAGGATTTTCATTACAAATGAAATGGGAGGCAAGTATTTTTAATACTTGAATAATTTTAATTAAATTATGTAATATGTAAATTCAAAGGTTTGAAGCAATATGTATGTAATAATTTATAAAAATGTATGTAACAGTCATTGAAAATGCTTATATTATTGTAAACATGTTCAAAAATGTTATGTGAACACATTATGTAATTTAATAATGTAAGAGCTGTGAGAATAATAATTTTAAAGTTGCTAACAATAAGGTAACAATGAAATAACCTTGAGGCGATAATGAGCTTCAGAGTTTGAATACTACTAGTCATGATTAGAGCAACGCTAATGTAAATTTTGTGACAGTTTAAAATTAGCCAATCAACAGCCAGAAAAAAAAGCTTTAATTAAATGCAGGTATTCTATTGGACTAGAGTTAGCCAATCAGAGACTTGAAATACACAAGCTTACGGGTTTGGACGGTTGAAGTATGTTCAGTTGTCTGCAGACCTTGGTAGTGACCGGATGGAAGATATGTTCTCTAAAGAAGTATTACGTATTCGTGTGAAACGAAAATTAAGTATACGCGTTAACAAAGTGCAAGTATTAAATAAAATAATCGCACAGCTCTTGATAATCAGTGTAGTGCTATTTAATTTGTGTCAAGGATTAATAAAAAGAAGTGAATTTAAACCTTAAAATCTGTGTAAGCCTACATTCTTGTCTCACCACGCCCTGATTAAGAGAAACGTGTCTCTACAAACATTAACATAAATACTATATATAGAAGGAGTTTAATAACAAAGTTAATATAAAATTTAAAACTTGGAGCGTAACAACAAAAATACATCATCTTAAAAATCAGCTTCTCATACGTAGTAGCATATTACGTAACAAATAATCCTCTTCAAAATCTACGCTCATACATGCACCTGATTAACTAAATAAACTCCAAGACAATAAATACCTCAAGTTGGCTTCCCAAGCGTGTGGCTAACAACAACAGTAAAACTTCAACAACAATAAACTACAACAGTTTAAGAACAATACTTCAAGTTGACGCCCATACGTAGGGCAGTTAAAATAAAGCAGCATAATAGGTATTTCAAGTGTATATCTCGAATTTTCTGGGAATGTCTCCAAAAGTATTCTTCACTGTGAACGACTTTTGCATAACTGATATACCATAAGAGATAGACAAAATTTTACTACACACAAAATGTAAAAATACGCAATTTATGTCATATACATTTTGTTGTTGTTGAGTGAACCATTTTCGAGATATTGCTTGTTATTCCCTTACATTTTCCAATACTTTTTCACAAATGGGAATTCCTTATTCTTTTTTCATGTCCTGGACATTCAAAGAGAATGGAATGCGCCACATAGCAACAAGCTCTTAAAAGATTTGACTATCGCTTAAAACCTACCATATTCCTCTTGCACCTACAAGAAAATTAGCAATAAGATTATCATCTCGATTAACATGAAGCATATGGAGAATAAGCGTTTGTAAAAATAGTTTGTACAAGAGTAGAGAAAGTCATTTCCAGTCTATTTTCCTGACCTGCCATCCAAATATTGCCCATTCCTATGGTTTCCCCTCTTAGTTTTGATGTCCATGTTGGATTCCCTTCCATTCTCAACTGTTCACGGCAGCAGGCCGCCCTAATTAGAGATTGGTCTCCGATAACGATTTTCATCCAATGCAAGAAATAACAATAGTATGTCGAGGACTCAGTAAATAACAGTATTGTAAAAATAATTGTTACAAATCGCAAAAAGAAAAACAAACAATTTATTCAGTTAAAAAAATAACACGCACCATTTACCCAATACCTTCTGTACCAATGTTCAACCACTCTGCAAATCTATATTTTGATTTTCACAAAATAGCAATTAAAAACAATTGCCTAATGTATACTGTATGTGGATTTGTTTTAGGTTTGTTATATATTAATTGCGGTACTCTATTATTAGGGGAAAAATCTATATTTACAAAGAACCAAAATAAATAATTCCAGTATTTTCTATAGCGATGTAAATAGATATGTTAAAAGCTCAGTTGATTGAAAGTTATAGGATATTATTTATTCTTAGTCAGTTTTTGATTTCTGCTAGTAACCACAGCTAAATGTGCATGCACCCTATTGTCATGATAATTTCAGGTCTTCGTTAATGAAAGTGGATCATTATGACCTCATATGACCTCATACACATTACATTAGCGTTACTGTGCGCAGTGTATAATATCAAGTCAGGACAGCCACAAAGATAAAAGCTGAGATAAAAAATCCAAGGGTGTCGACCTCCGTTCTATGTGAAGGTCTTCTACACGTGTATTTTTAAAAATATTCACATCAGAAATACAGGTTTTACAGTAAATTAATTCACAAAAAGATCTCTCACATTATATTTTTTAAAGTAACCCCTATGTATTGTAGAAGAAACATTACTTTTTGTAACCTACAGAATTCTTGATATTTTAAAAGTTAATAATTTATATCTGAAATTTCCAGCATTATTTTATACAGGATATAGGCAGATTCTTTAATGTTCTTTTAGGAGGCAAAACAAACATTTTGAATTTTTTTAGTTGCATCTTATGGAACATATTTTCAACTACGGAAAAAATCCTCAAGGAGATTTAGTGAGAAAATAAACCTTCCTTGTGGGTTCCTATTAATATGCATGCACCTGTCCATTTATAGTTTCATTAAATTGGTTGGTTAGATGTATCAAATGAAAAAATAAGGCTTAAACATTATTACTGTTATTATTGCTATTATGTAAAATAAAAATTATTTAATTCTTCAATTTTTGGTCAAATTTCATAAATAATTTACGATGACATAAAAATAGAAATATAAATAAAATTGCAATAGGATAAATATAATGCTTACACTCAACACCGACACGGGTGGCCAAGGCTGTTAACGCACAAGGATGTGTTAACACACAAATTTCGACCATCGATACTAATAGAATATACTGTATTTGTTTACACTTTCGCTATGAAATAAAATCCCTTTCTGCACAGTTTTAATCTTTATTTATCAACTTTCCGATTGATAGCGATGTCGTTATCATATTCCAAATATAGGTACGTAGATAACTTAGCAGAATATTACAGGTCCATTTGGCTAATAACATTTCAGTTCTTAAATTGCATGTAAAGTGGGTGAATGTGTGCGCTCGTGAGTGAGTATGAGTGAGAGAGAAGGGGGAGAAAGGGAGAGAGGGATATGCCCGTTTCTAAAAGACCCTGAAACGAGAACGGAACTAGAGAGACAGAGTGAGAAGATAATGGAGGCAGATAGTAAATTTATGAAAGCACGGCGGAAAGAATACATATTCCTAGAAACATTCAACAAGTCAAATGTTGAGCTTCACTTGCAAGTTTCGTGTTTTTGTGTTGCATTACCTCGTCCACAAATAATATATTCCATATTGATACCCTAATTATTGACAGGATATAAATAATTAAATTATGAAATATTAGTAAGATAGAAAAATAATTACAATAAATAATTTCCGTATATTAAATGAAGGTATGGTGTAAAAAGTTTGAGTTGAAAAGATTTGTCCAAGGAAAAGGTCATTAAACGGTCATGCTAAGAAAAGTCATTAGCAACATCCGAATTGGTGAATGCGTTGGTATAAAATGTCTTGCAATTCAGTCAGGTTCTAAGCTCAATACGTTTGAACAGTCACGTGCACCAGAACTCTTGAAAAGAGATATCGAATGATTCAGGGAGATACCCTTGGTAGCAAGGTAGGGGACGCACAATAGGATTTTTAAGTATTGGCCAGCACAAGAAGGGACACTGGTGGGTAGTTCTAAAGTAAGGGGAAGTTGAGTTACGAAACACCCGTGCATTCGAAATCAGACACACCTCTCGCTTGAGACTTGTTTGTTTAATGATTTGACTTACTGGTGTCTTATTTTAAGCTCTGAGTGACGCACTTGTGTTAGTAAGAGTTTTGCCGGTAACTATTTTAGCGACACACGGTAAGTTACGTTTCCAGTTTCTTTTATTGTGGAAAGAGTTATTTCAAACCGTAAAATTGATACTGTATAAGTTACTAAGTATAATAATTCACTTATTATAGTTTCGAGTGCTACGATTCATAATACAACCTGTGATTTTTTTTGCGGCACTGGGATAAACAGGTCTCTAAACCTAATTCAGGTATTCTGAATTCAAATCTGCTTTCGGGTTTTTCGTATAGTGTCCTCTTTTTGGGGGGGGCAAGAGGTATGGGAAAGTGTACAGTTGTGTTTATTTCTAGTTTTTAAGTACAATTTTAATAGCGTGAAGTCAGGCAAACTAAGAAACAATTCTAATTTTACAGCTGCAACAGTTTACTTTGGACTAGAAGTTTCAAAGTTACCTTATGGTTTTATTTTCTTCTCCACTTTGTTGAAAACGAACGCTAAGTTGACTTGCGTTTGTGGTCCTGACGAGGGTTCTCTAATTAAACACCAATAGCCGTCGTCCAAAATGGAGTCCTCCCATTGACCCTGGTACCTTGTTTGCATCTTCGTTATGTCCTGGCGGAATCCCTGTCCATATTCTTCACTTAAAGCACTCAGGTTTTCAGGAAGAAAAAAATGAAAATGCTAATGCAGGAAATGCAATTTTAAGCTCATATTGCATCTTAGTGCTTTTAACGTTTTGAGCATAGTTTTAACAATATGCTCATATTGGTCATCTTTAACATTACCCAAAAACTTGTTTATAACTTCATTGAATGAGTCCCAAATTTGAAGCTCTAGTTCTGTCATGATATTTCTAAAATGAACGTCCTTCATGAGTTTACGAATCTGTGGTCCGTCAAAAATGCCTTCTTTCACTTTTTATTCAGACAACATTGGAAATTTTTGAATAAGATGTTAGAAACACGGACCAAATTTGTACAAAGCTTTGACAAATCGCTTCATTATCCATAATTTGACATGTAACGGGGTTGACAAATCCTTTGAGTCTATCAGCGGGCAATTTATTAGATTTTGTGTCCCTGACACTGAATTTTTAAACTCTGTACGTGATAGGGAAAAAATTACGTGTTATTACTTTAAAAATAATAATATCCAATTTAACCATTATGAGGTAAACTGCCGTGCTGAAAATCTTCGCAGGCCTGTGAATCAGTTTCATTCTTTATCTTCAAACTGTTGGCAACTCGCTTCAATAGCTCAAGTATTAGACAGCAATAAATTTCTCAGTAAATTTAATTGGTGTTATCCTTCATATTACACTCACGCATATCCTGAGAAAGTATTCACCACAGGAGCAGCTGGCGCACGGGACAATAGAACAAGCTACGAGATATCGACAATAAAGCGGGTAAAGTACACTGCTGCAAAATTGTCGCACCATCCCGTGGCTTTAAAAATTCAGATAAGGAGTACGTTATTAATGTTAAGATACTTATGGTTCGTTCAGAAATGAGAGCGAAGCCTGTCGTGACAGTGTTCACTGCGAGTCGATCACAACATTGCGCGAACAATTGAACATTGCATTAGTTCAGGTGACGCATAGAAAGCTGCATAGTCTATAAAGGTCGAGATCTTTGATGTGGCAAGGAAAAATCAACCAGCAGAGGATCAGTCATCTCTACATATGGTTCATTTTATAATTGGACATCGCAACTAAGGTGTTCACAGTAGTAAAGCCGAACTAACTGCTACCGCGTGATTTACTTCACGTAGGGAAGATATTCTGATGGCTTTTATTGGATAAAGTTAGACATGAACGGATTCCTATTAGTTGTATTAGGAGTAGCAGCGAACTATGTTCCAGTCATGAAGGATGTTGGCTGGAGTTGAGTGTGTTGTTACTCCGCTACGAGTGTTATGAGTGGTTTAATCGTTTTGAACACGGTAAAATGTCGGTCGGTGAGGTTCCCAGGCCTGGACGACATTTCACATCAACAGATCATGGCCATTTCGAGATTGTCCATGGGGATTTGTACCACGTAATCATATGGTAATAAAGGAAGTTCACTAGGGTATTTTAGCGCGCCTGAGGCTTCATTCACAATGAAATGTAAGCGCAGACATAGCATAAGCGCAAGATTTTGCATTCATGTTACTTAATGGAAGCCTTCACATAGTCGCGCAACGCGCAACACAATGCAATAGTTTGCAAACTCCGAACTTTATGCTTGCGTTGCGTGCATAGAGGAAGAATTCTGCATTTCTTTCTCTTTGCATTGCCTGTTGTTCAACAGCAGACGATCGCGATGCGAGACTTTGGCCGTCTAATGTACATGCGTGCACTCTTCCATTAGGCCGTGCCACACAAATTGTGGGTCACTATCTCTCATGAGGTTATGGTAGCGTCCTTACTGAATATTCTTTCATTTATTGGATGAACCCAACATTCGTGCCTAGATTTCTTGGCTCAGGCGCAAAGAGATAATGAACATTGTATTAATATAACTTGACGCAGTATTTTATATCACAACACTGAATGCCAGAGTTATTGTAGTGTAAATAAGCATTATTGTATGACAATTATTTGCGATGTTTGTTAATTATAAGCATTGTTAGGAAATAAGTTTACACGGCCTCACTGAAACTGACAATAAGAGTGGGCAACAATTAAACGAGGGGGTGAGTTGTTTATCAATTATAAGAGACAAACAAATGACGTCAGATTAGCGCGCTTTTCTTAGAAATGGAGGGAATATCTTCCCTAGAGCATATGTGTTCGTAATTTTGATTGGATATAAAAATAGACGCTAATGTTGGCGCATTTTATTAACCAATAGCAGCTCGGTTATAATGTTTAGGCATATTGGGGTGAGGGAGTATAAATTCCGGGCCAGAGACGGGTAACGCGCAGTTTGACAGAAAAATTCACAAGGCAAACGTCGTTCAGTCCAACATAATCATACAAAGGTTATACGTCGCTCAGTTCATCAGAATCGTTCACGCGTTATACGTCGCGCAATTCTACAAAATCTCTCGCGTTGTAAAGTTAGTGATAAATGTGAAATACGCGAATTAATAACGTGCAGTAAATAAGTGACTATAGTGATATTAGAAAATATAACAGTTTCAGTCGGGCGTGTATCAAGAGTCAATATTTGAAATTAATTAAAAGTGACGGAAATAAAAGTGTAAAAACAAATTCTTTTATCAGTGTTATCTTTAGTAACAACTCCTTTCCGTTTACACACCCTGTTCAAGAGATATGCTCGACTGAGTAGTAATAATAGCTAGCCGGAGGACAAAGAACCCAAAATTCAAACTATTAATACAATATCAGGCGCCCAGCAATAGATAACCGAAGTGACCGCGACAAATTGGCTCCCATACGTTATGCAGACAAAGATGAAGCATCTTCCAACTACCAACAAACAAATGATACTACTTCAAACTTGTGCAGCTATATCATCACATGTATAAGTTGCTGCAGTTATCGGACATTATTCCATACGCGGGAAGGAGGTATGGAATTTTAAGGAACTTACGGAATCGGGTTTTTTTTAATACGCAGAGTTGTTTGTGTAGTATCCTGAGTTCTTAAATTGAGAGTAGGAGTTGTTGCTTTATCGAAAACATTGGGCCCTACTTGGCGACCGCTTAGCTTTTTCGGAAATCTTATCAGAAGATATTGCGAACGTGATGCAAAAAAAAAAATGGCTAACGGAATGCCGTGAAGCAAGGAAAATGTAGCTAAAGTGGATTATTTGAGTTTGGACGCGCAGATCCTACGGCTACGCCATGTCGTTGCTCCATAGCTACGGCCCTTGCGGCTTAAGGACTATGCTGTTACAATTGTGGCAGCAGAATGCCAACGACATCAGCGTTAACATGATCCAAGTTTGTGTGTTACATATTGATAGCGAAAGTGCTCATTACCCACATACGGAATAATGACCCTAATTCCATAGTACTTGCGCAACCACTTTCAATGCTTTGAGCAAACAGTCGTGATGTCACTAAAGCTACGGCGGCTGACGGACATGTGTGTGTATTTTTTGTGGCCTACTTATTTATAAAATATTGAGTGAACTTTCTTATTTGGTATTGTTCGTTGTATTATTCAATTTGAAGCTTACGGTGCACTCGGAACATTTTCGCAGTTTGAGGATCTAGAAGCCCGTGCAAACTTCTTGTGTTACGCCTACAGCTGCATTGTGAATGGTGTTCTTCTCACGCCTGCGCTTATGCTGCATTACGTTAGCGCTTACATTTCATTGTGAACGAAGCCTGGGGGATGCTGTGCGCAGCAAGGGACCTTAATTGTGAAAAAAACAGACTTGCATGTTGTATCATGGCAATACCCCGGCTCACACGTCGCTCCTCGTCCGCAGCTATCTGGCAACACATCAGACTCCCGTTGTGCTTTACACCCTATTCTCTGGACCTAGCTACAGCAGACTTTTTACTGTTACCGTAACTTGAAACCACGTTAAAAGGGCGTTGTTTCTAAACCTTAGAGGAGATTCAGGACAATGCGACAAGACTGCGCACCATACCAGAAATTGGGTTCAGGAGGTTTTCCAAAAATGGAAGAAACATAGGGAACAGTGTATTCTCAGTAGACGGAACTACTTTGAGCAGAGTTGTGCTCAAAATGCTGTACAATTGAGGCAATATTTTTAACACTTAAATAATTTCAGTCTAATTATATAATATGTAAATTTAATAATAGCCCGCCTTGAAACAATATGTGTATGTAATAATTTGTAAAATGTATGTAACAGTCATTGCATATGGTTATATTATTGTAAACATGTTCAATAATGTTATGTGAATGCATTACGTAATTTAATAATGTATGAGCTGTAAGAAATAGGTCAAAAGTTGCTAACAATAAGGTAACCTTGAGACAATAATGAGTAAGGAAGTTTAAATGCTACTAGTCATTATTAGAGCAGCAATAATGTAAATTTCTGTGAAAGTTTAAAAAAAATAGCCAATCAACAACACGAAAAAGCTTTAGTTAAATGAAAGTATTCTATTGGACTAGGATTAGGCTATCAGAGATTTGAAATACAGAAATTTACAAGTCTAGACGGTTGAAAACAGTACAGTTGCCTGCAGACAGAGTTACTAACCAGACGCAGGGGTTGTCCTCAAGAAATATACGTAATGTGTTTTCGTATGAGACGAAAAAAATCGTATACGTGTTAAAGAAAGTGTAATTAATCAAATAAAAGAATCTCACAGCTCTCGATATAAGTGAAGTGTTATATAAATCGTATTAAGCATTAATAAAAGGAGTGAAGTAAATTATAATCTGTGTGAGCCTACATTCGTGTTGCATCACGCCCTGCCAAGAAATCTATGTCTCTAAAATAAATGCTGACGCAGCCGAGGCAAACATAAATATTTAATACTTAAACAAACAGTTAAATTACAAAGTTAATATTTTTTTAAATTTGGGGCAAAGGCTACCTGAAAGTACATTTGGGGCGAAGGCTACCGGAAACTTTTTACCATACATGCGGTTGCAACTACTTTAAGTTCGGCTCCCCAACAGTTTAAATATAATACAACTCCTAAAATACTCACTTCTCACAATAATCAATAAAGATGTTATAGCAAAGACCTATAGGTTCTTATCTTCATATCGTTAATTTCAGATCTCAAAGCAAAAATGTCTAAGAAGTCCAGGCAAGTGAATTTCCCAACATTATTCGTATTCAAAGTATGCCTATTCATCTGTAATGGGGTTGAAGTATGATCTCAAATGCAGAATTAATGAGCGCGTCACCTTCTTGAAAACACAATACCATTATGCTTTAGCTGAGATTCCATAAGTTATTCACACATGTCCAGATTAGTAGCTTCTGCAGGCATAAAATAAACATAAGCACTGGATTTTTCCAAACTCGAGCCACAGATTTACCTCTTTCCTTTAGCATGTAAAGCTAGATTATGCTGGCTAGGTTATACTGTATGGAATAGTTGGTTATCTCTATTGTTACGAGAACCAGCACAACAAAGGTTAACGTTACGATGGGCACTACATAAAGCGCGGCATGAAGGGTATGTGATAATAGAAAATGGTTGTAACAGTTTTAACACAGGTTGTAAACTGTTAATAGTTTTCAGATAATGTGTACTTCATAACGATGTAATAAAAGTCGTGGAACATAAGACATTTGCGATAAATTATTTTAAGGCAGGGGTTGACGTTCAAATGATCGCCCGCGCAACTAAAAAGAACTAAGTATTGAAACGTAACACTGTGGTGCATATACTCCAAGGTAGCTTTGTACTGCTGATTCTCAAATACTATGGAATCATTTTCTCTACTAGAATTATTTTTATATGGAACGAAATAGCACTTTTTCTTATTGCTCGTCAAACATCAATACCTCCCTTAATTGGTTTCAAGTGATATGAACATAATGCAGTGATTTTCTTTCACACTGCTGCCGCCGCATGGCTGCTCGCTCTCCGGCCATCGCAGCTGTGGCTCCCGCCGAAAGTTACAAGTAATATCCCCATTACCACCTCACGTTCTTGCAGTTACATTACTATGATATAAGCACATACCTTATAATAGAGGTTGGAAATATTGCCCTCTATCCATAATTCCTTGTATCTTCTAGATAATTTCCATTCACATTCAACAGTTTTCAGAGGTACTCCAAATTGGATGAATTTCTCACCTGACGTTCTCATGTAGTCCTTCCAATGAATAAGGAATGAGTTACATGCACTTTAATTTTCACATTCGAGTATATTTCTGTAATTGAATTCTGCGAAGTGTTAATGATAGAATAAAAATCTGATTTGTTGCATTCACATGACTTTCTCTACTTCTACAGTTGACCATTTTTACAAACCTAATTCTCCACCTACTTCATGTTAGTCGAGATAAATATTTGAAGAGGCCATCTCATTCCTAATTTTCTTGTAGGTGCAACAGATACATTGTAGGCTTTAAGCAATTATAAAATCTTTCAAGAGCTGGTCACTATGTGGAGCATTCCATTCTCCTTGCATGTCCAGGACATAAAAAGAACGAATAACGAATTCCTATTTGAGAAGAAGTATAAGTATTGGAAAATTCAAAAAGCTAACCAGGAATATCTCGGAAACTGTCCACTCGACAAAATGGTTATCTGATTGAGGAATTTCCTTGGAAGAAAAAATACCAAGTTTGGTATTCTTCCGACTTTTTATTTTTGAGCTATGCTCTTCACAGACAGACACACGCACATTTTTCCAAAAACATGTTTCATTTGGATTCAGGGCACCTCAAAAGATGTACTTACAGTGGAATCTCCGTATCGCATTTTTGTGTGGAATGTCATACTTCCCCTACTTATTATACGTGGTAGAGAAAGTAATAATATTATGTGTTGAAGCACGGTTCCATTTAAATGGTTATGTTTCGTGTCAAAATAACGTATATTGGAGCACAGAGATACCCGATTTAACACACAAGATTCCCTTGAATGTTGCTGAAATTACTATGTAGAGTGCAGCAGATGTACTTAGAATAATAGTAACTATGGTCTTTGAACAAACAATAAATGCAGAGAGACATATTTAATTCAAGGAATATTTTCATATAGAGTAAATACATGTATAACTATACAACTGCAGGCGATTTTCCATAAAAAATAGTGTTGCATACACACCCCCATACGAAGAAACAGCAAATAAAAGCAACTTCAGGCGAGAAATTCATCAATTTCGGATACTAAACTTTTGAGTGTGAATAAAAAAAAATCGTATAAGATACTAGAAATGTTTGGATAGGGAAGGAAACATTTCCAACATCTCTAATAAGGTATTTGCATATTATTTTAATAATGTAACTGCGTGAGAATGTGAGGTGGTTTTGGGGATAGGTATTATCTACTAATAACTTTCGGAGGGAGTCCGTGCACAAACAGACATCACTCCAGCAGTAGTGTGGTGGCCGTAGTGTGAAATAAAAACGCTGCACAAATTTAAAAGCAGAAAAGTTTTATGAACCACTTATTTAAATTAGAAGTTTTATAACATACATCCTATCCATGGCAGGCAGGGAAAGTACTTTGTAAGACCTTTGATGCTAAGATCTGCCATTGCAATCTCCCTTAAGGTTTCAACGCCATTCTGCTGTTATGCAAAACATTTCGCCTTATTGTTCTCTTAAAGGCATAGTACGATATAAAATCATATTGTGGCCAGCAGCTATGACCCGCGGTTATCGAGAGGTCGTCGCCGAGCGGTCCGAGTAAACAAGATAACGGCCGCTTGCCTGCACAAACACCGGACGCGCTATCGGGAGATAAACCTTCTGGAAACTGTGCCTCTTCCCCTCTCCAGAAAGTGTGTCGAAATAGTTCTAGAGCCGTCGAGAACGTTGTAGAAGAATTCCACTGACTATATAAGCGAGTGCTCTCGCGAGCTGGTGTTTCCGAGCGAGTTGGTGACAGCTGCTCTGACGTGTACTGTGTGCTACTGCGGAGCGACGGATTGTGGAGGTCTCGTATTCGACTCCCGAGTGAAATGACATTAGTGAAGTGGACTCCCAGTGAAGGTGTATTAGCTAGAAACAAAACAATGACATTGAAAACTGAGAGAAGAGTGACAGTTGAAAAGCTGGACAATGGTACAATATGCACTTGTAGAGAAATGCACGAGTAAGAAATTGTAACAGCATTATCTGCGTAACAATTTAAAATTCGTTTTAGAGCATAATAATTTACAGCTTACTGGCTAATTATTTTTTTAATTTCCTGCTCATTTATTTTTTATTTATAATGTTTATTGTCCATTTTAATCTGCAGTTTCTTAATTGCTCGTATCTGTTCATTTTATTGCATGTTACGTATTTTATGCGTACTACGTATTACACAGGAACTTTTTAAACCTGGATGACAAATTAATTTAATTTATCTCCTCACAGTATTTATAAAATTATTATACAATCATCTATTCGTTTTAATGACGAATCCCCCTCGATTCTCGATTAGATGTGAAACATCGGCAGAACATCTGGCTTAACATGCCCCCAAACAGTCATCCAAGTTCTAGAAATGTTACATAGCCTATAAATACCCTTTGCCGGTGAAACTGGCATCTATCGGAATGGTCTAGCTTGTTAGATAATTACTGTAGGTGAAATTTTAAATACTTATACCTTGTTTTTTGGTACCTTAATTGTTTAATAATATGAAAGGTGTACAGTTTTCACGCAATATACATACGCTTAACATATACAACAATATGGAGGCGAAGATGGTGAATATATAGATTCCGCACTTTTAGGCTACCAAGTTAACTTCTTTGGAAAAGACATACAAGCTGTAACCATTAAGCAAAAGAGTGTCCATTCGCTTATATAGAGGGTGGATCGCTTATATTGAGGCTATATAATATCTTCAAAACTAAGCATTGTAGAAATAAATGTCTTTGATAAAAGTTACTTAATATTATGGGTGAAAGTAAATGCAATTAGTTTGTTTTCAATGGAGGACGTTATGATGTTTTTTATAGGCTCGATTTAATTTATTTTAAAGGGGAGCCTACATTTTATATGTTATTTTTTCTTTAGAAAATTGTTTATAAAACTGTTTATTTTGTGATTAGGAATAAAGAAATAAAATAAACAACCTTGCTTCCAATTACGAAACGTAACTTGACCCTCAAATGACTATCCATGTATGGTTCAACCATTCATTACGCTCTTCGCACACAGCCAACCAAAATTTTCATTATTATTAGTTGTTATAAGAACAAGTGTTTTATAGAAATGTTGTTTAGTTTTTATGAGGAGTGAGAAAACAACATAAAAAAATCTGATGTGTTACACTCACATGACTTTCTCTACTCTTGTACAATCTATTTTTACAAACGCCTATTCTCCATATGCTTTATGTTAATCGAGATATCGAGATGTCAATCTTATTGCTAATTTTGTTGTAGATGCAAGGGAAATATGGTAGCTTTTAAGCGATAGTCAAATATTTTATCGCTGGTTGCTATGTGGCGCATTCCATTCTCTTTGCAAGTCCAGGACATAAAAAATGAATAACGAATTTGAGAAAAGGTATAAGTATTGGAGAATTTAAGGGAATAACAAGCAATATCTCGAAAACGGTTCACTCAACAAAAGAAATGTATATCACATAAGTTGTGTATTTTAACGAGATCTACATTTTTTGTGTAGTAAAATTTTGTCTATCTCTTATGGTTTACCAGTTATGCAAAAGTCGTTCACAATGAAGAACTCTTTAGGAGACATTCCCAGAAAATTCGAGATATACATTTCATTTCTCATGACATTATCTTAAACATATGATATTTTAATCAAAATCGTTAGAGCCATTTTTGAGAAAATTAAAATTTTTGAAAAATGTTTCATGTAAAGGGTAGTTTGGGGTGCGGGGATTTTCTTGAAAACCTTCATGTCGCATCTCTGGAAGATACTGAACCTAAATACCAAGTTTGGTGTTTATCCGACTGTTCGTTTTTGAGTTATGCTGTTCACAGACACACACACACACACACACACAGACACACACACGGACATAATGCTTTTTTGGATTCAGGAGGTCTCAAAACATGTATTTCCGGTGAAATCTCGGTATCGAATTTTTGGGTGGAATGCAATACTTCCCCTACTTACTATACGTAGTAGAGAAAGTAATATACGTTGCCTAAAATACCATCACAATATTCTCCAAACAAAACATAACTAATGGCATTTACTTTCCCCCATAATATCAAGCAAAGTTTAAAAAAGGTATTTCCTTCTACAACGTTTAGTTTTGGAGATATTGTACGGTCTCAAATTAAATATATAATGCTAGCCATTTTCTTTCTTTATACAATATTTATCATGCTAATGACGTTCATTACTCTATGATTACAAAAGAAATAATGCCACACGTTCGTACATGATTGTTATTAAAATATTTTGGCATTGGTATCCCATGTGAAAAGTAGTGCTATAAACGGATTCGAATCTCTTTTGTTTTGCTGTATCTAAATCGCTGAATCGTGACAATCGACATATTTACTGCTTAGAATGATACATCCGCGGCATTTGTCTTGTCTTGTACCCGATGGTTTTCTCAACTAAAAATCAAAACTTTCTTCATTAGTATCCTCATTCATAACTCCAGTTTGTTCGTAAATACATTTTAATCTTTTTGTAATTTATGAAATGAAATTAGGTGTTTTATAGCCTAATGTGTGTCAGAAATACTTGGGTTTTTCAATGGTGAAAGAATTACTAAAATCAGTTTAGTGATGTTTTAGATTACTCTACACGCACACACATGCACAAACATACACATACACACAAACAAATTTTCTCTCTTTTTGATATAGATGATCGATTTTGTTGGCAATAGCTACATTTAAAGAAAATGCACCTGCAGATAGCAATAGTTTTAATCAGCACCTGATTCTAAGTATAAGAGAGGCTTGGAAGCATAGCTTCATCTATGATAAGGCCGATTTTGTTATACGGAAGTGAAATCTGGGGATGAGAAAGAGCAGAGCTTGTAAATAAAACACAGGTAGCATTTTGGAAGAGAGTTCTTGGAGTTTCATAAGGCACATCAAATTCGGGGGTATTGAGGGAGGTGGGATGTTATGAAGATACATTACACTGCAAAATAAGAGCAGTGAAGTGCTGGCTGAGGGCCATGCAGGGAGATAACTCCACATTACGAATCAAATGTTATAAGTACAAGCGAGAAAACCTGTCTCCTAAGTTTTGGGCAGCTAATTTGGAAAGGAGCTTAAGGAGAATAGGAATGGGGTCAGTATGGCAAAAAGCTGAAACAAATGACAAAAACATATGGAAAGGTATTAAAAGAAGACTAAGAGACACCATCCAA
The DNA here is from genome assembly GCA_030765065.1 of Deroplatys truncata. Classification (NCBI taxonomy): domain Eukaryota; kingdom Metazoa; phylum Arthropoda; class Insecta; order Mantodea; family Mantidae; genus Deroplatys; species Deroplatys truncata. The sequence goes on along the minus strand of CM060985.1, from coordinate 152,751,120 downwards.
CAGGAAATACAATCGGACTGTAAAATTAAACGTTCTCTAAGTCTAGAAAATGAAAAAAAATTGAATTGGGGTAAAGAGGCATATATACTTAACTTAGGAAGAAAGGAAAAATCAGGAACTGGGGGGGCTGGAGGGTACACAAAATGACTGACGATTCCGGCAGGATAATATGCCCATTCTGTGATTTGGATCAGTACTGGGTACATATTTTGGCAGAATGTGCACAGTGGAAGAACCAGTGAGCAATTGATCTCAAAGAAAAATTCTTAAGTCCTGCTAGAAGGAGATTGGCATGTTGGGAGCTACTGGTTCACCAGAGGAACTGGAAAAATATGGGCAACTTCTTGGCTAAAGTGCGCGAAGCTAGGTCAAATGTGTTCAGTTAGTCAAAGTTAATTTATCTCTACTTTCCTTTTTCTTGTTCTTTTTGTTTTCTTTTCATTTTCTGTTGTTTATTTTGTCACCACACCTTGTATCTTAAATATGTATTACGGTCAATGTTATACTTGTGTAATAACTTCAATAATTGAAACTAATAAAGATACCTTACCTACCTGCCTAACTGCCTCTGCCTCTGTCTCTGTCTATCTAGTACACACAAGTAATCAACTGCGAACTTCGATCGGAGTTTATTAAAAACCTTGTAAAAGAAAAGTTCCAATTATTTTATTGTCGGCCCTACAGTCTTTGCTACACCCCACATTTCGATCGCCATGTCTCTCTATAACCCCATTCATCTTCTCCAATAGTACTATCGAGCAATCCGTGGACTAGTGGTACCGTGCTAGTCTCTAGTTCCCAACGTCGCGGGTTCAAACCCGGCGGAGGGCGATGGATTTTTTCGGGCGTAAAAATCCTTAGCACGGCTTCCTTCGGAAGGAGAGTAAAGCCGGTGGTTCCGTGTCGTAGATTTACGGCACATAAAATAACCTCAAGCCTGATAAGGAGGCCTCTGAGCAAAATTACCGATCTTTCACGCCCAATTAGAATGGGACGCTAAGGACCATAGCAGTTAAAGAATGTCCATAAGTATAACTCAATTTAATTTAATTTAATAGCTGTTCTATTTCCTTCGCTCCATTGTGTTGCAAGCCTTCCCCTTCTCCTTCCGTGTCCTGGATCCTAATTCAGAACTCTTTGGCAATCCTTTTTCTTCCATTATAATGACATGCTAATAACATAATAACAGCCTAGTTTCCATTTTCTCAACACTGGTAAAAAACCTTCTAGTTTTTGCATTTCTGCATTTATTTATTTACTGTGGCAGAGATAAGGCCGTTCGGCCTTCACTTCTCTCAACCAAATAAAAAATACTGAATACAACATCCTAAACACAATGATGGTACTAGTAAGCTATACCCAAACAGAATACTAACAGAAATTACACCAATATTAGAAGAACAATAAACAACCTAATTGAAAATTAGAGAAACTAAGTTAAACGTAGAGGAAACCGTCATTACCTAGATACTCTCGATAATCGGTGGTATCGAAGTACGATAAGTCTATTACTTTGAGTTAAACCTTCAATACCTTTAACTTTTTAAGTTTTAATTATATAAAGTTGTTGCGTTTAACTCGATGCTAAATAAGGAATGAAAGGAGTCGAGGCTTTACGTTATTGCCTCGCTCGTGTACCCAAAGAGTTGGACTATAGTTCTTGATATACCTTGACTGCAATAAATGTAACATTTCATAGACTTCTGTGTTCCAAATGAAACCGTGCAAAACAATGGGGGAAGGAGTATGGGAACTCGTGTAACATGCAGCGATAACTGAGTTGTGAATGAAACTGATTTAGCTGACGCACTAAATCACGTTTCTGCAATAGCCTGGCTTGCTTGTTTGTTGTAGGAGTTGTATTATCGTTCAACTGTTGCGGAACCAAACTTGAAATTCGTTGCAACCACACGTATAGTATACAGTTTCCGATAGCCTTCGCCCCAAATGTACTTTCAGGTGGCCCTTGCCCCAGTTTTAAAAAATATATTAACTTTGTAATTTGACTGTTTCTTTAAATATTATATATTTATGTTTGCCTCGGCTGCGTCAGTGTTATTGCTAGAGACACGTTTCTCTTAGCAGGGTTGTGGTGTGACTAAAGAATGTAGGTTTACACAGATTATAATTTTACTTCACTCCTTTTATTAATGGTTGATACGATTTATATAACACTTCATTGTTAGAGAGCTGTGAGATTCTTTTATTAATTATTTGCACTTTTTAACACGTAAACTATTTTTCATCTCACACGAATACGTATTAAATCTCTTGAGGACACCTTTTGTGTCTGGTTAGTAACGCTGTCTTCAGGCAACTGACTAATCCTACTCCATTGGAATACCTTCATTTAACTAAAGCTTTTTATGGTTGTTGATTGGCTATTTTATAAACTGTCACTAAAATTACATTATTACTTCCAAGAATCGGAAGTAGTATTGCTAGACTGTCAAACTCATTATTGCCTCAAGGTTACTTCATAGTTAGCAACGTTAACGTATTATTCTCACAGCTCCTACATGCATTCACATGTAATGCATTCACATAACAATAATATAAACATATACAATGACTGTGATATACATTTTTTATATATCGTTACATACACATATTGCTTTAAGGGGGGCTATTTTCCAATTTATATTATATAATTAGACTGAAATCATTTACGTGTTAAAAATACTGCCTCACTTCGTGACTCACTCTCAGCCATTACATTCACATACTCTGGTGATCAAAATCTGTAACTCCAGTAGAAACAAATCAGAGCTTATGACTTGAGATTTTACAGCGCATGGAAATATTTGTACTTTCTTGAAGGATCGTGTTCTAAACAAAAATATTTGATTCCTTCGTATCTCTGAATTTCATATAATACTTTCTTTATTTTCTCTTCAAATTCATAATTGTGTCTAATATACATTTGTATTAAACATATATGCACTAATGTATGAGGGTGGTTAATAGAAAGGTTTAATCCACAAACTTACTATGTTTCCGAGTGTGATATGGCTAATATTAACAGATGAAAAAGTACATATATGGTAGTATTAAGCGGGAAAATGCTACCAATTTGAGATTGCCAAGCAGGAATAATTTCAGAATTAGCATACGATGCAAAATTGGTCACATGTGTTTCTGCATACAAAACTACTAATAAAAACATAATTCAGCTACAAGGCATCCTTTACATTTTATTATAAAGTAAGCATCGAGTATCGAATATAGGTACTCAAAAATCATTATCGCTATCGAGAAATAGTGGTATCGTCACATAATTAGTTAAAAGTAACACATATCTTTAAAATATATGTATACAAATATATATACAATGAGATTATTGCACCTGAATTAACAATTATTTTAACTAAAATATGCAACTTATGACGAAAAACATTTAGAGTTTGAGAGCCCTTGACATCCTTTGATAAACTCCAGAGGCTAGCAACTTTCATAGTGAAAGCAACATTTGGCACATGTTGTAATTTAAAAATCCTACATGCTCTCTTTAAGTGCGTTTTCAACTGTCTCAATTACCGTGGAAAATATATTTTATGTTATATGATAAGAATAGTATGCACTTTAAAACTTTTTGTCACATGATTTCTTAAACGTAGGTGTTCTTGAATCAAGTTTATATGCTGATTCCAAAAATAACTTCCGTTTTTTCTATCACGTCAGGTTTTTACACAAAATAAGTAGTAATGTTTTGACAACAAATACCATTTCACACAAGGTAAGTTTTTATTCAAGAAACACTTTAAGAATACTCTCAAGACTCCCCTACTTTATTTCATGGCTACATTTTAACAAAACGAAAAGCCAATGTGTTTCTTTTAATTTTTTTTCAAACTTTCTCTTCTTTGACTTCCTTGCAGATCCTTGAAGATGACCATCCCTCTTCAACATCCAACAGTAGTCGGCCATCATAGTTTCATTCCATCTCCTCTGGTACCTCCTCTCCATTTCCTTAAAATCTTTGTGAAAATATTCACCCTGCTCTTCACTATAATGTCGCAGATTTTCTGAAAAGTAGTCGATTTGTGAATGCAGAAAATGCACCTTTACACTCATGTTAAAACCCATCTTCTTTAAATTTTCCAACATTTTTTCGACAATGGCCTTGTAATTACGATCTTTGTTATTGCCCTAAGAAGTTTTCAGTAACTGACCAGAAGGCGGTCCATGCTTCTATTTATCTCTCATTTATTGTCTTCTCAAAATCTTCATCCTTCATCAATTTCTTTATTTGAGAACCAACAAAAATTCCAGCCTTTAATTTGTCTTGTGTAATGAAGGGAAAATTCTTGGAAAGGTACTTGAAGCAGGGTCCATGGTAGAGTCCTTACAAATTGCTTTATCAAGCCCAATTTTAGGTGAGGTAAAAACACCGTACGTGATAGAAAAAAACTAAAAGAGTTCTGAAATCAGTATAATAACATGAGTCAGAATCAGTTATTAGTTTTCAGTCATCCGATATATATGCAGACTAGTGTAATTAAAAGAAATGACTTCATATTTGAATCATATATGTTGAATTGCACCATTCTCTGAGATTATTTCATAAACCATTGCTCTAACGTATAGCTGTTGAGGAATTATAACATATCACTTTTATATAATCATGCAATATATAACCTTCTCATTCAATACATAGCGCAGTGTCGAGCATTGTGACGTTAATTATTAATTAATTAATTATTCTGGTGAGAGCTGAGGTCCGAAGACCTTGTCTTCCAAGGTATCAGGCTGTTAATAAAAACAAATTTGATGCTGAAAACAAAGAAAGTGACGTAAGTATGACATAAATAAATAATATTTATTAACATGAAGCTAAGATAAACAAAGCTGTGAATAAAACACAGGTTGAGATCAAACGAAGTATATAACAATAGTAAGGTAATGTAACATTTAATTCGAATATCAATGGACATTGCTAGATCTGGAACACATGCTGCAGGAGGTTGTCGTTTCTATGGTGCAAATTACGCTGAGAAATCTTGAAACGGTTCAAGCGTACGGTAACAAAATATAGGATGGATCTAGAGAAACAAATTCTCGAGCTTCAGTGGTTAAAACTGTGCTATAAATCAATCCTGCAGAACACTCTCCCGGAAGAAGCAAGATGCATAAGTGTTGCTCGGACTTGGGACTGTGTCCAGATACCACAAGAAAAGGGACATGACTATCGCCAGAAAGGGATGACCTGCGGGGAAAGAAAAGGGACGTGGCTATCGCCTGAAAGGGATGACCCCATGAAAACTGTGCTCTACAGAGAAGAGACAGGCACGAAAGGTTATCTGCACTCGTCAGATACGGTAAGGATTGGCCACTGGTATACAGGGTGGACCATTTAATTTGAGACTGTACAATATCACCAAAAGTTATGAAGTTATGATAGTCGTTTAGATAAAAAAATATTTTTAAATGGAAACCTACAATTGGTGTCACGTTAAACTAAACCCAAAATGACCATCACAACGTCCTTCAAATAAAGCACGAGTAATGGCATTTTCCCCCATAATCTCAACCAACGTTTATTCAAGGCATTTCTTTCTACGACGCTTAGATTTGAAGTTATTGTACAGTCTCAATTTAAATTGTCCATCCTGCATATGTAGATATAACATTTTATTATTGTATAGAAGTATATGTAAGAAAATCTGGATTTGGCAGAAGAGATACTGCTAGCAAACCAAGGGATAAAACCGAAGGTTGCTTATTGTATTTTCAAGGTCACGCAGGGCAAAACACATCATTTGTATTACTATAAGTAAGGTGCAGATCAACGTGACCGTTTTTATGAGGTTAACTAGCCTTGTACTGGAGTCTATGTTGAAGGAGTTTGTGAATCCAGATGTAAACAACGGGCGCGTGCCGCAGTGCTCGTACAAGTTGTATCAAAATAAGATGTAGCGATTGTCGAAACTGAACGTTCTGTGTTTCTTATTTAAAAGATATATCGTGAGAAGCTTTTGACATTGCAAGAGGTGATAGGTGCATATGATAATGCACTTATATCACTGTCTAATGTACCTATTATTCTGTTTTCGAAGCATAACATAATACCTACTATGGTGTATTTCTTTACCCACTGTCTGTGCCCAGGGCACACGTGCCAAGGCATTATGCTGTCTGCATCCGTAACTTGAAATCACGGATCAGGTTACTTTAATTATATGCATAGGAGAAAAGTCTATTGTTACAGAAAGTTTCTCCTATACACAAGATATTAATCCAGATTAGAATGAACTGGGCGCAGTCAAGGTTAACAACATTTGAGTTTCATTTTAGCTAGGGGAATAATTGTAATTTTCCACTGCGTAGTTATCTATGCCATTTCAGGAATTATGTGAAAACGCAAACAATATCATTTGCAGTTGTTCCCCTCTCAAAGAAATAAATACTGAACCTTAAGAAGGAAAACCCATAGGGGAAAAGCAAAATTCAGTTAAGCCAGTAGAGAGTATTTAAAGAATCAAGCACAGGTCTTTAGCGTGAATTTTACTCTTTAAGTCTTACGACTCAATGCCTGCCTTAGTTTAGAGTCAGTTTGTATTTTCAGCCTCAAGTTCATACTTGGTTCATCGTTGTTTGAAGTTAGCGCTTTCAGCACATCTGTATATTACTGTAAAGGTATACTGGGTCAACATCCTAATAACCATGCTCTTACAGCAAATAACTCGTTATGAGAAAATTCTTCCTCAGATCCCAGGTCAGCTAGTGAAATTGATCCCCGCTATTCTTATTTATTCAAAAAAAATACTAAAGGTGACGCCATCAATAGATAATGTGACACTTCTAACTGAGAATACCAAACTGACCTACAGAAAACCGTATTTAGGAGGAATGATATTTCTCAGCAAGAAAAGGAATAAGTTAGGCGGATTGAAAAGAAGCATTAGTTATGCTAAGTGTGACCGCCTCATGATACTGACGCCCAACGAGGGGCTCTACTATAAAGAGCTTCAAAGAGTACGAGACGACGACATAAAGAAATTAAATTAATTTGAATTTTATTTATGGACCGCTTAACTACTATAGTTCTTAACGTCCCACATCATATCTGTCGTGAAAGACCGAAAATTTTCCTAGAGGCCTCTTTATCAGACTTGAGCTTCTTTTACTGCCGTAAATCTATGACATGGGATCACCGGCTTTACTTCCCTTCCGAAGGAAGCCATGCTAAAGATTTTTACGCCCGAAAAAATCGATCGCCCTCCGCCGGGTTTCAACCTGCGACCTGGGAACTAGAGGCATGTTACCCCTAGACAACGGATAACGACAATGACGACTTCGAGGAAAAAAGGATTACGATAGTCATCTGTATCCCGAGAGGCTATCATCGCCCAAAGTGGCGATCCGTAACAAAATCGGCATATCACATATGAAGAGTAACAAAGGAGGACTGGACACCAAGATTCGACGGAGGATCTTCGAGGTTGACAACAGGCTGACAACACCAGGAAACAGCGCAATACATCACTTGAATATTAGAAGTAAAGTATTAATCCGTTATTAATGTATACAATACACAGCTTATTTTTACTTTCTCTACTATGTATAGTAAGTAGGGGAAGTATTGTATTCCACCCAAAAATTCGATACCGAGATTTCACCGGAAACACATGTTTTGAGTCCCCCTTAATCCAAAATAGCATTTTTGGAAACATGTACGTATGTGTGTGCGCCTGCGTGTGTGTGTGTGTCTGTGAACAGCATAAATCAGAAACGAACAGTCGGATAAACACCAAACTTGGTATTTACGTTCGGTATCTTCCAAGGATGCGACACGAACTTTAATTTTCTCAAAAATGGCTCTAACAATTTTGATTAAAATATCATATGTTTAAGATATTTTTATGACAAATAAAATGTATATCTTGAATTTCCTGGGAATGTCTCCAAAAGTATTCTTCATTGTGAACGACTTTTGCATAACTGGTAAACCATAAGAGATAGACAAACTTTTACTACACGAAAAATGTAGATCGCGTTAAAATACACAATTTATGTCATATACATTTTTTTTTGTTGAGTGAACCATTTTCGAGATATTACTTGTTATTCCCTTAAATTTTTCAATACTTATTTTCTCAAATGGGAATTCGTTATTCATTTTTTTTGTCTTGGATATGCAAAGAGTATTAATCTGTGGAAAAGGGAATGGTGCTGCACATAGCAACCAGCTATTAAGAAATACGTATGTGCTTAAAGGCTACTGTATTTCCAAATTGCCCTTATAAATATATATTCCCCTTACATCTACAAGAAAATTAGCAATAAGATAGAGTCTGCAAATGTTTATCTCGATTAACATGAAGTAGATGGAGAATAAGCGTTTGTATAAATAGTTTGTACAAGAGTAGAGAAAGTCATGTGAGTGTAACACATCAGATTTTTTATGAGTAGAGCTGTTCCTTTATAACGCATGTTGCTGAGGAACCAGAAGATTCTGGGTTCAAAGACATTAAGTATACTTACTAGTAAAATGGTACAACTAAGTCAATGAACAAGTAAGCAGGATTCATCAAATGTGAAAAACGGAGCAGTGACAGAAGGAAGGAAGGCGGAGATAACTTATAACGGCAGTAGGGATATTTTCACGGAAGATAATATAATCGTTGCAGAAGGTAATAATGCAGATAATGTGATCAGGAATGAAGTTACAAGTGCTATAGATATAATGGGAATGTTTAGCTGCGCAAAATAGATTAGAGGCAAGAATTGGGGAAAGATATATGGACAAAAACTGCAGTACATAATAAATGGGGGAAAATAAGCGAACAATGTGAAAACTAGAAGAAAGATTGCAGGAACAGTACAATAGGATAGAGACCAGATTAATCATGGACCTATCTGCACAAAGAGGAGCATGGAAGGAGTTGTAACTAGAACAAGGTAAATTTACAGGTTGGAGTTTCCGAAAGTTAGATCAAGAAGTAGCAAAAATAAACCAAGATTACCTCAGACTCAGATTAGCACCCACGTCACCTCTAATTCAGGAAGTGAAGAAAAACGGTCACATTGATGATATAAGCAAGTCACGTAAGATTAGTCTAAACAGGCAAAATGAAGTAGAGAATATAATTTAGAGAGAATTAAGAGGAGCTCAGTATGGAAAACTATAAGAACGAAAACGCTGAAAATTATCTGAAAAGAGTTGTAAAAAATGAAGACAGTATTAATGAGTTGGGATCTGACAATGTAGCTGTGAAAATAAACAAATCTAGGGTTTTCTTTGTGTGTTTGATCTTATTACTTTCTCTACCACATACCTAGAAGTAATACAGTAGCATGAAGCTCTCTTTGCACCCTACGGTTTATTGTATAGCCTACAAAGTTTTATTTCGAGCTTAGAACACAACCTAAAGGAATTTTGTGCAGACATTTCTTAATTATAATTAGTTCAAGGGGGAAAATGGTTTGCATAACCGTTTTTTAATTTTGCTGATCTTCATTGTGAATTATGGAAAATAATTTCAACTGAACTATTTAATATTTTAACTAGTGTTTAACCGTTTTTAAGACCGTAACTCATGAAGCTATTCTGAAATTTAAAGCTAATCTATTACGATCCAAGGAACATTTTGAATCCTGAAAAAGCTTAATAAAACTAGTTGAGAAAACTGAAGTTTGAAGCTCCATTGAGCAGTATTTGTCGCTTCAAAGCTATTGATATTAAAACAATGATTTTTTTCATATTTTGATATTAAAAGAAACTTAGAAGCTGGAGCGTGCAAATTATATACACCTGTAATAAAAATGTAGATGTTTTTACCAAATTTTACATATACATTCCTTAGGAAACTTTAACTCGGTGAAATTTCACGGTTCAGGATAGTAAGTAACCGGAACGTCAACACGAGTGAGGTGAATGGAGAGAAACCGTCACCTCACTGAAGCTCATGTTACGTGCAATGGTAATAATATTTACATGCGCAAAGAGCATATAAAAAGTATTTTAATTTTTGGAGGATACGGAGCTATTAAATGACCTCTATCCCTACATTTCATGGATTATACCAAAGTAGTATGTTGTTGAATTTGAAGAATGTTTAATCTGAAGGAAATAATTACTGTAAAAAAAGCCTGTAATGGGCTTAAGTCTCGATGATAAACATAGAGTTTGAATGGTTTATTACAGTGTTTCTGATGAAACCCTGGGGATTAAAACAGTATGAGGGCCATGTCAAGCAATGACAGGTATAAATAGTACCTAAGTATGGTACATAATATGGGTACAATTGAGCAAACGCATTGATCCTCTGATAATGCAAGATTTTATCGGCTTAATCAGCCAGCAGTTTACCAAACGTATCAGAAACTATCTGATCGTAGCAACACAAAAGAGTTTGGTCAGATAAACGAATTAATTTCCGCTTTTGAAAACCAACAAATGGAAAACAGGTATACACAGGAACAGGCAGCTTGTGCAAATGAATTTGCGGAAAGTGTTGACAGTCAAATGAATTTTGACAAAACAGTCAACAAAGTACGGGTGTACGAAACGTACTAGGAAACCAGGATGGAGGTAACTTTTGAAGAAACCACCAAAGGAGTCGATAAGAGAGGAAAAAAGGGCCGGGCTCACTTCGATTTTGTAACAGGAATGGAGAGCGCTAGGACCAGAAATTATTGGACCTATATACAGAAGTGGAGAGGCGAAACCATAACATTAAATTATTGCATGTAGGTGAATTCCGGATTTGTAAATATAAATAGATCATACAGTACCATGCTCCCAATTTGTGAGAAAGAAGCCATGATATGTTGACAAGATAAGGCCTACGTATGGTAGCGAATATGAACGGCCGGAAAGTAATTCTGGAAATCGTCGTCGTTCTCCAAAATTGGCAAGACATAACACTCATGACTATAGCTTCGACTCAAAATACAGGAAAACGTGCACAGTAGAAAACTATCAGAGCAGGTGCGACCAAACCTAACCCTACGGGCCAAATAATGACCCGTCAAGGTATTTTGAATAGTCCGCTGATAGCTCAAGATCCAATGTGGTCATTAAAAACTCTTCCTCTTTGTAATCTAAGAGTACCACAGATTTATTCACAAATCCATTGTGTATTTCAGAACCTGAGATTCATAAATATTATCCATCAACTCAGGGCTTTGTGTTATATTTAAAGAGCATTGTGGATCATCCAGTTCTCCCAATTTGACTGACTTTTGGAAATATGCCTATTGAGACAGGTTTTCAGAAATTCACGAACTTGACATAGGGCTCGTGTGCAGATTTGGCTCCACATACATTTTTGAGCAACCTATTCTACCATGAATATAATTAAAATAAATTATGTTCAGCTATTACAAATGTAACTAATAATTCTTCCACGCAAGCCGTGTTTTGGACAGGGCTAGAGGGGTAGAATCAGACGAGTGAAACATTCAATGCCATTGCCGGAATTTGAACCACGAATCTCCCAGTTTCGCTTGGATAGTCTAACCACAGAACCACCATGTCATTATGCCCGTATGACATTAAATTTCCAAGCTGATACTCATTTTTTCCCGGAAAACCACAAGGAGATGTCAAATTGTATTGAGATGTCATACCCCAATGGCGACTTACAATGCTGTTAAGTGTTTTAAGTGGAATTTTGTGGAATTTAATGTTCTATCTGCATGTTGGCATAGTAGCTCGATGGTTAGAGCAACTACACAGAAACTGGTAGATCCCTGGTTCAAATTCCGGCGATGTCATTGAACTTTTCAGTCGTCTGACTCTACCTTTCCAGCCGTTTCACAAATGCACATCGGCCTTATATACTTATTCTGTGCACATAAAATGATTACAGCTAAAATTGGGAAACTGTTAAAAGCAAAGAAAGCTAAAAAGTCACATTAATACTGCATGTCTTCAAAAATTCATTGAAGCGTTCTTAAATAGTGTAATAAGGACTGTTTCTATTAGAATTAAATTAAAATTTTCAGATCTTTTAAAAATTCTGTAAAATTATATGATGTTCCTTAAAAAGTCTGATGTGTTGTTCTCGCATGACTTTCTCTACTCCTGTACAAACTATTTTTACAAACGCTTATTCTCCATTTACTTATTATTACTAGTTTTCTTGTAGGTGCAAGGGGAATATGGTAGACTTTAAGCGATAGTAAAATATTATAAGAGCTGGTTGCTATGTGGAGCATTCCATTCTCTTTGCATGTCCAGGACATAAAAAATCCAACGAATAACGAATTCCCATTGAGGAAAGGGTGTAAGTATTGGAAAATTGACACAAATAACAAGGAATATTCTCTACATAATATAGTGAAATGTTCACCAGGCAAAATAAATGTACATGACATAAAATTGTGTGCTTAAACGAGATCTACATTTTTTTGTAGCAAAAATTACCTGTCTCTTACGGTTTTGCAGCTACTTAAATGTCATTCAGAATAAAGAGGGCTTTTGGGGATGTTCCCAGAAAATTCATGATATACGCTTCATTTGCCATAAAACTTATCTTAAGCATATGCTATTTTAATTAAAATCGCTAGAACCATTTGTGAGAAAAACAAAACTTTCGAAAAATGTTCCATTAAAGGGAACTCTGGGGTTGGGGATTTTCTCGAAAATCTTTGTGTCACATCTTTGAAAGATACTGAACCTAAATACTAACTTTGGTATTTTTCCGACTTTTAGTTTTTGAATTATGTCAATCACAGGCACACAGAGGGACCATTTTCTAAAAACTATTTTCATTCAGGGGGCCTCAAAACATGTATTAGCGGTGAAATCTCGGTATTCAATTTTTGGGTGGAATGCAATGCTTCCCATATCTAGTATATGAGCACAAAAAGTACTAAAAAGTTCTTAATAAGAATCATTGAATGACTTTTAAAACGTTGTGTTTTATATATCGGCCTACAATTACACTTACCCGAATACTTTAATAATTGTTATACAATGATTTAGATTTTTTATGCAATTTTTGACCTCTAGTTTATCATCTAGTCAGATTCAAAGTAGTTATTAATATACATTTAGTTAGATGACGCTTTAACCTTCCGGCAGCGCGCTTAATTCTGTCACATAAGCAGGTGAGCCTTGTAAAGTTTACAACATGGATATTTTTAAGTAATAACAAGACAGTTCTACGAAAGTTGGATAATGTATTGAAGGTCACAGTTAAATTGTTGTAGGATGATCTAGCAACAAAGTTACTTGAGTTCTTGTGAGACTATTTTGTTCCATCATTCTGAGAAGCATTAACTTTCATTACATATGTAAGGATTTCAAGGTTAATTACTTTGAGAAAGGCTCTAACGTTATTCGTTACGTTCCTCTTTGGACTTGAAAGAGTTTTCACCATGTTTTTCTCTTTGTTCTGAAGTTTTTACGGCATCGTGTATCTTTGTCTCTTCCAATTAAGAACTTTGCACACTCTCTAACTGGTCAAGATCTTTGTTATCCATCTCTTCCTGTTGATTCACTATTGCGGTTTTCTGATTCAACGTTCTCATCACTCAAATCTGCTATTACCTTCTCTCAACTCTGTAAAATCCGCATAGGTTTCATTATCCCTGTCTCCAAATACTTTATGTATCTCTTCGTTCAATAACTCTTTGAGATAAAAATATATAAAAATAACAAAGAAATACACGTACCTACATAACGAGATTTACAAATTAAGTACAACTATTTGGAAAACCATCCAGTAAGTGCATTTTACTTGTTACGGTTAACTCTGCATAACCGAACGGTATGGCTTAGGTAGCTTGGTGCATGGCCCGCATTCGGACGTCCCAGAATCGATCCCCGGCGGTCGCCTACTTTGGCTCATGGGTTTTTCTTGGTTTCCCGGGATCCCCAGGAGAATTCTGGTGTGATTCATCTTCTACCACGACTCTCCTTCCTCTCATTTCCTGTAGCTACTATCTTCCTGGTTATCTGTAGGATCAGACAACGGTGTTCGGCGGGTTGCGGCTGTGTGGTGCTTTGCGCTCTGTAAAGGTTTCTTCCCTGGTGTCACTGCGGTATCGCTCAGTTAGGTCCCTTCTCAGAGTGGGACTCCGCACCAGTAGACCCTGGTTGCTTGTAGACAAGAACCATGCAGCGTGGGATACGTTCTATCTGGAAACGCTAGGGCCCTCATCAACGCTTCCTCCCACCGGCAAACGGATCTGATCACCCTTTGGGTCTCTCTCTTCATCCTTCACTCCTAGGGGTCACGTTTGGTGACTGGCCTGCGTACGGTGCGCTCTACGCATTCGGGAGGCCCCTGCGTGATACGTACCTTTACCTTTACCTCTGCATGTTTTTGACTCCTAGAATCAAGCATGTATCAATCACAGGAGCAGGCGCGTGTTATACGTTTTAAAACATTCAGCGCCTGGTTACTTAGAATGTAAGCCAAATAAGGGCATTAAACAAAGAAATAGTAACAGTTATTGTCGTTTGGGCATCAACAAAGGAATACATTGAATCGGTGGTGCAATACTTCAAGTTTGAAGCATTGATAAAGCTTGGTACTGGTGATGTATTTTTCACAACACACTCTCGCTGGAAGGTTAAATAAATTCCATCGGTTCACCAGCTCAAGCCTCAAAATAGGATGCTCGGCCCTGTATAAGATGATCTTGTCATGCTTCTGATTGGTCAAGCCAGTTTCTCAAGTTACAAATTATATAATTGCAAATTTTACAAATGAAACAAATGAGGGAGTGCTACAGAGTCTTCTAAAATGGAAATAATGATTGAAAATCGGAATCACGACAGCCAGCGTAAACACGTAAACTATTATTGGTGTGTGCAGTTTAAAATTGTGTGATCGTTGATTATACACAAAATAAAACCTAATGATTTTCCACTAAAGAACGTACCTTCCCGCATAGCCATGAGGAAAAGCTTTCAAAGCATATGACGCAGTATCATTAAAAGTGAAGATGGATAAGAAGATATTGGATTCATTTTCTTCATTGTGTCAAGTCTAACTGCTGGATTGATTTTGAGTAGCGAGTTTGAATGTGATTTGAAAGCCAAGGCAAATCTTATCGATCGAAACCTATGTCTAGATTAATAGTACAGTATTATGATACAAGGGGTTAAAATAAAACACGTATCATGTGTGGCATATACTATTTTTTAGACAGCGTTCGAAGTTGTAAAATTTCAGCAATATTACATTGATGCCTGAAAGTAACATAGATCACGTTTACAACGCGTTATTGAAACAAGAGGAATGGTTTTAGAAAGCTAGATATTAGATGTTTTGATGCTTTGTTGATTCGCTAGCAGTCAGTTTTGGTGAAATTATTGTCACCATATTTTGCCTTACACTAGCAATGAAACGATTAAATGCGATATCATTTTGCTTTCTGGGTACGTACTTCTAGTGTTAGTGTTTATGCTGCTTCTGAAATTTTACTTCCATTTCAGTTTCTTCTAATTAATTTCCGCCATTTAATCTTTATGTAGGTTAGATAAAAGAGCAACGTTTCAACCGAAAGAAAGCTGCCAATAAAACATGTAGGTTAACTCTACAGCAAATTGCGATAAATTGAAGTATGGCAATTTGTGTTATGAACAAATAGTTCGAGCGCTATGAGATATTAATCATGCAGGTAGTAATGTATAATGAAAAGTAAAACCAATCAAACCAAGTGGAGTAATTAAACTTGTGCAAAATCAAAGGGTAATTGCTATGTGATTGGACTTGAAACCAAAGTTAGTCATACCGAAGGTTCACGCACTAGTGTTATAATCTAAAGCTTTTAGCTCGTGTGCTCTGTATTAGAAGTTCTACTTTTAAGCTGTCTAAAAAGTATGTCTTTTCGACTCCTATACTTAAATGTGTTCATTTGCTCTTTGAAATCTGTAACGAAATCAAGTCCATTTCGATAGATTTTCATTTCGATACAGATTTTCTTTTCGATACAGATTTTCATTTCGATACAGATTTTTATTTCGATACAGATTTTCTTTTCGATACAGATTTTCATTTCGATACAGATTTTCTTTTCGATACAGATTTTCATTTCGATACAGATTTTTATTTCGATACAGATTTTCATTTCGAAACAGATTTTCGCGCTTGCGCACTGCCCTGCTCAGAAGCACTGAAATCGTTATATTTGCATACTCTTACCAGTAGATACGTATTGCCGGATGATTCATCAATGAAGGTTTTAACCTCATTTGTAGAATTTTTTTAGCTGTACCCTACCGATTTCTGTTTTAAAAGGTACTTTTAACTTTAAATTTATATACTTGGATAAATCAGCTCCATGTTTTACATTTAGAATAGTCTTCCATACCGAATAATTTGTCCATAGTGTTTGGGATTTCATTGTTTTCGACATTTGTTCAAAGTAAATTATGAGCACATTTTCTGACAACGAACTTGCATTTTTCTTTCTCGCCAAACCATGAACTTGTCATAACACATTTCATTAATTTTCTTTGAGTTTTTAGGAAGTAAATTTATTGCTTACATTCCTCGTCTCCCCCAGGAGGTGTAGATCTAAATTTTACCTCTTCAGATTCACTAATAAACATTTCTGTCTCCATTTTGTAAAATCAATACCTGTGACCATGAATTGATATTCACTTGTTATCGAAGCGTATCTAAAATACGTATCACCATCCATGATGGATAGTTTCCTAAAGAGGTGCCAAATATTTGTGAACGACGGTGGCCAGTTTAAGCATTTCCTTTCATAAAGTTGGTAAGTAAAGTCTTTAAAAGTAGTTTTAAAAATGTTGTATGGTTTCATCCGCGCCTTTCTATGATAACGGCAGACAACAGATAACAGATAACAAACGCCGAGGATTCGGACAGGAAAAAACACCGCGCAGGGGGTTCGTAGTTTTTTGGCTCACCCTGTTTAACCAAGGCACCCACAACTAGCTAAAGGCGAGATGACCAACGGGAAACTATAAAAAAAAGTCTTTCCCAGTCTTTCTCTGAATGAAGAATAAATTCAACTACTATATGCATGAGGCTCACATTTGGCAGATTCCCGTTGGGCCAGGCAATTTGACTTTGAGCTTTTTTCGTGGTTTTTCTTGGTTGCTGTGCCGCAACTTCTCCTGTCCCCCTTTTCTCCTGTAATTTATTTTCCCTATGTTCCAGTGTCGAATGATCAGGCGAGTGGATGGCGAGTGAGGAGTGTAGTGGAGTTTGCTTTGAAGAACTGTCTGCTCTAGTGCTTTGTGTGTAACGGGCCCCCAGAAAACCTCTCCTTGGGTTTAGGTAGGCTGTGTTGTAGGACCCGTCGGCGTCAGGATGAGATATCTGGATTCGTTAGGTATTCCGCCTACATCCGAGTTTGCCATCCAGAATCTCTTGGCTCTAGCATTGTTTCCTCCTCAGGTTTGTTTGTGAAGTAATCTGTACAAAAATGAAACCCTTGTCCCTTTAGGCTTACTCATTAACTATTGTAAACATCTGTTTTTGCTTCATGTGCAAATAAGTGTCCTAATTCTCCCCCGCTTTCTGATAACCATAAATATCGTGTGAGATGTATCAAACAACGAAAAGGCTTTCTCAGGCAATGCACTTAATATACAAAAAAATCTGATGTGTTACACTCACATGACTTTCTCTACTCTAGTACAAACTATTCTTACAAACGTTTATTCTCCATATGCTTCATGTTAATCGAGATATCGAGATGTTAATCTTATTGCTAATTTTCTTGTAGATGCAAGGGGAATATGGTAGGCTTCAAGCAATAGTCAAATATTTTAAGAGCTAGTTGCTATGTGGAGTATTTCAGTCTCTTTGCATGTCCAGGACATAAAAAAGAGAAAAAAAAGAATGAAGAATCTGAGGGAAAGCATAAGTATTTGAAAATTCAAATGAATAACAACGAATATCTCGGATATGGTTCACTCCACCTAAAGTGTATGTGACATAAATGGTGTGTTTTAAGGACATCTACATTTTTTGTGTAGTAATACCTTGTAATATTTTAATCAAAATCGTTATAAGCATTTTTGAGAAAATCAAAGCTTTCGAAAATTGTTTAAAGTAAAATGTAGTCTGTGGAGGGGGTATTTTCTTGAAAATCTAGGTGTCGCATCCTTAGAAGATACTAAACTCAAATACTAATTTTGGTATTTATCCGACTTTTCGTTAAGGTAGTGCAGTTACTAGCCTCAGTTATACATGTTTAAACAAATTATTTTACATACATTTATTGCATTTCCATAAATTATTAAATAAAAACGGCCTATGAACCTTTGCGTTCAGTACATACTTCAATAATTCACCAAAAGTTTATATTTCTGATGGTTATAAGGTAGAATTCCTAATTGTTATTTTATCTAATACGTGTAGTAAGTAGTGGAAGTATTGTACTCCACCAAAAATTTGATACCGATGTTTCACAGGAAATACGTTTTGATGTGTCCTGAATCCAAAAATTGAGTTTTTATTTATGTCGCTCTTTAACTGCTCTGGTTCTTAGCGCCCCATTCCATATTGGGCGTGAAAAGCCGTGATTATGCTCAGAGGCTTCCTTATCAGGCTTGAGGTTCTTTTACGTGCCGTAAATCTGGGACCACCGGTTTTACTTCCCTTCCGAAGGAAGGCATACTAAGGATTTTTATGCCCGAAAAAATCCACCGCCCTCCGCCGGGTTTGAACCCGTGACCTCGGGAACTAAAAGCTAGTATGCTAACCATTACACCATGGAGGAGGGCATCCTTAATCAAATAAAGCATTTTTGGAAACATGTCCGTGTGAGTGTCTGTGTCTTGGCTGTAACATCATAACTCAGAAACGAAGTGTTGGATAAATTCTAAGCTTGGTATTTCATTTAGTAATTTCCAAAGACGCGACACGAATATTTTCAAGAAAATCCACGACCAAGCTTAGCCTTTGCCATTTCTGCAAATGTCAACCTCGATTAACGTGAAGTACATGGAAAATAAGGGTTTGTAAAAATAGTTTCTATACAAGTAGTGAAAGTCATGAAATTGCAACAAGTGAGTTTCTTTCTTTACTTAAGTGTGCAAAAAAAGAAAATAAAGAAAGTCTTACGGGTTAGGGAAGTTTATGCCAACGATATTAATGTGGACTTTAAATGAATATGTGAGCTAATCACGTGATAATTGGGCGTGTGAGAGATGTCACAGCCGTTTAATAAGGCGTCTGTGTTATGCGATCAGTAATTCAGCCACTTGCAGAAATGTAAAACGTTAAATTGTGGCAAAACAAGCAGCTTAAAGATGAAAGCCAGGATGATACAAAATACAGGTTAGTGACTGTTCTAGTATATACTATAATCCTTACGGAATTTAAGTATTATGAAGGAAAGAATGCGGAAAGCATTCTTCTGCAGAAATAACCATTGAGAGACCAAAATACCTCCATGCCTCATCCAGCCAGTTTTATGCAAAACATGTTGACTATAAAAGAAGCAATCCCAAATCTTTCTAGGCCTTAAAATGCGCATGCGTGAATATGTGGGTTAAATTATAAGCAGGGCTCCGACTTGAATAATTAATCTAAAAATGTTTTAAAATGACTAAAATGTTCTAAAATGTTTAAGGGGACATCATTAGAAACAATGACCTATAGAGTGAGTTTTATTGAATTTGTTAATATAAGGATACAGAAAGTTATAAATTAATTTATGGATGGAATATAAGTAGAACACGTAGGTATAAAATAATAAAATAGCTTAGAAGTTCAAAAAAATGTATATTTGTTCCTTGCACTTTTTTGAAGATTTTAAAAGAAAATTAAGAAGTTGTTTTTAAAGCTGGACTTACAAAGCTGCAGTATTAACTCTCGAGTTTGCAGACCATAAATTATTAATTGAAAATGAAGAGAACTTCACAGCCTGAGACACGATACAAGGAAAACAAAAGCTCAGATAAATAACAAAATATATTTAAGTACAGTATATTCCCAAGATGTGACACGAAGAGTTACAGAGAATACCTCGCCCCAATTTACGCTTTACATGGGACATTTTCAAAATTCATTTTCTCAAAACGGCTCTAGCGATTTTATTAAAATTCCATATATTTAAGGTACTCACGTGACAGATAAAATATATATAATGATTTTTTTTGGTAATAGATATCACTCTATTTAGAAGGAATTCTGTAAAACTTGTAAACGTTAAGTGATAGACAGAAACGTACTCCATAAAAGATGTAGAATGTCTTTAAAATACACAATTCATTTTCAAAACTATTTGTGTGGCCCCAGGCACTTTCAGCATAACCATTGTTAATGTTTTGGGCTTTCAATACCTTTTCATTTTTTAAATTGGTGTCGCTGCTCACTTGTTTCTTAAGATATCTCGAAAAAGTATAGAATTTCTAGTCCCGTATATTTCAACTCGGATTTTTAAATACCTAACTATCAATTCCGGTTGCTCTATCATCCTTTACCTTCAATTAAAATCTGTAATGGAATTATTTCTCCAAAGGGTTATCTGAATTAACATGAAGTGGACATAAAAATAAGCTTTCGTAAGAATATTTTGTGGATGCTATATAAAAATAAACGATAGTGGGTACAGAAATGCATGAGAATCTAACACACAGCTTTAATACAACAGTTGTAGGTACTACATGAAATTCTAGTGAACAGTACCTCAAATATTTTCTTTGAGTTTAAATGTTTTATCCAACAATCATTAATGTCTAATAAAAGAAACCGTGGTGCAGATATTTGAAATATTTTTCGACTGCTGTATCCTGCTTCAGTCCTTCTCCTTTAAGGCTGAATGAGTGCAACGCAAGAGATCATTATTTGCTAAAAGCCTACACTTGTGTCTCGATGAAAAGCATTGGATTGTGTGTTTACCACCCAGCAGGGTAATGGTTAACAAGACGATCTTAACTTTTCTTTCTACATCGTGATGTTTTCAGTACTTGCTCAAAAACGTATAGGATTTTACTTTCCATACTACTTACTTACTGCACCTCACTAGAGGAAAATATTGTTTTCCACCTAAAGATTCGATATAGAGATTTCACTGGAAACAGATTTCGAGGTCCACTGAATAAATAAATAATTATCAGAAAACGTTCTGTACGTGTGTATTTGTGTGAGCAGCTTAACTAAAACATCTGATGCGTAACATTCACATGATTTTCTCTATTCTAGGGTTTATTAGTGGGTATAGAAGTTGCTCTTTTGAAAGTTTATTTTCCAATGTGTTTCATTTTAATCGAGATAAACCATTCCGAAAACAGTTCAATACGCAATTCGTTATCGATACAAAGCGGATAGCAATAGTCGAATGTTTTAGAGTTGGACGCTATTCGCTGGCCTTAAAATTCCAAACTCCTTCCATGATATCACGAAAAGCAATTGAAAATCGATAGGATTCAAAATAATAGCTATGCATTGAACAATTCGAACCATTAATAAAGGATATCTTGTAAATTAAGAGCCCTTCAAAGGCTATTCCCAAAAAATTCAAGATGTGCATTTTATTTGTCGTATAAGCGTATTTTAATATATGTGAATTTAATAGAAAATACAAAGTAAAAGGTTTCGAAACTTTTCCTTGCAAAGGGTAGTCTGGGGTGGGGGATTTCCTTGAAAATCTTCGTGTTACAATTTTTGGAAGCCACTAAAGCTTAATGCCAAGTTTGGCGTTTATCTGACTTTTCGTTTTTTAGCTAAACTGTTCAAAGGCGCACACACTGCTATTTTTCTAAAAGAAAATCGTTATCTTTTGCATTCAGGGATCTCAAAGCATGTATTTTGGGTGAAATCTCGGTGTCAAATTTTTTGGGTGAAATGTAATACCTTATCTACATTGTTTACGTGATAGAGAAAGTAAAACTGGGTATTTTGTACGATCTCGCTCAATTTTCACCTATGTGTACCCTTAGAGGTTGCCTAAACGTCGCCTACGCGGGAGAATATCGGCAGCAAAGGGCGTAAACAGAGAACATACAAACGCAGATCCCTAATCTATACTTGTAACAGCTGCAGTGGAAAAAAGAAGTAACACCGCGTTTCTATAGCCAATATTTCAGGTTGCCACATTCAAATCGCACGAGCCACATCTCTGATAAGGTATTTTTCCTTGAGGTGCTATACCAAGCAGAGATAATGTATATTGTGAGTTATAAGGAAGTTGTGAACACGGTGAGTGTAGAAGATATATAACAGCCATTCTACACGACTAACTTTCAGAGGCGAGTTTACGCAAGCTCTAGCAAGCAAACTTTTTCATTCTAACGGAGCGTTTCGCACCAGGATAATTTTTGCCTGCCATGTGGCTTAGCAGACTCAGCCAAACCGCATGCAAGAAGTGCCTTGCAAATCCCTATAGCTACATGCAGCTTAGCGGCGAATATGGTGTAGACCAAGTGCATTTTCGGGAGATTTTAAAAATCTCGCAAGGAAAAGAGGGATTTTCATGCAAGGTTACATAGGCCTTTAAACGGGACAGCTTAATAATGTGCTTAACTAAGATTGGATGTACTATGCGAGATGTGAATCAAGCATTCGGCATGTCCAAGGTTCTATTCCCGACAACCGCCCACTCTGATTTTGGGTTTTTTGTGGTCTTCTCTGGTCGGTCATGAAATAAATCGGATTCCATAATTTATACAAGTGAAAGCGTCTCGTAGGTTCGTAAATTAGACGTTAGAATCTCTACCTGAATTTCATTTGTTATTACCTGGCATGTTGAACCGATAAACTATATAACCACTTGCATGCATTCTTCTTGGGAGAGAAGTGAGCAAGTGTTACTGACTGTGATGGAGCTCAGAGAAAAGAATGTCATAAAATAGTTTCATATTCTCTCTCTAAGCAACGGAAATTTGCAATAACAGTATTACGTCGTTGTTATTATTTGCACGCGTGTCATAATGATCATTAAAGTACGATATCAAATACAGTGCAACCGGTTTATGATGGTAGGGTTGCATAAATCAACTTGCACATGAAAAAATTACAGAACAGTTTTACACAGATTTGGAAATTCTCCCATTTATGCTATAAAACCGTAGTTCAAATGTTATATAAATCAGTGCAATTTAAAACTTATTTGGTTTTCTTATTTTAGCTTGAAACGTGTTTTTCTAACCCAAGAGGAAATGGATTGAACGAAGGAATAATGGCAGATTTGTACTTAGAACTATATTACATAATTAATTAACAAGCCGAATTTCTTTCATTCAAGAAACTTGCTTTCAATCACATACTTAATTACCTTTCTAGAAAACCGTATTCTTTCGCCATTCTTTAAATTTTTAAGGGTTTCAATACATTAAATTAAATTACAATAATTACGTACATGCTTCCTGCTCTCACATTTAGCGATATCTTTGAAATCTAAAACCCAATAAATTCGGACGATTAACCCTTCCCCGGTGAATAATCACAAAAGAGAATTTAGAAATACCGTCCGGAATGCCTTCTGTCAAACGCTTTCCTGCTTTTTCCCTCGTGACCTCTCTTGCCGTCGAAGAAAGATTGATCAGCCTTGTGGAATGCACGTTGAGGAGAGCTGCAACTAATCCGGCGCCTGCGCAGTCGACGATCACCATCGCCTGACATACTACACAACTCAACTTAACTGCGCCCTTTCTTCTTGTAGTTGTCGTCTCCTTGACAAGCCACTACCATAGTCGTTTCACTTCTGTTCCCATACATGTCAATCTGTTTAGTAGAACCCGTCATCGCCTAGAGTAGGTTTCTCCGGGAGGGCAATTTGGCACAAGCTTCAGGTGAAACACATATTTAACAACTTTAAAAGGCTATGACTAGTAAACGTAGGGATTAAACAAACGTAATTTGCGTAAATATTTACTACGACTATAATCCACATCAAAAACATTTTTGGCCCGTAATTATAGCTTTAAAAATTTATCATACACACTCAGCTCCGAGATGGCCAGGAAGAAAGGTCGCTCTGTCACCGCTCCTGCTAAGGCAGGATCCTCTTCATCTCCTCCGGTACCCGCCATGGAGATTTTGCCGCAGCCGCCGCAGCCTAGGGCAACCTACGCATCGACCGCCGCTTCGCCACGTGCCAGCGCAGCTTCACCGGAGCCAACGTCGCCGACCCTGGATACTGTCCAGCCAGCGCAGATACAGCCTGTGCCTCATGGGAGGTACAGTGCTGTGATCCGAGGGGTCCCGAGGGACCTGTCAGTCAGGCTCCTCATCAGCGCAGCACACCAACAGTGGCCTTCAGCCATGAAGGCCGCTCGGCTCCACGGAGCACAGGGACCCACATCGCTCGTCAGTATCGAGTTTGCAGACCCTGGTGACCACGAAGCGGCCTTGAGGGCGGGCCTACCCTTATTAGGGCGGTGCTTACGCATCGAGGCCAGCCGAGTGGAACGCCAGGTTACCTGCCGACGCTGCTGTGCCTACGGGCACATCGAGAGCTCCTGCACGGCGAAACCAAGGTGCCACTACTGTGGCGCTGCCAGCACCACGTCCTCGTGCACGCAGCACGACCTTCGCCGCCGACGCCGCTACTGTGCGACCTGTGGAGGGTCCACACATTTCACCGGCCAAGCGCTCTGCCCCCTGCATCCTCGCAGGAAGGCAACGCCGAAGCCACCAGAACCTTCATCACAGCCAGCAGCACCTCCACTGACGCCGATACCAGCACCATCACCAGCGCCGACGCCAACATCTTCAACAGCACCGATCATCGAGGAAGTCCAGGGCCTACGCGACGCCATTCAGAATCTCCACGCGGAGTTCCTGAACATGCCGACGAAGCTGACAGCCATGGAGGAACTCATCAGGGACCTTCAAGACACCTCACCTGCTAAGCAGGTTTTCCTAGCTGGGCAGTTCGAGATCTTCACTACCAGATTCAACACCATCGACAACTCCATCCAGACCTCATCTACAGAATCGGACACCATTGCTCAACACCTTGACTCCATTGACATGACCATCAGATCTCTGGAAGCGCAGCAACACGAACTCCGAACTCACTTCCAGCAGCCAGTCAAACCGGAGGCCCCAAGCAACCGCCGAAGGCCTCCGAGCAGCACATCATACACAGAGGAATTCAGAAACCGAGCACTTCATCTTCAACAGAAGTAAGTTCTGCACCAACCCATCTCCACAATCACCATTCAAATTCCTTCCTAAACCCACGCCATTTTCACTAGTGTTGCAGTCAGGTTTCATGGCTGCAACCTAGTAACCACCTATCCCGCTCCAGCCCATAGGGCGGAGGCATCCATCTCTCACATACTAACGCGGGTGCTATGCGGGACCACAAAAAGCCACGCCATTCCACTTTTACCTTCTTCCTGTTTCCACCGGTGGAGGAGTTTTTAGTGGGTATGCCGACTATTGGTGAGTGCCACACTCTCAGTCCCGACTCCCATCGGGGCTGGGGTCAGTGATTAAATCATTTTCTCCTCCACTCGAAAATAAAACACACTACGTCAATTTTCACTGACACATTCACCGTAAATTTGGTTATCATGGTTTAAAATGCTTGTTCTTTAGAACTGGTGATGAAAAATAAAACCATTAGCTTCTTATGAAATGTAATATTCATAGAAGATTATTACCTAGTGCCGCATAACTGCATAACTTAGTCACATAGTCACATAGTTTCTTTGTAATCTCCAAAAGTTGTAAATATCATTTCTTCATAATGACTATATGTAATAACTTTTATGCAATGCATAAATCCGTTGTAGGTATGTAATATTTCCAGCTATACAGGGTGGACCGTTTAAGTTAAAACTGTACAATATCTCCATACCTAACCGTTGTAGAAAGAAATGTCTTGAATAAAATTTGCTGATATTATGGGGGAAAGTAAATGCCATTAATCGTGTTTTATATGGAGGATGTTGTGATGATCAATTTAGGTTCCCATTTAAAACATTGACCATGAAATGACGTCCTACAAACAAAACACGACTAATAGCATTTACTTTCCCCAATAATATCAAGTGAAGTTAGGATTGTTATTGGAATTTAAGGAGTTTATTAGCCTCATGGGAAACCAATTTGAAGTTGTTTGTTGTTGAAGGTTTTTGCACCACGTATGGACGTCAATTTGAGAAGGTATTATTTGTTTACTGCTTATTTCTTAGCCTCACACTTGAGAAGCCAATTTGAAGAAGATTGTTTGTTTACGTAATTTGGTGCTACGTATGAAAAGCTGATTTTGAAGATGTATTTTGTTGTTACGCTCCAAGTTTAAAAAAAGGTATTAACTTTTAACTTTCTTATTAAACTGCTTCTATAGATATTATTTATGTTTATGTTTGCCTCGGCTGCTTCAGTATTGTTTTAGAGACACGTTTCTCTTAATCGGGGGTGGTGCGACAAAAATGTAGGCTTACACAGATTTTAAGTTTAAATTCACTTCTTTTTGTTAATTCTTGACACAAATTAAATAGCACTACACTGATATCAAGAGCTGTGAGATTCTTTAATTTAATACTTGCACTTTGTTAACGCGTATACTTAATTTTCGTTTCACACGAATACGTAATATTTCTTTAGATAACACATCTTCCATCCGGTTACTAACAAGGTCTGCAGGTAACTGAACATATTTCAAACGTCCAAACCCGTAAACTTCTGCATTTCAAGTCTCCGATTGGCTAATCCTAGTTCAATAGAATACCTGCATTCAACTAAAGGTTTTTCTGTTGATTGGCTATTTTTAAACTGTCACAAAATTTACATTATTGCTCCTCTAATCATGACTAGTAGCATTTAAACTCTCAAACTCATTGTCTCAAGGTTGCCTCATTGTTACCTCATTGTTAGCAAATTTAATCTTATTATTCTCACAGCTCTTACATTATTAAATTACGTAATGCATTCATATAACATTTTTGAACATGTTTACAATAATATAAGCATATGCAATGACTGTTACATACATTTTATAAATTATTACATACATATTGCTTCAAGTCGGGCTGTTATTGAATTTACATATTATATAATTTAATTGAAATTATTCAAGTGTTGAAAATACTGCCTCACAAGGAATTTTTATCAAAATGGATTTCTTTCTACAACACTTAGTTTGGAGACATTGCACAGTCTCAACTTAAATGGTCCACGCTGTATAATAATGCTTAAATTAACAAAGGTAATACGGAGCAATAATATATTTGACAACACTGTATCACGGTATCAGTTTATCGTACATTTTTTGCTTAGTTGCACAGATTCAGCAAAACTGTTCTTTAACATTTGGATTATCGCTTCCTCTAAAAACGCAGAAATAGCTACGTGGGAAGGTATTAACGTAGAATATTTAACTACAAAAACGCAAGCTCATTAAAATTCATAATTTACACAAAAATCATGCTTACTTCCATTAAGCTCTTTCGAAATATCCACTGTTGAAGGTTTAAAGTTTTGCAGGCTAGTCTGCTTCCATGCGTATTTATGAACATAAAAAAGATAATTTATCTTCACAAAAGCTTTTAATCTAATTATTCTCTCATTTTCTGAGAGATAAATAACTAAGCGTCTTCTCCTTCTCCAGCTTATAAAGAGTGCTTTAATATATTTTTATGCAGTATATTTGTCCTGGATACAAGGACGAACTGTATACCTATGATGTATCTGCAGTAGAGAAAAGTCGAGTGTCTGTTATATCACATTATTCGAATTGAATAGAGACCAAAGAACTTATAAAATTTGTATGGGTTGTTTCATAACTAAAAAACAAATGAAAATAAAACCAAGTTTTTTTTTAAACATGCATGAAACGTGCATATGTAATACTTTCAAAGGAAAATCTTACAAAACTGAAACAAAACTTTCAGCCATTATTGAACAGGCTGTAACGTCATTACGAAAATTTTAAATGAAAAACGTAATTTTACCTTCTCTACTACGTATAGTAAGCAGGGAAATACATATTTTGAAGCACCATGAATCCATGTTTTTGTAAACAGGTCTGTGTGACTGTCTGTGAAGAGCATTATTGAAAAACGAAAAGTCGGATGAATATCAAACTTGGTATTTGGATTAGCATCTTTCAAGGATGTGATACGAAGATCTTCAAGAAAATCCCCCCAACACCAACAACCCTTTACAAGGAAATTTTTTCAAAATTTTGTTTTTATAAAAAATGGCTCTAACGATTTTGATTAAAATACCAAAGCTATTTACATGCCAAATCAAATTTCTGTCTTCAAGCTACTGGGAATAGTCTACGAGGTCCTCTTTATTCGGGAGGAACGTTGTATAATCTTACATAACTTGTAAACGTATAGATGAAAACGTACCACACAAAAAAGTGTACATTTCTAAAACGCACAACATACTTAAAATAATTTTTGGTTGCATAAGCCGTTTCTGAGGTAACCGTTATTAAAGGTTTGAATTGTCCGTCATTCTTTTAAAGTCTCATAGATTTTCAGCTGTTTCTCGGGTTGCATGGAAGCAGTATGGACTTTTAAGTGCACTTAAACATTTTACTATCGCTGTTCCCTTTGTATCTATAACGAAATGTATAATATAGCTATTTCTGTAAAGATTTGTTTGGGTTAAATGTAGTAGATATAAAATAATCTGGAAAAAGAATAGTTTATATAACCACTAATAAAGATATAACGTAGAAACGGCCATGTAGATGCATTATTTCAGATTTTTATTTCTCTACTATATATAGTAACTAGGGGAAATATTGCATTCCACCCAAAAAATCGAAACCTATATATACTTCACCAGAAGCACATATTTTGAGGCCCCACTGAATCCAAATAATACATTTTTGGAAACAGTCCGTGTGTGTGTGTCTTCCAGCGTGTCTACGTGACTGACTGCGAACAGTATAACTCAAAAACGAACAGTCGGGTAAGTACCAAACTTCGTATTTGTGTTCACTATCTTCCAGGGATGCGAAGCAAAGTGTTTCAATAAAATGTTCCCTCCCCAACTACCCTAAAACTGGCTCTAACGACTTAGATCTTGAACTTTCTAGGAATAGTCTGTGATGTCCTTTTCATGCGGAAGGAATTTTGTATAGCCTTGTACAATTGGTAAACGTCAAGCGATAAACGAAAACATACTACACAAAGGATGTAGATATCCTTAAAACACGCAATTTATTTCAAATAATTTTTGCGGCATAAGCCATTTCTGAGGGTGCCAATATTCATAGCTTAAATTGTTCATTACTTGGCCATTCTTTAAAGTCCTTTCAATATTTATTCTTTTCTCGCGATTGCATGGAAACAGTATGGAATTTTAAGGCCAGCATATAGCGTCCAGTTCTTAAACATTTGACTCGATGTTCCCTTTGTATCTATAACGAAATGTGTAATGTATTTCTGCTATTTCTGCAAAGGTTTATTTAGATAAAAATTTAGTAGATATAAAAATAAGCTTTAGTAAGAATAGTTTGTATACATACTAATAAACGATAGAGTTTAGAGAAAGTCATGTGAATGTATCACATCAGATTTTTTAAGCTTTTTATTCAAAAGATAGTTCTCTTATTTACTTTCATGAATAATTTATCCCATACAAAAGCTTGAATCCCCGGGAAAAGAACTCTAGCCACTTGATTATTCTTCTGGATACTTGAAATGTAGCGTCTTTTGTTACTAGGCCTTCTAGTATGAAAGAGGTAAAAATGAGGATTAGAAACGAATGTAGAGACGTACCAACAGTGATTGAAAACGTTCAAAAACCATTCAGGCTTCCACATAGCCATGGGGAGCGTTTTCAACACCTTATTAAAGAATTAAAATTTAATTTTTAACAGTAGTTGTGTAAATTATGGAGAAAATTGTTAAATAAGCCTACAATTAAGCTTTTACCTGTACTATTTATAAACGTATTAAAAGCAGCAATTATTTTCACACAAGCTTTTAATCTAATTCTCTCCGAGATAACTAGCTAAGAGTTTTCGCCGTTTCGTGCTTATAAAGAGTAATTTCAGAACTTTGTATGAAATATACTTAACGTGTTTAAAGCGAGTTGAAGGATTAATTTGTAATATTTATAATATATGGTGTATACTGACGTGCATAAAATGTGGCCACTTCAGCTAAACAAATCTTGATTCCTACCAACCAGTAACAGTATATATGCGACTGGCCTGAAAAACAGAGCAGGGATATAAAAACTAACAAATGAACGATGTTTATGGTCTATTTGGAATGAAGGAGTGGTTAGGATACCACCTCCAATAAAGAGTTTCGCTACGAATGCTACACAAGAAAGGCTAAACCAATTGAGAATAATTCGAACTTTAAGAAGGAGGGGTAAAGAATTATTTGTGTGTCTGGTTAAACTGAACGATAGCTACTACATTTACACATTTGAGAGCTTTCATCAGCGACATGGAGACGAAGGTTAAGTTGTTGCTGCTACTAAACGGTAATAAGAAAATGGTAGTGTAGCATGAAAATATAAGGTTTAACTTGTAATGTTACCTTTCAGCAGTTTGGCCATACCTATTTTTGGGAGGTGAGGTATACTGTCAATCCAGTGCCTAGAATTATGCTTGAAAAACTAAGTTGATCACGCTGGTAGGGCGAGGGGCTAGATTTTGTCAGTACCAACGTTAGCATCTCCATTTTATTATGGGCCACATTTTATGCAGTATATCTGTAGTAGAAAAACATCGAGTGCTTGTTACACCGTAACATTAGTCGAAATGCAAAGAGCATCGTCATTCTCATAGAGACCGAGAGACCGTTACGAAACCTACACATATATTATAAAGAAAGAGAATTTGTGTGTGTGTGTGTGTGTGTGTGTGTGTGTGTGTGTGGTGTGGTTAGCTAAAAAGTTATTAGACCAAAATTGATAATTATTTCTATAATTCAATTTCTATAATTGAACAAATCATTGTCCTTCTAATGGGCATAGGCCATAAACATTTAATTCGAATTCATAAATATACCAAAGGCCAATTTATTTATAAAATACTGTAAATTCGAACACAAGTTATAAACTGCGGGAAATGGCCCTGCGGTAACGTGTCGGGATCGCATTCGGGACGTTCCGAGTGCGATTCCCGGTGAAGCCAATCTGACCATGGGTATTTGTGGTTTCTACTGGTCAATCGGCGAATGTTGGGATGGTTCCTCTCCTACCTCGACTTTCCTGTCCCTCATTTTCCCGTACCCTGAATCTAATTTAACACCATTTGTTTCGGTTGGAGAACCAGGCGACGGTGTTCGGCGTGCTGTATTGATAGTGTGTAGAGAAAGTAGTGTGAAATAAAGACATAAAAATAATATTCTCGTTGCGCTACAGCCCATAAAGGGCCAAAACCTGCCAACCCGACTGCCGTGTTCACCGGACGTACGCACGGCAGAAGGGGGCGATAGTCCAACCGATACAGGGAGGTGATGTGGCCAGCATCATGCATCGCTTAGCCAGAATGTTGGCCTCTGTAGCTGAAATTGCTGCCTATTGCAACTCCTCACTTTCCTCGTGATACTGAGTAGGCACCGGTCCTATACCCGCCACTTAAATTCCGCGCCCCTGTGGCGGGATCGAACCCAGGGGCATTCCCGTATTTAATAGCCATAGCATGGCGCTCTTAACTGCACCATGGCACAGAACGAATGTAACACATACGATTTTAATATGTAATTATGTATTTTTTATTTTTAAAATTCACGAAACAGATGCGCAATGGACTGCATCGATGAAAACTCAAAGTGGATTTTCAACAATCAGATGAATCCGTATTTTGCAGTGAATTGAACGGTGCGATGGCTCGAGGATAATGAAGTCTCGAATTTTGATTAGGTACAGATAGTTGTAGTGACTTAACACAGTTTTCACATTAAACCTTTTCTTTGAATGTCCTTCTCCTTGCTTTGTTATTAACAGATTGTGGATATCACAAACATCCTGAGAAAATAAACATATGCAATTATGCTTGTTACTTGATCCAATGTTATAATTTTTTGTGTGTTTTAACCTAACTTGAATGGATTATAATAACTATGACTGTAAGTACCAATTCGCATAATCCGCCTTCCAAATTTTTGCGTTTTACTCTGTTTCAGTACGTTTGCCATATTCAAAGTACCGGGCATCGCGTTCATCGGACAATGTCAAAATTGTATGTCAGAACTGTATGCTAAAAATGATCAATAAATAAGAGGTTTTTAAAAATATATTAAACTATAGCACACAGTTCTTCTTCAAAATATGGTAACTTACTCCATACACTCGTTGGACTAGTTGCCTGCATTGCGCTGTTCTATAAAATTTCGTTTCTTCAGATTAGTACTGATCATCGCTCCAGTGTAGTTCAGTGAAATTTCTCACGCCTTAAATAGTGTTATTTTTTCTCTCTGTGCTTCTGAGATGGCTCTTACATGAATCATTGTAACGACCCTTGATGGGATTCGAGCCACAACCGGGAAGCTGCATTGGATTTTATAAAGTGGCGTAACTGGAACAAACTGTGGAATTAGGACAGCACATTGTTGAAGTTGCATAGCGAAGGGTATTTATTTCCATGTTTTCAGGTCAACTAGACAATCACTTAATCTTATCGCTTATCACGCTGAAGTGAAGCCACCTGGCCTGGCGCTATTCTCAAACCCCGTCCTAACAGAGTCTTCTTTCAATGGTGCCTAAGGTCCTGCTAAAACTATTTCAGGTAAGTCATTGCAATGTGTATCTAAGCTCTCGCACTTCGGGGCCCAGCAGAGGGTCTCTTCTCCGTAACTCAATTCGAATAATTAATTGGCGTAACTTAAAGGTTTTATACAATCTGGCGCATTCTTTGTTTGACGACCCCTAGCTTCCCCATGGCAGCCCGCAACCCCTGAACCGACTGTTCCTTACCTCCGAGACTTATGACCCCCCTGTTGCTAGTAAACCCCAGGGTTCCTCACCCCTAGGGTGCCTATAATATAAATTATTGCTGAAATAGTGTTTTAAAGTGCTTGTTTTTATATTAGACATTCCAATTAGTTTTAAATATTTTACCTAGGCTAGAGATTACACCTTTTAATTAAAATAGTAAGTATATTATATTTATTTCTTTAATATTTTCAGTCAGCGTTGCAAATGTTTCTAGCACCTTATCGTTTTCTTAAGATCATCACACATTATCAAATAATCACTTTTATATTACATGTCTACGAATGATTGCAATAATTTATGGAATTGTTTTCATTCTTCTTTCTTCCCTTCTGTAGTCATACAGCTATCAATGATGTACATACTTCTTTCATCTTACTTTTCAGTTATAGTTTCTTCTTCTATATATTTATAACTTTCCAATTTTCTCTTCGAAGGATAACATCTAATACTTTTTTCATCTCCAGTATGCCTTATTGTATAATGAACGAGATGTTTGTTACCCTTTGCTATATAGTTAGTTTCTGTTATAGCTGTCGTGTTTATAATTTTCCCTTTTAATACTGTATTATTCTTGTCACTTTAAATTTAATCACATGAAATTTCTTCAATCCTAACTGTGTTTCCTAAAGTCTCATATTTTGCTTAACTTATTGAAATACCCTCATAAATGAATCCAGATCATCTGGAGATAGTTTTTGTGAAATTTTTTCTCCTATTTGCGAAAACTCACTGAGTTGCTTATGAAGCAGAATTGTGATAGTTTGAGAGCAATGGTGATTCCAAATTGTTTCTCATACTTTTCAATCATTGTGCTAGTAAATAGGTTAATTTACAGTTTGGGATATATGTCGTCATCTCCACTTTGTAGCACCTCCCGAAACTCCAGATTGTAACCGAAACTCCAGATTGTAACCGAAACCAACTCAATTCTTATATTTTCTAAGGATCACTGTGCAATGAGCAAGATTTTAGTGGACTGATACTTGTGTTACCCGAAACAGAATGAATCCTTAGTCATAAAGTTATTAAAATTCTCAGAAACGCTAGAAATTTTCCTTCTATTTGGCATTGTGTACAAGGTTGTAATTTAAAATTAATTAAGTTCTAGCAGAACATTATGCTGAGAATTTTGTTACAATTCTTATGGTAGTGAATAGGAGAACGGAACAGCACACATATTTAGCACAGTGTACACTTTCTGAACAAAAATATGTGCTTTGCTAAGAATATGTGAAAATATACCAACAAAAATCTGATGTGTTACACTCACATGACTTTCTCTACTCTTGCACAAACTATTTTTACAAACTCTTATTCACCATTTATTTCATATTAATCGAGATAAACATTTGCAGAAATGATCTTTTGACATGCAAAGAGAATTACATTTTACACATAGCGACTAGTTCTAAAACTACTTGACTGTTGCTTAAGGCCGATTATGTTTCCTTTGTTTTATATTTGCAAAGGAAATATAAAAATACAGTAGCCTTTAAGCATAGACATATCTCTTAATAGCTGGTTGCTATGTGCAGCACCATTCTCTTTGCCACAGATTAATACTCCTTGCATATCTAAGACAAAAAAAATGAACAACGAATTCCCATTTGAGAAAATAAGTATTGAAAAATTTAAGAGAATAACAAGCAATATCTCGAAAATGGATCACTCAACAAAAAAAAATGTATATGACATTTGTTGTGAATTTTAACACGGTCTACATTTTTTGTGTAGTAAAATTTTGTCTATCCCCCAGTTATGCAAACGTCCTTCACAATCAAGAATACTTTTGGAGACATTTCCAGAAAATTCAAGATATAAATTTTATTTATCATAAAAATATCTTAAACATATAATATTTTAATCAAAATGTTAGTCATTTTTGAGAAAATTAAAATTTTCGAAAAATGTTCCATGTAAAGTGTAATGTGGGGTATGGGGATTTTCTTGAAAACCTTCTTGTCTCATCTCTGGAAGTTACTGAACCTAACTACCAAGTTTGGTGTTTATCCGACTGTTCATTTCTGAGTTATGCTGTTCAGACACACAGACACACACACGGACATGTTTCTTAAAATACTTTTTTGGATTCAGGGGGTCTCAGAACATATATTTCCGGTGAAATCTCGATATCGAATTTTTGGGTGGAATACAATACTTCCCCTACTTACTATACGTTATTACGTATAATTTGAAGTGATATACTTGTTATATTTATTTATTTGTTGAGCCCCGCGTTTGGGAGCCAATTTGCGGCGGAATTACTTATAATGTTTGTGTATTTGTGTTTACTCCACGTGGTGAAGCCATGTTGTGACGTGATTCATTGTTAGGTTTGTTAGCTCCATCTGGTGTCAGCAATTTCCGGCAGTATTAGTGTTTGTTCGAAAGAATGCTACGGTTATTTTATTTAATTTCTGGTTCACTGTCCTCCGGCTAGCTATGATCTTTTTGGTCGAGCACTTCTCTTTATACAGGTTGTGTAAAGAAAGGAGTCTTTTATCCAAAGATAACACTGATGAAAGAATTTGTTTTACACTTTTTATTGTCAAACACATTCACTATCACATTTACACATTGATCTTGACACTCGCCAAACTGAAACTCTTATAACTTATTACTGATCACTTTTAATTCGCGTACTTCAACTTTTGTATAATTAACTTTAGAACACTTTAGATTTTTCATAACTCTGCTAGGCGTAACTTGCGAATCGATAGCCGACGTATACTGTACAAATATTTCTGTTGGACTGAGGGCGACGTGTAACGTACAAATGTTTTCGATGAACTGACGGACTGAAGACGACGTGTAGCATACAAATATTTTCGGTGAACTGACGGACTGAAGGACTTTACCTCTAACCTAGCCCTTTTTATACTGCTACAACCCGATATGCCTAAAGATTATAACTGAACTGCTATTGGCTAATAAAACGCGCCAACATTAGCGTCTATTTTTATATCCAATGAAAATTATGAATACATATGCTCTAGGGAAAATGTTCCAGCAAATTCTAAAGAAAAACGCGCCAACATTACGTAACTTCCTCGTCTCTAATAATGATAAACAGCTCACCCCCTCGCTGCATTATTGCACGCTATTATTGTCAGTTTCAGTAAGGCCGTATAAACTTACTTCTCAACAATAATTACAATCAACAAACATCTCAAAACAATGTTACATAAAAATGCATATTCATACTATAATCATTCTTTACATTTAAATAATTTATGATACAAATTACTGCATCAAATAATAGCTAGCCGGAGGACAATGAACCCAACATTCAAATTAGTAAAACAATAACAGGCGCTCAGAAATAAGATAACACGAAGTGACCACGAAAATTTGGCTTCCATACTTGGTGCAGATAAACATGAAGCATCTTCCACCAACTACTAAAAATATTCCACTTCACGATACAGTACTCATAACCACAACACCAGACGAACTGAAAGCGCATATTACAGAGCTAAGGCACTTCATCGGTAAGCCTAAATATGAACCTATAAAGATTAAGTTAATGACAGTAAGAGTACATATCACATTAGTAGGCAAAGAACCTCTGGACCACGTACAATGTCATAACATTTCCTTTAAGAACACAACAAAGTAATAGCATCGAAGCAGCATGGCCTAAATTCTGGTTCCTAAAACTTATACTTCTGGGCAAATCCTACAATATAAATATGAAAGGCAATGAATGCGTATTTTAACAAAATAACAGAGGCAAGTAATGAATCTTGGATACAACAATGAGAAATAGAATGCAGGAAGAGGATAGGATTAAAGGACGTCGCGACCATAGGAAACTACCTAAAATAGAGATGGGCAGGACAGGTTAAGAGATGGACACATGGAGTTACTGCTTGAAACCCCAGGATTGATCAAAGGAACATCGGCAGGCAGGGAACCCGCTAGACACACGAACTGAGAAGGACCTTTAGCAGCAGGTGGACTGCGATAGGCAAGAGAAAAACTCGGGAAAAAAACTGGTGGCCATAGCCAGTAGGGCAATAAACTACAAAGGTAAGTAAATAAGTATCCGCACACTATTTTGATTTTTTTATAAGTTTGACCGTTATCACTCCAGTGAGTGTTGCATTGTTGCATAATAAGTATGGCTGCACCCATCACAGTTTGCACCAAAAGAACAACAGCTTGCGGTTATGCGTTTTTGTTGTTTGAAGGTCTACCAGGAGGCAAAATCTATCGAAGACTTTTCGCACAATATTAGGGCAATCCTGGAGAAATGTGTACAAATAGATAGAAAAGGGCATAAATGGTCGAACAACTGTGAAGGACGAGGAAAGAGCAGGACGCTCATCCATATCAACTAGTGATGCCAACAATGAGGTCCGTATCCTGAGAACCGAAGATTGACTGTCGATGTAGTGGCAAGCCATATCTTTTTTGGTCCAATTAAAAATGCCTTAAGGGGTCGTCGCTTCACCACAGACCAAGGAGCGAAGGAAGTAGTGGTTTGGTTGATCAAACGAAAAAAGCTTTTCAGACGGCAACAGAAAGCCTGTGCAATAATGGACCATGTATATTGAGAACCAAGGGGACTATGTTAAAAATGAGGTGCTTGTAAATTTCTGTTATTGTTATAATAAATTTAAAAAATTATGTGCGGATACTTATTGACTTACCATCGCATGTTAATATTTCCCGCAATAGCTAACTAGGATTTCAAAATCCAGCTGTCTATCACTTGGAAGATTACCGTACCCAAAGGGGATGTGCATGATTTAATTGTGAATTTGATGCAGTAATTTATATCATAAATTATTTAAATGTAAAGAGTGAATATAGTATGAATATATATATAGTATAGTATATAGTATCTTTGTACACTACACGTCGTCTTCACGTCAGTTCGTCGAAAACATTTGTACGTTACACGTCGCCTTCAGTCCAGCAGAAACATTTGTACACGTCGGATATCGATTCGCAAGTTACGCGTAGCAGAGTTATGAAAAATCTAAAGTGTTGTAAAGTTAATTATACAAAAAGTTGAAGTACGCGAATTAAGAGTGATCAGTAATGAAGTTATTATAA
The DNA here is from genome assembly GCA_030765065.1 of Deroplatys truncata. Lineage (NCBI taxonomy): Eukaryota > Metazoa > Arthropoda > Insecta > Mantodea > Mantidae > Deroplatys > Deroplatys truncata. Next base: position 152,713,294 of record CM060985.1, on the reverse strand, counting down.
CAGTTTCAGTTTGGCGAGTGTCAAGATCAATGTGTAAATGTGATAGTGAATGTGTTCGACAATAAAAGTGTAAAACAAATTCCTTCATCAGTGTTATCTTTGGATAAAAGATTCCTTTCCGTTTACACAACCTGTATAAAGAGAAGTGCTCGACCCAAAAGGATAATAGCTAGCCGGAGGACAGTGAACCAAAAGTAAATAAAATAACAGTAGCATTCTTTCAAACAAACACTAATACTGCCACAAATTCCTAACACCAGATGGAGCTAACAAACCTAACAAAGAATCACGTCACAAAATGGCTTCACCACGTGGAGTAAACACAAATACACAAACATTACAAGTAATACCGCCGCAAATTGGCTCCCAAACGTGGGGCTCAACAAATTAAATATAACAGAAGTATACCACTTCATATTTCTCGGTCGAGCAAATCTCTTGAACAAGGTGTGTAAACGGAAAGATAACACTGATAGAAGAATTTGTTTTTACACTTTTATTACCGCACAATTAATTAAGTTCACATATTAACTCTTGATACACGCCAGACTGAAACTGTTATATTTTCTAATATCACTATAATCACTTATTTACTGCACATTATTAATTCGCGTGTTTCACATTTATAACAAACTTTAAGACGCGAGAGATTCTGTAGAATTGCGACGTGTAATTCGCGAACGATTCTGATGAACTAAGCGACGTTTAACTTCTGAATGATTCTGTTGGACTCAGCGACGTGTAACGCGTGGATGATTTTGTTGAACTGGGCAATACTTGCCTCTGGCTTTAGCTTTTTATACTCCCACACCTCCATATGCCTAAAGATTATAACCGAGCTGCTATTGGTTAATAAAACGCGCAAACATTAGCGTCTATTTTTATATCCAATCAAAATTACGAACACATATGTTCTAGGGAAGTAATTCCCACCATTTCTACAGAAAAGCGCACCAATCTGACGTCATTTGTTTGTCTCTTCTAATTGATAAACAACTCACCCCCTCGCTCATTGTTACCCGCTCTTATTGTTAGTTTCAGTGAGGCCGTGTAAACGTATTTCCTAATAATGCTTATAATTAACAAACATCTCAAATCAATGTCATACAATAATGCTTATTTACAGTACAATCACTCTGGCATTTACATTATTGTGATACAAATTACTGCCACAATCGTCAGCAAATCTCAGATGAGATAGCTTCGTCCCATCTATGAACATATCGTAGTCTGTTTAAATAGGAAGATTTGGCGTTATTAAACTCTAAAAACCTTCTGTGTTAGATATATGTAGCATTTATAGCTGTAATAATTTTTAAACGTCATACGATTTAAACATGTGCCTGTTCGCCTAGATTCCAATAAAAATGTAGTAAAAAGCCATAAGTTTGTCTATGCTAATATGAAAATAGTAAATTATGATACAAGTGGTAAAAGTTAGAGTTTTATTTCGCAATCCTAATCGCAAAATAAAACAAATTTTAACATGTGTACCGTATAATATTTTTTAGACAGCGAGTTCGAATTTTTATATTAATAATATTATATTGATTCCTAAAACTAAGAGAAGTCACGTTTAGAACGAGATAAAAATCCGAAGATTTAAAAGGAAAGAGGATAAATTACGTTAAAAAAGGAGTTGTCCCATGTTTTGATGATTCGCTAGCAGTCATTTTCAGTGAAATTATTTTCAACGTGTTGCATAAAAAATTAACTTCAAATAAAGTATAAATGAACTTACCTCTGAAACAAAAACCATTGATAAAGTCTTACACCAGCCAATAAAGCGATTAAATGCTATGTAATGTTTCTTTCTTGATTTTTTGGGTAAGTACTTCTAGGTTATTCTTTCTGTTGCTTCCTAATTTTACCTCGCTCTTCCATTTTATTTTCTTCTGAATTAAACATCTTCACAGTTTTACTTTATGTAGGTTAGATAGATAAACAATACAACGCTTTAAATCAGCATAAGGCTGCCAATATAAGATATAGTTTAACTATTCAACCCATTACGACAAATTGGTATGACGATTTGTATTGTTAACAGGTAATGTGGGCAGGGTGAGAAATTAATCATGTAAGAAGATACACTACGTTATCAAAAGTATCAAAATGACGTACAAGTTCGTGGCGCCCTCCATCAGTAATGCTGGAAATCAATATGGAATTGGCTCACCCTTATCCTTGATGACAGCGTTCACTCTCGCAGGCATACTTTCAATCAGGTGCTGGAAGGTTTCTTGGGGAATGGCAGCCCATTCTTCACGGAATGCGGAACTGAGGAGAGGTATCGATGTAGGTCGCTGAAGCCTGGCACAAAGTCGACGTTCCAAAACATCCCTAAGCTGTTCTATAGGATTCAAGTCAGGACTCTGTGCAGGTGAGTCCATTACAGGGATGTTATTGTCGTGTAACCACTCCACCACAGCCCGTGCAGTATGAATAGGTGCTCGATCGTGTTGAAAGATACAATAGCCATCCCCGAATTGCTCTTTAACAGTGGGAAGCAAGAAGGTGCTTAAACTATCAATGTAGGTCTGCGCTGTAATCGTGCCACGCAAAATAACAAGGGGTGCAAGCCCCCTCCAGGAAAAACACGACCACACCATACCACCACCACCTCCGAATTTCACTGTTGGCACTAAACACGCTGGCAGATAATGTTCACCGGGCATTCGCCATACCCACACCCTGCCATCGGATCTCGCATTGTGTACCGTGATTCTTCACTCCACACAACGTTCTTCTACTGTTCAATCGTGTAATGTTGACGCTGCTTACACCATGCAAGGCGTCGTTTTGGCATTTTCCTACATGAAGTGTGGCTTATGAGCAGCCGCTCGACCATGGAATCCAGGGTTTCTCACCTCACGATTAATTGTCATAGTACTTGGAGTGGATCCTGATGCAGTTTGGAATTCTTGTGTGATGGTCTGGATAGATGTCCACCAATTACTCTTTACGACCCTATTCAAATGTTGGCGGTCTCTGTCAGTCAACAGACGAGGTCTGCCTGTACGCTTTTGTGCTGTACATGTCCTTTCACGTTTCCACTTCACTATCACATCAGAAACAATGGACCTAGGAGTGTTTATGAGTGTGGAAATCTCGCGTTCAGACTTCTGACACAAGTGACACCCAATCACATGACCACGTTCGAAGTCTGCGAGTTCCACGGAGCGTGCCATTCTGCTGTTTCAGGATGTCTAATGACTACTGAGGTCGCGGATAATGAGTACCACGCAGTAGGTGGCAGCACAATGCACCTAAGATAAAAAACGTATGTTTGTGGTTGCGTCCGGATACTTTTGATCACATAGTGTATAATGAAAGGTAAAACCAAATAAAAACAAGTCGAATTATTATACATGTACGGATAAAAAGGGCAACTGCCATGTGATTGCACTTGAAACCAAAGTTGATCATAATGAAGATTATCAAACTAGTGCGATAATCTAAAGGTTTTGGCTTGTGTGCTCTGTGTTACTTTTAGGCCATGCTGTCTAGCACTAGAGGACTCAGGAAGCTCAAATACTAAACTGACTGCAGAGGAATGAAAAACACCCTTACTAAATGCCTTTTAAAGGGCACAAAGTTAGAAAAAGATTATAATTCTTAAATTCACTTTTCCGAAGTTTTCATTTGTCGATACATCTTCATTTTTAAATTCTTACACACGATATACTTTTCGGTATCAATGAATGATAATTTGTGTATTTCCTTTTAAAAAAAGCCGGAAAAATTGTGAAATTAATTTGTGTTAAAATGCTTAGCTGTGACATTATTAGACAATAATACTCAAAAAATCTGATGTGGTACACTCACATGACTTTCTCTACTCTTGTACAAACTATTTTTACAAGTGCTTATTCTCCATCTACTTCATGTTAATCGAGATAAACGTATGCAGACTCTATCTTATTGCTAATTTTCTTGTAGATGTAAGGGGAATATATATTTACAAGGGCAATATAGAAATACAGTAGCCTTTAAGCACATACATATCTCTTAATAGCTGGTTGCTAGGTGCAGCACCATTCCCTTTGCCACAGATTAATACTCTTTGCATATCCAAGACAAAAAATGAATAACGAATTCCCATTTAAGAAAAGTATTGAAAAATTTAAGAGAATAACAAGCAATATCTCGAAAATTGTTCACTCAACAAAAAAAATGTATATGACATAAATTGTGTATTTTAACGCGATGTACATTTTTTGTGTAGTAAAATTTTCTATATCTCTTATGGTTTACCAGTTATGCAAAAGTTGTTCATAACGAAGAACACTTTTGGAGACATTCCCAGAAAATTCAAGATATACGTTTTATTTGTCATAAAAATATCTTAAACATGTGATATTTTAATCAAAATCGTTAGAGCCGCTTTTGAGAAAATTAAAATTTTCGAAAAATCCTCCATGTAAAGGGAATCCTGGGGGGGGGATTTTCTTGAAAACCTTCGTGTCGCATCCCTGGAAGATACTGAACCTAAATACCAAGTTTGGTGTTTATCCGACTGTTCGTTTCTGAGTTATGCTGTTCACAGACACACAGACAGACACACAGACACACACATGGACATGTTTCTAAAAATGCTTTTTTTGGATTCAGGGGATCTCAAAACATGTATTTCCGGTGAAATCTCGGTATCGAATATTTGGGTGGAATACAATACTTCCCCTACTTACTATACGTAGTAGAGAAAGTAAAAATTTAACTGTGATGTTTAATAGAGTATTAGTTTAAAATATTAACTTTTTGTAAAAAGTTGCATAGTATCTGGCAAATTTTCAAAGCATTAAAAAATGTAATTAAATTTCTCCGGAAATTGCTGCATAACACATATCGTATATATAAGGGGAATAACGACGGTGAAATATTTCAGAAGTGGGCGCTATCCGCTGGCCTTACAATTTCATGCTCTTTCCATGAACATCGCGAGAAACAACCGAAAATCAACAACACTAAAGGACGACAACGTATTAGTAACGGATACCTCGGAAATGGCTGATGCGTCAAAAAAAGTGATTTGAAATAAATTATGTGTTTTAAAGACATCTACAATTTTTTGTGTAGTTGGTATTCGTCTGTGGCTTAATGTTTACCAGTTATACAAGATTAAACAACATTGCTTCGAGAAACAACCGAAAATCAACTACACTAAAGGACGACAACGTATTAGTAACGGATACCTCGGAAATGGCTGATGCGTCAAAAAAAGTGATTTGAAATAAATTATGTGTTTTAAAGACATCTACAATTTTTTGTGTAGTTGGTATTCGTCTGTGGCTTAATGTTTACCAGTTATACAACATTAAACAACATTGCTTCACAAGCTATTCTCCAAGGTTCAAGATATGTATTTTATTTACACTGTAAATATCCTTTATATATGTTATTTTAATCAAAATTGTTACAGCTATTTGTTAGAAAATAAAAAAAAAAATCGACAAACGTTCGATAAAACGTGTGGCTTTGGTTGGGGAATGTTCTTAAAACTTTCCTTTTGCAACTTTGGAAGCTAATGCTTAAATACCAAGTTGAGTATTTATTCAACTTTTCCTTTTTGAGTTATGCAAAAACACTAATTTTCTAATTTTTTTTATTCAGGGACCTAAAACATTCTTTTCTTGTAAAATCTCTGTACCAATTTATCCCTACTTTTAAGATTTTAAGTTTTGCATTATTGAAGGTTGTTATTTAGCTTTATGCTAGAAAAGGAATGAAAGGAATCGAGCCTTCATGTTTTTACCTCGCATGTGTCCCCAAAGAGTTGCTGGACTATAGTTCTTGATAGACCTTGACTGCATTTACTGTGGGTGAATGAATGCAACATTCAATAGACCTTTGTGTCTAAAGGAAAACATGGAAAACAATGGGATAAGGAGTAGAGGTACTCAGGTAATGTGCAGCGTTAACTGAGCTGTGAATGAAGCTGATTTAGCTGACGCACTAAATTATATTTCTACAATAGCCTGGCTTAGTGACTCACTTTGAGCTGTATCATTTACCTACTCCAGTGACCAAAATCTATGAATGAGGCAGAAACAAATCAGAACTTAAGATGTGAGGTAATAAAGCGCTTGGAGATATTTGTACTTTCCTGTTAGTTAATAATCAAGTAAATCCAACTCGGGTCACGTGTGTAACTCACAAGTATATGGAAATACTGATTTCCTAATATGGATAGAGAATCCTTTATAAGAAGCTTTCTAGTAAAAAAAAATGTGATGTGTTACACTCACATGACTTTTTCTACTCTTGTACAAAGTATTTTTACAAACGCTTATTCTCCATCTACTTCATGTTAATCGAGATAAATATTTGCAGACTCTATCTTATTGCTAATTTTCTTGTAGATGTATGGGGAATATATATTTATAAGGGCAATATAAAAATACAGTAGCCTTTATGCACATACATATCTCTTAATAGCTGGTTGCTAGGTGCAGCACCATTCCCTTTGCCATAGATTAATACTCTTTGCATATTAAAGACAAAAAAATGAATTACGAATTCCCATTTGAGAAAATAAGTATTGAAAAATTTAAGGGAATAACAAGCAATATCTCGAAAATGGTTCACTCAACAAAAAAAAATGTATATGACATAAATTGTGTATTTTAACGCGATCTACATTTTTAGTGTAGTAAAATTTTGTCTATCTCTTATGGTTTATCAGTTATGCAAAAGTCGTTCATAATAAAGAATACTTTTGGAGACATTCCCAGAAAATTCAAGATATACATTTTATTTGTCATGAAAATATCGTAAACATATGATATTTTAATCAAAATCGTTAGAGCCATTTTTGAGAAAAGTAAACTTTTCGAAAAATCTTCTATGTAAAGGGTAATCTGGGGTGGGGGAATTTTCTTGAAAACCTCCGTGTCGCATCTCTGGAAGACACTGAACCTAAATACCAAGTTTGGTGTTTATCTGACTGTTCGTTTCTGAGTTATGCTGTTCACAGACACACACACACACATACACACACACACACACACAGACACACGGACATGTTTCCAAAAATGCTTTTTTTGGATTCAGGGGGTCTGAAAACATATATTTCCGGTGAAATCTCGGTATCGAATTTTTGGGTGAAATACAATACTTCCCCTACTTACTATACGTAGTAGAGAAAGTAATATAGTTACATAAAAAGCGAAGCAAAAAGGTTATTTTTATTATTATTATTATTATTATTATTATTATTATTATTATTATTATTGTTATTATTATTAATATTAGCCTTGACTAACAACATGGGATATATAACCCGTGACATTATCAGATAGAAATAATTGCTGCCAATTAGTGAATGTGAAATGGGAACAATTTCGAATTAGCATATAATGCAAAATTTTTTCCATGTGTTTATACACAGAAAAATACTTTATTGCGAGAACAAGCCATCGCTAATGCAGTTTTTTATAGAGTATCAAGTATCGAGAAATGGTGGTACCGTCCTATCACTATTACTAAGTTTTAGGTCAATAAAAACAGATAGCGTAATCCCCTCTTATATAAAACTGCGTACGTTCTGTGAATATAAGCAATAATATGCGCATTTATACGATAGGCACTGAAATATTCAATCTCTGTACTGCTCTAAGAGCTTTTAATCTTTTAGAAAACTGTTTTAAACAAAGGGAGAGTTTATAAAGGGAAATAAAAGGGATCTAAATAGAGATAGCAATAGCATGTGCCATAAGTGAGCTTATTCGCTTGACTTGTTTCGCAGCTTAATATAAAATCAATAGTCAACGTGTTGTGATTGTTAGTCTGCTCAAAGAATTTGTTTACGCTTGCCTAACACCCAAGAGATCCTCGTATCCTAGCAGTTAATGGAAATGCCTGGCCAAACAGGCCTGCAACGTTAGAAGAGGCTACTTATGCTTCCATCGAGTGAGCTGGCTTTCCATCGCGCTTAGCTCGTTACTCCCAGCTGGGGGACCAATCAACTTTATTGAAGAATCGCAAGAAACATGAGCGGGGAATCCCTTGTAGCGGATAGTGTTTTAATTCATTTAGTAATTTTTACTTTCTCTACTAGAACGTAGTATGTATAGAAAGTATTGCATTCCAACCAAAAATTCGAAACCCAGTTTTCACCGGAGATACGTGTTTTGAGGCCCTGAAGCCAAAAAAGAAATGTTTAGGAAAATGTCCGCGCGTGTGTGCGTGTCTGTAAACAACACAACTCAAAAATGAAAAGTTGGATAAATACGAAACTTAGTATTTAAATTTAATACCTTCAAAAGGTGCGACACGAAGATTTTAAACAAATCCCCCACCCCAAACTACCGTTTAATGGATCGAGCGGCATGGCTCAGGCGGTTACGTCCGTGGCCCGCATTCGGGAGATCCCGGGATCGAACCCCGACCACCGCCCACTCTGACCCATGGAGTTTTTCATGGTTCCCTGGGTCGCCAGGCGAATGCTGGCGTGGTTCATCTACTACACGACAATCCTGCCTCTCATTTCCTGTACCCATCATCTTCTTTGTCATCTGTAGGTTCAAGCGACGTTGGTCGGCGCGTAGCGGTTGGGCGGTGGCTTGCGCTCTGTAAAGGTTTCTTTCCTGGAGTCCTTGCGATGCCGCTCAGTTAGGCCTCTACTCAGCGCGGGACTTCTTTCCGGGGGATCCTGGAGTTTGGTGGTTTGTGGGCAGGGACTGCGCGGCATCGGTTGCGTTATATCTGGAAACGTTAAGGACCACGTCCATCTTGCGCCTGTTGGTATCGGGGTCTGGTCTACTTTGGATCTCTCCCCTCGTTCCTCCCTCACAGGGATCATGTTGGAAGCACAATGGGCCACTGCCCTGACCTTTACCGTTTTCATGGAGCATTTTTCGAATTTGTGCGATATTTCCAAAAATGGCTGTAACGAGTTTGATTAAAATACCAATATTAAAGATAAATAATAAAATATAGATCTGGAATTTTCCTTCCTATTCCCTCGGAAGGAAATTTATATAACCTGCATAACTCGCAAACGTTAAACGATAGACGAAAACAGTGCACAAAAATGTAGATCTCCTTAAAACCTACAACTTATTTTAAATAACTTCTTTTTTGGCATTAGCCATTTCCGAGATATCCGTTATTAATGGTTCGAATTATTCAATCCTTTGCCATTCTTTCAAGGTCCTGTTGATTTTCTGTTGTTTTCGCAACGTCATGGAAAGAGTATGGAAGCTTAAGGCCAGCATATAGCGTCCAGTTAAAAACATTTGAGTATTCCCTTTGTATCTATAAATAAATTTGTAATGTCGCTATTTCCGGAAATGTTTAAGTTGATTAAAATGAAGTAGATAGGAAAATAAGCTTTCGTAAGAATAATTTGTATACTTTGCATGAGAAACGTTTAAATTCAACCATTCGCATAATAGCCGAATCAAAGAAAGCCAAAACCGGGAAAACATTTTTAACAAGCTGAACTTTATACCATTAGTTAGTGCCTATTTAGAGGTATAATTTTGTCAAAAGTCCGCTGATTCCTTCTTGATACTTATCGCGATAACTTTCCCTTAATCCCCCTCTTGCAAGCCTAGGATCGCTCACGTCATCGTTACCGTAAACTTAAGTGCATAAAAAACCTTCCTATATTGCAATAATGTTTTACCCTCCGCAAGGTTTACACATTCAGGTAACTAACTCTTGATTCCAGTCAGGCGGTATCAGTACAGTATATGACTGGCCTAAAAAACCATTCAGGGACAGAAAATGGAACCATTGTAAAATGAAGAGGGGTATCGAATACCGCCTATATGAAAGACTTCCGCTACGTTTAGTACACAAGAATGGCTAAACTAATACAACATAATTCGACCTTATTTGGGTGTGTTGTTAGTCTGGATGACAGCTATAACACTTATCTGAGAGCTTTCATCAACAAATGGAGACGAAGACAAAAGGTTTCCCGTGTTTATTTCTATGTTTTTATTGTATAATACTATATTCTTCCATCTAAATTTAATGAAGCATTGCCTTAACGTTACCCCAGGACTGAGAAAATATAACTTGTAATGTTATCATTCGGCAGTTCGGCCATGTTTTAGAGTAGTGAAAGTATTCTATCAATCGAATAGCTAGAAATATGCTCGATAAATAGAGCAGCTCAGGCCGGCAGAGAGTGGGGCTACTTTTATCATCAGCTGCATTCCATTATGGGCGACTTCTTAAGTAGATCAGTATGCGTGTTGTCCTCCGTGGTCTGGGGCTACCATGTTAGCCTCTAGTTCCCGGTTTAAACCCGGCGGAGGGTGATGGATTTATTTTCGGGCGTAAAAAAATCCTGAGCATGGCTTCTTTCGGAAAGGAAGTAAAGCCGGTGTTCCGTATCGTAGATATACGGCACGCAAAAGAACCTCAAGTCTGATAGAGGCCTCTAAGCTAAATTTTCCGTCTTTCACGCCCAATACAAAATGGGACGCTAAGTATCATAGTAGTTAAAGAGCGTCTATAAATAAACAAAAAAGTCAGCAAGCATACCATCCGGTAAAACCTCACGTAGCGTACCATAGGTTGAGAGCCCCTGTCTCCACCTATCATTCTCCGCAAGAATTACAACGAAAAAGTAAAGAGGAAATCGCAGAACCCCAAAAATAGACGTTTTATAGTGTGTAACCGTTCTCTAAAAATGCTAATGAAAATTAGAGAGGTAGATGTATTGTTCATTCACCAGTATTTATTTCAGGTTTTTAGTTTTTACTTTTATATGTTGTTGTTAGCGAACTGGAATTAATGAAAGGAAATGCCTACTAATTTCAAATCTGAGGAGAACTGGTTTCCAAAATTTAGTTGTTATAGGAAGTAACTAAATGTTTACTTTCTCTACTACGTATAGTAATATTGCATTCCACTCAAAATTTCGATACCGACATTTCACTTGAACTACATGTATTGTGGCCCTCTGAATCCAGAAAAATTATTATTAGAAAAAGGTCCGTATGTGTGTGTGTGTGAGTGTGTGTGTGTGTGTGTGTGTGTGTGTGTGTGTGAACAGCATAACTCAAAAAACGAAAAGTCGGATTCATATACCAAACTTTGTATTTAGGTTCAATACCCTCCAAGGATACCTCTGCTTTGTGACGGCAGATGACAGCCTCGACACGTGTCCACAGAGACATGTGTGCAGCAACTGTACCTCTACTTCCATATATGTCGGACGGATGGCACTAGGGTGCCGTCCAGTCTACTTGCTTTCATTATCTGTGGATAGATGGCAGAGAATTCGCTGTAACCAGCGAAGGAACCCCCCCCCCAAAAAAAAACATTTGGATTGGTTGGCCTACTGATTTGTATCCGCGACTATTAGAATGCTGGCCACAGAAATAATACACATTAAAGCCCCCTAATTCAGAAAATAACATTTCAAACGTTCTTTTGTGTGTGTGTGTGTGTGTGTGTGTACGTGTGTGTGTACGTGTCCACAACAGATGTGGAATTCCCTAAAACACACAGTTTATTTCAAATGGCATAAGGCATTTCCTGGATAATCCTTATTACTGGGTCGAATTTTCCAATACTTTGTAATATTTTTTTAAACTGCTGTGCCAGTTCAGTATTTTTCGTGATGTGGTGAAAAGAGTATGGCATGTAGAATTTGCAGAATTAGCTTTTAGGAAGTGTACAATCGTAGTGGATAAAGAAAGTCATGTGAATATATATTATTGTTTGTAAAAGTTCTGTTTTTGAAAAATTGATATTGCTGGTTTTAATGATTTTTGACACAGCAAATTCTCGTATTTTGAAATCGATTACATTACCTATGTAACCAGGGTCATTTGAATTTTCTCTGCAAGTGAAACTGGTTTGCCGTAGGTATGCATTAGCTTTATACTTTACTACATTTTAGTTCAAAGCAGCAGTTTTAAAGGACTTAATTAGTTATTTATTCTTTTAACTGATGCAAAGACGTCTGAAAGCTCAAAGTATACTTTCATTTCAGTTGGAGTTTCTAATTTATAACCCTCATGGGTAAATATTCCTGACTGAACTTTTCATTCGTGGATTTCTATTTTATTTTAGAATGAATATTAAACAGATTTATGCTTTTAGATTATCTACCTTATTAGCAAAGAGGCTGTGGAAATGCGGTGCATGCCCTGTTCTACATGAAACCATATTTATTCCGTAGTTTCTATAGTCATGTGGAGCTGAATGTTCGATATACATAAAGTAAAATCATTCTTTTTGAAATACGAGTGTTGAAGTACAGCAAGAAATCGTGTAAATTAGTTTCAATTTAGTTTACTGCAAGGGATTCACTACTCATCTTTATCTGTAATATGTTTGATGGATTTTCTTTATCCTTCTTGAGGGAGTAACGCTTGCGGAATGTGGCACTAGAATATGATAAATTAGCAATAAAAAAGCACAGATTTTGCACGACATAAACTTTTCTATAAGCTACTGAAAGCATCAAACGACTCGCGAAAGCTAAAAAAGGTCACAGCAAATGCGATGAGGGTGAGATTGTATTTACTCATGCAAAATGCTTTTCAACAGCGGTTTCAAACACCGTCAGTGTCAAAAGGGTATCAGTGAAAGCTACTATTCTGTAACAAACCATGTGTAACTTTAGTGTAGTGTCTATATATGTGGTATTCATACACTCCGGAAACATTCTAAAAGCTGGTATTCAACGCTTTTCTGTAACTGATTTTATAGCAAGAGTTGGGCAATGAAATAACTGTATACTGTGACATATAAAAAGTGGCCCATTCCTCCAGATCGACAGGATGTTTCTACCTCAATAAGGCTTCCACCTTCAGGTAACCAACTTTTGATTTCACCCAGCCAGTATCAGTTCTTTATGTTACTGTCCTGAAAAAATACAGGAATACACAAGCTAACTAATGAACGATGCGTCATTCTATTTCTGTGGATGAAGGGGTGTTTTGGATACCACGTCCTTGAAAGAGTTTCGCTAGGATGGTACACAAGAAAAGGCTAAACCAATTACAATAAAATTTGTCCTTCTAGAGGAAGGGGTAAACAATTATTTGCAGGTTAGGTTAAAGTGAACGACAGCTTCGACATTTACGTACATGAGAGATTTTATCAGCAACATGAAGGGTTCCTTCCACCCCCTTAGTGGGAAGCCATTTTCTTGAGGATCCATAAAAGTCGGCTGAGCTAACCATTGCTTGTGGTATTGCCGCATAGGGATAGTGACCCTCCCGAACAGTGGCGAAGACAACCGCCGATCTCACCGTAACATAATGGTGTCTATCAGCCGCTCGTTCCCAGCTTAATTCCTTTTTTTATAATAAATTTCATTCATATATCTAAGATAGCGCTGCAATATAAGGTTTAAGTTTTAATTTTACCCTTCGGAAGTTCGACCATAATTTGGGGGAGGTGAAATACCTTGCCAATCCAGTGGCTGGAATAATATGCTCGAAAAATAGATATGGTCACACTAGTAGGGATGAGGCTAGATTTTATCAATACCAACATAAACAACATCTTTCTATTTTGGGCCAAATTATGTGCATCCCAGTATATGTACTACCATCCTAACTAAGCCTATTTAATTGCATTTTCACATTATTATTACAGCAAAACCTCTTTTTTGCGTTTTTGAAGGGGATGATAAAGTAAATGTACAGTAAGATTGTCATTAAAATGAAACTTCTTAATATGTGTGTACGAGGGTAATTTCTAAAGCCCTGCACACGGCACATGCACGACCGTTATGGTGGCGCGATCAAGTTGAAATTTATGTTTGTTGTGAGTCAGACTTTAGGCTTGACGATTGTATATGTGTTTGCTGGTTTTCGTGTCTGTGTCGTGAGTAATTCAACTTTAAAATAGCAGCTAAAACCGAGTAGGTTGGATTACACATAGTAATCAACGTTCCTACATTAAAATTGAAACCCTACGTGGAAAGAAATCAACTGAAATTTACAACGCTGTGAAAGAGGTGTGTGGGAGTATTGTAATAGATCGTAACAGGTGGTCTGCTCGTTTCCGTGAAGGTCGGGTAAGCATTGTGGACAAACCAAGAAGTGGAAGGCCATCAACTGCAACAGACTACACCTTTCAGATTATTTTTAATGACATTTAAAGAGAGAATTTACGAAAAACATGTGAGAAAATTGCATATGTTGTCGCTTAGTTTACAGAATCATTACTGAAAAGTTAAACATGATAAAAGTTGCATCCAGATGTGTTCCGCACAATCTGAGTGAAGAGCTGAAAGCAGGTCGCAAAAGAACCGCAGAAGAATTGCTCGTATTAACAAGCTAACAGAATATACATATACTGTGAGGCAGTATTTTTAACACTTAAATGATTTTAGTCAAATTATATAATATATAATTCAATAACAGCCCGCCTTGAAGCAATATGAGTATGAAATAATTTTTAAAATGTATGTAACAGTCATTGCATATGCTTATATTATTGTAGCCATGTGTAACAATGTTATGTGAATATATTACGTAATTTAATAATGTAGGAGCTGTGAGAATAATAAGTTAAAAGTTGCTAACAATGTGGTAACAATGAGGTAACCTTGAGGCAATAATGAGTTTGAGGGTTTAACAATACTGCTTCTGATTCTTGGAAGCAATAATGTAATTTTAGTGACAGTTTATAAAATAGCCAATCAGCAACCTGAAAAAGCTTTAGTTAAATGAAGGTATTCTATTGGAGTAGGATTAGCCAATCAGAAACTGAAATATAGCAAAATTTACAAATATAGAAGTCACTTGCTTGCGGACAGTGTTTGTAACTGGATGCGTGAAGCGTCCTAGAGAAATACAATACGTATTCGTGAGAGACAAAAAATAAGTTTACGTGTTAAAAAGTGTAATTAATTAATAAAAAGAACCTCACAGCTCTCTATATCAGTGAAGTGTTATTTAAATCGTGTCAAGCATTAATAGAAGGAGTGAAGTAAAATTATAATCTGTGTAAGCCTACATTCTTGTCGCACCAAAACCCTGCTAAGAGAAACGTGTCTCTAATAAATACTGATGCAGCCGAGGCAAATCATAAATATATAATATATGAAGAAACAGTCAAATTACAAAGTTAATATTTTTTTAAACTTGGGGCAAAGGCCACCTGAAAATACATTTGGGGCGAAGGCTACCGGAAGTTGTTTACCATACGTGCGGTTGCAACTACTTCAAGTATTCGGCTCAAGTAATACAACTCCTTCAATACAAACTACTACAAATTGACGCCCAAAGCATGGTGCGAACAACGTAACAACAATACATACTTCAAATGTACAGTAGTAGGTACAGTATTTCAACCTCAATTAAGGACAGTTAAAGATACTTAGACCTGAAGAATGAATCAATCGTGGTTTGTTTTTTCGAAGCAACACTGCATTCATATTAAGTGTTGTGCAATTACTGTGCACGCTTTTCATCACTATTGTTTCTTGATCTTCGGATTCCTCAGGATTATTTTTTTCAGCTGACAGTCGCACAATTGTTTAATTATTGCATCATAATTTTGCAGACAACACATGGCAGTATCAGCATCACAATCAATAAAATCATCAAAATCAATTCCATTTGAAATACAAGTCCAGTCTTCTGGTATGTCGAAATCGACATCAACATTTGCAATATTTTCGGGCTCATCTTCAGTATTGCCAACTTTTCGAAAACACTGGCTTCAACTGATCTCAAGCAGTTCTTATATACTGCTTTGGCTTGATAAAATAAGTTAAATATCTATTACGTATGTACTATGCTGTATTTTCACTAGTTCATGTATAGAAGACGAAAAACATCGTGCTGTATTTAGTTTAATTTACAGATCTATTAAAAATGATAGTGATGTTCAGAAGGAAATGACAGGAAATGCTATATTGGTGTATGTGTAAAAAGTATTCTAAACAACGATGCGATTCTTTGTTTTACCTGCAATACAATAATGACTGCGAGTTTAAATATAGACATCAAAAGAACTGTTATAATCCGTACATACATCCGACTTTCCACAGAGAGACGACTTGACAATAGCACAGTCTGCTGACGACACAGCTATGTCAAGCAAAGCCACCTTTGACTCTACTGCTAAACAATTTCAGCAATTCTGTAATGACATTCTCACTTGGTGCATGCAATGGAGGGTTCAAATGAACCCAAAGAGGACACGTTCTGATTAAATTCACCTATAAGAAGAAAATTACACATCATTCAGTAATCCTTATAATGCCCCAATTTCTACATCTGAGTCGGTGAAACATCGTGGTCTCATTCTGGACAGCAAACTCACATGGTCAAAACATATCAACAATTAGTCAAATCCGTAACCGCGTTCATCAGGGAAAGTATTTAATATCAGGATCATTACCACTCTCTCTTCATAATAAATGTCTTTTTTATCTTTCAGTGATAAAACCAATTTGGAAATATGATTGAGCTATATGGGATGCTGCTTCATTCTCACAAGTGAAACGTATCCAGGTTCAACAAAACAGAATTCTTACACTCACAACTGTTGATCCATGGCACACACGAAACACCTCTCTGCCTAGCAACTTGGGCATTTCTGAAGTGACTTCTGTCCTTCACAACAGCTACACCAGGCTCTATCAAGTTTACTCAAACACAAGAATCCTCTACTGAAGAGAATATCTCACAACAAACCATCTGACCGGCATCTAAGAAGATTGAACAGAAAAAGGCACACAGACCTATGCATAGACCCATAGGCATTTGACCAACGCATCTTTGGGCTTATCAATGGATAATGTCCCAATTACACGTATCATGTGAACTAATATGTACTCTATTAGCAAAATTATAATGTACCTGTATACAGCAAAGTTCTCATTAAGTTAAAAAAAAATCTGATGTGTTGCACTCACATGACTCTCTCTACTCTTGTACAAATTATATTTACAAACGCTTATTCTCCACCTACTGCATGTTAATCGAGATACACTTTTACAGAAATCATCTTACTGCTAATTTTCCTCTAAGTGCAAGGAGAATATGGTAGGGTTTAAGCGAAAGTCAAATCTTTTAAGAGAGCTGGTTGCTCTGTGGAGTATTCCATTCTCTTTGCTTGTCCAGGATATAAAAAACGAATAACGACCTCCCATTTGAGCAAAACTAAAGTATTGAAAAACTCAAAACAAATGTGGAATATCTCGGAAAATATTTCTCTCGACAAAGAAAATGTATACGACGGAAATTGTGTTTTAACGAGATATACATTTTTCTGTAGTAAAATTTATCTCTTACGGTTTTCAAGTTATGCAAAAGTCATTCAGAATGAAGAGGGCTTCTGGGAACATTCCCAGAAAATTTGATATACATTTCATTTTCCATTAAAATATCTTAAACATGTGACGTTTTAATGAAAATCCTCAGAGACATTTTTTAGAAAATCAAGATTTTCGAACAATGTTCCATATAAAGGATAGCCTTTTGTGTTGTATCCTTGAAAGATACTGAACCTAAATACCAAGGTAATTATCCGACTTTTTATTTTTGAGTTAAGCTGTTCACAGGCACAAACCCACACAGACACACACGGACTCTTTTCCAAAAATCTGTTGTGTTACACTCACATAACTTACTCTACTCCTGTACAAACTATATTTGCAAACGCTTATTCTCCATCTACTTCATATTAATTGATATAAAAATTTGCGGAAATTATCTTATTGTTAATTTTCTTTCTGGTAGGCCTTAGGTTATATCGAATGTTTTAAGAGTTGGTTGCTATGTGAAGCATTGCATTCTCTTTGCTTGACCAGGACAAAAACTATAAATATTGGAAAATTCAAATAAATAGCAAGGAATATCTCAGAAATGGTTAACTGGACCAAAAAAAAGTATTAGGCATACTGTGTCTTTTAATGAGATTTAAATTTTTAGATGGTAAAATTTTCTCTCACGGTTTACCGGTTATGTAAAATTCATTTAGAATAAAGACAACTTTTGGGGACATTCCCAGAAAATTCAAGATTTCATTCGCTGAAAGTATCTTAAACTTATGATATTGTAATCGAAATCGTTAGAGCTATGTTTGAGAAAATCAAAATCTTCATTAATGTTTTATTTAAAGGGCAGTCTGGGGCGGGGGATTTTCTTGAAACCTTCGTGTCGCAACATTGAAAGATCTGAGCCTAAATATCAAGTTTGGTATTTATCCGACTTTTCGTTTTTGAGTTATGCTGTTCACAGACACATACCCGAAACGTTTTCTAAAAATGCGTTTTTATTTAGGGTGAAATTTGATATGGAATTTTTGGTTGGAATACAATACTTCCCCTACTTACTATAGTAGTAGAGAAGGTAATAAGACAGGAAACCAACTATCACCTGGCCACACCATATATGAAACGTTTCCTGACGATCCCTTAGTCTTTTTAATGTGTAATTCCAACAAAACTGACTGTGCTGGATTAAAAACAATAGCGTAAAAATGCGAAAACGTATAAATGGAAAACGTGAACATGGTGTAACATTGCATGCAAAATCGAAAAAAAAAAAAACGTAGATTTGAGAAGCGTATAAATATAGTTTCACGTATTAAATGCCTTATTGAATATTACCTTGTGTTCTTATTATAAACAGTATAATACAATTAGTAATGTGTCGTCGATTAGATCGATGCAACAATCAAATTCTCTAATTAGTACAGAAAATATAATGGGCTCACACGGAAGATAATGCAGGGTGGGGAATAAACACTTCATGGTTTTTAAAGTAATTTGAACACTGTGTGCTTGGCCAAATATACATTCTAATCATGCTGGAAAATACCCCATTGCACGTGTCTTAAGATACCCAATTACACGGTTTCTAGTTATTAAAATGCAGAGTTTAGATAAAATGGTTCACTGACGATGTAGCCACTGTACAGTGCAAAAGCAACAATTTGGTGTACAGTGTTTTCAAATGCAATTATCGGATCATTATTTTCTGAAAATGAGGATGGTGAATCTGTGACCGTCAATTCTGCACTATATTGCCCTATTAGTTATTTGCTATTTCTTGATGCCATTCGTTTGCATGAAAAATGTAAGCTTTGGTTTCAACGAGATGACGCAACCACTCACCCAACCTAATTAGCATACAGTCACCCAGGACGATGTTTCCCAGATGTCTTATCTCACAGTACGGTGACATGCAGTGGCCCGCCCTTTCACCAGACCTGACAGCACCAGAGTTTTTCTTGTGGGGATTTGTAAAAAGCAAGGTGTACAATACACGTCCAACAAAATCTTAGAGCTAAAGCAGCGCATTTGCAGGATATTACCGGAAGATTCTAAGCCAAATAATGGACTTACTTTCCACCAGGATGAAATAGTGTGTGGAAAGTAAGAGAGAATATCTCTAGGTATTACTTTTCCAAGAGAACCATTTCTTCTAGAACCTCGCACAGCTATGTATCTTCCAATTGAGGCAGTATTTTTAACACTTAATTGGTTTCAGTCAGATTATATAATATAAAATATAATAACAGCCCGCCTTAAAGCAATATTTGTATGTAACAATATATAAAAAGTGTATATAACAGTCATGTTATATGTTTATTTTATTATATACATGTGTAATAACGTTATGTGAATGTATTACATAATTTAGTAATGTAAAAGCTGTGAGAATAATAGGTTAAAAGTTGCTGAACAATGAGGTATCAATGAGGTAACCTTGAGGCAATAATAAATTTGAAAGTTTAACAATACTACTTATAATTCTTGGAGCTACATTAATGTAATTTTTGTGACAGTTTATAAAATAGCCAATCAACAACCAAAAATGAAGCTTGAGTTAAATGAAGGTATTCTATTGGACTAGGATTAGTCAATCACATACTTGAAATACAGAAATTTACAACTTTAAGCGGTAGAAGTCAAGTCAGTTGCTTGTAGACAGCGCTCATAACTGGACGCGTTGCTTGTAGACAGTCTTTCTAACCGGACGCGAGATGTGTCCTCGAGAAATTTAATACGTATTTTGTGTGAGACAAAATTAGTTTACGTGTTAAAGAGTGCAAGTAATTAATAAAAAAATCTCTCAGCTCTCTCTATATCAGTGAAGTATTATTTAAATCGTGTCAAGCATTAATAAAGGAATGAAATAAAATTATAGTCAGTGTAAGCCTACATTCTTCAGTTGCACCACAACCCTGCAAAGAGAAACATGTCTCTAACAATAATACTGGCGCAGCCGAGGAAAATACAAATATATAATATTTAAAGAAACAGTCAAAGTACAAAGTTAATATTTTTAAACATTTTTGGGGGGGCAAAGGCTACAGGAAAGCGGGTACTATACGTGCGGTTGAAACTACTTCAATTTCGGCTCCCCAACAATTAAACTACAATACAAACCTACTTCTTCAAATTGACGTCCAAAGCGTGGGGCAAATAACAACGTAAATACAACAAAATTGCCTACTTCACAATATGACTGGAATATATCTCCTACCAAGTACACAGCGTTCAGAATACTTTAAAAACCGTCAGGTGTTTATGCCCTACCTTGTACTAGCAGTGCTAGAACGCTTTTAAATAAAACAACTGAAAGAGAAGCAAGTAGTGTTACATAAGAAAACAATGGAGATGCTATAACATCCCTGATGAAATTTTGTTTGCCCATTCGAACAAAGTGGGCGGCAATTCGGGAACACCATGTATATGCGCAGATACACACCGAGTTATTACACACATTTTTCTACTGTTATAATAAAACAATTTAATTTATTTATCCTGTTTATACATTTAAATATGTAATAATGGTGAAAGGGTGAGTTCATTCCCTCTTGACATAAACCGGGGATGGACACCTTCGTCTTGTATTCGATAATATTTACGCGATACAATACTAAGGCAGTGTATGTAGATACAATCCCAATTTAACCAACTACACCTTTATATTAGAATAATCTGTTTTTTTAATGTTGGAAACCTTAGACTACGCAATAAACTGTTAATAGTCTTATTGACAGTTGGTAGTGTTTTAGTATTTTTTCCTACCATTTAATCTGAATATATACATAGAACTGAAGCAGTAACGATGATTAGCAATTTTACTTTATATACTTTACCTGCGTTTAATGTTACTGCTGTTATCTCGCAGCTCGTTCTGTTGTCTCGTGTGCCAGCTGCTCCAGTGGTAAAGCTATTCTTCTCTCAGGGTATGCCTGAGTATAATATGAATGATAAAACCGGGTTAAATTTACTGAGAAATTTAATCTGAACGAATACTCTAGCTATTGAAGAGAGTTTCCGACCGTTTCAAGATAAAGAATGAAACTGGTTATGAATTGTAGCATTTGAAGGTATAACCATTCATTTATTATACCTGCCAACTTCTGCAGTATGAATGTTACGTTTGAAATAACTGTATCCGCTAAAAGAAACTAGAAGTGTAACTTGCCGTGTGTCGCTAAAATGTTGCTCTGAAAGATCCCTCGCGATAGCCGCGAAATCTTACTCATACAAGCGCGTCACTAAGCTCTTAAAATATCATTCGAACACTTGGCACTGGTGACGGTATCAGAGTAAATCTCTGATTTAAATTTCGCACTTGTTAATTAGAACTACATTAGAACTCTCACACCAAAGCTACGTATTTAACGCTCAGGGAATCCTACTTAAAAATCTCCGTTGCCCCTGTTACCTTGTTACTAAGGGGTCTGGCTAATATCTCAGAAATATCTTTCAATTCTCTTTTCAGAATTGGCCCTGCGAACATACTGAATTTAACTCTAATCTGAATTCCCAGAAACTTTAAGCTAATGTATTCTCTATTCGGCTGCCTATGTAACGTTCTTACTGGCTCGCAAATTACCGTTTTCTTTTCGGACAAATATTTTAACTCGGGCTTATTACGTTATATATTGAGTTGCTATACGGATATTATTTATTGCATTTATTTCTTTATCTTATTATGATTTCCTTATCGAATTATTTATATCTTTCCATCAATAATTAGGGTATCAAAATTGTAAAATAAATTGATGATTCTATGCAGTTCTAATATTTTACACCTCACAAGTATGTATCTAAGACTTAGAAGAAAAAGTTCCATTATTTAAGATTTCGTTTAGTGAAGGAAAATCTGATGTGATACATTCATATGATCTTCTCTACCCTCTATTTTTATTAGTGGATGCACAAACTATTCTTACTAAAGTTTACATTTCCATCTACTACATTTAATACAAATAAACTTTTGCAGAAATAGCTACATTACCCAAAGAGAACTGCTATAGACAAATGTTTAAGAACTGGACGTTATTTGCTGGCCTTAAAATTCTATACTGTTTAAATAATTTAAGATCAATGGGCCTCTAAAAGAATGACAAGTATTGACTAATTCGAACCTTGAATAACGCATATCTCAGAAACGGCGCTTCCACCACAAAAAAACTTATTTTAAATAAATTGTGTGTTTTAAAGACATCTATATTTTTTGTATGGTACCTTTTTGTACATCGCTTAACATTTACAAGTTATATAAGATTATAAAATATTCCTTCCGAATAAAAAAGATTCCTGCGCTATTCCCAGTAAATTCAAGATATACATTTTATTTGTCATGTAAATGTCTTTAATATACGGTATTTTAATAATAATTACTATAGCCATTTTTTTAAAAAATCAGAATTTTCGAAAAAATTTTCCATATAAAGGGTAATTGAGGTTAGGGGGATTTTGTTGAAAAACGTTGTGTCGCATCCCTAGAAGATACCAATATTAAATAGCAACTTTAGTGTTTATCCGACTTTTCCTTCTAGAGTTACGCTGTTCATAGGCAGACACGCACAAGGGCGTTTCCAAAAATGCTTTCTTCGGATTCAGCGTACCTCAAAACGTCTATCTGCGGTGAAATCTTGACATTGAATTTTTGGCTGGAATGCAATACTTACTGTACTTACTATGCTCAGTAGAGAAAGTAAAAATATAAAATGCTCTCCCCATTGCATAGTATCCTGAATAAGCAAAATATACTATCCCTTCAAGTTAAAAGCACATAGGAACACACTCATAGCGAAACGTTTGTATAATATTAGCAAATGGATCTCGAATTGGAGGAGAGAAACCGCAGCGGCGTTCTTGTTCGTAAATTTCGTGAATTATTTGCATTCCGCTTTGTAGGAAATGATGGTGGACTATTGCTGGTTGTTATGATTGTAAAATGATATACTTCTCTACCTGTTACCATAAAGCCTGAATAAAATTGCAGTTAAAAGCGCTGTTTTATTTTTATATACGACAGTTTTAGTTCTCCCTAATTTGCGGGAGGTTTGTAATGCTTTGAAAATATTGGATAGTGAAACCTGTATCGCGAAATAACACCGAGTAACAAAATCCCATTTCATGGAGTTTATAATTACATTATACCGCCCACCGTATTTACCAAAATAGATTCGATTTTGCTAATAATGTCCATTCCGAGGCCGGTAGAGAAAATTTCTTAATTTCAAATAATACCGTAACACGGATCACCAACAAATAAATAAAAAAAAATCTGATGTGTTACACTCAC
The DNA here is from genome assembly GCA_030765065.1 of Deroplatys truncata. NCBI lineage: Eukaryota > Metazoa > Arthropoda > Insecta > Mantodea > Mantidae > Deroplatys > Deroplatys truncata. The sequence goes on along the minus strand of CM060985.1, from coordinate 152,689,799 downwards.
ATGACTTTCTCTACTCTTGTACAATCTAATTTTACAAACGCTTATTCTCCATATGCTTCATGTTAATCGAGATATCGAGATGTCAATCTTATTGGTAATATTCATGTAGATGCAAGGGGAATATGGTAGCTTTTAAGCGATAGTCAAATATTTTAACGCTGGTTGCTATGTGGCGCATTCCATTCTCTTTGCATGTCCAGGACATAAAAAAATGAATAACGAATTTGAGAAAAGGTATAAGTATTGGAAAATTTAAGGAAATAACAAGCAATATCTCGAAAACGGTTCACTCAACAAAAGAAATGTATATGACATAAGTTGTGTATTTTAACGCGATCTACATTTTTTGTGTAGTAACATTTTGTCTATCTCTTATGGTTTACCAGTTATGCAAAAGTCGTTCACAATGAAGAATACTTTTGGAGACATTCCCAGAACATTCGAGATATACATTTCATTTCTCATGAGAATATCTTAAACATATGATATTTTCATCAAAATCGTTAGAGCCATTTTTGAGAAAATTAAAATTTTCGAAAAATCTTCCATGTAAAGGGTAGTCTGGGGTGGGGGGATTTTCTTGAAAACCTTCGTGTCGCATCTCTGGAAGTTACTGAACCTAAATACCAAGTTTGTGCTTATCCGACTGTTCGTTTTTGAGTTATGCTGTTCACAGACACACAGACACACACACACACAGACACACACACACACACACAGACACACACACACACAGACACACACACGGACATGTTTCCAAAAATGCTTTTTTTGGATTCAGGAGGTCTCAAAACATGTATTTCCGGTGAAATCTCGGTATCGAATTTTTGGGTGGAATGCAATACTTCCCCTACTTACTGTACGTAGTAGAGAAAGTAAAAATACATTAACAGAGATACGCAAAAGCTATAAGGTCTCTATCAGCGTCAACATATAACACATTTTTGTATTTACCACGTATCCAGCAGGTAGAGAAAATACTGCGTTCTATCCTAAAATTTATATCGAGATGTCTCCAGAAATAGTTTTTTGAGATTCCATGATTGCATAAAAATCATGTTTACTTTCTCTACTACGTACAGTAAGTATGGAAAGTATTGCATTCCACCCAAAACTTCAATACCAATATTTCACCGAATATACATGTTTTGAGGACCTCTGAATCTTAGAAAGAAGGATTTTTAGAAAAAGGTCCGTATGTGTGTCTTTGTGTCTGAACAGTATAACTCAAAAACCAAAAGTAGGATAAATACCAAACTTAGTATTTGGATTCAGTGTCTTCCAAAAATGCGAAACAAAAATTTTCAAGAATATTCCTGCACACCAGACGACTCTTTACATGGAACATTTTTCGAAAATTTTGATGTTCTCAAAAATGGTTCTAAAGATATTTATTAAAATATCGTATCTTTTAGATACTTTCATGACAAATGAAATGAATATCTTGAATTTTCTGTGAATGTCCCTAAATGGCCCCTTCACTGTGAATGACTTTTGCATAACTAAACCGTAAGAGTTAGCTAAAATGTACACAAAAAAATTTGATCTTGTTAAAACACAGAATTTATGTCATATAAATCTTTTTTGTGGAGTGAAACCACTTCCGAAATATTCCTTGTGATTTGTTTCAATTATCCATATATATTTTCTCTCTTTTTATGTCCTGGACGTGTAAAGAGAATGGAATGCTCAATATATCAACCAGCTCTTAAAATATTTAACTATCGCTTAAAGCCTTCCATATTCCCATTGCACCTCCAAGAAACTTAGCAATAAAATTATCCTCTCAATATCTCGATCAACATTAAGTATATGGAGTGTAAACGTTTGTAAAAGATAGTTCGTACTAGAGTACAGAAAGACATATGAGTGCAATACAACAGATTTTTAGGAAAACGTCTTACTGTGCCTATTAACTGCATAACTCAAAAACGAAAAGTCGATAAATAGCAAACCTGATGTTTAAGTTTTAAGTATCTTCAAAAATGAAAAACTAATATTTTTAAGAAAATTTCTCCAATCGAAATCTTCCGTATTTTTACTATATCAAAAATGGCTACATCGTAAAAACACCATGTAGCGTATATCTGGAAAACTAGTTGGAAATAGCCTCTGAAGTCCTCTTCACTCCGTATATAAGGGGTAAAACATAAGAGATATAACAATTTACCACACGAAAAATGTACTCTCTTAAGGTATTCAATTTATATAAATTATACTCGTACGTGGTTAAAACGTAAATTGGTCAATACCCAACCATCTATTTAGTGCCGGCTCTGGCAATGTAGAAATAATATATAATTTCCAGGCCAGCATATAACAACCTGTATTTAAACAGCTGACATTTCCTTGGCTTTCGTTTATGTGCAATGAAATTCATTCTGCAAACACTTTCCTGGATTAATAAAAAGTAGATACAAAAAAGTATTGTGTGTTACAATGACGTGGCCTTCTATACCCTATATCGTTTATTAGTGGTTATACAAATTATTCTATCTAAGGCTTATTTTCCTATCTGCTCATTTTAATCCAAATAAACCTTCGCAGAAATAGCTGTAGTACACGTTTCGTTATAGATAAAGGGAATGGCGATAGTCAAATGTTTAAGAACTGGACGCTATATGCTGGCCTTAAAATTTTACTGTTGCCATGCAGTCGCAAGAAACAACTAAGTATTGACAGGACTTTAAGAGGATGACCAAGTAATGAACAATTCGAACCTTTAATAACGTAAATCTCAGAAACAGTTTACGCAAAAAAAAAAGTATGCGAAATAAGTTTTAAAGAAATCTACATTTTTTTCTGAAGTACGTATTTGTCTATGGTTTCACGTTTACCGCTCATATAAAATTTCTTCCGAATGAAGACGATTCCATACGCAAATCCTAGAAAATTCAAAGTATACATTTTATTACTTACGTATAGTAAGTAGGGGAAGTATTGTATTCCACCCAAAAATTTGATACCGAGATTTCACCGGAAATACATGTTTTGAGATCTCCTGAATCCAAAAAAATCATATTGGAAACATTTCCGTGTGTGTCTGTGTGTTTGTGTGTCTGTCTGTGTGTCTGTGAACAGCATAACTCAAAAATGAACAGTCGGATAAACACCAAACTTGGTATTTAGGTTCAGTGTCTTCCAGAGATGCGACACGAATTTTTTCATGAAAATCCCCCCACCCCAGACTACCCTTTACATGGAAGATTTTTCGAAAATTTTAATTTTCTCAAAAATGGCTCCAACGATTTTGATTAAAATATCGTATGTTTAAGATATTTTCATGACAAATAAAATGTATATCTTGAATTTTCTGGGAATGTCTCCAAAAGTATTCTTCATTGTGAACAACTTTTGGTAAACTGGTAAACCATAAGAGATAGACAAAATGTTACTACACAAAAGATGTAGATCGCATTAAAATACACAATTTTTGTCATATACATTTCTTTTGTTGAGTGAACCGTTTTCCAGATATTGCTTGTTATTCCCTTAAATTTTCCAATACTTATACTTTTTCTCAAATTCGTTATTCATTTTTTTTATGTCCTGGACATGCAAAGAGAATGGAATGCTCCACATAGCAACCAGCGCTTAAAATATTTGACTATCACTTAAAACCTACCATGTTCCCCTTGCATCTACAGGGAAATTAGCAATAAGAATGACATCTCGATATCTCGATTAACATGAAGCATATGGTGAATAAGCGTTTGTAAAAATAGTTTTTACAAGAGTAGAGAAAGTCATGTGAGAGTAACACATCAGATTTTTCATGTAAAAGTCTTCAATATGTGGTATTTTAATCTAAATCGTTAGCCATTTCTTAGAAAATCCAAATTTCCAATAGGTTTTCCATTTAAAGGGGTAGGAGTATTTTCTAAAAAATCTTCGTGTCTAACTTTAGAAGGTAGTGAATCTAAATACTAAGTTTGGCATTTATCCCACTGTTCGTTTTTATCCAAATAAACCTTTGCAGAAGTAGTTACAGAACACATTTCCTTATAATACAAAGAGAACAGCGATAGTCAAATGTTTGAGAACTGATTGCTATATGCTGGCCTTAAAATTTCGACTGTTTACATGCAATCACGAGAAAGTAATGTAAATCGATGGGACTGAAGTATTGAACAATTCGAAACTTTAATGACGAATATCTCAAAAACGGCTTATGCCGCAAAAGCTTATTTGAAATAATTGTGTGTTTTATAAACATCTACATTTCTTTAGTACGTTTTCTTCTATTGCCTAACGTTTGCTAATTATACAAGATTATACAAAATTCTTTCCGAATGAAGAGCACTCTAAAGGCTATTCCCAGAAAGTTCAAGATATACGTTTTGTCAATAAATATCATTAATATATGGTATTTTATCGAAATCCTTAGAGCTATGTTGAGGAAAATAATAAAATTAGGAAAAATGTTCATGTAAAGAGTGGTTTGAAGTGAGGGGATTTTCTTGATCTTCGTTTTTGAGTTATGCTGTCCACACACATGGACCTTTTTTCTAAAAATGATTTTTTTTGTATTCATAGGATCTCAAAACGTATTTCCTGTGAAATCTCGGTATCAAATTTTTGTATAAAAGACATTTCCTCTCCTTGCCGTACGTAGTGGAGAAATTAATAATCCATAAAAGTTAAAGAAAACACTGTGAATGTAAAATATCAGATTTTGGGGGTTAATTTCTTTGATTAACCTTTTAATAAATGTAATTTCTATTCCACTGATATCATTAGCATTATTTTAGAGCTCATATATGGTATTCTTACTAGCAAATACCAAGTAAAGGTGGAATCAGACTGGAAAGTGATTTCAACCATTAAATAGCTATTTTTAAGCTGAGTGATTTCGGTTTATTGTTGTCATGTTCCTTATAATACTGCCACCATCAACACCAGATGTAATGCTAGACCGCAAGTATTTAATAGCTTCAGTATTCTAACGGCTTTAAAAAAGGCGTGTTCTTTTATAATCTTGAAATTTTAACCACAAATATTTTCCCCCAGAGAACAGTATCCGCTTCCACCTCATTTTCTTCCTTTACTCTCTCTGCTCTCTACTCTCTCTTTCTTCTGCTTTCGCTGCTTCTGCTGCAATATTACTTTCATGACAAAAGCCTTGGTTTATTCATGTAATTTTTGTATGAAAGTTGAAAAAAATGGTATATCCGTAAAAATTTAAAGTGAATTTTTTGTGGTTTCAATACCTTTAAGGATAAGGATAGAATGTTCCTTTGAAATCAGATTACTCCATATTATAATAGTGCTAAAACTTATTATTATTATTATTATTATTATTATTATTATTATTATTATTGAAAATTTGTTTCGGATTTAAAAAAACCTAATGTATTACAATTAAGTGACTTTCTCTACCCTCTAACTTTTATTACTGTGTATGCAAACAATTCTTATAAAGCCTAAACTCACAGACTGAAAAATCCCATGCCATCGTCGGGATTTGAACCACAGATCTCCCGGTTTCCGTCCAGTTGCTCTAACCACTGAGCCGGTACGACATTAGATGTGAATCAGTTGAGTAATTTAATGTCATACCGGCATGTTGACATGGTAGCTCAGGGGTTAAAGCAACTGCACGGAAACCAGGAGATCCGTGGTTCAAATCCCGACGTTGGCATTGAATTTTTCAGTTATACGATTCTACTTTTCCAACCTTGTCCAACACACGCCTTGTGTTAAAAACAACTAATTCTGTTCTTATGAAAGTTATTCTTCTTTTTACTTCATTATAATGAAATGAAGGAGGCGCCGTGGTCGAGTGGTTAGACCGCTCGCCTCCCACCGAGGCGGCCCGGGTTCAATTTCAGGGACCTGCTTGTTGGATTTGTGGTGGACAAAGCGGCGTCTGGGCGGGTTTTCTCTGGGTTCTCCGGTTTCCCCTGCCATTCATTCCACCAACTGCTCCATCATCACCTTTTCTTTCATCCATTTCACCATCATTTCGTTTCATCTACTTCCTTCATCCCATACCAGGCATCGGGCTGATCACCCATCCTGGATGCTCTATCTGATCCATGAGTGTCTGCTCCTCGACGGCCCTCTGACCCCAGGCACCCGCTTCTAAGTCCTGGGGGTTGTAAGTCTTACATAAGGGGAGGGTAAACAGATAATGAATGAATATAATGAAATGAATTCTACAAACGTTTATCTGGATTAATAAGTACATGAAAAAAAAAAGATCTGATGTGTTGCATTAATATGACCTTCTCTAGCCCTTATCGTTTAATAGTGGATATACCAGCTATTATTACTAAAGCTTATTTTTCTCTCGGTTTAATTTTAATCTAAATAAACTTTTACAGAAATAGCAGCATTGCACATTTCGTTATACATACAAAGGGAAGCCAAATGTTTTAGAACTTGACACTATACGCTGGCCTTAAAATTCTATACCCTTTTCATGCAATCACGAGAAACAGTTAAGTTAAGAGCGAAGGTCTACACGGGGCAAAGCCTCCCTCCTAACCCAGGGTGTGTCGTCAATCGAGTGGCTCTCCCACCATGGGTATTTCCCATGAGGCCAATACCTGGAGTCTAAAAAGGCCCCCCCCCACTTACATGAGGATGGAATTGGATATGCGCGTCATCTCGAAAGGGCGCCTACCGAAAACCTCGTAAGGGCCGACAGCAATCTAAAATGCCGTCTACCGGCTATCCAGGGCGATACCGGAGGACATTGAGGCGTCTCACAACCCCGCCTGCATGGAGACACATACAGACGTACCCAATCTCCCATGGGTATCGAGAACCACTGTCCCGTCGAGACCAACCCAATTCCAACAACTCCCTAACGGGAGGGGCTCGAATGTTTGGCCCAGCGTACTTCTCGTAACGTCAAAAGTACCAGAGTGCTCGGGATCCGCAGCGCCCGCACCACAGCAACTGAAGGGGTCGGCCCCCCCCCCATTTGAAGTCGACAGAACTCTAAAAGAATGACAAAGTAGTGAATAATTCAAACTATTAATAGTGGATACATCGTAAGTGGCTTATGACACAAACAATTTATTTATGGCAAATTATGTGTTTTTAAAAACATCCATTTTTATGCTGCATTTTCGTCTATCGCTTAACGTTTACCAGTTATACATTAACAAAACTCATTCCTTAAGAAGAAAACTGCTCACGCTATTCCCAAAAATTTAGGATATAAATTCTATTTTTATGTAAATATTTGTAATATGTGTTATTTTAATCAAAATCGTTAGTCATTTGGAGAAAACAAATCATTTCTAAAAACATTCCATGTAAAGGGTAGTTTGGGGTGGAGGATTTCTTGAAAATCTTCATGTGATATCTTTGGAAAGTAATGAACCTAAATACCAGTTTGGTGTTCATCCCAGTTTTCGTTTTTGAGTTATGCTGTTCAGAGACACACACAGACGCGCACACCCACCCAAACACACACGGGCATTTTACTAAATATTTCTGGGGGTACAGCATTCCTCAAAACATGTATTTCCGGTGAAATCTCAGTATCAAAATGTTGGATAGAATGTAACATATTTCCTAACGACTATGTACGTGGGCGAGAAAGTAGAAATCTGATGTTATAGCTGCGATTTCAAATCGAGATTTCGGGTTACCGTGCTGCTGTTCTAAACAAATGAGTTATGTCAATTTCCAGCACGAGACTAAATGATGCAATTGATTCACATTTTTCACGGTAAACCACCATGTATTCTCAAATTCAGTTTGATTAATCAATAGCGACATAGAATCACGTAAACCTAAAATGAATTTTACATGCCTTGTGGTTTACAGGAAAAAATGTGAATAGATGGATAATTTAGTGTAGTGTTGGCATGTTGACATGATAGCTAGTTGGTTAGAGCAGCGGCATTATGGACCGAAAATCCATCGTTCCAACCTTGGGCTATATACGGCATGTGTATAAGAGTTGTTATTTAAGGTAATTATGTTGTCATTATTATGCATCATATTGAACATCCTAGTATTACACGCTCCTGTTCTGTCCCTTCCCGTAGCTTACGTTAATCCTTACGTTGGTATCTTTTAATTTAGTAGCAAAAATTTTATGAGAATGGTAATGCTATTTGTATTGGAATGATTAACCACTTTTGTATTTCTCGTGGTCTCTTAGAAAAATACACACGCTTTCATGTTTATGAAGAAGTTGGTTAATTACGTTATTTGCACCACGCTTTGGCCGTCAATTTGAAGAAGGTGTATTGCATTGTTATTTGCCTCACGTATGGAAAAGCCGATTTGAGATGTAGTTGTATTGTAGTTCAACTGTTGGGGAGCCGAACTTGTAGTTTCGTCGCAACCGCACGTATAGTAGACAGTTTCCGGTAGCCTTCAGCCCAAATGTATTTTCAGTTGGCCTTTGCCCCAAGTTCAAAAAAAGTATTAATTTTTACTGTTTTTTTAAATATTATATATTTATTTTTGCCTCGGCTGCGTCAGTATTTGTTAGAGACATGGATTTCTTGGCAGGGCGTGATGCGACAAGAATGTAGGCTTACGCAGATTTTAACTTTTAATTCACTCCTTTTTATTAATCTTTGACACAAATTAAATAGCCCTTCACTGATATAGAGAGCTGTGAGATTCTTTTTATTAATTAATTACTCTTTTTACCACGTAAAACTATTTTTTCTCACTCAAAATACGTATAAAATCTCTCAAAGACCCATCTTGCATCCGGTTACTATCACTGTCTGCAGGCAACTATACTTAATTTCAACCGTCTAAACTTGTAAATTTCTGTATTTCAAGTCCCTGATTGGCTAATTCTACTCCAATAGAATACCTGCATTTAACTAAAGCTTTTTCTGGATGCTGATTGGCTATTTTATAAACTGTCACTAAAATTACATTAATGCTTCCAAGAATCACAAGTAACATTTAAACTCTCAAACTCAGTATTGCCTCGAGGTTACCTCATTGTTAGCAACGTTTAACTTATTATTCTCACAGCTCCTACATTATTAAATTACGTAACACATTCACATGACATTATTGTTTACAATAATATAAGCATATGCAATGACTGTTACATACATTTTACAAGTTATTACATGCACATATTGCTCCAGGGGGTCGGTTATTGAATTTACATATTGTATAATTTGACTGAAATCATTTAAGTGTTAAAAATACTGTTCAGGAGCACTAGTGGCATAGTCGCCTTCTTGCACCATCTGTTTTATTCGTATTTCTTTTAACCTGGAAATGGAATTTGAGGCATTATTTATTATCGAGTAAATAAATTATTATAAGTGAATTATTAAAATATAGGTAGTAAATAATAAATATATAAACATATAAGTCATCGTATGCATAATCATTAAGATTAAATACATATGGAGTATGGAGTATGTTAAGTTTTTTAACCTAACAAGACGATGCAACTTCCAATGGCAGGAAGGGGGGTGCTCAGGACGAGTAACTGTACCCAGCTTTTGTGTCCACCGAACCAAGGTCTTGCAAGCCACACTCTCTTGATTTCACGTTCCAAGTAAACAGATCACGTGGCTAGTAGGAACCAATGATGCAATGGTAAATATTTTTAAAATGTTCTAGAAGTTTCGATGTTTCAGTCAGTAGCCAATCGGAATTAAGAAACGCAAATGTTCGTGAAGTGCAGAATGTATATAAAGTTAGAAAATGCTGTTACTGGCGCAGTTAATTAAAATTTTTCAGCTTGTCTCCACGTTATTCCGGGAGGCGATTTCGCGCCAAGAAACAAAGGACAGAATGTCGCGCTAAATATTTGCTAAGTAAAAGCGTGTATTAGATATATATAAAGTATTCAACGTGTATTTTCGCGTGTTAAACCTCAATGGAACAGTGGAAGGTCGTCCTCGAATGTTACTATAAATAAGACAAGTGCAATTGTGACCAGTGTGTGTAAAGTTAATGCGTAATGTTATATTAAACAATGTGTGACTATTATATGTTGTCTCTCGTTTCATTGCTCTGATATCTCCAATACCTTCTCACCTTCTCAGGGACCACGAGGATACGTAATCCAACACTAGTCGACACTAACACCTATAAAACACAATTTATTTAACAACAACAAAATGGAGCAAACCTTAGGTAAAGAAAAAACAAACAAAAAACAAAACATAAACAAAAACAGCCACGTTCAATTTCGTGTCATTTGAGAAAAATAAGAACACGAGAATTTAACCAACGATTTCCCAAATTTGAGTCACAAATGCTAACCTCAGCCATTGCAATTAGTATTGTTATTCTAACTGCAAGTAGTCCTACACTTTAGAAAACTTTATCTGAAAACTAGCACATAAAATGTAAGAAAAGTAGGCAAGCCAGATTTAGCTTGAAATATTGTGGTAGATTAAACAAAATTCGGCATTTGTCGTGAAACTTAACTCAAGCTTTCATGTTTAACTTGAGCCATTTTGAAAGTTAGTTTTAATGTGGCAGAAATAAAAGAAAATTTATATATAAACCAGCATAATACAGTGCGATTATATATTGCCGGGCCGAGGATTGCGCGTAGGCCTTCTCCGCGCATTACACTTGGGCGGGGACCCGTTCTAAAACTCTCTCGTTACTTACTAGCATGCAGTATAATGAGTACTAACATTGTTATAAGTTGTGTTAAAGTGGTGTTCATCCACGCTGAGACATTCCTGGCATGTCTTCCAAGGAATTTTCAGCAGTAAGGGCTGTGAGAGAGTCTTGTTGGAAATATCTGTTTTATCTCTCATTATCTCACGACATTGTAAAAAATCTGATATGTTACACTCACATGACTTTCTCTACTGTTGTACAAACTATTTTTACAAACCATCTACTTCATGTTAATCGAGATAAACATTTGCAGACTCTATCTTATTGCTAAGTTTCTTGTAGATGTAAGGGGAATATATATTTACAAGGGCAATATAGAAATACAGTAGCCTTTAAGCGCATACATATCTCTTAATAGCTGGTTGCTAGGTGCAGCACCATTCTCTTTGCCACAGATTAATACTCTTTGCATATCCAAGACAAAAAAATGAATAACGAATTCCATTTGAGAAAATAAGCATTGAAAAATTTAAGGGAATAACAAGGAACATCTCGAAAATGGTTCACTCAACAAAAACAAATGCATATGACATAAATTGTGTATTTTAACGCGATCTACATTGTTTGTGTAGTAACATTTTGTCTATCTTTACCAGTTATGCAAAAGTCGTTCACAACGAAGAATACTATTGAAGACATTCCCAGAAAATTCAAGATATACGTTTTATTTGTCATGAAAATATCTTAAACATATGATATTCTAATCAAAATCGTTATAGCGTTTTTTGAGAAAATAAAAATTTTCGAATAATGTTCCATGTAAAGGATAATATGGAGTGGGAGAATGTTTTTGAAAACCTTCGTGTCGCATCTCTGGAAGATACTGAACCTAAATACCAAGTTGGTGCTTATCCGACTCTTCGTTTCTGAGTTATGCTGTTCACAGACAGACACACACAGACACACACAAACGGTCATGTTTCCAAAAATGCTTTTTTTTTGGATTCAGGGGGTCTGAAAACATGTATTTCCGGTAAAATCTCGGTATCGAATTTTTGGCTGGAATACATTACTTCCCCTACTTACTATACGTAGTAGAGAAAGTAAAAATGGTGCAAGAATATCTCTACAATATCACTGAAAAATATGATCCCTATTATTAGTTTTACTGTTACAGCACACCATACAAAGAAACTTTATTAATTAAATGGGGATTCTCTCTGTTCCAATACTTATTTTCTATGAAGCAACTTAACCATTTAAATGAAACCAGGTTTTATCTGACAGATATACAACAGTAACGTCACGATATTTTTGTAAAATCCAGGTAAAGTAATTGACTCCTTTTCTGTGTTTACGAGGCTGTAAAACATGAGCTATAGTCATTCTGTATGGTTGCAATTTTAAAAGTCTAACAGCGCAATGCACACCCAAATGCTGTGCAAGCGTCTTAGGGACTTCGTTGGGGAGCGTTGGAATGATGCACCAATTTCGTCAATTTTTCCTCAGTTAGAACCCTTCTTTTCGCTTCTTAGGCGTAGCGATCCCGTTGTCCTAAACATATTAACCAGATGTCTAACGGTTTCTCTACCTGGAACTAAATGCCAGGAAATTTTTGCTGAAATTGTCTATATGATTCCATTTTTACACATGTATCACATATAAAAATTCTTTGTTCGAGCGAGAATTTTTCCGTAGGAATTTCAGTAGACTGATAACAAGACAAGAACAGCAACAATAATAATACTCCTAAATTAGTTCACACACAACACAGATTTCTTGAACAAATTTTCATTATTGAGATGCACAATGGGAAATAGGCTTTTCTTGGTGTCGGGTTTCTTATTCGGCAGGATTGTTGTTGCCGGCTACTCAGATAGATTGTTGGTTGGGTGACTCTTATCTCAGGGAGTGTGGATGGGAGATGAATGATACTCACAGTTCTCCTCTCAATGGACCGTTTATTCTGAAGATCCTCACTGCTTTCCTTGACCGAATACCCTTCACACAAGACTTGATTCCACCTATCATCCCCAGCTATTGTTTACGTGCTTTACCCTTTTCTAATTATCTTTAGAAGTTGAAACATATCACGACGTGAATATAATGACTGGACTTTTGTCATCCCTAACTACTCTTTCCTCACTTTTACTTAACACTAACTTTCCAATACATAAATGCTTAAGTTTCGACATCTACACTGTTTCCCTATCTGACACGAAATGCTTTGAAGTTTTACATCTATACTGTTCCCCTGTACGACACGAAGTCATGTATTGTTCCCCACTGTATGACACGAAGTGATACATCTTACACACGTCTGAAAGTGCTCTCCGTCATAGATAATTTTTCTATTCTACGCCTCTTTTCCAGTTTTATTCCTTCTTTTTAGTATGCGCATGACTTTTATAATTCCTCATTGGTCATTTTTCTAAATTTTTCTCCGTTTTCCATTCGTTCGTTATATCGTCGAGCTGACCTTGTCCGCGTCTACCATTACCGCCTTACGTTGGCTTGATTAGCTTTTCTGTGCGCTTGACTGCGTTGGACTTCCGTTCCGTTGTTCTAGCTTCCTGTGAGTTTCACCAGATTTCTATAGGACTTAAGCGTTTGCTAATGTTTTCTTTCCTGTCTGTTCCTAAAGTATTTCACTCTTTTACAGTTTTCACCGTGTGTCTCTTCGCTCTAAAATACGTGTTTTCCTACATTTTATTTCACGTTCTGATTATTTATTCGTATCTGTTCTTTACTTTATTTCTTTCGTTATGATTTTATTCCCCCCTTTTCTAATCCTTAATATTATGTTTTATTCTTCCATCTTATTAGTATTCCCATCATTATTATTATTTTGATTAGATGATTATTAACATTCTTATTATGGTTATGATTATGATTATGATGATGATTATTATTATTATTATTATTATTATTATTATTATTATTATTATTATTATTATTATTATTATTATTATTATTATTATTATTCGGCGGATCTTATCACTTCAACAATGAACAAACACTAGCCTTTACAGCTGGAACTGAATGCAGGAACTGACGCAGTATAACACAACTAATAAACCTAGGCTTGAGCGGGTCATTCGCACTAGTGCGCTTCGGAAAAACAGTGAGATTCCTGCAGAGAAAACGAACTATGCATGTACCTGATCAGTTGCCCGGGTATACATCGAACGCATAGTACTTTTAAGTTAATATATGTACGTCTAAAACACGAATATGCTGGATGCGGAATAACAATGTACAGATAATTATGGAGTGCAAACTAAACATTATGAGGTTAGGAGCATGGGTTCACAGATGTAGTATAACAACAGGAGGGATGCATTAACATAATCGAAATCTGGCTTTATGAAGCATCTTCATTTGCAGTCAAAATGAAATGTAATGTACGACAAGTCAATGCATACTGTCTCAACAAATGAATACTAATAAATAACTAAATAGATAACATTTGTTATACATCATGCTGGTACTTAATTTCTAAAACGAGGGCATATATCCCAGATCTTTATATTTATTTAAAAATTTTCTATTTTCAATGCAAAATCACTTTACCGATTTTAAATAGTTAAAATTTAAAACTTGAACTAGCAAGAGAAAGTAAAGGAAATTAAGGGAAAAGTAAAACAAAGTATGTGCTAATAAATTTAAAAATAAATAGCAAATAAATAGGTAAAAGGTGAAATAAAATAAACTTAGTTCTAAAAAACGGTTAATAAATATAAGTAAATTAAAATATAAACATAATTATTTAAAACTAACTTAAACAAAACGATTTTAAACATTTATATCAAAATAACTTAAACACAATTACAATAAGAAATGTATAAGTTCTGCGCAATTATCAAAATCAATTAACAGACGTACATATATACATATATATATATGTATATAAAGTAAAATAAGTATACACACAGATACATACATACATACGAGTGTATCATAATGAATAGCGCATACCGAAGCGGTTGAAAGTATACTATAACAGAGGCAAAAAAGTTCCAGGCATAATGGTTCCGCAAACAAGCGGTTTGCGAGATTTATTATTTCGAACGTGTGGCTATGAGTCGACACTGACGTGAATTGCTTGAGCATGTTCTCCTTGAGTAACGTCGAAGTATATGATACATGCATAATGGAGAACCGCACATTTTTCTGCTTCTCTTAGAAGACCTCTAACGTGGAGATATGGTCCAAGACAGGTAGATCGAAGAGGCCCTGTACTTTGCCTCTACGATCGCCTGATCTCAATCCTTTGGATCTTTCTATATTCGACCATCTTAAAAGCGTAATGTACATCGCTCCCATTGATATGTTCTAGAGCAGATAATTGTACGTACTTGTCAAGAATTCCGAGATGATCCGGGGGGTGTTAAAACTCAAAACTCACTGCAGAGACTAGTGCAATATTGCATGTTGAAGCTAGTACGACACTTTGAACACCTCCTTTAATAGGGAAGAGTGTACAGTATTAATAAAATGTTACATACTAAAGTAGAATTGTTTTCCTACTTATATTGCAACGATGATTATTCTCAAACAATCATAAAAATATTGGAACATTATGCAGTCTGTCCATAAAAATACTATAATACTTTGAACTTGTATTGCATCGCTTTGAATAGCCGTATTTGGTTAAAGTTGATAACATTCGAAAGAAAAACTTAAATATTGTTTACTATACCTCACAGACATTGAATGTTGCCCCCACGAGTGACGCTGCAGACATCAAGACGATATTCCCATTCACACCACACACGCTCCAACATATCTGATGAAATGGGCTGGATGGCAGCAGTGATACAAAGTTGCACTTCTTGCAGGTTTTGAGGCAATTGGGGTACATAGACACAATCCTCTATGCAACCCTATAAACGAAGTCAGGACCGTCAAGTCAGGCGATCTCGACGGCACCTTTAGAAGACATTATCATCATTTCCGGCACGTCCAACCCAACTTCCTGGAAGCCACTCATTCAGATGTTCCCGAACATGTAAATGCCAGTGAGAAAGCGCTCCATCTTCTTCCAATTGTGGAAATAACCATTCAGTGAGCATGTCAAAATAAGTTGGGCCGTTGATATTGGCCTCTCGAAAGAAAAATGGGCAATACAGTTGGCGTTTCGATACGGCATAGAAGATATTCACTTTAGCGAAGTCAACTTCCAAAATGGCATGTGTGATGACATATGCAGCCACGATCCACAAAATCACGGTATCGCTTCAAAATTGATGTGTGTGTAGGAGCTTGTTGTTGAAATCTTCGCCTAAAAGCACACTGAACCTGCACCAGACTCTGCGTGCTATGATATTCCAAAACACACCAACTAACGTCTTCTGGGTTCGTCATAACTCCTTAGAACTTCTTTAAAACAACAGAATTTTAAACGCAAACATTTACGTGTAACCTGCCTGCTAAATAACCAACAATGAAGCCATATCAACCAATCACAAACGTAGTGAATTTAGTTTCTGTGTTTGATTCCCGCAATCCTATCCATTGTTGACATGCACAAAATATTTGAGTTTTTCTTTCGAATGTACAAATTTCACTTAAATACGATTATCAAAGTCGACGTGGTGCCAGTTTGGAGTATGACAGTATTCTTATGGACTGTATTTTATTTTTGGTGCCACTATTTTCAGTTTCTGGTCCTGTTAAGCTATGAGTGAATTTTGAGGCACCTTATAATGGCAATTATTAAACGAAAAGTCTACTTTTCTAATTCATTTGTACTAATTCGGGGATGTTGCTTAATGAAGTCAGTGGCAGCTTGTAATCATACATTTGCAATTATCTCGCACATGGCTCGTTTGCGGACGATGTTTACTGGAATGTATTTGCTTCTACTATCCTATACTTTGAGGAGTTTAATTTGCGCTATTAATTATGATATAGCTTGTATATATAAAATTCTCTTCCTCACAACCAATCTTATTATCCTTCATATTAATAAATATTATAAAACAGACAAACATCATATATTCACAACCATCTCACATACTCAAATTAAACAAATAGAATTAGTTTTTTTTAAATTAAACTTTTCCATCCTACTATATATTCCAAAATGTATAATCATAAAATTACGCACTCAATCCTCCTTACTGCCACAAAAATATAGAGCATTCACATAAAATATAAACAAATTACATGTATAACTATAACTTAGAATTGTATTTAATTCACTTCCATCGCTTAACAACCATTCAAATTATTCTTCTCAGCAATAACTATATTTAATTTCCATACTTATTTACTATTTCCCCTTTAAAATCATAACACCTAAGGTTTTTTACTACAGAATTACAATTAGCATTTTTTTCAATGATTAAATATCAAACATAAACATTTTCAATTATGTAAACTAAAATATTGTTTACCTATTTAGATCTTTTCTCATTTTAGCTTTAATATGTACACACTTTAATTAACTATTTAATTTTTACTCTCTAATGTCCATATTATTTAAAATTATATAATATATATTATTTAAATTCATGCTCTAGCACTTCTCTCCCCTCTTCTCTTTCTTCTATTTTAATTATTTATAATGTATTTTATATATTTGTTCCTTCAATTGGAACGAAACTATATTTAAAATACTAATTTCCAATAAACAAATGAGTACAAATAAATACTGGTACACAATAAGGAACTAACCATTGCATGCAGGTACTGTACTCTTTGTAATGAAGAATAAGAAGAACTTCGGTATTATTGTGCCATCCAGTAGGCTTCTCGGAACAAATGCGGCATTGAACTTCGAACACATCTAGCAACAGCGTTTTGTGTGCAATTTGTTTACATATGACACGCAACAAGTTTCGCAAGTGACAGATTTAATGATGAGGCACGTAGCGCAGTAAAAAGCTCCTGCGACCACTTGCTCCTATCCTCAACATGTTTATTTTGGAACCAACTTTCCACTCTACAATAAATGTACATGCCTAACAAAAAAGGCTAAGTACCTGAAAAAGGTAGTCTAATGTAAACGCAACGTCGTAAGCTTGCACGTCATCGGTGGGTATGTAGATAATTAGAGTTGCAATGCTGTGCAACAGCTTGAATCCCCACCAGAGTGCATTAGTGTTGTCATCATGTAGCCTGATAAGTTAAATAAGGGGCGTGACTAAGGTGAGGAGGTTACTGGTAGTGGTAGTGGTAGTGGTGGTATTTATTAAGTATTTAGTATTACATTAATTGCATAACACAGTCGCATGGGTCATAAGACCGTACATGCTCTCTAGATAAATACCTGGTCTGTATACGTGACTTGCAGTATCAACCAGAAAACAACTATTTTTTTACAATCACCGCACTATATACATACATACATATGAAATTGAAAAAAAAACCACACACTGAATCACACACTCAAACACACACACACACACACACACACACACACAGTCGCGTACAAGTACTCAAGCACCACATATGTTTAAAGAAAAATTACATAAACACCTTATCTCTTAGTACACGTACTTCCATTAAGTATGTGCCCAAGCTTGGCCAGTTTTGGCTGTTTAGAATCATGTCCCAGCATGCTGTCCTCCGTCTGTTGGAAGCCAAAAATACTTCCGGTAATAGTTTTTTCCTAATACCCTCCGTCTGCACGCATGCTGCCAAAATATGCGTCCAGTCTTCTTGTTCCCCGCATAATGGGCAAATCCTCCTGCCATCGTTATCAACAATCTTGCGAGCTTTCCACCCTCCCAACCTAAGCCATGCTATTCCAGTCCTCTGTTTTATACTCAATTCCAAAATATATGTTTCCTTACACCACCTAGTTTTTATTTCATTTTGTACCTCCAATGTTGATCTTTGTCTACATTCAGATTCGATTTTCTGCCTGTTTATATCGCATAGTCGTCTTTTGACCTTTCTTACAGCACTGTGTGTATTTTCATTACCCCTTTGCCAGATATCATTTAAGCCAATTTTTGATAATTCGCGTTGCAACCCCGTCGCCCACCATTTTGGATGCCCTATGTTGTTTATTTGATGACGATAACATATTGCTCTCAGAGTTGTTTGATCGCCTTTAATTATTCGCAGCCAGTACCTAACTACGTTTAGTTTAGCAAATACAGCATCTTCCCAGCATCCTACCTCCCGAAGAACTCCGTAGTTTGAAGTACCCCTCCCCAACCCTAGAATGCGCTTCCAGAAATTGCATTGTATTTTATTTACATTATCCACCCTCTCCCATCCCCACACTTCACTGCCGTATAGTAATGAGGACCTAACCATTGCTTCATACATGGTCTGTAATGTTTTTACTGGCATATCTGATACCCGTGCCAATATCCTTAATACTTCAGAAAGTTGTCCAATCCCTTTGTGTTTTATAAACTCCATGTTCTTGTTCCATTTTCCGCCCATATCAAACCTTACTCCTAAGTAATCGAAGTGTTTAACATTTTGAATTTCTTCCTCCCCATAGGTCCACTTTTCATGTTGGCCGTACACATATCCATTTTTAAAGGTGACTGTTTTAGTTTTAAGAATATTTACCTCCATACCCCATTGCCTACAGTATTGTCGAAGAGCGTTTAAACCAGACTGCAAACCTTTTATCGTTTTAGAAGTTACTGGTTACTGTGATGGGCACGGAGAATGCCCCGTACTCGTGTTAGACGACGTTACCTGCATCTGACGAAGTTTGAAATGCGCCTCATTGTGGGTCTCCATGTGGTCGGCTAGTCGAATCGGGCATTACCCCGGCATGTCTTGCATTTGGAGGTGATAGTAGTCCGATGTTGGATGAATGGGAACCTAAGAGAAACAACGCTCGCGTGAAGGTTTCGGCCGACCTCGCCTAACCACCACAAGGTAAGATTGTCGTATTTTGTACCAGGCCCATCGCAACGTCTTCAGATCTGCTCCTGCCATCAGGAGTTCCTGCAACACCCCGTGTCTTCCCGCACCATTGGTCGGAGACTAGCACCTGCCGGACTACGGAATTACCGTCCCATGCTTAAGCTGCATTAACACCACGACAGAAAGGGCTACGTTTGATGTAGTGTCGTGCCCGCGAAGGATGAACTCTGATAAGTGGCCTCTTATTGTGTTTAGTGATTAATTCAGATGACGCACACGAGTATGGCAGCGACCTGGAGAGAGATGCCATTCTGCCAATGTTTGGGAGAGGCACAGAGGTGTTACTCCTGGCGTCATGGTGTGGGGAGCCATCGGATATGATTTTAGATCACAGCTGGTAGTGAACCATGACGGAACAACTGTACTCACAGAAATCCTGAGTCCTCATGCATTACCTCTCACGTAACAGTATCCTGGTAGCATCTATCAGCAGAACAATGCTCATCCACACATGGTACGTATCTCTATGAACTGCTCGCATGGGGTTGAGGTACTTCTGTGGCCAGCAAGATCCCTAGATTTGTCCCCAATAGAACATGTGTGCGTCCAGCTCGGATGTCAACTCCGTCCCAGTGCCCGTATCCAGGATATCGAGGACCAGTTACAACAATTGTGGGACAACTGGCCTCAGGAGGGTATACGCCGGCTACCCTTTCTAACCGAATTCGTGTATGCATCCAGGCTAGGAGCTGCAATATCATGCTGATAAATGGGCTTGATACATTGTTGAATATATCACACTATTTTTCATCACTGAAGTATAGTCACATAACCCTTCAACACGAAGTTTCATTTCATTTCCTCCACTCCTTCTAGGTGCTTAAAATTGTTTGTTAGGCAGTGTATATTGTGTGCTGATAAGCATCTTAGATTTGTGTTATAATTTACAATAGACAAGATTAAAGTATGTAGCAGAGGAGAAACTTATTGATTAAACTAAAAGTTGGTTAACATTTTCTCTCTTTCTGATAATATAGTACTTTTAAGCCTGTTTTCTCAAGCTGTGATTTAAATTTGATTTTTGAAATGTTTCACTGATACAGCCTTCAGATATCTATTAATGTAAGTAAGTCTGTTGGAATATGAGAACGATTTAGTAAATTTAAAATATCAGAATTTATTATAATCATTGATAAAAATAATTCCTCGATGTGCATTTACAGTTATTTCCTCTCAATAATGCCTTAATGAATATTTACTGCCACGTTTTCATTCCATGCTGTGAAGAGCCTGAAGCTATGCTACAATGGCTTCACAATTTAAAAGCTGTGTCAGTATTCAGGAAAATTCCCTTCACTACTGGAAGGATACAGATGCCAAAACAGAAGCTATAGTAATATTTGGAAGCTGTATCAACAATCGGTTGAATACACCATAACAAGGAGAGAACTATTTTAGCATGCATATCATTGTATCTCGTTTCCAAATTATATTTTTCAGTTTAACTGTAATGTTTAATAATATAAGCTACCCAAATTTAAATGCTAGCATAAATCCGTAATTTATGGTGAAATGTATAGATTGTTTGAGAGTAGCAAACTGGTGGTTATACGCTTGCACTTTACAGACACTTTATGACCTCGGGATTGGTCATTACTGTAGAGCTCAAATAGGTAACTCCCCCGGCGGCGGACACTGGCTTAAACTTAGTAACTACGGGATTGCTTCATTAGCTCCTCACTCGTGATATCGTGCCAGGCTAGGGAAGCAACGAATTAATAGGCAAGTTGTTAGTATTTGGAACAATAGAGCTTTAGAGTCTAAGGTTTCCAGACAGACAACTAAGCTCATCGATTTTCTCCATCAGTTTGGAACAAATTCTTAGAAAACATCAGCTGCATGCTTCAAGTCGGTCAAAAGAGATCCTGAGTTTGTAAGTGCCTTTCAGAAACTATTGTAGCAAATTCTGATACTAGTTGCAGGGCTCTTACTTGTTAATTGCAACTGTCTTATGAACGAGATCTTTGCTGCTGCTAATATTAACGACATACAGAGAATGCTTACTGGTGATCCCGCCTGACTTGAACACGTCTATGGTCAGGAAGCAGCGTATGTCGTCAAATGATTTAGCAATGTGTAATGCACTATCTTATGTTTTATGATGAAAGGGTAGGGTGGCTCATGCTTGTGACTCACATTCGCGAGGTCCCGGGTTCAAATCCCTGGGACCAACTAACCCGACAGAATGTATTTTTGCAGTTTTTCTAGATTGCTAGGTAAAGTGTGGGTTAGATAACTTAATCCGGTATTTTCCTATCATCATTACTTCTCAATTTCTTCTTTTTCACCGCCATACCAGGCATTGGGTTGAACACCTATCCTGGATATGCTATGATCCAGAGATTTCTTGCTCCTTGGCAGGCTATTGACCCAAGGCACTGGCTTGTAAGTCGTTGGAGTTGTAAGTTTCAACAAAGAGCAAGGTAGTCTCTTGAGTGTTTTATAACAACGTAGAGTTGTGTAACCCTTATAACAAACATATTTTGCACACATTAATGTATGCTTGGAAGTGAGAGCATTACGTACGTCATAACAAACACATGTCCTTGTTCGTTTAGACGTAAATATTTAAATGGGCATAGCTAAATTGTTAACTAGGTAATTCCACCCATATCATTGAAGGGAAGGTCACCACTACAAGATATTCTGCGTACATTGAAGGTAATCTGATAAGTGCGTTCTATAATTTCTCCTATTCAAATCCCATCCTCAACCTGCCTGTGATGCACCGCTTCTACAGATGAGGCTCAGAGGACAGACAGAATATTAGAACTATAATCATATCATATTGTCGTAACCTCTTACATTTTCACAGATTACAGGGGGTAGAGCATGATTTTTAAATCATAGCAATCTACACGCGGTCCGACGCGGCGAACTCAACAAATTACTTAAACACCTGAAAACTCCTAAAATATTCCTAGGTCATTATGGGGAAAGAAAGAAGGATATATCTACATTAAAAATTCACATGACAGAAATTTAGATTAAAACTTATATTAAAGATCAATAGAGATGCAGATTACCTTCTGCTGACGGGCCTCTCCTAGCCCAAACCATGTCTGCACTCCTCAATTGTTACAAAAAGAGAGAGCGTCAGACGCTTACTACTGATAACCGGTTTTACCCCCACTATTATTACCTCATTACCGGTCTGTGTTGCCAGTTCTAACATATAGCCATACACTATTACCAACTGAATTAAAATATTAAGACCTCACATGCCTCAATATACAGATGTAAAGGTGGGAACCCCACTAATTCAACCCCTGATGCGTTACACTCACATGACTTTCTCTACTCTTGTACAAACTATTTTTACAAACACTTATTCTCCATATGCTTCATGGAGATATCGAGATGTTAATCTTATTGTTAATTTTCCTGTAGATGCAAGGAGAATTAGTAGGCTTTAAGCTATAGTCAAATACTTTAAGAGGTGGTTGCTATGTGGAGTATTCCATTTTCTTTGCATTACCAGGATAAAATAATGAATAACGAATTTGAGAAAAAGTACAAGTATTCGAAAATTTAAGGGAATGACAAGCAATATCTCAAAAATGGTTCACTCAAGAAAAAAAATGTACATGACATAAATTGTGTATTTTAGCGCGATCTACATTTTTGTGCAGTAAAATTTGTCTATCTCTTATGGTTTACGAGTTATGCACAAGTCGTTTACAATGCAGAATACTTTTGCAGACATTCCCAGAAAATTCGAGATATACATTTTATTTGTCATGAAAATATTTTAAACATATGATATTTTAATCAAAATCGTTAGAGCCATTTTTGAGAAAATTAAAATTTTCGAAAAATGTTCTATGTAAAGGGTAATTTTGGGTGGGGGGATTTTCTTGAAAACCTTCCTGTCACATCTCTGGAAGATACTGAACCCAACTGTTCGTTTCTGAGTTATGCTGTTCACAGACACATAGGCACACAGACACACACACGGACATGTTTCCAAAAATGCTTTTTTGGAATCAGGGATCTCAAAACATGTATTTCCGGTGAAATTTAGTATCGAATATATATATAGCTTTACTGATGATAGAGAATAGAAGGTATCACATAGCCCGTTATTCAATCATTTCAAAATTTGTAATTTCTTGCATCTTTGAACAGTTTTCCATAGTGTTGCATAATATATGTTTACTAGATTTATCTACTGACAGAAAGTAAGCTGTTACTCAGATTTTGAGCAAAAATTGTATCTCATTAGAAAATGGCTTATAAAGAGATGTTTATTTTGTAGTGAGGAATATGGAAACAAAATAAACAGTATTAGTTTCCAATTCCGAAACGTAAATTGTCCCTCAACTGACTATCCTTGGATGGTCCAAACATTCATTGCGCTCTTCGTACACAGCCATTCAGAATTTTCGTTGTTAGTTACGTTGGTGTAAGAAAAATTATTCTAGTGCTTTATACGATTAATAATGTTGTTTAATCTTTTTATGAGCAGAGGGAAAACATAACTAAGCTAAGTTCCCATATAAAAACATTAAATTGACCCTAAATTGACCATCACAACGTCCTCCAAACAAAACATGACTAATGATGTTTACTTTCCTCCATAATATCAAGCAACGTTTATTAAAGGTAT
This sequence comes from Deroplatys truncata, assembly GCA_030765065.1. Lineage (NCBI taxonomy): Eukaryota > Metazoa > Arthropoda > Insecta > Mantodea > Mantidae > Deroplatys > Deroplatys truncata. The sequence goes on along the minus strand of CM060985.1, from coordinate 152,665,756 downwards.
TTCTTTCTGCAACGCTTAGTTTTGGAGGTATTATACAGTCTCAACTTAAATGGTCCAGCTTGTATACTCCGTTTTGCTTAAATATATTACGATGATAATGGAGATGAAGAAGATGTTATCAAAACCGTTAATATTACCTATTATTTAATAAATAAACAACGCAATATCAGACTTTCGTTTAGTTTATTTGCTTAACAGCAAAAGAAGCTACATAATTTTATTAATAGTTTCGTTGCCCACTTGTTTCCGCTTCTGCCTGGAGCTGTTTCTCTCGCGTTTGCCACATATCCCTCTGCAACATATTGGGATGTTTCATGACTACTTTTAGCTTCATTTCGGCTCTAGATGTTTCCGGACTTCCAAGAACAAACGAGGGTAGAAGCAGCCACGAATTCAAAGTCTTCTGTGTTGCGCTGTTGTCCCCACTAACATCGACAGTAAAAGATGGGAGAAGATGGCTTTTGCTAGGCGGAAATAATAATAATAATAATAATAATAATAATAATAATAATAATAATAATAATAATAATAACAATAATAACAATAATAATAATTAATATTTTTTATTATTATTAGCAGTAGAAGTCGGATTTATCGTCGTTTCAAACGCTCCGCGTATGATCTATGACCTTCGTGGATCTTCATCCCACCAAGCGATGACTGGACCCATTTCTGAGAGATACACCTAGCGGGCGGAACTCGTTGCCTCCGATGGTAGGATGATGAGAATGGCTGTGGAACGAGAGAACCTACAGCTTTCATCGTGGACTTTGAACTACATTGGGCCTTGGGAGTACTTCACATGATCAAGTCAGAGATGAAGGCGTGGATAGTGCCGACTTAAAATCGCCACCTCAGAGCCAAGATTCGAACCCCGGACCCCGAGTACGAGTGTCAGAAACGAAAGCACCGCGCTCCCATGGCGCCCATTATTATTATTATTATTATTATTATTATTATTATTATTATTATTATTAATGTTTTCTATATTCGTTAAAGTAAACAATTTTATATCTATAATATATATTTCCATCAAAATATATGCTTATCTGATTAACGATCCAAAACTATGATGTTATGAAATATACGAAAAACATTTGTGGCAACGGGGTAGCGCAATGGTTTCGTTTTCGCCTCTGGTCTGAGAATCCGGGGTTTGATTCCCGGCTCTGGGGTGACAATTTTAAATCGCCCTTACTCTCCGACTTGCTCATACGAGGTATCCCCAAGGCCCAACGTAGTTCGGAGCCCACGGTCCTATCATTTCAGCGCCATTCTTACCACCCTACCATCAGAGGCAACGGAATCTGCCTGCTGGGTGCCTTCGCCTCAGAAATTACTTCAGTTCATCGCTTGGTGGAATGAGGTACCTCTGAAGGTACTGAAGGTCATATGGAAAGCAGTACAAACGACGACATTTTGCGTTTAACAATTTACAACGCAAAGGATTTATATGTAATTAATAGTTACATAAAATATTTGAAAACTGAAGCTGAAAGGTATATACGCGATGGATCAAATAATAAATATGATTAATAAAATGTATTTGTGTTGCTTTGCTAATACATTAACATCTGATACGTTTGTTGTAGTCACTGTGGGAATGGAGAAAAATATTAAACGTGCCCTATCCTTCATCAAAATCAGGTTTCACAATATTTTCTAACATGGTGTTACACATTCTACAGAAAGTATTAAAGATGTGTTCCACGTGACTTAGTTGCAGAAACAAAACTATACCGGGTGTTTCAGAAATACTTTTACAAACTTCGGGTATGGGTTCTTCACACCAAAAGAAGGAAAAGAAGTTCATATGAACATATGTCCCATAATCCTTGGTTTTCGCGTTATTCCTGTCACAATGAAAGTGTGAGTTCAACGGCCTTCGGGGTCCAACCTCAAAACTTCATTTCTCTATGCATTCATAGAAGGCGTTGACCCATTGTACTACATACGGTAGATGGCGAAGTGTTGCCATGGAGACTTGTTTACGTTTGTCATTTGTCATTAGTCTGTCTTCAACGTTTCAAATGTGTACATGTAGTGAGTTAACTGCACGTGTTTCGTTCCACCATTGCTGGATATTCATTTCGTGAACATGCAGACATGATTTTTATGTATGGTCGCGCGAATGGTAATGGACGCGAGGCTGCACGGCTCTATCAGATGGAGTTTCCAGACCGAAGACAACCGAGTCATCCAATCTTTGTTGCTGTTTATCGTCGCGTTGCTGATAAATGTGATAAATGCATGGCTCCGACACATTTTAGTCGCATTGTTCGAGATGCACTGACTGGTATCTACCATGACCGATGGATAGGCAGAGGAGGATCAGTTCCATAGCCTGCACGTTCTCCCAACCTCAATCCTGTGGATTTTTACCTCTGGGGCATCTTAAATCATTGGTTTATGGAGTAGCCATCCCGGATGCAGAAACGCTTCATCGACGTGTCATGGAAGCCTGCGAAACCATTCGATACCATCCCGGAGTTTTTGACAGGGTGCGACATTCCATGATTCGATGAGTACAGGCGTGCATAGAAGCAAGAGGAGGACATTTCGAGCATTTATTATGAGTTTTGTGTGTTATAAGTGTCCCACCGTGTTGAACACCTCCTAATGAGAAAACAAAGGATTATGGGACATATGTTCATATGAACTTTTTTCCTTCTTGTGGTGTAAGGAACCCATACCCGAAGTTTGTAAAAGTATTTCTGAAACATCCTGTATAACGATAAGAAATGATGCGAGATTCTGCATATGCTGAAATCTTGCAGATAAACTTAAGATCACTCATCATTCTGGAGTCTGCGATTGTATAAATCATGTAACATAGGCAACCAGTATCCCTCGAGAACAAAAGTTTATAGTGAAAAGTTCGCGAGTGACGCTGCTGACACAAATGCATAAATGCTTTTGTGTGTTGGTGAATCTTATTAAGGGAGAACTTTGTGTAAATAAAACTGTCTATCCAGCAACGAAGTCTTGATTGCCGTAACTTAGGAGACACCGCGACCCGAGATACCTGAAAGTTCAGACCCATCATATTGAATACTTTCAGTCCACCCGTGCAGACATCTCTCTCCCTTTTTACTTTCTTTACTACGTACCGAAAGTAGGGGAAGTGTTGTATCCCACTCAACAATTCGATGACGAAATTTCACCGTAAATACTTGTTTTGAAATGCCCTGAATCGAAATAAAGCATTTTTAGAAGCGTCCGTATGTCTGTAAAATAAACAAAATTGAGTTTTATTTATGGACGCTCTTTAACTACTATGGTTCTTAGCGTCCCATTCTATATTGGGCGTGAAAAACCGGTAATTTTGCTCAGAGGCCCTTTATGATGCTTGAAGTTCTTTTGCGTGCCGTAAATCTACGACACGGGACTACGCTAAGGATTTTTACGCCCGAAAAAATCCATCGCCCTCCGCCGGGTTTCAACCCGCGACCTTGGAAACTAGAGGCTAGCACGGTACCACTAGTCCACGTAGGACGACCCGTATGTCTGTAAACGGCATAACTCTAAAACTAAAATTCGGAGAACACCAAACTTGGTATTTGAGTTTAGTATCTTCGAAGGATGCGACACGAAGATTTTCAAGAAAATACACCCATCACTCATCCCCAATTACTCTATACAAAAAATATTTTTTTGAAAATTTTAATTTCCTAAAGATGGCTCTAACGATTTTGATTAAAATTCTATAAGTTAAGGATATTTATGTGTCAAACTAAATGGATACCTTGAATTTTCTGTAAATAGCCCAGGAAGTCCTTTTCATTCAAAAGGAGTTTTGTGTAATCTTGTGTAACTTGGAAACGTTAAGTGATAGACGAAAACATATCACGCAAGAAGTATAGATCCCTTTAAAACACACCATTTACTTAATATAACTTTTTTATGCCATAAGCCGTTTCTGAGATATCCGTTATTGAAGGTTCGAATTGTTCAATACATGTAATTCTTTTAATATCGCATCGATTTTCAGTTATTTCTCGCGATTGCATGAAAACCGCATGGAATTTTAAGGCCGGCATATAGCGTGCACTTCTTAAACATTGTATTTATGATGAAATGTGTAATGTAGCTAACAAGCTATTCTTGCAAAGCTTTATTTGGATTATATGTAGTAGATAGGAAAATAAGATTAAGTAAGAATAGTTTGTATATCCACTAATACGGATTGAGAGAAGAAGGCATGTAAATGTCTCACATCACCTTTTTGGAAAACGTGTTTATTTTCTTTTACGGTACAAGAAAACAAAGGTCTTTCCTTATCCATTATTTCAGTATTTTCTTACTTCTTCCTTTCATATTTGCACACTCTCCATTTGGGACCTACTTCATTAAACGACTTGAGTCTGCCGCTGTCTTAATAAATTCGGATATAGAAGGAACTATTCCCGTGTGATTTTGTGCAGAATTTGACAGGCGGTAAGCCGTTTCAAGAGTACATGATTCCTTGAACGTCAAAATAATTACGAAGGACACACTATATTCGAGCTTCGTGGTTCTTCACTGTAAATCAAATATAAATTAGTTTTTCTATCAAATACATGCTATATTGTAGGTCTTCAACGAACTCTTCAGTATGGTAAATCATTACCTCAAACAAGAAGGCAATTATAATTTCTTCGGATGTATCCCACGTTAATTGAGCAATCCCCTATAATGCGTAAAAGAAGCCCAATACAATGGAATTTTTGAGAAGCACTTGACATCTTTCTCACTTTCTGAAAATATACGTCATAAGAAACTTCTGTCCACACACCCCAACAGATTATTTTATCTGCCTTACAAAAAAAATTTGGAGTTATATTTATTTATTTATTTATTTATGGACACTCCGTAACTACCGTGGTCCTTAGCGTCCCATTCTATACTGAGCACGACAGACCGATAGTTTTGCTCAGAGGCCACTTTATCATGCCTGAGATTCTTTTACGTGCCGTAAATCTACGACATTGGGACCACCGGCTTTACTTCCCTCCCAAAGGAAGCCATGCTAAGGACTTTCACGCCCGAAAAAATCTATCGCCCTCCACCGGGTTTGAAATTTGATGGTGGATAATTAGCACCTTTCTCTCTGCTTCTCCACCACGTACATAGAAAGTAGAGATGTTAGATATTGCATTCTGTCCAAAAAATTAGAACCCGAGATTTCACTAGAAATACACGTTCTGAGGCCCTCTGTATAAAAAGAAAAGTATTTTTACAAAAAAGTGTCTATGTGTGTGTGAAAAGCATAAATCAAAAGCGATAAACGCCAAACTTGATATTTAGGTTCAGTATTTTCCAAAGATTTGACATGAAGATTTTCAATAAAATCCCTCCCATACCAAACTACCCTTTATATGGAAAATGTTTCGAAATGTTTGATATTCTAAAAAAGACCCTGTAACGATTTTGATTAAAATATAATTTATTAAAGATATTTACAAGAAAAATAACATGCGTAACTTGAATCTTTTTGGGAATAACATTTGAAATCCTCTTCATTTGGAAGGAACTTTGAATAATCTTGTACAACTGGTAAACGTTAAGTGATAGACGAAAACATACCACACAAGAAATATGGATCTGTTTAAGGCATAGAATAACTTCTTTATGGCATCAGAAATTTCCAAGATATCGGTTATCAGTGGTTCGAATTGTTCAATACATCGCCATTCTTTTGAAGTCCTGTCGATTTTCAGTTGTTTCTTGCAAAGTTAAGAAAAAATGTTATGCTAAGGCCAACGTGTAGCTTCCGGTTCTAAAACATTTGACTATCACTGTTCCCCATGTATATAAAACGAAATGTCTAATGCAGCTATTTCCGGAAGCGTATATCTGGATTAAAATGAAGTAGCCAGGAAGATCTACTTTTGTAAAACAAATTTTTACCCCCAGTAATAATAATATAGGGATAGAGAAAGACATGTGAATGTAACAAAGATGTCGGATATCGCTGCATATTTTTACAAATTTTCGTCCTAAAGATTGTGAAAATGCCAAGCATTTTTGACTGCATATCGTTTCGAGTTTAATAGTGCTTTGGATTTAGGCGAGTATCTAAAATTTCTGCCTCTTAAGGTATTTGATACAAAATCATTCCTTGACAGTTTTTGCGTTTGTCTTCTACAAATTGCCAGGCCTTCCGTTATAGTTTACGAGAACTATGTAAGTGTTAGGTAATTTCAAAGTTTCTGAACTTAATTCAGTCCTACTTTTCCTATCCTACCAGATAATCATGGTAGCTTCAGTTCTTTAACGTGTATGAATAAATATGGTGTTTATAATGTCTTAGATATAAATTTATGAATTCATCCTCAGAGCTGTATTATCAATTTATTAAGTTGAGCAAATAATGCCATGGGAGGCATTTACAGATAAACCAGTGGTTTTTTAATTTGTTCCTTTAATTAGTCACTTCTTGCTCTCTCTACCACATGAATAGTAGATAGTGAAAGTATTTTATTCTGCCCAAAAATTCCATATCCACATTTCTCCGGAAACATAAGTTTTGAGGCCCTCTGAATAGAAAGAAAAGTATTTTTGGAAAAAAGAGTCCGTTTGTCTCTCTCCCTTTGTGTGTGTGTGTGTGTGAACAACATAACTCAAAATGAAAACTCGGGTAAATATCAAACATGGTATTTAGGTTCAGTTCCAAAGATGTGACATGAAGTGTTTTAAGATAATCTCCTCCTAAAACTTGAGGCAGTATTTTAAACACTTAAATGATTTCAGTCTAATTATATAACATATAAATTCAATAATAGCCCGCCTTAAACCAATAAGTGTATGTAACAATATATAAAAATTGTATATTATAGTCATTCTATATGTTTATATTATTGTATACATGTGTAATAATGTTATGTGTAACTACTACGTAATTTAATAATGTAGGAGCTGTGAGAATAATAGGTTAAATTTGGTAACAATGAGGTAACCATTGATGCAGTAATTTGTATCACAAATTATTTAAATGTAAAAAGTGATTATAGTATGAATATGCATTATTATGTGACATTGATTTGAGATGTTTGTTGATTGTAATTATTGTTGGGAAGTAAGTTTATACTGCCTTACTGAAACTGACAATAATAGCGTGCAATAATGCAGCGAGGGGGTGAGCTATTTATCATTATTGGAAACGAGGAAGTTACGTAATGTTGGCGCGTTTTATTAGCCAATTGCAGCTCAGTTATAATCTTTAGGCATATCTGGGTGTAGGAGTATAAAAGGTAGGTTAGAGGTAAAGACCCCGTCAGTTCATCAAAATTCTTTGTACACTACACGTCGCATTCCCGCCAGTTCGTCGAAAATATTTGTATGATACAAGTCGCCTTCAGTCCTTCAGTCCAGCAGAAATATTACACGTCGGCTATCGATTCGCAAGTTACGCGTATCAGAGTTATGAAAAATCCCAAGTGTTATAAAATTATTTATACAAAAAGATTGAAGTACGCAAATTAAGAATGATCAGTAAATAAGTTGTTATAACAGTTTCAGTTTGGCGAGTGTCTAGATCAATGTGTAAATGTGATAGTGACTGTGTTCGACAATAAAAGTGTAAAACAAATTCTTTCATCAGTGTTATCTTTGGATAAGAGACTCCCTTCCGTTTACACAACCTGTATAAAGAGAAGTGCTTGACCAAAAGATCATAGCTAGCCGAAGGACAGTGAACAAAAATTAAATAAAATAACAGTAGCATTCTTTCAAACAAACACTAATACTACCGCAAATTGCTAACACCAGATGGAGCTACAAACCTAACAAAGAATCACGTCATAAAATGGCTTCACCATGTTGAGTAAACACATATACAAATAACATTATAAATTCACCATCGCAAATTGGCTACCACAACGTGGGGCTACAATAATATTAAATAAATAACAGAAGTATACCACTTCAAATTGGCTACCCAAACGTGGGACTCAATAAATAAATAATGTTACTTCACAATGAGGTAACCTTGAGGCAATAATGAATTAGAAAGTTTAAATACTACTTGTAATTCTTGGAAGCAATGATGTAATTTGTGTGACAGTTTATAAAATAGCCAATCAACAACCAGAAAAAGCTTTAGTTAAATCAAGGTATTCTATTGGACTAGGATTAGCCAATCAGAGACTTGAAATACAGAAATTTACAAATTTAGGCGGTAGAAATCAGGTCATTTGCTTGTAGACAGTGTTCCTAACCGGACGCAAGATATGTCCTTGAGACAAAAATAGTTTGCGTATTAAAAAGTGCAAGTAATGAATAAAAAAATCTCACAGCTCTCTATATCAGTGAAGTGTTATTTAAATCGTGTCAAGCATTAATAAAAGGAGTGAAGTAAAATTATAATCTGTGTAAGCCTTCATTCTTCAGTCGCACCACTCCTGCTAAGACATTCATGTCTCTAAAAACATATAAATACTGACACAGCCGAGGCAAACATAAATATATAATATTTAAAGAAACAGTCAAAACTACAAAGTTAATATTTTTAATCTTGGGGCAAAGGCACCGGAAAGTATATTTGGGGCGAAGGCTACCAAAAACTTTTTACCATAAGTGCGGTTGCAACTACTTCAAGTTCGGCTCCCCAACAGTCGAAACATAATACACATTCTTCAAACTGGCTTTCCATACGTAGCAGAAACAAACCAACTTCTTCAAACTACCCTTTATATAGAATACTTTTCGAAATTTTTTGTTTTAAAATATGGCTTTAGCGATTTTAATTAAAATATCATGTATTAAACATATTTACGATACACATAAAATGTATATCTTTAATTTTATGAGAATATCCTGTGTAGTCCTCTTCTTTCGAAAGGATTCTTGTATAATCTTGCATAACTGGTAAACTTGAAGCAATATACGAAAATATACTACACTAAACGTCTAAATATCGTTAAAACACACAATTTATTTCAAATAATATTTTTGTAAAACCAAATTTATCGATATTAATGGTTCGCATTTTTCATTGCTATCCATTTCTTTAGTCTTATGGATTTTCAGGTGTTTCTCGGGATGTCAGAAGCTCAGGTACAGCGTCCAGTTCTGCAACAATTGACTAACCCGTAATGTAGCTATTTCTGGGAAAGGTTTATCTCGGTTAACATGAAGCAAAAGAAAGTTTAACTTCCGTAAAAATAATTTGTATTTCCACTAATAAACGATAGAGGGTATGTATGTATTACAGCGTATGTTTTTTAAAAACATTTAAATTTTTAACATTTATTCATACGCATATTCATATTTACATTGACACCAAAAAGGCTTTTTCCCTGGCTTCAGCTCTTGTTCATATACAGCACCTTTATCACGAAGCATTGTTATTCGTTCAGTTTCTATTCTATCTAAATACCAGCCAATTGAAAAATCTATGAGCGGGAGAGCAGCCCTCACATACTGGCGAGTAATTCAAAAAATTGTCATCTCTAGTTTCCTATATTTGTTCACTCAGTGTGCGCTTCAAGACCGCTGCGTCTGCAACTTCAACATTTTTCTTTTTTCCACTTCCTATGATTTAGGTCAGCAAAAATAGAACCAGCATGCCAACTGGTAGAATGATTACAGGCAAACATCTTTTTCCAAAATCGACGTAACTGGACTAGGCGGTTAAACTTCATTCAAAATTCTGCATTCGTATTTTCTTTCTTATTTATGAGTCGTTACATAACCACATCTTCATGGAACTAGATGACCATGACGGAGAGTAATTAATGAACTATGTAAAGAGTATTGAAAAGTTTACAAACTTTACAAAACCTAAGGATAATATTGTAGTGGGTTACAAAGGAGGTACGAAAGGGGAATAAAAAAGTTGCGCCAGTATCGCCAATATTCAGTAGGATGGTGAAACGATGAAGATACGACTATGTGGGACACGGGACTGTCCTGTCAACAGACAAAAGAGTATTTAACGGTCATTCATTCATTCACCCTGTTTACCCTCCTCTCATGTAGGACTTACACCCCCCAGGACTTACAAGCGGGTGCCTGGGGTCAGAGGCCCGTCGAGGAGCAGACACTCATGGATCGGACAGAACATTCAGGATGGGTGATCAGCCCGATGCCTAGTATGAGATGAAGGAAGTAGATGAAGCGAAATGTTGGTGAAATGGATGAAAGGAAAGATGATGATGGAGCAGTTGGTGTAATGAATGGCGGGGGAAACCGGAGAATCCGGGGAAAACCCACCCAGACACCGCTTCGTCCACCACAAATCCCACATGCAGGTCCCTGGGATTGAACCCGGTCCGCCTTATTTAACGGTCATGCAATTAAGTAAAACTCTCACTCAGAAATCATTCGGTCTCACTCACTGATTTCTCTTCGAATTGCTCGTACGGCGAAGCTCTGGCCCACAGTATTGCGTCATCCCTTACTAATTAAGTTAAACTTTAAATCTGTGTCAACTTCAAGACTACTACCGTAACACCCAGGTAATATGCACTAGTGATAAGCTCCTGTTCGTACGATCTATCAGTCTGCCTGCCTAACTATCCCCGCACTCCAAACATGTAATTTATGTACAAATATAGTTGTTAGTTTTTATACAACCCCCCGATTCCTCCTCTGCAACCTACCAACAATCCCGCCACATCCCGGACCATCAGCTTTACCGTTTGACATTACCTCCCTCCTGGTTTTAAGCATCCCTTGGAGCTAACCACTATAGTATCTATTTGTTAGTCTCGTAAAAGAGAATGTTAGCATTAAATTCTAAAAGAACTATTGTACGCGTGTTTGTTGCTCAATGGCAGTCCATACCAGTGTTTTGTCGAGAAACCTCACCACGAGTGGGGAAAAAAGACGTCAACGACGACTTCCTAGCTGAGAAAAGTATAGACATTTTAAAATTAAGATCTGAGAAAACTCAACACCGCCAATAAATAAACATATACAAATTGTATGCTTTAAGACCATTTACATTTTTTATAGTAAGACTTTGTCTATCTCTTACGGTTTACCAATTACAAACAAATAATTCAGAACGTAGAAGACTTCAGAGGCTATTCCCAGAAAATTCAATATATACAATTCATTTGCAATGAAAATACTTTAAGTATATGATATTTTAATCAAAATGGTTATAGGCATTATAGAGGAAATAAATATTTTCGAAACATCTCTCATGTAAACTTTCTCATGCTATGCTGTTCACACACAAACACACACAGGGCAATTTGTCTGAAAATTGTTGTTTTCGATTCAGGAAGTTTCAAATCGTGAATTTCCCTTGAAATCTCGGTATCGAATTTTTGGGTGGAATACAATACTTCCTCTACTTACCATGGTAAGAAGTACAAAAAGTAAGAACTATGGATTCTTATTTGTGTTCAGGAGTGAAAGTAATCGCAGAGGTTATGTGCTGAATATTCTATGTCGAAGACGACGATAAATTTAAAATAAAGTAAGAAATAACGTTTGGTTGCACTAGCTACGTCCTAATAAAGAAGAGTATTGGATGTACATAGAATGCAGTGGCTTTACTAACAACATTATATCTACAACAATATTACAAACTACTTATGTAGGTTGACACCTCTGAATTAAGCAAGATAATCTTCTAGTCATGACGGCTGTTTCTTGTAAGAGCGAGAAAACACACTATCCTGCAAACCATTGTTTAGCACCATTATGTAGCTTTCTTCCTTAAGAGGAGACTAAATGGCGACAATTATCACGAAATAACATTTTTACTTTTTGTACAGCGTTCTCAATTAGAATTTTCTCTTTTATTTGCTTACATTTTATAATATTATGTATTAAATATATTTTTAGAAATGGTACTGCATCTTTATTTTGTACTGTAAATTACGCACCACACTAAACCAAAAATATCTCCTGCTACTTTGTTAGAATGATAAATTTCAGCCAATTTTTGGTGAAAGTTTTCCTCTACAAATTGGTACTACTGTTAACTGAGAATTGCACCTTATGTGTTCACAAGCCATGTGGTTTCATTTATTGCAAGTATATAAGCTTTCTTTCTCTTGTTTGCTTTGAGCAACTTCTTCTGTAGATTATATTTCAGAAACTATTGAAGATACCTAAATTAAATTTCGTCTTCATCTTCTTCACTTCAAGGAATAGGCATTCCACTTGTACGGTATTTGCAATCTTCACTTTACTCACACCTTTTTCTGGGGCGTCGATGTCTCTTTTCCCTGAGTGTTTATATTTATTAATTAAACGTGGTATTCCTTATTCACTCATACGGATGTGCTTTTATTAAATAAGTTTATTATTTTAAATTTTTTCCGACCAACATATAAATTTATAAACATTAATTTCTTCTCTAATTGTTTAATTTCTTATTAAATGTAGTCTAGTGCATCCTCTAGTTCTCCATAAAATCTCATTTTCGCTTTGGAATTTTACCTTTGACCTTTTCTTTTATTATCAACAATTCGCTGCCATAATGTGTACGAGGACCTCTATGATTTCAGTTTTGCTTACGTTCTTGTTTTATTTTGTAGAGTTCTTGTTGTGGTTCCACACATTTGTTGAAATGTATTTATTTATGTTCTATGTCTCTATCCACATCGGAACTTGCGTCACAATCCAAGTAATTGAAATTTATGAGTAACTCCAAGATATTATTTCCGATACTTTGTTCTCATTGTATATTTTCCTTGATGTGGCATTACTTTTGTGTTTATATGGAAATATTTGGCTTACATTTATTGCCCAGTTGGCATAAATAATAAATAGAGCGCTATAGGCTTTCTTCGGTATTCTGCAGAATTCAATTGTATTCCTGGATTTAATGTTATTTTTCATGATTTTATAAGAGTTTTTCTTCCTTTGTTACATACTGTCTACCCAGTAAATATTGGAAACCTTTTTGCCGGACATCTGGACACATATACAGAGCGTGCCAAAACATGTATACACACTTTGACAGGAGATATCTATTTAACATATCTGAAAGTTGGACTGGAAAACAACAGTAAAGTGCATTATGATGTACTGTAAACAGATGTTACTCGCATTACGTTATCCTAGGGTTGCTACAACAAAACGGAGCCAAGATTATAGTTTGAACATCGGAAAGCAGTTTTGAAGTGATATTAGAAAACCGAGAATGTTGTTGAAGTTCAACGCAATGGAGACGTGTGTAAGGAACAGAACCCCCAAACGCGAGTAACAACTGCGCCCATTCAGGACAAATTTGACACTCATGGTACCGTATACGATGTTCACAAGGACAGATCTGGGAGACCTCAAAATAACAAGACCCTGAAACGGCAACTTTAGGCCGAGCCCGAGAACCATAATTATAGATAATTGATTAATTAACTTTTATTGATATTAAATCTTACTATGTAAATATCTTTTTCTCATACTGCTTGTATATTTTAAGAAGGGTGATTTAACATTATGTATCTATCTAGGTTACTAATATTAGTAGAGTTATAAATGGTTTAATGTAAATAATTTAAGCGCTATGTTAAAATACTGTCCACGGTGGAATGTTTTAGCTACAGGAATAGTGCTTTCGAAGGCAGAAAACCTAGTTTTATTACCTCTCTTCGGTCGCAGTGCTATTATTCCTACAGCGAGGGTGTAGAGCCTTTGTCCCATTATTTGATAATTCGCCGTGACCAAGTGAGTGAGAAGGACAATCTAACGGTACATGTAGGAAAAGCCGCGATTTATATTAAAATTGGACCAATGAAATCCCTGGAAGTTTATTCGAAATAGTTAGACGCGTCGAGTCGCGCTAAAAATGTACCAATGGGAAAGGAAGCAGCCTCAGGAGCCTGAGACTATAAATGGATCTGTTTGGGGAAAATTCGGGACAGTTTGTCATGTGTGGTCAGGGAGAGATGCTGCAGGATGCGTGAGATATCGCGCCAAGAAGGGAATCAAGTCAGCTTTGTAATGTCAGCTTAGTATTGCATTTTATTCGAGACAGTTCTGGTAATGTGTGGTCAGGGAGAGATGCTGCAGGATGTGTGAGATATCGCGCCAAAAAGGGAATCAAGTCAAATTTGTCATGTCAGCTTAGTATTGCATTTTATTCGAGAGTTTTCGTAATGTGTAGTCAGGGAGAGATGCTGCAGAATGTGTGAGATATCGCGCCAAAACAGGGAATCAAAATAGTTTTAGCAACACACCTAAGATCCGCTACTCTGAAAGCGACAATAAGAATAGTTATATTTCGTGCCATATCCACGCCATAGTTTAACAGCGGTGGACAGTATTTTACAGCGGCAATACCAGTTTTGATACTACGAGTGTTAATTAAATAAACAGAAACGGCAGTGTCATCTTTTCATAAACAAAGCAAGTCTATGTCTTCCTATATCACCACCCGAGATCTACGTTTTCCTTTACCGAGGATAAGTCCATGCTCCCATATAATTTAAGGAAAATTACTGCAGCTAGCCGAGGATAAATTGAAGAACCAACACGCTGAGAACTTCTGGAAGCAACGGATGAGGAGGTGATCGCCGCAAACTGGCTCCCAAAAGTGGGGCTAACAAACTTTAAGATCGCCGCAAACTGGCGCCCAACGTGGGGCTTGAAGGGAAGAACGACACAAACGGAGGACTAGGAAACAACGAACGGACGAAGGATCTTCAGAGGAAAGGGGCACAGCAGAACAAAATTACAACGCGAACTTCTAGTCTACCTACGTGGGACAACAAAACGGCTGAGAACATCGCTTCTAGAACTTCACCAGGATTCGAACCCGGAACGCATCAGTTAACATTGAAAAAAAATACAGGTTAGAACTTTTATTAAAAAACAAACAAAAAGGCATGCAGAGTAGTGACTCAGTTTTGGTGAACACATGTTATTGAGAGGGGGTAAAGTCATTACTAGGGAGGTAGAACTTGCTAACGGAACCATGAGTAGGTCAAGGGAAGATTTGAAAGAACTGAATAGGGAGGCTATTGTCAGCGAAACACCAGAAGGAGAAAATATGGGTAAAGCAAAGGGAGAAGCTAGGCTGGAAAGGAGACCACCGATTAAGCAGGTCATTGACGCAGGTCAAAACCAGCTGCTAATATTGCTTCAACATTTGAGCACAAAGTTAGACGAGATGGGTAAGGACATAAAGGAACGGGGTAAGATCTTAAGTGAACATAGTAAGAACTTAGAAAGAATCGTAAGTGAACATGGTAAGAATCTAGAAAGAGTCGTAAGGGAACAAGATAAGAATTTAGAAGGGGAAGTAAGGAAGCAGAGTAAAGAAGTAGAAATAATCGTAAGTGAACAAGATAAGAATTTAGAAAGGGAATCAAATGGGCATAATAAGGACTTAGAAAGAATCGTAAGTAAGCAGAGTAAGGGCTTAGAAAGAGTCGTAAGTGAACAAGATAAGAATTTAGAAGGGGAATCAAATGAGAATAATAATGACTTAGAAAGAATCGTAAGTGAACTAGATAAGAATTTAGAAGGGGAATCAAATGAGAATAATGAATACTTAGAAAGAATCGTAAGTAAGCAGAGTAATGACTTAGAAAGAATCGTAAGTGAACAAGATAAGAATGTAGAAGGAGAATTAAAGGAGCAGAGTAAGGGCTTAGAAAGAATCGTAAGTGAGCAGAGTAAAGACTTAGAAAGAATCGTAGGTGAACAAGATAAGAATTTAGAAGGAGAATTAAATGAGCAGAGTAAAGACTTAGAAAGTATCGTAAGGGAACAAGATAAGAATTCAGAAGGGAAATCAAATAAGCAGAGTAAAGGCTTAGAAAGAATCGTAAATGAGCAGAATAAGGACTTAGAAAGAAACTTAAGTGAACAAGATAAGAATGTAGAAGGGAAATTAGTTGAGATGATGAAGGGGAAGTTAATAGAAACACTTAAAGGGAAATTACTACAGATACTAGAAACTAAAGATCCGAAAACACTAACGGGAAAAGAGACGTTAAAGAAAGATTTTGAAAGAATGTTAAAAAGGGCGCAGAAAAGAAAGCAGGAATTTAAAACCAGGAAGCGAAAGAAATGGTTGATCGAACTTGGAGAATTAGTATGGGTATAAAAAAAAAAAAAAAAAAAAAAGACAGAATATCATTGATCCTGACTCTACAGTGCCTGGAAAGGAGAGCTTTCACATGTGAATTAATGAATTATCTTAAGCAGTTGTGCAGAACATTTTTTTTTGCATTACTAAAGACACTTGAGTATTAAATGCTCATTAGTGATAGTGAAGAAGAACAAGAAACACCTTTGCCATTAATATGTTTCAGTTTCTTCCTGCTTGAATAAGTTTGTCTTAAGGTTGAAACAGCTTTTATTGTCAGAATATTTGTTATTTTTTTGATATTTAGCAATAGTTGTAAATTATTAATTGGTTGGTATGCTAGCAATAGGCTGACAGTTTTCTTTAAACATATAAATTAGTTTTATTAATTATATAAAAAAAGAGGTATCATAGAATGGAAAATTTATTTAAAGGTCCATACAGGGTGATTAACATTTTTGGCTCGGATACATATGAGTTACAAGAAATAAAGAATTCCAAGATCGTAGGGAGATATCATAAACAGTTGCTCAAACCATACAAATGTTTAGAGAATGAGAAGGGTGAAGAACGTAATGAAAAGAATCAGGTTAGTTTTACTCAAAATGAGGTAGCAACCCTATGAACAAATAGTAAAGGTAATACACCCGATAAATAAGGATGTAAAGAAATAAATAAATGCATAATAATTATGTACCAATACGTATGTAAATAGATTTAATTTTAGAACTTAATTTGGGTATTAGAGTATTTGTTGCGTTACAAGTTATTCGTGTGCGCGAAATGTATTGTGTATAAGAATGTCTCTCGGAAACCTGTTTTTAAATGGTGAGAGGGGATCAACCATAACAAATGTAGAGTGAACGACCCAAATGTAAACACCACTGGTTTGGCAGAACCTTTGTGAAGGAACCGGTATAGCGAAGGGTCTATGTCAACAAAACAAACGAACAAAGGCCATAATCAGAGGAATTATTCTGGAAAAGAAAATTGTATCAAGTGCTCAAAAATTTATTCTTTTCCAGAACAGGGCAATTTGAAACGGCAACTTTAGGCCGAGCCCGAGAACCATAATTATAGATAATTGATTAATTAACTTTTATTGATATTAAATCTTACTATGTAAATATCTTTTTCTCATACTGCTTGTATATTTTAAGAAGGGTGATTTAACATTATGTATCTATCTAGGTTACTAATATTAGTAGAGTTATAAATGGTTTAATGTAAATAATTTAAGCGCTATGTTAAAATACTGTCCACGGTGGAATGTTTTAGCTACAGGAATAGTGCTTTCGAAGGCAGAAAACCTAGTTTTATTACCTCTCTTCGGTCGCAGTGCTATTATTCCTACAGCGAGGGTGTAGAGCCTTTGTCCCATTATTTGATAATTCGCCGTGACCAAGTGAGTGAGAAGGACAATCTAACGGTACATGTAGGAAAAGCCGCGATTTATATTAAAATTGGACCAATGAAATCCCTGGAAGTTTATTCGAAATAGTTAGACGCGTCGAGTCGCGCTAAAAATGTACCAATAGGAAAGGAAGCAGCCTCAGGAACCTGAGACTATAAATGGATCTGTTTGGGGAAAATTCGGGACAGTTTGTCATGTGTGGTCAGGGAGAGATGCTGCAGGATGCGTGAGATATCGCGCCAAGAAGGGAATCAAGTCAGCTTTGTAATGTCAGCTTAGTATTGCATTTTATTCGAGACAGTTCTGGTAATGTGTGGTCAGGGAGAGATGCTGCAGGATGTGTGAGATATCGCGCCAAAAAGGGAATCAAGTCAAATTTGTCATGTCAGCTTAGTATTGCATTTTATTCGAGAGTTTTCGTAATGTGTAGTCAGGGAGAGATGCTGCAGAATGTGTGAGATATCGCGCCAAAACAGGGAATCAAAATAGTTTTAGCAACACACCTAAGATCCGCTACTCTGAAAGCGACAATAAGAATAGTTATATTTCGTGCCATATCCACGCCATAGTTTAACAGCGGTGGACAGTATTTTACAGCGGCAATACCAGTTTTGATACTACGAGTGTTAATTAAATAAACAGAAACGGCAGTGTCATCTTTTCATAAACAAAGCAAGTCTATGTCTTCCTATATCACCACCCGAGATCTACGTTTTCCTTTACCGAGGATAAGTCCATGCTCCCATATAATTTAAGGAAAATTACTGCAGCTAGCCGAGGATAAATTGAAGAACCAACACGCTGAGAACTTCTGGAAGCAACGGATGAGGAGGTGATCGCCGCAAACTGGCTCCCAAAAGTGGGGCTAACAAACTTTAAGATCGCCGCAACCCGAGTCCTCGGCTTTGGTTTAGGAACATTTTGAGCATTCACCGCAGAAATCTACAAAGCAATGTGCACGTGAGACTTCCAGGGTACTGGATAGGACGAAGAGGTCCGATTAAGTTTTCACCGCGTTCTCTGGATCTAACTCTGTTGGACTTGTACCTATGGGGAACTCTTAAGAATGCTGTATACTGTAGAAAACCAGCTACTCTGGCAACCCTTCAGGAAGAAATTGATACGTCATGTGCTGCAATCGCTGAGGACACTTTCGTAAACATTGTGGCAGTATTTGTATCACAATAATGTAAATGCTAGAGTGATTGTAGTGTAAATAAGCATTATTGTATGACATTGATTTGAGATGTTTAATTATAAGCATTGTTAGGAAATAAGTTTACACGGCCTCACTGAAACTGACAATAAGAGTGGATAACAATGAGCGAGGGGGTGAGTTGAATATTAATTAGAAGAGACAAACAAATGACGTCAGATTGGCGCGCTTTTCTGAGAAATGGAGGGAATTTCTTCCCTAGAGCATATGTTTTCGTAATTTTTGATTGAATATAAAAATAGACGCTAATGTGGCGCGTTTTATTAACCAATAGCAGCTCGGTTATAATCTTTAGGCATATCGGGGTGTGGGAGTATAAAAAGCTAAAGCCAGAAGCAAGTATTGCCCAGTTCAAAAAAATCATCCACGCGTTACACGTCGCTGAGTCCAACAGAATCATTCAGAAGTTAAACGTCGCTTAGTTCATCAGAATCGTTCACGAGTTACACGTCGCAATTCTACAGAATCTCTCGCGTCTTTAAGTTTGTTATAAATGTGAAACACGCGAATTAATAATGTGCAGTAAATAAGTGATTATAGTGATATAAGAAAATATAACAGTTTCAGTCTGGCGTGTATGAAAAGTCAATATGTGAAATTGAATAATGTGTGACGACAATAAAAGTGTAAAAACAAATCCTTTTATCAGTGTTATCTTTCAGTAAAAACTCCTTTCCGTTTACACACCTTGATCAAGAGATATGCTCGACTGAATAATAATAATAGCTAGCCGGAGGACAATGAACCCAACATTCAAAGTAGTAATACAATAACAGGCGCCCAGCAAAAGATAACACGAAGTGACCGCGACAAATTGGCTTCCATACGTGGTGCATATAAACATGAAGCATCTTTCTTCCAACAAACCATAATGTTACTTCAACATTACTCGATCAGTAGTTCAACGTACTCAAGGTTATCGACGCCGGTGGTGGGAATTTTGAGCAAGTTGTAATTATAAAAACCTAAGATGATTAGTGCTCATCATTTGCTGTTTGTTTGAATTTAGCTTTGTTATGTAAACACAGTTTTTTTCTTTGCTTGAAGTGTGTGTACATTTTTTGGCACCCTCTAAATAATACATTGGGTCAAAGTTTTCATCATTTTCTTACTCCTTGATTTTTAGTTATTGCTTCCGATTTTATTGTGCCTAAGTTTAAAAAAACTTAAGTATTTGTGAATATGCCTTTAAATAAATCTAAAAAATTTTAACACTTAAATGATTTCAGTCTAATTATATAAAATATTAATTCAATAACAGCCCGCCTTAAAGCAATATGTGTATTTAACAATATATAAAAAGTGTATATTACAGTCATTGTATATGTTTATATTATTGTGTCCATGTGTAATAATGCTATGTAACAATGCTGTGAGAAATAGGTCAAAGGTTTTTAATAAAGAGTCAACTGAAAAATTCAACGCCACAGCCGGGATTTGAACACGGTTCTCCCGCTCTCCATGCGGTTGCTCTAACCATTGTGCTACTGTGACAACATGCCGGTGGGGCATTGAATTCTCCAATTGACCCAAATTGTTTCCCAGACATACTAAGGCATCTCCCTCGAATGACAAACTTAGCGGCAACCTGCTTATTACAAGTACTTCAGTGCTGGGTGCATATATTGTTAAGTGTTTTAATTATTTTTGTTGCTGTTATTATATAAATTAATTATGCTTTTAATAGACCTTAGCCTGGTCTAGCTCAAAGGTTGCTAAAAATGAGGTAACCTTGAGGCAATTATGAATTAAAAAGTTTAAATACTACTTGTGATTCTAGAAAGCAATAATGTAATTTTAGTGACAGTTAAAAAAACAGCCAATCAACAACCAAAAAAAACTTTAGTTAAATGACGGTATTCTATTGGATTAGGAATAGCCAATCAGAGACTTGAAACACAGAAATTTACAAGTTTTGGCGATTGAAATCAGTTCAGTTGCCTGCAGACAGTGATTGTAACCGGTTGCGAGATGCGTCCTCGAGAGATTTAATACTTTCATGTGAGAGGAAAAATAAGTTTACGTGTTAAAAGTGTAATTAATTAATAAAAAGAACCTCACAGCTCTCTATATCAGTGAAGTGTTATTTAAATCGTATCAAGCATTAATAAAAGGAGTGAAGTAAAATTATAATCTGTGTAAGCCTACATTCTTAGTCGCACCACAACCCTACCAAGACATCCATGTCTCTAAAACAAATACTGACGTAGCCGAGGCAAACATAAATATATAATATTTAAAGAAACAGTCAAATTACAAAGTTAATATTTTTTAAACTTGGGGCAAAGGCCACCTGAAAGTACACTTGGGGCGAAGGCTACCGGAAACCGGGTACCATACGTGCGGTTGCGAACAAACTTCAAGTTGGGCTCCCCAAAAGTTGAAATATAATACAACTCCTTCAATACAAACTATCTCAAATTGACGCCCAAAGCGTAGTGCTAAAAATTCGTAAAAATAATTTACCCTCAAATTGGCGTCCATACGTGTAGCTAATAAATATTACTTCTTCAAGTGTTCTAAATATATCCCCGCTTATCCATTATTTTCCAAAAAGAAAAAAAAAAAAAAGAAAAGTTTGTATTCATAAAATCGAATGCCTTTTCAAAGTAAAAGAAAAGCAATATGATATTTAAATATAAGGATAATAAAAGCAATCTCTTAGTGCTGCTGTGGCTCTACTTTGGTGTTATGACAAGGTTGGTTAGTTTTTAAAAGAAATAACTGTTGATTCATTTTAATCAAGTGATGGTACCTATATAAATAGTTAAGAAAATTATCCTAACTTCCTTAATAAACAAACTTATGGTATAAAAAGCTTAAAAGGCCTGTGTCCTGTAAGCATTTCAGTGTGAAATCTGCAATAGCATCTGAGATAATGAGTCATGAACTTAGCAGATTCAATATTGCTGGGATAGGCCTTTTATAGGTATAGGTATAGTTGTAGGTTATACAACGGAGGGGCACACCTCACGTACTGCGACCCACATAGATCTATTGTGAATACCGGGCCTCCAGGAGGAAAGGATGAAGTGAAGGAACCACAGGAGACTACAGGCAGCAAGCAGACAGGCCACAGAGACGCGCGGGAGTCCCAAACAATTCCAGGCGCAAAGCTACCTGTCACTGACGAACCTGCCTACAGACTGCAAAGAATGACCTGTCGACGATGCAGCAATACACGGAGACTACTTTTTCTTTTGAACAAGCATCCGAATCATCTGTCCGGCACAGCCATTCACCATGGGATCTGCAACGCGGTCGCTGTATGCTGGGGCCACTGCATCCTCAACTGCATCGCAGTGAGCTCGGTATACTTCTTCTGCGCACTAGTGATGAATGACCCGCCACAGGCTACATTTATAATTGTTATATTCGTACTGCGTCACTTGCTACCTTCTGTTTGTGCTGTGAGCACTAGAGTTTGTGCAACTAAAAGGTGAAAACTTGTTCAAGACATCTGTGTTGTGCATTATTTGCTTATAGTGTTCTTGTTGCTCTTCTTATTAGTCTACTGAAATGCCTTTTGATAAATTCACGTTTCTACAATGCATTTTTATGTACGATACATAAAAAAGCCAAATCAGCTAGACATGTGTGTAGACATCACGAGAAATTTCTTGGCATCCGAGTATCAGATAGAGAAACTGTTAGACCTCTGTTTAGTAAGTAATATTTTAACAAAGGAAAGCATTGACGAAATTGGTGCATCATTCGAAAGCACCATTTTAAAGTTTATGGGCGCAATCTTCGCATCGCGCGCCTCTCACCAAGGTTCAGTCCCAGGGAACCGCAATGTGGGATTTGTGGTGGACAAAGCGGCGTCTGCGCAGGTATTCTCCGAGTTCTCCGGTTTGCCCCTGCCATTCATTTCACCAATGGCTCCATCCTCATTTTTCCTTTCATTCGTCTCATACCAGGCTTCGGGATGATCACCAATCCTGGCTGTTGCATCTGATCTATTGTTTATGTTCCCCAACTAGCTCTGTCCCAAGCACCCGCTTATAAGTCCTGGGGGTGTAAGCCCTAGCGATGGAGAGGGTAAATAGATAAACATAAGGAACAGAAGAAATTATGAGACTTACGTAAGAAGAACTTACGTGTCTGAATGGAAATTTCATCCGAAGATGCCAGGAATGCCTGAATGCAGACGGACATCACTTTCAACAACACTTATAACTAGGCAGTACTAATTGGAAGTTGTTATTTTGTTGTAGGAGTTGTAGTTCAGCTGTTGGGAGCCGAATTTGAAGTAGCAGCAACCTCACGTATGGTAAAAAGTTTCCGGTAGCCTTCGCCCCAAATGTACTTTCCGGTCGCGTTTGCCCCCCCCCCAAAATGTTTTACAAAAAATTAACATTGTAATTTTTACTGCTTCTTTAAATACTGTATATTTATGTTTGCCTCGGCTGCGTCAGCATTTATTTTTAGAGACATGAATGTTTTAGCAGAGAGGTGGTGCGACTGAAGAATGTGGGCTTACACAGATTATAATTTTACTTCACTCCTTTTATTAATGCTTGACACGATTTAAAAAAAACACTTCACTGATATAGAGAGCTGTGAGATTCTTTTCTTAATTACTTGCACTTTTTAACACGTAAACTATTTTCTCGAGGACACGTCTTGCGTCCAGTTATGAGCACTTTCTACAAGCAACTGACTTGATTTCAACCGTCTACATTTGTAAATTTCTGTATTTTAAGTCTCTGATTGGCTATTCATAATCCAATAGAATACTTTTATTTAACTTAAGCTTTTTTCTGGTTGTTCATTGGTTATTTTATAAACTGTCTCAAAAATTACTTATTGTGTTACTCCAATAATGACCAGTAATATCAAATAAACATTCTGACTCATTATTGCCTCAAGGTTACCTCATTGTTACCTCATTGTTAGCAACTTTTAACCTATTATTCTCACAGCTCCTACATTATTAAATTACATAATACATTCGCATAACATTGTTGCACATGTATAAAATAATATAAACATATACAATGACTGCAATATACGCTTTTTATATATTGTTACATACACATATTGCTTTAAGGCAGGCTGTTATTATATTTTATATTACATAATTTGACTGAAAATCATTTAAGGGTTAAAAAATACTGCCTCAATTATAGTGCATGTTACTATCATTCGTGAGTATACCCAGTGTAAATACACAACACGTATATGCGCGATCTTCTGCCTCGCAATATAATGAACGCTGTGTAGATGCACACCTTAATTGTGGTAGATGAGAAACGACCAGGCATTCTTATACCGACCAGGGAAAACCACGAAAACCCAATGGCTTTGTGGGCGGTCATAAAGAATCGAACCCTGCCACTCTTGAATGCGAGCCTCACAGGTTACCGCGGGGCCATCTCATGATTTGCAGTGATCAAGTTACCTGTGTTTTTACTGGTTGTGCATCTAATGAACTTTCATACCAGAAAAGTGCTTTTAAATGTTAAATTACCTTACGGTTTATAGCGATTTTACGAAGTGTACGCGCGAGGTAAGCTTTAATGCCTTCCGAGTGTATAAGACAAAAGAAAGAGATAAAGAGAGTTCTCTGCAAAGCGAGCAACGCATTAAACAGTCATTTTGCCTGCCAAGAGCTGCCTATTTACATAAACTGCGCTGCGTTTTATCCTAAACTTCTTTTCAAAAGTGTAAGTAGTGTATTTATGTTGAGAATATGTAACTTTATCTCTATGGAAGCGGATAGCAGAGGAAAAAGTTTCTTGTGTGTCCACTATTATTTCGTCGTCATCATTTCTATAAACTGCAATATAGTTTGGTTTTATTTGCACTCTTTAAGGTGCCTTAATTCGCAATTATTCCGATATTAGCAGGTATTTACAATGAGAAACATACATTCACATGACCTTCTCCACACTGTATTGTTTACTAGTGGGTATACGAACTATTCTTAATAAAGCTTATTTTTCTATCTACTTCATTTTAATTGAAATAGCTTTTTGTAAGAATAGCTTTCGTTATACATACAAAGGGAATAGGAATAGTCAAACGTTTTAGAACTCCATACTCTTTCTATATCGCGAAAAACACTGAAAATGGACGGTACTTAAAAAGAATAAAACGGTTGATGCCACAAAAAAGTTATTAGAAGTAAGTCGTTTGTTATAAACATATCTAAGTTATTGTGTTTTCGTCTTTAGCTTCGAGTTTGCCAGTAATGCAAGAATATATAAAATATCCTCTGAATGATGAGGACTTTAAAGGATATTTGTACAAAAAATAAAGATATGAATTTTATTTGGCATGTAAATATTTTAGTATATAGTATTTTAAACAAAATAGTCATTTCTTTACAAAATCAAACATTTCGAAAATGTTCCATATAAAGGGCAGATTTTGCAGGGTAATTCTATTCAAAATCATAGTTTCGCATTTTTGGAAGATAGCGGATAAATACCAAGTTTGGTATTTATACGATTTTACGTTTTTGAGTTATGCTACTTACACACACGCGCGCACACACAGGGACCTTTCTCCAAAAATGCTCTTGCTGGATTCATGGGCCCTCAAAACATATTTCCGGTGAAATCTCAGTATCGAATTTTAGGGCGGAATACAATACGCTCTACCTAATACGAGTATATATGTATGTATATATGTATGTATAAAATTTAGATTGAGTTTTATTTATGGACGCTCTTTAACTACTATTGATCTTAGCGTCCCATTCCATACTGGGCGTGAAAGACCGGTAATTTTGCTCAGATGCCTCTTTATCAGGTTTGAGGTTCTTTTACGTGCCGTAAATCTATGACACGGAACCACCGGCTCTACTTCCCTTCCGAAGGAAGCCATGCTAAGGATTTTTACGCTCGAAAAAAAATCTATCGCCCTCCGCTGGGTTTGAACCATCGACCTTGAGAACTAGAGTCTAGCACGGTACCACTAGTCCACGGAGGACGGCATGTGTATGTATATATATATATATATATATATATATATAATGTATGTGGTACAGAAAGTAAAACTGTAGAAGCAGAAAATGCTAATGATGGTTGTAGCGATTAATAATAACAATGACATATTTATTAGTGATTTTTATATTAATTTGGCTTTCCTCAAACGTAATATAACATAAACTGTATAAACTCAGTTTTCATACATAATTTAATTCCGTTTTTATTTGATATTGTTCTCTATTTCCTCCTTAACCAGCATCTGATTCTTGCAATAGTTTTTAATCCCATACGCTTTTGTTATTTTCCCAATCTAACCTTTGTTTCGTCATTCTTTCTTATTACTGCCTTTGGAAATATTCCATTCTTACTTTCCCTATCATATACCTAGCGGGTATAGTAGTACATCCCCTCCAAAATATCGATATAGAAATTTCACTGAAAGTCAAACGCCCTGAATTATGAATGAAATATATAAATAGCACTGATATTTAAATTCAGTGCTTTCCAAAGATGCTACACGAAGATTTTTTAGGAAAATCCCCCCACTTCAAACTGCGCAAAATGACTTAAAACGACAGCAGTGCTACAAACATGCATCAAGAGGACGGCAGGCACCTCCCAGGAGAAGCAAGCAAACCAAGAGCTTGTAGACATTGTACATCGACAGCTGCTAGACAAGCACGGAGTTACTTGAGAGACACTTGGCACATCGCTTTGCGATGGCAAAATTCAACATTTGGACTAATCTAAATTACTCTACAGTCATTTGGTAATTATATAAAAATTTCTTTGCTCGCGATTCCGCGATATACATTATATGAGTAAGGGGTCACATATATTAGGTATGTCATGAGTATATAATTTGTAAAGAATAGGATAGAAGTTTTTAATGTAGAGTCAACTGAGAATTCAATATCACAGCCTGGATTTGAACACGGTTCTTGCGCTCTCCGGCGGCCTAGAGCAGACTAAGGTCTCCAAAAGTATAATTAATTCCAATTGTGCGTGTATATATAATAAAAGAAAAGCTTTAAGAAACCTATACGCACCCACTATTAAAGTACTTGCGACGGCAGGTTGACACTGAGATTGTCATCTCTAGTGAGAAGCCTTAAGTGATCCGTCTGGGAAACATCTTGAGTCAATTGGGGAATTCAATGTTCCACCTGCCTGTTGTCACAGTAGATCAATGGTGTTATCAACCGCACGTAGAGCGGGAGAACCATTTTCAAATCCCGGCTGTGGTATAGAATTTTTCAGTTGACTCTAATATTAAAAAATCTGATGTGTTACACTCACATGACTTTCTCTACTCTTGTACAAACTATTTTTATAAACGCTTATTCTCCATCTACTTCATGTTAATCCAGATAAACATTTGCAGACTCTATCTTATTGCTAATTTTCTTGTAGACGTAAGGGGAATATATATTTTCAAGGGCAATATATAAATACAGTAGCCTTTAAGCACATACATATCTCTTAATAGCTGGTTGGCTAGGTGCAGGATCATTCCCTTTGCCACAGATTAATACTCTTTGCATATCCAAGACAAAAAAAAATGAATAACGAATTCCCATTTGAGAAAATAACTATTGAAAAATTTAAGGGAATAACCAGCAATATCTCGAAAATGGTTCACTCAACAAAAAAAATGTATATGACATAAATTGTGTATTTTAACGCGATATACATTTTTGTGTAGTAAACTTTTGTCTATCTCTTATGGTTTACCGGTTATGCAAAAGTCGTTCACAATGAAGAATACTTTTGGAGACATTCCCAGGAAATTCAAGATATACATTTTATTTGTCATGAAAATATCTTAAACATATGATATTTTAATCAAAATCGTTAGAGCCATTTTTCAGAAAATTAAAATTTTAGAAAAATTTTACATGTAAAGGGTAATCTGGGGTGGGTGGATTTTCTTGAAAACCTTCGTGTCGCATCTCTGGAAGATAATGAACCTAAATACCAAGTTGGTGTTTATACGACTGTTCGTTTCTGAGTTATGCTGTTCACAGACAGACACACACACACACAGACACACAGACACACACACGGACATGTTTCCAAAAATGGTTTTTTTGGATTCAGGGGGTCTCAAAAATGTATTTCCGGTGAAATCTCGGTATCGAATTTTTGGGTAGAATACAATACTTCCCCTACGTACTATACGTAGTAGAGAAAATAAAACGTGTTGCTTTCGCTCTACTTTAATCGCCTTCTAAATTCATTTGATAAGTATTCAAAGCTTCTGTAAGTTCAATAAACAAGGAAATATACAGTAAAGTTGTTTATTACGGTGTAACGATATTAGTTTGTCCTCATAAATTTAGCCCAGAATGCAGTCTCTTGTCCATATTTTGCATTCATATGCTGTAGTTGTTGCCACTGGATCTTCCGCATCATTTACAAGATGCGAAATGTAGAATATGTTACATTTGTTTTCCAGTGTGACATCTGACCCCAGTTACGCTTGAGTCATTATGCTGCGGCGGTAAACTGCAGTGCGAAAGAGCGATAACCCCACCCCGAAATAATGGGGAATGCCACCTCGCGTGAAATGACGCGCTTCAGATACTCCTGTTTTAGTTTGTTTAATAGTATTTGATATTCTCAACTTGTGGAAACTTGGCACGACTGTGACAGTGACAAATGACTGCCGTAGTCTGCTGATTGTCATGGCACTGAGCAGATCCATTTCGGTTATAGATGCCGCTGGAATGTTGGGTCCTTCATTTGCATAATGCGGTTGCAAATTCACTGAACATTTAGCAGACAGCAGAAGAAGTGTACTGGTATACACGAGTTCTATTTATCGTATAAATGAAGGGCTACTGGTTTACATGTTTTAAACTAGTGTGGAACCACTAGCATTCATCGAAAACATTCACTTTAATTGTATTCTGTGAGGCAATATTTTATATCCTAACATGCTGTGAATGTCAGAGTGATTATAGTGTAAATTAATATTATTGTATGTACATGATTTTAGATGTTTGTTAGCCATAAGAATTGTTAGGAAATAAGTCTGCACAGTCTAACTGAAACTGACAATAGAAGTGGGTAACAATAAACCGAGAGGGTGAGTTGATTGTTACTAATAAGAGAAATTGTCGTCAGGGTAGCGTGCCTATTTTTAGAAATGGAGGGAATATCTTCCCTAGAGCATGTATGTTAATAGTAGTAATTGGCTGATCAAAACAGACGCTAAAGTTGGCGCAATTTGGTAACCAATAGGAGCTAGATTATAATGTTTAGGCAATTCGAGGAGAAGGAGTATATATTCTCGAGTCATAAGGAAGTGTCGCACAGTTCTGAAGAATCTCTCACGAGGTGCACGTCGCAGAATTAGTTACAAAAATGTAAAGTACACGAAGTAATTGGTGCGCGGCAACTAAAACGACTGTAGTTACATTCGGAAATATCACAGTTTCAGTCAGGCGTGTATAAAGATTATATATGTCAATTATTAATTAAGCGTGATGGCCATAAAAGTCTAGATTCAGATTTTTTATCAGTGTTATCTTTAGTAACAATTCCTAGACGAAACCCGGTGGAGAGCAATGGATTTTTTTTCGGGCGTCAAACTCCTTAGCATGGCTTCCTTTGGAAGGGAAGTCGTAGACTTCCGGTACGTAGAACAATCTCAAGCCTGATAAAGAGGCCTCTGAGCAAAGTTATCGGTCTTTCACGCCCAACATAGAATGGGATGCTAAGTACCATAGTAGTTGAGCGTCCCTAAATAAAACTCAATTTAATTTAATTTGACTCTCCTTTCTCACATTTCCTGTACCCATTGTCTTCCTTGTTATATGTTTCAGGCTTGTAGGACCAGGAGATGGTGTTCGGCAGGTTGCGGAGTCCCTGCGGCACTGCTGTCTCCACCGGGTGGGCTCCGACCCGGGGACGCTGGAGAATAGTTGTGGGCAGGACCGGGTGGCGTAAGATGCGTTCTGTCTAGAAACGCTAGGGACCCCGTCCACGCTTGCGCCCGTCGTCATCCGGAGTTGGTTGAATTTCGGGTCTCTTCCCTCATGTTTCTGTCCCAGGTTCACGTTGGAAGCAAAAAAGCCGTTAGGGCCTATGTGCAATGCCCTGCCCCGCTCTCCAGGATCCCTCTGTAATATGTATAACTTTACCTTTTACATTTTAAAGGGAACATTCAAGAGTAAAACAATTTGATGTTGCATCAACATGACACAGCCTGAAGCTTCGAGGTAACGTATGAGATTTGCATTGGGGAGGTCGCGGATTCGCTTCCCCGGGACCACCCATTCAGACCCATGGGTTTTTCGTGGTTTCCCCGGGTCGGTAGGCGAATTCTGGGATAGTTTCTCCTTTACAACAATTCCTTTCCATCATTTCCACTTCATTCAGGTGTGCTTCTAGGTTTCGCAGCATATGACGGTGCTGAGCAGATGGTGCGGATGTTTGATCAAAGGAAAGAACACTCTCCATGGACACTGGAGGGCTATTTGTTCGACTGGTCGTTGATCGCCCTCTTTAGGCAGCGTCAGCAGTGTGACGGGTCTTCGAGCCTGGAATTGTTAGGGAAATCCGCGGGTCTTTTTGTCCTGTCTGCTTGCGGTCTGTAGTCTCCTTCATAGGTTCCCTCATTTCATCTCTTCCTACTGGGGGTGGTAGCACAATGGATTTACTTAGGTCTAAGTGGAGAGGTGTTCCCCTCTGTTGCATAACCCTAATCCCTAACCCTACATAAACATGATATGTTCTAGTCACTGTTCATTACTCTAGTCAATATAAGAAGAATATAATATGCTAAAGCCATAGTCAGATATTAGAAGGCGAGTTGCTACGTGATGTATTTGAAATTACATCATGCCCCTGGCATTACCACATGAGAAACGAACAGCGAATTAACTTGAAAAAAATCTGATGTGTTAAACTCACATGACTTTATCTACCCTTGTACAAACTATTTTTACAAACGCTTATTCTCCATATGCTTCATGTCAATCGAGATATCAATCTTATTGCTAATTTTCTTGTAGATGCAGGGGGAATATGGTAGGTTTTAAGCGATAGTCAAATATTTTAAGCGCTGGTTGCTATGTTAGTATTCCATTCCCTTTGCATTCCCAGGACAAAACAAAATGAATAACGAATTTGAGAAAAAGTATAAGTATTGGAAAATTTAAGGGAAATACAAGCAATATCTCGAAAATAGTTCACTCAACAAAAAACATGTATATGACATAAATGTGCATTTTAACGCGATCTACATTTTTGTGTGGTAAAATTTTGTCTATCTCTTATGGTTTACCATTTATGCAAAAGTCGTTCATAATGAAGAATAGTTTTGGAGACATTCCCAGCAAAATTTGAGATATACATTTCATTTGTCATAAAAATATCCTAAATATATGATATTTTAATCCAAATCGTTAGAGCCATTTTTGAGAAAATTTAAATTTTCGAAAAATATTCCATGTAAAGGGTAATCTGGGTGGGAGGATTTTCTTGAAAACCTTTTTATCGCATCTTTGGAAGATACTGAACCTAAATACCAAGTTTGGTGTTTATCCGACTGTTCGTTTCTGAGTTATGCTGTTCAGACAGACAGACACACACACGGACATGTTTCCAAAAATGCTTTTTTTGGTTTCAGGGGGTCCCAAAACATGTATTTCCGGTGAAATCTCGGTATCGATTTTTTGGGTTGAATACAATACCTCCCCTACTTACTATACGTAGTGGAGAAAGTAAAAAGGAATGCATTTCAATACTCAGATCAACAAAGAATATATCGTAAATGGTTAATACCATAAAACACTTTATTTCACATAATTTTTTTTCATAGCGATCTAAATTTTTTGTTGAGTAAAATTTTGTCTGTGGCTTACGGTTTACCAATTAAACAAAAGTCATTCAGGATGAAGACTTCACAAGTGATTTTCAAAAAATTCAATATATACAAATTGCCATGCAGATAACGTAAACGTGAGGATTTTAATCAAAATCTTAACCGTTGTTTTAAGAGTATAAAAATGGCGAACGTTCTTCTATACAAAGGATTGTTTTAGTGTGGGGGATTTTTTTGTAAAACCACATCTCTGGCAAACACTGAACTTGTATATCAAGTATTGAACACACTTATCGTTTTTGGACATGTTTTTAACACACACCTGGACCTTTCTCCTAAAATGCTTTTTTTTTGGTTCAGGAAGCCTCAAAATGTCGGTGAAACCTCGAGATCGAAGTTTTAGGTGAAACGAATTATTCGCTTCACTTGTAAGCAGTACAAGGTAAGAATCCGAATTTTGGAGATTTTTGTCAAAGTTATTTTATTTTCAATATATCTTCATTAATAGTCCAAAGGTTTTGACTGAATTCTGCTTCTGTGTTGCTAAAACTAAGATATTTAAATTCCTGTAGGAGTTCTAGAAGGGAGCATGGCCGAAGATTTTGCTCCTGCTTTTTATAATATAATGAAACTTAATTATATGTTCTAAATTACCTTTAATTATGACAGTATATTTAGTTAATTTGTGCGAATCAATCTAGGTATCACTGTTTAAAGCAACTAATTACAGACAAAGTTGCATATCTTTAAGTATATTTAAACTAATACAAAATTATCAAAATTAAAAATTTATAGCATCTGAGTCCAATTAATATTATTCAAAACATATCAGAACACCTACATTACAGTTAATATTAGCTTCCAAAATAGGGGTTAAATTTGTATACCATTTTCAAAACTAATTGTTTTGTTCATACGAATTACAGCTAAAGCTCTCAATCAATGATAAGCTTAAAATATCATAAATTTGGTCAGAGAGAAAAAAAGTTTTGAAAAACTCCCGCCTATCCTCTTTAAAATACTGATTTTATGCTGCTGATATTGTCTGCAAAAGACCTAAGCGTAACGTACAGAGAGAAAAGTTATTAAAAAGGTTTTGGTGCTTATTCATACATTCTATGCACTGTTTATTATACACTACGTGATCAAAAGTTTCCGGACCCCTGGCTGAAAATGACGTACAAGTTCGTGGCGCCCTCCATCAGTAAAGCTGGAAGTCAATATGTTGTTTGCCCACCGTTAGCCTTGACGACAGCGTTCACTTCCGCAGGCATACTTTAAATCAGGTACTGGAAGGTTTCTTGGGGAATGGCAGCCCATTCTTCACGGAGTGCGGAACTGAGGAGAGGTATCGATGTAGGTCGGTGAAGCCTGGCACGAATTCGGCGTTCCAAAACATCCCAAAGATGTTCTATAGGATTCAAGTCATGACTCTGTGCAGGCCAGTCCATTACAGGGATGTTACTGTCGTGTAACCACTCCGCTACAACAAGTGATCGTGTTGAAAGATGCAATCACCACCCCCGAATTGCTCTTCAACAGTGGAAAGCAAGAAGGTGCTTAAAATATCAATGTAGGTCTGCGCTGTGATTGTGCCACACAAAACAAACAAGGGATGCAAGCCCCCTCCGGAAAAACCGGACCACACCATAACAACACCACCTCCGAATTTCACTGTTGGCACTACACACGCTGGCAGGTGACGTTCATCGGACATTCGCTGTACCCACACCCTGCCATCGGATCACCACATTGTGTACCGTAATTCGTCACTCCACACAACGTTTTGCCACTGTTCAATCGTGAAATGTTGACGCTCCTTACACCAAGCCAGGCGTCGTTTGGCATTTTCCTGCGCGATGTGTGGCATATGAGCAGCCGCTCGACCATGGAATCCAAAGTTTCTCACCTCACGCCTAAATGTCATAGTACTTGGAGTGGATCCTGATGCAATTTGGAATTCCTCTGTCATGGGCTGGATAGATGTCTGCCTATTACTCTTTACGACCCTCCTCAAATGTCGGTGCTCTCTGTCAGTCAACAGACGAGGTCGGCCTGTACGCTTTTGTGCTGTACGTGTCTCTTCACGTTTCCATTTCACTATCAGATCAGAAACAGTGGACCTAGGGATGTTTGGGAGAGTGGAAATTTCGCGTACAGACCTCTGACACAAGTGACACCCAATCACCTGACCACGTTCGAAGTCCGCAAGTTCCACGGAGCGTCCCATTCTTCTGTTTCACGATGTCTAATGACTACTGAGGTCGCGGATAATGAGTACCAGCCAGTAGGTGGCAGCACAATGAACCTAAGATAAAAAGCGTATGTTTGTGTGGGGGTCTGGATACTTTTGGTCACATTGTGTATACTTATTTATATTCATGCCATCGTGTGGTTTGTACATTTTCCAGAAAAGATAATCTGTATTCGGTTAAAGCACAGATTCTAATATTTTAATAACTCCATTATTTGTTTCCAGAGTTTCTTTTGTTTTCCTTGACAAATGTACGCAGCTCACAAGAGAAAAATCAAACACTTCATAAACAAACCTGACTTGATATTCCTGTGAGAGTTGTCATGCGAGAGAAAGAAAAATTGGTTGCCAGGTTTACCTGCAATATCTCGAAATTGTAACTTGTCCTTAACGGATATGCTGTATGCAATGAAGATTGACATCCCTTCTGGGGCTGGAGAGGATCGGAGCTGTACTATCTCTTTATTCTCTTCCGAATGCGAGTAGACCTCTCAAAGCGAGCTTCTAGATGGGGGAAGGACGTAAGTAAATGTATTATTATTATTGTTATTATTATAATTATTATTATTATTATTATTATTATTATTATTATTATTATTATTATTATTATTATTATTATTATTATTATTATTTAAGCATTGAACTTCCTTCCAGCAAGGAAATTCGAAATAGGACTTTCAGGACTAGAAGACAGATATACTACACGTATATATCGTGCACAAATTGAGGCCCATTCTCCATTGATAGCCATTGTGTTTTTTCCTGCTTTAGGTTTGTACCTCCAGGTAACTAACTTTTGACTTCACCCAGCCGATATGAATTCTCTATGTGACTGCCTGATAAACAACATAGGAACATAGAAACTAAACAATGAACGATGTTAAAGTAGATTGTTTGTTACGGTATTTGCACCACGCTTTGGGCGTCAATTTGAAATAGTATGTATTGTTGTATTGAAGGAGCTGTATTATATTTCAACTTTTGGTGAACCGAAGTTGAAATTCGTTGCAACCACACGTGTAGTACCCGCTTTCCGGTAGCCTTCCCCCAAGTTTAAAAATATTAAGTTTGTAATTTAAACTCCTTCTTTAAATATTATTTATTTATGTTTGCCTCGGCTGCGTCAGTATTTATTTTAGAGACACGTTTCTCTTAGCAGGGTTGTGGTGCAACAAGAATGTAGGCTTACACAGATTATAATTTTACTTCACTTCTTTTGTTAATACTTGATACGATTTAAATAACACTTCACTGATAGAGAGCTATGAAATTCTTTTTATTAATTAATTACACTTTTTAACACGTAAACTTACATTTCGTCTCACTCGAATACATATTATATTTCTTGAGGACACTTTTTGTGTCTGGTTAGTAACGATGTCTGCAGGCAACTGAACTCTACATTTGCAAAATTCTCTCCTTTTCAGTTTCTGATTGGCTTATCCTACTCCAATAGAATACCTTCATTTAACTAAAGTCTTTTCTGGTTGTTGATTGGCTATTTTATAAACTGTCACTTAAATTATATTATTGTTGATCCAATAATGACTAGTGGCATTATTAAACATTGTTATTCATTATTGCCTCAAGGTTACCTCATTTTTAGCAAACTTTAACCTATTATTCTCACAGCTCCTACATTATTAAATTACGTAATGCATTCACATAACGTTATTGAACATGTTTACAATAATATAAGCATATGCAATGACTGTTACATACATTTTACAAATTATTACATACACATATTTCTTTAAGGCGGGCTGTTATTGAATTTACATATTATATAATTTGACTGAAAACATTTAAGTGTTAAAAACACAGCCTCAAAGTTTATAGTCTGTGAAATTAATGGGTAATTCGCATACCACCTCTATGAAAGAGTTTCCCAACGATTGGTTACAAGGAAAGGCTAAACCAATAACAATATAATTCGGCCTTCTAGAGGAATGGTTGAAGAATTATTTGCATGTGATGTTAAACTGAACAACTACACATTTACATATATGAGAGCTTTCATCAGCGACATGGAGACGAAGATTAAATTATTGCTTGTACTAAATGGCAATAAGAAAACGGTAATGTAGCATAAAAATATAAGGTTTAAGTTGTAAAGTTATCCTTCGGAAGTTGTGCTCGAAAAACAGATGTGGTCTCGCTGGTAGGGCTAGATTTGTCAGTACCAACATAAACAGCTCCGTTCCATTATGGGCCACAGTTTATGCACATGTACATCACGGAGATATTTTGTTACATTCGGGTCAACGGAGAGCAAGGGGGACGCTGCAGGAGGTTCGAATCACTTCTTAATATTTGTAAGTAATTAACAGCACATTTGGACCAAAACACATGTCTCATTTGAGCCAAAGGTGATGCATTTGTACCACTCGTAGTTTTCTAGAATGCCTGATATAACTACAACATCCAGATCAGCAGCCTTGGTAGAGCCATAAGAGCCTGTACCTTTTAGCTAGGGATATGGCAGTTTTTTGAGTAACCGTTATATCTTTCGCAGTTACAATGCGTTAATGATTATATGTAACAGTTACCAGACGATTAAGTTATTTGTTTTCATGGTTATTATATTCCCATTTACATTACATTAACGTTTACCAGATACGAGAAGACGTAACTATGTTTCAATATGAACGATGACGTTTGAGCTTAACACCCCGCGGATATTACTAAACAGCAATGCTCTTTATTCATACCCATCTATCCGCGTTGTATAAAACCTCGTGCGCCTATAATCGTATACATACGATTATTCACATATGAATAACCATCTTAATGCAATGCATGTAGCTTTACTGCCTGAGTGCTGGCTGACCTGTCATCTGTGACATAAATAAGCGGTAGGCAACACGCTGTAATAAATATGTACCTGAGACTGCGTGCGAGGATGCCTCCAGTTGTAAACGTATATTGAGGTTAGTAGTTTGCGGTAAACGATACCAGTGCCACACACATGCAGTGGAGCATGTCACCAAGGTGGGGAACTGTCTCGTTTCTTCAGTAACCGTTAACGCGATTACTAGCTGTCTTTGTTACTTTAGTAACTGTTATGGGGTGACTAAGTACTACGTAATCGTTACTTGGTAACCGTTATTGAGTAACTGGTTACTTTGTATTCGTTACTCTGGACAAGTTATTGAACAACTTGTTACTTTGTATTCGTTACTTTAGAAACCGTTATTGGGTAACTAGTTATCTTGTAATCGTTACCTTGGTAACCATTATTGGTTAAGGTTAGTTTGTAATCATTACTTTGGTAACGTTATTGGGTAACTAGTTATTTTGTATTCCTTACTTTGGTAACCGTTATTATGTAACTGGTTGCTTTGTAACCATTAGTTAGGTAACCGTTTTTGGGTAACTAGTTGCTTTGGTAACAGTTATTGTGTAACTAGCTATTTTGTAATCGTTGGTTTCGTAACCATTTTTGGGTAAGTAGTTACTTATAATTGTTACTTTGGTAACGTTATTGGATAACTAGGTACTTTGTAATCGTTACTTCGGTAACCGTTATTGGGTAACTAGTTACTTGTAATCGTTAACTTGGTAACCGTTATTGGGGTACCTAGATACCTTATAGTCGTTACTTTGGTAACCGTTATTGGGTAACTAGTTACTTGTAATCGTTAACTTGGTAACCGTTATTGGGGTACCTAGATACCTTATAATCGTTACTTTGGTAACCGTTATTGGGTAACTAGTTACTTGTAATCGTTACTTTGGTAACCGTTATTGGGGTACCTAGATACCTTATAATCGTTACTTTGGTAACCGTTATTGGGTAACTAGATAATTTGTAATCGTTAATTTGTAAACCGTTATTGGGCACGTAGATACTTTGTAATCGTTACTTTGGTAACCGTTATTGGGTAAGTAGTTACTTGTAATCGTTACTTTGGTAACCGTTATTGGGTAACTAGCTGCTTTGGTAACAGTTATTGTGTAACAAGCTACTTTGTAATCGTTGGTTTGGTAACCGTTATTGGGTACCTAGATAATTTGGAAACCGTTATTGGGTAACTAGTAACCTGTAATCGTTACTTTGGTAACCGTTATAGGGTAGGTAGATACTTGTAATCGTTACTTTGGTAACCGTAATTGGGTAACTAGTTGCCTTGGTAACAGCTATTGTGTAACTAGCTACTTTGTAATTGTTGGTTTGGTAACCGTTTTTGGGTAAGTAGTTACTTGTAATCGTTACTATGGTAACCATTATTGGGTAACTAGCTACTTTGTAATCGTTACTTTGATAACCGTTATTGGGTAAGTAGTTACGTGTAATCGTTACTTTGGTAACCGTTATTGGGTAACTAGTTGCTTTGGTAACAGTTATTGTGTAACTAGCTACTTTGTAATCGTTGGTTTGGTAACCGTTATTGGGTACCTAGATAATTTGGAAACCGTTATTGGGTAACTAGTTACCTGTAATCGTTACTTGGGTAACCGTTATTGGGTAAGTAGTTACTTGTAATCGTTACTTTGGTAACCGTTATTGGGTAAGTAGTTACTTGTAATCGTTACTTTGGTAACCGTTATTGGGTAACTAGTTGCTTTGGTAACAGTTATTGTGTAACTATCTACTTTGCAATCGTTGGTTTGGTAACCGTTTTTGGGTAAGTAGTTACTTGTAATCGTTACTTTGGTAACCATTATTGGGTAACTAGGTACTTTGTAATCGTTACTTTGGTAACTGTTATTGGGTAACTAGATACTTTGTAATCGTTACTTTGGTAACTGTTATTGGGTAACTAGATACTTTGTAATCGTTACTTTGGTAACCGTTATTGGGTAATTAGTTTCTTTTAATCGTTACTTTGGTAACCGTTATTGGGTAACTAGTTATTTGTAATCGTTACATTGGTAACCGTTATTGGGTAAGTAGTCACTTGTTATTGTTACTTTGGTAACCGTTATTTGGTAACTAGTTACTTGTAATCGTTACTTTGGTAACCGTTATTGGGTAACTAGTTACTTGTATTCGTTACTTAAGTAACCGTTATTGGGTAACTAGTTGCATTGTAACCGTTATTGGGTAACTAGTCACTTTGTATTCGTTCCTTTGGTAAACGTTACATTAAAGTAACTGTTACAGTGTAACCGTTACGCTATTTTCTGTCCATCCCTACTTTCAGCACAATTCAGAATAGGAACATACAGAGAATAACATTTGAAGATCACACATATCAAAATGAAATTTGGAAAAGGAAGTTTTAAACTATAATTTTAATAGTGTCATTTGATTTAAAGATAGTTATTATTCCTTACAGATTTACTAACTCTAATTGCAATGGATACATTTTTGTAAAAGAATTTATAAATGAGGTGATGACCATTTGAATGTTTGTCGCATAATTACGTGGAAATGAATTCTGATGAAGTGAATTCACAAACTGTTAAAACAGCCGTGAAAGCTAAATCAGAAAACCGATATGCTGAACCAAACAAAATGATTCTAAAGGTTTTGAATGGCTGCCACAGAATCGTTTCATTGTTTCTAAAACTCTCAACCCCACAGCAGCAATCCAAATACTGAGTTATGTGTTGAAAACAATTACAAACTACGTTATCCACAAACGCTAACCTTGCTTAAGAGGCAAGCTGACAAGAAAAAGCGTCATTTTGAGATTTATTTCACTTCAGACACATGTTATAGGCTTCGAAGATCAATGGCACCATTTAACCGCACGTTAACTAGTCACAAGCCAGTGCATAATGACAAGGAAGAAGTTCTTTTGGTCCAAGGGATGTGCTATAGTAGTCCAAAAGCATTGTTTGATTCCTGGCAAAAATTAAGTGGAGTTTGGCTCAAAAGGGATGCATTTCTTCATGAAACGATTACACTGAAGGCCAGAAAATAAATCATCTCTCCATTACCTGCCTATATTATTGTTACGATTCTGGAACATGCACTTTAAAATAAGTATATTTTACTTCATTACCTCCAGGACTTTTGTTTAATTGTCTGTTGTTGCTATAGTTACATGTTTTATGAATTAAAACATAAGCAATAGGCAAATATATTTATGGGTCATAAACTCAAAAAGATTTATTTTAAAACAATTGCTGTAAACATTTTAATGAGTGCTTACACAAAATCGTAGTCAAAATCTTAATGGAGAAATCTCAGTACTATTAGAATTATGCCAGAATTCTACTACATGTGTTTTTAAGGTAAGTACTGATAATTTTTAAAAGATAACAGAACAATATCTCCAAATACTTCATCATCATTCATTACCTTATACTTTACGCTACTTCTTCACATAGTCACCGTCGTCATTCGGGCACTTGTCGTAACGGGAAACCAGTTTTTGTATGGCTTTGTCAAAGAATGATGCCGCCTGTGATGAAAACCAAGTTTGCACTCTTTGTTTCACAATATCATCGTCCTTGAAATACTTTCCAAGGGATCTCTTCATATGAAGATACATGAAAGTTGCTTGGTGCCAAATCCCTTGGTAGGGAGGGTGGTCGAACTATTCCCAACCAAATTATGGGATCAGATCTTAAATTTTTTTGGCTGTATGTAGCCGGGCATTCTCGCTGATTGTTGTTTCTCCACAAACCCCCAAAAATTCGCGATAAATATTTGCTGGCGCAACATTTCTTGCATTCAAAAAACGAATCGCTAATCTGACTTCATAATCGGCGGGTCTTTCGATAGCTTTGACCACTTTGAAACGCTCTAACGACAGGAAAACAAAAAGTGGCGATCGTTCACAGCTGCGTCTGGCTTCCAATGAATGGAGGAAATGAGTGGAGGAGCTCAAAATCGCGACTGCAGCGCTGCAGCTGAAAAATATTAAAACAGTACTTCCTTTTAAAGTACCCTGGTATATAACGATCTCCTTTATTTAATAACATCAATATTTAAGGACCCATTATGCTTTATGAATAGCAGTTATGTTTTGAAGGACAAGTTGCTGTCTTCATCATAAGGAATTATTCACAGGCATATAACTTTAAATGATGCTGAAGTGATCGAATAGTATAGCATATCCGACTTCATTATACTTAGAACTTGTCTATGCCTTTCTACGCAAATTAAAAAAAAGTTCCCGGATAAAATACAGCTGTTAATATCTTAATGAGTTTTTACTTTCTCTACTACGTATAGTAAGTACGGGAAGTATTGTATTCCACCCAAAAATTCAATACCAAGATTTCACCGGAAATATATGTTTTGAGAGACCCTGAATCCAAAATAAAAGCATTTTTTTAAACATGTTCCTGTGTGTGTGTCTATGTGTGTGTCTGTGTCTTTGAACAGCATAACTCAGAAACGAACAGTCGGATAAACACCAAACTTGATATTTAGGTTCAGTATCTTCCAGAGATGCGACACGAAGGTTTTCAAGAAAATCCCCACCCCAGTTTACCCTTTACATGGAACATTTTTCGAAAATTTTGAGTTTCTCAAAAATGGCTCTAACGATTTTGATTAAAATATCATATGTTTAAGATATTTTCATGACAAATGAAATGTATATCTCGAATTTTCTGGGAATGTCCCCAAAAGTATTCTTAATTGTGAATGACTTTTGCATAACTGGTAAACCGTAAGTAGATAGACAAAATTTTACTACAGAAAAACTGTAGATCGCGTTAAAATACACAATTTATGTCATATACATTTTTTTGGAGTGAAACATTTTCGAGATATTGCTTGTTATTCCCTTAAATTGTCAAATACTTGTTCTCAAATGGAAATCGTTATTCATTTTTTATGCGCCACATAGCAACCAGCCCTTAAAAGATTTGACTATCGCTTAAATACTACCAATTTCCCTTGCATCTACAAGAAAATTAGCAATAAGATTAACCTATCGATACCTGGATTAACATGAAGCATATGGAAAATAAGCGTTTGTAAAAATAGTTTGTACAAGAGGAGAGAAAGTCATGTGTATGTATCACATCAGGTTTTTTAATATCACCATCTATTGTAAAAATACTGTATAATACCAAAACGCATCATATAACAGTGCATTTCATCTCGTCTGTTTCTAGAATTACCTCTCTCTTTGTAGGCGGACTTACGAGCCAATTCCTTAGGTCAGTAGCCTGTCGAGGAGCAAGCACGCTCTGGATCATAGCATATCAAGGATGGGTGTCCGATATGGCTGTAAAGAAGAAGAAAATGTAATGTAGTGATGAAAATGATAGGAAAATTCGCGGATCAAATTGTCCAACCCAGTATTCGCCTAGGAACTGAGGAAATCCGCGAAGAAACCTTCGGTCAAGTTGGTCGGTCCCGGAGGTTGAACCCGGGATCTCCCGAATGGGAGTCACTCACGCTACCGGCGCCACCTCGCTTGGTTAATGCTAGCTTTACCGAGCGGAATGGCTCGGCCATCACATCAATAGTGATGGCAGTTTTCTCGAGGCACTTTGTTGGCTGCTACTCAACTTGTCTCTCCTTCTACCTGCTGGAGAGTATTATATGGCAACAACGGAGAAGCTTGCTTTCATCTAAACTTCTCAATGTAGCATCATCATCGGCCGCAATTGTACCTTTGGGTGAATTCACCCAAAAACTTCCGATGTGTCACATTCAAATAACTTTCTCTAACCTCTATCACTTATTAGTGTGTATACTAGCTATTCTTACCGAAGCCTATCTTTCTATCTATATCATTTTAATCCAAATGAACCTGCAGGAGTAGCTACAATAGACATTTCGGTACAAATAGAAAGAATAACATAATAGCGATTTTTACTTTTATCATCTAATATAGCAGCTACGCAATACGCTGCCTTAAAATTCCATGCTGTTTCCATGCAACTGCGAGGAAAAACTGAATGTTGACAGGTCTTTAAAGAATGACCAAGTAATCAGCAATTTGAACCAATAATAATGGATATATCGGAAATAGTGGATTTCGCAAAAAGCTATTAGAAAAGAAATTGTGTATTTTGAAGAGATTTGCAATTCTTGCGTAGTACACTGCTTAACGTTTAGCAGTT
The DNA here is from genome assembly GCA_030765065.1 of Deroplatys truncata. Classification (NCBI taxonomy): domain Eukaryota; kingdom Metazoa; phylum Arthropoda; class Insecta; order Mantodea; family Mantidae; genus Deroplatys; species Deroplatys truncata. The sequence goes on along the minus strand of CM060985.1, from coordinate 152,623,140 downwards.
ATACAAGATTATACAAAATTCCTTCCGAATGATTTGGACTTCATAGGCTATTCCCAGAAAATTCAAGATATCAATTTAAATTTTTTATGTAAAGATCTCTAATTTGTAATATTTTAATCAAAACCGTTAAGGCCGGTTTTTAGAAAATTAAAACTATCGTAAAAGTTTTATGTAAAGTCTACTTTGGGGCGGGGGAATTATCTTGTAAAATGCTCGTGTCGTATCTTTGGAAGATACGGAAACTATTTATACAACTTTTGGTTTTTGAGTTATACTGTTCACCGACACACAGACAAGGAACTTTTTAATTCATGGGACTTCAAATGATGAGGTGAAACCCGGTGAAATCTCGGTATCGAATTTTTGGATGGAATGCAATACCTTTTCTTCCTATTAGGTACGTGATAAAAAAAAGTAAAAAGCGAAATTCTGAAAATATTCCAGTTTTGGTTTTGTGTTTTCGTAAAATCTATTATGACCTAACAATTAATTTCAGTTTTGCTTCCTTTAGCAGGAGTAAGTACAGTTATTATCATTAAATTATGCAGCAATTCATTGTGGTTTAATAATGTTGTGATGTGTATTATAATACTATTGGTACGAGGAAATCAACCTAAGTTTTCAAAAAAGGAAAAAGCTAACTTTCCTTACAAACACCCGTGTTATCAGTTCAACTAATGCTATCAATAACGCCACGTATTTAACTGTATAATACAGTATTTGTTATTATACATAAAATAAGGTGTGTTACAATGCCTCAACTCTAGTCACAACAATTTCCAGAATGTGGGTTATGGAAGGCTGAGTACTGTAGCCTGAAGTACTCTCCAACTGGCCCGAGTACACCATTGAGAGATTAAAGGAGTCGTGCATTATCAATCGTCACACCTCTCCAACTAATAGCGTAATGGCATGAGTCATGATTTGACATTGGATTTCAGATTGTCTCACGCCTGGTGAACATACCTGCTACATGCATTATCGAAGTTATAGAAGGGCTATTCCATTTCAAAGGGCACATTTCAAATTCCCAATTTGACAATAAAACGACACTAGGTGGAGGAAGCATTATATTTCACCCAAAATATTTGATATGGATATTCCATCAGAAATACGTATTTGGAAAGCTCCTGTATCAAGAAATGCATTTTAAAAAAAGGTCTAGGTATCGGAAAGGTAGAATCACACGACTGAATAATTCAATGCCATAGTCGGATTTTGAACCACCGATCTCCATTTTTCTGTCTGGTTGCTCTAACCACTGAGCTACCATGACAACTTTCTGTACGACATTCAATTCCCCAACTGATTCGCATTTTTCCCAGTAAACCACAAGGAGAACTCAAATTGTATTCAGATGATATAACCCAATGGGGACCTGCAATGTTGTAAGTACTTTAAGTCCCGGGCTTCATAGCTTCTCCTTATGGTTTACCAGGGAAAATGCGAAACAGTTGGGGAATTTAATGTCGTACCGGCAACTTGTCATGTTAGCTTCGTGGGTTAGAGCACTAACAGATCCGTGGTTCAAATGCCGGCTATGGCATTGAATTTTTCAGTCGTCTGATTCTACCTTTCCAACCCTTTCCAGTACACGTCTTGTGTAGAAGAACTATGAATTCCAAGTCTATGAGTGTTTGTACAGAATAAGGTGAAAACGAAAAGCCGAATAAATATTAAGCTTTCTCTTACGAAGACGTGACCTTATGATTTACAATAAAATACCTCCACTCTAAACTAACGTTTACACAGAGGTCCTTTGTAATTTATTTTTCAAAAATAGGTTTGAATGATTTTAATGAAAATGCCATATATTTAAGATGCATACATGGTAAATAAAATCGATATATTGTAATGCAGCTACTAAAGCCCAAGGTTATCAGGAGTTCGGCATCAAGCAGTCAGGAATAAACAAAGATAAGTCGCGTTCTCACCCGGCGTAAGCAATAGGATCATCCGATAATCAGAATCTTCTGGAAGTTTATTTCCCCGCCTCAGAACGTGTGTTCAGATAGTCCCAGAAGATTCCACTGTCCATATAAACAAGCGTTCTTGCGAGAGGAGTCAGTCAGTTGAGTTGGTCAGTGAGTGAGTAAGCGAGTTGACGACTGTTGTGGCGTGCACCGAGTGCTACTGCGGAGCGAGAGATTGCAGAAGACTTGTGTTCGACTCTGCAGCGAGTGAACCGTCCGGAAGAAGAGAGAGACTACCTCACCAAGAAGGTGAAGTGAACTAGTCCACATTAGTGAAGTGACAGTATGAACTAAGTAAAGCCGCAATGAAAGTTGAATTAGATCAAAACAGTGAGGTGAGAACTGAGAGAAGTGACAGTTGAAAAACTGAACAAAGCCATAATATTGAATTTTCCGGAAAAAGCCTTTGAAATCCTCTTTATTTGAAAGGAACTTTCTCTAATTTTGTATGTTTATTTCAAACAGCTTTTGTGACATCCCTTTCCTAGATATCCGTTATTATTGCTTTGAATTGTGTAACACTTAGTCATTTCATTTCTTTGTTATACTTTATATAAGATATTTAAATAAATATAAAATAATATTATAAATAAAACGAGTTCGAATTATACAAACCAAAATTGATAATCCTAACACCCCTTCACAAACTGCAAATGATAAAAAAATTATTGTTATATACAATTCTCCACTTATTATTATTAAATAAAAAGTACTTCAGCATTTCGGTTGTTTCTTTTGGGGAAAGGATATAGAAACTCAAGAACAGTATATAGAGACCTATTTTTATACACTTGACTCTACCTATAACGAAATGTGTAATGAAACGTTTCAAACGTTTATTTCGAATGTTTTTTACCTTCTCTACGACGTATAGTAAGTAGAGGAAGCATTGCACTCCACACAAAAATTTGATACCGAGATTTCAAGGAAAATACAGGTTTTGAGTTGCCCTGAATCCAAATAAAGCATTTTCCGGAAATATGTCCGTGTGTGTGTGTGTGTGTGTGTCTGTCTGTCTGTGAACAGCATAACTCAAAAACGAAAAGTTGGATAAGTACCAAACTTGATATTGAGAAAGGAGTATTTTATTATAGGAATTGTATCTTATTTCAACTGTTGGGGAGCCGAACTTGTAGTAGTTGCAACCGCACGTATAGTAAACAGTTTCCGGTTGCCTTCGCCCCAAATGTATTTTTACTGTTTCTTTAAATATTATATATTTATGTTTGCCTCGGCTGCGTCAGTATTATTGTTAGAGACATGGATGTCTTGGCAGGGTTGTGGTACGACTAAGAATGTAGGCTTATGCAGATTACAATTTTACTTCACTCCTTTTATTAATACTTGATACGATTTAAATAACACTTCACTAATATAAAGAGAGAGAGAGAGAGAGAGAGAGAGAGAGAGAGAGAGCTGTGAGATGTTTTTATTAAATACTTGCACTTTTGAAACATAAACTATTTTGTCTCACTCAAAATACGTATAAAATTCTCTCAAGGACGCATCACGCATCCGGTTACAATCACTGTCTGCAGGCAGATGAATTGATTTCAACCGTCTAAACTTGTAAATTTATGTATTTCAAGTTTTTGATTGGCTATTCCTAATGAAATAGAATACCTTCATTTAACTAAAGCTTTTTCTGGTTATTGACTGGCTATTTTATAAACTGTCACTAAAGTTACATTAATGCTTCCAGGAATCACAAGTAGTACTGTTAAACTTTCCTACTCATTATTGACTCAAGGTTACCTTATTGTTAGTAATTTTTAACTTATTATTTTCACAGCTCCTACATTATTAAATTACGTAATATATTCACATAACATTATTACACATGTTTACAATAATATAAGCATATGCAATGACTATTACATACGTTTTACAAATTATTACATACACATATTGCTTCAAGGCGGGCTCTTATTGAATTTACATATTATATAATTTGACTGAAATCATCTAAGTATTAAAAATACTGCCTCAATATTTAGGTTCAGCATCTTTCAAAAATGCGATACGAGGATTTTTAAGAAAATACAGACTACTCTTCACGTGGAACATTTTCGGAAATTTTGATTTTCTCAAAAATGGTTCTAACGTTTTTTATTAAAATATATTTTAAACATATTTTAATGGCAAATAAAATGTATATATATTCATTTTTTTGGAATGTTCTCCAGAGTTCTTTTCATTTTCAATGAGTTTAGCATAACTGGTAAACTGTAAGAGATAGGCAAAGTTTTACTACACAAAGATGCAGACCTTTTTAAAACACACAATTTATGTCATATACATTTTTTGTGTATGTGTGTATGTGAAGTAAAACACTTCCGAGATATTCCTGTTATTTTACCTTTTCTCAAATGGGAAATAGCTATTCCTTTTTGCTTATTTATGTCCTGGACATGCAAAACAAAACCATAAAAATGCAACGCTTCACATAGCAACAAGCTCTTAAAAGATTTGACTATCGCTAATAGGCTACCATAATCCCCTTTGTGCCTATAAGAAAATCAGCAATAAAACTCTGCAAAATTTTATTTGGGTTAACATGATGTAGATGGAGAATAAGCGTTTGTAACAATAGTTTTTACAAGTCAGAAAAAGTTATGTGAGTATAACACACTTTTTTACAAGAATAATTTGCATAAGCCATATAAAATAAAGGGTATTGGGTATATTAAGTCCCGTGAATGTGACCCATTAGAGATTTTGTCTGCAATCAATCTGGATGTATGGTTTTTATGCACAGATTTAAATTTCAGAATCTAGTCATAACTTGATTATTGTCTACAAATTTATTGCATTTTCCCATAACTAACAAATTAAGGCTCTTACCACCCAAACCCCTTCTTCCATGATACTTAAATCTAACTTTATTTTGCTCCTTACAGTTTTAAGTTCACACCAATTTATAAACATATTATTTTTAGTTATACTTAATTAGAACCATTTAGGTGTCTTAAAATTTAGGCCCTTTTGCCCAGTATAAACATATTTATATAAATATTACAAAGGCTTAAAATTTGTGTGTATATATGTGTGTATTGTATCTAATCTTAATAACAACCTAACCGATTTTTATAATCCTTCCACCATTAAACAGCAAATTCTCTCTGAAGTAAATGAGGCTATACAAAACTATTAAAGATGTTTTACGAAGCCTTTGTACTTGAATACGAACACACTGGAGCTATGACAGAGCATGCTTGGTAAGAAGGTGCTGACGTTTAGCACTGTAGTTTTTACTCCACAGAATATATGCGTAAAATGAACCAAATGACGCAGATATTTCATTCCAAGCGATATACATGTCATAATTTAGCAACTAAAATACAGATAAAAAAGTCTGATGTGTTACACTCACATGACTTTCTCTACTCTTGTACAAACTATTTTTACAAACTCTTACTTTCCATCTATTTCATACTAATCGAGATAAACATTTGCAGAAACGATCTTTTGACATGGAAAGAGAATTACATTTTACACATACCGATCAGTTCTAAAAATATTTGACTATCGCTTAAGGCGTACTATGTTCCCCTTGTTTTTATTTGTAAGGGCGATATAGAAATACAGTAGCCTTTAAGCATCGACATATCGCTTAATAGCTGGTTGCTATGTGCAGCACCATTCTCGTTACCACAGATTAATACTCTTTGCATATCCAATACAAAAAAATGAATAAAAAATTCCCATTTGATAAAATAAGTATTGAAAAATTTAAGGGAATAACAAGCAATATCTCGAAAATGACTCCCTCAACAACAAAAATGTATATGACTTAAGTTGTGTATTTTAACGCGATTTACCTTTTTTCTTTAGTAAAATTTTGTCTATCCCTTATGGTTTACCAGTTATGCAAAAGTTGTTCACAATGAAGAATACTTTTGGAGAAATTCCCAGGAAATTCTAGATATACATTTCATTTGTCATGAAAATATCTTAAATATATGATATTTTAATCAAAATCGTTAGAGCCATTTTTGAGAAAATTAAACTTTTCGAAAACTTTTCCATGTAAAGGCTAATCTGGGTTGAGGGGATTTTCTTGAAAACCTTCTTGTCGCATTTCTGGCAGATACTGAACCTAAATACCAAGTTTGGTGTTTATCCGACTGTTCGTTTCTGAGTTATGCTGTTCACAGACACACACACACACAGAGAGAGAGAGAGAGAGAGAGAGACACACACACACACACAGGGCATGTTTCCTAAAATGCTTTTTTTGGATTCAGGGGGTCTCCAAACATATATTTCCGGTGAAATCTCGGTATCGAATTTTTGGATGGAATACAATACCTCCCCTAGTTACTATCGTAGTAGAGTAAGTAATACAGATATAAAAATCTGATGTGTTACACTCACATGACTTTCTCTACTCTTGTACAATCTATTTTTACAAACGCCTATTCTCCATATGCTTCATATTAATCGAGATATCGAGATGTCAATCTTATTTGTAATTTTCTTGTAGATACAAGGGGAATATGGTAGCTTTTAAGCGATAGTCAAATATTTTATCGCTGGTTGCTATGTGGCGCATTCCATTCTCTTTGCATGTCCAGGACATAAAAAAATGAATAACGAATTTGAGAAAAAGTATAAGTATTGGAAAATTTAAGGAAATAACAAGCAATTTCTCGGAAACGGTTCACTCAACAAAAAAAATGTATATGACATAAGTTGTGTATTTTAACGCGATCTACATTTGTTGTGTAGTAAACTTTTGTCTATCTCTTATGGTTTACCAGTTATGCAAAAGTCGTTCATAATGAAGAATACTTTTGGAGACATTCCCAGAAATTTCGAGATATACATTTCATTTTTCATGACATTATCTTAAACATATGATATTTTCATCAAAATCGTTAGAGCCATTTTTGAGAAAATTAAAATTTTCGAAAAATGTTCCATGTAAAGGGTAGTCTGGGGTGGGGGATTTTCTTGAAAATCTTCGTGTCGCATCTCTGGAAGATACTGAACCTAAATACCAAGTTTGGTGTTTATCCGACTGTTCGTTTCTGAGTTATGCTGTTCACAGACACACACACAGAGGGAGAGAGAGAGACACACACAGGGCATGTTTCCTAAGATGCTTTTTTTGGATTCAGGGGGTCTCCAAACATATATTTCCGGTGAAATCTCGGTATCGAATTTTTGGATGGAATACAATACGTCCCCTAGTTACTATCGTAGTAGAGAAAGTAATACAGATATAAAAATCTGATGTGTTACACTCACATGACTTTCTCTACTCTTGTACGAACTATTTTTACAAACGTTTATTCTCCATATGCTTCATGTTAATGGAGATATCGAGATGTCAAACCTATTGGCAATTTTCTTGTAGATGCAAGGGGAATATGGTAGGTTTTAAGCGATAGTCGAATATTTTAACGCTGGTTGCTATGTGGCGCATTCCATTCTCTTTGCAAGTCCAGGACATAAAAAAAATGAATAACGAATTTGAGAAAAAGTATAAATATTGGAAAATTTAAGGGAATAACAAGCAATATCTCGCAAAGGGTTCACTCAACAAAAGAAATGTATATGACATAAATTGTGTATTTTAACGCGATCTACATTTTTCGTGTAGTAAAATTTTGTCTATCTCTTATGGTTTACCAGTTATGCAAAAGTCGTTCACAATGAAGAATACTTTTGGAGACATTCCCAGAAAATTCGAGATATACATTTTATTTGTCATGACAATATCTTAAACATATGACATTTTAATCAAAATCGTTAGAGCCGTTTTTGAGAAAATTAAAATTTTCGAAAAATGTTCCATGTAAAGGGTAGTCTGGGGTGGGGGGATTTTCTTGAAAACCTTCGTGTCGCATCTCTGCAAGATACTGAACCTAAATACCAAGTTTGGCGTTTATCCGACTCTTCGTTTTTGAGTTATGCTGTTCACAGACACACAGACACACAGACAGACACACAGACACACAGACAGACACACACACGGACATGTTTCCAAAAATGCTTTTTTTGGATTCAGAGAGTCTCAAAACATGTATTTCCGGTGAAATCTCGGTATCGAATTTTTGGGTGGAATGCAATACTTCCCCTACTTACTATACGTAGTAGAGAAAGTAAAAATCTGATGTGTTACACTCACATGACTTTCTCTACTCTTGTACAATCTAATTTTATAAACGCTTATTTTCCATATGCTTCATGTTAATCGAGATATCGAGATGTCAATCTTATTGGTAATATTCATGTAGATGCAAGGGGAATATGGTAGCTTTTAAGCGATAGTCAAATATTTTAACGCTGGTTGCTATGTGGCGCATTCCATTCTCTTTGCATGTCCAGGACATAAAAAAAATGAATGAACAACGAATTTGAGAAAAAGTATAAGTATTGGAAAATTTAAGGAAATAACAAGCAATATCTCGAAAACGGTTCACTCAACAAAAGAAATGTATATGACATAAGTTGTGTATTTTAACCCGATCTACATTTTTTGTGTAGTAACATTTTGTCTATCTCTTATGGTTTACCAGTTATGCAAAACTCGTTCACAATGTAGAATACTTTTGGAGACATTCCCAGAAAATTCGAGATATACATTTCATTTCGCATGACATTATCTTAAACATATGATATTTTCATCAAAATCGTTAGAGCCATTTTTGAGAAAATTAAAATTTTCGAAAAATGTTCCATGTAAAGGGTAGTCTGGGGTGGGGGGATTTTCTTGAAAACCTTCGTGTCGCATCTCTGGAAGATACTGAACCTAAATACCAAGTTTGGTGCTTATCCGACTGTTCGTTTTTGAGTTATGCTGTTCACAGACACACACACACACACACACACACAGACACACACACAGACACACACACACACAGACACACACACGGACATGTTTCCAAAAATGCTTTTTTTGGATTCAGGAGGTCTCAAAACATGTATTTCCGGTGAAATCTCGGTATCGAATTTTTGGGTGGAATGCAATACTTCCCCTACTTACTATACGTAGTAGAGAAAGTAAAAATGGATTCAAAAATGCCAGTGCCAACATATTGTAATAACTCTCAAGTAAGAACGTTTTGCTTTATTTCATTTGTACTTATGGTACAATCACTTCGTTAGCAGGCTATGTTAAATAAGTAAAGATAAATGCTAAGTATAAAAATCAGTGAACCGATATTTTTACTTTCTCTACTACGTAGAGTAAGTAGGGGAAGTATTGTAATTCCACCCGAAAATTCTATACCGAGATTTCACCGGAAATATATGTTTTGAGACCCCCTGAATCAAAACAAAGCATTTTTGTAAACACGTCCGTATGGAATTGCTCTAGAATGTGATGACTGATTCTTTGTTTAAAGTTCTCAGTTGGCTTAGTCTTTATGTTTCTTTTTTATGTACATTCCAAGTATCAAGGAATGTTATAAAAAGCACAACACTCTCTTCTCATATAACGGATACGTGCTTGATTCTATATCCATTATATTGCACTTAATCATTGGTTTTCAAATGTTTTTGTAGAGCTGCGTCAGAGTACCACGTGACGAGTGCGTAACTGTATCAGAAAACGTCGTGGGATAACTATTTCTAAATTTATTTAGGTTCGTGAAGAATTGCATATTATTGAGTTATAATTATATCTATTACATTACATATAACATAACTATGACAGCAATGGGTTTATTACTATTACAAACATAATTATATCTAAGTCTCCGTTTATACGTTACGAATTAATGGCGAAACATTGGGTGTAAACATATTATTTTTGTATAAATGTTCAGGAAAAGGTTGCCCTTTATTTTAGCTGTTTGTTGCTTTTCTGAAATATGAAATACGCATGCGCGCACATGATATTGCAATTAGAGTTTTACCAGCGGAGAGGTGTACTGTCTGTATGAGGCAACGCTGCACTGCTGTTGTTCGCTAGTGCCGTATTTGTGGACACGCCTCGAACGTCAAGAGATTTGGGCCGCATAATAGTATTATAATATATAATAAAAATGTATCAAATTCCAGCAGGCGTATATTTTATTTTGCTGTAGCCAATAGGTAATCATAAATAATTAATGAGGTAGCTTGTTCTGTGCGTGGAAGTTTTTTAAGTATGTTGGTGGACTCGAGGACATTATCCAAAACCTTATCTGGCTTTATATTCTGAGAACTTCCCGTTGTTTCATTTGTACCCCGCCTTTAATTGCTTTGGTCACATCAGCGGTCTTTTATCTTTGGAACATATTGCCTATTGGCAATGGTGTTATCTTCTGTACAGTTGGAATTGAATTTCGGTTTGCTTTTCTTTGGGTTATATACATTAGACCACACATAGAATGGACGAATGCTATTGCCTGCTTGAGAGTTAAGCTAGATAAAGGCCCAACATTCGGCTAACACATCATACATCTTGCACATCTGGCCTCTAGAGCTATGACCTCATTGTATCCCATGCTTAGGTCAGGGATGTCCTTTCTGCTAAAGCTACGCTTTTTCGAGCGCTCATATTCCCCGATCCGTTATACGCCTGAGAGATCTGGGTCTTGGCCGCAGACTCCAGTCTGCTGCTTCTGTAACGGGTACAGAATAGGGGCCTTCTGGGTATCTATTCTGTATACTGCTACTTTCCCGTGAGACTGCTTCAAGAAGCCTCACCTCTTCCCTACATGAAGGATGAAATTAGTCGCCGGGTGGGAAATGTTTACAACCAGTTGCCACACCATTGGAGCGCCTTCGTTCGGTCTCCAGGGGATTATAGCCCCAGAACACGCCGCTTGAGGTGTCACCGGCTTCCCCGAATGGCATGCGGGCACATCCGGTGGCAACGGAGCACCTCCAACTGCAGCTAAGGCTGATCTCTTATATAATCCCTCCAAGAGTTGGTTGGATTATCAAAATTACAATCAGTGAAGTAATTTTGGTAAAACAAATCACAACAGCGGTGCATAAGAGCCGTTGCACCATCACCGGCAACAGATGAGGAGAAAATCCTGTTACTTCCTTTCACTCCTCTACAGAAACTTCACCCGACATCCTGGAGAGCTAACATCCCGTCTCTACGTGGTTTTGTTTCATTAAGGGAGAGTACACGACTAACACAGCTTCGGGTTGCCCTCAGTACACATATTCAAACTCTTATTCATACGTCCAGACTATGGAGAGGATAGAGGATAATCTTATCTAGAAAAAAATTCCCACTCCTATCAGGGAATGTACAGGAATCCTCGTACAGCAGGCAGGTACTCTACCAACGGAGCTACGTCCAAACTAAGAACTTATTGTCCAAAAATAAAGGCGCGATAGATTTAAAACCTAAATTCAATTATACCAGGGATGTTTCCTTTGGAGAAATATTTTCCCTGACCTCTTCCCTTGTCCAATGAAATAAGTTGCAAATGTATGCTGCAGTCTGTATTAAACACAGGGCCTAAATGACAGTGCGGAGGTTTGTTTTCGTTGCGCCGTTTGACGCTTCACAAAGGACATGTTAGTGCATGTTAATGCTGGTGTAGGCGTTTTGCGCGGTGATGCACTTCGTTTCCTAAGGTGTTTTGTCATGGGCAGTATTGTCAGGTCCCCCTTATCATTCAATATCCAAAGCCCTTGCAAACCAGATTCTTACAGTTATGAAATAAATTTCGATCCATAATCATTCATCTATGAGCACGTTAAACGCAACTTATTTTACTAGTTAAAGAGGAGGAGTAATGAAAGCATTGCTCTAAGAGGATAAAGGGACAGTGATTTCTAAACGCTCTCTTTGATATTAATAGGAAGTGAATATGGTCAGGAAACCATACGTTGTTATCGTTATTGAAAAAAAGGTTATAATGCTGCAAGGTCTGCTGAAAAATTGAATGTAAATCATAACTTTATGTTTTGGAACAATTCCTTATTTGTGCTGTAATGTTGTTCAAAGGAAACACACAACACCGAACATCACCTTCTTTGTTGAGCCTTTATGCTTATTAATGTTATTATTGTTTTATTATTAAAACCTTCAGTCTTGTTTCTTATTTTAAACAAGTTAATATTGCCTATAGGCTACTTCCATTCTAAAGGAATTTAAATTAGTGAACCCAGAACAAATTCAGTCAGTTCTTTTTCTCACGAAAATGCGTTTCCTGCATCTTACATCCCTGGACAGTATCTGGTGTATTAAATTTGTTTTGAAGTAGTTGTTTTGCTTCACGTATGGTAAGCCAATTTGAAGAAGGTATTTTCTTGTAACTTGTTTGCAACACACTTTGGGCGTCACAGTAGGTCGTATTGAAGGAATTGTGTTATATTTCAACTGTTGGGGAACCGAACTTGTAGTAGTTGCAACCGCACGTATGGTGAAACGTTTCCGGTAGCCTTCGCCCTAAATGTACTTTCAGGTAGCCTTTGCCCCAAGTTTAAAAAAAAAATATTAACTTTTTAATTTAACTGGTTCTTTAAATATTAAATATTTATTTTTGCCTCGGCTAGGTCAGTATTTATTTTAGAGGCATGGATGTCTTGGCAGGGTTGTGGTGCGACTTAAGAATGTAGGCTTACACAGATTATAATTTTACTTCACTCCTTTTATTAATGCTTGATACGATTTATATAGCACTTCACTGATAGAGAGCTGTGAGATTCTTTAATTAACTATTTTTACTTTTTAACATGTAAACTATTTTCATCTCACAGGAATACGTATTAAATCTCTCGAGGATGTGTCTCGCGTCCGGTTAGGAACAGTGTTTGCAGCCAACTGAACTGATTTCAATCACCTAAACTTTTAAATTTCTGTATTTCAAGTGTCTGATTAGCTATTCCTAATCCAATAGAATACCTTTATTTAACTAAAGCTTTTTCTGGTTGTTGACTGGCTATTTTTATACCTGGCACTAAAATTACATTATAGCTTCCAAGAATCACAAGTAATATTGTTAAACTTTCAAATTAATTATTGCCTCAAGGTTACCTCATTGTTACCTCATTGTTAGCAATTTTAATCTATTATTCTCACAGCTCTTACATTATTAAATTACGTAATATATTCATATAACATTATTACACATGGATGCAATAATACTAGCATATGCAATGACTGTCACATACATTTTACAAATTATTACAAACACATATTGATTCAAGGCTGGTTATTATTGAATTTACATATTATATAATTAGACTGAAATTATTTAACTGTTAAAAATACTGCCTCAGTTTTTACGTTTCTTAGTTTCGCCCAATATTGACTCTTTTATCTACTCTGTTATGTGTTTCTTCTATTTCATTTACATCACTTCAGCTACGTGGTTATATCGCGGATCTGTTAGGAGATACCTACCTCTTGGATTGGTTTATGGCGAACAGTCGGCCTTCTACGAAGTCTCAAACCTTTTAACACGCCATCTTACTTCGCCACATGTCCACAAGGGCATGGGCATAACAACTGTATGTCTGATTCTGACGAGCAGATTGCATCTTCGACACGCATATTTAAAGGATTGTGCACAGCAAATATTCCTCTGCTTTACAAGTGTCGGACAAATGCTGTTAGGTTGCCGTCCTGTGTAACCACTTTCATTACCTTTGGATAGATGGCATAACATTCGTTATTACCATCTCTTTTTCATGTTTACTATTGTTAAACTTAAGGTGGAACACAGAATAAGTGAGTAAAATGAGTTTAATTAGTGAACGACGCAGATTGAGGTTTAAACGAGCGAGGCGCGTCGACACACGCCATTTTTATCTAAGCCCCATCTCCATATTTAGAACTTTCTGCTGTCTGAGTTAGCTATTTCTTTCTTGATACTGACAGGTTATTCTTCCTCCTATGCTCGTCTTGCAACATCTACCTGCGACGACTGGCTAATTCTCAAAATCCCCAAAAGTATACGTCTACCTGGAATTTAGTCAGACAACTGCGTTGCAAGAACCCTTACCTTGAACTTCACTAATATTTGACCACGGTCTGAGCCGCTAAATACTTCCCATCTAACAAAATGCTAATCTTTCTTCCTTTTTCAATTCTATTTCTTATACAAAATATTATATTCAGTTTTAAATAACAACTATTATACGAATATTTAAATTGCTGCAATTATATTATTATAAGATTAAAATAATGTTTTTCCTTGTATTAGGAGTTATTATTGACGAATATTGTCTACAGTTTACTACAATTTACGTATATCTCCTAAACAAAATCTGGCAAAAAATCATGCAAGATTATGTAAGATGAGGGAAGTATTTTGTGCGCGGAAACACAAACGATATATTATCATTTTATTTGGTTTGCAGTGCATCGTAATTAAGCGTCCACAGCGTGTTCAAGTAGACAACCCAATCAACTGCTCAGTATTTATCCGAGACATTCTGCTGTAGTAGCTTTTGCTTACGTAATGTTTAAGTTGAAGAAGGTTATGTTGTGCTGCTTTTGTTTTGTTTGGTTACGTAACTTTAACTGCCCATGTATGGGAGCCAACTTGAAGTAGTTGTTTAGCTCCACTCTTGGGAAGCCAAGCTGTAGAAGAATGTTTTGTTATGTAATTATTTTTATTTACGTAAATTATTAGTTGCTTTAAGTAGTTTGCAACACGTTTTGGGCGTCGGTTTGAATTTCTTGATTACGTAATAGTTACTGTTATTATGCAATATGCTGCTACGTACGAGAAGCTAATTTTAAGATGTAATTTTGTTGTTACACTCCAAGGTTTGCACTATAATATTTTACTTTGTTATTAAAACTGCTTCTATATATTATTTATGTTTGAATTTTGCCTCGGCTGCGTCAGTAATGTTTGTAGAGTCATGTATCTTAGGCAAGGCGTGGTGTAACAAGAATATAGACATCACAGAATTTAACTTTTCAAGTTCAATTCTTTTATTAATCCTTGCACATTTTTATAAAGCACTACACTTTTTAAGAACTGTGAGAATCTTTAATACTTTCACTTAGCGCGTATACATATTTTACGATTCACACGTAATATTTCTGTAGAAACACATCTTCCATCTGTTCACTACCAAGGTTTGCCAGCAACTGAGCAACTTTCAACGGTCAAAACCCGTAGGCTTCGGTATTTCAAGTGTCTGAATGGCTAATTCTAGTCCAATAGAATATCTGCATTTTACGTAAAGCTTTTCTTTGCTGTTGATTGGCTAATTTTAAACTGTTACTGAATATTACATTATCGTTGCTCTAATCATGACTATTAATATTCAAACTCATTATGGCTACAAGGTTACCTCATTATTACCTCATTGTTAGCAACTTATTATTCTCACAGCTCTTGCATTATTAAAGTATGTAATGTATTCACATAACATTACTAAAACATGTTTATAATAAAAAATAAGCTTATGCAATGACTGTTACATACATTTTAAATAATTATTACATACATATTATTTGAATTTATCTATTATATAATACAATTGAAATTATTCAGGTATTAAAATACCTCCTCACTGCACATGAAACCACTTATGTGTATCTACATTATGTAATGACTAGTACATGCGACTAGTAATCCAAAGGGCTGAATTTGGAATATTTGTTGTTGTGAATTGACAGGATGATGTTTCTACTTATGGTGAAAAGGCAAATTAGGTAACACCCAGTCAACCGGAGCGCTAGAATATTGTAACAACCCTTGGTGGGATTCGAGCCACAACCAGTTATTTCATAAAGTGGCGTAATTGGAACAAGCTGTGCAATTAGCATAGCATCTTGCAGAAGTGTCATAACGAAAGGTATTTATTGGCCACCTTTTTAGTCATCGGAAAATTGTTACTCAATCTTGTCACGCTTAAGCTTAAGCGAAGACATCTCGCGTCTAAATAGGATCTCAAACACTGAGAGGAGGTTTAATTTTAGATTTTTAGGAGGAGTTGTATTGTATTTCCGTTGTTGGGGAACCGAACTTGAAGTACTTGTAATCACGTGTTGTACTAAGTTTACAGTGGCCTTCGCCCCAAGTTTAAAAAAATAACTTTGTAATTTGAATGTTTCTTTAAATATTATATATGTTTGCCTCGGCTGCGTCAGTACTAATTTGTAGACACATGTCTCTCTTAACAGGGTTGATACGGCTAAAGGATGTAGGCTTACACAGATTGTAATTTTTTACTTCACTCCTTTTATTAATACTTGACACGATTAAATAAAGCTTCACTGATACAGAGAGCTGTCAGATTATTTATTAATTACTTGTACTTTTTTTAACACGTAAACTTTATAATGAATTTTTGTCTCACACTGGATACGTATTAAACTCTCGCGTCCAGTTAGGTACACTGTCTACAAGCAACTGAACTGATTTCTACTGCCAGAATTTGCAAATTTCATCTATTTCAAGTCTCTGATTGGCTATTTCTAATCCAATAGAATACTTATATCTAACTTTCAGGTTTTTCAGGTTGTTGATTGGCTATTTAAAAACTGTTTCAAAAATTACATTATTGTTGCTCCAAAAATTGCTAGTAGCATTATTAAATTTTCCAATTCATTATTGCCTCAAGGTTACCTCATTGCTACCTCATTGCTAACAATTATTTTTACAGATCCTACATTATGAAATTACATAATACGTTCACATAACATTATTAAACATGTACATAATAATATAAACATTAATACAATGACTGTTACATACACTTTTTATATTTTTGTTTATACACATATTGCTCTAAGGCGGGCTGTTATTATTTTTTGTATTATATAATTAGACTGAAATCTTTTAAGTGTTAAAAATACTGCCTCAGCACCATCTTAACAAAGTCTATTTTAATTGTGCCTCAAGTCCTGCAAGAACTATTCCAGGTAAGTCCTTGTAATGTGTATCTAAGCTCTTGCATTTCAGGGTCCAGCAGGGGGCCTTTCTCTAAACTTCAACTTGTGCAACTAAATGGCACATCCAGTAGTTTTTATAGAATCCGGCGCATTCATATTTAAGGACCGCTAGCTTCCCCATGGCTCTCCGCAACGTATTTACCGACTGCCCCTTACTTCTGAGTCTATTACTCCCCTATCGCTAGCAAATCCCGGAGTTTCCCATTCCTAGGGTCGCTATAAATATCTAATTATTCTTGAATAAACCTGTCATTCATTACTTAATCTGTGATGAATATAACTTCACTCCCATCCAAAGCGTTGTCTCATACCATTGTGTGAACCCCACCTAACTATGGTTCATTTTCTTCAATTAAAAGTATTTCTCGATATGTTTAATCCATGGAATGTATGTACCTTTGTTTGTTTTCAGATTGTTTAATTAATCAATTAGCGTAGCTCTTAAGTCCCACAGGGCATATGCTTGATTGCCATTGCATGTTATACTGTAAGGAGACATCATGCCTTGGAAAGTAATCTTAAAGAAATAATAAAACAGAGCAGTATAAATTAATATACGATATTTGTTTATATCAGCAGTTAAATTGTGGAACATAATATTTTCCTTTTGAAACTTCTTGTTCAACTTCAATCAATTGTGTTTATGAAGAATTTATCGCCTCCTTTAATAATCAAGTATGCAGAGTGTGTAATTAATTCGTGTAGTGATGCTCAAATGAGCTTTCAGTCCACTGACCTCAGAGTTAACTAAAATTTGTCTCACGAGGATAAGGGGCAACCTCCAGTAGTCGAGCACAGCAGAGAATTGAACTGGTCCTGTATATCAGAAGATATGTGCACTGCCATCCACATTACGATGATGGGAAGTAATAATAGAAGTGGTGCTTGTTTTGGTGTAGAGTGTAGAGGTTCACGGGGAACTGTTGTTGCCCGCTTCGCCGGCCCACTTGTTTTGCAGGTTCATTTTAAGGACGCAATGATTAAGAGATCCCTAATTCTCGCAGCTCCAATGACTTATAATTTTAAATACTGAGAAAGCCTACGGATATAACAGCCCTGAATAACAACTTATATACACATACAACTCCTTGTGTATATAAGGATGAAAACGATGTTAATTACAAATTGCAAATGGGCGAAAGCTGATATAAAACAAATGATTTGGTGCACAAATAATGCAACTCTTATAATATCCACTTCATAAATGTTTTAAATATTTCATTATCACAGGTACAGTTTGTGCATTCAGGATTGCATAAATAATAATCAGAAAATATTATAGTACATTCTAGAATGGTAAATATCAATTCATTTTAGCTACTTAGCTTTCTTTATTTTTATTCCTTTCTGTCCATATGTCATGGAACTATTTCCTTCATACATTCACATAAATATATGCCATACATATATTCGTAACTCGTAATCCAGGGTGGAAAGAGTATATAGCACATTCCATGTAAAATCGAACATTTTGTGTATGCGTTGTAATTTTTACTTTCTCTACTACGTATAGTAAGTAGGGGAACTATTGTATTCCACCCAAAAATTCGATACCAAGATTTCACCGGAAATATATGTTTGGAGATCCCCTAAATCCCAAAAAAAGCATTTTTGGAAACATGTCCGTGTGTGTGTCTGTGTCTCTGTGTGTGTGTGTCTGTATGTGTCTGTGTGTCTGTGAGCAGCATAAATCAGAAACGAACAGTCGGATAACACCAAACTTGGTATTTAGGATCAGTATCTTCCAGAGATGCGACACGGAGGTTTTCAAGAAAATACCCCCACCCCAGAATACCCATTGCATGGAACATTTTTCGAAAATTTTAATTTTCTCAAAAATGGGTCTAACGATTTTGATTAAAATATCATATGTTTAAGATATTTGCATGACAAATAAAATGTATATCTTGAATTCTCTGGGAATGTCTCCAAAAGTATTCTTCCTTGTGAACGACTTTTGCATAACTGGTAAACCATTAGAGATAGACAACATTTTAGTGCACAAAAATGCAGATCGCGTTAAAATACACAATTTATGTCATATACATTTTTTTTGGTTGAGTGAACCATTTTTGATATATTGCTTGTTATTCCCTTAAATTTTTCAATACTTATTTTCTCAAATGTGAATTCGTTATTTATTTTGTTGTCTTGGATATGCAAAGATTATTAATCTGTGGCAAAGAGAATGGTGCTGCACATAGCAAACAGCTATTAAGAGATATGCCTATGCTTAAAGCCTACTGTATTTCTATATTGCCCTTGCAAATACAAAACAAGGGGAACATAGTACGCCTAAGCGATAGTCAAATAGTTTTGGAACTGGTCGCTGGAACTGCTGTAAAGTATAATTCTCTTTGCATGTCAAAAGATCGTTTCTGCAAATGTTTGTCTCGATTAATATGAAATAGATGGAGAATAAGAGTTGGTAAAAATAGTTTTTACAAGAGTAGAGAAAGTCATGGGAGTGTAACACATAAGATTTTTCCTATTAATAGGAGTTGCTAAGGGAAGCATATTTATCAAATATTAGCATCTAAAACCCGTCACGTTATTGAACGATAATTGTATCATGTTAATTAATTTTGTCGGAATTTAACTGCGCATAGCTCCGTAACCCTTTATTTCAGAATATTGTACCAGATTTGCTTTTGAAGATAGAAATTCGCATTTCATTAGAGCATATACTAATTATTTTCATTGTATTCAAAAATATCTATATGCACTTTTTACTTATCTTAAGTGTCTCCGGATTTTTACAAGACTAAAATATTACATTGAGAGTAATTCATAGCGTCTTTAAGAGAAGTCTGCAATGTTGGTCTTAATGTTAGTAGTTTTAGCACAAAAATGAATAAACGCAGTGATTCACCAGCTGATACATGATGATCACCAAGCGCTCTGTGAGTCTGTGAAGAAATATTCAGAACCGCATACTCTTAGTAAGCGTTCGCATTGCTTAACTATGCACAGCGACTTGCTTGATCTTCAGTTCAAAACAAACGTGCGTAACGATCATGTACACGTAAAGTAATTTACCTCTTTAATTATTTTAGATCTAACCTCTTCAGTAAGAATTACAATAAAACATTTGTAGTTTGATTGTGTTTAAATTAAGGAATCTTACCATGTATAATCAAATTATTTTTCTTAATCCGTAACCGCCTACGCTTGAAAAAATAGAAATTTCTTCACTTAAATAAAAATATGAAGAACGTGCTTACATATCAGTATGAAATTAAAGTCTATGTAATCAAAATTAAGCTAAAATAAAATAATTGGATTTATAGCTTTCAGGGTTATAACAACTTGAATTTGAAAACTTTAGGAAGATAGAATAAATATGAACTGTTTTAACTGCAAAACTATGGAGTTCTAAAATTTTAAGAGTTTGCATAAAGCATTGCATGGGGCTTGTCTAGAAATACAAAGAATTTTGCTTCGTTTAAGTAATGCAAGGTTGATTTTTCATTTCTTTCGGATGGTTTGAAATGGAATGTCCAATATATTTCCATAGCTTAACTACTGACTCTGCATGTCACCCTGATTAAAATACTACAAAAGTTCTTATTTTTCCTTTAAGCGCCAGAACTCCATAAAATATTGGTTTGTAGGAAGCGTTACCGAGCAAGTTGGTCACGTGGTAACATGTGAGGCTCGCATTCGGGAGGCCCTGCGTTCGATTCCGTTTGATCGCGCACTCTGAAATTGTGTTTTTCAGGGTTTTTTCTGGTCGGTAAGCGAATGCTGGGATGGTTTCTCATCTACCAGGATTTCTTTCCCTCGTTTCACTTTCATTCAGTTTCCTTCTCATTTGCAGGTATGCTAAGTTTCGTGATGTGTTGCGGTGCAGGGCATTTGGCGTAGGTGCTTATCCCAAGGAAACAGCATTCTCCGTGGATAATAAGAAGGCTGCTGGTTACAGGGTCGTTCTTCGCTCTCTCTGGGGAGCTCTAGTACTGGGAGAGGTCTTCGATCCAGGAAATGTTAGAGACTTCCGCGGGTCTCTGTGGCCTGTCTGCCTGCGATTTGTAGCCTCATATTGTTCCTTGACTTCATCCCTTTCTTGTGGAGGCGGTAGCCGGAATAGATCCCCCGCAGAAGCAGTCAATGAGATGACCCCATCCGTTGTATGTCCTATATGACGCGTTCATGACGGTGCTTAATTAATACATTGTAGTATAAAGGTACGTCTAACCCTATAGAGAGATCAAAGAAAAATGAAGAGATTTGACTTATATATGTTTCTGTGGCAACAACAGATTTCGTACAATTTGCCATTACAGTTTCCTCAGAATCGTAATGTTTGTGTCGTATGTCTAACATCATTGAAGACAGGCGTGTATCGTACGCTTCTCTACTCTGAACACAACACTGCTCGTGGGTTAGATCGCGGGTGCGGTGTAAATATTTCAAACTATATATCGTAATACTTTAATAATAATAATATTGGTAATAGATGTTGTTAGAGAATTGAGAGGCAGCTACTGTATCTGTTAGAAAATCCTCAAGGTGATGCTTTCCCTATTGAACGTAGCAACGGGAAATGTGAGGAAGTGAAAAATGTGGCTAGCCAATTTTTAGAATAATCTTATGTGCCAGATAAGAATACATGTGCCTAAGTCAAATGCCATTTTCTTCATAATATTTTTCCAACAATTTAATCAGTGTTTCTTTTCCTTTTCCCGGGTAAAGGGCTTGTAAATGTCTAACTTTAACATTTAATTTGTTTTACGGTATACGTTTGTTGTAGAACCTGTTTCAATAATTCGTGATCAATTATCAGTATGTTTAACACGTAACCCTTCATGCACGCTACCCCTTTCTCATATCACAACGAAAGCGGTGTTGTTTACTTCATGCATACGACATATGGTGGCCTGTCCGGTCTGCTTCGATAGTGCTATGTTGCCAAATGTTCCATTATAAATAATTTATTTTTTTTGGGAAATGCCAAAAGATTACAGTGTATTATATTGGTAATATAAAGTGACTTTGGTACCCCTTATACCTAATAACATTGAATCCTCATTTGCTGATGTGGCATATAAAACAAACATTAATAGGTTCACTTTTTAAATTAGTTTATCACACTATATTAAACTATAAATCATGTTATGGTAATGTCGGTTATGAAATGTCCCAAGTTATGGAATATTAAGAACACATGCGGAGTTTTGGTAAAAATATTCGCAGTAATCTGGCTCGTGTTATCTTACTTGCTGAGCGTATTGTTTTATTATTTTAAATTTTGGGTCTTTGTTCTCCGGCTAGCTATTGTTACTCAGTCGAGCAAGTATCTCTGAGCAAGGCGTGTAAACGGAAAGGAGTTGTTACAAAAGGATAACACTAATAAAATGATTTATTTCTACTCTTTTATTGCCGTCACACTTAATAATTCACATATTTAATCCTTATACACGCCTGACTGAAACTGTTGTATTTCCGAATGTAATTACTGTCGTATTAGTTGTCTCGTACTTCACATTTTATAACTAACTTTACCACGTGTACCTCGCGTGAGATTCCTTAGAACTGCGCGGCACATGTTTAAGGCTCGAGAATATATACTCCTTCATCTCGAATTGCCTAAATATTACAATAGAGCTGCTATTGGTTACCAAATTGCGCCAACATTAGCTTCTGTTTTGTCAGCCAATCACTACTACTAACATATATACTCTAGGGAAGATATTCCCTCCATTTCTAAAGAAAGGCACGCTACCCTGACGTCATTTGTTTGTCTCTTCTTAGTGATAAACAACTCACCCCTTCGGTTTATTGTTACCCACTTCTGTTGTCAGTTTCAGTGAGGCCGTGTAAACTTATTTCCTAACAATACTTATAGCTAACAATCTAAAGTCCTGTACATACAATAATATTAATTTACACTACAATCACTCTGGCATTCACAGTGTTGTGATACAAAATATTGCCTCAAAATCCACAGACAAGCACTTGAAAGGTTGTCAGAAGAACTTGGTACTTCAAAATATATCATAATCGCCATATTAAGACACTTAAAAATCATTCAGAAGCTGCAAATTTGAAACACATGAATTGACACTTAATCAAGTTTAATGTAAAGTGGATATCTCTCGTCAGCTTATCGCTAATCCCTGGGATGTTATATCAGGAGAATTGTCGCATATGATGAAATGTGGAAGTATTATGGGTGTATTACCGCAACTGTGACACCTCGAAACAGTGCCTCGATATCCCTCAGCCTGCAATCGTTGTCGTTAAAAAAGTCTGTTCGGTCTCAAAATAAAGTGTGTCTGGTGAAGTTTTGAGGGTGTGATTCACTGCAAATCTGTTCCTAATAATGTGCAGTCGATGCGGATCTTTATTATTAACAACTGGAATGATGTCAAGTTTTGAGGCAGAGGTACCCAACATTAATTAATAGCAACAGAGTTCTCTTGCAGAGGACAATGCCACACCTCATACAGCTCAAAGAACAATAGCCAAATTCAGGAATTGGAAGGAATCGAACTACTGTTACATCTTGCACATAGCCCTGTTCCTGTGCCATCAGAACAGTATTTGTTTAGATCCAGGACCACCTACGTGGAAGAAACTTTGAAAACTTTGAAGCAGCTGAAATGGGTATCAAGGAATTCTTCGCATCAAAAATCAAAGATGTATTATCGCTGCAGATACCAAACTTCCCTTAAAGGTGACTCAGGACTATATAATCTAATGTATTTAACTTTACGTTGAAAAATTATTTCCTGTAGCAACACATTTTGCTTAAAAGCCGACATTAATTATGAGGCACCATCTATAAAAGTTCAGATTGCATAAACTCACCAAAAAGACGTTTGCAGGAATATGATGGTCTTACCTGAAAACAAACAAAAATATAATTACTGCTTACATAGGTTAAAAATAACATTTTAAAACAAAATAATTAACCTAATTATTTTAAGTAATGGTAAACTGCCTGTAATATATCTATGTACATCCATATATATCTACATGTTATTCCATATTTCTCTTAATATAGATATACCGTAAATTCCAGTTTCTCAAATTAAAGATGATGAATTCATTTATGTGCAGAATTTTGTCACAAACCAAAACGTTGTTCTCCGTGGTGTAGTGGTTACCTCTAGTCTCCGAGGTCGCGGGTTCAAACCCACGATGGATTCTTTTCGGACGCAACAATCCTTAGCATGGTTTCCCTCGGAAGGGAAGTAAAGCCGGTGGTACAGTGTCGTAGTTTAATGGGACGCAAAATAACCTCAAGCCTAATAATGAAGCCTCTAAGCAAGATTATCGGTCTTTGACGCCAAATATAGAATGGAACGCTAAGAGCTGCATCACTAAATAAAACGCGTCCATAAATAATCTGATGTGTACACTCACATGACTTTCTCTACTCTTGTATTCTGTACACTATTTTTACAAACTCTTATTCTCCATCTAGTTCATATTAATCGAGATAAACATTTGCAGAAACGATCTTTTGACATGCAAAGAAAATTATATTTTACACAAAGCGACCAGTTCTAAAAAATATATGATTAATGTTTAAGGCCTACTATGTTCCCCGTGTTTTGTATCTGGAAGGGCAATATAGAAATACAGTAGCCTTTAACCATCGACATATAACTTAATAGCTGGTTGCTAGGTGCAGCACCATTCTCTTTGCCACAGATTAATACTCTTTGCATATCCAAGACAAAAAAAATGAACAACGAATTCCTATTTGAGAAAAGTATTGAAAATTTTAAGGGAATAACAAGCAATCTCTCGAAAATGGTTCACTCAACAACAAAAAATGTATATGACATAAATTGTGTATTTTAACGCGATCTACATTTTTATGCACTAAAAGTTTGTCTATCACTTATGGTTTATCAGTTATGCAAAAGTCGTTCACAATGAAGAATACTTTTGGAGACATTCCAGGAAAATTCGAGATATACATTTTATTTGTCATGAAAATATCTTAAACATATGATAGTTTAATAAAAATCGTTAAAGCCATTTTTGAGAAAATTAAAATTTTCGAAAAATGTATCATGTAAAGGGTAATCTGGGGTGGGCGGATTTTCTTGAAACCCTTTGTTTCGCATCTCTGAAAGATACTGAACCTAAATACCAAGTTTGGTGTTTATCCGAGTGTTCGTTTCTGAGTTATGCGTTCACAGACACACACACACACACACGCACACAGTCATGTTTCCAAAAATGTTTTTTTTTTGGATTCAGGGATCTCAAAACATGTATTTCCGGTGAAATCTCGTTATCGAATTTTTAGGTGGAATACAATACTTCCCCTACTTAATATACGCAGTAGAGAAACTAAAAATTACCAAAACAAAATTGGGACGTAAAAAATGGTATTGTGAAGTAATAATAACAATAATAGTTATATACCTGGTGATTATAATAACACTGGCATTATTTATAGTATTGAGGTACCAAAAATTTACTGATCATGGTATACATGCTAATATGTACCATATATCACTGCAGATTCAGGGTGAAAAAATAACATTTTTCAAATGGATGAAAATGTGGTATTTTGCAAGCAATTAAATAAGGAAGTGGTAGAGAATCTACCTTGGGAATGGTAGTCGGCTGAAAGAGTCAAATTCAGTTTCGATAGTCAATGATGGGTATAAACGCTGCGTATTCCGGGAAACGCGTGTTCGCAGCAGTTCCAGTAGAATCTGCGAGACATGTCACTATAATCACATGGCGTTTCAAGACAGGCATCTGGAAAAACCTCTCAAAATAACACGTTCATTACAATCTGACTCAAACTAAAACGATCCCCTTGTAAACGTGTGAGGGAAGAATGAGAGGTAGACAGTGTGAGACGGAACGCTGTTAAGTCGTTGATTGTTGGAGGGAAGTTCATGGGTGTTTTTTTACATTTGTTATCGCACAATAACCGCCTCTTAGAAGTAAGCACCGTAAGTAATGTTCTAATCACTACTCGGCGCGAATTAGTTTTGGGGAAAGAAAAGTCTACAAATGTTTTAATGCATTTCTCTGTATCTGCACATACACTACAGATGTGGGTAGTCTGAAAGGAATGCTTACAACAGATAGAGACATAGTTTAAACCGAAGTCAAGTGTAGTTGTACACTATTAACTTGTTATTAAATAATATACAGCTTTATTTTGTATTACTAATGAAACTCTTGTATAATACGAGGGACACTATTTATATTTTGAGCCTTGGCAACCCTATATGTTGTAGGTGCCATCTGACGTTTTCAATGGAAAGTTTTGGCATTTTTGACCATAATATACTTCAAACAATGTCAATAGAGTGTCATTTGTTTTGTTTACACTAACTTGAAAATTGTGTGTCAATAAAAACATGGAATTAACTCGTAAAAATGTTCATGCAATGATTTATTACGACTTTTGACGTGGATTATCAAGACAAGAGTTCATCGATCAACTAACTTCCACATTTGGCGACGAAGATCCGTCCTTTGCCACTGTGAAACTCTGGTAGAACGAATTTAATCGTAGCCGCCGTTCCCTCAATGATGAAGTTCGTCATGCTACATATTGTGAGATTGAGGCAACCCTAGGCATTAGTTCCACCAATATATATATATATATATATATATATATATATATATATATATATATATATATAAAATATTGTATGATTATTTAGCCGTGAAAGAGGTTTGCTCTCATTGGATCCCACATAATTTGACGCAATCCCAAAAAGATGCTCGTGTCGATTGGTGTACAAAAATGCTCAACAAATACAACACCGGTGCCTCAAAGGATGTATATAAGATTGCAACACGTGACGAATAATGGATCTATACGTATGAGCCGGAAGGTAAACAGCAGTTGAATGTATGGGTATTTCAAGATGAAGCAAATCCAACGAACGCTGTTCGCACTCGAAGCACTTCGAAGCAAATGGTCGCCTGCTTTTTCAGCAAAACTGGCCATGTGACAACAGTGCCTTTAGAGGAACGTAAAACAGTCAATACCGAATGGTACACAACCATTTCTTTGCCGGAAGTCTTCGGTGAAGTAAGGAAAACAACGAGAACCGTAGGATCATTCTTCATCAAGACAATGAGAGCGCACACACATATTCTCTAACAACAGAGTACTTGAAGGCTCAAAAAATCGAATCGATGGGTCATCCGCCATACAGTCCTGATTTTACACCCAATTACTTCTCTTTGTTCCTGAACCTCAAGAATAAATTGTGCGGACAGCGTTTTTCGTTGGCAGAAGAAGCCGTTGATGCCTTCAAAAACCATGTTTTGGAGGTGTCACAAGAAGACTGGAATAAATGCTTTGACGAGTGCAAAAGTGTATTGATAATAAAGGAGAATAGTTTGAAAAACAATAAAGAAGTTATCAAGAAATTACTTTGTTTTAATTATTAGGCTCAAAATATAAATAGTGCCCCTCGTAGATAGGTATATTCCTATACCATACGGACCTCTTGGAACAAACCAGATCTCGAGCTGAATGATAATTCAGATATTTCTGTGAATCGCTTCTGACTGTATTTCCTACATCTCTCGCCTGCTTCATAAGCCCAGAAAACTATATACAATTTAAAATTCGTCGGTTTATCATCATGAAGCAGGCCTGCCAATTTGCCAAAATAAAACACAGCGCAAGCAAAGCTTAAGAAGTGGCGAGAGGCAAATGATCAGACATTGTCTTGCGATGCTTAAGAAATAAAACCCGAAATAGTTATTATTCTACTACATCATAATATTAATTCTGAAAAACGTAGGTTTTATAAGTTATGGACAATGCCTTACTTAAGAAGTTAGCACTGCTACAGCTAATGTTGCAAACCTTATCTGCACACATGTGGCCTCAAACACGTGGCAAGTTGAGTCCACTCCTTGTAGTTTACAACGTAATCGTTCTTGTCTGATAAGAGTACAGTGAAGGTTGCACATAGTAACTCTAACACTTGACGATCGATAAATGTTGTTACCCCGTCTTACATAAATATAGTGACACTTACAGTGTGCTACTTACGTGTAGCACACGGTCTCTGTACAGTACAGAGATCATGGTAGATCTGACAGTCTATCCTCTAAGAGAAACTAGCAAGGATAATGGTGCTTGCGATCTCGCTCCTAACAGTAACGAACTCTGAGTGGAATAAATTGTGCACAATGTGTGGATTAAGAGATTCACAAGCGCTGCTGATCTTGTTCACTGCGCCTTCTAAAGCACACCTTCAGTCCAGAGAGACATACTATCTCTAATTATATGTGCTAAAAACCAAAGGGAAAAATCACTGCTTCGTTAAGGGACATAAGGTTCCAGCTGTCGCACAATGTAGATCTTGAAGAGATACAAGAGCTTGAACATTTTGAAACGCAGAACTTTTTGTACCTTTGACTGTGCCATCACAACTCGCGTGATAATACTCGAGCATTGACAACAAAGAATGGGGCACGCATTACGTAGTCATTCGTAGTCACGTATATATCTAAAAGTACTCTTGTCATGTTGCTTAACACATTTAGTTACCACCGATCCCTCAGTCTTTCAGGCCGTGACTTTCCCTAAATGCAGCGCTACTATTGCTACTATTTATTTGTAGTATTTATTGTGCTAAGAGTTTTCCAATTTGATTGTCTACTGCACTTTGACCCTGGTCACTCATTCAGTAGACAATCACTACAGTTTATTTACATTTTACAATTTCTTGTCAATAAATTCTCTTGCTCTTTTTTTCCAGTTTTTTATGTCCCATTTCCACTTGTTTTTCACTTTTCATTTATTGATTACTTAACCATCACACATTCACTATAGTATTCCATTCAAAGTAAGATGCGCTACCTCTTACTTTTCTTTTTCTACTGTCCAAAGTCATTTATTTTTTACTTTACACAAAAACTGTCCAATGCTTCTAGCGTCCTTGCATATCATTTCAATCATAAGTGTATTTCTATCCCCCTTCAACCACTTCTTATTAAAAAATTCTTTTCTCCAATTTTCTGTTCCTTGGCAGTTAAATACTATGTGTTCAATGTCTTCATTACCACCACATATCGGACATTGGTTCTGAGGAACCCTCTTAGCCTCCATGCTCCGGTTCTTACCCGTGCAATAGATTCTCTCTCTTCTTTATTTACTATGTCTATATATTTTTCCCTACCCCATGTATTTTTCATTGACCTACAATAAACTAATGAGCACTTTTCGGCAATCTTACTGACATTTCTATTGCTATATCTTCCAGTCTTTTCCTCGCCTTTTTCCAAACATTTTTCACGTTATTTTCTCCCCTTCTCCACATATCTCTCAATCCATTTTTCTCCAAAATGTTCCGTAATTTACTTACCCACCCATCATTCATTAAGCTATTCTCTTGGTATTCAATACATTGTCTTAATACATTATTTTTTCCTAGATTTAAAGTTCTGAACCAAAATTTCAAAGCTCTTTCCATTATCTTCCCCTTAGTTGCCACCCTGCCCATCTGTAATTGTGCTACCTGTCTTACAATTGACTTCGGTAGCCCTAGTATTTCTCTACAAAACATCCTGTGCACCACATCTATACTTTCCCATCCTCTATCTAATCCCCATATTTCTATACCATACATCATTTCTGCCTCCACAACCATTTCATAAACTTTTTCCAGCCATTTAACATTTATATTAGGTACTTTATTTTTGCTGCTTTTCATTGTTGTCATCGCCCCTTTACCTTGACTTAGGTCGCAGGCTTTTTCTTTTAAATAGTACCGCATAGCATGGTATATAACCGGATTGCAGTGTAAAACACGTTTTTGTTTCATTTCTCAATCCATATGCATCGGTTCAGCATTATTTAATTAACAAGTCTACCAAGTATCATTACCATGTGCGTTGGGTCATTTTGAGTAGCAATTTATCTATAAACGATTTGTACTTTAACTCATTTGTCAAAACTGTCTAATTAACGCCACATTGTGAAAATTGCCCACATACATTTGGATCGCCATGTTAAGAGATTTTCCATTCAACAGTTTCGCGTATGATAGATACCTTCTCAACTTCTATAACAATTATTGGAATATGACAAGCTCTACATTCCAATGCTTTACACAATCCGAAGTACAGCTGCTCCATCTAGCGAGGTGCTTGGTCTGTATTACACTTTGAGGTAGGCCGCAGCCGTAGGGAATTAGAGCAACACGGTTAGGAACACAATGATGAAAAATCTTATGTCCTACACTCACATGATTTTCTCTACTCTTGTACAAACTATTTTTACAAACGCTTAATCTCCATATGCTTCATTCTAATCGAGATATCCAGATGTTAATCTTATTGCTAATTTTTTTGTAGATGCAAGGGGTATTGGTAGGGGAATTTAAGCTATAGTCAAATATTTTAAGAGCTGGTTGCTATGTGGAGGTTGCCATTATCTTTGCATTACCAGGACAAAAAAATGAATAACAAATTTGAGAAAAAGTATAAGTTTTGGAAAGTTTAAGGGAATAACAAGCAATACCTCGAAAATGGGTCACTCAACAACAAAAATGTATATGACATAAATTGTGTATTTTAACGCGATCTACATCTTTTGTGTAGTAACATTTTGTCTATCTCTTATGGTTTACCAGTTTACCAAAGTCGTTCACAATGAAGAATACTTTTGGAGACATACCCAGAAAATTTAAGATATACATTTTATTTGTCATGAAAATATCTTAAACAAATGACATTTTAATCAAAATCGTTAGAGACATTTTGAGAAAATTAAAATTTTCGAAAAATGTTCCATGTAAAGGGTGCTCTGGGGTGGAGGGATTTACTTGAAAACCTTCGTGTCGCATCTCTGGAAGATACTGAAACTAAATACCAAGTTTGGTGTTTATGCAACCGTTCGTTTCTGAATTATGCTGTTCACAGGCAGACACACAGACTGGCAGACAGACACACGCGGACATATTTCCAAAAATTCTTTTATTGGATTCAGGGGATCTCAAAACATGTATTTCCGGTGAAATCTCGGTATCGAATTTTTGGGTGGAATACAATACTTCCCCTACTTACTATACGTAGTAGAGAAACTAAAAATGAATAACAAATTTGAGAAAAACTATAAGTATTGGAAATTTTAAGGGAATAACAAACAATATCTATAAAATGGTTCACTCAACAAAAAAAATGCATATGACACAAATTGTGTATTTTAACGCGATCTACATTTTGTGTGTAGTAAAATTTTGTCTATCTCTTATGGTTACCATGCAAAAGTCGTTCACAATGAAGAATGCTTTTGGAGACATTCCCAAAAAATTACAGATATACATTTCATTTGTCATGAAAATGTCTTAAATATATGATATTTTAATCAAAGTCGTTAGAGCCATTTTTGAGAAAATTAAAATTTTCGAAAAATGTTCCATGTAAAGGGACTGTTCGTTTCTGAGTTATGCTGTTCACATACTATCACACACACAGAAACGCAGATACACACACGGACATGTTTCCAAAAATGCTTTTTTTGGATTCAGGGGGTCTCAAAACATGTATTTCCGGTGAAATCTCGGTATCGAATTATTTCTCTATTCGTAGTAGAGAAAGTAAAAATAAATAAAGAATTTGTCAAGGCAACCACAGCGACTATTTCATCATCTCAACATGTTGCTGTAGCACAAAAATCTCTACAAACCCAGCCAAATTGCAAGCCAATCTCCTTCACTCCTCCACAACAGCTCAATTGTTAATCTCTGTGCACCGCTACAAAACCTATGCATCCAACTTATTTGACTACGCCATCTTTACACAATAGAGTTCCCGCACATACCAACAGAGTTATTTTTTCTCACAGCATGGAGAGTGTTTGTGGGGTGCTGGTAAAGCAGTGCCGCTCATAATTTGCAGCTATTGAATCCAATTTGCTCGGCACTCCCTCATTTCGGACGTTTTGTTATCACGTCATCACAACACCATTAGCGATACCTGTGCATATATTAATAGAATAGCGTAGGTATATAAAACAGACGTTAATAATAGAAATAATATCACAGATACGTCAAGCTCAGTTCTATAGTACGGAACTCATCATCTTTGCTAGTGGTTCATAGCGCACAACTCGTACCACATTACATCGCAGACATCATCGGTACAAAACGCAATTCTATCTACAATCACCCATATCTCCGCATGCACAACAGGCGTAACCACCGCTATCGATTCCAGCAGTTCCTCGTTCATAAAGCCATATGAAATGTTCATGTTGAGGCCCTAAACATAAGCACTTCTCCGGCAAATTTTGAAGCTCGGACCACACTGCTACAAGGTAGACCAATATAACCATAGCCCTGCAAGAGAATGTCGCTGAGCACCGCATCTGTATCGAATACTCTAGATTCACCAAAATTTTGAAACACGCCTTCACTGCTGCCTATGTCTAATTGATTCGTTATCACCACTACCAATGCATGAAATTACGTCCACGTTTTCATTTCAACAGAAAACTATAATTACAAACGTGAGAAAAATAGGGCACTTTTGGATCATCTTCATTCTATATGAATGCCCATACGGCAAAGAATCAGCCAGATTCAACATGAGATGTGCTTAACTAGAAGCTATAGGAGAAGAACACACTGGCTCTGCTATCTCAACTTTAATTGATTTCTGTCCATTCCTCCGTGTAGTATGTGTAGATTACCCAGTGAAATACCAATAGCTTGCCAAAAAGATATGCAATCCAGTAGCATGTATTTGACCAGTGGAAAAAGGAACAATGCTGGAATAAATCGCTAACTAACTCCTCAAACGGATATCACCGATAATAATAATCCTTGTTAAAATGGATTTAGGACATTTTACCAGAGAGGTAACGTAAAAACCACAAAGTAAATAACGTTTTACATTTTTACTGAACATAAATATGTACGTGATTACATGGATTAAATGATAAATACACACTACGTGCAAATTAAAATTACAAGTAATAAGATTATTGGAAGCCTTAAACAATTATGTATTCAAAGCTATATTGGGTCTCGAAATGTGTGTGATTTATACACTTAAAGAAATAGTGTTCATGAATATTAGAACACTCAGTTTTATTCTTAGCGGTCATTTTTTAAAATGAAGCACAGAACCCCAAAACGAGAAGACCAGGTTACATTAACATCGATTGGCGGATAGTATTGAGGGGTTAAACAGTGTGAGATTTGAACTTTGAAACTCACTAACACCAAGAACGTTTCTAATCTGTTACTTATAATAGTATACGCAGTGCGATCCAAATAAACGTTAGCATTTATTCAATTATAATTCATTTTTGTGAATAAAAATCCACAATTCAAAGTTATAATAATCTATATTCCTAACCCTAACACAAATCCTGTCAACTACTTTATATTTGTGTTGGCTGTTATTGCATGCAAAACATGCTGAACTCAGCTCGACAGAAACTTTTTATGCTAAAAACAAACCAAATGACAAATTTCCTCACTCAAACCCAACTGGCATGTCCAACTCTGTTCGGTCTGTGAAAAGTTCAATCTAATTCAACAATTTGTTTTCGTTAGCGAGAAAACTAGAGACAACTGGATCGCTTCTTAGTGAAACTGGAAAACATAGACTTCTTGTTTATGTGAACGATGTTCTTACTCAAATTAATTGTTACACCAATTAAACCAAGAAGCAGGCGGACCCTTCAGGATAATAGCAATGAAATTGCTCGTGTAAATACTCCACAGTATGTTCAAAGCACGAATTGAAGGAGCCAGTATCGAAAAAACGAAAGTGTTATTCGCAGTGTTTTCAGATTCTTTTTAATATAAGTCCTTATGTTCGCAGGATTTATTCTGAAAAAAAAGGAAAAATTCTACCACACATTTTACTTATTTTCATCTTACTTCCTTCAAATCTCACAGCAATATGCAGGCATCATCAGTGTTTGCCAGAGCATCCGTGACCAACCTGGAGTGGTGAGAGTGTGTGATTCCTTAAGACGTCGGACAGAAGCATGCTTTACTATGAATGGGCACCATATTGAGCACCTCCTTTAGCGATGGTAAACAAGTGCAGGTCATATGTAGTGGAAAGCAGATTAGATTAGAAGCTATACTGATTCACATTAACATAGTGATGTGTCCTCGTTCGTTTATTGCATTCTGTAGGCCATGCAAAGAGCTTGCAGTAGAAGAAGTTTTTCGCAGTAGCGAAGATGAACAAGTACTCATAGCTCTTAAGGTATGCATTTTAGAGCATAGTTTACTGGCCATTTTTTCTTCTGTTGGTCTACACTTTCACCTCTCAAAATATGGAATGCCTTTTCTTTAACATCCTATGTGTACCTACCTACCTATCTATATGCATAAATAAATTTTCCGGTCAGGAAACACTCTGGGAGAAAAGCATAAAGTTACAATTTGTTTTGAAACAGCATCAATACTTTCTCACGTTATGATCTCACAATTTCAAACTACTTTCATGCTGTTTAGTAGGTATGTTTACACAATCACTTTTTCATATAGTTACTTTGGATTAAGTCATGTTTTATTCGCAAATATTATGCAATAGTCCCAGATACTCTTCTGAAACTTGCGAAGATGACTTCCAATCTGCCGACAGCAAGATCATCATTGTCAGGAAGTTTTCTTTTGTAGACAGTTCTATCACTTGGATAAAAACAAAGCTCAAAGAGAGTGAAAACATAGCGTGCGAAACTGCAGTTAAATAAAGCAGTGAGCAACAGAGGAACTATTTCTGAATCCAATGCTGAGAGCGTTGCGGCAGGAGACATTTGCCACACGCTCTAAAGTTCGCCAATCAATAGAGGATTACAAAAAGATCCTACTCTGGTATATCTTGTTTTTTGGCGGAAGATAACGAGTCATTTCCAAGTCCTGACCCAGCACACCTTGTTCAGTGGATTAATGAATTTGTCTGTTTTGTTCGTTAAAAACTAAGACCTCCTAAAAGAGAGAGCTCATTTAGAAACCTATGCTGTGAGATATTTTATATTACTATTAGTTCACTCTTGCCTAGGAGTTGGTATTTATTGAAGAGGTATCTTTCCAAATATTCATTTAAAGCAACAGAACGAAATCACAAAGCCACAAAAGACTTGTTTTAGTGCGTGAATTGAAATCTCTCTAGGTACTATAACTTCTTAAACAAGAGTTCTCAACCTTCTATATGTTATATATGGTAAATCAACGTATAATGGAAGAAGAAATGGTTAGAATTTTTTAAGCGAATAAGGATATCATTACCATGTTCAATAAAATCAATTAGGTAGAAGTTCGAGTAGCTAAGGAAATTATATATTCCGGCGAACTCAGTCAACAAACATCCATTAGCTCAAGGTATAGATAACTAGAACTCATTATGGGCTTAGAATTTAACTAATCAAAGAGCAAACATTGTGTTACAGATGAGAAAGATTTGACAACCTGTAACGTAGAAACTTTCGTCGGATAGTTTCAAAACAGGTGAAAGTTAATAATGAAACGTATTAAAAAAAACTTTAGCGTATTTCTTTCTTTTGCAGCCTTATGGACTTACAGAGGTGTTGCTGTGGTCGATTACCGGTAGTCCGTAGCGCCAAAAGACAGGTTCATTACTTACTTAGCGGTAGTTGAAAAGTGAATCTTCGTATAGTATCATAGTTTTTATGCCACAAACAGTTATTTTAAATCGTAAATTGGATACTCAGAAGTTAGCAGATACAAAAATTCAATTGCTACACTTCGCATTTAGATCCATAATCAGTTTAATTCTTCATCTCAAATGGTCGGCAACTCGCTTCAACAGCATAAGTATTCGATCACATTAAATTTCTCAGTCAATTTATCTGGTGTTGTCTATCCTCAATCCATAAGAGAAATAAGTCATCGTTATCACTGTAGTAGCTGGAAGCGAATTTGCAGATATTAGAGACGACGTCAAAGGTGTCGCATAGGGGTATGTCCTCAATTTATAACAGTACTAGTTATTTATTTGGTTACTTCTTGTATGCAATATTTACAATTAGATGTTTATTGAGGGAAAAACGGCTCAATCTATTTCTATTCATTGTATAGTTCTGTGAAATGCTTCAAGATAAATCTTGTTAAGCTTAAAATATAGTGGAATATGTATGAATTTTGAGAAGTTTACATTCCTGATACTGGTAATCCAGTACTCAGACATATTTTTCTTCTGCTTTTTCCATTCATGATTCAGACTCAAAGCTGAATTTTTCAGCCATCGTTTCTTAGGGCAGCCTAGAGATTGCTGCCCTCTACAATGGTAATTGAGCACGAGTTTTAAGGAGTCCACTTAATTGCATTGGATGTATGTGTTTCTTTCAGTGTTCTGGTACCTTTGGATATACCAGTTTCCAGTATCTACAGAGGAGGTAGTGTACAATAAAAGAAGAAAATATAGGAACCTGTTTTACCGACATCCTATAATATATAATATATACATATACTAGATTAAGGGTACAGCTGGTAGCTCCTTTGGCACATCTGTATTGCGTTTGCGGTCCTATTTTGTAGAGCCTTCTTTTGACTACATGGTCCTCAATTTATATGCTGTGATGCTATTCTCATCTTTGTCCATGGCTAGCTAAAATATTGTGTCAATCTGTATTTTTTAAGGTTTCATTATGTTGTTTATTATCCCAATGGTTCTGTTGTACTTAAGAATGTTATATGGTATATCTACTATTACGCAAAGGATTTCTTATAGCCAAGTTATGAAAATTGATTCACACTTTCGAGTACTTTATTTGTTAGACGGACCTTACTAGAAACTGGATATTTTCGCAATATATAAATATGAATTTCCATATCATACATTTCACCCACTGAATATAAATTATTAACTAAGCATTGAAGACAAGTTGAGACAGTGTTTTTAACACTTAAATGATTTCAGTCAGGTTATCTAATATGTACATTCAATAACAGTCCGCCTTGAAGCAATATGTGTATGTAATAATTTGTAAAATGTATGTAACAGTCATTGCACAAGTTTATATTATTGTATACATGTGTAACAATGTTATGTGAATGTATTACGTAATTTAATAATGTAGGAGCTGTGAGAATAATAAGTTAAACTTGCTAACAATGAGGTAACCTTGAGGCAATAATGAGTTTGAGAGTTTAACAATATTACTTGTAATTCTTGGAGTAACAATAATGTAATTTTATGACATTTTATAAAATAGCCAATCAACAACCATAAAAAGCTTTAGTTAGATGCAGGTATTTTATTGGAGTAGGATTAGCCAATCAGAGACTTGAAATACAGAAATTTACAAGTTTGGACGGTTGAAATCAGTTCGTTTTACCTGCAAACAGTGTTCCTAACCGGACGTGAGACACATCCTCGAGAGATTTAATACGTATTCGTCTGAGACGAAAAACAGTTTACGTGTTAAAAAGTGCAATTAATTCATAAAAATAATCTCACAGCTCTCTATATCAGTGAAGTGCTTTTTAAATCGTATCAATTATTAATAAAAAGATTGAAGTAAAATTATAATCTGTGTATGCCTACATTGTTGTCACACCAAAACCCTGCTAAGAGAAAAGTGTCTCTAACAAATACTGACGCAGCCGAGGCAAACATGAATATATAATATTTAAAGAAACAGTTAAATTACAAAGATAATATTTTTAAAATTGGGGCAAAGGCCACCTGAAAGTACATTTGGGGCGAAGGCTACCGGAAACCAGGTACCATACGTGCGGTTGCGAACAAACTTCAAGTTAAGCTACCCAACAGTTGAAATATAATACAACTCCTAAAATACTCCTTTCTCAAATTGGCGCCCAACATGGGGCTAATAACAGTAACGCGAAACAGTAACAATTACACAGTCTCCCTTGGACCAAATCGTCTACAAATAGAGTGCATGCATTTGAGGATCCTGTTCGCTTGTATGTATCTATGAGGTATTTTACTCCAATCTTTAATAATTTTGTTCATATACATTATAAATAGAAGGTATAAATATTGTGTATAATTTGCTGTAGAACTTAATATTTGACTAGAATTTGTAAGAGCTTGTTTCTATTTACTCTATCAAAAACATTTTTGAAGTGGATTAAAGAAATGTAGGTTTCTAAATTACTCAGACTTACAATCAGTAAAAGCTATTAACTTCACAAGTTTAACTGATTTATGACTCATCCTTCGGTTTCATTACAAAGGAGCACC
The DNA here is from genome assembly GCA_030765065.1 of Deroplatys truncata. Classification (NCBI taxonomy): domain Eukaryota; kingdom Metazoa; phylum Arthropoda; class Insecta; order Mantodea; family Mantidae; genus Deroplatys; species Deroplatys truncata. Next base: position 152,585,190 of record CM060985.1, on the reverse strand, counting down.
TATCACTTGGCAGGGAAGTATTGCGTTCCAAATTCGACGTCGAGATTTGAGCTGTAAACACATGCTTTGAGGCGTCCTGAATCCAAATAAATCATTTTTGAAACATCCCGTGCATGTGTCTGTGTTTCTGATTGTCTGTCTGTCCGCATGCCTGTGAACAGCATAGCTCAAAAACGAAAACTCGGATAAATACCAGTTGAGTTTAGTATCTTCCTGGGATACGACACAAAGATTTTTAAGAAAATCCCCATAACATAACTACCCTTTTGAAGGAACATTTTAGAAAATTTTTATTTTCCAAAAATGGCTCTAATTTCATTAAAATGCCGTATCTAAAACATTTGCATGACAAATAAAATGTATATCTTGAATTTTCTGGGTATAGGTTACGAAGTCCTCTTCATTCGGAAGGAATTTTGTACGTTTTATAACTGGTAAACGTTAAGCGTGAGACGAAAACGTGCCACACAAAAAATGTAGATCTGTTTAAAACTCACAATTTACTTAAAAGAATTTTTATGGCATAAGCTGTTTTTGAGATATCCTTATTAAAATTTCAAATTGTTCATTTCGTGGCCATTTGCTTAAATTCTTTCAACATTCAGTTGTTTCTCGCGATGTCATGGAAACAGTATGGAATTTTAAGACCAGCATATAGCGTCCACATCTCTTTGTATTTATAAATAAATATGTAATGTAGTTATTTTTGCAAGGTTTATTTGGATTAAATGTAGGAACAGAAATCATCTTTAGTAAGAAGAGTTTGTGTGCTCACTAATAAAGACGGATGGTAGAGAAAGGTAACACATCAGATTTTTACTTTCTCTACTACGTATTATAAAAAGGGGAAGTATTGTGTTATATCAAAAAATTAGATTCCGGGAGTTCAGCGAAAATACTGTTTTGAGACGCCCTGAATCCAAATAAAGCATTTTTGGAAACATGTCCGCGTGTGTGTCTGTGAACACGATAACTAAAAACGAAAGTTTGGATAAACACCAAACTTGGTACCTAGGTTCAGTATCTTCCAACGATGCGACACAAAGATTTATTAATAAAATACCCCTACCCCAAACTAGATTTTACATGAAACATTTTTAAATTTTTTATGTTCTAAATCCTAGTCTGTAAACTTTTGATTAAAAGAAACATAAATTAAAGATATTGACATGACAAATAAAATGTACATCTTGAATCTTATAATAGCCTATGAAGTCCTCTTCATGGAAACGTTTTGTATAATATTGTGTAAATGGTAAACAGAAGCGATAGACGAAAACGTACGGCACAAAAAATGTAGATCTTTTTAAAACACACAATTCAATTAAAATGAGTTTTTTTGTAGCATAAGTCATTTCTAAGATATCCGTTATTAGAAGTTCGAATTCTTTATTTCTTGGTCATTCACTTAAAGTTGATTCTAACATTGCATGGAAACAGTATGGAGTTTTAAGGCCAGCATATACCGTTCAGTTCTCTTTGTATTTATAACCAAATGTATAATGCAGCTATTTCTGCAAAAGTGTATTTGGGGCACTATTTATATTTTGAGCCTTGGCAACTCTGAATGTTGTAGGTGCCATCTGACGTTTCCAATGGAAAGTTTGACATTTTTGAGCATAATCTACTTCAAACATTTTGTCAATAGAGCGTCATCTGTTTTGTTTACACCAACTTGAAAATTGTGTGTCAACAAAAACATGGAATTAACTCTTGAGAATGTTTGTGCAATGATTTATTACGACATTCGACGTGGATTATCAAGACAAGAGTGCACCGATCAACTAACTTCCACATTTGGCGACGAAGCTCCATCGTTTGCTACTGTCAAACGCTGGTATAACGAATTTAATTGTGGCCGCCGTTCGCTTAATGATGAAGTTCGTGAATATCGTCCAAAATCGGTTGCTGTGCCAGAAAACATTGATGCTGTGTAAAAATAATAATGAAAGATCGTCATGCGACATATTGTGAGATTGAGGCAACTCTAGGCATTAGTTCCACCAGCATATATAAAATATTGCATGATTATTTAGCCGTGAAAAAAGTTTGCTCTCGTTGGATCCCACATAATTTGACGCAATCTCAAAAAGATGCTCGTGTCGATTGGTGTGCAAAAATGCTCAAGAAATACAATGACGGTGCCTCAAAAGACGTATATAGGATTGTAACAGATGGCGAATCATGGATCTATGCGTATGAGCCGGAACGTAAACAGCAGTCGACTGTATGGGTGTTTCAAGATGTAGCAAATCCAACAAAAGTTGTTCGCACTCGAAACACTTCGAAGCAAATGGTCGCCTGCTTTTTCAGTAAAACTGCCTATGTGCAACAGTGCCTTTAGAGGAACGTAAAACGGCCAATTCTGAATGATACACAACTATTTGTTTGCCGGAAATCTTCGGTGAAGTAAGAAAAGCCAAGAAGAACCGTAGGATCGTTCTTCATCAAGACAATGCGAGCGCACACACATCTCGTCTAACAACAGAGTATTTGAAGGCTCAAAAAATCGAATCGATGGGTCATCCATCATACAGTCCTGATTTGGCACTCAATGATTTCTTTTTGTTACCGAACATCAAGAATAAATTGCGCGGACAACGATTTTCGTTGGCAGAAGCAGCCGTTGATGCCTTCAAAAACCACGTTTTGGAGGTGTCTCAAGAAGACTGGAATAAATGCATTGATAAATGGTTCAAACGGAAGCAAAAGTGTATTTATCATAAAGGAGAATATTTTGAAAAACAATAAAGCAGTTTTCAATCATAAATTACTTTTTTTTAATTATTAGGCTCAAAATTTAAGTAGTGCCCCTCGTAGCTACCATATATTTTAATAAATATACCCTAAAACATTTTGAAGTGGTTTATAATCTATTTACTTCAATGTTACTAAAACAAGGTGTTATGTTTATAGGAACAGTTTCACTTGCAATTACGGCGATGATCATAATGATGAACATGATGATAGAACAGTGAAGAAAAGTTGTTCTTAGTCTCCAGTTGACCGAGCGAGATGCCTCCGCGATATCGTGAGGACCCGGGTTCGAATCTCGGCAACCGCCCAGTCTCACCATGCCTTTTTCTTGGTTTCTCCGGGTCGGTAGGCAAATGCAGGGGTAATTTTTCATCGACTTCCTTTCTATTTTTCCCTAATCGTTCCATTTCTTCTCATCTTTGAGGCAGTATTTTTAACACTTAAAATTTTCAGTCAAATTAAAATATGTAAATTCAATAATAGCCCACCTTGAAACCTATGTATATATAATAATTTATAAAATGTATGTAACTCATTACATAAGCTTATATTATTGGAAACATGTTCAATAATATTATATAAATGTATTACGTAATTTAATAATGTAGGAGCTGTTAGAATAATAAGCTAAATGTTGCTAACAATGAGGTAACCTTGAGGCAATAATGAGTTTGAGAGTTTAAATGTTACTTGTGATTCTGGTAAACAATAATGTGCTTTTAGTGACAGTTTATAAAACAGCCAATCAACAACCGGAGGGGGTTTTAGTTAATTGAAGGTATTCTATTGGAGAAGGATTAGCCAATCAGAGACCTGAAATACCGAAATTTACAAGTTTAGACGACTGAAATCTATTCAGTTGCCTGCAGACAGTGATTGTAACTGGATGCAAGATGCGTCCTCGAGAGATTTAATACGTATTCGTGTGAGACGAAAAGTAGTTTTACGTGGTAAAAAGTGTAATTAATTAATAAAAAGAATCTCACAGTTCTCTATATTAGTGAAGTGCTATTTAATTTGTGTCAAGGACTAATAAAAAGGAATGAATTAAAACTTAAATCTGCGTAAGCCTACATTCTTGTCGCATCACGCCCTGCCAAGACTTCCATGTCTCTAACAGTAATACTGACGCAGCCGAGGCAAACATAAATATATATCTGAAGAAACAGTTTAAATTACAAAGTTAATACTTTTAAACTTTGGGCAAAGGCCACCTGAAAATACATTTGGGGCGAAGACTACCGGAAACTGTTTACTACACGTGCGGTTGCAACTTCAAGTGTTCGGCTCCCCAACAGTTGAAATATAATACAATACAACTACATCTCAAATCGGCTTATCCATACGTGAAACAATAACCATCTCAACTTTCAGGTGTACTTCTAGGTCTCGTGACGTATGGCGGTGCCGCGCAGATGGTGTGTCTGCTTGCTCAAAGGAAAGAGCACTCCCCGTGGACACTAGAGGGCTGCTTGGTCAACAGATCGTTGGCAGCTTCAGCACTTTGTTCTTTCCTTACACCAGTAATAAATAGGAAACACTACCTTTTACTTTTAAAGGCATATTCACTATTACCAGTGGTTCCCTTGCAATCTGCCCCAATGTGCTCTATGTTTCTATACATTATCATCCAGTCTCCTATATGCCGTGGTCTTCTTTCCCTTCTAAGAAATCGTGATTATTCGTTTTGTCCTACAATATTCTAGTGATTGGTTTATTTGACTGGATCATTATTCGTTGGCATTCCCTCGACGTCACCATACCACTGTAGTGACCGAGTTTGAGGCGATCTCTGATGTCGACCTGAACATTCATTTCTTCCTTATTTGAGTCGCATCAAACGTTTTCAATTCGGGAGTTTCGTTGGCTGCTTCGAAGTCCATCCACTTCTACGGCTATAGAAGTGCATATGAAGAGAACATTGTCGACACGATTGAAGTTATTTGTCTAAAAGCAGGTGTATAATCACTGAAATCAAAAGTGAAAAAATGGAGTTTACTAGAATACTGTGATATGGATCCTTCAGGTTTAAAAGCATAAATATTATATAAATATGGAACATATAGTCCATTGGGGTGTAAACACTAATAATTGTGCATCTTTTGTGGGTTTTAATGGTGTACTCGTTGATTGCTTTCATTTTTGCCTGTGTGTACAGTAAAATTAATTCTATTTGAATTGATACACATAAACAACTCGATTTCACTGAAAAAAAAATAAAGTACTTTATTTCGCTGTTAGTGATAAAGGTTCCATTTAGTTGCTATAACCATTTGAGTAAAGCCATACATTATTTGAAAGCTGTGCAAGAAGTCATTATGAGCGCATGGTTATATAACTGCATGAAATTATCAAAATATTAGGGCATATGTTCTTGAATATTTCTAGAAAACTTAAATTTATGACAGTTCATCAAAAAGCCTGATGCTGCAGAAATAATAAAACAGAGGTGTGAGCCAGTTTCTCCTCCCTATTTAAGATCGTCTTCAACGGAGATACCAACGTGATACAGTGCAGCATCTTCTGGTTCTCCAGTTACTAGGTAAGATCAAGACAGCAAAGTGATGATTGCTGGATCATGAAATTGACAGAGCGATTCGCCAATAGTGGGGTGCTTCACCGGGACGGCCAAAGTTGTAACAATTCACCTCCTTCAAGCCTGGGTTGTATTTCACGAGTGGGGAGAAGAAGAGATGGCCCGACAGGTAAAAAATCCGGGTTGGAAAACTCAAATTAAGATACGTCATGTTTTGCCCTTTTCAAGATTCGTGTCCAAATTAGTTTTGGTGAGTAGCTTTCAAAATTAATTATCATTCAGGTGCTGTGAGTACAGAGTAAAACAACCAAGACATTTTTATAATATATGCATTGTTACTTATTAAAATAGGTAGTTTAGCATGTGCGGAAACACGTTTAGAAAATGTTAAAGTTTGTAAACTTTAAAACAGAGTTACTAAATGCTCAAGATATTACTGCAAGCCTAATATAAAATACTATGAATGCTAGAAAAGGAAATGGTTTTTTTGATCACGCTAAATTAAGAATTAAGCTGATATATACTGTGTTACATATGTACGTTAAGGCAGTATTTTTAACACTTAAATGATTTCAGTCAAATTATATAATAAAAAATATAACAACAGCCCGCCTTAAAGCGATATGTGTATGTAACAATATATAAAAAGTGTATATTACAGTATTTTATACGTTGATATTATTGTATACATGTAATAATGTTATGTGAATGTATTACGTAATTTAATAATGTAGGAGCTGTGAGAATAATAGGTTAAAAGTTGCTAACAACGAGGTAACCTTGAGGCAATAATGAGTAAGAAAGTTTAATAATGCTACTAATCATTTTCGGAAACAATAATGTAATTTTTGAGACAGTTTATAAATAGCCAATCCACAATCAGAAAAAAGCTTTAGTTAAATGAAAATATTCTATTGGAGTAGGAATAGCCAATCAGAGACTTGAAATACAGAAATTTACAAATTTAGGTGGTAGAAATCAAGTCAGTTGCTTGTAGACAGCACTTATAACTGGACGCGTTCGTTGTAGACACTGTGTCTACAGTGAAGTGTTATTTAAATCGTGTCAAGCATTAATACAAGGAGAGAAGTAAAATTATAATCTGTGAAAGCCTACATTCTTCAGTCTCACCACTCCCTGCAAAGAAATCTATGTCTCTAAAGATAATACTGACGCAGCCGAGGCAAACATAAATATATAATATTTAAAGAAACAGTTAGTGAAACAAAGTTAATATTTTTTAAACATTTGGCGCAAAGACCACCGGAAAGTACATTTGGGGCGAAGGCTACCGGAAACTTTTTACCATAAGTGCGGTTGCAACTACTTCAAGTTCGGCTCCCCAACAGTTGAACTACAATACAACTCCTACTTCAAATTTAATGGACTTTGTTCTTTAAATCATAATCTTCAGAATCATTAGAAGCAAAATATTTTGTAACTTTATGAATAAATGGAAGAAAATAAAATTACTTTCTGAACATTTGTTCATGAATTAATTTCTGCTATACCAGTTAGGTTTCGATCCTTTTACCGCCACGCTTGTATTTCTGCCTTAACACATACATAAAGTAAGGAAATGGGTAGATCACGTTACGAGAGAAAGAGAGAGACGAGAGGGGAAGAGAAAGAGAGAGCGAGGGCACAGGTAATAGTGAATGGAAAAAGCAAAGAGAACTACTTTTTAAAAGCAATAAATAAGTGTTACGAAAACTAAATTCTATTTAATTCTTACATATGATTGTGGTGGTTTTTGTAGTATAAAACATCTAGAGCTCTGATTATAATGAACATCAATGAAGAGGTCGGTGAGATAAAGAAGATTTAATGAGTAGCCGTACGACAAAATGACGGCGAAGATGAAAAGGATTAATGAAGAAACGAAGCACATTAATATGAAGATTAATGAAGAATTTGGAGAAACAGATAAAATAACAGACAAAGAGCGAGATTTTAGCAGCGAAGAAGTTGAACCAGAAAACAAAGAGGTGGTAAACGTTACATAACAGCCATTCCGTATAGAATGCAAAGTTACCGGTGTGCTGAAGAGGATTATGAGGCAGTATTTTTAACACTTAAATTATTTCAGTCAAATTATATAGTATAAAGTATAATAACAGCCCGCTTTAAAGCAATATGTGTATGTAACAATGTAAAAATGCATGTGACAGTCATTGTGTTAATGTTCATATAATTATGTACATGCTCAATAATGTTATGTAAATATTTTACTTATTTAATAATGTAGGAGCTGTGAGAGTAATAGGTCAAAATTTGCTAACAATGAGGTAACAATGAGGTAGCTTTAAGGCAATAATGAATTAGAAAGTTTAATAATGCTACTGGTAATTCTTGGAGCAACAACAATGTAATATTTGAGACAGTTTATATAATAGCCAATTAACAACCACAAAAAAGCTTAAGTTAAACAAAAGTATACTATTGGAGTAGGAATAGTCAATCAGAAACTAAAATAGGGCAGATTGTACAAATTCAGAGTTCAGTTGGTAGCAGACAGTGTTCCTAACCGGACGCGTGACGCGTCCTCGAGAAGCGTAATACGTATTCAGTGTGAGACGAAAATAGTTTACGAGTTATGAAGTGCAACTGATTAATAAATAATCTCACAGCTCTCTATATTAGTCAAGTGTTATTTAAATCGTGTCAAGGATTAATAAATGGAGTGAAGTAAAAATTATAATCTAAATTTTTCAGCCGCACCACACCTTGTTAAGAAATCCATGTCTCTAACAATAATACTAACACAGCCGAGGAAAACATAAATATATATAATTAAAGGAACAGTAAAAATACAAAGTTAATATTTTAAAACTTGGGGCGAAGGTTACCGGGTACCATACGTGGTTAAAACTACTTCAAGATCGGCTCCTCAACAGTCGAAATACAATACAACACCTACTTAAAATTGGCTTTCCATACGTGAAGCAAAAGCCTACTTCAATTATCAACAAGACGTTTGGTCATGTGTAGTCACGTTAAGTAATGTCTGGTCGTGTTACTGTCACATTTTGGTCACGTTTCTTAACGTTATATTCTTCCTCAACTAGAATGCTTCGTAGGAGGTTAGGTTAAACAAGTAAGATAGAATAGATGACGAGGGGGTGGTCTTGGTTGGTTGGTTGCTTGGTATTAAATGACAGTATAGAATAGATGATGAGAGTGTGGTCTCTATTAGGTTAGAATGGTTGGTATAGGTTAGGCTAGGATAGCTCATTATGCCTCAGAAAGACAGTAAAGCATACACAATTTATCATTCCTCTCCTCACACACTAGCAGCTTGCCATACATAAGTTTATAAAAGATATAGAAAATGACTTTAGAAATATACAAAAAGCACTATAACATAGGACGAAATGCTTTTTAAGTATCCGAAAATGAGAGAAAGATGCACCAAATACTGTAAAAAGGGCGAAAACTATGAAAATACCATGGAATTCTTGTACAACGTAGCAAATCACTGTAAAGCTATAGAATTACTTGTAACACATGGAAAATAAGCATTAAAATAGGGTCAAGCTGTTATAAAACGTGTGAAATTCCTGTTTAAGTGTAGCAGAAATGTTCCAAAGCGGTCAAAATATTTATAAAAGTGTTCAAAGCCTTGTTTTAATACTCAGAATACCTCTACCAGAGCACTAATTCCTGCGCCCAAAAAGTCTTGAGTATGTGTAAAATGGGAATAAGGTGTTTCAGATACCTTGAAAATGCTTAAAATATTCTAAAAGTACCTTCTTTCCTGAAAATATTCACTCCAATGCCTAAAGTACAGTTGAAATGTCTGGAAACTGTATGAGGATACCTAAAACACCATAAACGTCCTTCGAAATGTCCTAAAACCCTATACCAATAGCCTGAAAATACCTCCCTCGATGTCTAGAATAATACCTTCAGTGTGGTTGAAATACCGCTGCATATGTTCCAAGAAGTCCTAAAAGCTTACGTCAGTACCTGAAAATATGAACATACCTCCATCAATGGCTAAAACCCTTCGAAATGCTCCAAAATGCCTGGAAAACTGTATATCATTCCTTAAAACACCCTGCAATACCTAGAAAATGTTCCTAAATGCTCTAAAACCGTACCTATCTCTAAAATGCCTGGTTCAGTGACTAAAATACCTTCTAAATGCCTTGAAATATCTGAAATGACGCCGCTAGTGTTCTAAAATGTACCTAAAGACTATGTCCATACCTCAAAACTGTTGTACCAAGAGATAAAATACCTTCGAAAGTCCTAAATGCACTGCAATTCCTGCTCTAGTGGCTAAAATACCCGAAAAGACATTGCCAGTGTTCCAAAATGTCCTATGGTCTATGCCAATAAATCTAAAATAGTTACAACACTGGGTAAAATACCCTCAAAATGTCCTACAATACCCGCTCCAGTGTCTAAAATACCCTTGAAATGTCTGTACCACCAGAATAAATTACCTAGCTCCGGTGTCTGAAATGACAGTAAAAGGGCTATAAAATGGCTTCAAAGCATTCCCGATATGCGCTAAAATACCTGCTTTAGTATCTAGAAGGCCTGTAAAAGGGGGCATAATATCTTCAAAGGATTGTGAAATGTTACGCCAATATCTGCAAAAACCAGTTCCAGAACTGCAATGCTTGTAAAAGTGCTCCCCAAAATGGCTACGTGAGTGCCTGGAATGCCTGTAAAAGTGTGTGTAAGGAGTGTAAAAATGCTCGAAATCGCTTAGAAACCTCAGAATACCGTAAAATATAATATGGATGTAAATATGAACGATATTCCCATAACAAACCTGATAAAACACTATAAAACGCTAACAAATCAGTGTAAAGCGAGAGAAACGCGCCGAGCTTAGATTTACATGGGGTGAAGTCTATGTTAGGTTAGGTGATGGAAGTATAGGTTAGATGATCAAAGGACGAACTAACTTAGATTAGAATACATCATTAAATGAGGATATAAGTTAGGCTAGAATGGTTTTATCATGTTAGGCTAGATGATGATAGTATACAATAGGTTAGGTTAGGTTAGATACAATCATCATAGAAAGTTCTTACGTTATACATCGTACATACATGATACAGCAGATACATTGAACAACATACCCGCATAAGAACATACTCCTACTTCCATACCCCTACCCCTCCATCTCCAATAAACGCTAAATAGTTCCCAAAATTGCACACGAAAACCTTCAAACCCTACCCTCCATAACACCTCCCCTCGTATACAAAAACATATGGAAAGGTGTCAAAATAAGTCTAAGAGACATCAATAAACAGAAAATAGAATAGGATTGTAAAATTAAACCTTCTCTAAGTCTATCAAATGAAATGAAATTGAACTGGGGTAAAGAACCATATACAATTAACTTAGCAAGAAAAGGAAGTTCAGGAATGGCACGGTTTAGGCTGGAGGGCACAGAAAATGACTGACGATTCTGGCAGAAGAATCTGCCCATTCTGTGATTTGGATGAGGACTGGGTATATATTTTGGTGGAATGCGCTCAGTGGGAGAACCAGCGAACAATTAAACTCAAGGAAAAATTCTTAAGTCCGTCAAGAAAGAGATTCGCATGTTGTGATTTATTGGCTGTCCAGAGGAACTGGGAAAACATGAAAAATTTCTTGGTTAAAGTGCGCGAAGCTAGGTCAAATTTGTTCAGATAGACAAAGGTAATTTATCTCTATTTTCCTTTTTCTTGTTCTTTTTGTTTTGTTTTCTTTTTATGTTGTTTACTTTGTCACCATACTTGTATCTTAAATGTGCATGTACGGTCAATGACCCATGCACTAAATACTTGTGTAATAACCTCAATAATTTGAAACCAATAAAGATCCATCCATCCATCCATCCATATATCTATCCATCCATTGATGTATCACCATTTTTCTGTCCCTCAATACCGTCTATACTAGCATTTCACCTCGCTTTTCCACTATCTCTGCCATTTTACCCTGTGCCAGCTCCGCTCTTAATATTCTAATGGGTACAGGAAATGAGGGACAGGAACGTGGTGGTAGAAGTGAAACCACCCCAGCAAACGTCTACCGAACTGGGGATACCACCATGATCAATTCCGGTGGTCGCCGGAATTGAAACCGCATGAGAGCCTCATAGTTTACCGTGGGGCCATCTCGCTGGATAACATGTGACACAAAGCAATCACCACATTCAATTAAGTGTTAAGGAAAAACCCTTATTTAATGTTACGTTTTACCTTCAGTGGATATTGTAGCTTTCTGTTGGCATTATTAAATTCAGTGAGTGCTCGTAGATAGTTACAGTGACTGTGTTTGTTCTGCTTTATTGACTTTTAGTCAAAATGTTACTTAATGAGCAATGTATGAGAGAGTGAACAAATAATACACGTAATGGGAAGTGTCGAGTGTCGAGATAGAATAATATTCACAATTTGCGTTCTGTTCTAAAAAACCCTTCCATACGATGCAACTTATTTGCCTTAGATTTTTCTCCTAAGCCTATGTCACACTGTGCTTGAGACTTAGTGAAAGTTACGTTATAAAGTTGTTTCATTAAATTTTCTCATTCTATCTTTTAACCTGACGCGTTGCAACATCGCACAGCTTCATTAGTGGCCACAGCTCAGCCACCATCGCATGATTTACTCTTCTGTCACTGATTTTAGTGAATATTCTGGCACCGGTGATGCTTTTCTTCATATATCTATCTTGAATAGTATACTTACCGTTTTAAAATAATATTACCCGCAATTATGACATTAAGAGCGCAGAAGATACAACGCATTATTTTATACACAAGTTGCGTTTTGCAGCATGTACACTGTCGTACATAAAATACTAGCCTAACTTCCACCCTATTCAGCCGGTATCGGTTCTCTATATAACTGGCCTGAAACAGGGGCATAATCTTTGTGAAATGAAGGATTGGTTCGAATACTACCTCTATGAAGGCGTTTCGCTACGATTGTAGCGCAAGGAAAGGCTGAGCAAATTCCAATATAATTGCGACTTTAAGCGGAAGATGTGAAGAATTATTTGCATGTGCAGTTAAACTGAACAATATCTACGACATACACCAGTGCTTTCATTAGTGACATGGAGTCGAAGGTTGAAGTTGTTGCAGCTACTAAATAATCATTAAGAAAACGGCAGTGTAGCATGGAAATATGAATTTTGATTTGTGACGTTACCCTTCGGAAGTTCCGCTATTCTTTTGGGGAGGTAAAGCACCCTGCCAATACAGTGACTAGAGTTATACTCGAAAAACATTAGTGGTCACGCTGGTGAGGGATCGGAATGGATCTTGGCAGTACCAACATCAATAATTCCGTGCCATTATGGACCACGTTATATGCATGTCATTCTACATATTGTAGTGGACCAGGTTGAGCGCCGAGGATTACGTCAGATGAGGTAATCAAACATAAAGAGTCGAAGCGAGGTTATCTCAACATTACTGCGCTAAGGAACGCGGAGTCAGCTCTTCAGTATGTATTTATACTACGGGGGTTTGGCTCGAATGGAGCATTTTGTCGGGATCATTGTCTGAATCATTGTGGGAATCGACGTAGTAATGAGTTGAAAGGAGAGTTGTATCATCGACGACCTCAGGATCGCTTACCTTACACGTGTCGCCAACGCAACGCCAGGTGAACAGATAAGGATGTATCTCCTCTAAGTCCTGCTTGCTTGCCGGGCTCCACCCAACCGAGTGGCCCACCTACGGACCCTAATGTATTCACACTAACGCAATAGCACAATCTATTGGTTCAATGCATCCCCTGTGCATTATTTAAATACCCCCGGTAGGGGTGTTACAATATCTGCCTCTATTACCTTTGGACGTATCATCATTAGAATCCTCACCTTCTTATAGGTTTTGTAAGGTCATACGAGAAACTTAAAAATACTGGTTGAGTGTCAGCAATGAATTTACCAAAATCTTAAATCGGCATGTAGTAACGTATTGAAACACAGGTGCGGTAAGTGCATCAACGCTGAGAGGGATAGCACAGGCGTCCGACCACTGTGATCTATTCCCGGGGCGTCAGGTGAATCTTGAGTGGTTTCTTTCATCCACCGAATTTCCTGTCCCTCCATTTCGTTGCATTAATCACCCTATTCATCATTGATCTATTACGGGGTTGAAGTGTCGGAGATGGTGTTTTGGTGCAGTGTGACAGGAAAAGGGTGCTCTCTGTGAACTTTCTGCGAATCTCGCCTAGTTGCCGGTATAAGAACCGCCCCTGGGGGACCTTGGACCCTGTGTAGGGTGGTTTCCACTCTCCGACTGCCGGGGGTCTCTATCTGGGAGGTGTAGGGACCCTGACATTGCTATCCTGTCACGCGCGGTTCAGAGTTCCCCCTAGTTGGGCGTCGGTACAATATCCTCACTTCTGGATCGGTTCCGAATCCCCTCCGCTTTAGAGTCCAATCCATTCCCATCAAAACCGAGAGCGTCAATGGAAAATAAAGGAAGAGTTTGAAAATATGAGACCAAATCGTGTATTTTCTACTTCGAAGTTTTCCAGTACACTTAACGAATGTGTGCTGGAAAACATGTTTTGACGACACTGAATCATAGAAAAGTACTGACGCGAAAATAAAATTACTTACTAACAGCCAGAGGCGGATGCTACATAACAACCGAAGAGCACGTGAACACCCTAAATTCTGACACCTTGGGGATTTATTGGTTATTACTTTCTCTACTACGTATAGTAAGTAGGGGAGTATTGCATTCCACCCAAAAATTCGATATCGAGATTTCACAGGAAATACAAGTTTTGAGGCCACCTAAATACAAAAGTCATTTTGAGAAAAAGCTCCATGTATTTGTGTCTGTGAGTGTGAGTGTGTGTGTGTGTGTGTATGTGCGCGCGCGTGCGTGCACTGTTCATGCAATCTCAATAAATAACTGAATATTGAAAGGACTTGATTTTTTTACTTTCTCTACTACGTATAGTAAGTAGGGGAAGTATTGTATTCCACTCAAAAATTCGATAGCGAGGTTTCATCGGAAATATATGTTTTGAGACCCCCCTAATCCAAAAAAGCATTTTTGGAAACACCCGTGTATGCGTCTGTGTGTGTGTGTGTGTCCTGTGAACAGCATAACATAGAAACGAACAGTCGGATAAACACCAAACTTGGTATTTAGGTTCAGTACCTTCTAGAGATGCGACACAAAGGTTTTCAAGAAAATCCCCCCATCCAAGATTACTCTTTACATTGAAGATTTTTCAAAAATTTTAATTTTCTCAAAAATGGATTTTGTTTAAAATATCATATGTTTAAGATATTTTCATGACAAATGAAGTGTATATATCGAATTTTCGGGAATGTCTCCAAAAGTATTCTTCATTGTGAACGACTTTTGCATAACTGGTAAACCATAAGCAAGGACTAATTTTACTACACAAAAAATGTAGATCGCGTTAAAATACACAATTTATGTCACATACATTTTGTTGTTGAGTGAACCATTTTCGAGATAATGCTTGTTATTCCTTTAAACTTTTCAATACTTATGGGAATTCCTTATTCATTTTTTTGTCTTGGATATGCAAAGAGTATTAATCTGTGGCAAAGAGAATGGTGCTGCACCCAGCAACCAGCTATTAAGATATATGTCGATGCTTAAAGGCTACTGTATTTCTATATTGCCCTTGCAATTACAAAACCAGGGGAACATAGTACGCCATAAGCGATAGTCAAATATTTTTTGAACTGGTTGGTATGTGTAAAATGTAATTCTCTTTGCATGTCAAAAGGTTGTTTCTGCTAATGTTTATCTCGATTAATATGAAAAGATGGAGAATAAAAGTTTGTAAAAATAGTATGTACAAGAGTAGAGAAAGTCATGTGAGTCTAACACATCCGATTTTTGTTGTAGGTTTGAGGGGAATATGGTAGGGTTTAAGTGATAGTCAAATCTTTTAAGAGCTGGTTGCTATGTAGACCTTTCATTCTCTTTGTATGTCCGGGACATAGTAAAAAATGAATAAGGAATTCCCATTTGAGAAAACGTATAAGTACTGGATTGTTTAAATAACAAGGAGTATCTCGGAAATGGTTCACTCGAAAAAAAAGCTATATGACATAAGTTGTGTTTTTTAACCAGATCTAAATTTTTTCTGTAGTAACACTGTTTATCTGTTACGGTTTACCAGTTATGAAAAAGCCATTAAGAATAAGCAGGACTTTTGGGGATATTCCCATAGAATTCAAGATACACAATTTATTTGTCATAAAATCTTAAATATATGACATTTTAAACAAAATACTTAGAGCCATTTTTGAGAAAATCAAAATTTTCAAAACATATTCCATGTAAAGTGTAGTCTGGGATATGGGATTTTTTTAAATTGTTCACGTCATATTTTTTAAATATACTGAACCTATAAAAAAGTTTGTTACTTATCCGACTCATCGTTTTGAGTTACACTGTCCATAGACACAGAGAGACACACGGAGCTTTTTCTAAAAATGTTTTTTTGGGGATTCAAGAGGCCTCAAAACATGCATTTCCGGTGAAATCACGGTACCTATCGAATTTTTCGGAGGAATGCAATAGCTTTTCTTCTTACTATGTACGTGTTTGAGAAAGTAATAAAAAGGAAGTAAGGTCTCAGGTAGGTTTTCAGTGGTAAAACTTATCTATCACTAATTATTTTATTCAATATCTGCAATACTAAATATATCAAAAGTTAGAGCATTTAATATAGTTTATGCACACACGTGCAATAAAGTAGACAAAACAACAGGTAGATTATGTTAACAGCACTGAATACACGAACTTCAGCTTTCTACCGTAAGAGCATCAACGAGAATTGGATCAAATTACTATCGCCGAAAAATAATGGTACATTATGAATTTAATAAGGTTCACAGGACGACATCGAACCTTGGAATACAAAACAAATTCATTTTGTTTCTACTATTCCTTGAAAGCGCTGTTGGACATCAGCTACAACAATTTTAACGCTGCATATGACAGTGATAATGCCAGATCGCTGATGGAAGTAATATGCTTTACTACCTCTTGTGTAAATTCAGCAGCAATTACAAAGTTGTAGATCACAGCGCTGTGGCCTGAGTATAACCACGTGACTGACCTCTAATCGATTACTCTCGGTGAGTATCGGGTTTTGTATGTGTTAACTATATCGCATGGAAACCAACCGATCATTTACTCGAAGTGTAAAAATTATAATAAACGCTTATATGCTTTTGCCATATTATCATTTACACTTCCTCCACTGTATTTTACTAAATAACTCGATTCAGGGATTTCACCGGAAATAAATGTTCTGAGATTCCCTATTTTAGAAAAAAGGTGTGTGTGTTTGTGCGCGCTAGCGCACGCTTTGAACGGCATTTAAATATAAATTAATGAGGTAAACAATGCATAATACTGAACAAACGTCCCATATTGTACAAACAAATAGATAAGGTTTGTAACAAAGTAAGTTCAAGTATTTTCTTATTAAAAAAAATCTGATGTGCTACACTCACAAGACTTTCTTCGCTCTTGTACAAACTATTTTTACAAATGTTTATTCTCCATCTACTTCATGTTAATCGAGATAAACATTTTCAGAAATTTATTGCTAATTTTCTTGTAGATGCAAGGGGAATATGGTAGGGTTTAAGCGATACTCAAATCTTTTAAGCGCTGGTTGCTTTGTGGAGCATTCCATTCTCTTTGCATGTCCAGAACATAAAAAAAAACAATAAAGGATTCCTATTTGAGAAAAGTATAAGCATTGGAAAATTCAAACAAATAACAAGCAATATCTCGGAAATGGTTCACTGAAGAAAGAAATGCATATGACCTAATTGTTTATTTTAAGAAGATCTACATTTTTTGGTGTGGAGAAGCTTTGTCTATTTCTTACGGTTTACCAGTTATACAAAAGGCATTCAGTATGAGGAAGACTTTTGAGTACACCTCAAAAAATTCAAAATATACGTTTTACTTGTCATAAGAATATCTTAAATATAAGATATTTTAATCAAAATCCTTAGAGCCATTTTTGAGGAAATCAAAATTTTTGAAAAATGTTCCATGTAAAGGGTAGCCTGAAGTGGGGGGATATTCTTGAAAAATTTCCTGTCACATCTTTGAGATACTGAACCTAAATATCAAGTTTGGTATTGATCTGACTTTTCGATTTGAGTTATGCTGTTCACGATGCACACAGACACATAATGAAAAGTTTTCTAGAAGTTTTCATTGTTGCCACTTGTATGTTGTTTTAATAAATTATCAACACACATGCAACAAATAAAAGATATGAAACAGCTTAAAACGAAACTGAAAAAGTATGTTGTTCACACATGTTATTATTTAATAGACAAGTTTATGAATTATTTAATTTTAGTATTGTTACACCTTTTGCAGTATTCAGTTCTAAATTCTTCTATTAGACAAGACTGTACATACTAGCTTAAGGAAAAACCTTGTACATACATTTTCTTTGTGATAGCTTGTGAAAGTAGGATTTATATAGGTGGAATTTAATGTATTGTATATCAAAATGTAGCTTCTTTTTTACGTAGCATTCTCTTGACAATGTCATTAATTCCTGTAGTTTAAATAAATGAAATGAAAATATATAACTCAAACGAAATGACGGTAAACCATCAAAACGGGTATTTAAGTTCAGTTCTGAAGACGGTACAGGAAGAGTTCCAAATACTTTCTCTCACCTCATATTAGCCTTTGTTTGTAAATACCATCAGAATTCTTTATTCACTAAAAGGTAATACATAAATGCTATACATTTAATATATTTACATGCTAGTAAGCTGGAGATAATCGCATTTTCCGGCTGTCTGTTACGTCCTTTTAATTTCAGCTACTTTTTGTACATTTATACTTTCTCTACTAGGTATGGTAAGTAGGGGAAAAATTCAATGGTGAAATTTCATGGAAATACATTCCCCCCGAAATCCAAACAAATCACTTTTGGAAACATGTTCGCGTGTGTGTCTGTATGTCCATTGTCGTAAATAACTCAAAAACGAAAGATCGAATAGATACCAAACTAAGTATTTGAGTTCAATATATTCCAAGGATGCAACACGAAGATTTTTAAGAAAATCCACCCACATCAGACTACCCTATAATGGAACAATTTTCGAAAATTTTGATTTTATGAAAAATGAGCCTAACGATTTTGATTAAAATATCATACGCTTAAGATATTTTCATGGCAAATGTAGTGTATATCTTGAATTTACTGGGAAGGTCCCAGAAGCCCCTCTTTGTTCTGAATGACTATCGCATAACCGTAAATAGTAAGAGATAGACAAAATGTTACTACACAAAGAAATTTAGATCTCGTTAAAACACACAATTTATTTCATATACATTTTTTTGTGGAGTGAACCATTTCTGAGATATTCCTTGTTATTTGTTTTAACTTTCCAATATTTATAATTTTTCCCAAATGGGAATTCGTTGTTCCTTTTTTTTATATTCAGGACATAAAAAAACGAATGGAATGCTCCACATAGCAACCAGCATTTAACAGCATTTACTATCGCTTAAACTTACCATATTCCCTTTGTACCTACAAGAAAATTATTTAATTTGTATCGATTAACATGAATTACGTGGAGAATAAGCGTTTATAAAAATATTTTATACAAAGTAAGGACAGTCATGTGAATGGAACATATCAGATTTTGTTCAACTGTCAAGCCATAAGATGTCCTCTTTCAAACACATAATTTATTTCAAATAAATGTATCAACCATTTTCGAGATATCCGATGGTAATTGTTTGAATTTTTCAACACTTTGTCATATTTACTTTCTATATTAGTATAGTAAGTTGGGTTGTAATTCGATACAGTGTTTTCACTGGAAATACAAGCTTTGTGGCCTCCTGAATCCCAATAATGCGCTTTTGGAACATCTCCGTGTGTGTGTGTCTGCCTGTGTTCCTGTCAACAACCATAATCAAAAATTAATTTCGGATATATACCAAAATTGGCATTTATGTTCAACATCTTGCAAAAATGCGACACAAAGATTTTTTAAAAAGGATTCTCTACCCCAAACTACACTTTACATGGAAAATCTTTAAAAATTTCTGATTTTCTAAAAGAAAGGCATATATGAAAGATATTTACATGAAAAATAAAACGTATGAATTTTCGGGGAATAGCCTATTAAGACTTCTTCATCCAGAAAGAATTTTGTATAATATTGTATAACTCGTAATATTTAAGCAATAGACGAAAACGTACTACAAAGCATGTAAATCTATTTAAAACACACAATTTATTTCAAATAATTTTTGTGACATAAGCCGTTTCTAAGATATCTATTATTACAAGTTCGAATTCTTCATTTCTTGGTCCTTCTCTCAAAGTCCTTTCAACATTCAGCTGTTTCTCGTGATTGTCTGGAAACAGTAAGAAATTTTAAGGCTAGTATACAGTGTCCTGTTCTTAAGCATTTGAGTTTGTCTACAACGAAATGTATAATCTATCTATTTCTGCAAAGGTTTATTTGGATTAAAATGTAGTAGACAGGAAAATAAGCTTTAATAAGAATATTTGGTATACTCACTTATAAACGATGAAGGGTAGAGACGGTCAGGTGAATGTATAATATTAGATTTCTACTTTCTCCACTACATTAAGTAAGTAGTATTGTATTGCACCCAAAAATTCGATACTGAGGTTTCAGCGGAAATACATATTTAGGGGCCCCTGAATCCAAAAAAAAAATTTAGAAAAAGCTCTGTGTGTATGTGTGTGTCTGTACGTCTATGAACCACATAACTCAAAAAGAAAAGCTTCGTTGTTTAAGTTCAGCACATTCCAAAAATTCTTCCAGAAGATGTTCAAGAAACATTTTTCGAAATTTTGTATGTTTAAAAAATTATTCTAATGCTTTTGATTAAACTAATATATATTACAGATATCTATATGACAAACAAAATGTATCTCTTAAATTTTCTGGGAATAGTCTGTAAAGTCCACTTCATTTGTAAGAAATTTTGTCTAATCTTGTATAGCTGGTAAGCGTTAAGCGACAGATGAAAACGTATTACACAAAAGTTGTATATCTCTTTAAAATCCAAAACTTATTTCAAATAATTTTTACTTTCTCTACTACGTATAGTAAGTAGGGGAAGTATTGTATTCCACCCAAAAATTCGATACCGAGATTTCACCGGAAATATATGTTTTGAGACCCCCTGAATCCAAAAAAAGCACTTTTGGAAACATGTCCGTGTGTGTGTCTTGTGTGTCTGTGTGTCTGTCTGTGTGTCTGTCTGTGTGTGTCTGTCTGTCTGTGAACAGCATAACTCAGAAACGAACAGTCGGATAAACACCAAACTTGGTATTTAGGTTCAGTATCTTCCAAGGATGCGACACGAAGGTTTTCAGAAAATCCCCCCACCCCAGATTACCCTTTACATGGAAGATTTCTCGAAAATTTTAATTTTATCAAAAATACCTCTAACGATTTTGATTAAAATATCATATGTTTAAGATATTTTTATGACAAATAAAATGTATATCTTGAATTTCCTGGGAATGTCTCCAAAATTATTCTTCATTGTGAACTGGTAAACCATAAGAGATGGACAAAATTTTACTACAAAAAAATGTAGATCGCGTTAAAATACACAATATATGTCATATACATTTTTTTGTTGAGTGAACCATTTTCGAGATGTTACTTGTTATTCCCTTAAATTTTTCAATACTTATTTTCTCAAATAGGAATTCGTTATTCATTTTTTTGTCTTGGATATGCAAAGAGTATTAATCTGTGGGAAAGGGAATGATTCTGCACCTAGAAATCAGCTATTAAGAGATATGTATGTGCTTAAAGGCTACTGTATTTCCAAATTGCCCTTGTAAATATGTATTCCCCTTACATCTACAAGAAAATTAGCAATAAGATAGACTCTGCAAATGTTTATCTCGATTAACATGAAGTAGATGGAGAACAAGCGTTTGTATAAATAGTTTGTACAAGAGTAGAGAACGTCATGTGAGTGTAACACATCAGATTTTTTCTGGTATAAGCCGTTTCTGAGATATCCGTTTGTAAGTTTCGGATTGTTCATTTCTTGGTGATTGTGTTGAAATTCTTTAAACATTCTTTTGTTTTTCACAATTGCATGGAAAGAGTATGGAATTTAGAGCAGCATATAGCGTGCAGTTCTTAAACATTTGACTATCGCTGTTCCCTTTGTATCTATAACGAAATGTGTAATGTAGCTATTTCTGCAAAGCTTTATTTGGATTAAAATGTTTTAGATAGTAAAATAAGCTGATTAAGAATAATTTGTATACCCACTAATAAATGAATGTGAATGTGAATGTATCACTTCAGATTTGTTATTAAACTACTGTCTTTATTCAGTAATTCTTTGCGGTCTCGTGTATAGAGTATGGAATCTCAAGGACAGCATAAACATTTGAATATCACTTTGATTTCCGCTATCCACCTTGTACTTACAACGAAATGTGTCATGAAAACGTTTTTTCACGATTAATATGAAGTATAGAAATATAAGCGTTTACAAAAAAAAGTACTAGAAGCTTTAAAGAAATAAACGAGAGATGATAGAGAGAAGTATATGATGCAACAAATCACTTTTTTCTACTACGTGTAGTAAATAGGGGAAGTGTTGAATTCCACCAAAAAATTCGATGTCGGAAATACAAGTTTTGAGGCCCCCTAAATCCAGGAAAAGTACTTTTAGAAAAAGGTACATGCGTGTCTGGCTGTGTGACTGTGAACAGCATAACTCAAAAACGAAAATTTGGATAAATACCAAACCTGGTATTTAAGTTCAGTATCTTTCAAACGTGGGACATTAAGGATTTTCAAGAAAACCACCCCACCCCAGTCTACCCTTTATATGAAACATTTGTAAAAAATTTTGACTTTGTCAAAAATGGCTCTAACGATTTTGATAAAAGTATCCTATATTTAAGATACCGTAATGACAAATATTATATCCTGAAATTTCTGGAAATGTACTCAAATTCCTCTTCTTTCTGAATTGCTTTTGCATAACTGTGCAAGCCTTAAGATATACACAACATTTTTCTTCAGAAAAAATTTAGAGCTCGTTAAAGCAGAGAATTTATGCCGTATACACCTTTTGTCGAGTGAACCATTTCCGAGGCATTCCTTGTTGTTTTTCTGAATTTTACAATAATTGTACTTCTTCTCAAATGGGAATTCGTTATTCGCTTTTTATGTCCTGGACATGCAAAAAGAATGAATTGCTCCACATAGCATCCAGCTCTTAAAAGATTTGACTATCGCTTAAAGTCTACCATATTCCCCTTGCACCTACAAGAAAATTATAAATAAGATAGCTTCTGCAAATATTTATGTCGATAAACATGAAGTAGATGGAGAATAAGCATTTGTAAAAATAGTTTTTACAAGAGTAGAGGAAGCAGTAGAGTGTAACACATCGGATATTTTTAAGAAAGATCTATGCTAACGCTTAACAATAAGATATTATCATTAAGAAATCTGGCATGTTACATTCACATGATCAAGTGTAAACAATTAATTTGCGGATCCATGTATACTGGACATCTTCTGCCTTGGATCTGTAGCCCGTCGAGTAACAAGGAGTCTCTCTATCATATTACATTCAGGATGAGTGTCAGCCCAATGTCTGGTATGGCGATGAAGAAGAAGGAAATGATGTGTAGTGATGAAAGGA
Source organism: Deroplatys truncata (assembly GCA_030765065.1). NCBI lineage: Eukaryota > Metazoa > Arthropoda > Insecta > Mantodea > Mantidae > Deroplatys > Deroplatys truncata. Next base: position 152,562,190 of record CM060985.1, on the reverse strand, counting down.
AAATTCGCAGATCAAAATATCCAATTCATCATTCACTAGCGACCGAGGAAAACCCGAAAAAAAGCTTCGGTCAGGTTGGGGGTTTGAACCAGAGACCTCCCGAATGCGGGGTACAGACCTGAGCAATCCCGCTCGGTATCTCGGTGTTTATCATAAATAAAATGGGATTTGCCAATGAAACTTTTAAGATTTTGGACAGGAAATTCATACCACGGGTATAAACCCGGCTGTATGTCATAAAACTGAAGGTGTTTGAATTTGGTTGCCACGGAAACATACCTCAAAATGCAGGAGGACAAAATCAGTTTTCCCCTCGCGAAATGCTTCTCCCCTGAGAGGCATCTCGGGTGAGAATCCAGCTTCGTATTACCTTCTACGCGCCTAAAATGTCGAGAATTAGCAATTAATTTTAATCTAGATGGAAGACAAACGCAAATAAGCAACCTACAGGTAAAAAACATCTGTCAGTGGATGAGACAAATGGAGAACGCAGGTCGATTAAAGTTGTTACGAGTGTAATCTAGTTTCTTGTTAATTCTAACATATGAATCATGTAAATAATGATTAGTAGTAGTAGTGATGGTATTTATTAAGTACTTAGTATTACATTAACTGCGTAACACAGTCGCATGGGTCACAAGACCGTACATGCTCTATACAAAAATGCCTGGTCTGTAATGTTGACTTTCAGAATCGACCAGAAAACAACTATTTTATAATCAAAACCCTATAAATATAACACATAGAATGAAATATACTTTGAATCCCACAAACACACATATTCTCATACAAATGCTCAAGTATCACATATATTTAAAGAAAATTTAGAAAAACACTTCAACTCCTAGTACACGTACTTCCATTAAGTATGTGCCCAAACTTGGCCAGTTTAGACTTTTTAGAACAAAGTTCCAGCGTGCTACTCTCCCTCTGTTGCAATCCAAAAATACTTGAGGTAATAATTTTTCCTAAAGCCCTCCGTCTGCACGCATGGTGCCAAAATATGCGTCCAGTCTTATTGTTCCCCGCATAATGGGCAAATCCTCCTAACAGCACCGTCAACAGTCTTGGGAGCTTTCCACCCTCCCAACTAAGCCATGCTATTCCTGTCCTCTGTTTTATACCTAATTCCAAAATATATGATTCCTTACCGCGCCTAGTTTTTATTTTATTTTGTCTTTTGTAGAGGTTGTTAGAGTATCCACTTTACTCGTAGTTTTATTCAGATTTGCTGTAATGTCTAGCAACTTCTTCCCTATTTGCATCTCGATTTCCTTTGGTAAGTACCTGTTTAACTGCTGTCGCGTCTCGTTCGATTTCCTAATGATCATAGCTCTAGCATATCTTTTATTTACAGCATCCGTATCTCCGAGAGGATCCGCTATATCAATGATTCTCTTATTGTCGAATATAATGTTACCATTACCATCTCTCGACTGCGTGAGTGAATTGACATATCCAACGATGAACTTTTTATTCACAACATCATTATCGTGAACAGGATCTAGCAATACCTTCAATCTAACTTTATCGATCACGATGTTATTTTCCTTATCTCTCTTGAGGATATATCTTGAAATCAATTCATCGATCAGGGTCTTAACCATAACCTCAACATTGTTAGCAGCTTGCTGAGAGAAATCTTGCATCCTAATTTCGAGAGCATCCACATAATTCTTATTGGAGGCGTCATGATTATCTTCAGGATCGTGAACATTGCACAATCTCTTATTCTTGAATTGATAGTTTCCTTTGACATCTCTGTTTATGATAAAACGATCAAACACTCTTCTAACTGGGCCAGTTCTCTGAGAACCGAACCTGTCGATACTCATGGTTAACTACAAATGATCATTTTCTTTTTTGTCGAGCTTAATATATACATCAAAACCATTCCTATATCGTCCCTCATTCATGTGAAATTCAGGAACTATCACAACAAAGGGTCTTCCTTCTGTAGAACTCTCCCAAACGTTCTTACATAGATCTTTAAATTCATTGTAGGTCATGTCGGTATTTACATAATCTTCGTAAATGTGCTTTAAGTTTAAATTGTCTTGTCTGAAGAGTATTATCATGTTTGTATTATCGCGAATTAAATGTTTTGGAACTTTAGCATAGGACTGTGCTAGATATACAGAGTCGACATTTCGATGTCTACCCATACTGTAAAAGGATGCTATCTTTTCCTGCTTTTCAGTGATGACGTCATCAAATATAAAGATTGAATTTTCTTTGACTTCAGAAGGATGCAAAACATCATCCCCGTTGTCGAAGGTGTTCACTTCTATACCATCGATGTTTCCGAGCACTTTAATTAGGTATTGGTACTTTGGTTGATAGAGAGACTTTGAATAAATATACAAATTTTCAAAACGTAGTCCATTCTCATGGAGTAGCATATTGAGTAATACGTTTGTTTTCCCTGCACTGGAGCTCCCTAAAATAAGAGCTCTAACATTAGATGGAAATAACTTGCCATGGCGATCGCTTCTAAAGTCACTTTCAAAGTCTAATACCTGAATAGGTAGAGAGCAGTGCTGCTTAACAAGCTCCATGTTAACAACTAACTTATAAAATGCGTGTGCGATGTTTATATATTACAGTATGTAAAGTAGTTAATGACTGATTGCAATGATATAAAAGGGCTAATGTATGCAGTTACTCGCTTAGTATATCATGAGAGTTAAGCGAGGAAGGTCGTTGCAGTATAAGCGCAGCTCTGGAATTATTAATTCCATAATTAATTCGCTCCCCTTTGAAGCTCACTTACCTGGATATAGATATTGCGGGCCTGGTACTAAATTGGAAAAACGTCTAAAAAGAGGAGACCCAGGAATTAACCAATTAGACGAAGCTTGCAAACAGCACGACCTCGCGTACGCTGAGAATAAGGACACCGCTTCAAGACAAATAGCGGATAAAATTCTTGCAGAGAAGGCTTGGAAACGCGTGCGTGCAGTCATCAGATTCAACTTTTGGTGAAAGGTTAGCTGCAAGGCTAGTAACTGCAATCATGAAGGGAAAGGTTGCATTGGGAGCCGGAAAGAGGAAGAAGAAGAGAGGAGGGTTCTTGCCATTGATACCCATCATTGCTGCTTTAGGCGCTGCAGCAGGCGGTGCTGCTCAGATAGCCTCTGCAGTCAATAAAAAAAAGGCTGCTGATAGGCACTTAGCAGAAGTTGCTAGGCATAACAAGGCGATGGAGACACGAGGAAAGGGGCTCCGAAAGAGAAGGTGTAAGAAGAGGAATAAAGGAGGATTCTTACCTGCAATGCCACTGATGTCGTCTTTAGCCGCTGCATCTAAAATAGCAAGGTCCTTGAAAAAAAGAGGATCTAAAGGCAGGGGTTTAAAGAAGAAGGCAAAAAACGGTGGAAGAGGATTGTACATATACCGGAGGAAGCCCTAAGTAACGTAGCCATCGAATATTATGCTAAACGTTTAAAAATTCCTTATTTTAGAGGAGTTTATATGATTGACAAACTTCCTTTAAAACCACACTTCAAAGAGAGACTTATTACCAATCTCGATACCTCCGATAATGAAGGAACACACTGGGTTGCTATAAGGAAAGAAGGTGATGTCGCATACTACTTTGATAGTTTCGGCAATTTGAAACCACCTCCTGAGGTTGAGAAATATCTACAAGGTGTTAAAATCTACTATAATACACGGAGATACCAGAATTTCGAATCAGTCATCTGCGGGCACTTGTGCTTGCAATTTCTTTTATCCTAGAAGCTGCTACATCGTCAAGATGAGTTATACAGTTACAGTGAGTGGGCCAGACACTGTTATTTCAACGTATTTAAACCCGCCTCTACAGCTAGATTCTCCAGGTCATTATGAGGTTGCTCTCTTGAATTTTGAAACATTCTATTCAATACCAAATGTCGATGAAAGTAATAATAGATTTCATTATATTCATAATGGTAAACCTGAAACCATTGTCATCCCGCATGGAACCTACGAGATTGCCGATATCAACGCATTTCTAAAGGATAAACTAGGATTGAATGATGAAGTCTTCTTCATAAGGCCTAACAATAATACAATGAAGGCTGAGATTAAATGTCCTTATACAATAGACTTTTCTAAGGCTAGATCTATTGGTTCGCTTCTAGGATTCACAGACACTAAAATAATTCCTGCTGGAGAAGCGTTTGAATCTGACGATCTTGTGAATATATTTAAAGTGAGTATCATACGTGTGGAGTGCAGTATTGCAACAGGCTCTTTCATTGACGGTAAAAGCGGACATTCGCTCTACGAGTTTTTCCCTTCTGTTCCGCCAGGCTATCATATCTCTCAAGAACCCTCGAACCCGATATATTTACCGGTCATAGATACAAACTATATAGACCAGATCACTATTCGAGTGGTAGATCAACACGGAAAGGCGATCAACTTCAGGAACGAAGTTATCACTACAAGACTGCACATAAGACGCAATGGCAATACATTTTAAAAGACATCGCAAATACTATAATAGACGACGTACACCACGTTCGAAGCATACTACCTCTCCAGCCTCCGAGGAGTTAACACGTGCTAACCGCAAGTTCCTCGAGGGTTTAGGTTACAGAACGCTATAATGGATATCTTAAACGTGACAGAAGTTCCAGCCTTTGACGACAAGATCACCAAGGAAGAGGAGCATATTTTTCTTCCATACAACACGTCCGCTCTGGATGTAAACGATGAAATTAGAATACCATGCCAAGCTGAAGATTTGTATACGCTACCTAACAAGAGTTATCTCTACATCGAAGGTGCTCTCACCAAGGTAGATGGATCTCCTACTACAGCGAAGCTCGCTAATAATGCTATAGCCTTCATGTTTGATGAGATACGTCTAGATATGAATGCTACAACTATAGACAGAACAAGGAATCCAGGAATTACTACAACTATACGAAATTATGTGACTCTCAACCCTATGGAATCGAATCGGCTGCTGAATGCTGGATGGGCCTATCCAGGTGAAGAAGTTGATATAGTACACGCGACAAATGGAGCTTTCAATGCTGTAGTCCCTCTCTCGATGCTCCTAGGATTTGCTGATGATCACAAGGAGCTTATACTCAACAGTAAGTTTGAATTGATTCTCATAAGATCCAAAGATTCTAGAAACTGTGTCCTGAGTTCGAATGGAGAGGAAGCTAATGTAAAGTTAACTAGAATCGAATGGAGGATGCCTGTAATTCGTCTTTCCGATGCTGAAAGAGTTCACATTCTAAAAATTGTCAAGTCTGATAAACCTCTACACCTTGCCTTTCGATCTATGGATCTTCATACCCAGCCTGCTGTACCCCAGACAAGATCTTTCACTTGGAATGTAGCAACAACATCTAAGCTCGAGAAACCACGATTCATCATAGTGTGCGCGCAGACTGCAAGATTGGGTGATTATAGCAAGAACAGTTCCGAGTTTGATCACTGCAACATTACTAATTTGAGACTATTCCTCAACAGTGAATGCTACCCCTACCACGATTTGAACTTGGACTTTAAAAATTCAAAGTTTGCTTCACTATATGAAATGTACTGTAAATTTCAAAGTTCCTATTATGAAAGAGATAATTATCCCCTCTTGAAGAGAAAGGATTTTCTTCACCGTGCACCATTATTCGTAATAGACTGTTCTCACCAACCTGAGGAGGTTATAAATGGAGCTGTGAACATCAGAATCGAGATTCAAGCATCTGCAAATATACCAGCCCAGACGTCACTGTACTGCCTGGTTCTACATGACAAAGTATTTACCTACAAACCTCTTTCTCACTTGATGCAAGCACTTATATAATTATGTATATGTTTGGGTGAATGGTTTTGTAAAGGAATGTACTAGGATAAGTTTATGAATAATAAATTGAATTCATATACTAAAACACTCTTTTATTGACTTTAGCATACATTTCAAGCATTTTCCTTCTCCCCCTCCTACTCCCTGAAAAACTAGTTGCTCCTGACTTGCAGAAATCATTTAAAATATTCAAATGTCTTTCAATATAGGGCAATAGCCGTTTTAGGTTCCTTACACACTCAATGTCTAAAGATATTACATTATTATTTAAACATGTATTTATGAAATGAATTGAATGGTCAAAAAATACAATAATATTGTATGCATAAATTACATTGTCACAATATTCATCACACGCAAACGTTTTTTCTTGGCGTAGGTAATGTTCAATCATTGGAATGTTTTTGGATATTATATCCCAGTCTGATTTTGTAATATAAACAAATGATTTATCACTTTCGCAGTTTATGTAGAGGGAGGGGGTGTCATAGTATAGTCCAATGTTCACGGAATGGGAGGGGGAGATGCTGACGTCATCAAGCGCATGTGATCGATTCTCCATGCTCCTCCGGGGTATCTTCAATGAATAAGAAGACCATAGGACCCTCGTTGAGGATTCTCCTCTTACACCGTCTCTTCTGCTTTTTCTCCCCGGCCTCGTTCCGTCTCTTCCTCCGCTCCCTCCTCACACCCCTGCAACATATATTCAAAACAATGTTAGAAATAGGTTTAGTTAATGATTTCATACGTCTGAAAGAGAAAATACATATATTAGAAAAATCCTCTCCCCTTGTCACACAAAAAAGTACTATCAAAGAGCGTCATACTCACTTCACGGTCTTGCACGATTCTGTGTGTATCTCGGGCGAGCAATCTGGAGTCGTCTGATTTATCCACTCCTGTACCCTCGTTGCTTTATCATCAGGGGTAGTAGTAATGTCGGGTAGTGGAGCGGCATCCTCATCCATAGGCTGTGTATGGCTCTCTGCGATTGGATATTCCACTATATCGACATCGCGTCTCTCAGGATCCAGCTCCTCTATTGGTACGGGTACCTTAGGCGCAGTCATTCGCAGTCTGTAATAATTTAATTTTAGGTTAGACATAGAGTAGCATTAGAAGTAGTAAATGAATATGTAATTTAACATTTCTTCTACTTACTCGAGTTTTCTCTTCCTCCGCTGGTAGACCTCGCAGTTGTCGTTACATAGGAAGAAGGATGTCATGCGTTCATGCTGGGCCGGGTTAGTACAAAGTACAGAATGCATGTATCCGGTGCACGACTCTGTATCACATTTAGCTAGATGTTTCGAGACGAAGACATCGTCAACTTCATCGACATCGCTAAGATCCTTCACATCAACACCCCTGTGATTTTCACTGAAAGAATGAAATAATTTCAAGTTAGATCTCATTTAACATGCGTAGAATATATTACCGAGTTATAGAAATATGTATATTACTTACATGTTCGCTCCTCGATAAACAGGACAGCTCTCTGTACACACTTCCAGTGTAGTCATCTGATCATGATGCGACGGTTGAGTACACAACACTGAATGCATTAAACCATTGCATGTTTCGGTATGGAAGTATACGTAGTGAAAATAATCTTCCCCGCCCTCGCTCCAGTAATCATTCACATCAGATGCACGATGATCACCAGCCATTTCGATTATCACTGAACGAACACTGAAAAAACAATAAATGAGCGCTCCGGCTGCCTACGTTCCTTATATACTGTAGGCGGTGACGTCACTCGGCGGTGGAGGGGGTGGAATGCAAGTTGAGACCTGTTATTCACCTTCCAGGCAGAAGCCACCCGTCTGTTTTTGAATACCAAGGAAAGTCCTTGGCGAGCGTGTTTTAACATGATTTACCAACGCCGACAGAGTGGAGCCGGGCTAGTCTACATGTCGAGGCTTGTTAGTGACGTCACGCCCGCATTCGCGGAGTGGGGGTGAAACTGGTTATTACCAGACAGAAGTCTGCTGGCGGGCTTTCCATTACATGTCGGGCTGTTGCCTGAGAGAGGTTAAGACCGTGAGCATAGTTATACATATACGAAGGCTGTCAGATGCGAGCGAGTCAATTAATCAATCAAAAATACTTAATTGACTGACGAGGAACGTTTAATTGCAATAGCGGTATATAAACATTGATTCTTTTTTCAATAACACACATTACCTAATTGATTGACACAATTATGTACTCAAACGATTTGCCGATGTGCGGCAGGCATCGAGAATCGCATTCCCACACCGCCAACGTCACGCACCGAGAACCCCATTCCCTTATACCTCATCACCCGAGCGGCACATCCCCTACCCCAAGCCAATCACACGGCAGGGATTTAGACAAGTCACAATGAGGGGGCGGGAATGTAGTCACCGTATAGGAACAATACACACTCTCCCACCTATCCACAGGGAACCAACCAGAACACTAAGGGGAGGGAGGACACGCGTATGGGGGAGGGAGGGGGGCGGGTCACCGGCACGTGACCACAGGGGGAGGGGGGAGGACCTGCCGGCACAGACCCTGTCGGCATTAGATCAGCACACAAAGGGAAGGGGGCGGAGCTAGCGGCACGCGACCGGGCGGCAAATAGTAGCACACAAAGGGAGGGGGCGGGGCTAGCGGCATAGATCAAAGAACCTTATCAGATGGCGGCAAATCCTTTGTGTGCTGGAGTCGCTAGGTTATATCTACTTTCGTGCCTGTTTATATCACATAGTGAATTCTTTTTTACGGCGCTATATCTATTTTCATCACCCCTTTTCCAGATATCGTTTAAGCAAATTTTTTATAATTCCAGTTGTAAACCCGCCGCCCACCATTTTGGGTGCTCTGTGTTACTCATTTGATGACGATAACATATTGCTCTCAGAAATATTTGGTCACCTTTAAGTATTCTCAGCCAGTACCTAACTACATTTATTTCAGCAAATACAGCATCCTCCCAACATCCTACCTCACGAAGAACTCCTTAGTTTAAAATATCCCTCCCCAAGCCTAGAACACGCTTCCAGAAATTACATTCTATTTTATTTACATTGTCCACCCTCGCCAATCCCCACACCTCAATGGCATATAATAATGAATATCTAATTATTGCTGCAAACATGGTTTATAATGTTTTTACTTGCATATCTGGTAAGCAGGTCATATCTTTTGTACTTCAGAAAGTTATCCAATACCTTTGTTTTATAAACTCCGCGTTCTTGTTCCATTTTCCACCCATATCAAGCCTTACTCCTAGGTCATCGAAATGTTTAACATTCTGAATTTCTTCCTCACTGTATGTCCACTTTTCATATGGCCGTACACATATCCCTAACAGATTTCATAAGGTACTTCTAAAGACAAATGTAATATAGTATTTATCAGATCTTTTTACGCTCTGCTTCCTATTTGTAATGGTGTGCCAGGAGTTCCAATAAATGTTGACTTCCCTAAACGTTTGTTTTATTGTTTTTATTGTTGTTTTCTTTAAGATTCCTGAAGCCCCTCTTCACTGTTTTGTTCATTTTTATGTAGACAAAAGTTATCGTTTTTCTTACAGGTTTATAGGAAGTTTGGTTTACTGCAGACATTCAAACTGCTATGTCATGCTCTAAAAGGCTATATGGTTATAATGGCTACTAGAACTAAAATAGAAAGTTCGTAGTGTTTAACCTCCAGACTGCTATGCGGAGGCCAGCTGGAAGCCAGTGTTAAACTTTTTAGTTTTTATGAGTAAAATATGTAATTTAGAGTTTTGAAATTTCTGTAATGTGTTACAAATTCAATCATCTTTACTACCATAAAATACTTCCGTAGAATGTTCAAAAAATAGAATTGTAAAATAATAAAATTCAACTTCGGCTTCACTTGGGCTCCACATAGCAGTTCATGTCTCATAAAGTCTTATGCATCTTGAGAGTTTTATTTTGGCTGCGTTGTGTTTTTCAGTTATTCTAGCAGGCATTGTTGGTCTTAAATTGTGTGGAAACAGTTCAGTATTCTCTAGTGTGCATTGTAAGGTGTAGTCATGTCGAAACGGAAATATGAAACTTTTAAAAGGCCGATGGCAGTTATGTCCAAGAAAAAATTATAGCAAAACTAGAACAAAGGGTGAGAGTTGCGGGAAATTCATTTGAGATACCAACTGTAAGAAAATGCAGAGAGGAGTGTGTCTTGGATGTTACACTTAGTGAACATTTAAAACTCTATGAAAAAAAAACTTAAACGGTACTGGTAGTACGTTATAAAAATGTTAAAATTCAGTTGTTAACCCCAGGGAAAAACAAAACATTAAATAAAGTGAAAAGTAAAAAATAAAACAAATTATTTCATCTAATGCGACAGTGCGGGAAAATAAAAATATTATTGTAATTTGTAATCCGGTTGTTTGACAATGATAATTTCGAGGTACATTTTTGTTAAAAAATCTGATGTGTTACACTCACATGACTTTCTCTACTCGTGTACAAACTATTTTTACAAACGCTTATTCTCCATCTACTTCATGCTAATCGAGATAAACATTTGCAGACTCTATTTTATTGCTAATTTTCTTGTAGATGCAAGGGGAATATATATTTGCAAGGTCAATATAGAAATACAGTAGCCTTTAAGCATAGACATTACTCTAAATAGCTGGTTGCTATGTGCAGCACCATTCTCTTTGCCACAGATTAATACTCTTTGCATATTGAAGACATAAAAGCGAATAACGAATTCTTATTTGAGAAAATAAGTATTGAAAAATTTAATGGAATAACAAGCAATATCTCGAAAATGGTTCACTCAACAACAAAAAATGTATATGACATAAATTATGAGTTTTAACGCGATCCACATTTTTTTGAAGTAAAATTTTCTCTATCTCTTATGATTTACTAGTTATGCAAAATTCGTTCACAATGAAGAATACTTTTGTAGACATTCCCAGAAAATTCAACATATACATTTTATTTTTCATGAAAATATTTTAAACATATGATATCTTAATCAAAATCCTTACAGCCATTTTTGAGAAAATTAAAATTTTCGAAAAATGTTCCATGTAAAGGGTAATCTGGTGTGGGGGATTTTCTTGGAAATCTTCGTGTCGCATCCCTGGAAGATACTGAACCCAAATACCAAGTTTGGTGTTTATCCGACTGTTCGTTTCTGAGTTATGCTGTTCACAGACACACGGACAGACACACACATAGACACGGACATGTTTCCAAAAATGCTCTTTTTGGATTCTGGGGGTCTCAAAACATATATTTCCGGTGAAATCTCGGTATCAAATTTTTGGGTGGAATACAACAGTTCCCCTACTTACTACACGTAGTAGAGAAAGTAAACATTTTAAGCCATCATAATTATTGTTTTGAAGTTATTTTATTTGTTCTGAGTAGAACATAAGACAGTTATATTGTGTTAATTCCAGTTTTTTGCCTGATGTTTAATGAGGTACAGAAGAATAGCAGTCTTAAGTTTAATACCACTAAAAATACATATTTATATATTTTGGCAAACTTTACCCGTTTTTACAGATGGGTACTGATAAAGTCTAAGTGTTAAGTATAACAAATAGTAGGTACGTTTTGTGCTTTATCTCGCAATTCTATATATGGAAAGGAATAAAGTGTTACGTTCGAACACAGATTTGTCATCATGAAAAGTATAAAGCTATCCCTAGGCGCTTAGCTTGGTGTTACGTTTATCACCTTGAACATTCAAGCTTGCATTGTGCTATAATTGATTTATGAAACACAGATACAATAACTTGAATCTAGAGGAAGGCATTCTATATTATCCTAACAATAATCCTAAGTTAATACATGAAATACACAGTTTAAGTGTGCATGCAAGCCGAGTAACGTATTGTCATTGAACACTTATTGGAGAAAGCGTCGTATTGTTCATTTAACAAAGAAATAAATTGGTTTACTTCCAACTGGATGTATGCACACTTTGATTGGCTATAGGTTGACCTTCTTTTGTTGAGTAGGGGACAATGCTGTTCACCTTTTTCCCTGAACTGATGTTTATTTAGTGCGGAGACATGGCATTATCCGGGAATGGCGTAAACTTCACAGGCGATTTTCTTTTTATAATTGAGACTTGATTTGGTCATGTGATATGTGATAAAAGAAATAGTTTACTCACAACAATATGCAGTTAATGAGATTTTTTTTGCATTAGGCATGGTAATTTCGCTGCGCATCATTTTTTTTAAATAGTGCTTGCAAAGGCAGTTGTCAGCTCTCATTTTTTCACATTTTAAGGCTAAATTAATTGTAGCTCTGAGTACACCAATAGTTGTTCAGAAATACTGTAAGTAGTATGAGCAGGATTATTTATATATATATATATATATATATATATATATATATATATATATATATAGCATTTTGTCATTACTCGCTATAGGAAGAGATAAACTCAGAAGGTAATTCTCGACCAGTCTAAGAATCGAGTATTTGTAGATAGTCACCGAAGTTTCGTCGGATCGTCCTTCGTGGTCTAGGGCTGCGATGCTAGCTAGCCCTTAGTTCCCGAGGTCGCGGATTCAAACCCGGCAGAGGGCGATGGAGTTTTTCGGGCGTAAAAATTCTTAGCATAGCTTCCTTCGGAAGGGAAGTAAAGCCGGTGTCGTAGATTTACGGCACGTAAAAGAACCTCAAGCCTCGTAAGGAGGCCTCTGAGCAAAATGTCTGGTCATTCATGTCCAATTTACATTAGGACTCTAAGGACCGTAATAGTAAGAAGTGCTTATAAATAAAACTCAATTTAATTTAATTTTGAAGGTTCGTCGAAATGTGCGACCAAAGCAAAACTACCATCGTGCTCTGCACAAGAAGTACATATACTTCTGGGCATCAATATCTCCGGGGGAATTCCAAAGTAGATAATAGATACTGTGTCCAATGATCCAAATAAGGTTTGTGCTGTTTAGGCGGAAATCGCAAGTCCGGACAAGGAAAGCAGTCCAAAGTGCAACTGTGTAAACCTAATTGCGTAAGAAGGCCACTGCAAGTCTGTATATGCCATGGAGCAACTGGAAATTCGACGTACTTGCGGTCCAAATCTCTTGACATTTCGTGACAACCAATATGGAGTGACCACGTGGTTGCCAAACTTCACTTTGCTTTGTGAGGACGTTACGCGTTTGTTATAAATGACATCGCAATGTTTACTTAAATACAAGAAAACAAGAAGAGGCACAATAATGGAAATGTAATTTACAAATGGGCAAATAAGAATTATACCTTTCCTTTGTTATTCAAGTAGCAGAGCTAACGGCATATCCTTATTGTCTTTGATGTCATGTTTATCACAAAATTAAAACTTATAAACACCAGAGAAAATCCTCTCACTGTAAGATCTGAGTACACCGCAGTTGAATTCACAACTGAGCCTCCACCACATATCGCGTGCGAAGGAGATACGGTAAATCCCTGCGAAAGAAGTCCTCTCTCTCCTTTCGTTTATTACTCCCAAAGAGAGCAGACATATTAATAAACCACAATCTGGTAAACACCACCTATACCACGCCCAGAGGAAAGACATTCGATGGAGTGGAGAGCAATACCAGATTTGTCGATAAGTGCAGTACTCCTGCAGTTGGTCCCTAAGTTCGCATGCACCGTGTAGTTGCGAAGAGAGGAAAAATTGGAAGAGACTTCCTGTAGGTACAAAACATCAATATAGATCTTATATAGAAAACGCTGCAGGGCATACAATTTGGGCTGGGTGTAACTGCCATTGCAGTTCGCGGTAACTACGTGTAAGATGCGGGACATACAGGAGAGAAAAAACAGAACGGTGAGGTAGGGAAAGACTGAGAAGTCAAACGTGTCAGCGGGTCGATTGCAACTCCTGAGGGCGAAGAAGAGGAAATCCCAGTTTACTGTCTTCAGCCTTTTTAGGATACTTCCTTGCAGAACCAACAGTCAACTCCTTGCTCAATACCTCCCGTAGTATTGCCGCCTGAGAGTCCTCTGCTTCCATTGCGGAATTCCAACTATCTTCCTCCAAGATCATGGCATTCGGTGAAACACCGGCAGTCCGCAGGCGCTCAACTTCAAATGGGGCAGTGCTGCCACCGTCACCAGCCATAAGAACACTAACCCCACAGGCCAAGGACGCCAACATTAGCGATCACAAGCATTCCAGATGGAGCACTCGAATCAGAATTCCTGGAGAAGTTCATCGTTCCGAATTCTGAACGAGGCATAAGCGTTCTGAAGCAGTGCAGTGAGGTACCTCAGTGGCTACATTGGATGCTCAGAGGTATGAAGTTGCTCTGTTCCAATGATAAGCTGGGAAGTGACACCGTAGGGATATCCACCTGCAGCTCAGTCTCCATCTCAACCACACCAGCAGTAGACGCTATAGTAGGGAATCAGCATTTGCCGAAGAATTCGTTGGAACCAAGGAGGCGACACCAGTAGGCGGATCAATTGAGGCGGTATCTTCCTTGAAGAGCATCTTCCAATGGTGTAGTTTACCACGAAAAATGCGAGTCAGCTGTAGAATTTAATGTCCTACCGGAATGTACGAGGGGCACTACTTATATTTTGAGCCTAATAATTAAAACAAAGTAATTTCTGACTGTAAACTGATTTATTGTTTTTCAAAATATTCTCCTTTATGATCAATACACTTTTGCATCCGTTTGAACCATTTGTCAAAGCATTTATTCCAGTATTCTTGAGACACCTCCAAAACATGGTTTTTGAAGGCATCAACGGCATCTTCTGCCAACGAAAATCGTTGTCCACGAAATTTTTTCTTGATGTTCGGGAACAAAAAGAAGTAATTGGGTGTCAAATCCGAACTGTATGGCGGATGACCCATCAATATGATTTTTTGAGCCTTCAAATACTCTGTTGTTAGACGAGATGTGTGTGCGCTCGCGTTGTCTTTATGAAGAACGATCCTACGGTTCGTGTTGGTTTTCCTTACTTCACCGAAGACTTCCGGCAAACAAATGGTTCTGTACCATTCGGCTTTAACCGTTTTACGTTCCTCTAAAGGCACTGTTGCCACTTGGCTAGTTTTGCTGAAAAAGCAGGCGATCATTTGCTTCGAAGTGCTTCGATTGCGAACTTTTGTTGGATTTGCTTCATCTTGAAACACCCATACAGTCGACTGCTGTTTACGTTCCGGATCATGCGCATAGATCCAAGATTCGTCACCTGATACATTCTTATATCCGTCTTTTGAGGCACCGCCATTGTATTTCTTGAGCATTTTTGTATGCCAATCGACACGAGCATCCTTTTGAGATTGCGCTATATTATGTGGTATCCAACGAGAGCAAACCTTTTTCACGGCTAAACAATCATGCAATATTTTATATATGCCAGTGGAACTAATGCCTAGGGTTGTCTCAATTTCACAATATGTTGCATGGCGATCTTTTTTTATTAGGTTTTGCACAGCATCAATGTTTTCTGGCACAACAACTGATTTTGGATGACCTTCACGAACTTCATCATTGAGCAAACGGCGGCCACGATTAAATTGGTTATACCAGCGTTTCGCAATGGCAAAGGATGGAGCTTCGTAGCCGAATGTGGAAGTTAGTTGATCGATGCACTTTTGTCTTGATAATCCACGTCGAAATTCGTAACAGATCATTGCACGAACATTTTCACGAGTTAATTTCATGTTTTTGTTGACACAAAATTTTCAAGTTAGTGTAAACAAAACAAATGACGCTTTATTGGCATAATGTTTGAAGTAGATTATGGTAAAAAATTTCAAACTTTCCATTGGAAATGTCAGATAGCACCTACAGCATTCAGGGTTGCCAAGGCTCAAAATATAAGTAGTGCCCCTCGTAGCTATGATAGCCCAATGGTTAAAGCAATTGGTTGGAAAATGGGAGATCCTTCGTTCAAATCCCGTCTATGGCATTGTTAGTGTGGGAGAATAATTAATTCAATAGTTGACCTGATAGAGACTAATCTAATGAAGCCTGGGACTTAAAGTACTTATGGCAATGTAAGTCGCCATGGGTATGCCATTTCAAAAAAATTTTATATCTTACTGTAGTTTCCGATAAAATGCGAGTCAGCTGGAGAATTTAATGGCCTATCGACATTTTGCCATGGTAGCTCAGTAGTTAGAGCAGCCAGATGGAAAGTGGAAGATTTGGGCTTTAAATCACGACTATGGCATTTAATTTTTGCCCTCTAATTCTACCTTTCCAGTGATTTAGAAATTAAGGCAGTCTAGTGGCTTTCTGTGCTCATTCTTCACCAAAGTATTCCTACAAAAGCTTATTTTTCTATCTAATTTATGTTAATCAAGACAAGCATTTGTAGAAATTGTTTATTACGTATTTCCCTGTAAGTAGAGTGGAAACAGGGGAATGCAGTACGGTTATGCGATAGCCAGATATTATCAAGGCCGGTCGCTATTATGGATATGAAATTCTGTTCCGTGTGTGATCACGAAAAACAGAACAGTGATTTGTAGTTAAAAAAGGTAAAAGTATTTAAAAATTCAAACAGGTAACAAAATTCTCGTTACAAAAGTTTATTTGAAATAAACTGTGTGCTTTAATGATATCTAGTTTTTTGTAGTAAGATCTCTTACGGTTAACCAGTTCCAAAAATTTCATTCAAAATAAAGACTACTGCACAGAATATTACTATGAAATTCAATATTTCATTTGTCTTGAAAATATCTTAATTATGCGGTACTTTAATCAAAATCGTTAGTCATTTTTGAGAAAATTTTCGTGTAGAAGGGTAGAAGGGCAAATTATCAGAAATTTTAAGTTTTAATTTTTATTTTTATTATACAAACATTTCAGCTAATCCAGATATGTCACTATTCTATAAATTTCTTTGACAGTATATACTAATAATTGCGTCATTATTTTACCGTCACTTAAAATGAAATTGTTCAATCTTTCAAACTATTGCATAGTGAGTAAAGATACTCCCCTCTAGAAGACAATTTGGCACAGGTTGTGGAGTAAGCCCGCTACATGTTATTTAAATGGAAAATGTGCGGTATAAATAATTTATTGAAAACAAATATAATGATCGAGTAATAAAGAACATTAAAATACATAAATACAGATTCATCGTAGTAAAAACACGTAACACAGAGTAACGCTTTTAAGACACGTCAACACGCCCTTAAAGTAGGTTATAACGTCCAAAGTTAATTAAACACTTAAATGGCGATAATAAAACGGAAAACTGTACGCAAAATAATCGGAAATGTCTAAAAAACAATTTAAACGCACAAACTGCCTGCTGCTATCATTGTGGCAACCTGTCCCCTTTTTTGTGCCAACTTGCCCCTGGTCTACATGTTTTAATGGAAGCTCGATATAGCGATCAAGAACAAGGAACTAAAATACTTAAAATACCAGCGAATAAAGCAAATGAAAATGAATATAATAACGGCACGGAAGGAAATTATTGCCCCTATTGATGATAAAATATTTCATGATGTATAAGCATCAGATTAATCTGAGTATCGTCTAGGTATTCCAGCTAATCCTAGAAAGTGTTGTGGAAAAAATGTTAAATTAACTCCTACAAATATTGTAAAAAATTGACTCTTTAATCAGATTGAATTTAATGACAATCCGGTAAATAAGGAGTATCAATGAATAAATCCTGCTATAATAGCGAAAACTGCTCCTATTGAAAGTACATAATGAAAATGAGCTACCACATAGTAAGTATCATGAGGAATAATGTCAATGGTTGAGTTGGCTAAAATCACTCCTGTAAGACCTCCAAAAGTAAATAGAAAGATGAATCCTAGTGCCCATAGAGATGCCGCTCTATAAATTACCTTTGTTCCATGTATTATTGCTCGGGTATCTACGTCTATACCTACTGTAAATATATGGTGAGCTCATACAACAAAGCCTAAAAATCCAATAACTGATATAGTTCAAATTATTGCATAATTTACAAAAGCTTCTTTTTTTCCTCTTTCAAGAGAAATAACATATGAAATTATACAAACTCTTGATAGAATTAATATATAAGCTTCAGGATGACCAAAAAAATCAAAATAAATGCTAATAGAGGCCATTTAAAGCAATTTAAAACAAAATATTTGGAAGCCATTTAATATTGGATATGTGCTCAGGAAAATAAATTCCCCATGAAGTGAATTTTCACTAACCTCGCCGGAAAAACAACCTCATGGCTTCCTGCAACTGCAACTTGTCAAAAAAGATTGTAGTACTGTTAGTATTAAAACAATTCGAAGCGTTAATAATGGATATCTCGAAAATGGCTGATGCCAAAAAAAATCTGATTTGTTACACTCACAAGACTTTCTTTACCCTGGTACAAACTATTTTTACAAAGGCTTATTCTCCATCTACTTCATGTTAATTGTGATATCGAGATGTTAACCTTATTGCTAATTTTCTTGTAGGTGCAAGGGGAATTGGTAGGCTTTAAGCTATAGTCAAATATTTTAAGAGCTGATTGCTATGTGGAGTATTCCATTCTCTTTGCATTACCAGGACAAAAAAAATGAATAACGAATTTGAGAAAAAGTAAGTTTTGGAAAAATTAAGGGAATAACAAGCAATATCTCGAAAATGGTTCATTCAACAAAAAATATCTATATGAAATAAATTGTGTATTTTAACGCGATCTACATTTCTTGTGTAGTAAAGTTTTTTTCTATCGCTTATGGTTTACCAGTTATGCAAAAGTCGTTCACAATGAAGAATACTTTTGGAGACATTCCCAGAAAATTCGAGGTATACATTTCATTTGTCATGAAAATATCATAAACATATGATATTTTAATCAAAATCGTTAGAGGCATTTTTGAGAAAATTAAATGTTCGAAAAATGTTCCATGTAAAGGGTAATGTGGGGTTGGGGATTTTCTTGAAAACCTTCGTGTCGCATCACTGGAAGATACTGAACCTAAATACCAAGTTTGGTGTTTATCCACTGTTCGTTTCTGAGTTATGCTGATCACAGACAAACACATAGACACACACGGACATGTTTCCAAAAATGTTTTTTTTTTGGATTCAGGGATCTCAAAAAATGTATTTCCGGCGATATCTCCGTATTGAATTTTTGCGTGGAATACAATACTTCCCCTACTTATCATGCGTAGAGAAAGTAAAAACAATTGTTTGAAATAAGTTGTGTTTTAAATAGATCTACATTTTCTGTGTAGTGAGCGTTTGAACATCTCATAATGTTTAACAATTATACAATATTATACAAAGTTCTTTCTGAATAAAGAGGAGTTCAAGGGGTATTTCCCAAAAATTCAAGATATAAACTTTATTTATCACATAAATATCAAATAAAATTGTCAGAGCCATTTTTTACAAAATAAACAATTTCGAAAACTGTTTACTGTAAGGGGTAATTGTGGTGGCGGAATTTTCTTGAAAAACCTCGTGTCGCATTTTAGAAGATATAAACATAAGTACGAAGTTGACTATTATCCGAATTATACTGTTCACACACACAGAAATCCTCACCTTTATCTAAAAAGGATTTCCTGGAGGGTAAGAGGGCTGCAAAACATGTATTTCCGGTGAAATCTGGCTATCGAACTTTTGGGTAAAAAGGCCTATTTCTCTATCTACTTTATGTTAATTCAGGTAAACATTTGCAGAGATTCTCTTATTTTATATTTCCTTGTAGGTACAAGTGGAATACGTTAGGCTTTAAGCGATAGTTGAGACATTATTTTTAACACATAAATGATTTTAGTCTAGTTATATAATATGCAAATTCAGCAGCCCGCCTTAAAGCAATATTGTGTATGTAACAATATATAAAAAGTGTATATTACAGTCATTGTATATGTTTACATTATTGTATCCATGTGTAATAATGTTATGTGAGTATTACGTAATTTAATAATGTAGGAGCTGTGAGAATAATAGGCTAAAAGGTGCTACCAATGAGATAACAATGAGGTAACCTTGAGTCAATAATGAATTAGAAAGTTTAAATGTTACTTGTGATTCTTAGAAGCAATAATGTAATATTAGTGACAGCTTATAAAAATCGCCAATCAACAACCAGAAAAAGCTTTAGTTAAATGAAGGTATTCTACTGGAATAGGAATAGCCAATCAGAGACTTGAAATATAGAAATTTACAAGTTTAGGCGGTTGAAATCAGTTCAGTTGGTTGCAAACAGCGTTACTAATCAGACGCAAAAAGTGTCCTCTAGAGATTCAATACGTATTCGTGTGGGACGAAAAAGAGTTTACGTGTTAAAAAGTGCAAATAATTAATAAAATAATCTCGCAGCTCTCTATCAGTGAGCTGTTATATAACTCGTATCAAGCATTAATAAAAGGAGTGAAGTAAAATTATAATCTGTGTAAGCCTACATTCTTGCCGCATCACAATCCTGCTAAGGGAAACGTGTCTCTAACAATAATACTGACGCAGACGAGGCAAACATAAATATGTAATATTTAAAGAAACAGTTAAATTACAAAGTTAATATTTTTGAAACTTGGGGAAAAGGCCACCTGAAGGTATATTTGGGGCGAAGACTACCGGAAACTGTCTACTATACGTGCGGTTTCAACTACTACAGTTCGGCTCCCCAACGGTTGAAATACAATACAACTCCTACTTCAAATCGGCTTTTCCATACGTGAAATAGTAACTTTCTCAAATTGTCGCCCATACGTGGCGCAAACAACGTAAAGACAATTACTTTCTCATAGTAAAAGTTTTTATGAGTTGATTCCCTGAGAGAAATAAATAAATAATTAAAAAGAAATAAAATTAAGAATATAACGACCTTCCATTTGAAAAAGTATAAGTATATGAAAATTCAAACTTCGGAAATGGTTAACTCCACATAAAAAAGTTATTTGATATACATTGTGTGGTTTAACGAGATCTACATTTTTTGGTGTAGTCAGATTTCGTCTGTGGCTTACTTAGATTCAGATTTGCCCGTTATTCAGAATGTAGAGGACTTCGGAAGCTATTCCTAGAAAATTGAATATATACAGTAATTGAAATCATTGGAACCATTTATGAAGAAATCAAAATTTTTGAAAATGTAAAGTGTGTTTAGGGTGGAGGGATTTTCTTGAAAATCTTCGTGGAAGCTTCTGAACTTACATACCAAGTTTTGTATAGGTATTTAACACTTTTAGTTTTTGAGTTATGCTGTTCACAAACACACACAGGGAGCCTAAAACATATATCCCCCGTGAAATCTTGACATGGAAGTTTTGGTTGCAATACAATACTTCTCCTATACATAGGTTATAGGTTTTCAACGTAGGTGAGGCCCCTAGGCACAGAGATATGTTGTGCTTACCACCCTCTAGGATGAAGAGACGAAGTTGTGGAATCACACAGGAGCTACAGAGACGCGCGGAAATCCTTAAAATTTCCAGACTAGTGTCACCACCAAAGTCGCCGAGAGAGGGGAATGTTCGACCCCAGTGGAACAGCCCTTTGGTGTCCACTGGAAGTATTCCTTTCAGTGAGCATGCATCCGCGCAATCTGTCGGCACCGCCTTACACCGCAGGACCTTGAAGTACAGCTGAAAGCTAAGAAGGAAATCGTTGTAGAGGAGAAGCCATCCCAGCATTCACCCATCGACCCCGGTCGAATCTGGGACATCCCCAATACGGGTCACAGACCCACCTGAACCATCCCACTCGGTAATTCCCATATTTATTACACCTGGTAGAGAAAGTAAAAATGCTAAGATGCATCTCGTGCTTATGAAACGGAGCTTTGTATTTCAGTATCCCATGAGCAAGTTACATATCGACAGTTATCAGAGCCTCCCGTGTCTCTGGAAGCTCAGATAACATTTGAAATAACACTTTTATCCATTTGAAATCTAGATAGATATCAGATTTTTGATAAGGAAGATAAATACTCGTTTTGACCACAGCACCTGATATACGAGAATTGTGGCAAAACCACTCGTGGAAATTGCATTACGATAATGCACCTGCTCACACCTGCTTATGGCAAAAAACAAAACTGTAATGTTGCCTCAGCCATCGTATTCGCCGTAAATGGGCCTCTGCGACTTCTCTCTATTCCTAGGCTGAAGAGAACCATGAAATGACGATGCTTTGTCACCATTGATGAGATAAAAACAGAATTGCTGAGGGAGCTGAACACCATAACGAAAAGTGAGTTCCAGAAATGCTTCCAAGATTGGAAAAAGCGCTGGCACATGTGCATTATATCTAAGGGGGATTACTTTTAAAGGGACAAAGTTTATGTTGATGATTAAACAAAAATTCCCGTTACTTTTTATCATACCTCGTATCAATGTGCTACATTACATGTCCCCTGAACACGCCTAAGCTACTCTGCACGGCTCTTTATCCGGTTGACCAACAAGGATTCTCATTATTATTCTGAGCTTGCCAGTTCCTTGTTGTCTCTTATGGCCCTCTTATTCCGTATTCTAACGCTTGAGGTTACATAGGTAAAGCAAGGTACCAGCACTGAAATGGAAATCTACAAATGGCGTTCCTGAATCTCCGTTCGCTTTCTTGAAGATATATTCTCGTAGTTTGTGCACAGATACCTATAATGACTGATTATAGTATGTGCTAGTGTGTATGTGTTACCGAGCGGCAAGGCGCAGGTGGTTGCGTCTCTGGCCCGCATTCGGGAGGTTGTGGGTTCGTGTCTCGTGGTCGACCGTCCTGACCCATGGGTTTTTCTTGGGGTTCCCTGTGTCACTAAGCGAATGCTGGGAAGGCGCACTGACCCCCACGGATTTATCATACCTCATTCCCGCTCATTTCACCTTCCTCTTTCATGTTACAGTTTCAATCTGGGATTGCGTGTCGGATGGCAGCGGACAGATAATGCAGGAAAAAATTATAATCCTAATAGTACTTGTGACATACTACTTTGCCATTGGGGTACGTCATCATTTGAGATCTCCTTGTATTTTACAGGAAAAATGCTGGAGAATTTAATGTCGTACCAGCATATTGCCACTGTAGCTCAATACGTTAGAGCAGCGGGCCGGAAACTTAAGCTCCGCGATTCAAATCCCGGCTATTGCATTGAATTTTTCAGTCAAAATTTCCACACACAGCTTGTGTGGAAGAACAATTAATTCCGAACACTTAATAGTTCTACGTTTTTTTTCAAAACGGGCATTACGTTTAAAATAACTCTCGTAAAGCTACACCAAATATCCAGTTTGTAATACATAAATAATATATCAGATCGATGTAACAACCAAAACTAAATGTTAGTACACCAAATATAGGAGCTTTCAACAAGAGTGTCCTATCTTTGAACTTAAACACGTTCTATAAATGATAGAGGATTATTTTTTTTATTTTGGAACATAATTAATGTCATTACATGTGGAAGAGAACATCAGTTAAGTGACCGTCGCGACTTCGTTGGGTTGCGCGTGTGCGGTTGACCCAACTTTCAATGACAGAAGAAGGTAAATTAGGTCCAACTTCACGAATAACACGCGTGATGTTATTCATAACATCATTTACTGTTTCTGCTTGTTGACATAAACTCGAGATTTAACATTACCCCACAAGAAGTAATCTAACGGCGTTATATCACATGACCTCGGGGCCAGTTAACATCACCACTACGGGAAATGATACAATCTCTGAACTTCTCCTTCAAAAGAGGATTGTTTCGAGAGCAGACATGTGGCACCATCTTGCTGGAACCAGGTGTTTCTGAGATCCATACCATCCAATTGAGGCCAACAACAGTCCTTTATAAGTGCTCGGTATCTTTCTCAATTGACAGTTAGAGCTTCTCCATCTTCATCTTGGAAAAAATATGGACCAATGATTCCACCATACCAAAATCCACACCACACTGTAACCTTTTGGGGATGAAGTGGTCGTTCTTGAATCTGCATTGGATTGTGATTGCTCCAATAGCGGCAATTTTGTTTTTTTAACACAACCATCCATCCAAAAGTAGGCTTCGTCGCTGAAGATAATTTTTCGACAAAAATCTGGGTCAGCTTCCAATTGCTCCATAGCCCAGTCAGCGAATACACGGCGCAATCTATGGTCTTTGGGCTTTAGTTCTTGAGTTAACACCATTTTGTAAGCGTGAAACTTCAAGTCTAGGTGCAGAATTCGCCAAGTTGTGGTCGGCGAAAGCCCCAATTCTTGCGCTCGACGAGCACTTGAGCACGAACGGCGCCTATGTTTTCGTTGGAGCGCTTACGTCGATTACGTACATGCGTTCTTTGATCACTTCTTTCAAATTTATCGATCAAACGCCGAATGGTTTTCTCGCAGGGACGGTTATGCACACCGTAATCTTCACGCAATACACGGAAGGTTTTTGCGAACAGATGATCCATTTTGATAATAAATGTTCACAATCTCTACGCGTTTCTGAATGCTGTAGCGTTCCATGGCTATTTGTCAATAATAACTGTAACCACATGAAAAAAATGACTGCTGTAACTCAATAGCAACGGCAGCTATCACATGTTAAATATAGGACACTCTTGTTGAAAGACCCTTTACAACACCATCCTTAATGTCATTTGGGTTGCCTATTGGAATAAAATGGACGGCGATTCGAGAACACCATGTACGAAAATTTGGTTCCCCAAACTGCACAAGAAATGGGTGTAGTATGTGGTAAAATTTTTAAAAAAATGGGTTTCTAAAAGGACCACACAGAATTGTATAATGGTGATTGGACTGGATGACCCTAATTCACTATTAGTAACTTTTATTTATCAATATATTGATAATGACTACCCCACAGCACTGCATTGGCGTTGCTCTCTGGTGCAGTAGAAAGGTTTTGGATACAGATATTGCATTATCGTACCCCTGGGAGGTCTGCACTCAGCTTCGTGAAGTCCCTAGGGAACTACTGGATTGAGAAGTAGTGGCTATTGGTTTGTGAACTGAATTGCAGAGGGAATTCGGTGTACTGACCACATGCTATCCGCATTACTTGCCTTCTTGCTATGATGTTCTGTATACGCGGAGGTAGTACATGCAACGGTCATGCAATAGGCCGTGAAAGTCGTTGAATTGTAAGCCGTTATACTTGAGTTTGGTTTTACTATAGCGTATAACGATGAATATGAATATTTGTTACTATTATTATTACTATTATCATTGTTAGCAGCAGTCTCCTACCTCTGATGGTACGTGATAGTGAGGGCAGTGGATGTCGATCCATTTTTTCGGGCGTAAAGATCCTTAGCATGACTTTCTTCGGAAGGGAAGTAAAACCGGTGGTTCCATGTCGTAGATTTACGGCACGTAAAAGAACCTCAAGCCTGATAAAGAGGCCTCTGAGCAAAATTACCGGTCTTTCACGCCAAATATACAATGAAAGTCTTCAGGATCACAGCAGTTAAAGAGCGTCCATAAATAAAACTCGATTTAAAATTTGATGGTGAGTATGGCGATGGCATGAGAGGGCCTACAGCTTTTGCCATGGACTTCAAACCACTTTGGGCCTTGGGGAAACTTCACACAAACAAGTCAGAGGTAAAGGTGTGTATAGGGCTGACTTAAAATAGATACCTCAGAGCACGGGAATCAAACCCCGGATCCTCAGTACGAGAGCCGGAAACAAAACCACTGCGCTACCTCGGTGTCCTAATTTTATAAATGTTATTCCACGCCTATTTCATTATCATAGAGTGGTATGAGTGGCTTTTTGTTTTTAATAGTCTTATACTTATTAATTTCAGTAGTTTTGGTTTACTTTAGTAGGTATAGTAAGTAGGGGATTCCCGCGGACGATCTTCCTTACCCGTGGTTTTATTTTGGGGTTTCTTCGGGCCGCTGGACGAGTGCTGGGAAGAAGGGTTACCTCTCCCAGATTTCTCTCGCCCTTATTTCCTCTCATTTGTCTTTCTCGTTACAGGTTGTGGGGTTGTGTGTCGGTCGGTTGCGCAGAGGCTTGCTCTTGCAACTCCTCGGCCCCGTCAGATGGCGGCAGTTCTTGCCTCCGATGTTGGGTCAAGCTTTCCCCGGTCTCCGCTGGAGGAGAGTCTGTAAGCCGACCTCCGGTGGCTTGAGAGGGCAGCCGTTGAGTGCTCTGCAGCCGAGTGGTCAAGCCAGTGAAAACTAGTGAACTCTGTCGTTTGCACTGGGCGACCCTCCAGCCCATACGTTTCCTGGGATTCCATCATCTCATTCTTCCTCCTGGGGGTGTATGCACAAAAGTTGCCTTGCGGATCGAAGTTCTAGGCGACCCCTTCGTCGCCTAATCCTAATTCTAGTAGCAAGTAGAAGAAGAAGCTATTGCGCTCAAAAATTCGATATTGAGATATCACCGTATATAGGGTAGGACGGGGTAATTCCGATAGGTTAGCGTATCTTCTTGATTGAAAATAAAATGTTACAATGTACCGAGCATTCAAGTAAGCACACAATTAGTACAACATTATGGTGGCATAATATCACTATCATTAATGACAATCCTAATGCTGAAATAAAGCTATCAAAATTACCCGCCAAATTGAAAATGGAGAAATTCCGAGGGGCTAATTGGATATGACTGTGGGGCAATTTGGATAGCAATGAATACAGTAAATAATAGCTCTGTTTTTGGATTCTGAATGAAATTTATTCTAGAAATTATACATATATAATCCTTCATGGAACCAAACCTGACATTTCTAGCAGCGAATCCAGTCACCTCCCAGTACAGACTACTTCGAGTAGTAGCTGACACTGCAGAATCTACATTTGTAATCATCTACGTTGGAATCATTAGCAGTATCGTGTTCACTAGAAGATAATTCTATGAATTTCTGTGGTTGTTTAGTTCTTTTTCTTTTTCCTTGAAATGTTCTCTTTCTTCTTTTTTTAACTGAATTTGTTTACCCACGAAATTTCATCTCTCTCTTTACCTTAACAACTACTACATTTTCTGGTGGTGTGCTGTGGCATGCTCCTTTCTTAGTTTGAACTCTTCTCTTGATCACACTCTTTACAGGACTAGGAAGGACCTCTCAACGGTTCTTTCAGGCATTAGCATTACACCCACAAGGGATTGTGAAGTGCTGGGCTGTTTGAACATTGGATTCAGTTCATTTGATTTTAATTTAACGTTTGTATACAGGGTCGTATGGTACCTTGAAAACTTGACTTGCACCTAGTAATGACAGATTACCCTCTATTACAGATGGGATTGCCTGTTTCATAGCTTGTTTGTCCCATTGTAGCCGTAAATTCTTCCTTTTGTAATGTCGTACCACCTGAAAATTTGAACGGAATAATTAATAATTAATTTAATAAAAATTACTTTAAAACATAGCTCCCAATGGAAATAAGTTACATACCAGAGAAACAAATATGTATAATATCCGATTAACCCAAATAATTGTTATCGAAATAGATCCACAACACAACATGTTACCGGTCACGTCGTAATTCTTAGACTGTGCAATATACAGTACCACCGTATACTATAATAGTTCGAAAAATACCAAGGAAACGTTCACTCCTTAAAGCAGTACGAAAACTAGTACACGAGACTAGCTAAAGCTTAAGTTTTCTGAACAAAATATTACATGCTACGTATTGTACAGGTATACCTACATTACCTTTGTTTAGAAAAATTCATGTAGCGTCTCTCTTAATAGCAGAATCTGTTCAGAACCAATCAGACACGTTGATAAGGCTCCGTCCTTAACTGTGAGACTGGAAACTTCAATATGGCGTGTTTAGTAGTGGCTGCGCATGCGTGAGAACTTAACATTATCCAAAAAGCCCCGCTATCCGAATTCCCCCTCCTTACCCTACATGTTTTCAGATATATGAAATTATATCAGGGAATATCTATACATGCTAGAGACAGAGAGAGAGAGACATGGAGGGAGAGAATGAGACAGAGAGAGCGAGAGAGAGAGAGAGAGTGTGTGTGTGTGTGTGTGTGTGTGTGTATTTGATTTGGTGCGTATACTACGCCTACAAATGAAACGTCATTTAAGTACCAAACCTCGTATTTAAGTATAGCCTTTCCAGTGATTTGATATTAGGATTTTCAAGAAAGTTTCCCAACCAAAAACTGCCTTTCTTTGGAAAATGTTTAACTAATTTTAATTTTAACAAACTGACATCGGATTTAGATTAAAATGTCATTTATAGATATTTATATAACTGAACAACATTGAATTTTCTGCCAATAATCTGTGAAGTGCTCTTTATTCTGAAAGAACTTTGTGAAAGCTTGAATAACTGGAAAACTGTTAGGGATAGACAAAACAAGCCTACTGCTTCAAAGACGTATATCTCGTTTATACACACACTTTATGTGAAGTGTTTTCTGGAGTTAACCAATTCCGTGGTATTTGTCGTTGTTGGTTTCAGTTATCAGATATTTACCGAGCGGAATGGCTCAGGCGGTTACGTCTGTGGCCCAAATTTATGAGGTGCCGTAATCGAAAGTTGGCCCATGGGTTTTTCGTGGTTCCCCAGGTCGTCAGGAGAATGCTAGGGTGGTTAATCTACTACCACGGCTCTCCTTCCCTCTCATTTCCTGTACCCAATCACCTTCCTTGACATCTATTTCAGAGTTGTAGGACCAGGCGACGGTGTTCGGCGATTTGCGGCTGGGCGGTGACTTGCGCTCTGTCTAGGTTTCTTCCCTGGCGTCACTGCGGTACCGCTCCGTTGGCTCTCCCCTCAGGGTGCGGCTCCGCTCCGGGGGAACCTAAAGGCTGGTGGCTTGTGCGCAAGGACCGTGTGGTATCGGATGTGTTGTATCTGGAAACGTTAGGGACCCCGACTGGCATTTTAGCAGTGATCTGCCCCGTTTCCGGGGGCCCTCCGTGATACATACCTTTACCTTTATCCGATATTTTATTACCCACGTTTTGAAGTGCTAAATCAAAATGTTATTTCTTGATTATTCTTGTGATTTCTCACAAACAGTATCGAATTAATTTAATCCTAGAATATAGCGATTTAAATTGTAATTATCTGTCTGTCGCTTAACCCTCCTCATTCCCGCCTGAACCTAGTACACAACGAAATGTATAATGAAGCTATTACTGCAGCTTTTTATCCCTATTAACATGAAGGAGGTAGAAGAAATAGGCTGATATAGGGATCGTTTGTACAAAAGATGTAAAAAAGGATGTGCTAAGAGAAACCATATGCAACTAACAAGTCAACTATTTTAAGTAATAAGTGACAATTGTTTTAGGTTTCTCGATATTACGCATAGGGCATGAACTTTGAACACCAGCATACAGAGTCCCGATTGCTTATCATTTATGTGTCACTTTGACTTCCTATAAAACGAAATCCAATTCTGCGACGATTTATCTGGATTAATATGAAGTAGACAGAAAAAATCTTATATGTTACTTTCGCATCATTTTCTCTACCCTCTATCTTTTATTAGTGAGTACACAAATTATTTCTAAGAAAGTTTATTTTTATGTTTTTCAATCTAAGTAAAGGTTTGCATAAATATCTATATTACATGCTTCGTTATAGATACAAGAATGGGGATAGTCAAATTTTAAGAACTGAACGCTGTAAGCTGGCCTTAAAATTCCACAGTTTCCATACAATTGCTAGAAACAATGAAAGTTAACAGGACTTAAAGAGAATTACAAAGTAATGGACAGTTCGAACCATTATTAACGGATATCTCTGAAATGCTTTTGCCAGAAAAAAGAAATTATTGGAAACAAATTGTGTGTTTTAAACAGATCTACATTTCTTGTGCAATATGTTTTCGTCCATCGCTTAATGTTTACCATTTATAGAAGATTACACAATGAGCAGTGAGGCAGTATTTTTAACACTTGAATAATTTCAATTAAAATGTTCCATGTAAAGGGTATTTGGGTTGGTTCAATTTTCTTGAAACTCTTCGTGTCACATCTTTGGAAGATCCTGAACTCAAATACCAAGTTTGGTATTTATCCTGATTTTCGTTTTTGGGTTACGCTGTTCACGGACACAGACACACACGGACGTGTTTCCAAAAGTGCTTTATTTGGATTCAGAGACAGTTGTCTCCGAACTGTTATTGCTGTTATATGCACTCCAAAAGTAGTCAGCGGTTTGGAAAGTTCTGTTCTCTTTGCTTTGCGGTTCTTCTTTAAATGGTTAAGTAGTTTTCATACTGCCCTCGGGCTAAGCTGGTTCGTTCTACCACATTTGCCAACCCGATGCTGGTCGTAAAATACACTTTGATCTTTCATTGTTTTTAATTGCTTGCAGAGTATTTAGACTTTTTTTTTTGCAATCTGCCTCTATGTGTAGTGGCCCTCATCAAGAAGATACCTGGCAATGCTTACATAACCTTACTTTTCTGTATTCCACTTGAAATTTAAAGCATATCCGTTATTTTAGTGTTGTTATACTAATATAATGAATTTAAATAATTAATAAATATTTGGTGTATAGATTATTGTATTTGAAATATTATTTTATACGAAATATAACAATAAACTGGCTTTTACCTTTACTTGAATATTAATGAATTGCTAGCAAGTGACGGACAACCATTATTGCCAGCGTTAAATTGTTTAATTTCAAAATAAATAGATGCAAAGCAATTCAAAAGTATTACAGAACATATGTCACTTACAACTGTATAGGCGTGCCAGTCTTCGGAAGCAAAAACATAACTGAAAAAATACATGCGTTAACAAGTTGTAGTCTAACAGTAGTTTCTTCACTTCTGTAAAATCATAACGCAATGCAATATTTTGCTATTACACACAAATTAGATTTCTATTTGGTTCCGTGTTATATGACAATACTAAATACATTCTATTTTATTATACATCAACAATTCGACAGCAACAACGTGAACATGCGTTATTGTCCACTGTATATAGGTACATAAACCGAATAAAATGTTTCTACACAAGCTTTATTTAACATATTATTACTTCTCGCGCTGTAATCGGCTTTGAACCCCGCTCGGGTCAAGCTTTCTGATTTATGGACATAACGATTTTGTTTTTGTCTCACTCCTTTAGGATAAATGCCAGCTAGCCCTGTTGCATAATATACCGCAGTTCATTTGGGGTTTATTTCATGCATTAACCAGTTGCTATGACCGTCTATACAAAGAATCTGAAATTATAGTAAAATACGTAAATAAGCATGGCATGGAGTTAAGTATTTCACTACTGTACATCTAGAAGTCATTCAAACAAGCACGCTCTCGATGTTACTAAGTTAATTACTCACAGCTAAATACCCTGTCATAGCGGCTATGGCCGAAGATTCAGCGCAGGGCAGTCGAAGTGATAAACAAAGATAAATAGCGCTCTCGCTCCGCGTAAACTCCGGAAGCGCTATCGAGAAATAACCCAAATCTTCTACAAGTTTCCACTTCTCCCCCTATCAGAACACTTTAGGCTGCTGTGTTGGTAGTTTACAGTGCTGTGTACTACGATTGTGTTTGTGATGTACAATATGTGCTGCTACGGCAAGAGATTAGAGAGGTCTTATGTTCGACTCCCCACCGAATGAAACGGAAAGTAGAAGAGACAACTTCACATGTATTTCACCTCCGTTACGTCGCGAGAACTCAGTAAAGCGACAGTAAAACTTAAACTAAATCACCTTAGTGAAGAGATGGCGAGAACTAAGTGAAGTGGCAGTGGAAATTGAACTAGATCACATTAATAAAGTGACAGTAGTAGTGAAAATTAGACTAGCTATATTAGTGAAGTGACGATGAGAACTTAGTGAAGTGGCAGTGGAAGTTTAACTAGATCACGTTAATAAAGTAATAGTGCGAACTTAGTGAAGTAGTAGTGAGAATTGAACTAGACGACGTTAGTGAAGTGACAGTAAGAACTTAGTGAAGTGGCAGTGGAGATTAATGAAGATCACATTAATGAAGTGACAGTGGGAATTAAAGAAGTGGTAGTGAAGATTGAGCTAGATCACATTAATAAAGTGACAGCACTACTAAAAATTGGACTAGATAATATTAGTGAAGTGACGGTGAAAACTTAGTGAAGTGGCAGCGGAAAAATAACTAGATCACATTAATAAGATAATAGTGGGCACTTAGTGAAGTGGTAGTGAAAATTGAACTAGATGACCTTAGTGAAGTGGCGGTAAAAACTTAATGAAGTGACAGTGAAGATTGAACTGAGCACATTAATGAAGTGACAGTGGGAATTAAGTGAAGTAGTAGTGAAGGTTGAACTAGATCATATTAGTGAAGTGACGGCGAGAACTTAGTGAAGTGACAGTGAAAATTGAATTAATAAAGTAATAGTGAAAACTTAGTGAAGAGGTAGTGAAAATTGAACTAGATGACGTTAGTGAAGTGACGGTAAGAACTTAGTGAAGTGACAGTGGAGATTGATCTAGATGACATTAATGAAGTGACAGTGGGATTTAAGTGAAGTAGTAGTGAAGATTGAACTAGATCACATTAGTAAAGTGACAGCAGTAGTGATAATTGGACTAGATAATGTTAGTGAAGTGACGGTGAGAACTTAGTGAAGTAGTAGTGAAAATTGAACTAGATCTTATTAGTGAAGTGACGGCGAGAACTTAGTAAAGTGACAGTGAAAATTGAACTAGATCATATTAATAAAGTGACAGCGGTAGTGAAGACTGGACTAGGTAATACACTACGTGATCAAAAGTATCCGGACGCCTGGCTGAAAATGACGTACAAGTTCGTGGCCCTCTCCATCGGTAATGCTGTAAGTCAATATGGTGTTGGCCCACGCTTATCCTTGACGACAGCGTTCACTCTCGCAGGCATACTTTCAATCAGGTGTTGGAAGGTTTCTTTGGGAATGGCAGACCATTCTTCACGGAGTGCGGTACTGAGGAGAGGTATCGATGTAGGTCGGTGAGGCCTGGCACGAAGTCGGGGTTCCAAAACATCCCAAAGGTGTTCTATAGGATTCAAGTCAGGACTCTGTACAGGCCTGTCCATTACAGGGATGTTATTGTCGTGTAACTACTCCGCCACAGCCCGTGCAGTATGAACAGATGCTCAATCGTGTTGAAAGGTGTAATCGTCATCCCCGAATTGCTCTTCAACAGTGGGAAGCCAGGAGGTGCTTAAAATATCATGTGATCGTGCCACGCAAAACAACAAGGGGTGCAAGCCCGCTCCAGGAAAAACACGACCGCACAATAAGACCACAACGTCCGAATTTCGCTGTTGGCACTACACGCTGGCAGATGACGTTCACCGGGCATTCGCCATATCCACATCCTACCATCGGATTGCGACATTGTGTACCGTGATTCTTCACTCCACATAACGTTTTGCCACTGTTCAATCGTGTAATGTTGTCGTTCCTTACACCAAGCGGGGCGTCGTTTCGCATTTTCCTGCGTGATGTGTGGCTTATGAGCAGCAGCTCGACCATAGAAACCAAGGTTTCTCACCTCACGTCTGTCATAGTACTTGGAGTGGATCCTGATGCAGTTTGGAATTCCTGTGTGATGGTCTGGATAGATGTCTGACTATTACTCTTTACGACCATCTTCAAGAGTCGGCGGTCTCTGTCCGTCAACAGATGAGGTCGGCCTGTACGCCCTTGTGCTGTATATGTTCCTTCACGTTTCCACTTCACTATCACATCAGAAACAGTGGCGCCAGGGATGTTTAGGAGTGTGGAAATCTCGCGTACAGACTTCTGACACAAGTGACAGCCAATCACCTGATCACGTTCGAAGTTCGTGAGTTCCACGGAGCGTCCCATTCTGCTTTTTCACGATGTGTAATGATTACTGAGGTCGCGGATGAGTACCAGGTAGTAGGTGGCAACACAATGCACCTAAGATGTAAAACGTATGTTTGTGGGGTGTCCGGATACTTTTGATCACATAGTGTATCAGTGAAGTGACGGTGAGAACTTAGTGAAGTGGCAATGGAAATTGAACTAGACCACAGCAATAAAGTGATAGTGGAAACTTAGTGAAGTGGTAGTGAAAATAGAACTAGATGACGTTAGTGAAGTGACAGTGGAAATTGAAGTAGATCACATTAATGAAGTGACAGTGGAAATTTAGTGAAGTAGTAGTGAAGATTGAACTAGATCATATTAGTGAAGTGACGGCGAGAATTTTGTTAAGTGACAGTGAAAATTCAACTAGATCATATTAGTGAAGAGACGCTGAGAAATTAGTGAAGTGGTAGTGAAATCTGAACTAGATTACTAGTGACGGTGAGAACTCAATGAAATAGCAGAAAATGGACAGTCACAGTACGTATAACTGGAAGTTCATGAAAATTGACGAAAACCAACATTTTTGTTTTTAATTCTACAACACTAAATAAAAATTAACGTTATAATGAATGACTCACAACTCCGCCTATACGAAAAACCGCACATACGTATCCGATCTCCCATGGTTACCGGAAGCCACTGTCCACGGAGTCCAACCCAATCCAAACGACCCCCTGACGTATTTCTAGTAACATCGGAAGTACCAGGAATGCTTAGAGTCCGCAGCTCCCGCACCAGAGCAGCTGAAGCGGTCGGAACCCCCTTCTTACAGGGACATCACGAACATTTGAAAATTAACAGGGCTTACAAAGAATGGTTAGGTATTCAACAATTTGAACCATTAATACCAGATAAATAGGAAACATCTGATGCCACAAAAACATTTTAAAATAAATTGTGTATTTTAAAGAGACCCACATTTTCTGTCAATACGTAGTTATACAAGATTATACAAAATGGCTTCTGAATGAAGAGAACTTTGAAGTAGTTGATTTGTTGTAGTTGCTTATTTATTTAGCTCCACGTACAGACGCCAATTTGAAGTAGAATTCTTCTTTACGTTGTTACTGCTACGTACATCAAGCCGATTTGAAGCAGTTTGTATTGAAGGAGTTGTATCGTATTTCAACTGTTGGGGAGCCGAACTTGTAGTAGTTGCAACAGCACGTATAGTAAACAGTTTCCGTATGCCTTCGCCCCAAATGTATTTTTAGGTGGCACTTGCCCCAAGTTTAAAAAATATTAACTTTGTAACTAAACCGTTTCTTTAAGTATTAAATACTTATGTTTGCCTCGGCTGCATCAGTATTATTGTTAGAGACATGGAAGTCTTGCAGGGCGTGATGCAACAAGAATGTGGGCTTACACAGATTTTAAGTTTCAATTCACTCCTTTTATTAATCCTTGACACAAATTAAATAGCACTTCACTGATATCGAGAGCTGTGAGCTTCCTTTATTTAATACTTGCACTTTTAATACGTATACTATTTTCGTCTCACGCGAATACGTATTTAATTTCTCGAAGACTCATCATGCATCCGGTTACAGACCCTGTCCGCAGGCAACTGACTAGATTTCAACCGTCTAAACTTGTAAATTTCTGTATTTCAAGTCTCTGATTGGCTATTTTTACTCCAATAGAATACCTGCATTTAACTAAAGCTTTTTCTGGTTGTTGATTAGCCAGTTTTTATAAACTGTCACTAAAATTACATTAATGCTTCCAAGAATCACAAATAATATTTAAACTCTCAAACTCATTATTGCCTCAAGATTACCTCATTGTTAGCAACGTTTAACTTATTATTCTCACAGCTCCTAGATTATTAAATTACGTAATATATTCACATAACATTGTTACACATGGATACAATAATATAAGAATATGTTACATACATTTTACAAATTATTATATACACATTTTGCTTCAAGGCGGGCTGTGATTGAATTTACATATTATATAATTTGACTGAAATTATTTAAGTGTTAAATATACTGCCTCAACTTCAAAGAACTATCAAGATATTGACATTATGTATTTTTAAATCTAAATTTACAGCCATTCTTAAAAATAATAAAATTCGAAAAATTTCCATCAAACGGGTGGTTTAGGATATGGGAACTTTTTCGAAAATCTTCGTGTCACATCCTTGGAAGGTTTTAAACTTAAATACCAAGTTTGGTGTTTATCCGACTTTTCGTTGTTGAGTTAAACCTTAAAACTTGTGTTTTCATGTTATACTATTGTTTTCTTAATATCGGTTTCTTATTGCCGTTCGATAGCCGCAGTTAATTTCAGGCCTAACTTTCTTGATGACGACTTCCAGTGTTCGAATTGCAATATTATGAATAAAAAACAGTGATGTGATAATCTGCATCAATTCTTAGTCCGTCTCACGCTCTAGTGATCAACGATATTCCTTGACCAACTCAACCCTGAGTCCACTTCTATCCTAGAACCCGTAATCCTGATAAAATGGCAAGCCAAGGTATACCAGCAGATTAACACAAGCAGGTAATTGGAGCTTAAAACTTGCCGACACTACTTGAGGTAACCTACACCGCTTCATAATTGGCTGTCATCAACATGGGACCTATAATCCCGCCTCAGGTTGCAGGGTCATAGAATGCACGTGCATGTCATATTAAAACATCAGCTTCACTTCTGCACTTTCCTTTCTGGCTGAAAGGAAATTATAGTAAAATAAATACTCAGTGTATGCTATTGAATTGCGAGGCAGTATTTTTAACACTTAAATGATTTCAGTCAAATTATATAATATGTAAATTCAATAACAGCCCGCCTTGAAGCAATATGTGTATGTAATAATTTGTAAAATGTATGCATCAGTCATTGCATATGCTTATATTATTGTATCCGTGTTAAATAATGTTATGTGCATATATTACGTAATTTAATAAGTTAAGTTAAAATTGCTAACAATGAGGTGACAATGACGTAACCTTGAGGCAATAATGAGCTTCAGAGTTTAAATGTTACTTGTGATTCTTGGAAGCAATAAAGTAATTTTAGTGACAGTTTATAAAAATAGCCAATGAACAACCAAAAAAAGCTTTAGATAAATGAAGGTATACTATTGGAGTAGGATTAGCCAATCAGAAACTGAAAAGGAGAAAATTTTACAAATTTAGAGTTCAGTTGCCTAAAAACAGTGTTACTAACCAGACGTGAGACACATCCTCGAGAGATTTAATACGTGTGAGACGAAAAATAAGTTTACGTGTTAAAAAGTGCAATTAATTAATAAAAAGAATCTCACAGCTCTCTATATCAGTGAAGTGTTATTTATATCGTGTCAAGCATTAATAAAAGGAGTGAAGTAAAATTATAATCTGTGTAAGCCTACATTCTTGTTGCACCACAACCCTGCTAAGAGAAACGTGTCTCTAACAATAATACTGACGCAGCCGAGGCAAACGTAAATATAATATTTAAAGAAACAGTCAAATTACAAAGTTAATATTTTTAAACTTAGGGCGAAGGCTATCGGAAACTGTTTACTATACGTGCGGTTGCAACTACTACAAGTTCAGCTCCCCAACAGTTTAAATATAATACAACTCCTACTTCAAATCGGCTTTTCCATACGTAGCAGTAACATACAATATAACAAACTATTCTTCCACAATTGCCGTAGGAAAAGCAGAAATATATAATAATTAAAACATGTACGCGTTTTCCAAGTGTGCGGGAAAAGCTCTAGGTGTAGGTTTTCGTAGCGTCATGTCCAGCTTTGGAAAGCGTATCTGAATCCGAGGTGAAGTTCATTTCTGTGCTTATGCTTTGCTTTAATGCCTTCTACAGTTACTCAACAAAGTATTGGTCTGCACTTTGAAAACTTCTAGCAGTAAAATTAGTGGAGTGAAGAATACAATTTTTGGAAATAAAGACCAAATGGTAACACAGTTTATGCGTTTTTGCACATTTTCATATCGTTCATTTTATCAGTTACATAAATTTTGGAAAAATATGACAAAATTGCAAATTTTCTGTACGTGGTGTTTTCTGGGATGGGGGGATTTTCTTGAAAACCTTCGTGTTGCATCTCTGGAAGATACTGAATCTATATACCAAGTTTAGTGTTTATCCGACTGTTCGTTTCTGAGTTATGCTGTTCAAAGACACACACACGGACATGTTTCCAAAGATGCTTTTTATGGATTCAGGGGGTCTCAAAACATATATTTCCGGTAAACATTTGATACCCTTTACATGGAGCATTATTCGAAAATTTTTATTTTCTCAAAAATGGCTCTAACGATTTTGATTAAAATATCATATGTTTAAAATAATTTCTTGACAAATGAAATGTATATCTCGAATTTTCTGGGAATGTCTCCAAAATTATTCTTCATTGTGAACGACTTTTGTATAACTGGTAAACCATAAGAGATAGACAAAATTTTACTACACAAAAAATGTAGATCGGTTAAAATACACAATTTATGTCATATACATTTTTTGTTGAGTGAACCATCTTCGAGATATTGCTTGTTATTCCTTTAAATTTTCCAATACTTATACTTTTTCTCAAATTCGTTATTCATTTTTTTTTGTCCTGGAGATGCAAAGAGAATGGGATGCGCCACATAGTAACCAGCTCTTAAAAGATTTGAACTATCGCTTAAAACCTACCATATTCCCCTTGCATCTACAAGAAAATTACCAATAAGATTGTCATCTCGATATCTCGATTAACATGAAGCATATGGAGAATAAGCGTTTGTAAAAATAGTTTGTACAAGAGTAGAGAAAGTCATGTGAGTGTATCACATCAGATTTTTTGAGTCCAACTCGTGTTACGGGTTTTTTAAGTACATTAATGTGAATAAAATAAATAATTAATTTAGTCACATGTTTCTTTAATTTCATCTTCAGGCCAATACGCAGAAACTGAAGCAACAATACTCTCGTTTTGTTGAGTTATTATTATTGTTATTGTTGTTATTATTATTATTATTATTCCAGTTCACAATAATGTTGTAATTTTGTTAAAAGTAGTTACTGTGAAGTTTTAAGCTTCCCCACTTCCTCCATATTCACAAAATATAGGTGATCCTGAGGAAAACAAAAACTGAGATAGCACCAGCTGGAAAGTATTGAAACCACTGCATTTTAGTTAACATTTTTAATAATATGAATAAAGTCAGTAAATTCTTTACATCACGCTCTCCCGCAATGTTGTTTTATAAAGTTTTTAATATCAGCTTACTTGTTTGAAGGTATTTTATCAGAAA
Source organism: Deroplatys truncata (assembly GCA_030765065.1). NCBI lineage: Eukaryota > Metazoa > Arthropoda > Insecta > Mantodea > Mantidae > Deroplatys > Deroplatys truncata. The sequence continues at coordinate 152,523,424 of CM060985.1, read as the reverse complement.
GTTGCGGAGAGACATGTGAAGAGATAACAGAATATACAAAATGTATTTATTTAATAGGTTTCACTTTTATTTTTCTTCGCGGGACTATATTTTCTAAAGCCATTCTTCAAATCTACGTTATTCTTAGTTCTTTTTCTTTACTATCAAACAATCTAACTTTCATATTCAGCATTTTAGGAGTAAAATGTAGAATCATTCTTATAATCTGATGAAACATCGCGACGTTTATTAAAATGTGGATCACATCTATAAAGTCTGTAAAGCTCACCTGAGTGTATCTATATCTATTGTTATGAGCATGTAATACTTATACGAGGGTAATCCAGAAAGTCCCAGATGTTTTGAACTAAACAATTAATAAAATGCAATTATTAACGTTTCTTATCTAGATTTGAAAGGTACACTCTTAAGGCTGGTTCACCACAAACGAGAACGGTAACCAGAACGAGAACGAGAAAGTTGAAATACATGTATTCAAATGGGAGTGTTCACAACCGACGAGAAGCCTTCTCGGACCCCGGGAACGAGAAAGAAGAGTTGCCCAACTTTTAACTTTCTCGTTCTCGTTCCCGAGCACGGCATATTAGATCCCAATTGTGCATATTAGACTCTTCACTCTAGAGGTTATTCTAGGCGGCCGTGACATGAAACAGCCACTAGTACTCTCTGTAGTCGCTAGCTGGAAACATGAAACTGGAAGGAATTAGTAGTAAATGTGCTTCCTAACCTCATCCCGACACCCGCAAATCTAATCAACGTTGGTTCCTCTGGTGAAGGGATCATTTGTAGTTTGTTTATATGCAACTCAGAACTGGCTATTACCTAAAAAACAATGGCAAAAGCTACAAGGAACAGCTAAAACCGATGGAAATGAAAAAAGAACAATAAACAATTTTAATGTATGTCATTATATAAGAATGAAAGCTTGGCATAAGTAGAGACATAGGAAATGTAATGGATATGCATTTAGATATTGTTTACTCTATCGAATTTTGACGTTAGCTTGGCTAAATTGGAAGCAGGTAAAGAAATGTCATTGGTCAGTTAAAAACAAATGAAATCCCAATGCGCAAAATCGACTTTCACTTTGTGATCGATATGCATTCCCGTTCTCGTTACCGGGCGGTTGTGATCCAATATCTTGAATGGTGCAACGCTTCCCGTTCTCGTTACCGTTGTGGTTACCGTTCTTGGGCGGTTGTGAACCAGCCTTTAAGCTATTTTTCTACATAATCGCCATTCAAACTGAGGCATTTGTCATACCGTGGCACAAACTTTCATAACCCTCTCTGTAGAAATCTGCCGCCTGCGACTTCAACCTCTGGTTTACACCGGCATGCAGTTCAGCGTTAGTATCAAAGCATCAATTTGATGCAACAAACTCAGTGAAATTTGGGGAAAATGTTCCGAAAGTTCTGTAATCGTTAAGAGACGATTTTCACGAATTTTGTCATTGATTTGCATTGACAGTTCATCAGTCATAAGGCTAGGCTTACCACTGCGATCCTCGTCGTGAACATTGGTACGGCCATTTTTAAAATTAATGCGTCATTGCCTGACTCGGTTTTCACTCATTATTCCTGCTCGTAAGCATCACAAAGTTGAGATAAATTTCAATTGGTTTGTTCTTTTTAGTCAACCGCACTTCACAAGTGGCGGGATTTTCTATTGCAGCGCACATTTTAACAACTCACAGAGAGCACAGTAAGGAAGGCACAGTCCTCACGCTACCACAGCTAGATGCGTACTGTTTGTAGAAACGTTCTGACACCAAGATGGCGGCTCTAGCCCTACTCATCGCTACGATAGGCCAAAACGTCTGGGACTTTCTGGACTGCCCTCGTATTAAGAAATATGTATATTTGGGCTTCTAAGGGTTTCACGATGAGACAGTAATAATTACGCCGAAATGTGTTTCTGTCCTCTATCTATATTGAAGGTTCGTTTTATTTTGATTCGTTATATAACATATCGGACAAGATCTGACGTCAGCGCTGACAGGCGATCCATTAGTCTTGAAATGTTAATGAATCCATAGGTCAGATAGAAGCAACTGCTATAGATGTGTTTCGAGCACGTGAATCCCGGAAAGAGTGCGTGCATATTACACAAGTATACAGACATGATGACGTAATGAATCAAAAGTCAGATATAGTTGACACAGTGTTGAAAAATAACATGCAGCCTACCTCATACTGGTGGTCGTGCAAATTCCGTATCCGGTACACTGGGATACTTGAATACACTGATCAAAGTAGACTATGTGAATGCTGCAGGTGAATGTTGACCAGGACCCTATTGTTCCACTCTCCCGAAACTCAACTTATGGGATTCACAGCCCAGAACATAACTATACATGAATAGGATATAGAATGGTAGGAAAAGAGAACAGCAGTTCGAACTTGTAGGCATTAACAGTACTTACGGGTTTTTGAAGCATTTATATTCTTTAATTTCAGCGTGACATTGAAACTGGGGATATTTCTCTGCAACATCAATTACACATTGGTGGATATCGTATCGATTGTCCCTTTCAAAGAGAAACCCTGTTCTGAAGTAGGAATCAGTAATGAAGACTGACCATTCTTGCGTTAAAAGCATTCTGATACAGGTGCTGATAAACGGATAAACAGTCTGCTACAATTCTAAATTCACTGCTTAAACCAAACGGTACTCCAACCCATCGGTAAGTACCGGTACTTTCCGGAGAAGTTGATTTTTGTTCGACAGAGAGCACCATAGGTATAAGTACCGCTACAGGACTTTGCTACGCCGTGGGAACTAGGCAACTTCTTCGACGCAAACCTGCTCCGCTTTTGCTAACTCTGCGGAGGTTAAACTTGCATCAAAATAGTGTCATAACTTAGAGGAAGTGTAAACCACGCAGATCCAACTTAAAGGAAGATTAAATGTTGATTTTGGTCCAGAAGTTGCATTTTTTGTTTTCGCCATCATATTAGTATTTGATGTCTGCTGCTTAATTTGATATGATTTATGCTTTCTGGCCAACTTTAAGTGATTTTAATTTGTATATAAGTTGCAACGAAAGTTGCCAGCATTTTTCCCTTTAAATACCGCTTTCTCAAAACACATTTTTAATTGTCTACCATCCATATGCATTCCACCCAAAAATTTTAAATCGACGGAAATACACAGTTTGAGGCCTCCTAAATAAAACATGTCTATGTCTGTGAACAGCATAATTCAAAAACTAACAGTCGGATGAGTACCAAACTTGGTATTTGGGTTCAGTATCTTCCATAGATGCGACACGAAGATTTTCAAGAAATCCCTTTATCGCAAACCACCCTTAACATGGAACATTTTTCGAAACTTTTGATTTTCCAAAAAAATAGCTCTAATGCCATATATTAAAGATATTTGCACGAAAAATAAAATGCATATCTTGAATTTTCTGGGAATAACCTGCGAAATTATAATGAAATGACCATTTCATTCCTAAAAAAATTGTACAATCTCGTAAACCTAAAGTTTAACTCGTAAACTTTAAGCGATAGAGAAAAACGTACTGCACCAAAACTGTAGATCTCTTTAAAACACACAATTTATTTAAAAATAAGTTTCTTGTGGCGTAACCCATTTCCGAGATATGCATTATTAAAGGTTTGAATTATTCATTTCTTGATCATTCTCTTAAACTCCTGTCAACATTCAGTTGTTTCTCGTGATTGCATGAAAACAGTATGGAATTTTAAGGCAAGCAGATACTACCCAGATATTAAACATCTGACTGTCGTTGTTCGCTTTGTGTCTATAACGATATGTGTAATACAATTATCTCTGCATAGGTTTGTTTAAATTGAAATGTAGTAGATAGAAAAAAGTAATGAGCTTTAGAAAGAATAATTTTTATTCCCACTAATAAACGATAGAGGGTAGAGAAGGTCACGTGACTGTATCGCATAAGATACAAGATAAGATACACAAAAGATCCCGTTTTTTCTGTAACTGTAACTGATAGAAGGATAACATTTTAAACACATGCTGACAATATAACAGCAATGAAATGAACCACAATAAACCATATGTATGCATTAATTTGGTCACAAATTATTTTGCACAAAGAGTAATTTTAGGAATCAAACTTGCTTTCAAAAATCTGAAGTGTTACACTTACATGGCTTTCTCTACTTTTATACAAGCAATTTTTAAAACGCTTATTCTCCATATTATTCGAGATATCGAGATGTTAATCTTATTGCTAATTTTCTTGTAGATGCAAGGGGAATTCCTAGGCTTTAAGCGATAGTCAAATATTCTAAGAGGTCGTTGAAATGTGGAGTATTCCATTCCCTTGGCACTACCAGAAAAAAAGAATCTGATGTGTTACACTCACATCACTTTCTCTACTCTTAACAAACTATTTTTCCAAACTTTTATTCTCCATTTATTTCATATTAATCGAGATAAACATTTGCAGAAACAACCTTTGTCATGCAAAGAAAATTACATTTTACACTTAGGGACAAGTTCTAAACATATTTGACTATTGCTTAACGCATACTATGTTCCCCTTGTTTTGTAATTGCAAGGGCAATATAGAAATACAGTAGCCTAGCCTTTAAGCATCGACGTGTATCTTAATAGCTGGTTGCTAGGTGCAGCACCATTCCCTTTGCTACAGATAAATAATCTTTGCATTTTCAAAACAAAAAAATGAATAACCAATTCCCATTTGAGAAAATAAGTATTAAACAATTTAAGGGAATAACAAGCACTATCTCGAAAATGGTTCACTCAACAAAAAATGTGTATGACATAAATTGTGTATTTTAACGCGATCTACATTTTTTGTATAGTAAAATTTTGTGTATCTCTAATGGTTTACCAGCTATGCAAAAGTCGTTAACAATGAAGAATACTTTTGGAGACATTCCCAAAAAATTTGAAAATATACATTTCGTTTGTCATGAAAATATCTTAAACATATGATAATTTAATCAAAATCGTTAGAGCCATTTTTGAGAAAATTAAAATTTTCGAAAAATGTTCCATGTAAAGGGTAATCTAGGGTAGGGGGATTTTCTTGGAAACCTTTCTGTCGCATTTATGGAAGATACTGAACCTAAATATCACCTTTGGTGTTTATCCGACTTCGTTTCTGAGTTATGCTGTTCACAGGCACACACACAGACACACAGACACACACGGACATGTTTCTAAAAATGCTTTTTTTGGATTCAGGGGGTCTTAGAAAAATGTATTTCTGGTGAAATATTGGTATCGAATTTTTGGGTGGAATATAATACTTCCCCTACTTACTATACGCAGTGTTGTATTCCACCCAAAAATTCGATACCGAGATTTCACCGGAAATACAATTTTTTAAGACCCCCTGAACCCAAAAATGCATTTTTGGAAACATGTCCGTTTGTGTGTCTGTGTGTGTCTGTCTGTGAACAGCATAACTCAGAAACCAACAGTCGGATAAACACCAAACTTGATATTTAGGTTCAGTATCTTCCATAAATGCGACACGAAGGTTTTAAAGAAAATCCCCTCACCCTAGATTACTCTTTACATGGAACATTTTTGGAAATTTTAATTTGTACAAAAATGGCGTTAACGATTTTGATTAAAATATCATATGTTTAAGATATTTTCATGACAAATGAAATGTATATCTCGAATTCTCTGGGAATGTCTCCAAAAGCATTGCTCATTGTGAACGACTTTTGCATAACTGGTAAACCATAAGAGATAGACAAAATTTTACTACACAAAAAAGGTAGATCGCGTTAAAACACACAATTCATGTCATATACATTTTTTTGTTGTTTAGTGAACCATTTTCGAGATATTGCTTGTTATTCCCTTAAATTTTCCAATACTTATACTTTTTCTCAAATGGGAATTCGTTATTAATTTTTTTATGTCCTGGGCATACAAAGAGAATGGAATGCGCCACATAGCAACCAGCTCTTAAAAGATTTGGCTACCTTTAAATACTACCGTATTCCCCTTGCACCTACAAAAAAATTAACAAGATTAACATGAAGCATATGGAGAATAAGCGTTTGTAAAAATAGTTTGTACAAGAGTAGAGAACGTCATGTGAGTGTAACACATCAAATTTTTTGATAGGCATTCCTCCATAAATGTGGTTCAGTTTTAGCCGACTGTAGTTTCATAAGCAGTTATTAGTACCTATTGCTACCCCTAGGTTGGAAATTTAATTATTTTGTTTCTCGCAAGTGGCGCGAGTGAGTTTCTCGGCTCGTGCTTTTCCTGAATCTCGGACGGGTTATCATTCGAGTGAATAACCTGGTTTGGGCCGTCGCTTGGTAAGTTCTTTTCTTATGGGGTGAAATTTCCTTTGTATTAATTTGGTCGGTCTTACTGACCTCGTAACGTGGGCGTGCTTGCTAGTTTTGTAATTTGGGTATTTGCCGGAAATGTGCGGTATACTCGTGGAGGGAGAGCATAACTCGCAGTATGTCCACTATATTAATCTATGAATTAATATATGAACTATGGTGATACTGATAATTATCTTGTGTTTTAGTTGTTACTCTTAAAGTTTATCTTTATTTCTTGCCACGGCTGCTGTAATTTGGGTTTCTGGTAGAGCGCAATACACATTTACAAAGAAACTTTATCACTAATACTGTATAAAGTTTTTGTCTGACCTTTATGCTGCGTTCTTACGGTGACCAAACGTAGAGCTGAGGTGTAGTCTTGTTGACCGCAGTTCGTGCCCCTCTCTCATGAATAAGGTGTTCTTGTAGACCTAAGATGCTGTGGATGTGTTTGTCGTTTCTTGACGTTCTGCGTTGTTTCATATCCTGTTGACAGTCTGGAGATCTTCTTGTACCCGTAGTATTTTTTTTTTTTTACTTTGCACCTCGATGATTTCTCTGCTGGGCTCTTCGCTGGGTATCTCTGTTGGGATTTGCGATGTGTTTCTCTGCTGGGCTCTTCGCTGGATTTCTCTGCTGGGCTCTTCGATGTGTTTCTCTGCTGGGTTCTTCGATGGATCGTCGTTCTTCCTTCCCTGCGTTCGCGTAGCTTTTATTTTTTTACAAGTCATACGATGTTGGCCTCCAAACTTGCTACATTAACCCCAACATTCGGGCTCCAAACTTGCTACGTCGGGTTCCACGTTCCGGCGCCAAACTTGCTACGTCGGGCTCCACGTTCCGGCCCCAAACTTGCTACTTTAGCCCCAACATTCGGGCTCCAAACTTGCTACATCGGGCCTCACGTTCCGGCGCCAAACTTGCTACTTTAGCCCCATGTGGGCGCCAAACTTGCGGTATACTCGTGCAGAGAGAGCATAACTCGCAGTGTGTCCACTATATTAATCTATGAATTAATATATGAACTATGGTGATACTGATAATTATCTTGTGTTTTAGTTGTTACTCTTAAAGTTTATCTTTATTTCTTGCCACGGCTGCTGTTATTTGGGTTTCTGGTAGAGCTTGTATAACTTTTCAGGGTGTGATACGGGAAGGAAGGTAAAAAGTAACTACTCTAACAATAGATCAAGTCATGAAGAACACTATGCTTTAATGGCACACGCATTGACTGTCTTATTAATAATCTACACAGTTCTTAAGTTAGTTGGAGCTGTAGAACGGTCGAGCGCTACCACGTTAGTAAGCCAAACTTGCGGTCGCTGAGCAATCAAGTATTTTATACGTGCTCTAGAAATAATTGTAATACTTATCACACGTTCCTATAGACCTTTAAATCGATAACGTTTCACCGTTCCTACTACATTATAAGAAGTAAATAATATCGCCTGCTTCTGAGAGCTTACATGTATCTTATTCACATCGCAGCACTTTATACCCAACCGCCCTGGCTGATGGAGACGTTAGAACTAACATTTCTCCCCTTGAAGATTTTAAACATATTCTTCCTTAAAATTTCATTGTCTGTCTTCGTTCAGCTTGGAACCTTCCAGAAGACTTACCCGGTTATTGTTCTACGTTTGCAAACATGTGTCCTCTCTACAAACATATGTTGTGTTCGCTTGTCGCATTTTCTATTTCACAAAGACACAAGGTCTGGCTTTTATGGCTTTCCCGTACAAGTCCTTTTTGCCTGGGCCCTAATTCTAACACAAAGCTACACTTGCACATACATAAAACTTATGCCTTAACTTCTATTTATACAACAAGTATTTTTCTTATTAATACCATTTCACATTACAATTCACATTATTGTATATATGGCATATATGTACCATAGTTACTGTCTCAAATGAATAATTGAGGTAAGTCAAACGGAAAGTTTTATAATTTGTTTAAATTCTTAACTTCCTTGGCCACGTTTTATGGGTATGGGTTTTTGCATTTGTTAATTCCATGGTGTAGATTTTCCTATGTTCTTATTGAATTTGTTTTAGGAGTTTCAGAGTTTGTATATGTTAACTGGATTTATATACTTATATTCTATATTCCTTGTTAGTTCTTTCAGGGTTTGTGTTTGTTAGTCATATTTTTATTTATTTATACAGAGAGAGAGAGCCAAAAATCTACGCACTGGCTGCGCGGTGATTTTCCTGTCCGCGTCCTCGGCGCTCGTTGCCGTCTGCCGCTATTACAAAAGGCGAGGATGAATACATACAACATTTTTAAAACTACTTTTGAAAGCTTTACTTACCAACTTTATAAAAGGAGATGCTGAAACTAGCCACCGTCGGTGTCCATATATTTTTGGTACCTCTTTGGGAAACTATCCATCACTCGCCGTAGTTCGCGTTGAGAGATAGTGGCAATTTCCTGGCGGATATTTTGTTTTAATTCTTCAGGGTGTGGGGGATTGTATTGCACACTTTATGTTTTAAGTTACCCCAGAGATAGAAATCACAGGGGGTTAGGCCTGGGGACCGAGGGGGCCACAAGTCTTTACTAATAATTCTGTCCTCAAGCACACTTTCAATTGTTCTTATCCAAATATTGGCCGTATGAGCTGCTGCAGAGTCTTATTAAAAAAAAGGCAAAATTTTCTGTTAATTCTCTATAAAAAAGGGGGGACAAAATTGTATTCACGTATGTACGGGCGTCAACTGTAGACTCGAAAATAATTGGCCCTATAATTCTTTCTCCGCTCATCGCGTACCGCTTAGCAAGTTTTTCGTCATGGAGGGGTACTTCATGAACAATATTAGGTTTATCAAGGTTCCAATAACGATTATTTTATGTACCACATATCCAGAAGCTGGAAACAAGCCTCGTCCGTGAAAAATATTAAATATGTGTCTATTTCGCCATTGTGTACACTATTGAGACTCCACTCACAAAATGTGCACCTAATTACAGGATCAGCTGGTTGAAGAACATGTGCCACAATTATTTTATATGGTTTTAACTTCAGCAATTTGGCAGCTCCTCGCGCAGAGCCATAAGAAATGCCTGCCTGTTGTGAAAGACGTCTAAGTGATTTTGGGGGTGAATTCTCCAAACGATGGCCAATGTCGTCTAATGCTTCTTCGGTAAGAACTGTATGCCGTCTTATAAATTTCTTAGCCTGAACATTTCCTGTGGCCTGAAATCTTTTGTAATGTTCATGGATTGTTGTACGGCCTGGAACTTTTACACCTGGAAGTCTTTTTGTAAATTCTACTTTCACTTGGGGAGCTGACTGAGTTAGCACACACGACTCAAATAAATACACGCTGTGCAGTAGAAAACATATTCTGAGCCACTATGACTAAGTACAGGACAAAATAATAAATAACTCGTAATAGCTGAACTACGTCACATCACCATCAATTCAATACTGCACTTCACACTGCAGAGAAAAACCACGGCAACAGCGTGACCTTGTTCATAGCAGCAGTGCGTTATCATACCTCCTCATACAGAATGGAAAAACACCGCGCGGTCGGGTCATAGTTTTTTGGCTATCCCGTTTTTGCATATTTCTTGTTATGCTTTTGTTCTTTAATTTCTGTTTTATATATATAATATTGTTACACTAGATATATTTATTTTAAATGCTGGCCAATTTCAGTAACGCTTTGGGTTAGGAATTAGGACAATTACTTTGACACATGCAGGCAGAACCTGAGTGGTGTCATGGGTAATTTTGCCACGATATATATTAGCTTTGCTCCATTCAACTGTGGACAGACAGCTGGATTAAAGCTAATGTGTGTAAATGTATATATAAATTTATTGGATGATTCAACCAGTAACTCAGGACTTTGTGGGGTATATTTACGCTCACTATAGCTTTGTTCTACTATTTATGTTTATTTTTTTAGTCTGTTCAATAAATCCAGGCTGTTTCACTCCGTCGAAACTACTGTACAAATTCTACATTCCTTCTCCTTGAGTTAGATTTATCTGGTAGCCTCTCCTGGACCGTTCTTCCATGAGTTATAGCTAATCTACCGAAAGTTATGAAATTACAGCTCGTCACTATTCGAGATGGGGTGGGCGGTGCAAGTTTACCCTTAAGACTATAAGCATCCACTATGTGTTCTGAGGATTCTAAATACTCTAGGAAAATAAACTTACACCATAGTATTCTATTTGTTCTGGCATATTTATGAAACGATGTGCCATGAAAAGCTAATAAACTACCGAAAATAGTTTTAATTTTAGAGCGAAATTTCAAAAATTACAAAATTAGCGAAATTTAACGCCAGAACGAAACGGAGCATTAAATGAAGTAGGCGTGTGAAATAACAGGCTTTAAAAGCTAAATGAAGGCATAATACGAAAATGTATATACAGGATGATTTTAAATGATGGACACATTTTATATAATCGTATTTATTAATGCACAAATCCAACATTAACAATCTGTATAACAATGAAAAGAGGAAGTTTCAAAGTTTTTTTTTTCGGCGGACGGTGATGGTTTTAGAAGCGGCCGGTAGAGTGCTCGCGCAATAGGCCGCCATTGTGTTTCACTGTCAGTAGGTAGTGAGATGGCTACTGCGAAGCACAGGGTTTTCCGCGTTATTGAGTTCGCAAAAAGTGAGTCACAAATTGTAGTGCAGCGGCCATTGCGTAGCAAATTCGGTATTGAACCACCAACAAGAAAAAGAATTAGCCGTTGGTGTACGCAATTTAAACAGACTGGAAGTGTGTGTAAAGGAAAAAGCACAGGCCGACCGCGTGTGTCAGAGGAGGACGTCAGACGGATTGAAGACAGTTTTGTTCGCAGTCCACGTAAGTCTACCCATAGAGCTAGTAGGGAACTTGAAATGTATGAAACAACCGTATGAAAAGTTCTGAGACAGCATTTGCTGTACAGACCCTACCGATTACAACTTGTGCAGGCTCTTAAACCTAAAGCCAAAGAGAAGCGTCTCGAATTTTGTGGTTATGTGCTAGTAATGATGGAGGATGACGCGTTTCTATAGCGTATTATTTCTAGCGATGAAGCGACTATCCATCTTACTGAAAAAGTCAACAGACACAATGTTTGCATATGGGGTTTGCAAAATCCACATTCAACATTGCAACACGAAAGAGACTCACCGAAGGTAAACGTGTTCTGTGCCTTATGCCGTACAAAGGCTTATGGACCATTTTTCTTTGCAGAAAAAACTGTAACTGGAATAACGTAGCCGGACATGTTGGGAAAATGCCTGTTCCCTCAAATTATGGATTCACAGAACCTCATTTTCCAACAGGATGGAGCTCCGTCCCATTGGCACAGTGATGTACGAGGCTTTGAATGAATCCCTTCCTCAGCACTGGATGGGTCGCAGGGTAAATGAAGATCTAGCTCTACACTTCTGGCCACCGAGGTCTCCTGATCTCACCCCATGCGACTATATCTTATGGAGTTACGTTAAGGAAGCTGTTTACGTCCCGCTTGTACCTACAACTCTGGACGACTGGGAACCGTATTACTGCTGCCCTGCACTCAGTAACAGAAGATACGCTTGCTCGTGTGTGGGACGAGTTTGGCTATCACGTAGTGTTTGCCGTGCAGCAAACGGTGGACACATTGAACACTTATAATGTATAAAACAAAACTTTGAAAATTCCTCTGTTTATTGGTATAAATATGGTTCATGTTGGATTTGTACTTTAATAAATACGAATTTTATAAAATGGGTCCATCATTTAAAATCACCCTGTATTTTTTCGCTACTTAATACAACTTAAGGCTTCACAAAAGAGGAGCAAGGATTAACCCATATAATAAAATAATGGGTTTAACGCAAAGGAAAACCAATGTTTGTTGTATGGCGCGGAAAGTACTCTTTGAGAAAGAGCGTAGAAGCAGAAATGCATAACAATGACGTGGAGAAAAGAATAACGTCTACTTTATTATGTTTCAGAGCGGATAAAGAAAGGGAGTTAAGCTGGCTCTGTTGTATCATAAAGTCGGTATTGAAATGCAAAACTTGGCACAGAGCTCATTGGCTAGGCGAAGCAAGAATTTCTCCTTGTGACCTCCGAGAGAAAGAGACCGTGGTAAAATCGTTGTATAAGATGGCACAAAAATGTCAAAACTATCATTTACATTGTTAAATATTTGTAACTTCAAACTGATACCGAAGGTACAAGTCGTTGAATTTTTTAAAATATTCCCATTAATAAGCGTTTGTAAATCGCACTCGGGAGATTCCGGGTTCGTTCTCCGGCGACCGTCCACTCTGATCCATGGAATTGTTTAGGCTTCCCCACGTCGGCAGGGACGTCCTCCGTGGACTAGTGGTACCATGCTGGCCTCTAGTTCCCAAGGTCGCTGGTTCAAACCCGGCGGAGGGCGATGGATTTTTTCGGGCGCAAAAATCTTTGGCATGGCTTCCTTCGGAAGGGAAGTAAAGCCGGTAGTCCCGTGTCGTAGATTTACGGCACGTAAAAGAACCTCAAGTCTGATAAGTCCTGCCAGTCCATCCGGGACGTAAGAATCCTTAGCATGGCTTCCTTGTGTTACTACACAAAAAATGTAGATCGCTTAAAATACACAATTTATGTTTTATACATCTTTTTGTTGAGTGAACCATTTTCGAGATATTGCTTGTTATTCCCTTAAATTTTCCAATACTTATACTTTTTACAAAATCGTTATTCAGTTTTTTTGTCCTGCTAATGCAAAGAAAATGGAATACTCCACATAGCAATCAGCTCTTAAAATATTTGACTATCGCTTAAAGCCTAAAAATTCCTTGCATCTATAAAAAAATTAGCAATAAGATTAACATCTCGATTAGCATAAGCATATGGAGAATAAGCGCTTGTAATAATAGTTTGTACAAGAGTAGAGAAAGTCTTGTGAGTATAACACATCATACGTTTTCATGGTTTTCATAGTTTGGTATTCGAATATTGTGGTTGGTTTTCCTATGCCCTATTTTATCTTTCAGGGTTGCAGGCCCTGGCACGGTGGGGTGACAAGTGCATGTGGTGTATGCACTTTGAGGGGAGAAGTTTTATCCCTAGCACAAAACCTGCCTGTGAAGGTATAGTGAACATCGAGGGAGTGTCCGGGTATGCTCAACGTGGAGCTGAATAAAGTTAGCTAAAAATAGACCCGTTAGGATTTGAATAATTAGACATAAAAGCAATTATTAAAGTAAAAGTTATATAAAAACCTCAAACACTTAATGTCATTAATCCTCCTACAACTAATCCTATATGAGCTACAGATGCTTTTATGCTTTTATATAGAGATCCAACTGCGCTGCATCTGCAACCATTAGATCTAGCCGCCCTTTGTGTTCTAAAACCTCATCGGTTTCTCCCAGAGTTATAGTAGATGTATTAACACTAGAACGCCTGACTTTTCTTGCATACTACAACGCCTGAAAGGGGTCAGTTTGACTATTAGCACAAAAATACAGTGTTTGAATGTTGTAATAACTTTATTTAGAACATCCATTCGCTCAGCAAGTGTTTAATCTTCTCGTAAGGGCTATCTGTTATCATTTTTCTATATCTAACAACCATTTACTTATTTTCAATACAACTTCCTACTTACAACTGAGTTGAACGAGCAATGAAATGTCTGGTGAAATAGCACTCTTCCTATTATTTGTGTACATAAGCATTATTGTAGAATCATTTTTGTTATAATTTGTTACGTTGGTTTAAACTCCCTTGTCACTGATAATAAGTGAAAACTACTTAGTTTATCAATAATGAAAAAAATACATAGTTTTGCATTAAGTGGCCAATATGACACCTCCAGGCATGTAAGGTAAATAAGATCATAGGTCACAGCTGAATGTCAGGAAACATTTCATATTTGGTAATTGTAATGAGCACACAAAACGAATTAGTTTCACAAGTGCAAATTTTGTTGAATTAACTTTTCCTACTGAAATTAAAAATCGGTTTCTAGTTAGGGGTCAAATTATCGTTCGGGATGGCTCATGCGGTAACGTCTATGACTGGAATTCGGGAGTTCCCGTGATCAATACCCGGTGACAGCCCAATCTAACCTATGGGTTTTTTCGTCAGGCGAATACTGGAGTCGTTTCTTTCATCCTCTGGATTTCTTGTCCCTCCATTTTGTTCCATTCTTCATTTAATTCATATTCCATACCGTTGGTCTCTTTTGGGGCCGGAAGTGTCTGCGATGATGTTTCGGTGCAGCGTGGCAGGGGAAAAGGGTGATCTTTGTGACTCCCTCCGTCCCTCGGCTTTAGGCTGGCTGAACTATCTTGAAGGGACATTGGACGCACTCTGCTTTGAGTACCTCTATCTGGAAACTCAGGAACCCTGTCATTTCTGTCAAGGCGCTCCTAGTTTCGGCCTCCCGGTGTATCCTCTCGCCTCATCTTTCCTCCCGGGGACGCCCCCTCGTGGGGTGTAGGTACAATATTCACTCTGGATCGGGATTTGACCCCTAGTCATTCCAATCCTAGGGGTCAAATTGATCCCACCCAGTGTAAGCCTAGTCTAAGCCGTAGTTTTAGATCCTTCCCGGCTTCTAACTCCACTACCTATAAGACATATCGAGTAAACAGTCGTAGTATGGCCTAAGCAGAAAAATAAATGTAGAATAAACCTTCATTCATATTCTTCTTTTTAGGATACTTATTTTAGCAGAATATTCTCTTCCTTTTGAGATGTAGTACAAGTGTAAATGAATCGTCAAGTTCTAATCACCATGTAAAAGCTTAAATAAATCTTGCAAGGTTAAAACATAATTGCCTGTTACCCGCAGTCATCATATCTTCGGAACAATTATTACGTTATAGAGATTTTTTCATAACGATATAGTAATTAACGTGTATTTACTTACTAATATATTCGAGTTATCTCTTTAATCAGCTTTTCTGAAGGGTACTGAGGGTCAGATTATTCATAGATCATCTTTACGATCTCTATAATAATATTGGCATGAATAAATTGAAAGCCCTAATTTAAATTGTTGCCTAGACACTGCATAGTGGAGCATAGGAGAACACTTTGAGTCGGGTATGTTTTGTTTCAGTTAAAGATCAAGAAACCCAAAGCTTTTTTACCAAATTTGAATTACTTTTACAGCATATTAATGAAACCTGTTAAGACATGTTGCTACATTCCTAAATGATGGTTTTAAATGATATCGTAAAATAATAGGTTTCAGTTTAGTATTTCACTGTGTCTATAAGCTCATAAAAATATGAAAATGTAACTATGATAATATCTGGATAAATCAGTTAGCATCATATTTTCACAGTTATCCCACTAACTCCTGTAAGCTCTGGTGAAGAGATTAATTGTTGCTGAATGACCGGCCTAATTCAGTTCTTGATACATAATTTTTATTATTATATAACATATGTTAGCTGGAGGTCTAGGAGCCCTAGTTGAAGGTGTGTGCTCACATGGATGAATCTGTATCGTCATCATCTCCACTATCCTTGGCGCTATCATCATCTGAAATACAGTTTACTTTCCATAGTAATAACCATTAACTACTTTTCAGCATTATCTGGAACATATTCCTTGTCTGAATGCTGTAAAAGCTCTCCATGAATCAGAATACTCCAGTACTTCTTTGTGGCATCCAGAGTATCAGAAGAAATTTAGTAAACTGCTGCATATTGTGACACAGTGGCTACGGCCCAAGCTTCGGGAGGTCAGCAACGGTCAGTCGGAGATGAAAAAAGATAAGTAGCGTCCTCGCCTAGCGTAAGCACCCGAGCGCTATCGTCAGATAAGCAGTACGTTCTGGAGCTCTGGCTATACAAGCGAGTGCTCTCGCGAACACGTTAGTGAGTAAGGAGAGACGGTGAGTCGGTGAGTTTCGGATGCGATGAAAATTGCTATTCTCGGAGCGAGTGAAGTGCTGTGAGTGCTGCTACTGCGAGAGCTTAGGCAGTCTTATGGCGGACTCCCCAACGGGTGAACAGTCCGAAAGAAGAGGCTATGCCGTGCGTACTTTGTTACACCACAAAGAAAGTGAAGTGGCTGCGAAAACTTGAACTGCATCACACTAAGTGACAGGAGAGCTTACTGAAATGACAGTTAGAAACTGGACAAAGTCACACTATAAATACTTCTATACATCAAATGTAACACAAATCTCCTTCACCTCCAGCAACTTGGCAAGAAACAGGTGGTAGCACAGATTCAGCAACTGGAAGGAAAGGTCATACCTTCGCATAATCCCGAGCTACAACCGTGAAACAGTTTGCTACACTCCGTAGCAAAGTAGTCATCAGAAATACGTCCTCAAGCTGTATTCGGGTGTGGCCCGCACGAACATTTTACGAGGTCCGAGCCGAACTCGTGTTTGGTGCTCATTGTATAAACAAATTTTACGACTGATATAAAGTAATCCGATGTAGGAAATGACTTATTGTCTTAATAATGTAAACAAAAAAAAACAGCAGATAAAAACTTGAAGATAAAGAAGAATATGGATAGCATTGTCACACAAATGTTTGTAAATGTAAATGTAAATGTGTGTAAGGTGAATCGTTTATGTCATTTTTTATATTTTGATTATGCTGTGAAAACTACTATGTGGAAGCGATTTCCCAGAAATCCCAATAGGAAAAGATGAACAAAGTTAATTTTCTGACAAGTAGCTGTTCCTATTTAACAATGTAACTGTTCATACCTAGTAACAGATACAATAATATGTTAAATTAGTTATAATACAAATTTCTCTTGAAGCACGCTACATAATATGACTAGCTGTATATATATATATATATATATATATATATATATATATATTGTTCCCCATACATATTACAGCACGAGAGGTAGGCACTCTTAGACTGCCAATCATTAAGCAGCATAAATTAAATTACCCTTAATGAAAATTCCTAACGAACATAACAACGGCCTTACACAACCAAGAATTAAACTGGCATAAATCAAAGCAACAAGAGATTTTAAAAATGGGGAACATTCTCCTTAAAATCTGCCTCCAAATAAAAATAAGAAATCAACAAAAAATTTAGTTCTCCACCTGTGTCCCGTGTAATATTAAATAATTTAATGGGACAAACACCGAAGAGTGAAACAATAAAATTGCCGTGGCTTGCTCTATAATCGGTTATAGGCCTTTAGGAAGAACTCTCCAAGGTTATTTAGCAAAGCGCACGCAGGTGAAGGTCCGGTGAACAAGTTCCAGAGCTAGGCAGCTACACTCCGTAGCTAACCTTGGTGTAAATCAGAGGCGCCACCTGACAACCCAAACAAAAGAAGATCAGCCAGCGTTCATATCCAAACACAGCCTTTACCTGGTTTAGGTGCGAAAGATAAGTGAAACAAAATTGACGCAAGAGGGCCTTTGATCTGTCATCTTAAAGATCAATAAGAAGCTGCTTCATATTCAAGTAACTGCACCAGTAGAGGTGTCTTGAGTTTACACTTATGTTTCATTACATCCCGGTTTACTCATAAAAGATAGGCAGCCGCAGAGAACATGGTGATGTGCTTATTTCTTGAGTTAAGAATTTTGTTACGCAGTTCTGTTGTTGTGATATCACTGTTGAGAAGATGGTTTGTTAGGTTATTTACACCACGCTTTGGGCGTCAGTTTGAAGTAGTTTGTATTGAAGGAGTTGTATTATATTTCAAATGTTGGGGAGCCGAACTTGAAGTTGGTTGTAACCGCACGTATAGTAAAGTTTCCGGTAGCCTTCACCCCAAATGTACTTTCAGGTTTCCTTTGCCCCAAGTTTAAAAAAATATTAACTTTGTAATTTTACTGTTTCTTTAAATATTACATTTATGTTTGCCTCGGCTGCGTCAGTATTATTGTTAGAGAGATGTTTCTCTTTGTAGCGTTGTGGTGCGACAAGAATGTAGGCTTACACAGATTATAATTTTACTTCACTTCTTCTTTTATTAATACTTGATATGATTTATATAACACTTCACTGATAAAGAGCTCTGAGATTCGTTTTATTAATTAATTGCACTTTTTAACACGTAAGCTTATTTTTCGTCTCACACGAATAAGCATTCAATCTCTCGAGGACGCATTTCGCATCACTGTCTGCAGGCAACGCGTCCAATTATGACCACTGTCTACAAGCAACTGACCCTAGATTTGTAAATTTTGCTATTTCAAGTCTCTGATTGGCTATTCCTAATCCAATAAAATACCTTCATTTAACTAAAGATTTTTCTGGTTGTTGATTGGCTAATTTTATAAACTGTCACTGAAATTACATTATTGCTTCCAAGAATCACAAGGGACATTCAAAGCTTTCTAATTCCTTATTGTCTCAAGGTTACCTCATTGTTAGCAATTTTTAACCTATTATTCTCACAGCTCTTACATTATTAAATTACGCAATACATTCACATAACGTTATTACACATGGATACAATAATACAAACATACACAATGACTGTTACATACACTTTTTATATAATGTTACATACACATATTGCTTTAAGGCGGGCGTTATTGAATTTACATATTATATAATTAGAGAGAAATGATTTAAGTGTTAAAAATACTGCCTCATTGTATTGTGAAGAATGAATTTTCTTCCCCCTACATTCGGTTCGTTTGGATTTAAATTTTATGTTTTCTTTTAAGAGTAATATCATGAAGTTTAATATTCTATGGTTTATCTGTGAAAGCAGTTGTTTCAACTACAAAAATAAACTCCACGACCAGAGCTGTCCGGCTAAATCCTTGAGCCTCAAGTAGCAATCAGCATCTCTAAGTGACAATACACTTATTATGAGGAAACAATTACTTCACATATTACATATCAGTGTCTCAAGTGAAAAAGGAAAGTGAAATTTGTCGATTTTGCAGTGTAGAGGAAGAAGTGGTGTTTCCCAAAACCATATAAGCAATGTTAAAATTTCATCACTGGATGACATAGAAGAACTTCGTAGTTTCTTTCGGTAAGTCTGGTAAAAGTCAATTAGTGTTTAGGTTCCTTAAGCCCTAATTTTAAAAAGTTCTATTTCCTTCTACCCTTGGGGCAAATGAACTGTTCCTAGCAATAATCACATATATTCACATACTTCCAGCTAAATGAAACCCCAGCTTGGGCGCTACGACCCAAGCAGGACCTTTGCCTGCCAACTCGACTGCCGGTCTCACGCCCACATACGCACAGCAGAGTGGGCGAGCATCCAATCGTTACGAGGAAGGGATGTGATCAGCATCACGCATCTCCTAGCCGGAATGTTAGATCTCGAGGCCGGGCTTGATAGCTATCGCAGCTCCTCGTTTCCTCAGAATGCTGAGTGGGTACAGGTCCTATGCTCGGGACTAAAAATCCGCACCCCCAAGAATGCGCTATAGCCACCTACTGCATTTAATTTTATATTTCGCAATATAACTGTAGGATATGATATGATCAGGGAACGGAGGGGACACCTCGCACCTCGTCCTAACGGATCTTTTGTGCTTACCACTACCAGGAGGAATGGATGAGGGAAAGTAACCGCAGAAGACTATAAGCCGCAGGTCAGGCCGTGCGACGGGGACCGCAGAGGTGCCTAATAATTCCAACCTTCAGGATACGGTAGCATTGGTGGGCTTCCTAGAGAAAGCGGAACCAGGAAGAACTTGAACCACATGAGGCGGCTCAGAAAAAGCTGCCATTTTTTCGAATTCGCACAACCCTCAACCCTCCCTGAAGCATAAAGGGAGAGTGATATGATAGAAAAGGACATTCATGGTACAAGATAAACCACACCAGCATTCGCCCTGCACCCTGGGATAATTACGAAAAATCCATAGTCAGTCTCAGACCCCAAAAATCCAAACAAGGACCCCCAAACTCGAGGTATATAATTGCAAGGAATATTTGCTCATTGCACTAAAGGGTCTTGTGTCCCCATATTCTTAATATTTGTTCGCTTTTCCCTTCAAAAGTCTATTCTCAGAATTGAATTTGAAACATTAATGGATTTGAATTTCTTCTAAAGTATTTGCAATTTAAAGAAAAACCCAAAAGCATGCAAGTAACATCGTTATTTGGGTAATATACATTCCTTGTTAATGTTTCATTTATCCACTGGTATAGGTCTGTAAAAGTACTTTCATTCTCTTTTCATCGCTTTCATATTACATATTTATGTAATTTTACTGCATTTCGGGAATGCCCCAAAAGTATCAATATTCGTCCCCAAAACCACACCGCACATCATTTTAGTATCAACCGACATATTACATAAACTTTCCAGCCATATTACACTCATATCTGTCATTTTGCTATAGCAGACCCTAAAATCTGACAGTTGCTTTTTCATCTCCTCCTTCCCACTAGCACTCAAACTCGCCCCTAGATGCACAAATTTGTTTACATTTTCGGCACTTCAATTTTGCCAAACACCAGTATTTTTACTTTATCTACTACGTACGGTAAGTAGGGGAAGTATTTTATTCCACCCAAAAATTCGATACCGAGATTTCACCGGAAATATATGTTTTGAGAAATATATGTTTAGGTAGAACTGAAACATGGCCCTGTGTCTGTGTGTGTATGTGTGTGTGTGTGTGAGTGTCTGTGAACAGCATAATCCAGAAACGAAGAGTCGGATAAACACCAAACTTGGTATTTAGGTTCAGTATCTTCCATAGATGCGACACGAAGGTTTTCAAGAAAATCCCCACACCCCAGATCACACTTTACATGGAACATTTTTCGAACATCTTAATTTTCTGAAAAATGGCTCTAACGATATTGATTAAAATATCATATGTTTATGATATTTTCATGAAAAATGAAATGTATACCTCGAATTTTCTGGGAATGTCTCCAAAAATATTCTTCATTGTGAGTGACTTTTGCATAACTGGTAAAGCATAAGAGATAGACAAAAGTGTCACTACAGAAGAAATTTAGACTGCGTTAAAATACACAATTTATGTCATATACATTTTGTTGTTGTTGAATGAACCATTTTCAAGATATTGCTTGTTATTCCCTTAAATTTACCAATGCTTATACTTTTTATCAAATTCGTTCTGCATTTTTTTTTGTCCTGGTAATGCAAAGAAAATTGAATACTCCACATAACAACCAGCTCTTAAAATATTTGACTATCGCTTAAAGCCTATCAATTTCCCTTGCATCTACAAGAAAATTAGCAATAAGATTAACATCTCGGTATCTCCATTAACATGAAGCATATGGAGAATAAGCGTTTGTAAAAATAGTTTGTACAAGAGTTGAGAAAGTCATATGAGTGTAACACATCAGATATTTGTCTGAACTTTTATTAGTTCCGTAATAGTTCAACTTCTAGCTCTTAGCTTATTTCTTCGTTGCGAATATGTTCTCCTCCAAATCCCTTCAGGAAGCGTGGGCAATGGGAAGCAGGAAAATGGGTTGACGAGGTGAGATACGGTAGAGACTTCGTGTACTCCAAGCTGTTTGGTTACCGTTAAGGCTCCTCAGGAACTCTGAAAATTGGCGAATAAATCAATGATCTGGTCCTCCAGGTTTCTTGTGGTTGAACCTCCTGAGCCATGGGTTTTTCGGTGTCGCTAGTCGAATGCTGCGAAGGATCATTACATTCCCCGATTTTCCTGTCCCTCCATTTCATCGCCATTCTCATTTCGCTTTACATTTCATCTGCTTGGTTTCTTTCAGGACTGAAAATGTCGGTGGAGAACCTCGGCGTGTGCATCTCAGGGGAAAGGATGCTCTCATAAAACCTTCATCTCTGGGGCCCCCGGGGATGTGTAAGCCCACAGAGGGGAGGGGATACGGCTACACCAGCCACAAACCTGGGGAGATTAAATCTGTAAATAGTAGAAACCCTGCCCTCTGCCTGTCGTGCATCCTGGTCCGGCCATCCTCTGTATCATCTCACTTCATTCCTCCCTATCAGGAGCACCCCGTCAGGGGCTTAGGTAGAACTGATCTGCTAAGTTCGAGCTGCTAAGTCCCCCTACACTTCTAGTCATCTCCTCCTCTCCTCCAGGTTAGCGGTTGTAAGCTGGGCTGGAAATCAACTACTTAAAAAATTTCATTAAAGGCCAGTAGAACTTCGTCGACAGCACCGTGCCGCCAATGCTGAAAATTTGGCCACTCGGCGGCCGAATGCAATGCACCTTCGCGGTGCCACTACTGTGGCGCCACATCACTGACGTCCGCCTGCCAGCAACACAACCTAGCGCATCGTCGAAGGTTCTGCGCCACCTGTGGCAGGACGTACCACTACATCGGGAAGGCTGTATGCGAGCTTTTCCCGCGGCCTCCATCGGCCCTTGAAGGCCCTTCGCCACCGCCGAGACGCCAGCCTTCAAGGGCAGCTCGGCCAGCCACCGAGCCTCAACAAGGGAGCAGCACAACCACCAACGCACTCGAGGCTATCGAGCACTCACTACAAACACTCAACCAGACATCCACAGCAGTGATCTCAGAAATAGCCAACGTCAGCCGACGCCTCGACACACTCAAGTCATCGGCCTCCAAACGTCCGCTGCCATGGAAGCCAAGCAGCGAGACACCAACAGACAACTCACAGCCGCTTCAAGACTTCGCACAAAAATCTCCAGAACTCTAAAAGAAACAACACCTCCAGAGACCGCCCACGAGACTTCTGACACGCTCTGAAGACCTCAATCACAGCACTACAGACAGATATCACTACACATCACCGAAACGATTGGTAAAACTTGGCCGAACACTTCAGTCAGCTCAAGAACCACATCTACGCCTACATCAAAAAGCAATTCCAGCAACAGCAGGAGAAGCACCAGAAGCGCAATGAAGGTTACGTCCTAATACGCAACTTCATCGAGTAACATGTTCTGATGGCCAGCAATCCACCACGAAACAACCGTCGATAAAACCAAGCACCACGTGCACAGAACCACACTGGAACAGCAGCAATCACCGTAAATGCAATAAACGACAACCACGTCTTAATCCTTTCCAATTCCTCTCCACGTAACTCCCCGTGTGTGACGACCAGGGCCTCGGTCATGTTCGTCACCCGGACATTGCTTACTCCACCGCCAGCGCAATAAGCTGGCAGCTATCCTACCGCGTACTAACGGGGGTGCAACAGCGGAACCCCAATACCCATCCTAACTTCTCCTTTCTAAGCCACGTTTAATCCTATCCTATTCCCGAAAACCCCAAAATAAAACAAACAAACAAAACAAAACAAAAGAAGGCGCAGTGTAAGCGCCAATGGTTTCTTTCCAGTTCTCGCACTCGGTCTAAGGCTTAATTCCCAGCTCTGGGGTAGAAATTCTAAGTCAGGCGCATCCATGACTTCACCTTTAACTTGCTCATGTGAATTCAGAGTCCGCGTAAAAGCTGTACGTCCTCTGATTCTACCGTCATCCTTATTACCCTAGCATCGGAGGCAATGGATTCTGCCCTCTGGGTGCCTTCACCTCATAAACGGGTCCAGTCATCATTTGGTGGAATGAGGTATTTCTCGAAGGTCAAAGCCATTAGAAACGACAGTTCATTAGAACGTTAGTTTTATTATTTCGTGTCTTGAACAAACCGTTATAAGATTTCTCCTATACAAAGAGATCTTCATGATTTCAAGCATAGGAGCATTATAAAACTTAACCTTCCTCGCCACTAATGGAGAGTTTTAGAATGGATGAAACTTTTACATAGTAAGCGGGTACTGAAGCTTAAAGTTAATTTAGTGAGCTGCTTAACTACGGCTAAGCCTGAAACTGCAGCTGTTATTGGTGAGATAATGGAGCACATTTCATCCTAAAATCCTTTATTTGTTTTGTGAGAACAAACAAGTAACAAGAGCAGTAGCTTGCCAGTCTGTAATGAGTGAAAATCGAAACTCTGTTTTTTCTATGGACTACCCATGGACCATCATTCAGCATGGCTTTTACTTCAGTAGTGCCTTTATTCATGGCTAACTATTGGGCTTTACATAATTGGAATCCAGACAAGTATGAACTGTTATGAGCTCATAAAGCAGGAATTTTCTTTCCATCTCTTCTTGGGATAATATAGCATGGTTTCATGGATACTGTCGTCCTCCGTGGATTAGTGGTACCGTGATAGCCTCTAGTTCCCGGCGGAGGCCGATGGATTTTTTCGGGCGTAAAAATCCTTAGCATGGCTTCCTTCGGAAGGGAAGTAAAGCCGATGGTCCCGTGTCGTAGATTTACGGCACGTAAAAGAACCTCAAGCCTGATAAAGAGGTCCCTGAGCAAAATTACCGGTGTTTCACGCCCAATATAGAATGGGACGCTAAGGACCATATTAGTTAAAGAGCGTCCATAAATAAAACTCAATTGAATTAAATTCATTCATGGATACTATGGGATCTCATTCATTTTAAATGGCTAATCCAGTTGTTGTGATAGGTGCCGATAGTGACGCAGTTTTTAAATGAAATGGAAGTAATGGATTTATTTAATAAATTATTAAACCATATTGGAATTGCAAATCCAAGTGCTGGACAATGATTCACACATATATCATTTTTATGAGTACATTCTGCAATAATGTATCAATTACTATTGTTGCTAAATACTATCTATGAAATAACATTTACAAAATACTTCGGTTTATAATACATCCATCTATTCACTTTGGACGAAGTTCATGAAATTATTATTTCGGGCTTTTAGAGCCTCTGAAAGTAATTTTCATGTTTTTCCGATTATCTCGCTTTCTTGGTGTTATTTAGCTGTATTACGACGTAATTACGTCGGTTTATAACAGATTTATTCAATTTGGACGAAGTTGTTGAAATCATTATTTTAGGTTTCTGTATTGCGAAAAATCAATTAAAATTGTATTAATTATATACCAAAAAGGAAAAGAATAACGTCAAACAAAAGTACATAATAAAGAAAGGACGAAAAGCATTGCACTCTCAGTATTTTAAATATTGTATGACATAAAATGTCAACAATAGAGAAAATTAGAATTGAAATATGTTTAAAATGAATTTAAATTATCAACATGCTATTTATATTAACATATGATTTATTTAAGTTCTAGAATTTGTAGATAAATTTTAATTTATTTCGTTATGCTAGGATAAGTAAACAATTCAACTTTCTTATTATTTAAAGAAAAATTATTCATGGTGAAGCCTTAGGCAAAGCTCAATTCAAATATTTACGTACAAGGAATGTTATATGGTAATGCATGCAAGAGATGATCAATAATTAATTATTGAACCAATATAAAGAGTCAACAAGCAGAATTATGTATTTGCCTTTGAGAAAATAAATGACTTTTCAGTGCAAATTATTAATTTAACAAGATTCTAAAACGCAACACACGCTATACAATTCCAACAATAACTAAGTGGAGTAAATTTTCCGCCAATAATCATTTCTGCCAAGCCAGGCAGACACGATACTACAAACTGATTTTATTCGCGCGGTAAATTCAAATTGGGCAATTACAAGTTACAGCATCCGAGACTACCAGACTATCAGAGAACTATAACATCAACCCACTATCGAAAATGAAATCCCGTTTCAGTAAAATTGAGAACAGGCTCTAGAGCAAGTTCTTCCATTATAACTTCATTTCGTACATGGTCTCATCTCGTATATCCTGCTGCAAGTCTCATAACACCATTTCATTTGTTGTTACTTTGCTTTCTTCCATCCGTCTTAGCGTCCATGCTTCATTGTTTTTTACTTTCTTTACTACGTATGGTAAGTAGGGGAGTTATTGTTTTCCACCCAAAAATTGGATACCGAAATTTCACCGAAAATACATATTTTGAGACCCCCTGATTCCAAAAAAGGCATTTTTGGAAACATGTCCGTGTGTGTCTGTGTGTGTCTGTGAACAGCGTAACTCAGAAACGAACAGTCGGATAAACACCAAACTTGGAATTTAGGTTCAGTATCTTCCAGAGATGCGACACGAAGCTTTTCAAGAAAATCCCCCCACCCCAGATTACCCTTTTCATGGAACATTTTTCGAAAATTTGAATTAAAATATCATATGTTTAAGATATTTTCATGACAAATGAAATGTATATCTCGAATTTTCTGGGAATGTCTCCAAAAGTATTCTTCACTGTGAATGACTTTTGCATAACTGGTAAACTATAAGAGATAGACAAAATTTTACTACACAAAAAATTTAAATCGCGTTAAAATACACAATTTATGTCATATGCATGTTTTTTGTTGAGTGAACCATTTTCGAGATATTGCTTGTTATTCCCTTAAATTTTTCAATACCTTCACAAATGGGAATTGGTTATTCATATTTTTGTCTTGGATATGCAAAGAGTAATAATCTGTGGCAAAGCGAATGGTGATGCATCTAGCAACCAGCTATTAAGAGATATGTATGTGCTTAAAGGCTACTGTATTTCGATATTGCCCTTGCAAATACAATACAAGGGGAACATAGTACGCCTTAAGCGATAGTCAAATATTTTTAGAACTGGTCGCTATCTGTAAAATGTAATTCTCTTTGCATGTCAAAAGGTCGTTTCTGCAAATGTTTATCTCGATTAATATGAAATACATGGAGAATAAGATATAACCTTGTACATTTCTGAACTAGGGAAGGTTTCATTACTGGGAAGGTTTATGTCCGGGAAACAACTCGAGTCAGTTGTGGAATTCAATGTCCCACCGGCAGGTTGTCACAGTAGCTCAGTGGTTAGAGCGACCGCACGGAGAGCGGGCGAGCCGTGTTTAAATCCTGGTTGTGGCATTGAAATTTTCAGTTGAATGTATATTAAAAATTTCATTACTTTGTTGATTATTCCCATAGTTTTGGGATACTTTATAATTTTATTCATCGCGCTTTATGAACCACATAATGTACAATTTCAGGTAGCTATTAAATTAAAATAATTGACTAAGGAGAGGGAGGTACATGACAACAATAATATAAATGTCAAGTTTATATTTTGAACCATTGTAAGCATATCAGTATTAAAAATTAGGAGATAGAAAATAAGCTTTTGAAAGAATACTTCGTAAAAAGGTTAGTATAGAAGATCTTGTGAATGCAAAAATTCAGATTTGTTTATTTTAGCTCCGACGGGCGGCCCTGTGAGCCAAAGCACAGTTCAATAATTTGCAGCATAGTTTCCTTGGCAACAGCAGATTAGATTATAAACAGAATCTGGGATAAAATATTCGCCGATATGTGGAAATAAGAACAGTTTCCTCCCAAAGACCAGTGCAGAAATTTAAAGATGATGATGATGATGATTATTATTATTATTATTATTATTATTATTATTATTATTATTATTATTATTATTATTATTATTATTATTATTATTATTATTATTGCACTAGTCTGCATGATAGCGAATGACTGAAAACTAATAAGTGATTCTGACTCACTTTTGTGTGCCGATTTCAGAACTGCTGTTAGTTTATATTCTATCACGTATAGTTGTTCCACAATTTCACTTCATAAATATAGAGAGATAAAGATATTGCTTCCGCCACTACACATAAAATTGGGCTTGATGAAGTAATTTGTAAGGGCTCTACCACAGGATGGACCCTGCTTCAAGTACCTTTCCAAGAAATTCCTTTCATTACAAAAGACAAATTATAGACTGGAATTTTTGTTGGTCCTCAAATAAAGAAATTGACGAGAGATGAAGATTTTGAGAAGACAATGAATGAGAGAGAAAAAGAAGTATGGACCGTCTTCCGATCAGTCACTGAAAACCTCTTAGGCAATAACAAAGATCCTAATTACAAGGCCATTGTCCAAACAATGTTGGAAAATTTCAAGAAGATGGGTTGTAACATGAGTGTAAAGTGCATTTTCTGCATTCACATATCGACTATTTTCAAAAAATCTGGGACATTATAGTGAAGAGCAGGGTGAACGTTTTCACCAAGGAAATGGTGAGGAGGTACCAGGGGAGATGGAATGAAGCTATGATGACCGACTACTGTTGGATGTTGAGGAGGAACAGTCATCTTCTAGGATCTGCAAGGAAGTTAAAGAAGAGAAGGCTTGAAAAAAATTAAATGAAACACTTTGGCTTTTTGTTTTGTTAAAATGTCGTCATGAAATAAATTAGGGGAGTTCTTGAGAGTACTCTTAAAATGTTTCTTGAATAAAAACTTACCTTGCGTGAAATGGTATTTGAATACTTTTCTCAGCTCATTAGTAAAATTGTGAAAACTCTACTTATTTTGTGTAAAAACCTGACGTAAAAAAACTGAAGTTGTTTCTGGATTCAGCATAAAAACTTGATTCAAGAACACCTACTTTTTAGAAATCATTTGACAAAAAGTTTGAAAATGCAGACTAGTGTTATTGTTATTATTGTTATTAAACTACAACACATAACCGTTGTCGCCATCGTCAACAACTACTCGTAAATCACGCTTGCTGTTTAAAAACTTCCCAGGGAACCACTTGTGGGATTTGTGGTGGACAATGCGGCATCTGGACGGGTTTTCTCCGGGTTCTTCGGTTTTCCCCGCCATTCATGCCACCACCTACTCCATCATAACTCTTCGTTTCATTCATTTCGCCATTGTTTCAAATCATTCATTTCCTCGCTCTCATATCAGGCACCGGGCTGACCACCCATCCTGGATATTCTATCTCACCCAATCTGTTCCTCGACAAGCCTCTGAACTCAGGCACCCGCTTTAAGTCCAACATGAAAAATCTATTGTAAGGTTCAGCTAGTCTTCCTCACCAGCCTCAGGAAAGTAGTGAAGCTACTGCAAATTCAGTCAGATGAGTTGGTTTTCAAACCTAAATAGTGTAAGTTAAAAAGTTCTCGTGGTTATTAGTACTTCTCCAATGTTCTATGCATATTACAAGCTGCAGATATGTAATTGTAACAGCTCAACTCCAGACATGTAATTGCAATTACGTCCTATAATGCAACAACTTTGAAAAAACCCTGGGGAGGGATAAATCGCCTAGTCTTGTATTCTCCCTCTCTAACTGCCTTGGGCGGGCATGCCTCTTCTACTCCCTAAGAGCACCACACGCCATAATTTTGCCTAGCCCGTGTATTATTTTACTGTCTCAAAATTGTTTGTCACTTAATCACACCAGTGTTATAACTATCCAACTGTAGAGGCAGGTATAAGAGCATTGAAACAAAGATGCTGAGTTTGTGGATTGTTGTGGCAGGGTCATTCAAAGAACAAGGTGCAGCTTGTGTGAAAACAAATGTTTGCATATAACTAGCGATAGCATTTCACATACATACGGTATTATCACGTTAACACACTTTTTAAGGTATTTCATAGCTTTCACTCCCGCATTAATCTTTTCACGGAAAAACGTTCCTCGCTGATTGATTTACATAATACCTACAAATTATTTCAATTGAAGTTTTACAAAGAAAACTAACGATTTTTATAGGCAGACCAATCCCACATCACCGCCTCGAAAGTTTTCTTCTTAACACACCCCTTTCTGCACTGAAATAGGTGTTTTAGTGTTTGAATTATCACGATGTAAAGTTGTATACACAATAAAATTGCTGTGTTCACAACAGTGACGTGTCACTTGTTTCCCGCGCATCAGCCCACTTCCTCTGTAAGACACCTCATTGGATAACTCAGTAGCTAAAGGCAAGAGACAAGTAGTCTGGGAGCGATTTATCCTTACTGAATACTCTCGCAGTCCTTAGACCGAGGGATTTTACTAAGTAGTTATACTATAATTACGTCCTTTCTTACTTGTTCTAGCGCTTATTTAAATTGAATTTATTCAGCTTACGAGTTCTTTTTACCAAAAAACTATTATTTTCTATTTATCCATTAATATTTTAATGTTATATTGCTACACAATTGATAGAAAGGGTGTAATATGTACATTAATTCACACTCATTTTCTTGAACTAAAGCCACTTTCCCTGCATATAATAAAATGTTTAAGTTATATTTCGATTTAGTTTTTCCCCTGATATAATTCTGCGTGTGAATAATGAAGAGTAGGTGATACATCCTGTTACCCTATATTAGGATTCGTTCGATTTTATAAATGTACATGTTTATTATTCGCCTGGACAAACTCTATGATATAAGTTTTGAGTGTTCAATAATAATAATAATAATAATAATAATAATAATAATAATAATAATAATAATAATAAACATGTCTATTTTAACATCCCTTTTATATTTCTCACAAATGTGGAGTTAAAAATGAAAAAGGTAGCAAGTAATGCGTATTCGCTAAAGGAAGGTGGAAAGAAAAATCTTGAGTATAACAATGAGAGAATGCAGAACCAAGAAATAAGGAAAAGGACACGATTAAAGGACGCCGCGACCTAAAATGGAGATGACAGGATATGTTGTAGGACAAAAAGATAACGGATGGACAAGGCACCCCAGGGTGGTCAGAGGAACATCGTCAGTAAGAGAACCTGATGGGTAAATGAACCTTTGACAGCAGGTGGACCAGTATAGCCAAGGAAAGATAACATTGGAAAAACCCAGTGGACATAGCCAGTAGGACAATAAAATAGTTTGATCTTTCCCGAAATAGCTAACCGAGGCTGCAAAATCCAGCTCCCTTTCACTTGAAAGGGGTCCTTTCCCAAAAGGGATGTATGTGGGCTAATTGTGAATTATGGAGTTGCAATACCTATTCTTAATTACTTGAATTATGTTCTTTGGATATTCACTTCTTTCTACAATTTCCCGTAGAGTTTACAAACTATAACAAACTCCTTTTTGAAATCAAAGAATACCAGAAGTGTTTGTAAATTATATGCTTGCATGTTTTAAAACAATTTATGTGAAACAAATATATTTTCTGTTGTTGATCGTACTGGCCTAAGACCATTTTGATCTTCTATTATTACTTTAACCATTCTTCTTGTTATAGTATTATGTGCTATGTCAAAATGAATAAAAGTTCTCAGCATATAACTAAAGAGATATAGCTGAAGAATGACTTTTTGGAAAGGTAGAATCAGACGACTGAAAAATTCAATGCCATAGCCGGGATTTGAACCACGGATACCCAGGTCTCCGCCCGCTTGCTCTGACCACTGAGCTACTATTGCAACTTGCCGGTACGACATTAAATCCCACATCTGATTCGCATTTTTCCCGGTAAACCACAAGGAGATCTCAAATTGTATTGAGATGTCATACCCCAATGGCGACTTACAATGTTGTAAGCACTTTAAGAACCGGGCTTCATAGTTTCAACCAGTATTAGGCCAATTAATGGAATTAATTGTTCTTTCACAAAAGCGTGTGTTGGACAGGGTTGGAATGGTAGAATCAGACGACTGACACCATAGCCCGGATTTGAATCACAGATCTCCCGATCTCCGTCCGGTTGCTCTAACCACTGAGCTACCATGGCAACTTGCCGGTACGACATTAAATCCCACAACTAATTCGCATTTTTCCCGGCAAACCACAAGGAGATCTCAAATTGTATTGAGAAGACATACCCTAACACAGGCTTGTGTGGAAGAACAATTAATTCCGGTCGAAACTATAAAGACCGGAACTTAAGTACTTACAACATTGTAAGTCGCCATTGTGGAAGTACGAAGAAGGCAACGAATATTAATATACTGGAGTGGTTAGTAGTAAGACTTCCTGTGACAGAAACCTAACTACAGCCAGTTATGCTGAATAACAGTGCTTGTGTCTCAAGTCAAAGGAGTTGATGTGGTTAAATTAAAATAAAGTATGGTATTGCGATATTTATTTCGATATTAAATATATCCTAGTTGTGGTGGCCCGAATCAAGAAACAGTTCTACTTGTCCTTTTATAAATAGTCCAACCAAAATCATAGCATAATTTATTTGTTTCAGTTTATAAAACACTTCAAACGAT
Source organism: Deroplatys truncata (assembly GCA_030765065.1). Classification (NCBI taxonomy): domain Eukaryota; kingdom Metazoa; phylum Arthropoda; class Insecta; order Mantodea; family Mantidae; genus Deroplatys; species Deroplatys truncata. Next base: position 152,491,310 of record CM060985.1, on the reverse strand, counting down.
GCGAAATATGACAGAGAAATAATTAGTACCTGATAACACGTTTGTGGATAAATAATAAAAAACATTATTGCTCAACATATCCGAAAAGGCAATAAAATTAAAAATACAATGTAAATCATTGTTTTGACTGGCAGTAATTTATGTCAAAAGCTAATTAATAACGCCCACATCCATCAATGTGTAATAAAGACATGTCGATGAATCAATGATTCATACCACAAATGAGATATATTGTAGCTTTAAAACATCATATGAGTTTTTCGTATAAGCCAAATACAGTGCTGACAAAACCACTACACGAGGGGACAATTCCCCTGCTGGGACAAAAGGAACAGGAGAGTGAAATCGGGAGTTTTGCAGATAGTATGTAGCTTACCGTGTTCTTTCTCTTTCGGATATATTCATTGCAACGCTCATGGTATTTTCTTTCAGCTTATTGTATAGTCGTTTTACATGCAGTATTTATGTAATTCCTCTGTTCTTCATTTCGCACTCCTTCTTATAAGGTTGTCCCATAAGTAATATCGTTTTTAAGTTTTATGTTTTTGTTAGATATAACTGGTTTTCTGTGGTTTGCCAATGCTATCTACAGGATGTCATGGCTAGTATAGCGTACATTGCGAGCATGTGTCAGTCGTCACTTGTTAATACACAAATACAAAATGGAAGTTGCAAAGTTTGAGATTAGAGTCCTAAAGCACTACTGGAAACAAGATTATAAAGCTGCTGTCCTCGCTCGAAAAACATGTAAGGTGGAAGGGTAAGGCGTCGTTAGTGAGCGTGTGGCACAACGATGGTTCCAACATTTCAATACTGGAGAGGAAAACACTAATGGTTTATCACGTTCTGGAACACCTAAATTATGATATATTGAGAATAAACGCAGGTTTTTGAATACAATCGGCAGAAAAGTACTCGTAGGCTATCAGAAGAACTTGGTCCATCAAAAGATACCATACATCACCAGATTAAGAAACACATAAAACGAAACCGAAGCTGTAGATCTGTAACCCATGAATTGACACCTCAACAGGCTCAAGGTAGAGTGGATATCTGTTTTTAGCTTATCGGTAATCCTAGAGATGATAATTTATCAGAATAATTGTCACATATGACGAAAAAGGGTCTATCAGCGCAACCCTGACGCCTCGAAACAGCAGCTCAGTCCCCGTCAACCTGCCAAAGTCATCGTAAACAGAAATCGGTTCAGTCCCAAAGTAATGTGTGTCTGGTGGAATTTTGAAGTAGTAGTTCACTGAGAATTGTTCCAAAGAAGCTTGCAGTCAATGCGAACCTTTATTATCAACAACTGAATGAGTTAATGAAATTTTGAGATCGAGACACCCAGCATTACTTAACCGAAATAGAGTTATCTTGCAACAGTACATTGCAGCACCCAATACTGCAGGAATAATCACGATAAAAATTCAGGAATTTGAAGGAGTCGAACTCCTGTCACACCCAGCATACAACCCTGATCTTCCGCCTTCAGATTACCATATATTTATATCCACGGCCCATTTCTTGCGAGAAAGAAGTTTTGAAAGCATTGAAGCTGTGGAAGTGGGTCGCATCGAATTCCTCGCATCAAAAACCAGAGACTACTACCGTCGCGGTATAATTAACCTCGCTGGAGGTTTCAAGGGCCATAGAGTCTGACGGTCTCTACTTTTAAGGGTAGTTTAATTTCTTTTCAGAATACGTTCCAAATTTGAGAAAGTTGTTGTTTCACGTATGGAAAAGCCGATTTGAAGTGTGTTTGCAACCGCACGTATAGTAAACAGTTTCCGGTAGCCTTCGCCCTAAATGTACCTTTAGGTGTTCTTTGCCCTAAGTTTAAAAAGTATTAACTTTGTATTTAAACTGTTTCTTTAAATATTATATATTTATGTTTGCCTCGTCTGCGTCAGTATTTGTTAGAGACATGGAAGTCTTAGCAGGGTTTTGGTACGACAAGAATGCAGGCTTACACAGATTATAAGTTTTAATTCACTCATATTTATTAATCCTTGACACAAATTAAATAACACTTCAGTGGTATAGAGAGCTGTCAGATTCTTTTATTTAATACTTGCAATTTTTAACACGTATACTATTTTTGTCTCACACGAACACGTAATTAATTTCTCGACGACATATCTCGCGTCTGGTTAAGAGCACTGTTTGGAGGCAACTGAACAGTTTTCCAGCGCCTAAATTTGTAGATTTCTGTATTTCAAGTCTCTGATTGGCTAATCCTAGTCAAATAGAATACCTTCATTTAACTAACAATTTTTCTAGTAATTTATTGGATATTTTATAAACTGTCTCAAAATTTACATTAATGCTGCTCGAATAATCAGAGGTAGTATTGTTAAACTCTCAAACTCATTATTGCCTCAAAGTTATCTCATTGTTACCTCATTGTTAGCAACATTTAACTTATTATTCTCACTGCTCCTACATTATTAAATTACGTAATACATTCACATAACATTATTGAACATGTTTACAATAATATAAGCATATGCAATGACTGTTACATACATTTTACAAATTATTACTTACACGTATTGCTTCATGGTGGGCTGTTACTGAATTTACACAGTATATATTTGACTGAAATCATTTTAAGGGTTAAAAATACTGCCTCACAATGCAACACACCACACTGCAGGGACAACCATGATAAAAATTCAGGAATTTGAAGGAGTCGAACTCCTGTCACACCCAGCATACAACCCTGATCTTCCGCCTTCAGATTACCATATATTTATATCCACGGCCCATTTCTTGCGTGAAAGAAGTTTTGAAAGCATTGAAGCTGTGGAAGTAGGTCTTATCGAATTCCTCGCAACAAAAACCAGGGACTGGTACCGTCGCGGTATAATGAACCTCGCTGGAAGTTTTAAGGGTCATAGAATCTGACTGGCTCTATTTTTAAGGTTAGTTTAATTTTTTTTCTCAGAATACGTTCCAAATTAAGCTTTGCTTAAAAACCGACATTACTTATAAGATACCAGCTATGGTTTCCCTACCATGTAACTATTAGGCTGAGGAAGTGACGCAATCCACCGAAAAAGTTCGAAGTCGACATTTCACTGGAAATGCCGGTTTTGAAGTTCCTGAATCCAAAATAGCATGTTTAGAAAATGGCTATGTTTGTGTGTATGTCTATATGTGAAACGCTCAAAAAGTCGAATAATTACCAAATTTGGTATTTTTTTGAAAGTTTCCTCACTACAAAATACACTATACGTAAAAAAGATTTCAATATTGTTTATTTTCTCGAAAATAGCTCTAACGATTTAAATATTTATGATATTAACATAACAAATAAGATCTTAAATTTTCTGGGGATAGTCTGTCAAGTCCTCTTCATTGACAACGAGCTATTTCTGATTTTGCATAACTGGTAAACCGTAAGAGGTAGACCAAAGAATTACTCCCAGAAGATTAATTACCTTTAAAACTTCAAACAACTTTTTAGCGACAAAATCCATTCCCAAGATATTTCGTTTTGGCTTGATTTTTAGTACTTCGTCATTTTTAGAAGTGTTGTCAGGCTTCATTTGTTTCTCGCGTTGTCATGGAAGGAGTCTAGAATTTCCAGCCCATCATATTCAGACATCAATTTACTATATACCTCTCATACCTACAATAAAATGGCAATGAAGCTATTCTGATAACGTTTATATCGACAAATATGAAGTGGACAAAAAAACAAGTTTTCGTAAGAATATTTTGTAGAAGCTGAAGTTGTATAATGGTAAACGGTAGTGAATTGAGAAGATCGTATGAATGTCGCACATAAAATGTTTTATATTTGTAACGTGCTCACCCATTTAGGCCATAAGTTGAGTTTGTTACACAACGCGGATATTGTGGCTTATAATATTATCTAGGGTTAAAAATATTTCACGCAAAATGTGATGACGGTTTATTATAGAAAATCTTTGCTTTTAGCAATCCAGTAGCATTCAAGAAAGCTTTAAATTTACTTAAATTTTCAAGAAACATCAAGGTTAGTACCTTTGATTACAACAATCCTGTATTCTTCTCTTTTCGCCATATCTTATACTTAACTTCCTTTAAAGCATTATAAGTATTTAATTTCCAGCTATTGCAAAAGCAATATAATTACAAATTACAAATAATGAGAGCTTCTCCTGCGAGTAGAAATTTTGAAAGCCAAGGGTATAAAACTAAGTTTTGAATGCTTACTAAAACGATGCGATTAAATTTGGAAATAACCGAAACGTTACCCTTTTAACCTTAACCAAAAACCTCGTCGAAGTCAAATACAGCTAAAAGCCCTGGCAACTAGCTCCGCTCGCTCAGATCCCTCTTTCGTAACTGTTTTCTCGTCCCTTCCGGGAGTTTCATGTTCCACTTACGTCTAGGAAAGCGCTGTTATGAGTGACGAGGAGAAACCAGCCAATAGTAGCACTGGACGACCTTAATGACGTTCCACCAGCTGCTACGTCAGAAATGACATGTTTCGAGAACGTTGCTTGTGTTGACGAGCTGGCGACATGCCCGCCGGCAATGGCACATAGTATAGGAATAGAGATCCTGAAGATGGGCGTAATAAGATATTATATAACTTACTGTTACACGCTAAGAAAACAAATAGCAGAGAAATATTTTATGAAACGGTAGAAGTCCCACATGCGTTGCAATTTTCTTTAATTTAGTTAGAGAGTTAGTAGTGTTGAACATTATACCTTAAATACTGAAATGATTTCTTTCAAATAACTTTATGGTCCTCTACAATAGGCGTTGGCAAATTTTTCATAACAGAGGCCACTTTAACCTTCAGAGAATGAATCTCAGGCTAAACCACTTAAGTTTATGCTAGGAAAGGCAAGAGGCGCACAGATCTCATTTGTTTTTAAATACAGTGTTTTATTGAACTAAAACCAATATTTATACAGGATGTTAGAACCAAGTATTGCATATTCTGAGAGATGGTAGTATGGACCAAAACAAGAAAAAGTTCTAGTAAACACGGGCTCTAAATTGCATACCTTAAGAGTTATCGGCACTTGTTCATCTTGATTACAGTGAAACATCTCTTCTACTACAAGCTCTTAGCCATTACGTATGACCTACAGCAGACAGTAAACAAATGAGGACTCATTTTCTGTTTCTGTGAAACAGCATATCCTATAATGTAATCTGCTTGCAATTACATACAACCTGCACTTGTGAACCATCGCTAAAGGGGGTGCTCAATATGGTGCCCATTCATAGTAAGATATACTTCTGTCCGACATCTTAGGGATCGTGCACTCTTACCACTCTAGGTTGGTCACGGATGTTCTGGCAGGCATTGATGATGCCTCCCTGTAGTGTTTATACATCATTAATGGGGGTTGCCTACACCAAAGGTTTCAAGATAGAACTAGAATGTAAAAGCATTTCACAAGCTAATCAAAACACAAACTGATTACATTAGAACTAATACGAATGTGCGTTGCACTTACCCAGAACTGTGAATATGATTTACAGTAACAGAACTAATAGATGTTTACTGCAAGGTGTATCCATGGACAGTAACAGAGAAATGTGTCCTCATTTTTACTGCCTTCTGTAGGTTGTACGTAGGTATTGCAAAGAGCTTGCAGTAGCAGAGATGTTACACAGCAGTGAAGATGAACAAGTGCTAATAGCTCTTAAGGGTACGCATTTTAGAGTCCTTGTTTACTGGAGATACTTTGCTTTGTTTGATTCATGCTACCACCTCTCAAGATATGGAATACTTCTTTATAATACCTGGTATATTAAGAAGTGATGTAATTAAACACTCAAGAACTGATGTCTTAAATCCATGGCCTCATGACAATATATTATTTTAGTACCTGTTACAAGAAGCCTTTTTACATTAATAGCGGTTCATATTCAATGAAAATAATGAAACTGTCCCTTCATTGCAGATATTTGTGGTTCAAAGTTTGTGCTGCCTATCATCAAAACGGATTCTAAAGGTTCATCGGTCATAGCAGAAGTATATTTGATATATTTAATTTTTGAATATGTTTTACGGATATACTTCATGCCAACACTAATTTAGTCCTCGTGCAAAGTCTTTCAAATGAGGGAAAGTGTTACTCGGCAGACAATTGTAAAAGTCAGCCAAATTAACTTCTTGTATTTGTCCTTCAGAAGGCCATTACATTGTATATTAATTGAAATTTCGAGCAGCCCTTAATTTTGTGTATTGGTTCCAAATTTATGGATAGATTAATGTAATACAGGCGTACCGTTTCTTTTTATTTACACATAGCGGGACCGCAGATTACTTGTACACATGTACGCCTGCACTGCAGTGACTTCAGTTAGTTTCCCCTGCGCTCAAGGCTACGTTTATCGGTAGCGTTATACTCTTATGCGTCAGTTACTACCGTCTGTTCGTGCTGTAAGCACTAGAGTTTGTGCCTTGTGCATCTCAAAGGTGAAAGCTTATTCGAGGCATCTGTGTTGTGTGTGATTTTCTTAAGAGTGTTCTTGCCTTGCTATTAGTCCACTGAAATGCCTTCCGACAAATTTACGCTTGAACACGGAATTTTTATGTATGGTACACACGTAGAAAACGAACTTGTAGACAATTAAGGAGGAATCTTCTGGCGTTCCATTTCCAGGTAGAAAGTGTTAGACATCTGGTTATTAAGCTTAGGACAACGGGGTCGCTAAACGCTAAACCTAAGAGGCTAAAACGATTTGTTTTAACGGAGAAAAAAAATGACGAAATTGGTGCCTTATTCAAAACCTAAATAATAAAGCTTAAAGGAACAATCTCCACACCTAGACTTCTAGGACAATATAAGAACACAAATTATTAAAATGACTCAAGAAAAGATTAAGCGCGGAAATTTCATCCGAAGATGACAGGATTGTCTCAATGCAGAGGGACATCTTTTTAAATACACTTACGAGTATAACAAAGTTAGTACGCATGTTACTATCACTCGTGAGTAAGTAATCCGGGCGATTTAGAACGGAAAACCCCCAGTGTAGAGTGCGCGAAACACGCAAACGTGCGATCCCCAGCCCCGCAATATAGCGACCGCTCTGTAGTTTTTGAGTTTGTAGACGGACCAAAAGAAAGCAGCTCGTTCCCGGGACGTAGTTTGGCAAACCCTTCTGTAGAAAAAGAAAGTTCGGCAATGAAGATGTTGGTGAATTGCATACTTATGTATGTGAACAAGGCACAATTATGGCCAGAAACAGTTTTTTATTCCCCTTTAAGAGATTCATAACTTGTCTTTAGGAACTGACAATGAATGCATACTTACATCATAGAATTTTTAAATGTGTCACATAAAATACGTTCTTAAATTGAAGTATTTGCGTGTGGTCTAAAAAATGTGGACTAAATACCTTTGAATAACACAAATACTAAAATCAATTGTAATTTAATTTAAGCCTGTAACATTTATTTGTGGTGTTTCTATCGCACTTAAAGAACATCATATTATAATCACGTTTATTGGAAAACTAGCTCCATGCAAAAGCTTTTAAAAGTAGTTAATTCTATTTTAGGCTTTACTACACATATAAAATAATCTGATGTGCTGCACTTGCATGACTTTCTCTACTCTTATAAAAGCTATTTTTCAAACCTTATTCTCCACCTACTTCATGTTTCAGATAAACGTTTCCAGAAACCCATTGTTAATTTTCTTGTAGGTAAAATGGAAATATGATAAACTTTAAGTGACAGTCAAATCTTTTAAGAGCTGGTTGCTATGTGATGCATTCCATTCTCTTTGCATTACCAAATCTGACGTGTTACACTCACATGACTTTCTCTACTCTTATAAAAACTATTTTTACAAACGCATATTCTCCATGTGCTTTATGTTAATCCAGATATCGAGATGTCAATCTTATTGCTAATTTTCTTGTAGATGCAAGGGGAATTGGTAGGCTTTAAGTGATCGTCAAATATTTTAAGAGCTGGTTGCTATGTGGGGTATTCCATTCTCCTTGCATTACCAGGACAAAAACAATGAATAACGAATTTGAGAAAAAGTATAAGTATTCGAAAATTTAAGGGAATAACAAGCAATATCTCGACAACGGTTCACTCAAAAACAAATGCATACGATATAAATTGTGTATTTTAACGCGATCTACATTTTGTATGTAGTAAACTTTGTCCATCTCTTATGGTTTACCAGTTATGCAAAAGTCGTTCACAATAAAGAATACTTCTGGAGACATTCCCAGAAAATTCGAGATAAACATTTTATTTTTCATGAAGATATCTTAAACATATGATATTTTAATCACAATCGTAAGAGCCATTTTTGAGAAAATTAAAGTTTTCGAAAAATGTTCCATGTAAAGGGTAATCTGGAGTGGGGGGATTTCGTGAAAATCTTCGTGTCGCATTCTTTGAGATATGAAACTCAAACACCAATTTTGCTATTTATCCGACTTTTCGTTTGTGAGTTACGCTGTTCATAAAACAGACAGTCACAGACACACGGACTTATTTCCAAAAATACTTTATATGAAATAAAGGCACTTTATAACATGTGTTACATGTGAAATTTTTTATATATTATTAAGCTTTTCTGTCTCCTTGTGTGTGTGCTCGATATTTGATAAATTTCATGTTTGTATGTTCATAAATTAAGCCAAGTGAAAGCGTTTCTTACTTCCGACGCGTAATAGCCGCGTGTATTTCTTGCCTCCTTTAATGGAACGGCTGTTATTAATAATTTGTTTAAATTTCTGGGGTTATAAGTACATATTGTTAGTTTTACGGTATTATATTGCTGTATTATAGCCAGGCTTGCAAAGTTTGTATAGGGAACGGTTAGATTCACTGAGCCTTTAATACAGAAGGAGGCGAGGAGGAGTGTGTCACGTGCTGTCAAGAAGTGGTTTTTACTTTTTCTACTACGTAGAGTAAGTAGGGGAAGTATTGTATTCCACCCAAGAATTCGATACCGAGATTTCACCGGAAATATATATTTTTTGAGACCCCCTGAATCCAAAAAAAGTGCATTTTTGAATTCATATTCGTGTGTGTCTGTATGTGTGTGCCTGTGAATAGCATAACTCAGAAACGAACGTTTGGATAAACACCAAACTTGGTATTTAGGTTCAGTATCTTCCAGACATGGGACACGAAGGTTTTCAAGAAAATGCTCCCACCCCAGATTACCCTTTACATGGAATATTTTTAGAAAATTTTAATTTTCTCAAAAATGGATCTAACGATTTTGTTTAAAACATCATACGTTTAAGACATTTTCATGACAAATGAAATGTATATCTGCAATTTTATGGGAATGTCTCCAAAAGTATTCTTCATTGTGAACGACTTTTGCATAACTGGTAAACCATAAGAGATAGACAAAATATTACTACACCATAAAAATAGATCGCGTTAAAATACAGAATTTATGTCATATACATTTTTTGTTGAGTGAACCGTTTTCGAGATATTGCTTGTTATTCCCTTAAATTTTCAATACTTATTTTCTCAAATGGGAATTCCTTATTCATTTTCTTGTCTTGGATATGCACAGAGCATTAATCTGTGGCAAAGAGAATGGTGCTGCACCTAGCAACCAGCTGTTAAGATATATGTCGATGCTTAAAGGCTACTGTACATATTTCTATATTGCCCTTGCAATTACAAAACAAGGGGAACATAGTACGCCTTAAGCGATAGTCAAATATTTTTAGAACAGGTCGCAATGTGTAAAATGTAGTTTTCTTTGCATGTGAGAAAATCGTTTCTGCAAACGTTTATCTCGATTAATATGAAATAGATGGAGAATAAGAGTTTGTAAAAATAGTTTGTACAAGAGTAGAGAAAGTCATGTGAGTGTAACACATCAGTTTTTTACATTGGAAACAAAAGCGTCCACATCGCGAAAACATGACCTGATTTCCTCTGTCACTCTGTGTAGTCCGTGGGTCGGGCAGGTCATGTGCAACATCCTAGGATATGACTTTTTAAATGCTTTGTCTGGTTTGACCATATAAAAGGCGGCATCTGTAACGAAAAGGAGCAACTTTTAGGAATCAGTGCCCTGTGGCTACAGAAGCGACATAGCAATTTCAAACACCTGCATGATAGTTTTATTATTAACAGAGTGTAGTTGTTCGTATGTAAAAAGAAAATTCTTTCCCATACAATCGGGTAATTCCTACGATAATATTGGCCACATATCCCCAGTTATATCTGTCGTTTCATATATCGGCACCCAAATATTATTATCAGCAATGAATTCCCTGATGTCCTGTAATCTTTTTTACTTTCTCTAATACGTAAAGCAAGTAGGGGAAGTATTGTATTTCACACAAAAATTCGATAGGAAGATTTCACCGCAAATATATGTTTTGAGACGCCCTGAATCCAAAAAAAGGATTTTTGAAACATTTGCGTGTTTGTATGTGTGTGTGTCTCTGAACAGCACAACTCAGAAACGAACAGTCGGATAAACATCAAACTTGAAATTTAGGTTCAATATCTTCCACAAATGCGACACAAAGGTCTTCAAGAAAATCCCCCCACCCCATATTACCCTTTACATGGAATATTTTTCGAAAATTTTAATTTTCTCAAAAATGGATCCGACGATTTTGATTAAAATATCATATTTTTAAGATATTTTCATGACAAATGAAATGTATATCTCGAATTTTATGGGAATGTCTCCAAAAGTATTCTTCATTGTGAACGACTTTTGCATAACTGGTAAACTATAAGAGATGGTCAAAATTTTACTACACCAAACATATAGATCGCGTTAAAATACACAATTTATGTCATACACTTTTTTTGTTGAGTGAACCATTTTCGAGATATTGCTTGTTATTCCCTTAAACTTTCAATACTTATTTTCTCAAATGGAATTCGTTATTCATTTTTTGTCTTGGATATGCAAAGAGTATTAATCTGTGGCAAAGAGAATGGTGCTGCACCTAGCAACTAGCTATTAAGAGAAATGTCGATGCTTAAAGGCTACTGTATTTCTATATTGCCCTTGCAAATACAAAACAAGGGGAACATAGTACGCCTTAAGCGATAGTCAAATATTTTTATAACTGGTTGCTATGTGTAAAATGTAGTTCTCTTTGCATGTCAAAAGATCGTTTCTGCAAATGTGTATCTCGATTAATATGAAATACATGGAGAATAAGAGTTTGTAAAAATAGTTTGTACAAGAGTAGAGAAAGTCATGTGAGTGTAACACATTATATTTTTGTTTTTCATTGTAAAAGGCAAGAAACGTTCAACGCCTTTACCTGCGTTCAATTGCAGATCGTGCACCATCCCTTAAAGTCCCAAATTGCTTAAAACTGTGTGCAAGGCAATACTACGCAGATCGGATTCACTCAGTAATCCAGTCTACTCCAAAAATTACTATATATGTCAATTTGCTGTTAAGAGTTGGTAATGATCTTTGTATTGCAGAAGCAGGTCTCCCATATTACGCATCAGAGCGTATCCACTGTTCTTTTGAAGAACAATACTGAGTTTGTTTCTGATGGGTTTTGCAGTAGGTTTCTGTGTTATCTATTTAACGTTCTGGAATGTTTTTGCAAAAAGTCTGACAGCGGCTGTCATTTCCATGTCTGAGGATTCCAGCTATGTTATTGACTTGGCCAAATATGATAATTTTGTTTTACATATTGGATGCTTTGAAATAAGTCATTTAAAATTTCCATTGCACCACTGTCCATCCAGAGAATTAATTACGTTTACAACCGCATGGTAATTATTTGCACCGCATTCAGCCACGTTCCCAACCGGGTAATAATAGTCTGAGGAGGAGTGGAATTTCTGGCGTCATCTCCTTGCGTTTTTGAATTCTGAAGTCGTTTTCATAAATATGTTTTTTACATTGGAATCAAAACCGTCCACATCGCGAAAACATGACCTGATTTCCTCGGTCACCTTGCGGAGTCCGTGGGTCAGGCAGGTCATGTGCAAATCCTAGGATATGACTTTTTAAATGTTTTAACAAGTTTGTCCATATAGAAGGCGGTATCTGTAACGAAAAGTAGCGCCTTTTAGGAATCAGTGCCCTGTGGCTACAGAAGCGACATAGCAATTTCAAACACCTGCATGATAGTTTTATAATTAACAGAGTGTGGTTGTTCGTATGTAAAAAGAAAATTCTTTCCCATACAATCGGGTAATTCCTACGATAACATTGGCCACATATCCCCAGCTATATCTGTCGTTTCATATATCGGCACCCAAATATTATTATCAGCAATGAATTCCCTGGTGTCCTGTACTGCTTTTACTTTCTCTACTACGTATAGTAAGTATGGGAAGTACTGTATTCCACCCAAAAATTCGATACCGAGATTTCACCGGAAATATATGTTTTGAGACACCTTGAAACCAAAAAATGCATTTTTGGAAACATGTCCGTGTGTGTGTCTGTCTGTCTGTGAACATTTCATGTCTGGTTATCATTCTAATTGTCCATATTTTGGTGTAAAAATTTTCATTGTTAAAGTTTGAAAGTTTACATTTGTTGTACCTCTTATCTACATATTGTGTTATTTATTGTTCTGGGGCTAAAACTCTATTTGTTCAGGTGGGTTCGGTAGTAGTCGTCATTTTGTATTCTGGGTGGTATCGTGAAAAAGATGCTCATTGTCCATTTAACATGTGTGAGGATTGAATTTAAACTCGATTATACGGAAATCTCTGTATATACACTACGTGAATAAAAGTATCCGGACACCTGGCTGAAAATGACGTACAAGTTCGTGGCGCCCTCCATCGGTAATGCTAGAAGTCAATATGGTTTTGGCACACCCTTAGCCTTGATGACAGCATTCAATCTCGCAGACATACTTTCCATCAGATGCTGGAAGGTTTCTTGGGGAATGGCAGCCCATTCATTCTTCACGGAATGCGGAACTGAGGAGAGGTATCGATGTAGTTCGGTGAGGCCTGGCACGAAGTCGGCCTTCCAAAACGTCCCAAAGGTGTTCTATAGGATTCAGGTCAGGACCTTGTGCAGGCCAGTCCAATACAGAGATGTTATTGTCGTATAACGACTCCGCCACAGACCGTGCAGTATGAACAGGTGCTCGATCGTGTTGAAAGATGCAATCGCCATCCCCGAATTGCACTTCAAAAGTGGGAAGCAAGAAGGTGCTTATGATATCATTGTAGGTCTGCGCTGCTCTCATGTCACGCAAAACAACAAGGGGTGCAAGCCTCCTCCAGGAAAAGCACGACCACACCATACCACCACCAACTTCGAATTTTACTGTTGGAATTACACACCCTGGCAGATGACGTTCGCCGGGTATTTCGCCATACCCACACCCTGCCATTGGATCGCCACATTGTGTACCGTGATTCGTCACTCCACACAACGTTTTGTACTATTCAATCGTTTAATGTTGACGCTCCTTACACAAAGGGTGGCGTCGTTTGGCATTTTCCTGCGGATTGTGTGGCTTACGAGCAGCCGCTTGACCATGTAATCCAAGGTTTCTCACCTCACGCCTAACTGTCATAATACTTGGAGTGGATCCTGATGCAGTTTGGAATTCCTGTGTGATGGTTTGGATAGAAGTCTGCCTATTACCTTTACAACCTTCTTCAAATGTCGGCGGTCTCTGTCAGTCAACAGACGAGGTCGGCCTGTACGCATTTGTGCTGTACATGTCCCTTCACGTTTCCACTTCACTATCACATAAGAAACAGTGAACCTATGGATGTTTAGGAGTGTGGAAATCTCGCGTACAGACTTCTGACACAAGTTACACCCAATCACCTGACGACTTTCGAAGGCCGTGAATTCCACGGAGTGTTCCATTCTGGTGTTTCACGATGTCTAATGACTACTGAGGTCGCGGATAATGAGTACCAGGCAGTAGGTGGCAGTACAATGCACCTAAGATGAAAAACGTATGTTTGTAGGGTGTCCGAATACTTTTGATCACATACTGTAATTATATAGGTAACTCGGCAACCCTTGAATATTTACAGACATACGAAATGCAGGTGCTGACACCGCAATCACCAGCCTACGGATTAGGGCTACGGTGGTGCTCGTTGTTAGCGTGCTCTACTATCGCGTTAGTTAGTTTGCTAGAAAGTCATGGTAAAGGTTGAAAGTTCGAATCCCTCCTGCGTGTGATTGAGGTTTTTTATTCATTTCTGTTCAAGTTTCGAGAACGTTCTAACGAATCATGATTTCTTTCCAAATGCACCAGAAAGTGGAAAGTTTCTAAAAAGAAACAATCTGTGTTTTAATGAAATTGACATAATTAAACTAATTAAGTGAAACGACACTTATGCCAAACTATCAGTTCTCGTTAAATTTACTAAACATAAATAGGACCTTTAAGAGTCAGTATTTAAGCCTGGACCTTCACCACTGAAGGCTAACGCGCACACTGTTGCACTACGAGTGCAAGTCAGTGCACGCACAGCGGTGCAAAGCAGTCATTTCAGCTGAAATCGATACTACGCGTTGCAGTGGACAGGTTTACGGCATAGCCTCTATAATGCCGGCACTATATAACTTCTCAATCCGCAGGTTGAGAAGACTCGCCCGCTATATACTATCAGTGTAGCCAATTATGTCAGAATCACATGATTACTGTAATTTAAATAAACTGAACGAAAGTTACTTGCACTCATTATTGTAAGCGGGCACTGCTTCACCTTTTGTTAGATTTAGGTTTTGCCGTTTATCCCTTATACTGGTCTGGCTTTATCCCTTATCCACGAGTAAGTTTTCGATTAGAAAATAAATAAAATAAAAAGGACAGAGGTAGAGCACGGTGCAATGCTGATAAATGTTAACGTGGTCACCTCAAATTTGTAAAGAAAGAAAAAGCTACTTGAATGCATTCATGGAACTTATTCAAGCTACAGCAACCAGAATGAAAATGTCAGTTTAATTAAAAGATACAAAGCTCTTAAAGAAGAACGGAAAGGAAGGCTCAGATAAAGGAGGAGGTAATATAAGATAGTTGTCCTCCTTGGTCTAGTGGTTTCTAGTTCCCAAGGACGCATGTTAATATCCCCGGAGGTAGATTGATTTATTTTCGGGCGTAAAAATGCTTAACATGGTTTCTTTAAGAAGGAAAGTTAAGCCGTGAGTCCCGTGTAATGTTTATTCACACGTAAATGAATCTCATACCTAGAAGAAGGCACCTGCTTCTCTCCTGTGTCGTTATCTATGAGTGGTGGGCTAATCATCAGCAACAATGCGCATCTAGTGGCAAAATCAGTGACTGTAGAAATTCATCTGAATACAGAAAACACCGCTAGGATCTCCTTGTCAGCGGCGTTTCAGAACTCTAAGGTATATCATGTCTTATAGACCTATGCTGGAGTATTTTAAGGGACTTCAATCGTAAATTAAAATGAAGGGAAATAGACTACATATCAAATTTTATATTGTCATTGTAATTATCATTACTGATATCAGCAACAGCTTAGTGAACACCCAGCATCTAACAGCGTGTTCATCCTTTCCAGGCTTTTATCACATGGTTGCTTCTAGGATAGTGGCAACACATTCATATCGTGTAATGTACTCTGAGTTCGGATGTTTCCGACACTCATAGGTAAGGATACGAGGGAAGAGGTGATCAGAATGGCTGCACCTTGTTTAACAACAATTGTTCCTCTACCATTAGCTATAACATCGTCTTTGGGTTTGCCCTACATGTCCAAAGCGAGTTCTAGTCTCCATGCCGCGAACAAGTGACCCTGTTATCTGACCTCACAGAACATTTCATTTGGATAAAGTATAACGTGGGCCTATGAATAAATCTGTGCCAGCCCTTCGCCATAAGTGTTCTTTCAAGTGATGTTTCTAAATCAGGATTTCATATTATGAATATGTAATTGAAAGCGTTCCGTTATTTTTTCTTGCTTATCACTTTTTCTACCATGTACATGCTTGCTTGGCTCAGACTGAAATCATGGCTAGCGATCAAATTCATTAATGAAGAAGGGACAGGAATCCGTCCCTGGTGTAGAGAGGAAGAAACTTGGATTCATATTCTGGCGCATTGTACTAAGGTAGCACCGTTGAGGAGAAAGTATCTACCAGATTTCTTTGTTAACTCAAGGAGAGGGTTACAAGATTGATGGACCTTGCTGGCTGGTAGGGGGAAGGGAAATCAATTGGTACATTTTTACAAAATATTATGCAGCTCAAATCGGAGTGTAACGAAGAGGGTCAAGGGTGGGAGAGGGAGGGTTAGTGGCTTAAACACATGTATTTGTTTGTTTTATAAACAATAGCGTGTGCCTGTGAACAAGTTTTTTTCTCTTCTTTTTATGTTTTGTTTGTGTGATATTCTTGTTGTTAATTTATCTGTTTTTTTCTCTTCTTTTCATTTCTTGTAAATACTGTTAACTTTAAAGATCAGTGTAATATATTTAGTTGAACAATATGAACTACTGTGTATTATATAAGCAGATAAGTCCATCTGACTCGTGGAATGTATGAGTTTGAACGTGTAAAATGTTTAAGACCAACAAATACACCACTCTACTCTACTCTACCCTAGTAGGTAGAGAAAGTATTGCATTTCACCCAAAAATTGGATACCAATTTTATACCAGAAATATGTTTTGAGGTCTCCTGATTAGGAAAAACGCATTTTTAGAAAAAAATATCCGTGTGTGTGAAAAGCATACCTCAAAAACCAAACGTCAGACAAATACCAAAGACTTTCAAGAAAATTTACCCAGCCTTAACATGGAAAAGCTTTCGTTATTTTTTATTTTCTTAAAATGCCTCTAACAATTTTCATTAAAATACCATATATTAAAGATATTGATGTCTTCTTTGTTTCTCTGTTTACCCTCTTCGAATGTAGGACTTATACATATAGGTCTTGTAAGTGGGTACCTGGAGTCAGAGGCCTGCCGAGAAGCAGAAACCTCGGATCAGATAGAATAGGATGGGTGATCAGCCGGATGTTTGGTATGAGAGTGAGAAAGGAGTTGAAATGAAATTATGATGAAGTGGATGAAAGGAAAGGTGATGGAGGGTTGGTGAAATGAATGGCGGGGGAAACCAAAGAACCCGGTGAAAACCCACCCAGATGCCGCTTTGTCCACTGCAAACCCCATATTCTGGTCCCTGGAATAGAACCCATATCTAACCACTCGGCTATGGTGCCACCTCTAAATATATTTACACGACAAATAAAATGTTTATGTTTAAATCTATGGGATAAGCCTGTAAAGTACTCTTCATTTGGAATTAAATTGATATAATCATACATAACTGGAAACGTTAAGCGACAGATGAAAACGTACTACGTAGAGAAAGTAAAGTGCTTTAATACACATAATTTAATTCGAATTATCCTGTTTGTGGCATCAACCGTTTCCGAAATATCCGTTATTAATGGTTAAAATTGTTCACTACCTAATCATTCTTTTAAAGCAAAGCAATCTTGGATTAACCTCATCTTCGTGAGACTTACAACTTCGAGACTTACAAGCCAATGCCTGTGGTCAGATGCCTGTCGGGGAGCTGAGGGTCTATGGAACAGGGAGTAGCAACCAGAGTAAGGGATAAGCCCGACACACGGGATGAGAGCGAAGGAGATGATAGATGAGTTGCAGAGATGAATGTCAGGAAAGGTGGTGATGGAGCACCTGTGGAATGAGGAATGGCGGGAGAAACCTAAGAAAACCCACCCAGACGTCGTTTTGTCCATTATAAATCCCGCATGGGGTCCCTAGGATCAAAACCAGTTGGTGGGTTCTGCTCCCGCCTTGGTGGGACGTGAGCAACGGCGCCGCGGCGCCGCCCACTCTTCTATAGTTCCGTTGATTTTCAGTCGTTTCTCGCGATGTCATGGGAAGAGTATGGATGTGAAGGCCAGAATATAGCGTCCAGTTCTCAAGCATGTGATTGTCGCTATTTCCTTTGAATCTATAACGAAATGTGTTATGCAGGTATTTCCGGAAAAATTATCTCCATTAAAATTAAGGATGTAGCAGAATAAACCTTCATAGCAATCATTTATATACCCGCTAATAAGCTATATAAGGTAGAGAAACTTAAGTGGATGTAAAGCATCATATTTGTCTTAATATTGCTTCCACTTGCACGCCTTAAAGGTGTTCTTTTTTGGTTTACACACTTTTCCAATATTTCACTTCTATAAGTAAGTGCTCATATTATTAGGGTTTTATAACATGTTGATGGCTTTTTTATCTTGTACTTCGTGTATTTGCTTATAAAGTTTAATTTCCAAGAGAAAACTAAAAGGATTGTTTTGAAGTGTTGAGCTATTTGTGAACATTTTGTTAATTGCGACTGATAGCAATTTCAAAATTAAGTGTTCCCCCAATAAGCATGGTCTGTCTCATAGAAAGTATTCTTAGAAATAGTTGTGTCTTAGTAATAGTGATTGTTTAAGAGCGATAGTACGAACTTTCTCCGGTTTTCATTTAATTTGTCCGTATTGCTCCTTTCGAACCCGGAATTTCAGAAATTTACGAAACGTTTTGTTACGTGGGATGTCTTTCCGTCTTTTAAAATATTTATTACTCTTTTTCCTCTAGTGCCGTTAACAAACACTTTTTATTATTTTATTTATTTGTGCTCAGTTTTAATAAGTTAATATGACTGGCATTCAGTCCTGGTTTTTTACCAATCATACTTTTAATATGCAATGCCTTTATTATACTAATCATTAATTCCTTATGTTGATATTGTTGTGAGTTGTTATTGCTATTCGATTCTATTGGTTTATTCTTTGCTTTACTTAAATATTGGCCTATTTTCCTACTTAACAGGTGGCCCAACAGCGCCGTATTTGTTGTGTGCACATAACCCTTCGTGCGATAAAAGAGACGTAGAACCCAAACGGGGCAACTCCAAGTATACACAAGTAAGTGGGGAACTGGCGCATTAACGTGTATTCAATGAACGAAGTCAGCAAGACAGTACCGTTAAATGATATTTATAATAGCAAGCGCAAAGTTACAGTGAAACACAACGTGATCTCGTTACTTATGGATAGGTCAAATAAAGACATATACTATATAAATAAATATTCTAAGATCTTTTTGCTCTATTTCTTTCCATAATCGCGGACGTCACACTCTAGTCTATGAATCTGATTTTGTCTATCATCACGGACTGTGCATACAATTGCAATCCTCGTTGCTCGGTTCGGTAGAGAATCTGCATGCTGTGCGAAGGTTCCCGGGCACAATTCAGGGGCTGAAGGTAGGGAATGTTTCTCTAGTCGAGACTATTCCCTATCCGCTCCAGAGTCTGGAAGCATGAATGAGGGCGTAAAAATGTGCGTGTGTGATCTAACTATTAAATCCAGAGTTTACCAGAAATCCAAAGTAAGCGAATACGGGTAACATCATGCGTATAGGCAATAATATGTTCCACGTTCCAAAGGAAGCACGGCCCAAATACCATTGTAGTTTAAGGTGGGTTATAAATGAAACTAAAAAAATATCTGATGTGTTACTTACATGAATTTCTCTACTCTTGTACTAACTATTTTTACAAACGCTTATTGTCCATATGCTTCATGTTAATCGAGATATCGAGATGTTAATCTTATTGTTAATTTTCTTGTCAATGCAAGGGAAATTAGTAGGCTTTCAGCTATAGTCAAATATTTTAAGAGCTGGTTGCTATGTGGAGTATTCCATTCTCGTTGCATTACCAGGACAAAAAATGAATAACGAATTTGAGAAAAAGTATAAGCATTGGAAAATTTAAGGGAATAACAAGCAATATCTCGGAAATGGTTCACTCAACAAAAAATATGTATATGACATAAATTGTGTATTTTAACGTGATCTACATTCTTTGTGGAGTAAAATTTTGTCTATTTCTTATGGTTTACCAGTTATGCAAAAGACAATGAAGAATACTTTTGGAGACATTCCCAGAAAATTCGAAATATACATTTCATTTGCCATGAAAATATCTTAAACATATGATATTTTAATCCAAATCGTTATAGCCAGTTTTGAGAAAATTAAAATCTTCAAAAAATTTTAGGGGGTTTTCTTGAAAACCTTCGTGTCGTATCTCTGGAAGATATTGAACCTAAATACCAGGTTTGGTGTTTATCCGACTGTTCGTTTCTGAGTTATGCTGTTCACAGACACACAGACACACACACAGACAACACACGGACATGTTTCCAAAAATGCTTTTTTTGATTCAGGGGTCTCAAAACATGTATTTCCGGTGAAATCTCGGCATCGAATTTTTGGGTGGAATACAATACTTCCCCTACTTACTATACGTAGTAGAGAAAGTAAAAAGCAACACGCACACCCTAATTCGCCAGTTCCCCACCGAACTGTAGTTACATGGAATTGCCCCGTTGAGTTATGCAACTCTATTAACTCCCGTAGGTATATCTACACGCTTGAGACACGGCGCGGTTTGGCTAATGGTGTTCTTAAAGAGTTTCACTTATAGCTATATCTCTATATAGCTATATTAATGTTCTTTCTTTCAAATTTCTGTTCGTTTACATCTAAATTTATGTATTCAGAATTTCTTTTCCACTAAAAAAGGGACATTGGTTTTATGGAATATCTGACTTAATACTTTTAAACTCCATGTTGCTGCTCTTAGCCATGCAATACTTTCTCACTCTTCACTGCTTTTTATTAATTTTTTAACGCTAAAAATTCCACCCGATTTCCTGCACATTCCCCTTCAATAGTATAATGAGAATGCAGAAGTAGTTCTACATCGTTATCTCGAAAAAAGGCCAAAACACGCTAGTGTTTTAAAAATAATTTTTCAACATGGGATAAAATTAATAACTGGTCAGGATGTAACAAACCTTCTGCCATACACACACACTACTTAGGTAATACCTTCATTGCCGTCGAAATTTGGATGAAACACTAATTTCTTTAATTGAATGTAAAAGAAAGTAAAAATAGTAGGTGCTTTTTTCTGGAAGCGTCTTGGCTTATCTCTCTGGAAGAGTAGTCAAGTTGGCTGATTCGTATGCTGATTTCTTCTTTCTACCGAGGTCGTAACATTGTTGCTGATCAAGCCCCTCGTTGGCCGTTACCCGCAGAACAAGTATGTCAGAGAAATTGCCGCCGTATCCAGGGAGTATATCGTAGTCGAGAAGCAAACTCTTTCTGTCAGTTTTATAATTTTTCAGATTTGTGTATGTGTGTGGATGTATGTATTTTACATATAGTGTTTCACGCCCGTTCTTATTACATACGTCACCACAGGCGGTGGATGCTGATGATACATAAGATGAAGTGAATATTGGGAAAGAAAAGTTACAGACTTGAGATTAGGGTACCTCTACCAAGGAGATAGCGCAACGGTAACGTGTGCAACTCGCTTTCGGAAGGTCCCGGGTTTGATCCTGGCACTCGCCCACCATGGGTTTGCTGTTGTTTCCCCAGGGTCGGCAGGTAAATGCAGGGGTTGTTTCTTCTCTACCACGTTTCATTTCCATCATTTCCCTTTATTCTGTTTCCTTCTCATCTTTCAGGCATGCTTCTAGGTTTTTTGTACTTAAATTTAATGATTAAGATTTTAATAATTAATGTTTCAGTATTGTAGTGTTAATTATGGTTTATATTTTATTCTTCTTTACTCGTATTTTATTTATTGTGGTTTTTTTGTGGTTACTATTTGTTTGGTTTTCATTCTTCTATTTTATTCTGAGGCAGTGTTTTTAGCACTTAAATGATTTCAGTCAAATTATATAATATATAAATTCAATAACAGCCCATCTTGAAGCAATATGTGTATATGTAATAATTTGTAAAACGTATGTAACAGTCATTGCATATGCTTATATTATTTTATGCGTGTTCAATAATGTTATATGAATGTATTACATAATTTAATAATGTAGGAGCTGTGAGAAATAGGTCAAAAGCAGCTAACAATGAGGTAACAATGAGGTAACCCGCAGGCATTAATGAATTAGAAAGTTTAAACGTTACTTGTGATTCTTGGAAGCAATAATGTAATTTTAGTGACAGTTTATAAAAATAGCTAATCAACGTCCAGAAAAAGCTTTAGTTAAATGAAGGCATTTTATTGGATTAAGAATAACCAATCAGAGACTTGAAATACAGAAATTTAAAAGTTTAGGTGGTTGAAATCAGTTCAGTTGCCTGCAAACAGTGTTTGTAACCGGCCGCGAGATGCGTGCTCGAGAGATTTAATACGGATTCGTGTGAGACGAAAAATAGTTTGCTTGTTAAACAAAGCAGTATTAAATAAAAGAATCTCACAGCTCTCTCTCTCTCTATCAGTGAAGTGTTATTTAAAACGTGTCAAGCATTAATAAAAGGAGTGAAGTAAAATTATAATCTGTGTAAGCCTACATTCTTAGTCGCACCAAACTCCTGCCAAGACATCCATATCTCTAACAGTAATCCTGACGCAGTCGAGGCAAACATAAATATATAATATTTAAAGAAACAGTAAAAATACATTTGGAGCGAAGGCTAACGGAAACTGTTTAGTATACGTGCGGTTGAAACTACTACAAGTTCGGTTCCCCAACAGTTGAAGTATAACACAGCTCCTACAAAAGTATAATATCTTCAAATTGGCTCCCAAAACGTGGGGAAAATAACAAAACGAAACAACTAACTTTCTCAATTCTATATAACACTATTGAAACTTTCGTTGGGATTTTGAGTTCATCCATGTAGAGGTTTCGCTAGGATATTCTTTTCTTCTGTAGATACATTGTATTACTTCATATACTGTACTACGTGGCCCAACTGCGCCGTGTTTGACGTGTGCAGATAACGCTTCGTGCGTTAAGAGAACTACAGAACTCAAACTGGGTAATTCCAAGTAAACACAGGTAGTGGGGAACTGGCACATGTGCTCCTAAAACCTGCTGCTGCTTTGCCAGCAGTTCTCCGAAACGCTGATATAGAGACACAGAGACGGTTGGAACGTCGTATTAAACAGCAAGAGCAAAATTTAGAACACCTATTTAATGAGCGAAGTTAGCATAATGCTATCGTTAGATGGTGATGATAATGTTAATAGTAGTAACAGTAACATTTATAATAGCAAGCGAAAAGATGGCAGTGAAACAAGGTGTGCCCTCTGGTTTATAGCTTATAGTCGGACAAAACAGCTAAACACAATTAAAAATAGCTATGGGTGGATACGGATAGCTCAAATAAAGACGTTTTCATCATTTTTCAGTCTAAAAAGTAAGTTTGCTTCCTCAAAAGTGAACCCTGTGTAACTTAAGTGGAAAACATTCTAAGGTCTTTACTGTCTATTTTTGTCTATCATCCGAAACAGTACACTCTAGTGCAAGTGTCTGTTTTTGTCTATAATTATGGAGTGTACACTCTATTGCAATCATGACAAGTGCCTCTGAATGAGCGCGATGCGCTCATCGTCTCTGCAGATGAGCAAAAGCAATAGAGCGAAGCCCCGTAGCTCAATCGGTAGAGAAGTTGCCTGCTGTGCGAGATGTCTTGGGTTCGATTTCCAGCTGAGGTGGTTATTTATCTCCTGCCAATGTAATTCCCTCTTCTCCCAGATTCTAGAGGTATGAATGGGAGCGTGAATGTGTATGTGATCTAATGAATAAAGCCCATAGCTTACTAGTAGCACAAAGACAGGCAAATACGAGTTAACTCCATTGCTTATAGGCAATAATACGTTTCAAAGGAAAGGCCGCCGATAAGACCATTGTAGATAATTGCGGAGTATATCAACACAAACCTTTGTTTACAAAGATACAGTACCTTACCCTATTTCTCAATGTAATCGCTATTAGTGTCAAGGCACCGTGGTACCAGTTTTTCAATGTCCATGTTATACTCTTCTACCGCCAAAGACTGTCACTGCCTCTTTGAGGTCTTCTTCGGTTGGAAACTCTTTTATACTAAAACATTCTTTATTTTCGGAAACCAGTGAATATCCTGAATTCTTTCATCAACATTTGCGTTCAACTCTTCCGTAATGGGCGATGTCCTTCTACACAGATCCTCGTCGTGCACACCAGCTCTTCCTTGATTAAACATTATGACCATTTCGTCACTGAAGACTCGTTGCATTATCACCATACACTTGCATTATTTGCCTATAAATTTTTATTAGCCGAACAGTTTGTATATTCAAAAAGTGAATCACACTAGGCACTTCACATTTGGCGTGATTTTCAATTCGCGCCGCCATTTGTATATGTTGTAAACACAGCAACGAAACTCCACTCACATTGAGGTAGAGTAAGGGGGTAAGTAGCGTGCTTGCAATTGTGGTGGTGGGGACCGGCACTGAGCGTGATGTGCAATTGTTCTTTACTAATGTCCTATATAGAAAATAAAGCAGATGAAAGTGTGCAACTTTGCTGTAAACCTTTACTGATAATAGCTATATCACCAGGACCCATCCCATTGTGCATACAGATAGTATCGTTTGTGTGTATGTTATGTATTGTTTTAATATGTGTTGAATATCCTGTTTCTCTCATAGCCCATAATTTTTCCAAGAAATTAACAAAACTTAATTGAAAAGTACAAACATAAGACGCATAGACCACTGAAAGTAATGATTTTTCTCTTCAGGTTTGGTGGACAACCACCACTCAAACACGCCGTGACAACGCTGCTACAAAATAGTACAAAATAACGGTTCAAAGCTCGATTTTCTTCTTGGAAATGATAATAGCAATCATATTTGTTGAATGGTTCTTGACGAGACGTTGGCAGCGTGGTGAAATATGGAGCCTCGCAATTCATAAACTGACTGGTATCTTCGCCCAGTGTTTGGAAGAAGTTGCAACCTTGCTCACTCACCATGGCATCAACCACAAAAACAGTGATGACCAGGCAAAATATTATAAACTGCTATAAATGCCTTCAAATAGCAGGGAATGTTGCAAAACCTCATTCGAAGAGAACTGGTCCCGTTCAAAATAACAAGGATACCTAAACCAATAGTGCCAATAACTAAGGAGAAAAGACAAGCCATGAAGTTGAAGATCTGTTGCTGAAAGTGTGCCGCCCTCGTAGCCGTGGTCGCTGGAGTCGTCGCTCCGGCGCTCCGCCAAGCTGAGGGTCGCGGGTTCGAGTCCCGCCACGGGCATGGGTGTTTGTGTGTGTATGTGTGTTGCAAAAATAAGCGGTATAAAACAGTAAAAACACAGTAGTATAAACTGGGAACGACAAGGGAACTTTAAAAAGAAAATTGTAGAAAAACCGCCTCACGCTTGAGTCCTCGAGGCCTCAGTGACTGGGTGTCGTGAGCAGATACTCCAATCCCACACCGACCTCTTCAAGAAGCTCAAGAAACTACTGAACTCACTCCATGAATAGCATTCTTATACACCTGAAAGACATTGCAACAACGACACTGGCCCAACGTCAACTACCCCTAAGTAGAATTAACTTATTCATGACTTCCAAAGCAAAAACTAAAGAAAGAAACCGCAAAGACACTCTTTACCTTTCTCCTCAAAATTCGCAGGAGGGCAACCAGAGACTTGTGCCATGGATGTTCTTCCGATCTTGACGCAGTATTTTTAACACATAAATGATTTCAGTCTAATTATATAATATGTAAATTCAATAACAGCCCGCCTTGAAGCAATATGTGTATGTAATAATTTGTAAAATGTATGTAACAGTCATTGCATATGCTTATATTATTATAAACATGTTCAATAAGGTTATGTTAATGGATTACGTAATTTAATAATGTAGGAGCTGTGAGAAATAGGTCAAACGTTGCTAACAAAGAGGTAACAATGAGGTAACCTTGAGTCAATAATGAGTAAAAAAGTTTAATAGTACTACTAGTGATTCTTTGAGTAACAATAATGTAATTTTAGTGACAGTTTATAAAATAGCCAATCAACAGCGAGAAAGTGCTTTAGTTAAATGAAGGTATTCTATTGGAGTAGGATTAGCCAATCAGAGACTTGAAATAAAGAAATTTACAAGTTTAGACGGTTGAAATCTATTCAGTTGCCTCCAAACATTGCTCATAACTGGATGCGTTGCTTGTACGTCCTCGAGAGAAATTAATTACGTATTCGTGTGAGACGAAAATAGTATACGTGTTAAAAAGTGCAAGTATTAAATAAAAGAATCTCACAGCTCTCGATATCAGTAAAGTGCTATTTAATTTGTGTCAAGGATTAATAAAAGGAGAGAAGTAAAGTTATAATCTGTGTAATCCTACATTCTTGTCGCATCACGCCCTGCTAAGAAACCCATGTCTCTAAAATAAATACTGACGCAGCTGAGGCAAATATAGTTGTTTAATATTTAAAGAAACGGTTAAATTACAAAGTTAATATTCTTTTTAAACTTGGGGCAAAGGCCACCTGAAAGCACATTTGGGGCGAAGGCTACCGGAAACTGTTTACCATGCGTGCGGTTGCAACTACTTCAAGTGTTCGGCTCCCCACCAGTTGAAATACAATACAACTCCTACTTCAAATCGACTTTTCATACGTAGCAGCAAACAACGTAAAGAACAATTCTACTTCAAATTGGCGTCCATACGTGGAGCTAAATAAATAAACAACTCCAACAAAACACCTTCTTCAATCTGCACCCTTTACCCTCCAAGAATACACCTGCGGTTAGCACTAATGAAAGACTAACAGAGGTGCTACTATGGTAGTAGTCAGTTGTTACATCAAATATAACGCGGCGTTCATCAGAAGACATTCAAGTTATTAGCGATGAAAATAATTTATACCAATATGACACCCATGTTCCTATCGTGTGTGGGAGAATCTTTGAATGATATGAAGGATCCAAAAATGCAACTGGAGCTAGTGCGTAAGGTGCAAAAAATCGATACACACAATTGGCAGCAAAGAACGCTTATACTGTTCAAGGTTATAAGTCGTAAATAGTAGAGTAACGCTAAATCAAACAGCAATATTTTTCCTTTATATTCGTAAACGTTGGCGGCGCCGTGACCGAGTGTTTAGACCACTCTCCTCTCACCTAGGGAACTGCATGTGGGATTTGTGGTGTACAAGACGGCGTTTTGCCGGGTTTTCTCCGGGCTCTCAGGTTTCCCCCGTCATTGCCCCATCATCTTTCTTTCGTTCATCTCACCGTCATTTCATTTCTACTTTCTCGCTCTCATACCAGGCTTCGGGCTAATCACCCATCCTGACTATTCTTTTTATCCATAGTCTGTGCTCCCCGACAGGCATCTGATCTCACACACCTACTTGTAAGTCCTGGGGGTGTAAGTCCTAACAATGGGGAGAGTAAACAGGGAAGTTTATAAACTTTGCGCAGAATGGCATGAACCTCGGCATTAGTTACCACATTCCCCATTTGACGCGCTAGCATACCAGAGTTCCTGTATTTCATTTTAATACATTTGGTCACTTTAATCGTAGTCTATCTCACATGCTTGCATTAACAGTGTGTTGCAGCTGCTATGTCTCCAGATTATGTGGAGGTTGGCGACGGGCAGTCGGAGATAAACACAGATAAGTAGCGTTCCTAGAGTAAACACCGGAAATGCTGTCGTCGGATAATCACAATCCTCTGACTGTTTTGCCTGGAACGTTGCGGAACTCTGTGGAAATTTCCATCAGCTATATAAGCGAGCGCTCTCGCAAGTGAGTCAGTTGGCAAGCGGATTAGCTTACAAAGTACAATAGCTAATAAAAGTTTATACAATTTGATATTTTACATTGCCGCTCGCAGTCCAGGGGAAAAAAGATTTCCCTTGCCGAGACCTCCAGCCGACACTTGCAAACCTGAAGAAAACCAAGCAGATGAAAGGTGAAGTGAAATGAGGATGGAGAAACAAGAAAGTCGGGGATGTAATTATGCTTCCCAACATTCAACTTCAACTGGCAACCCCCGAAAAAACCCATGGGTCAGGAAGGTGGGTCCCGGGAATTAAACCCACGACCTCCCGAATGCGGGCTATTCGGTCACCTGAGTCAACCCCTTCGGTTTTAGAAAATAATAAAGTGCAAAAATGTTCCATGCAAGGGATATTTTGGGTTTGGGGATTTTCTTAAAAGCTTGGTTACATCTTTGGAGGTTAATGAAACTTAAATATCAAGTTTGGTATTTATACGACTTTCCGTTTTTGAGTTATGTTGTTCACAGACATTTAGCAGGGACATTTGGAAACTTATTTTTTGTTGTTGTTGTTGTTGTTTTTTTTTTGTTCGGGGCTACCAAACGTAATTCTGATGGAATCTCGACATAGCATTTTTGAGTAGAATACAGTATTTCTCTTACATACTAAAACTATATCTAAGAAAGTACCTTCTTGTACAGTAACGACAAATAACAATAAACCAATTACAACAAGGAAAATAAACACTTTATTCTGTGTTCATAATGATTTAATTCAAATAACCGCACTTATAACATAAACAGTCCTTTCTCAGTTCCATATCATCAAATACTTGTAATGTTAAATTTTCTACACATTTCGTTACGTTCTTGTTGATTATTTTAAGGTTAATATTCCTCCTTGATAGATGTCAAAAACCCTTTATTTATGCAGAAGATAGATTGAAATCAGCAATGACTGTGTCTACTGTTTCCAGATATTGAAGTAGGTCGTATTGAAGGAGTTGTATTATAGTTCAACTGTTGGGGAGCCGAACTTGTAGTAGTTGCATTCTCACGTATAGTAAACAGTTTCCGGTAGCCTTCGCCCCAAATGTACTTTCAGGTGTGCTTTGCCCCAAGTTTAAAAAATATTAACTTTGTAATTTTGACTGTTTCTTTAAATATTATATTTATGTTTGACTCGGCTGCGTCAGTATTATTGTTAGAGACATGTTTCTCTTTGTAGGCTTACACAGATTATAATTTAACTTCACTCCATTCATTAATACTTGATACGATTTAAATAACACTTCACTGATATAGAGAGCTGTGAGATTCTTTTTATTAATTAATTACACCTTTTAACACCTAAACTTACTTTTCATCTCACACGAATACGTATTATATTTCTTGAGGACACCTTTTGCGTCTGGTTAGTAACTCTGTCTGGAGGCAACTGAACTCTAAATTTGTAAAAATGTTTCCTTTTCAGTTTCTGATTGGCTAATCCTACTCCAATAGAATACCTTTATTTAACTACACCTTTTTCTGGTTGTTGATTGGCTATTTTATAAACTGTCACTAAAATTATTTTATTGTTGCTCCAATAATGACTAGTAGCATAATTAAACATTTTACTCATTATTGCCTCAAGGTTACCTCATTGTTAGCAACTTTTAACCTATTATTATCACAGCTCCTACATTATTAAATTACGTAATGCATTTGCATAACATTATTGAACATGTTTACAATAATATATGCATATGCAATGACTGTTACATACATTTTACAAATTATTACACACACACATATTGCTTCAAGGCGGGCTGTTATTGAATTTACGTATTATATAATTTGACAGAAATCATTTAAGTGTTAAAAATACTGTCTCAATATAGACGCTCCGGCTGTTGGACAGACAGACTTGCATCCGAGCAACCAGCAGAGGGCGAGGGACGGTAAAGTTTAGAGTAAAGGTGGTGAAAGATAAATGAAATTATTAATGGAATAAAATTGAGGTAGAGCAAAGAATCTACTGCAGTTTTCGCCTGACGACAAGGGAAAACCCCAAAAAATCCAGTGGGCATTGCTGGGTATCGTAGCCGGGACCTCACGAATGCGGACCACAGACTTTACCCTGAGCCATCCCGCTCTGTAAGGGCTTTGTTTGTCGATGCTAAGGTCGTGATGACGATTCAGTATAGAAGAAAGAGGTAAGATCTGGGTTCAGCGTCTTCAAATATTAAACCTGCTGACAAGAAGGTAGTCCATAACTTCCATGTGGTACCTACATAATTCATGATGACAAAAAAGCCTTGCTTGGTGCGGTGCCATTTGCTTTTCCCACCTCCAGCAGAGAATTCTTGAATTTGTAAACAGGGTGAGTGAGGTCGACCCACATGGAGGTAGTTTAGGAATAGCCATAAATCTTCTCCATCTTACGTATCTCCCAGAGCAAATAACAAGGGTCCTGTCATCGCACTAATGAAGGTGCTTTGTTTCGGCGACACTGCTGCGGAGCGCACTGATGTTCAGGGCATTGAGCAACACGGCACTATCCGCTATACCAATCGCTACGCTGTATAACACATAAAATCAGGCTTCTTTAATCCCTTTCTAATCCCCAATGAATAGATATGGAAAGTAAAAATCTGCACCTCTATCGTACACAGTCTATTCGTATGAAAGCTTAATTTTCTATCCACATTATATTAATCAATACAAATCTTTGCCGAAATAGCTACATTAGACTTTTTGTTATAGATGTAAAGGGAACAGTCAAATGTTTTAGAACTGGACGCTATGTGCTGGCCTTAAAATGTCATACGTTTCAAAGTTGAAGTAGATATTGTCTTTACGTTGGAGTTGTTGATGTTAGCTCCACATATGGACGTCGATTTTCAAGATTGTTTTGTTGTTGATAGTTTGCATCATACTTTGGGCGTTAATTTGAAATTGTTGTTTACGTAATATTCTCTATAAGAAGCCAAGTTGAAAATGTATTTTTGTTCTTACGCTCCAAGTTTAAAAATATTATATTAACTTTGTTATTAAACTGGTTCTATAGATATTATTTATGTTTGTTTCTGCCTCGGCTGCGTCAGTATAACTTTAGAGGCACGTTTCTCTTAATCAGGGCGTGGTGCGACAAGAATATAGGTTATACAGATTTTAAGTTTAAATTCACTTCTTTTTATTAATCCTTGACACAAACTAAATAGCACTACACTGATATCAAGAGCTGTGAGAGTCTTTTATTTAATGCTTGCACTTTATTAACGCGTATACATATTTTACGATTCACACGAATACGTAACATTTCTTTAGAGAACACATCTTTTACTACCAAGGTCTGCAGGCAACTGAAAGATTTCAACCGTCCAAACCCGTAAGCTTCTGTATTTCAATTCTCTGATTGGCTAATCCTAGTTCAATAGAATACCTGCATTTAATTCAAGATTCTTCTGGCTGTTGATTGGCTATTTTTAAATTGTCACAAAATTTGCATTATCGTTGCTCTAATCATGGCTATTAGCATTTAAACTCTCAAGCTCATTATTGCCTCAAGGTTACCTCATTGTTACCTCATTGTTAGCAACGTTAAACTTATTATTCTCACAGTTCCTACATTATTAAATTACGTAATATATTCACATAACATTATTGAACATGTTTACCATAATATAAGCATATGCAAAGACTGTTAAATAAATTTTAAAAATTATTACATACATAATGCTTCAAGGCATTACATATTATATAATTTAATTGAAATTATTCAAGTGTTAAAAATACTGCCTCAGATTAACAGCGAAAAACAACTAAAAATCGAAAGGACTTTAAGGGAATAGCTTAAATATTGAACAATTCAAACGATTAATAACGGATATCATAGAAATGGCCGATGCCATAAAAAAAGTTATTTGAAGTAATATGTGTTAGAGGGATCTACATCCTTTGTGCAGTACGTTTGAGTCTTTCGATTATGTAGTCGACTTCACAGGCTATTCCCAGAAAATTTAAGCTATAGATTTTATTTGTCATGTAAACATCTTTAATATATCATATTTTAAACAAAATCCTTAGAGAAATTTTTAGAACTTCAAAGGTTTCGAAAAATTTTCCATGTAAAATCTAGTTTAAGATGGAGGGATTTTCTGAAAAATCTTCGTGTAGCATCTTTGAAAGGTAACGAACTTAAATGCCAAGTTTGGTATTCATCCAACTTGTCTTTTCGAGTGACGCTGTTGACAGACACACCCACACCCAGAGAGACACTGCACACGCTCATTGTATCCAATAATGGTTTGTTTTATTCAGGGTACCTCAAAACGTGTATTTTCCGGTAAAATATCAATATCGAATGTTTGGGTTGAATACCATACCTTCTGAACCACATATATACGTCGTAGAGAAAGTAAAATTAGGGCAATTATAATATATGTGTGCATGTGTGTTACAGTAAATGTTGAAAGTCGGTGACTTCGATCTTTACTAATCACGGTTAAGGAACGAGTAGTAAACATAAAATATTTATAAAGTGATCAAAATTGTCCAGTGTATGCTGAGGCAGTATTTTATAACACAGCACTGTGAATGTCAGAGTGATTGTAGTGTAAATTAACATTATTGTATGACAATGATTTTATATGTTTGTTAGCTATAAGCATTGTTAGGAAATATGTTTACACGGCCTCACTGAAACTGACAATAGGAGTGGGTAACAATGAAGCGATGGGGTGAGTTGTTTATCAATTAGAAGAGACAAACAAATGACGTCAGGGTAGCGCGCCTTTCTTTAGAAATGGAGGGAATATCTTCCCTAGAGCATATGTGTTAGTAATTATGATTGGCTGACAAAACAGACGCTAAGGTTGGCGCGATTTAGTAACCAATAGCAGCTCTATTATAATGTTTAGGCATATCGGGGTGAGGGAGTATAAATTCTTGAGCCAAAAGCAAGTATCGTGCAGATCTACAGAATCATACACGAGGTACACATCAGGCAGTTCTAAGAATCTCTCGCGAGATACACATCACGTAGTTCTAAGCAATCATTCACGAGATACACGTCGCGCAGTCAATAACAGGCGCTCAGCAAATAAGACGACACGAGAGATTCAGTAGCACGCCTCCATGAGTGCATAATATTACTTTCCCTGCCACGTTTTACTAAGGTGCATTAAAAGTGGCCCATAATAGAATACAGTTGTTTATGTAGGTACTGACAAATCTACCCCACCCTCTGCCAGCGATGTCTCCTCTGTTCTTCGAACATAATTCTAGCCAATGGATTGGCAGAATAATATATCTCCCCAAAATGTAACCGAAATCCTGAGAGGTAATATTACAATTAATATTGTTTTCATTAATACTGCACATAGCAACCAGCTCTTAAAAGGTTTGACTATCGCTTAAAACCTTGCATATTCCCCTTGCATCTACAAGAAAATTAGCAATAAGATTAACATCTCGATTAAAATGAAGCATATGGAGAATAAGCCTTTGTAAAAATAGTTTTACAAGAGTAGAGAAAGTCATGTGAGTGTAACACATCAGATTTTTTTTACAAGTTTTGGTCAAAGTTCACAGATGTATTACTTTAATGAAGAATTTTGCTGTAATGGACGGGTAACAGTAAAAATTCCTGCACCTTAATACCTTTGTCTTATACTTCTCTAGCTGGTAAGTTCGCCTAAGGCATACCCTGTAAAACTCAATACAAGAAGGAGAATTGAAATGTACTGCCCTAGGATGGTTCTCAACTCAATTTAAAGCTAGAGTGCAGCTGAGTTGCAGAATAACGCCATGACTGGCTGGTACCATGTGTCCCTTGATCACTACAGTTCCTGCAGGAAGAAAAGGCAAATAGAAGCTCACATCCACAAAGCCATAATGGCCATGCTGATATAACCTGGTTTAATCACATGGTCACTGCTCCCAGCTGTTCTATAATGACCCTCTCTCCACATATCTTTCAGCTGCATTGCGCTTCTCTAGCCAGCAAATGTCGTCGATGTTAATGGTTATTCTGTGCTCCTGATGTTAATAATTGTTTATTCCTGTTTCTTTCCCGTCTTTATCGCGGCACTGGCTAAGAGGCAATAGCATTCTACAACAGTGGTTTTATCAAACTAGGCGACATATTTTGAAATTACGAATTCCAAATTCAACATTGTAATAAGATAGGATAGTCTTCTCCATTTTGCCCATGTTATTTTTCAGATTTATGGTTGGTTTTAAAGCTGTCATTTATAATAAATGGTATCAGTTTTTTAAAAAAAGTCTCTTACATTCTTAAACATGCTTGCTTTAATGAAAATTAGTTTTTTTAAAAAATATTTACGATTAGTAAATTTTATTTAAACTCTTAAGAATTAAGTAATTCCACTGGGATAATATTTAATAACCAGTAACAATGCCAGTCTTTATTATCAGTGATGTAGTAATAATATATATCTGTATGTAAAAAATTGTTAAACTTTGAAAAACAGGTTTCAAAGTTTTATTTAATATTCCTCCAACTCACTTATTTAGAATAGCCTAAAACAATAATTTCTTACTGTCTACCTTTGTTTTCTGGTGCTTCATCTTCAGCTGAGGTCACAAATCTATCTTTTACAAACATACATTTATGGCTGACCTATGATCATTCTTGAACAGAATGACTTTGTAATGAAAAGAACAAAAAATCTTAGTGCAGTTTTCTGTTTTAAAGTAGTTTTTGAGAAAAAAAGGAAAATTTATTAATATTGACTATATTTTAAATCAAGATTTCACGAAAGCTAAATACTTTTTAAAATATTTCAAGAGGAAATTGAAAGATAAATATTTTCTGCGTGTTTAAATACATTTTGAATTAAAACAATTCACTCCCTTCGTAATTTGTATCAGTTGAATCTACAACATTAGCCACAAGACTACACAACATGACTACACTATAATATCGATAGAAATGTACTTCAACAGTACTTCAGTGTTGTTTATTGCCATTATGGCTTGTTTTCAAAACAGCGGATTATTAGTTACAAAATGGATTACTTTACTAATGCCGAGTATCTTGAAATGCCGCTCATTCGCGGTGAAACCCATCGTAATGAGGTAAGAATTTATCGAGAAAGATTTCCAAACAGATGAACACCACATCATAAGTCATTTGTTTTCATCTGTCAAAAAGTTCTAGATACAGGAAGCGTATCTATTTATGTTGAAGGAGTTGATCAAAGAAATGTTGCACAAGAAGAAGAAATCCTTCACTTGATGGAAGAAGATCCTAAAAGCAACAGCCGTACTATAACTTCACTATCGGCGTATCCCATTGGACTGTTTTGGGAAAATTAAAAGAAGATTATGCGCCAAGGTCAGCATTTTCCGAATGGATTCTTCAACAAGGAGGAGGCTTTAACCATTATAATTCTGCTAATGGGTGAAGCAACGTTTACCAAAATTGAGTAACTAATTACCACAATGCACACGAATGGTCTTTCAGCAATCCACACAAAATAAGACAAAACGGTTTTCAGCACAGAGTTTCTGTAAACGTTTGGGCAGGAGTCATAAGAAACATACTAATCGGTCCCTTGGTTCTTCCTTGGGTATTGGCAGGATCTATCTATCTTCAGTTTCTTCAAGAAACATTACCAGTTCTGTTTGAGGATGCTCCCCTGGCAGTAAGAAGGAATAGGTGGCTATTACATAAACGGCTCACCTCCCCGAGCCGTGTGTGGCCATGCACGCAACATCTGCGTAGAACGCTGGATCGCTCGGAACGGATTAATAAGATGGCCACCAAGATCGCCAAATCTAAATCTAATCGGATGTGGAAACGTTGTAAGAAAGAAGACTTCGAGCAGCCGAAAAAGTAACTCAAACGTTCTCCGTAGTGTGCAGCAGAACTGGACGAAACGTTGTGAAGCGTATGTGTTATCGAGGGGTACACATTTTGAATAATTTCTCTAAATATTAAACAGTTCTCATTAATTTTGCATTCTTTCCTTGCTTTAAATGTTTACTGACTTTTATAATTTACAAAGAAAAGAAGAATATAATCTTATAGCTTGGTTTCTCAAGCTTTTAACTATCTTTATAAATAAGTATTCCAAATAATAATTTGCGTAATGTTGTAAATGCTTCCTCAGTTCCGTATTATGTGCTATGTTTATTATTATTATTACTATTTATTAAGGAAAATTACTCGAATGACGTCTTCTCTAATAGTTTAAAAGAATGATCACTAATCATTTGCCACTCTGTATAAGAAACTCTGTTAACGGGAGCGTGTCTTACATAAAGGTGAGAGACATTAATGCACAAATTAGGAATCTTATATAAGTAATACTGGAATTTTGACTGCACAATCTTACTATATGTATTGTGACCTTCTACATTTTTACTTTCTCTACTACGTATAGCAGGTAGGGGAAGTATTGTATTCCAGCCAAACATTCGATAGTGAGATTTCACCGGAATTACATGTTTTGAGACACCTGAATCCAAAAAAATCATTTTTAGAAACATGTTCGTGTGTGTATGTATGTCTGTCTGTGTGTATGTCTGTGTACATCATAACTCAGAAACTAACAGTCGGATAAACACCAAACTTGGTATTTAAATTCAGTATCTTCCAGAGATGCGACACGAAGGTTTTCAAGATAATCCTCCCACCCCAGATTACCCTTCTCATGGAAAATTTTTAATTTTCTCAAAAATGGCTGTGACGATTTTGATTAAAATGTCATATGTTTAAGATATTTTCATCACAAATGAAATATATATCTCGAATTTTCTGGGAATGTTCCCAAAAGTATTCTTCATTGTGAACGACTTTTCCATAACTGGTAAACCACAAGAGATAGACAACATTTTACTACACAAAAAATATAAATCGCGTTAAAATACACAATTTATGTCATTTACATTTTTTTAGTTGAGTGAACCATTTTCGAGATATTGCTTGTTATTCACTTAAATTTTCCAATACTTATACTATTTCTCAAATTATTTATTCATTTTTTTTGTCCTGGATATACAAAGAGAATGGAATGCGCCATATAGCAACCAGATCTTAAAAGATTTGACTATCGCTTTAAGCCTACCATATTCCACTTGCACCTACAAGAAAATTAGCAATAAGATTAACATCTCGTTTAACATGAAGCATATGGAGAATAAGCGTTAGTAAAAATAGTTTGTACAAGAGTAGAGAAAGTCATGTGAGTGTAACACATCAGATTTTTTTAACTGTCATCGTCATAAGTTCTCAATGCCACTTCTCTAATTTATCTAGTTCCATTTCTCTTGGAGTTCACCTTGGTGAAGTAACAAAGTGAAGTGAACTAGTTCAACTCTCCGCCACTGCACTTCCTTCGTGACGAACCACTTCACGCCAGACAGTTCACTAGCTAGGGTGTTGAACAAAATACCTCCAGAAACAGTCGCTCCGCAGTGGCACTTCCTGAACGTCACAGCAACCGTCACCAACTCGCTCGGAGAATCGCTCTTTATGTAGTTCAGAAACTCACTCGCCCACTACCTCCTCTCGCGAGAACGCTTGCTTATACAGCCATTGGAAATTTCCACAGGGTTTTCCAATGCTGGAGAAGGGGAAACATCCAGAAGATGTCGTTATCTAGCAATAGCGCTTCCGGTGTTTATGCTGGCGAGCTCCATTTATCGTTGTTTCCAAAAATATCTCCAACGACATATGTTCTATTTAAAAGGATAGTTTATGTGGTATAATTTTCTTAGAATTTTTTTGTGTAGTGTCTTTGGAAGATACTGAAGTTAAATACTAATTTTGATAGTTACCAAATTTTCGTTTTCTGTTTTGCTGCTCACAGACGTACACCTACACACACATAAGGAGCTTTTTTGCCTTGCTTATGATTCAGGTGGCCTCAGAGCATATATTTACAATGAAATCTCAATATTGAATTTTTGGTTGGATTGCAATGCTTGCCTTACTTGACGTGCATAAAAAGTGG
Source organism: Deroplatys truncata (assembly GCA_030765065.1). Classification (NCBI taxonomy): domain Eukaryota; kingdom Metazoa; phylum Arthropoda; class Insecta; order Mantodea; family Mantidae; genus Deroplatys; species Deroplatys truncata. The sequence continues at coordinate 152,453,786 of CM060985.1, read as the reverse complement.
CCCATGCCCCTAGATTAAACTAGTGTTTTTTGCCTTCGTAAGGTTTTCACCTTAAGGTCGCCAAACTTTGACTGCACCCAGCCGGTATCAGTTGTCCATATGACTTGTCTGAAAAACTGTTCAGGGACACAAAAACGAACGAACTATATCATAATTGATGTGAAATGAGGGGGTGGTTCGGATACCACCTGTATAAAGCTGTTTTTTTACGATTGGTACACAAAAAAGGCTAAAATAATACAACATACATTGACCTTCTAAAGGAATAGGTGAATAAGTATTTCCATGTGTGGTTAAGCTGGACGACACTTACATAAGAGTTTTTATCAGTGAGATGGTGGGAAAGGTAAAACTTATTAGCGTCATTGGACGACAATAAGAAAACCAAGATTAATAAAACAGTAGTGTAGGATGTAAATGTAATGTTTTAGTGTGATTAAAGAGCAAAAAATAAGGTTATTAACTTTTGTCTTTACTTCTAGTTTTTATTGTATTATAATTAATTTTTGCACCAAAAGTCAACGGTCAGGCGAATGCTGGAGTGATTTCTTTCAGCAGCCGAATTTCCCGTCCTTCAATTCGTTCAATTCATCTTTCATCCCGTTGGTCTCTTTCAGGGTGGGAAATCTCGGTGATAGTGTTTCGAAGCAACGTGGCAGGAGAAAACGATGCTCTCTGTAAACTCTCTCTGTCCCTCGGCTTTCGGCTGACTGCTGGGGTATACAAACCACCTTCAGGGGCGTAGGACCCCGGTGTGGGACGGGGTCACCTATCTGCCTGTCCCTCTGCTGGAGTGTCTACATCTGGAAGCTTATCCAAAAATTGCTGTACCGTCGGTCCTGGATCCGGCCGTCCGGAGTCTCCTCTCCCTCATTCTTTCTCCCGCTAACGTCCCCTGTGGAACTCAATTTACAGAAATTTGCAGAAATAAACCAATACATTCTATAAAATCTAGAATTTTGGAGAGTTCAAAATTTATATGTTGACATTCAAAAATACATTAAAGAAAATGACTACATTTTTCACTTTCTCTACCACGTACATAGTAGGCAGAGAAGGTACTGCATTCCACCTAAAAATTTGATAACGATATTTCACCGGAAATACATGTTTTGAGGCCCCTGAATAGAAATGTTTTAGAAAGAGATCCTGTGTGTTGTGTGTGTGTGTTTGTGTGTGTGTGTGTGTGTGTGTGTGTTTGTCTGTGAACAGCGTTACTCAAAACAAAAAATTGAATAAATACACACTTGATATGCAGCTTCAGTACCTTCCAAAGATGCGACACGAAGATTTTCAAGAAAATCCCCATCACCTCCAACTATCCTTGCATGGAACTTTTGTCAAAAGTTTTGATTTTTTAAAAAATTGCTCTAACAATTTTGATTAAAATATAATGTATCTCTTAACAGCATAAGCCTTTATTACTTCGATTTACTTCGTGTTTTTCAGAATGTTTTACTATTTTCATAGATTGGCTCCCTTAAATACTTTAAATTATTAGTTCAACAGCATAAAAATCTGATGCGTTACATGCACGTGACTTTCTCTCCCCTGTATCATTTATTGATGTATCTATAAACGTATCTATCTCAAGATAGCTTAATTTCTGTGTACTTCATTTTAATCGAGATAAACTGTCGTAGAAGTAGCTACATTATACATTTGGTTATAAATACAAAGGGAATAGCTATGGTAAAATTTTTCAGAAATGAACGCTATTTGCTACCCTTATATACTCCATGTATTCGCGGGAAACAACTGAATGTCGACAGGACTTTAAAACAATGACAAACATTGAACAATTCATGACGGATATCCGGTATTCGGCTTATGCCACAAAAATTATTTGAAATAAACTGTGTGTTTCAAACGGACCTAGATTTTTTGTGTAGTGCCTTTTCCTCTATCACCTTAACATTCACCAGAAATACAGTGCCATCGTTTTATACCAAGTCCACAACCGACTTATATACGTATCGGCCGAGACTACAGTGACCTCGATATTAAGCTACTACGCAGAAGCAGCGCAGGACGAGTCAAGGATACGTTTACCAGCTGTGAGATGTCTCACCAAGTCATTGCTTTGTCTTCGTGTTGTGAAGTGTTTCGGCAATACCTGTGATGTGTGTGATTTCCTTAGGAATGTTGTTCTCCTATTAGTCCACGGAAATGCCTGCGAACAAGTTCACTCTTGAACTATACATACGTGAAAACTAGTCATGTAGATAGGCGTGCAGACAATTTCAGCAGCAATTTCCTGGCCATCCAATTCCGGGTGGAGACACTGTGAGATGTTTGGCCAATAAATTTAGAAGAACGAAGTCGCTAAACGTAAAAAAATAAAGTTTATAGCAACAATCCGCACACCATACACGAACTTAAGGACAATATAAGGGCAGAAATTATGAACATTACGCAAGAAGAACTTATGCGTGTGAATGGTAATTTCATCCGATGGTATCAAGAATGCCTTCGCGCAGATGGACACCACTTTCAATAACACATACAACAAGGTTAATACTCATTACATATGTGTTACTTAACACTTATGAGTGAGTAACGCGGGAGTTACGGAACAGAAAACTCCGCAGTGTAGTAGACCGTGTGCGGAGCAAGCATTCGCGCGATCCGCGGCCTTGGCATAAAACGAAGGCACTGTTGGAGATAATACAATATTCTTTCCGAATAAGCAGGACTTTACAGGGCTTTTCCCCAAAAATTCAAGGTATAAATTTTGTCATGTAAATATCTTTAGTATATGGTGCTTTAATCAAAATTATTAAAGCCATTTATGAGAAACTCGAAATTTCGAAAAAAAACTCATATAAATCGTAGTTAGGGTGGAGGAATTTTCTTGAAAATCTGCGTGTCGTATTCTTTGAAGGAAGTCACTATCTGTTCCTGGCTTGAAGACCCGTCCCACTGCAGAAGCTGCCTAAAGAGGGTGATGAACGTCCTTTCAACCAAGCAGCCCTCTAGTACATGCATGGGGGTGCCCTTTCCTTTGAACAAGCATGCGTGCCATCTGTCCGGTACTGCCATACGCCAAGAAACCTAGAAGCACCCCTGAAAGATGAAAGGGAAATGATGGAAAGAAAATCGTAGGTAGAGGGGAAACCATCCCAAAAATCCCTTGCATACCAGGGAAAACCACGAAAAACCCAAGCTCAGAGTAGGCGGTCTACAGGAATCGATCCCGGAACTTCCCCAATGCGATCCTGAACCGTTACCGCTGAGCCATTCCACTCGGTTCATGCGATAGATATGTGGTAAAGAGATTTGGATACGGTTTGAATGAATCCGGACCCTGATTGGTTGAAAATTTTCTGATGCGATACATTCACATGACTTTCTCTACCATTTATCATTTATTAGTAGTATACAAACTATTCTTACTAAACTTTATTTTCCAAACGATTTCATTTTAATCCAGATAAACCTTTCCGGAAATAGGTACTTAACACATTTCATTACAGATACAAAGGGAACAGCGATAATCAAATATTTAAACACTAGACGGTATTCGATAGCCATAAAATTCCAACTGAAAGCTGAAAGGACATTAAAGAATGACCAAAAAATGAACAATTGCAAACTTTAATAACGAATACCTCAGAAATGACTTATGTTACCAAAGGCTTATTTGAAATAAATTGTGTGTTTTAAGGAGATTTACATTCTTTGTGTACTGCTTTTTCGTCTTTCGTTTATTGTTTACCTGTTATACAAGATTATACAAAATTCCTTCCGAGTGAAGAGGACTTCAAAGGCTATTCCCTGAAAATTCAAGATATATATTTTATTTGTAATACTAATACCTTTAATATATGATACTTTAAACAAATTTGCTAGAGCCTTTTTTTTTAGAAAATCTAAATTTTCGAAAAATGTTCTATGTAAAGGATGATAGAGGTAGAGGGATTTTCTGGAAAATCTTGTTGTGGCATCCGTAGAAAGTACTAAACTTAAATACCGAGTTTGGTACTTATCCGACTTTTCACTTTTGAGTTAGGTTGTTCACAGACATACTATGTTTCCAGAAATGTTTAATTTCGATTCGGGAGACCTCAAAACATGTACGAGTATTTCCGGTGAAATGTTGGTATGAAATTTTTGTGTGAAAGACAGTATCTTCTCTACCTAATATGTATGGTAGAGGAAGTAAAAGCGCATTGTTTAATATAATTGGTCATCATCTACCATTTAGTGAAGCAATTATTGTTATTATTAATAGTTTATTAGGCTTAAAGCAATTCTGAAGAATAAACCATGAAAAGTATGTACTTAAAATCTATTTCTTACAGATTATCGCTGAAGAATTAGTTCTATGTAACAGATATTTAATATAGGACAACAGTCACTCTATTTATGCATTATTATAGTTACAGCATAGAGTTTTCAGAATGTAAGTCAACGTGTTGGAGACATCTGGATCGATAGAGGAAAGCATCTACATGGAAAACAGAGAGCTGCACGTTTGAAACTAGTCAAATCAGAGGCGAGACAACCCTGTCAGCTCCAGAAAGAGTAAAATAAAATATTTATCCCATGCACTTTATTCGGATCGTGCCATGTGTGGTATTTTCATGGTTCTTAAAATAAAAGTGTTTATTTCTGAGGTAGATTTTGAAAACGACGGTTGGCAGCTTATAAAGTCAGTGCTTGTAGCAAAGTACTCCTATTTCATAAAATGCTTTGACGGATGTATGACAGGAAACTTCTTGGAGAACTAATGCTCAAAAGAACAATTGTTTAAACTACTCCATCAGTCAAGGCTTCTAAATGATTTCTTTCGTATGGTGCTGTATTGGAAATTTGTTTCTAAGTATCTTTTATAAGTCTGCATTACAAATAATGTGAATTTTAATTTGTCTGCCCAGCCCAGCACACCCAGAATCATTAACGGCTAGAAAAGTCTCAAGGTGCCCTAAATGCATTTAATTACAACTAGGGTCGGGAGAAACTGACCAGTTAATCCATTTGCCTTTCAGAAATCTGTTATATTTAATTAGAATTGTGTATAACATACATTAAAAGCCTCTAGGAAAATCGAAAGTATAGAGAAAATTCAGAAAAATATATCAAAGCACAATTATTACGACTTGAAGCGGGGCAAGATGTTACAATAATGAATAAAAATTGTCATAATTTCCAAATTCCTAATTGTGAAGTACTTTCCAAAAAAATAATTGACCTGAAAATTAGCTAAAGCCACACTCCACATCAATTGTAGTAGGAATAAGCAGTGTGTGACTTGACCTTCTTGCAACATAAATTACAACAAAACTCTGCCTACATTATCACGTTTTCAAAGACATGCATGGAAATCTAAACTGGACTTGCAGATAATAGATGCAGAAATAAATAATTTACGACTCGAAGCTAAATGATAGCACTCTGTATGAAAAATTTTGTAAAGCATAAAAGAATTTCTAAAAAGAACCAAATAAGATATAGATGGTTTAAACCTCCACAACCAAACTCGTAACTTATCTGCGATGTCACAGTTGCACACAAGGAAATAAAAACATCTTAGCTGCCCCGTCGCACGTCGAATTAACTAGCTCTCTCTCTCTCTCTCTTTCCCTCTAAACGTCTGAGGCAACCAAAACAAAAGACGCATCACCGAAAACCAGTATCATAAGTACTGTGTTCCTCTCACGAGAATGTGTAAGGAATGTGTTGACATCAACAATTCTAGCGCTGTCTGAGAAGGATTACGGCTCTGCTTTCAACATATCAACAATACTTAAGGCCTCCTAGAAAACATACGCTCTTCTGCTTTTAATGCTGAATGCCCAGTTGGTTTTGTTTGCTTTCTGGTCACAAATTTTAACAACGTTAGCAGCTATTTCTCGGGCTTGAACTGTGTAGAGTTCTTACTTTCTTACTGGGCATAGTAAATAACTTTATAAACCCCTAGAAAGCACTTGCACAATGCTTCAAGTGAACACGCTGGGATACTAACGTTGCGTGATGCTTTTAGCGCAGATAGTATATCTATTTATGATATCACCGTGAGTTGCCACGTGGTACTATTCCTCCTCACTCCTCTGCAGAGCAGAACAACCACAAACGTTTTCTCGTCAGAGGCCTACCCTTTCTCTTTAGCTTTCGATATATTGAACATCCAGAGGGGCAAAAAACCGGCGATTTGTAAAGGGAAGTCTTCTACGTTATATACGTTTCTGTGCACAATTAAGTATATAACCTTAGTTGATACTACAATGCCTTTGCATCACACTGTGGTGACCGCACGCCTGTAGACTGCAACAGGCAGAAATGTCTAAAGTATGAAGGGGGAGGAGGAAGAAGAGAAAAACTCGCAACCTTATTTTAAACCACTTAATTTCAAATGTTTGGCATGTAATCAATTTGGACGAAACCTTTGTCAACCTAACAAAATCTGTTCGCAATTATTCAAAAATGCATAAAGTTACTTTTGGACGGGAATTAGAGAACAGGACGTGAAGCCTGTCGGCGCCTAGTTAAGGAACACAAGAAGGAAAAGTGGGTGTCGGTTGGTGCAAACTCGGGGAGATATAAAACAGCTAGGAATATGTACTTTCCCACTTCAGGATTTTAATAAAATATACCACCAAATGTAACGCATGTAAAAGAATGAACAGATTGCGGTGGTATTTCTTGTCGGTGATTGTGGGCCCCACGTTTGGCAGCCAATTTGCGGCGGTACTTATGTTTTACGGTACGGGATTTTTAGGAATGGTCCGGGTTCGGTACTAGCTCAGGGTTCTTTGCATGGATCTTGGATCTCGGGTTAGTGGTGAACACGACTGTTGGTTTATTTGCTCGTTTATTTACTGTCACCGATTTAACATTTGATCCCTGTTATTTCTTCGATACACACACACACACACACGCATTTCCTATTTGTTAAATGTTTCATATCATCGCGCTTATCCACTGCCTTCTAAACTTTTCTGACAAGCATCTCCCCAGACTTACTACAACCAATTGTGTCTTCCAAAATCTCACGACGAAGTGTTCATTCTCAAATCTCACGATCTAGGGGTATTTTAAAATCTTCCGTTTCTCTGTTTCAAACGTTCTATATCTCCTCATTTCACTATCACCTGATTCCTAGCTTCCTTCATTGGAGGACTAAGGCTATCTGGCTTTTAGCGAACATAGACCCTTTTCTACTAGCCTGCGTTCCCAGCAAACTAACGGGAACAACCACCCGTTTCCGGCCGCTGAAGGCACTGCCTCTCAACCCTTATTTAAACTTACAGTAACATTCGCTTGCCAGTTTTATTTAATACTATCCTAACCGTTACTGATATTTATTCTCCCTATGATCTTAATTTTATTTTACTACTCAAAGTATACTGCTTCAAGATGGGCGCAGTTGCACAAGTAAAGATACCTTTTGACTTTCTCTACAAGTACATAGGAAGTAGGGAAAAATTCGATAGCGAAATTTCAACGGAAATACATGTTTTGAGGCCCCTGAATCCCCCCCAAAATTTAGGAACAGGTCGGTTTTTGTCTGTGAACAACTCAAAAACAAAACGTCGGATAAACACACAACTTGATGTTTAGATACAACATCTTCCAAAGATACCACACGATAATGTTCAAGCAAATTACCCCACCCCAAACTACACCTTACATCAAAGATTTATCGAAACTTTTGATTATATGAAAAATTTCGTAACGATTTTGCTTCAATTACCACCTATCAAAGATATTTATATAAAATATAAAATACATATCTTGAATTTTCTGGGAAGAGTGTGTGAAGTCCTCTTCATCCTGAAGGAATTTTATATAATCTTCTATAGTTAAAAGTTAAGGTGATAGACGAAAACGTACTAAACAAAAGATGTAGATGTCTTTAAAACAACGAATTTGTTTCAACTAATTTCTTGTGGCTTAAGTAATTTCAGAAATATCCGATATCAAAGGTACGAATTGTTGATTTCTTGGTCATTCTCTTAAAGTCCTGTCAACATTCACATCATGCGATTGCATGGAAACTACGTAATTTTAAGGCTAACATATAGCGTCCAGTTCTTAAACAGTTAACTGTCTCTGTCCCCTTTGTGTTTATAAAGAAATTGATAATGTAATTATTTCTACAAAGATTTCTTTGGATTAAAATGTAGTATATGGATGTAAAAAGAAGCTTTAGTAAGAATGTTTCTTTAACCACTAATATAAGATAGACTGTGTGACATCAGATTTTTCCCTCAGCCTGTCATCCTTTTCCTTGCCAAACATGCGCACTCATAATTTGTGTGTTGAAACATAGTATTTTGAAAACATTTACTCCTCCTAACATACCCCATTCGTGAGGTAAGCTACAATAAGCAAATTTATATGGTTTTGATGGATGCTCTACTATAAACATGCATAATTCTGAGTATAGATCACATAGTGCAGATTTGTATGCAGAGAGATGAAAATAAGGGTAGATTTAGCTTCTAGAGATTGCTCAATCCAGATTAAAAAAGCTGAGATACATTCACATGAGCTTCTCTACCCTATATCGCTTATTAGTGGGTATATAAGCTATTCTTACTGAAGATTGTGTTTGTATGTACGTACTACATATGAATCCAAATAAACCTTTGCAGAAATAGCTACATTACACCTTTCGTTATAAATACAAAAGGGATGTTTATATATACAAAGGCAACAGCATTGCATATCACATATTCATTTTGTAAGAAATGGGGTTTAAGTATAAACTTTAAAAAATAAAAAATAATGGTATTTTAAAAGAGCTATAAATTGAAGAAGGAGGAAAAGTGGTATGTGGAAGGGGAAGAGTTGCAAATAGTAAACAAGTTTTATTATTTGGGAGTGACAATAAGTAGTAATGGGAGATGGAATGATCACAAAATAAGTGCCTTAGTTAAGGAAAAATTAGCAATGACTGCTATAAGAATATGCTTAAATAAAATACAAGATATGCAAATTAAATGGTTGGAAAGGGTTTACAAAGCTGTAGTTGAAGCAAAAATGGTTTATGGATCAGAGATTTTAGGAAGTGACAAAGGATGGGAGATGATTGATAAAGTATATAGATCGTTCTGTAAATGTATGTAAGGTTTATCTATTTCATCACCTAATGAAGCAGCAATTTTGGAATTGGGAAGAGTAGGTAGCAAGAGCATGATAGTAGAAAGGATACTTAAATATTGGCATAGATTGAAATCATTGGACGAGCATAATGTCTTAAGGCAATGTTTAATAATAAAAGAAAAATCCAGTGATGGAATTAACTGAGCTCAAGAAATAAGCAGAATGTCACAGGAAATAGGAATGGGTAACTTATGGGAGGAGAGAGAGGGGTTAGTTAAAGGTTTCTGGAAAGAATTGAGGAACAGAGTAAAAGATATAAAGAAACAAGAATTATTGCAATGTTTAGAAGGAAAGAAAAGTTTGGAACTATATAGACAATTAAAGGTGGACTGGGGAAGGGAGACGTATGTGGATGTAGGTAATAGGTTAGTGAGAGAAGGGTAGGCCTGATCCAGATTAAGTGCACATAGGCTAGGGGAGATAGGAAGGGAGCGAATTTGAATAGGTGTCCTCTTTGTGGAGGGGCTGATAATGATTTGCATTATATAATTGAATGTGAAGAAACTAAGTTGTGGAGAGATCAGTTTTTACCTAAAGGATGGTACAATGTTAATAAAGAAGTATTAAAAGTTAGGATAATGAAAATACAAAAGGAGAGGGATATAAAAAGAATAGGAGAATATATGGGGAGAGCAAGAGAAAAATGGTTTAGAAAAATAAAGCAATATGAATTTGATATAACCCACCACGCATAAATAAAATGCATGATGGACCAAAGAAAGAAAAAATAGCAACTCAAAGTAATGTATTAAAAACTGTAAGAGTTTTGTATAGCATTATGGAAATAAATATACATACTTAGAAAATATACGTGGTAGGAAAAGTAAAAATTGGTGCAATGAAGCTATTTGAAAGCCGTAAGCTATAACACTTGCAATCCTGTATTTGCGTAAACATAAAATGCTTTCTCCAGATAGATTCCAATTACTGTATATTTCTAAATAAATGGTTAGGCAAGCTGCTATGAATGTCGCCTATGATACTTACCACCGGGCCATAAAAGTCAAGTGACCAAAGCTTTAAAAAATCGCACCGTACAATCCCTGATAATGTTCAATTGAGGTTAAATGAAATTCCGGATAGAAGGATGATAAATTCCCTGCCATAATAGAATTTTATAGATTTTAATCCTTCCCGTTTACTCTCTAGGGCTACAGTGTTGTTGCAAATCTGCCACATTTGTAAAACAGCACCAATGAATACTCTGATATTAATATTTAACGAAAATGGATTGAAACGTTATATAGATAAAAAACAGCCCCTCGAGACCCCAATTTACATAATTTTAAAAATAATGTATTCTTTGTCCGCCGTGAAGAACGATGGTTTTCAATGATTGTAGAAATAGTGGTATTGGTTCAGTGATTTTCGAGATTACAGGTAATACACACACCAAAATAACACTTTCTCTTTAACGACGTTCGTATAACCCATTTTCGTGGTGTGGCGAGAGCTTTTATGTACAACAATAGCAAAAACTATAGCATAACTAAACCGTTTTAAGTGCGGAAAGTACATATTTTTCAAACTCATTGTCGCAAGCTATGTATGCTATTAAATTGTTGATTTTCAATATCGGTCTAAATCTAATATCTCGTAATATATTGTAATTTTGATTCCGCAGTACTGTTTATTGTGAATTCTTGTAATGTTTTGTAAATAAAATCATGTATTCCGCTGATGCAAAGTGAGATATTTTTATATCGTTGTAATTACCTCATAAGCATAAAAAGTCCCACTTCAGCCGCAATTTGCGTACTGTTCGTAACGTATGATGCGTTGCTTTTACAATACTTTCCAAATCATTTGTATTTCTCCCGCAACTGAGCGGAAAGACTCAGACGGTTAGATTTGTGGCTCGCATTCGGAGGCTCCGAGATCGATCACCGGTGACCGCTCACTATGGCCTATGGATTTTTAGTAGTTTCTGCAAGTGGCCAGGCTAATCTTCCTTGTCATCTGTTTCAGCGCTGTAGTACCAGATGACGGTGTTCGGCGGATTGCGACTGGGCGATGGCTTGCGCTCTATAAAGGTTTCTTCCATGGGTCGCTACGGTACCTCTCAGTTAGGTCTTTCTCAGCGTGGGATTCCACTCCGGGGAAACCTGGTGGTTGGTGGCATTTCGGCAGGGACCGTGCGGCGTCGGATACGTTCTATCTGGAAACGTTAGGGACCCCGCCCGTGCTTGCGCCGTCGGCATCTTGATTTTGTGGCCCTTGGTGTTTCTCCCCTGATCAGGTCCTCCCAGGGGTCACGTTGGGGCCATAAAGAGCCGAATAACCTACCTACGGTTCTTTAGCACGGTTCTGGGGCCCCTCCCAGTGCACAACGCCCGAAAATACATGTAGTTGTTGAAAAAGATAACCTTTTTTACATTTGCGATTTACTTTTCACAACAATAAAAACTACCTTGTCATACCCTTAGGCATTTTTCTGCCTTTCTAGACCTCTACTGATATCGTGATTGTACTACGTTTTACTTTCTCTACTACGTGTAGTAAGTATGGGAAGTATTGTATTCCACCCAAAAATTCAATACCGAGATTTCACCGGAAATATACGTCTTCAGACCCCCTAAATCCAAAAAAAGCACTTTTGGAAACATGTCCGCGTGTGTGTCTGTGAACAGCATAACTCGGATAAACACCAAACTTGGTATTTAGGTTCAGTATCTTCCAAAGATGCGACAGAACGGTTTTCAAGAAAATCCCCCCACCACGGATTACCCTTTATATGGAACATTTGTCGATTATTTTCTCAAAAAAACGCTCAAACGATTTTCATTAAAATATCATATGTTTAAGATATTTTCATGACAAATGAAATGTAAATCTTGAATTTTCTGGGAATGTCTCCAAAAGTATTCTTCATTGTGAACGACTTTTGCATAACTGGTAAACCATAAGAGACAGCCAAAATTTTACTACACAAAAAATGTATATCGCGTTAAAATACACAATTCATGTCATACCTAACTCGCAGGAACGCTCGCATATACAGGGTGGACCATTTAAGTTGAAACTGTACAATATCTCCAAAACTAAGCGTTGTAGAAAGAAATGTCTTGAATAAAAATAGCTTGATATTATGGAAAAATTTAAATGGCATTAGTCGTATTTTATTTGGAGGGCGTTGTAATGATCATCTTAGGGTTAATTTAATTTTTTTTTTAAATGGGAACCTACCTTTTTTATGTTCCTTTCTCATTCCTCATAAAAAAACTGAAGAACATTTGTAATAAAGCGCTTTGAAATTATTGTTCAACGAAGTTGTAACAACGAAGTTTCTGAATGGCTCTGTCAATGCCTCATTACCTCCTGGCCTACTGTTATTATGCTGCACTTCGTTGAATGGGCCCAGCCATTCATTGCGATCTTTGTATATAGCCATTCGAAATGTCGTTGTTGTTTACGTTGGTAAGAACAATTGCAAGTTGTTTTATACCAAAGTGGTTTAGTTTTTTATGAGAAATGAGAAAACAACATACAAAATTTAGGTTCCAATTTAAAAATAATTAAATTGACCTTAAAATGGCCATCATAACGTCCTCCAAACAGAACACGGATATTGGCATTTATTTTTCCCGATAATGTCAAGCACCTTCTATTAAGGGCACTTCTTTGTACAACGCTTAGTTTTGGAGATACTGTACAGTTTCAACTTAAATGGTCCACACTATATAGGCAATGGAATATTTAACAAAACATTCTAGAACTATTTCGACACACTTTCGGGAGGAGGGGGAAAGAAACCTCTAGAAGGTTCTGTTTATCTGCCGGTACCACGCGCGGTGTTTATATTGGCGAGCGCCAATATGCTTGTTTACTCCGATTGCTCGGCGCCGACCTCCCAATAAGTTTGGGTCCTAGCCTACAATATATTAAGAAGCGGATTTTTGCTGTCGATTAGATAAAATGTATTTATTTTTACTTTCTCTACCACGTACATTATGTAGGGGAAGTATAGCATTCCACCCAAAAATTCTATACTATGAGTTTATCGGAAATACATGCTTAAGTCCCCTTGAATCCAAGGAATATCATTTTTAGAAAAAGGTCCGTGTGTGTGTCTGTGAACAGCATAACTCAAAAACGAAAAGTCGCATAAATACCAAACTTGCATTTTAATTTCAGTATCTTTCAAAAATGCGACACGAAAATTTTAAATTAAATCCCCCATCCCAGACCATCTCTTATATGGAACATTTTTAAAATTTTGATTTTCCCAAAAATGAACCAACGATTTTGATTAAAATATCATAATTTTAGGATATGTTTATGGAAAATGGAATGTATATCATGAATTTTCTGGTAATTTCCACAAAAGCCCTCTTTGTTCTGAATGGTTTTGCATAACTGGAAAGCAATAAGACATACCAAAATTTTATTCCATAACAAATATAGTTCTCGTTAAAACATAATTTATGTCATGTACTTTATTTTTGTGCAGTGAACCATTTCCGAGATATTCATTGTTATTTGTTAGAAGTTTCCAATTCTTATACTTTTTCCCAAATGGGAATTCGTTATTTGTTTTTTATGTTCTGGACATGCAAAGAGAATGAAATGCTCGACATAGGAACCAGCTCTTAAAAGATTTGATTATCGCTTAAAGCCTACCATATTCCTCTTTCACCTACAAGAAAATTAGCAAAAAGATAGTGTCTGCAAATTTTGATATCTATTGAGGTGAAGTAGATGGTAATAAGAGTGTGTAGAAATGGTTTCTACAAGAGTAGAGAAAGTCATGTGAGTGCAACAAATCAGATTTTTAAAACTGTTTTATTGTGAAGAATTTCTTTCCCTCTCTTGGCGCCTTTACTATTAACTTTCTCCCCTTGTCTATATGGTTACTAAGGGCCTATCTGCAACTCGTAGAACTTCCGGGTTTCCCCACTTGTACGACATATCGTTGTTGATGCAAACTACTTTCTCTGTTCTGAAAGAAGCAATGGGAATAGTTAAAATGCATTAGAGATAGCGATCTGCAGAAAAGCGGCATTTACATTTAGAGGAACTGGAAAGCTCCACTGGGGAGCACATAAAGACATTGTTCCATTTTCTTATCTTGATATTCTTGTACCCGCGGGATTTGCCTTCCTCTTTTCAGCATTTTCTATGCATTGAAAATATCCCTTCTGATTATAAAGGAGTTTTTTTGTAGCTGATTATTATATTCTTTTATTGCATTCCTAAAGCAAGCATAGATATATACTAAATACTAAATATTATATGTATCGGAAATACATTATTACAACATTTGGGCCTTTCTCTCTCTAATTTATCTGTTCTTCGTGACAAGAAGGATAAAAAAGCCTTACTAACAGCTACTCGAAGGAAGGTGTGCATACATGACTCGATTTTTATTTTGTCTAACACGTACATAGAATAGGTAGAGAAAATATTGTATTCCGCCCAAAAATTTTATAATGATAGTTCAACGGAAATACATGTTTTGCAGCTCTTTGAATCAAGAAGCGTTTTTAGAAAACCTTCCTATGTTTGTATGCTTGTGAACAGCGTAAATCAAAAACGAAAAGTCGAATGACTACCAAACTTGGTATTTAAGTTCACTGACTTCCAAAGATGCGACATGAAGTTTTTCATGGAACTTCCCCACCCCCAACTACCCTCTCCATGGAAAATGTTTCGAAATATTTGGTTTCATAAAATTTTCCTCTAACGATTTTGATTAAAACACCATATATTATCTTATATAATTAGTGAACTTTAAGTTATAGACGAAAACGTACTACACAAAAATGTAGATATATTTGAAGCACACAATTTATTTCGAATATTTTTTGTGGCATCAGCCATTTCCGAGATATCCGTTATTAATGATCCGAATTGTTGAATACTTAGCCATTATTTGAAAGTCCTGTTGATGTTCAGTTGTTTTTCGCGATATCATGGAAAGAACATAAAATTTTATGAACACGTATAGCGTCCAGTTCTAAAACATTTGACTACCACTATTCTCTTAGTATCTATAACGAAGTATGTAATGCAGCTATTTCGGGAAAGGTTTATCTCGATTAAAATGAAATAGATTGGAAAATAAGCAATAGAGGATAAATAAAGTCGTGTGAATGAAACATGAGATTTTGTACATCAGCGCTTGTCAGAATTGAAGTCAACAGGAAAAAATGCTTAAATTGTTGTTTGAGATTAGACGCACATTACATATATACTTAGAAATGTTTAACAAACATACATTCTGCGATAAAACAGTGCTATTGATGTGCCATAGAAAAAGGCCCTTTTATGCCGCTGACATGTGTAGTATTGAAACAAATCTGATGTGTTACACTCACATAACTTTCTCTACTATTGTACAAACTATTTTTACAAACCCTTATGCTCCATCTATTTCATATTAATCGAGATAAACATTTGCAGAAACGATCTTTTGACATGCAAAGAGAATTACATTTTACACATAACGACCAGTTCTAAAAATACTTGACTATCGCTTAAGGCGTACTATTTTCCACAAGTTTTGTATTTGCAAGGGCAATATAGAAATACAATAGTATTTCTGTGCCTTTAAGCACACTTATACATATCTCTTAATAGCTGGTTGCTATGTGCAGCACCATTCTCTTTGCATATCCAAGACAAAAAAAATGAATAATGAATTCCCATTTGAGAAAAAGTATAAGAATTGAAACATTTAAGGGAATAACATGCAATATCTCGAAAATAGTTCACTCAACAACAAAAAAAACAAAAAAAAAACAGTAATGCCATAAATTGTGTATTTTACCGCGGTCTACATTTTTTGTGTAGTAAAATTTTGTCTATCTCTTATGGTTTACCAGTTATGCAAAAGTCGTTCACAATGAAGAACACTTTTGGAGACATTCCCAGAAAATTCGAGATATACATTTTATTTGTCTGAAAATATCTTAAATATATGATACTTTAATTAAAATCGTTAGAGCCATTTTTAGAAAATAAAAATTTTCGAAAAATGTTCCATTTAAAGGGTAATTTTGGTGTGGGGGATTTTCTTGAAAACCTTCGTGTCGCATCTTTGGAAGATACTAAACCTAAATACCAAGTTTGGTGTTTATCTGTCTCTTCGTTTCTGAGTTATGCTGTTCACAGACAGTCAGACACACACACAGACACACAGATGAACATGTTTCCAAAAATGCCTTTTTTAGATTCATGGGGTCTCAAAACATATATTTCCGGTGAAATCTCGGTATCGAATTTTTGGGTGGAATACAATACTTCCCCAACTTACTGTACGTAGTAGAGAAAGTAAAAATTCTTAGACACACCGTATAAATATTTTCGCATTAGGCTATATAAAATCGTTCAAATTAGAGTCGTTGAGCTGCATGTCAGTTATACAGTATCGCGACAATATGATCTTAGTTCGAATATTGGCTTCAGAGCATGTCATACCCTGTTTACGTTTGCCTCGTTTTGCGCCTCTTTCGACATGTCTGTCTCGGGTCAAGATAGGACGGTTGACAACCTTTGGAAATCAGGGAGGACACAGTTGCAGTATCGTCCGGATTATATACGAAATCCTGGAACCATTTGAAATAATTTATAAAGACTGAGCCATGTATAAAAAAGTTTCACGGAATATATTGTTATTACTTAATAATTCTCACCATAAACTTCACGATATAACGCATTATGCTTACCGAGCTAAGAAGCATGTAATTGCGGGAACAATATTATTTTTAAACAAATGATTGCGAGTAACAGCAATGTGATGTTAGACTTAGTGAATTTAACCTAGAGAACTAGCTGGTAAAATCTGAGTACTTATTTCACCTTTACGCTCTATATATAAAAACAAGCTTTATATTCCCTCATGTGAATCGCTGCTTTTAAGCGTCCGTCCGATAAACATAGGATGGTATTCTTGACTTGACTTGTGTATGCTACAGTATCTAGACGTTGTTGAAAGGCGTGTTTTTGAAGTAAGTACCAATAATGATGTGTTACACTCACATGACTTATTCTACCCTTGTACAAACTATTTTTACAAACGCTTATTCTCCATATGCTTCATGTTAATCGAGATATCGAGATGTTAATCTTATTGCTAATTTTCTTGTAGATGCAAGGGGAATTGGTAGGTTTTAAGCGATAGTCAAATATATTAAGAGCTGGTTTCTATTTGGAGTATTCCATTCTCTTTGCATTACCAGGACAAAAAAAAATGTATAACAAATTTCCAGTTGAGAAAAAGTATAAGTATTGGAAAATTTAAGGGAAGAACAAGCAATATCTCGAAAATGGTTCACTCAACAAAAAACATGTATATGACATGAATTGTGTATTTTAATGCGATCTACTTTTTTGTGTAGTAAAATTTTGTCTATCTCTTATAGTTTACCAGTCTGTGAACAGCATAACTCAGAAACGAATAGTCAGATAAACACCAAACTTGGTATTTAGGTTCAATATCTTACAGAGATGCGACACGAAGGTTTTCAAGAAAATTCCCCCCACCCCAGATTACCGTTTACATGGAACATTTTTCGAAAATTTTAATTTTCTCAAAAACGGCTCTAACGATTTTGATTAAAATATCATATGTTTAAGATATTTTCATGATAAATGAAACGTATATGAGAGAATGGAATACTCCGCATAGCAACCAGCTCTTAAAATATTTGTCTGTCCTTAAAGCCTAGCAATTCCCCTTGCATCTACAGGAAAATTAGCAATAAGATTAACATCTCGATATATCGATTAACATGAAGCATATGGAGAATAAACGTTTGTAAAAATAGTTTGTACAAGAGTAGGGAAAGTCATATGAGTGTAACACATTAGATTTTTACTGTGTTCTCTTCACTGTTCGTTGCGCCACGGTCGCGTCCACAGGTTCAGTTGGATTGGGTGCACCTCGAGGGCTTGTCTTTTTCTACCGCTGAAGTTTGCGGATTTCAGGTAAGTTTGCTACAAAGGCGTGTCTTGTATTGCGTTTTAATCCAAGTGGTTTCTAACTGTGGCGTTTACTTGGTATTGCAATATTTTTGTGATTACGAATATAAGAGAATGGCTATGCGGAGCTACACAATATAAACGGGTCATATTTCTCTTTCTATTGGAGCAGTTTAAGTTTTGATGTTCTGTATTCTGGCTTCCATTTAGTGTGCGTTTTATTATTCTTGTTGTTTCGTATTCAGCCATTATATGACCCCAACACACTATTGGGCTTGTGTAATCTGCAGGGAATACAGGACTACTGTGAAGGGATAGCAATCATTACAGGGTTCTCACAACAAGCCTTTATGCTGCAGTGCAACCGGAGCTTATGCAGACAGGTCCAAGTTCGCCCCCCTCCCAATAAAAGTTTCGAGATACAGGGTTTATTTAAATTTTTATAGTTTTCAGGCTTTATCTAAATTGCTAAAGAGTTTATTTAAATTTGTGAACATTATTACATTATCAAAATTGTTAATATAATCAGAATACATTAAAGACATGCAATTGGAATGTATTTTAATGTAAAGCCTTTGTTCCACGTTATTACATTTGGGCTATTCGCGTAAGGCCTGGTATGTCATGTGAGGTATAACGGCCTACTCCCGAGGCAGGCGTCACGCTAAATTTGCGTACTGCACATTGCTCTCAAACCTTTGTTTCTATTCAAGCAATGTAAATATTTATATATCCACCTCTGTATAATTATGCAGTTCTTAACTGTGTAACATTTGCATTCAACATTCTCTTTTCTTTGTCTGAATTAATACACAGGCTTATTCAAAACGAACAGACTTAAATATTTATTTCTAATGAACAATAGATAGTGACACATACACACGTTATTGAATAGAAGAATGTTCAAAGTTTTAGTTCCATCCAGGTCCTACAGGGGCGCTGTGTTTTTTTACGAGAAAATGGCAACGCCACAGGAAAAGTCGTTTTGTGTGCTGCAGTATGCAAAGAGTGAATCCATTGTTTCGTTGCAGCGTGCATTTCATTGGAAGTTCAACAACGAGCCCCCTCATCAGAAAAAAAATACAATTAATATAATAAATTTGCAGAAGATGGTTGCGTATGCAAACGGTAAAGCACTGGTCGTTCTTCGCATAACAAATGGTGCTCATTTTGAACACATAAAATATAATTTTGAACTTCTCTCTCTTCACTGGTTTATCGCATGTGTCGCCATCTATTTAAAGTCTGTTCCTTCTTTTTGAATAACCCTGTATGTACAGAACCCAGTGTTCACGTACTGAAATTAAAAACATGTCTATTTGTCTGGCGTGTTTTCTGTATTTATCTTTGGATGTAGTGCCGTAGTTGATGTTGTCATTACCTCGTTCCTAGATCTGAACGTGTTCAAGATTACATTCCTCTAACATTGATTTTAGTAAGCAAAGGTAGCGTACAATTATAAGGTAAAAATCGGATGAGATTATAAACAACGGTGAACCAGAAAGTTCTATAGAAAAACACAGACACCTATTAATTAAAGCAGAGTATAAGAAATATTTCTGATTACTACATACTGTGATCGTTTGTGCGTCTTAAGCGGAAGGACGGGTTTTTTAGGAAGGATTTTGACGTGATATTGTGACATGTGAGGTTGGTAACATTGTATGTTTAACGCTTAGGTTGACAATGCATACAGGTAGTGACGAAGTAGAAGGGGAGGGGTTAAACCAGTTTTATCTTGTGTTAGCGTGTAGCGCGCTCTCTTTGAGCCTTGCCAGTGAACAGTGCAAGACGTGTGTTACGCATGGCGCTTCGTCGAGCAGGAAGGTAAGTTGTATCACTTTTAATTGGCATAATATATTTGACATCTAACTTCACACCACGTGAATTATTTATGTAGGTGGTCCCTTCCTTCCTAGCCCATGATGATTTATTAATATTTTGGTGGATTTTAGGTATTTTCAGTACTTTGTTAGCTTGCCCCGTTAGACCTCGTTTTAGGAAAATCTGTTACTTTAGATCCCGGTGCTGTGCTCTACCACCCGTATTGGAGTGAAATAAAGAGGTTCCGACAATTGGTGGAGGCGATGGGTATAATTTAATATTTTTGAGTGTAGAATTCGTTCCTCTCCTTGTGACATGAGACTCCAATGATACACAGGGTTGGTATGCTGTTAGGAACTAAACAGTATATTGTCTTAATTATTAGTGTTATTTCGATTTTCTGCCTAATGTAGTTCACTTATATATCTCGCCGCCTTTACGTGTTAACGGGCCAAATTTTTCCCGAAAAATCAGAAACGCATCTTCATCACACGGATTGCAAAGAGAAAGTTCCCTTGCCTAGTTGTAAACACTGACTCGTCTGCAACTGAATAACAAGGCCAACTATACTCAAAGGTCGTTAAGAGATTTTTCAGTGTTTTCTTCCCTTGTCAAGTAACATATCTGGTCCAAGGCAAGAAATAGGAAGACATATATCTGCCAAACACACACATCTGGATTTACTATAGGTTTAGAAATGTAGAGACGACAAGTAGATCCGGAACAAGATGGGACGACGCCTTCCAGAAAACAGTAGGAGCACACTGGACAAGGATTGAACATGGCCTCAGCAGATGGAGAGACATTCGAAGAAAGCAAGAAACACAACCACCTAGTGTCCGATGGGCATTAAGGAAAGAAGTGTGCGAAGTGAGGAACCCCAAGATCATGAAGTGCTGATCGCAAAGAAGTGAGTGAACAGTGAGAAGATGGTTTGTATTGACGGAGTTGTATTATAATCCTTATGTTGGGGAGCCGAAATTGAAGTAGTTGCAACTGCACGTGTGGTACCCGGTAGCCTTCGCCCCAAATGTACTTTCCGGTGGCCCTTGCCCCAAATGTTTAAAAAAATATTAACTTTGTAATTTTGACTGTTTCTTTAAATATTATATTTATGTTTGCCTCGGCTGCGTCAGTATTATTGTTAGAGACACGCTTCTCTTTGCAGGGTGGTGGTGCGACTGAAGAATGTAGGCTTCACAGATTATAATTTTACTTCACTCCTTTTATTAATGCTTGACACGATTTAAATAACACTTCACTGATATAGAGAGCTGTGAGATTTGTTTATTAAATACTTGTCCCTTTTAACACGTAAGCTATCTTTGTCTCACACAAAATACATATTAAATTTCTCGAGCACACATCTCGCGTCAGGAACGCTGTCTACAACCAACGCGTCCAGTTATGATCACTGTCTACAAGCAACTGACATCTAGATTTGTAAATTTTGCTATATGTCTGTTTCTGATTGGCTATTCCTAATACAATAGAATACTTTTATTTAACTAAAGCTTTTTCTGGTTGTTGATTGCCTATTTTATAAACTGTCACTAAAATTACATTATTGTTACTCCAAGAATCACAAGTAGTATTGTTAAACTTTCTTACTCATTATTGACTCAAGGTGACCTCATTGTTAGCAACGTTTAACCTATTATTCTCACAGCTCCTACATTATTAAATTACGTAATACCTTCAGATAACATTATTACAAGTATACAATAATATAAACATATACAATAACTGTAATATACACTTTTTATATATTGTTATATGCACATATTGCTTTAAGGCGGCCTGTTATTACATTTTCTTATTATGTAGTTTGACTAAAATAATTTAAGCGTTAAAAATACTGCCTCAACAGTAGTGCGAAGTGCTGAAGAAAGAACTCAACGAAGAACACCACTTATGCGGACTAGCTCCCTGCAAGAGTGAAAAATGATTAAACCTTATATTCCATAAATTATTATTCAACTTTCTTCACTTAATTTAAATGTATATTAAATTAATTATCTTTCTCACCAATAAATGGAAATGTATGAGAATAATCATACTACATTAACTACCCTTCAAGAGGAGGCTTTAGCTCTCCAGGGACAAATCGACTGTTCATTCATTCACATACGCACCCTCTACAATAATTCTAATGTACATATTGAAGTAGATAGTTGCTTCACGTATGGATAGCCAATTAAGTAGGAGTTGTATTGTGGTTCAACTGTTGAGGAGCCGAACTTGAAGTAGTTGCAACTGCACATATGGTACCCGGTAGCCTTCGTCCCAAATTTAAAAATATTAACTTTGTAATTTGACTGTTTCTTTAAATATTATGTACTTATGTTTGCCTCGGTTGCGTCAGTATTATTGTTACAGATATGGATTTCTTTGCAGGGAGTTGTGCGGCTAGGAATATAGGCACACAGATTATAATTTTAACTTTACTGCATTTATTAATTCTTGACACAATTTAAATAACACTTCACTGATATACAGAGCTGTGAGATTCTTTTGTTAATTACTTGCACTTTTTAACACGTCTCACACGAATACGTATTAAATTTCCCGAGGATGCATCTCGCGTCCGGTTAGGAACACTGTCTACAACCAACTTACTTCTGAATTTGTACAGTTTGCTTCATTTAGTTTCCTACTCCAATAGAATACCTTCCTTTAACTAAAGCTTTTTCTGGTTGTTGATTGGCTGTTTTAAAAACTGTCACTAAAATTACCCTACTGCTTCCAAGAATCTCAAGTAGTATTGTTAAACTTTCAAATTCATTATTGACTCAAGGTTACCTCAATGGTACCTCATTGTTAGCAACTTTTAACCTTTAAAATTTGAGCTGGTGTATGTTAATTCACATCACATAAGGCACTTGTTGTTACCGTAGGAGAGCTTTCGAGCGATATGTTTCTCTCGAAAGCTCTCCTACGGTAACAACTAGCGCCTTATGTGATGTTAATTAACATACACCAACTCAAATTTTAAAGTATCATACAACATCACAATAAGAAATACTTCTGTTTTATTATAAAACTTTTGAACTATTTTTAACAGCTCGTACATTATTAAATTACGTAATACATTCACATAAGATTACTGAAAATGTATACAATAATATAAACCTATACAATGACTGTTACATACATTTTACAAATTATTAAATTTATATAGCATATAATTAGACTGAAATCATTTAAGTGTTAAAAATACTGCCTCAATATCTAAATGTACCAAGCTAGTACGCAATGTATGGTCTCAATATACATTGTTTCAGGATAAAATTACACCATGAACTGATAAAAGTTTAAGAGGGTGCATTAAGGCCTATCTTGGCAATGTTAAAATTGCCCATATTTATGTTCCTTTTTCTCAATAAATATTAAGTGTGTAAGACCGAATTTTCAACGTATATTCTTGGAGACATTATAAACTTTTTAAGAGAGTATTTTTAAAATACCTTCGCGGATTGTGAAATATAATTCTTAAAATACAGTCCTACAGAAAAAAAACTGATGATCTTCTCTACTACGTAAAAAATATTTTTACAATCGCCTATCTCCATCTACTTCATGTTAACATGTGCAGAAACGTAATCTTATTGCTAATTTTCTTGTAGGTGCCAGGGGAATATGGTAGGCTTAAAGCAATAGTCAAATATTTTAAGAGCTGGTTGTTATGTGGAGTATTCCATTCTCTCTGCATGTCCAGGACAAAAAAGATTGAGAAAAAGGATAAGTGGGAAAAATGCAAAAAAATAACAAGGAATATCTAGTAAATACTTCAATCGATATAAAAATTGCATAAATTGTATGTTTTAACGAGATCTAGATTTTTATCTTGTAAAAACCTCGTCCCTCTCTTACGGCTTACCAGTTATGCGAAAGTCATTCAGAATGAAGAGGACGTTTGGGGACATTCCCAGAAAATTCAAGATCTGCATTTCATTCCCCATGAAACTATCTTAAACATGTGATATTTGAATCAAAGTCGTTACAGCCATTCTTGAGAAAATAAGAATTTTCGAAAAGTGTTCCATGTAAAGGATAGTCTAGGGTGGGGGAATTTTCTTGAAAATCTTATTGTTGCATGCTTGGAAAATGTTAAACTAAATAACATATTTGGTATTTATCGGATTTTTTGTTTTTGAGTCGTGCCATTCACAGATGACAGACAGACACACACACGGACATAATTCCAAAAATTGTTTATTTTTATTCAGGGTGCTTCAAAAATGTACTTTCAGTGAAATCTTGATATCCAATTTTTGGGTAGTATACAAAACTTTTCCTACTTACTATATGTTTGAAAGTAACAGGATACTTAAAAACATCTGATGTGTTACACTCACAGGACTTGCTCTACTCTTGTAAGAACTATTTTTACAAACTCTTATTCTCCATAAACTTCATCTTAATCGAGATATTAATCTTATTTCTATTTTTCTTGTAGATGCAAGCGGAATATGGTAGTCTTTAAGCGATAGTCAAATCTTTTAAGAGCTGGATGCTTTGTGCAGCATTCAATTCTCTTGGTATGTCCAGTGCATAAAAAATGAATAACGAATTCCCATTTGAGAAACAGTATAAGTATTGGAAAATTTAAGGGAATAACAAGCTATATCTCGAAAATGATTCACTCAACAAAAAAATGTATATTACATAAATTGTGTATTTCTACATTTATTTGTGTAGTAAAACTGTGTCTATCTCTTACGGTTTAGCAGTTATGAGAAAGTCGTTCACAATCAAGAATACTTTTGGAGATATTCCCAGAAAATTCGAGATATACATTTCATTTATCATGAAAATATCTTAAGCATATGATATTTTAATCAAAATCGTTACAGCCATTTTTGAAAAAATTTAAATTTTCGAAAAATGTTCCATTAAAAGGGTAATCTGGGGTTTTCTTGAAAATCTTCGCGTCGCATCTCTGAAAGATACTGAACCCAAATAGCAAGTTTGGCGTTTATCCGACTGTTCGTTTCTCAGTTATGCTGTTCACAGACACACATACGGACATATTTCCAGAAATGCATTTTTTGGATTCGGGGGGTCTCAAAACATATATTTCCGGTGAAATCTTGCTATCAAATTTTTGGGAGGAATACAATACTTCCCCCACTTACTACATGTAGTGGAAAAAGTAAAAACAGTGCTAAAAGTCGCAAATATGTGTGGGGAACATGGAAACGTTTCAATCTTCTACTTATTTTAGGGGCTGAGAAAACGGAACATGAGTGCGCACAATTTTAACATTGTCAGGATAGGCCTTATACAGCCCCATACGTCTAGGCACTGTTTTCAAAGAGGCGCTGCAAACGACGTCAGGCCAATAAGTAAACAAATGAAACTCCATGCATAGGATGGCTAGCAGGCCAGGAGCCAAATGCATACACACGCTAGCACAGTCAGTTCGTTTCATGAAGCAACGTTATTGAATGGAACAACTTGCAGATTTAAAAAGAAATCCTATAATATGGTTTGGCAGCCTCGTCAAGCATATTACGAGAACCAGGCAGTTTCCATATTCTACCCTAATTATTTGAAACCATGCAGCTATAATGTGATGCAGTCATACGTTACATTCAATCGTATCTATGTGTTGCCCTTCATTAAGTCAATGTTGGGAATCCATATTCGCAGTTCGGCTCTAACTCCGATCTTATGATATTTATTTTATTATCTTCTTTAATGCTTACATATGCAAAAGTTCTAATACCAATTTTGTCTTTTATTATCATGGAACTTTACTTTCTACCTAATTTGATTATGTTAAAACCTCATATTAATTCTAATTCGTTAAATACAGTGTAACTACATTCATTGGCACTTCTGAAAACATTATTTTTCACAAAATTTCTCCTTACAGCAAAGATTCCTAAGCATTTCGTCAATGAAATTTCTAACATACAGTTTTTACTTTCCCTACTACGTATAGTAAGTAGGGGAAGTATTGTATTCCACCCAAAAATTCGATACCGAGATTTCACCGGTAATACACGTTTAGAGACCCCCTGAATCCAAAAAAAGCATTTTTGGAAACATTTCCGAGTGTGTGTGTCTGTGAACAGCATAACTCAGAAACGAACAGTCGGATAAACACCAAACTTGGTATTTAGGTTCAGTATCTTTCAGAGATGCGACACGAAGGTTTTCAAGAAAATCCCCCCACCCCAGATTACCGGTTACATGGAACTTTTTTCCAAAATTCTAATTTTCTCAAAAATTTTAATTCTCTCAAAAATGGCTGTAACGGTTTTGATTAAAATGTCATATGTTTAAGATATTTTCATGACTAATGAAATGTATATCTGGAATTATCTGGGAATGTCTCCAAAAGTATTCTTCATTGTGAACGACTTTTGCATAACTAGTTAACCATAAGAGATAGACAAACTTTTACTGCACAAAACATGTAGATGGCGTTAAAATACACAATTTATGTCATATACAATTGTTTTGTTGAGTGAACCATTTTAGACATATTGCTTGTTATTCCCTTAAATTCGTTATTCGGTTTTTTTGTCCTGGTAATGCAAAGAGAATGGAATACTCCACATAGCAACCAGCTCTTAAAGTTTGAATATAGCTTAAAGCCGACCAATTTCCCTTGCATCTACAAGAAATTAGCTATAAGACTAACATCTCGATATCTCGATTAACATGAAGCATATGGAGAATAAGAGCTTGTAAAAATAGTTTGTACAAGAGTAGAGAAAGTCATGTGAGTGTAACACATCAGATTTTTTAAAATGTCTATGAATAAATTTAATGAAAATGGAGGATATAGCGTGTTATCAAAAGAATACAGAATCGAATTTTTAAACGATATATCTGTCATCAATTTAAAAAATAAAAACTTTATTACTGGTATATGAAGTATTATACTTTCCCTACTACGTCCATATTAGTTAGAGAAGGTATTGCATTCCACTCAAAATATTTGATACCGGGACTTCATCGGAATTAAGAAAAATAAGGCATTTTCAGAAAAATATACATTTGTGTTTGTGTCGAAAGTTTGATAGATACCACATCATTCAATGCTGCAACAAGAAGATTTTCAAGAACATTTCTTCAATCCCAAACTACTCTTTACATAGAATTTATTTTTCAAAATCTTTAATTTTCGCAAAAAATGTTTCTAACGTCTTTTATAACAATACTATAAATATTAAACACATTTACATGAGAAACAAAATGCATATCTTGAGTTTCCTGGAAATTAGCTGTGAAATTCTCTTCATTCGGAAGCAATTTTGTAGAATCTTGTATAACTAGTAAACGTTAAACGATAAATGAAAACGTGCCACACAAAGAATATAACTCTGTAAAAAAAGACAATTTATTTCATATAACATGTTTGTGGCATAAGCCATTTCCGTTGCAAGTGGTTCGAATTTTTAAATACTTTGTTAAATACTTTTGTTTTAAAGTCGATTTTCAGTTGTTTTTCATGATTACATGGAAACTCTATGGAAGGTTAAGACCAGCATATAGCATACAGTTCTTAAACATTTGACTATAGCTACTGTTCTCTTTGTATCTACATTGCCGTTTGTGAAAATTGCAACACCAAGAAGCAAACGCATGAATTCAATGAATTTCATACCACAGGTTAGGTACGTGACAAACAACAAATGATAAACTTTTCAAATCCATACATGACCTTTGAGCCCTAATATTCACTATTTGATGTGGCATCCATGCGCTGCAATTATAGCCGATGTACGCCCTGGTATTCTCAATAAGTTGCTGAGGGATTTTCCTCCACGCAGTTTGTATTCGAGCCCACAAATCCATGACACTAGTGAGTGGAGGACCGTGACGCACCAGGTGCCGATCAACCATATTCCAGACATGTTCGATGGGCGACATGTCAGGCGAACGTGCAGGCCAGGGAAGCAATGGTACCCGTCGCTCTTCGAAGAAGGCTTGTACATTCCTCGTAGTATGTGGCAAGGCATTTTTCTATTGAAATGTGGCCTGTGGAGATGCCTGGGGAAGTACCTCAGGCTCTACATTCACCGTTAGGTACCGGTTGCTGTTCAAAATGCCCTCAATTCGTAGGAGGCAAGATTGGTTGTAGTAACCAATGGTGCCCCAAACCATCACACCTGGTGTTTGTTCGCTATGCCGCTCAACAATGCAGCCCTCCAGGTTGCACTCACCATGGTATCACCGGACACGTATGCGGCTATCACTGTAGGACACGTCCGAAAAGACTACATTTTGCCACGCAGCACACCATTGACGGTGTTCACGTGCCCATTGCAGTCGGAGGAGCTTGTAGTTTCTGGACAATGGAAGCCGCATACAACCAGTCCAACCTGCAGCAGACGGCGACGAACCGTTGATGCAGACAGGTTCACACCTGTTGCAGTGCTACAGCGTCGAACCAACACTGTCGATGAAATTGTACGGTCAGTTGTGACCATGCGGACAAGATGACGGTCATCCCGTGTTGTGTTCCAGTACTCGCTCTTCGCACAGTACAACCTTCATCAATCCACTGCTTCCACACGCATCACTGTTGTAGCAGTATGCCCTGTACGAGCCGAAATGTCACGGTATGACAAACCCGCTTCCGAAGACCGATCATTCCGCCCCGTTCGAACTCACATGCAGATATGGCTCTCTTTGACGTCAGCGAGGCATACTAGCACGTACTAATTGTTTCCATAATTGTTTTACAGCCGTGCAGTGACTACACTGGGCGCAACACTGACCTTGTCGGACCGACACCAGAGGGCTCTGTTCGACCTACGTGTACCCCATTTCTCTGCAAACCTAAGAACTTATTGCTTGCACACTCTTCTACACTTCCATCAAGTTTGGAGTTATTGGGGAAATTCTTTCTTGGTGTTACAATTTTCACAAACGGCAGTGCATAACGTAATGTGTAATGTAGCTATTTCTACAAAGATTTATCCCGATTATAATGATGCAGGTAAAAAAATAAGATTTCGTAGGAATAGTTTTTAAACCCATTAATAAACGATAGAGAGATGAGAGTAGAGAAATAGGTTTTCGTTAATGCATTATTATCATCTGTAAGAATACAAAATATTTTCTAATTCACGTTACAAATACTTACAGCATTGCAAAATGCAAAGCGCACTTTTAAAGTAAGTACAGTTTTAATATTTATCCCTGCAGCGCTTCAGTTGCGATTTTGTGTTTCAGCGACCACCTTCTCTATTCATTAGGAAGCCAGACGCAGTTGTGAGCGTTCGTCAATTTGTGTTTTTCTGTTCTTAGAGCGTTTCGAAATGTTCAAAACAATGGAAGCACCCCCCGACTGTGAAGTCAGATCAGTGATTCGTTTTTGAGTGCGAGAAATGTTACGCCAGCAAACATCATCGCCAATTGTGTGAGGTTTATGGGGAAACAATAATGAGTGACAATGCCTGACCACACGCAACCAAGCATTCTCAAGATCTGATCGCATAATTTGGTTGTGAATAATTCGACCATCCTCTCCACAATCTGGATTTGGCACCAAGCGATTTTCATCGGTTTCATCTGAAGAAAGTATCCTTGGAATATAATAACAACAATAATAATTAATACCGTGGCGCTACAGGACCTGGATATGCCGGGCTCACGCCCACGTACGCACAGCAGAGGTGGGCGATCATCCAACCGACTCTTGGATGTGATGTGGCCAGCATCACGCATCTCATCGGTTTCCTCACGATAATGAGTGGGCACCGGTCCTATAACCGGGACTTGATATCCACACCCCTTAGTTGGGACCGAAGCAACATCCTTGGAATATACTGAAATTAAGGGGACAAGATACTTTGTAATGGTAAAAAATCACACTTTTACTTTCTCTGCTACGTATAGTAAGTAGGGGAAGTATTCTATTCCACCCAAAAATTCGATACCGAGATTTAATCGAAAATATATGTTTTGAGCCCCTCTGAATCCAAAAAAAAGCATTTTGAAACATTTCCGTGTGTGTGTGTCTGTCTGTCTGTGTGTCTCTGAACAGCATAACTCAGAAACCAACAATCAGTTAAACACCAATCTTGGTATTTAGGTTCAGTATCTTCCAGAGATACGACACGAAGGTTTCCAAGAAAATCCCCTCACCCCAGATTACCCTTTACACGGAACATTTTTCGAAAGTTTTCATTTTCTCAAAAACGGCTCCAATGATTTTGACTAAAATATTATATATTTAAGACACCTTCATGACAAATAAAACCTTTATCTTGAATTTTTTGGAAATTTCTACAAACGTATTCTTCACTGTGAACGAATCTTGCATAACTGGTAAACCAGAAATGATAGACAAAATTTTACTACACAAAAATGTACATCGCGTTAAAATACACAATTTATGTCACATGCATTTTCTTTTTGAGTGAGCCATTTTCGAGATATTGGTTGTTATTTTTGCTTGTTATTTCCTTAATTTTTCCAGTGCTTGTACTTTCTCTCAAATGGGAATTAGTTATTCATTTTTGTTCGTCCTTGTAATGCAAAGAGATCAAAATACTCGACATAGCAACCAGCTCTTAAAATATTTGACTATCGCTTAAAGCCTACCAATTCCCCTTGCACCTACAAGAAACTTAGTAATAAGATTAACATCTCGATATCTCGATTAACATGAAGCATATGGAGAATAAGTGTTTGTAGAAGTAGGTTGTACAAGAGTAGAGAAAGTC
Organism: Deroplatys truncata; assembly: GCA_030765065.1. Lineage (NCBI taxonomy): Eukaryota > Metazoa > Arthropoda > Insecta > Mantodea > Mantidae > Deroplatys > Deroplatys truncata. The sequence goes on along the minus strand of CM060985.1, from coordinate 152,423,235 downwards.
ATGTGAGTGTAACATCAGATGTTTTGTTTCAGGCACCAATAAAATCTCTATTATTTCCAGTTTCATAAAATATATACTTTTTGGGGGTTGAGAGGTTTTCAAGACATTTAAATTCCATTTAGATGCTAGTCCGCATTCCTTTAAGGCATCATGCAGCGCCTATTGTTAGAACAATTTTCGTATCCTTCAACAACGAACGACTATATTATGCCCAGCGAGTAGTTCAGCAATTAACAAAAGATGCCAGGACCAAGAGAAGGCAATAAAGGAAAGCTGAAGTAATCCAGGAATGAAGGTGCAGATGATTATGACCCTGGAATGTAGTGAAGAGTATCAGAATATTAACTTTCAAACTTTAAATTCAGTTTTCTTAAAACAACATTTTTGGATACTTATGTAGCTTTTTCTCAAAAATTATGGAAGATAGAGAACTGAAATTTTCAGTACATGTATACAACACATATTTAAACTTTCTGAACCACAATATAATATATATTAGTGATATTTACAAAGCAACAACTGTGCAAATTTTCCACATTTTTACTTTGCAATTAATTTTTTTAAAATGTCCAGTAAACTGATATACATAACTAAATAATTGAGTTTCAGAAGGTAGCTGACTATACTATGAACAAGCATCCAAAGATGTGATTCCGTATTGCAAGTAATATCAGAGAAAAGGGTACATAAACACACATGTTTTAAAAGTAAATTTTATTTATTTTCTGCTGACTGAAATAACTTTTACGGACTCAGTTACATAAGCTATCAATGTAAACAACCATACTAAATAACTGTCATGATTTATAGTGTAACGCATAAAAATTTTAGGAAAAACCATTAAGAAATTTAAGAGTAGTGGTAATTTAACACACTTAAGGTGTAATTTTCATGTGTCCTTAAATTCTAAGATCGGTATGTTTCCGACCTTTCGGTTTTGAGTTATGCTGCACACACACACACACACACACACACACACACACACTCTTAGGAATCTTTTTCGAAAAACTATTATGTTACGTTTACATGTCTTTCTCAGCTATATGCTGACCTTTAAATTCCATACTCTTTCCATAATGTCGCGAGAAAAAATCGAGTAGCGACATTATTTTTAAAAAGTGACAAGCTATTTAAAAATCAAACCAGTAAAAACGGATATCTCGAAAATGCCTTATTCCAGAAAAAGATTATTTGAAATCATCTGTGTATTTTAAAGACATGTACAATTTTTGTGAATTCAAGATATACATTTTCCTTGATACGTAAACATTTTAAAATGTATGATATTTAAATCAACATTGCTGGAGCCATTTTGTAGAAAATAATAAATATAGAAAAGATTTGTTATATAAGGTATGCTTTGAGATGGGTAGATTTTATTGAACATTTATTTTTGACATCTTTGGAATACCTTCACCATTTACCAGATAAATACCGAGCAAGATGGGGCCACGGTAACATGTGTGACTTGCATTCCGGAGGTCTCGGATTCGATCACGTCTACCGCTCACTCTGATCCATGAGTATTTCGTGGTTTCTATACCAGCAGGCAAATGTTGGGGAGGTTCAGCTTGTACCACAACTTTTCTGTAATCCTCATCTTCTTTGTCACCTATTTAGGGTTGCAGGACCAGGCGACGGCGTTCGCGCGTTGCGGCTGGGCGTCCGATGTGCGTTTTGTAGATGTTTGTTCCTGGCGTAATTGTGGGACTGCTCAGTTAGGACCCGCCTACGAGTGAGCTCCACCAGGCGGGGATCACTGGAGGTTTGCAGGCCTATGGTTGGGCCTGGGCGCTGTCAGATGCGTTCGAACTGGAATCGTTAGAGGCCCCCTCTATGCCCCTTGGTTCTCTCCCCTTTTTCCTCCCTCCTAGGAGTCGTGATAAAAGACAAAATGGTTTTTGCGGCCTACTTTCGGTGATCTCCGTTCATCTGTATCTTTATCATTTCCTTTTCCTACAGATAAGTAGTAGAGAAAGTAAAAATGTATAGTGATATATTTATCGATTAATGGTGTTATAGGGAACAAGACAAATGCAATTCAGATACAGGTGTATTTTAAATTAAGCTCACAAATTGAAACGGGATCTCTGCTTCGGTGATGGGTTGTTATTATAGTTTTGTGATGATCTGGTAGCCTCGGATGCTGTAAGTTGTAATAGCCGATTTGAATTTACCGCGCTGATAAAATAAGTTGTAGTATCATGTCCGCCTGGTTTGGCAGAAATCATTCTTGGCGGAAAATTTACTCCATTACTTAGTGTTGGAATTCTGCAGTGGTGTTGCGCTTATAACCTTGTTGAAAGTTTACTTTAATTTATTTGTTATGTCCGCTGTATTTTAAGTGACTTAAAATACGTATAGCTTAGTTAATAGCAGTCTACACTTATCTAAGATTTCTTTACGTGTTTTATGGTAAGGCATTTAAATAAGATTAGCAATTATAATTTTCACTAAAGAGTGATTTATTTTCTCACGGGCAATGCTGATAATAAAACGTTATACACCTACCTTTTTAATTCAGTTTTGCGTACTTAAAATTTTATAATTCTGCTTGTTGACTCTTTATATATGGTTCAACAATTCATTATTGATCGTCTCTTGCGTACAGTGCAATTTAATTTGTTTTGTAAGTAAATATGTGAAGTGAACGTTGCTCAAGGCATCTTTTTTGAGAAGATCCTGAATTTCCTTTTAAGTAATAAAAAAGATGAACTTTTTTTACTTATCCTCGCTTAGTTGCCAAGCATATCAAAAAAAAAATTTATCTACAATTGTAGAAGTAAAATAAATCACGTATTAATTTAAATAACATGTTAGCAATTCAAATTCATTTTAACATATTTAACTTTTCTGTTTTTTTGACATTTATACATCATAAAATGTTCAAAATATTGCGAATGCAATGTTTTTTGTTCTTTCTTTATAATGTATTTCCCTTTTGGCGTTATACACTCTTCTTTTTTTTCTTTCTTCTTTATAATCAATATAACCGTAATTCATTTTTAATAATATGTAAATGATTTTTGCAAACATTATTTCATATATGGTATTCTATAACGATTGATAATTATTTACACGATGTATTCATAATAATGATATACGTATGAATCATTGTTCATTTCTTGGATTTGTAATTCCAATATGGCTTAGCAATTTATTAAATATCCCCGTCCATTACTTTCATTTTATTTAAAAACATCAAAAGTCAAGGCAGTTGAAGCTAATATCAAACGACTGACTTTTTGATCAAGCGGTTTTCCAATTAGAATATTTGCGTATCCGAAGAGTCTTGAAACATACATTTGAGAGTGAGTGTGCTTGAAGTTAGAAATGATTATAAAGAAAGCTAACGTTAAAAGTACCTGCAGTCAAGAAGTCGTTCCTCAAGTCAAGGTCCCCAATATGGGTATAGAAGCTAAATGGGACTATACAAATGAAACGAAGAAAAAAAATGCTTAACACAGATTTTAACCCTTTACAACTCAGTGCTGCCAAATGACATCATTATGTAAATTTATTTTTGGGATTTGGATAAAAAATTTAAATTGTAAGCATTAACTTTCAATTACTCTTTATCCATAAGACATCAACTTCTTAAAATTCGATTTTAGCGTACCCTAAAATAACACATAAACAATAAAACCTTCCTTACTTCTTTTTATTAATATATGTTTAAAACATGCCTTCAGCTACATTGCTAACAACATTCATACCTGTCAGTCACTGTTTATTTTACGTGGGTCCACCCCATCCTTTACTACAGTAGTGACACTGCAGTAAGAATTCAAAATGCTGGCTAGACATGTGCATTGCTGAGCTACAAATTCGAGATTAAGGCAAGATCTAGGGAACAAATTCCCATTATACCACCAGGTTTCAAAATGTGATTTCAGCTTAAAATAAATTAGGCTATAAGAGGTCAAAACTTTGTATTAGATGCGACGGGTGTTTGATAAAACATTTCTCTTCCCAAAAATCATGAAAGGACCAAAATGATGTGAAAAAATGTGGCGGTACACTTTCTGCTGCGCTTTGTTTTACAAAACGACAGATTGTGTCAAATGTGTAGAGATATTTAATTCTTCTGTTAATGATAAATGTATTTCTATCATTGTGATTATATGGATGGTAGCACTGTTAAATCTACGACATATTTATTAATTTTTTGCAAGTAACGTGAAAACATTGAAAAAATGGAAATGACCTCAGTTTATTGGAATATTAAAATTACAACGAATAAAACTTATTTTATTTTAAATACACATATTGCATTGTTTATCTGGGGAATGGATACCAGTGGAATGTTTGAGCTTGAGTTGTTGCTTATTTAATTCTACGATTGGGGAGCTAAGCACGCTGCGAGTAAGATCATGCTGTCCTCCGAGGTGTATTGGTTACCTGCTAGCCTCCAGTTCCCGAAATCACGGGTTCAAATCTGGCGGAGGGCAATGGATTTTATCGGGCGTAAAATTCCTTAGCATGGCTTCCATCGGAAAGGAAGTAAAGCCGGTGGTCCCGTGTCGTAGATTTATGGCACGTAGAAGAACCTCAAGCCTGATAAACAGGCCTCTGAGAGAAATCACCGGTGTTTACACCCAATATAGAATAGGACACTAAGGATCACATCAGTTGTGGAGCGTGCACATATAAAACTGGATTTAATTCGAGTAAGATCATAATGAGTCTATGAAGCATTATGGACGCCATAACACTTCAGTTACATCACATGTAATAAGCGTATTATAGTGATCAACCACAAACAAACTTTGAAACTTATCTTTATTGGCGGAGTAGGGAAATCCTGCGAATGCAAAACATTAGGTTTCTATCTCATAGACAAAATAATAAAATAGAATCTTCACAGGAATAGAGTTGTTCACGTTTCTCGTTACTTTCTCTACTACGTACAGTAAGTAGGGGAAGTATTGTATTCGACCCAAAAATTCGATACCGAAATTTCATCAGGAATACATGTTTTGAGACCCCTTGAATCCAAAAAAAGGTTTTTTGGAAACATGTCTGTGTGTGTGTGCCTGTGAACAGCATAACTCAGAAACGAAGAGTCGGATAAACACCAAACTTGGTACTAAAGTTCAATATCTTCCAGAGATGCCACACGAAGGTTTTTAAGAAAATCGCCCTACACCAGATTACCCTTTACATGGAAAATTTTTCCAACATTTTAATTTTCTCAATAACGGTTATAACGATTTTGATTAAAATATCACATGTCTAAGATATTTTCATGACAAATGCAATTTATATCTCAAATTTTCTGGGAATGTCTCCAAAAGTATTCCTCATTGTGAACGACTTTTGCATAACTGGTAAACGATAAGAGATAGACAAAATTTTACTACACAAAAAATGTAGATCGCGTTAAAACACACAATTTATATCTTTTTGAGATATTGCTTCTTATTCCCTTAAATTTTCCAATACTTATACATTTTCTCAAATTCGTTATTCATTTTTGTGTCCTGGTAATGCAAAGAGAATGGAATACTTCACATAGCAACCAGCTCTTAAAATGTTTGACTATAGCTTAAAGCCTACCAATTCCGCTTACATCTACAAGAAATTAGCAATAAGATTAGCATCTGGATATCTCGATTAACATGTAGCACATGTAGAATTTTTTTTATTATAGTGTTCTTCAACGGCGTAGTTTCAAATTTAAAGCCAAGCGGTGACGGTAATAAAATTATTTCTAAAGCACACTTGGAGAAACACAGTTATGGAAAACAAGAAAATACGAAGTTACTAGTAAAAGAAAAGATAAGACACATAAGGCCCTTAAGAAAGGGCTCAAAAATAAACATTAGTACCTACAATCAAAGACAACTTCGTAGAATAAAGTCTGCTTAGTGACAAGCACTACACTATTCAAAATATTCAACCCTTATTAGGAAGTCCCATAAAGGACAGCCTGCTAAAGTTGAAATGTTCCCTCAAGCTTGAGTAAATTCGCTGCAGATCAACATCTCTCAGCACTTCGTGCATTAACCCCCGAGGCAAACCATGGAATTCAATCTTAGATGCAAATGCACCCCAGGAAGTTGCGTGACAAGAATAAAATCATAACCTCCAACGTGGTAGTTGGCTTCTGAGGCACATCTAGACAAATTAGATATACTAACTAGACCTGCGACGTACCTGTTTCTGCATGCATCGATAACGGTGACAAACTAATGCCACCGTTATAATCCTATGACACAGCTTAAAGTTTGTATTACTGAACATAAACTGTGTATTGTAGCATGTTATACATAGCTATAAAATTATAAATATATATTAAATTAAAGTAAAAGCTTAAGGAGAGGGTAGCGCCTGCTACCGTTCTAACGGCCACGCCTTGAATTTTGAGGCAGTATTTTAACACTTAAATGATTTCAGTCCAGTCATATAATATATAAATTGAATAACAGCCCGCCTTGAAGCAATATGTGTATGTAATAATTTGTAAAATGTATGTAACAGTCATTGCATATGCTTATATTATTGTAAACATGTTCAATAATGTTATGTGAATGCATTACGTAATTTAATAATGTAGGAGCTGTGAGAATAATAAGTTAAACTTTGCTAACAATGAGGTAACAATGAGATAATCTTCAGACAATAATGAGTTTGAGAGTTTAACAATACTACTTCTGATTCTTGGAAGCAATAATATAATTTAGTGGCAGTTTATAAAAATATCCAATCAACAACCAGAAAAAAACTTTAATTAAATGAAGGTATTCTATTGGATTAGGATTAGCCATTCAGAAACTGAAAAGGAGAAAATTTTACAAATTTAGAGTTCAGTTGCCTGCAGACAGCGTTACTAACCAGACGCAAAAAGTGTCTTCATGAAAAATAATATGTATTCGTGTGAGACGAAAAATAAGTTTACGTGTTAAAAAGTGTAGTTAATTAATAAAAAAAAGAATCTCACAGCTCTCTATATCAGTGAAGTGTTATTTAAATCGTGTCAAGTATAAATGAAAGGAGTGATGTAAAATTATAATCTGTGTAAGCCTACATTCTTGGCGCATCACAACCCTGCTAAGAGAAACGTGTCTCTAACAACAATGCTGACGCAGCCGAGGCAAACGTAAGTATATAATATTTAAGTAACAGTCAAACTACAAAGTTAATATTTTTTTAAACTTATGGCAAACACCACCTGAAAGTACATTTGGGGCGAAGGCTACCGGAAACTGTTTACCATACGTGCGGTTGCAACTACTAAAAGTTCGGCTCCCCAACAGTTGAAATATAATACAACTCCTTCAATAAAACCTACTTTAAACAGACGCACAAAGCGTGGTGCAAATAACGTAACAAACCAACTTCTGAATTTGTATTTTTACTTTCTCCCACATACATAGTAGATAGAGAAAGTGTTGCATTATACTAAAAAATTCTATATGGAGATTTCACCGGAAATACATACATGTTTTCAATCCCCTTGAAACCAAAAGGAGCATTTTTAGAAAAAGGTTCCTGTGTGTTGTGTACAGTATAATTCTTCTTCTTCTTCTTCTTCTTCTACATCACAGTTTTAGGCCGTGTAGCCTGTTCCGGCTCCAAAATTTTACTGTGTCCATCTCTTTTTTGTTCGTCCTGGGTTTCCATACCTTGGGATCTGTAGTTATATGTTGCTCGGGTATCCTATTTAATGGCATTCTTTCTAAGTGTTGTTTCCAGTTAGTTCTATGTTTTATTATTAATTTATTTAACTCTTCTATTTTCAACTTTTGCCTTATTTTGTTGTTTGGTTTTTCATCCAGTGTTGTGTATTCGTTATAGGTCTGAGAAATTTCATTTCAGCTGCCTGTATCTTCTTTTATTTTCTGCTGCCACTGTCCATGTTTCAGACCCATAAGTTACTGTGGAAATGGCCATCGCTTTATAAAATCTTATTATTGGAAAGATTGGATAAATATCAAACTTAGTATTTAAGTTCAACCTTTCAAAGCTGCCTCGAAGACTTTCAAGAAAATCCCCTAACCCACACCATCCTTTTCATGGAACATTTTTCTAAAATGTTTAATTTTATAAAAATTGGCTCTGAAGATTCTGACTAAAATACCATATAATAAATCACAAATAAAATTAATATATTGAACTTTCTGGGAATATTTTTTAAAATAAATTGAGTATATTTATGGACGTTCCTTAACTGTTGTGGTCCTTAGCGTCCCATTTTATATAGGGCGTGAAATTCTGAGAATTTTGCTCAGAGGTCTCTTTATTAGGCTTGAGGCTCTTTTACGTACCGTAAATCCAGTTATGGGACCATCGTCTTCACTTCCCTTTCGAAGTAAGACAGGCTAAGGAGTTTTACGCCCAAAAATATCCATCGCCCTCCGCTGGGTTTGAACTCGCGACCTCGGAAACCAGGCTAGCATGGTCAACTTCTCTTCATTCGGGAGAAAATTTGCATAGTCTTCTATAACTGATAAACGTTAAGCGATAGACGAAACTTTACTGCACAAAAAATGTAGATCTCTTTAAAACACACTCTTTACTTCAAACAGCTTTTAACTGTGGCATCAGCCGTTTCCGACATATCCAAGAGTAATGCTTCAAACTGTTTAATGGGAGTTCATTTAGTCCTGTCTATTTTCAATTGTTTCTAGATATGTCATGGAAAGTGTATGGAATTTTAAGGCAGCACATAGTGTCCAGTTGTTAAACATTTGACTATCGCTATTCCCTTTGTATCTATAACGAAATATGTAATGCATCTATTTCCGGAAAGGTTTATTTGTATTAAAATGAAATAGATAGGAAAATATATTTTCGTAAGAATTCGTATACTCACTAATAAGCGATAGGTGATTTTAGATAGAAAGGCATGCCAAAATAAACATTTTGAGGATAGAAATGGAGTTACTGCGCTGTGTGCGTCAACATTAAATCCGTCCATCATGTTAGAGTTTCCAATTATGAAACGTGTTTGTGACGTGTCGTGTAAACAAAGTCCATTCTTACACTACTCGACCAAGTTATGAGTACGCTTGAAGGAGGGCGCCATTGTTTTTGTTGACAGTGCCTGATGTCATCAATCTAGGGATCACAGAGGAGTGAGGAGCAAAGCGTTAGGGGAATATATAGTTGCATGATGAAAACAGTACTCATTTTCAGGCCCCAGCCTTGCTAGTAAATACAACTCGTAACTGCTAATATTTTCTTTACCTGACTGTCTTTCCGATGCCCCCACAACTGTTTAATTCCTCTTCCCACCGAACGCACTCATGTCGTGGCCAACTAGTACAGTACACAATACTAGTCACTGTCTTAGGCTTGCCTGATAAGGGGCGTGTCTACTGGTAATACCGTCTCGTTCAGTATAGTACACAGATGTGATGGTTACTATCTCATTGTCTACCAGTACTGATTAGTTGATACACTTCTGTGAGATACATTTCATTTTGAGTGGCAAATGAAGATGTTTCACAAAGTCAACCTTCAATTAAGTTCATGCGGCACTTCTGTTATTATACTGCATCTGCAACCTCAAAATGCTTAATTTTGTACTGCTACAGTTTATAGTCCACAGTTTTCTGCGCATTATTTTTCCGCATTCTGTGTAGTACCACGAATTCTTCTGTCTCTCATTTCCTCTCCTATCATCTTATTTCAGCTTTCGGTGTTACAGGGCATGACACGATGGACGCTGGTGTGCGGCGTATGCAAAGGTTTTAAGGACAGAACTGCCTGAGGATCTTCTGCTCCAACCTGTTCGTTCTCCCAGGAAGTGGAGGCAACGAAGGGGCTCCTGAGAATACTTGGTCTGGAAAAGTTAGAAATGATGCTGCAGTGTGCCTCCGCAGTAAGACTTGAACGCCCTTTGTACACTCTCACCTAATCTCTTATAGCGGTTCCTCGGTGGTAGAGCCCCACTACGTTGATGATGAATGCTGTATTACGTACCTGCAGGTCGTCTTGATGCCCGTACCCTCGTAATGTATCTCGACGTTCTCGTAGACTGGAAACTGATGTCGTATATTGTGTCCTTGCGTGTGTGTCAGTATGTTGTAATTAATATTTTATAATTGTGCCACGGCTGCTGTATTTGTGTCGAAGCGCACTTGCGTCTTGTCAGGGTTGGGTATGGAGAAGGTTAAAATATTTTGCACACACGTATTCTGTTAATTATTTCATTTGTATTTTGGATAAACCGCATGTAAATATTAAAAATTTACCATTACATTTGTTATGTTAAAACATGTTTAACTGGTAGAGTTTAAATACGTAGTTTTAGCGTCTATTTAGAAACGAGTTTCGCGCTCGAAAACTGACAAGCTTCTGTTAGCGTTCCCTCCAACCGTTTCCTTAACCTACGTATTTGAGTTATATGTTTATTAACTTCCATCGTCTTAATTATGAATCCAAGGTTAGTTACGCGGTTACGTAGATGCTACTGCATTTCTCGTAATTTTATATTACTGGTTATATAGCTAACGATGGCCTTTCCCCTTCATATTATACTCTATGTGTTGCAACGTTATATGCTTATTCTCTACCATGCGTACATTATGAGTGTATGTGTTTTTAACATCCTCTTAATTATTATAGTACAATATTAGCAAAAAATGCATAGCACGTGAAGCTTAGAACCAAAAAACATTAAAGAATGAAATCATTAATGTGTAGATTCTGAGACGCTGTGAATTAGATATCCTATTACATTAACGAGTTATCGTATTATTATAACCATATCCCTAGTACTCATAATTTAATCAGTATTTAAATAGATGTAGCTTAAAATTAATGATGTTTAAAATGCATATTACTTGTAGAATTTATTAATTTATTGTTGTAATATACTTTAAGACATGGAGTACAAGTTTTAGACACTATAGCCTAAAAGCAGTATTTTAACATAGTTCACACCAACTAAACTTTTTATACCATCACACTATTGCGAAACAATTTTATACCACTCCATTGTGACCAACTTTGATTTCAAGTCCAATCACAAGGCAATTATCCTTTATACTTGGAATGTTAAATAATTGGACTTTTTAGATGATTAATTTCTTATAGCGCTTGCATTATCTATTCAGAATACAAATCGTCATACTTCAATTTGTCACAATAAGCTGTTGAGTTAAACTATACGTTATATTGTCAGCCTTGTGATTCTTTGATCTAAAATTTTATTCTTTTATCTAGTATAACCCACATAAAGATTAAATTGTGGCAAATATGAATTCAGAAAATACTGAAATGGAAGAGTCAGGTGAAATTACAGAAGCAGCAGAAATAATAACACCAGAAGTACTTATCGAAAAAATCTGATGTGTTACACTCACATGACTTTCTATACTATTGTACAAACTATTTTTACAAACTCTTATTCCCCATATGCTTCATGTTAATCGAGATGTTAATCTTATTGCTAATTTTCTTGTAGATACAAGGGGAATATGGTAGGCTTTAAGTGATAGTCAAATATTTTAAGAGCTGGTTGCTATGTGGAGCATTCCATTATCTTTGTATATCCAGGACATAAAAATGAATAACGAATTCCCATTTTAGATAAAGTCTTGAAAAATTTGAGGGAATAACAAGCAATATCCAATACTTTTTCTCATGGGAATTCGTTATTCATTTTTTAAGTCCTGGACATACAAAGAGAATGGAATCCTCTACATATAAAACCAGCTCTTAAAAGATTTGACTATCGCTTAAATACTACCATATTCCCCTTGCACCTATAAGAAAATTATCATTAAGATTAACATCTCGATCAACACGAAGCATATGGAGAATAAGCGTTTGTAAAAATAGTTTGTACAAGAGTAGAGAAAGTCATGTGAGTGTAAATCATCAGTTTTCTTTAATAGAATACAATATTTCCTCCATCTAATATACGCAGTTGGTAGCAGAAGTGAAAATATAAGGACTTGGTTATAACATCGATTTCATTCTGAAGCTTACCGGAGAGGAAGAGAGATGAAGGGATATCTGGCGGGTGGGATGGAGAGAGGGAGGAGGTAGAGAGCATGATCAGAGACGGCAGGTTTTATTTAAATGTATCCGTCTTTAATGTACCCTATAATAACTGAACAAGGAAGAACAATGCAACCCAAATCATTCCTACAAACAGCATGCAACAAATACAACTAGAAGCTGATAAAAACTAGCATGTGTTCGATTTGTAGCCAGGTCACAGATCGTGTATAACCGTAGCTCGATAGCACTGCAATAACCACTAGCACACTAACGGTGAAACTCCAGCTCAAGACTGTTTTAATCAGCTGTGTTATATTGTGTCAGTTGCTGCCTTATGTACGAACTGTAAACACTAGAGTTTGTTCATTGTGCATCTGAAAACTGAAAGCTTAATTAAGATATCTGTGCTGTGTGTGAATTATATTAGGCTATTCTTATCAATCTGTGAAATGTCTAATGAAAAATTCACGCTCACACCACAACGAATTTAAGGAATATATAAAAATAGGAATTATGAAAATTACGCAAGAACTTATTCGTGTGTATGGAAATGTCATTCGAAGATGCCAGGAATATTCTATACAACATATAACAACGTTAATACTTATTACAGTGCATGTTACTCTCATCCGTGTGTTAGTAACGTGGGACTTCTAGAATGTAAAACCTTCCAATGTAATAGACAGTGGGCGGAGCACGCATACAAACTATCCACGGCCAAGAAATATAACGAACGCATTGTAGAATACTCCGCCCTATTTAGGCAGCCTATCTAGAATGCATTTGGAGTTAAGGCCCCCTGGGTTCATACACACACCACGAAGCTGAGGGACAAGAGTTAGTGCCGTACCATTCCCACAACCTGAGCTTCGACATTTGGCCTGTGGTATGTAGGACCTGGAACCATGAGACTAAATGCATATTGCTTTAGGATGTCCTATATAAATGACATTTTTTGAGCTATGCTGCTTAAAGATACACACACATGCATACAGACTTTTTCTAAACACGATTTTTCTTGTTTAAGGGCCCTCTAAACATGTATTTCCGGTGAAATCTTGTTATAAAATTTTGGAGTAAACCGCAATACCTTCTCTACCTACTATACCGCGTGAGCCTTCTCATCCTGCGGATTGGTAACTAGGCAGCCCAGCGTTTTACATAGGATGCGAAATATAGGTGCTGACATTGCATTCACCAGCCCGCTGATTAGGGCTACGGTGGCGCTCGTTGTTAACGTGCTCCAGTAGTGCATTGGTTAACATGCTGGAAAGTCGTAGTGAAGGTCGGGAGCTCAAATCACGCCTGCGTATAAATAAGATTTTTATTCATTTCTGCTCATGTTTCGAGAACGTTCTAGCGAATCATGATTTGTTTCCGAATGCACCAGAAAGTAGATTTGAATATATTCATTTAATTCAACTAATTAAGTGAAACGATAATATGATGCCAAACTATCAGTTCTCGTTAAATTTACTAAACATAAAAAGTAGTAGCAGTATTTGAACCTGAGACTCATTCGGTATATATGGTAAATAAAAAAAAAACTACCGCAGATTGCAATTCGAAGTACTTGGCGCAGAACTGAGGTTCTTTTTCGCAGATCACCTCTGTAGTTGCTCGTAACGAATATTAAATGGAATAGGTTAGTTAAAGGACAATTTCTTTAGCAATGGAAATCTCCAGATGACGCCAATGATCTTGTTGTTACCAGTGTCGGACAACCATGTAACTTGTCTCAGATGTGGGGGCGATTTTGCTACACACACCGGCTGCTAACTGCTTATTTTATGGTGTCTGCAGGCCCATAGAAGCAAGCACCCTCAATCCCGGGAGAATGGATAGTTAGGATGCTTGCCAAGGCTTTAAAACGGGAACAGAAATGGGAACATATCGGCTTCTGTTGCCCCTTACTCTGGTTGACGGTATCGGACCTTGTGTAAAGCGGACTTTAAAGTTGTTATCATCATCATCACTATAAGAGCTTGCTTACCAAATGCAAAATATGCATAATTATTTTTCTACTTTCTCTACCACTTATATAGTAGGTTGAGAAGGCATTTCACCAAAATATTTAATAGCGATATTTCACGCAAAATACATGCTTTGAGGCCCCTCTAATAAAATAAATTATTTTTAGAAATTTCTTTGTGTAGGATAAATACCAAACTTGGTATTTAGGTTCAGTACTTTCTGAGGATGCGACAAAAAGATTTCAAAGAAAATCCCTCTAGCCTAAACTACCCTTTACATGGAAAATGTTTCGAAATTTTCGATCTTAAAAAAAATGGCTGCAACGATTTTGATTAAAATGCTATATATTAATGATAGTTGTATGACAAATAAAATGTATATCTTGAATTTTCGGTGAAAAGCCTCTCAGGTTCTCTTCATTCGGAGGTATTTTGTATAATCTTATATAACTAGAAAGTTAAGCGATAGAAGGATCTCTTTAAAACGTGTAATTTAATTCAAGCAACTTTTTGTTGCATGAGATATCCGTTATTAATGGTTCGAATTGTTCATTACTTTGTCATTCTTTAAAGTCCTGTCACATTCAGTTGTTTCTGGCGATTGCATGGAAACAGTATGGAAGTTTAAGGCCAGCATATAGCGTTCACTTCTTAAACATTTGACTATCACTGTTTTCTATAACGAAATGTGTAGTTTTTGCAAAGGTTCATTAAGATTAAATTGAAGAAGACAGAAAAATAAGCTTTAGTAGTAATAGTGTTTATACCCACTATTAAGCGATAGATGGTAGAGAAAGTCATGTGAATGTAACACAAGATTTTTTAAAATAGAGATATATTCATTATTCTCAACCCAGAAAATACGTACTATCCAAAAGCTCACAAAAATGATGAAGTCATTGAGGCAATATTTTATATCATAACATGCTGTGAATGCCAAAGTGATTGTAGTGTAAATTAATATTATTGTATGTACAGGATTTTAGATGTTTGCTAGCCATAAGTATTGTTAGGAAATAAGTTTACACGGCCTCACTGAAACTGACAATAGAAGTGGGTAACAATAAACCGAGGGGGTGAGTTGTTTACACTAAAAAGAGATAAACAAATGACGTCAGGATAGCGTGCCTTTTTTAGAAATGGAGGGAATATCTTCCCTAGAATATATATGTTAGTAGTAGTGATTGGAAGAATCTCTCACGAGGTGCACGTCGCAGAATTAGTTACAAAAATGTAAATTACGTGAAGTAATTGGTGCGCGGCAACTATAATGACTGTACTTACATTCAGAAATATCACATTTTTAGTCAGGGGTGCATAAAGATTAAACATGTGAATTATTAATTAAGTGTGACGGCAATAAAAGTCTGGAAACAAGTTTCTTTATCAGTGTTATCTTTTAGGAAGAACTCCTTTCCGTTTACACGTCCTGCTTAGAGATACTTGCTCGACTGAGTTATAATAGCTAGCCGGAGGACAATGAATCCAAATTTAAAAAAATAATTAAATAATAAGCGACCAAGAAATAAGATAACACAAGATATCTAGAACTGCGACATCATAAACGTGAGAAGCTATGTGCTCGTCATTTATTATTTTTGAGATTGAAAATAATAATAATAATAATAATAATAATAATAATAATAATAATAATAATAATAACAATAATAATAATAATAATAATAATAATAACCTCCTATTTCTAGAAATTGCACCCAAAAATTTGCAAGCCAATGCCTTGGGTCAGTAGCCTGTCGAGGAGTGAGCAAACTCTGGATCATAGCAGATCCAGGATGGGTGATTAGCACAACGTCTGGTATGGAGAAGAAGAAGGAACTGAAATGTAGTGATGAAAAGGATGATATGAAAATTCGCGGATAAATTATCCAACTCAGTATTCGCCTAACGACCCAGGAAAACAACGAAACATTCTTCGGTTAGTTTGGTCAGATTGAACCCAGAAGCTTCCGTGTGCGAGCCGTATTACCGCTGTGTTTACTTAACTTAATTTTATTTTAATCAAAAAAAGGAATAAAAGTGTAAAACTCATTGAGTTTGTGGACTAGACAGAGCTGCTAATGAAGGGCATTTAATTCTTCCCATTGAAGTGAATATTAGTATTTATTTTAAATTTTGGCACAAAAGCGAACCTCCGTTGCTTCTAAGAATTAATTTTTAATGACAGAAACAACGTACAACTACATATGAATTTTAGTTATTGTTATTTCTTAAAATCAAAACGTTTCTACATTTTTTGACAGTTTTCTTGCCTTTTTAGTTACCAAGATATTGCCAATATGTTATAATGGATGACACCAGGATTTTTTCGCTACATAAATAAAGATTTTACTACCTTCCCGTCCACCGCCCACTCTGACCTTGCGTTTTTCGTGGTTTTCCCTGGTCATTATGCGAATGCTGGGGTAGTTTCTCAACTACTACCACTTAATTTCTATCATATCCCTTTCATACCTTTCTTTCTTATCTCATCTCAGGTGTGCTTCTAGATTTCCTGGCTTATGGCGGTGCCGGACAGATGGATATTTGCGCAAATCAAAGAGTACTTGGACACCGGAGGGCTGCTTTTTCGAAGGATCGTTCATCGCCCTCTCTAGGTAGTGTTACCGTTCTTCGAGCCTGGAACTTTTAGGGATTTACGCGCGTCTCTGTAGCCTGTGTAGCTGCGGCCTGTTGCCTCCTGTGGTTCTTTCATTTCATCCCTTGCTCCTGGGGGGTGGTAATATCGCAATGTATCTCTGTAAGTCGTAGTGCGCGAGGTGTCCCCCTTCGTTGTATAACTTATATATACCTATTACTGTGTTCCTCTTACGAGTATGTCGCTGTAAGGAATGTGTTGACATCCACAATTCTAGCGCTATGCGGGAAAGATTACGGTTCTACTTTCAATATAACAACAAGGCTTAAGGCCTCTTAGAAGAAAAACTCTCTTGTGCTAGCAATGCTGAATACAAGTGAAGATTCATAAAGGCAGACGAATGAACAAAGTTTATTTTGTATTACTTTCTACTCCCATTTTACTGAGCATTGTAAATAACGTAATAAATAACTAAAAAACATTTACGCATTGCTCCAAGCGAAACACGCAGGAATACTAACGTTGCACAATGTTTTTAATGTGGATTGTAGATCTATTTGACACCATTGTGAGCTGCCCATGGTACTGTCTCCCCCACTCCTCCGGAAAGCAGAACACCTCGCAAACGTTTTCTCCTCAGAGGCCTATAGTACTTTCTCTGCAGTTTCACCAGGCGCAGATTTAAGCCCTGACAAGGGCTTTCTTTTACACTTATCTATGTTTGTGAAAGTTGTATGTCTTTTGTTCGAGTGCTTTGATGTCTGTACAAATGCAGTTTCAATGTATTTTTTAGACAACAAAGCCTAAAAGTATGACCTCTAACTCGGTGCACATGAGATAAAAGCTTTATATTATCGCACTACTTTGATAATTTGCATTGTGACCAATTTTGGTTTCAAGTCCAATTACCGACATTTACCCTTTTGTAGTTCCACGTGTTTAACAATTAGACTTGGTTTAACTAGGTTTTACTTTGTATTATGACGTTTCACATGATTAATTTCTCATGACGTTAGCATATTATCTGTTGATAAAAAAACTTCATTATAGAGTTAACCTATAGCAGCTTTCTTTAATAAAAATCGCCACTCTTTTATCTAACGTACATATAGAATTTGCAGAAGCAACAGAAAGAATAACACCGGAAGTACTTATCCAAAACTTCTGATGTGTTACACTCACATGACTTTCTCTACTCTTGTACAAACTATTTTTACAAACTCTTATTCTCCATATATTTCATATTAATCGAGATAAACATTTGCAGAAACGATCTTTTGACATGCAAAGAGAATTACATTTTACACACAGCGACCAGTTCTAAAAATATTTGACTATCTCTTAAAGCGTACTATGTTCTCCTTGTTTTGTATTTTGTATTTGCAAGGGCAATATAGCTATAGAGTAGGCTTTAAGTATAAACATATCTCTTAACAGCTGGTTGCCATGTGCAGCACCATTATCTTTGCCACAGATTAATACTCTTTGCATATCCAAGACAAAAAAATGAATAACGAATTCCCATTTGAGAAAACAGTATTGAAAAATTTAAGGGAATAACAAGCAATATGCCGAAAATGGTACACTTAAAAAAAAGTATATGACATAAATTGTGTATTTTAACGCGATCTACATTTTTTGTGTAGTAAAATTTTGTCTATCTCTTATGTTTACCAGTTATGCAAAAGTCGTTCACAATGAAGAATACTTTTGGAAATATTCCCAGAATATTGGAGATATACATTTCATTTGTTATAAAAATTTCTTAAACATATAATATATTAAACAAAATCGTCAGAGCTATTTTTGAGAAAATTAAAATTTTCCAAAAATATTCCATGTAAAATTTAATCTGGAGTAGGGGATTTTCTTGAAAACCTTCGTGTCGCATCTCTGGAAGATACTGAACCTAAATACCAAGTTTGGTGTTTATCTGACTGTTCGTTTCTGAGCTATGCTGTTCACAGACACACATACAGACACACACGGACATGTTTCCAAAAATGATTTTTTTGGATTCAGAGAGTCTCAAAACATGTATTTCCGTTGAAATCTCGGTATCGAATTTTCGGGTGGAATGCAATACTTCCCCCTACTTACTATACGTAGTAGAGAAAGTAAAAATTCAGAAAGCAATATGCTATAGTATTCAATCGCTTCATTGTCTGGTGTAAGGTGATATAATTTCATTGACAATGCCTTCTAGTGAATCTACAAGAAATCTGACATTTCGCCTGTATTTTAACATAATTTCTCTTGTTACAAGAACGCGTTTTAAACGTGATCTCAGTTAGGTTTAGTAATCAATATAATAGTACTGATATTTTACAAATTCGAGCACTATCTAAAATAGCTATTTATGCAAAGATCCTATAATTGGAGTTATTAAGACGCGAGTGACGAGTAACTTTCAACGCCAGCGTCTTAATAACATTATATGAGAGTTGTATGCAATATTTTTCTACGATATTTAGGTATAGAGTAAATCTTTAACGCTTCGATGCTTACAAAGCAGATAAAAATGTGATAATCCAATTTATGGATACATATTTTAGATGCGCTTCGATAACACGTGAATATCGATTCAAGGTTCGCAGGTAAAAATTCGACAAGATGGAGATAGAAGTTGATTAGTGAATTTGAAGAGGTGGAGTTTAGTTTCACACCTCCTGATATCCTGGAGGAGGTGAGGAATGTAAGCAAGAATTTACTTCTTGAAAAATCAAAGATAATATATGAAAAGTTGTATACAAGTTCATGGTTTGGCGAGCAAAGAAAATAGTAACTTCAGTGTTAGAAAATAGCTCATAGTTTACTTTGAAGAAATTTCAAAAACAATGAAATTCTCAACCTTGTGGACAAATTATTTGGTGCCTAAGACTACTTTAAAGCATGGAAATGATATATCCAAGTATAAAAAGTTGGTACTACGTGTTAAAACGGTAAGGTACAGAGGGAAAAAAGCAAAAACATTTTCGACAAATGAAATTAAAACCTTCATTCATGAAGCACTGGACAATACGTATCCACTGATAAAGGCATGTAAATATGACTATTTCAGTGGCTCAGAGAAGGACAGCGCGCAAGCGCGGAAATCTGTATCGAAATGGAGATTTCTAACAGCAGGTGAACACATTTAAATATACGAGTCGAAAAAACAGTACATGCCACGCGTGTTAGAAATGGTTTCATTTTGTGAGTAGGAATATTTGCGAACGAAGGTCGTATGCTGTATCATAATCTATTATTACTGTAAATTAATTCCTTTTCTAAACGATTCCCTTCGCTTGAACTATATCTTCTCATTCAGTTTTATCTAGTTATGTTACTACGTTCTGAATAATGTGTAGATTCTTAGAGTAATATATGGTAACCTCTAACCAAGTCTACCATTTCCTAATGAGTTCACCTTTAGGCTGTGTTTTAGCACTTAAATAATTTCACTCAAATTATATAATATATAAATTGAATAACAGCTCGCCTTAAACTAATATTTGTAGGTAACAATATATAAAAAGTGTATATTACGGTCATTGTATATACTTATATTATTGTAAACATGTTCAATAATGTTATGTGAATGTATTACGTAATTTAATAATGTAGGAGCTGTAAGAATAATAAGTTAAAAGTTGCTAACAATGAGGTAACCTTGAGGCAATAATGAATTTGAGAGTTTAACAATACTTTGTAATTTTTGGAGTAACAATAATGTAATTTTAGTGACAGTTTATAAAAATAGCCAATCAACAACCAGAAAAAGCTTTAGTTAAATGCAGGTATTCTATTGGAGTAAAAATAGCCAATCGGAGACTTTAAATACAGAAATCTACAAATTTAGACGCTAGAAACCTTGTCAGTTGCCTGCAGACAGTGATTGTAACCAGACGCAAAAAGTGTCCCCAAGAAATTTAATATGTATTTGTGTGAGACGAAAATAGTTTTACGTGTTAAAAAGTTTAATTAATAATAAAAAGAACCTCACAGCTCTCGCTATCAGTGAAGTGCTATTAATTTGTGTCAAGGATTAATAAAAAGGAGCGAATTAAAACTTTAAATCTGTGTAAGCCTACATTCTTGTTGCACCACGCCCTGCCAAGATATCATGTCTCTAACAATAATACTGACGCAGCCGAGGCAAACATAAATATTTAATACTTAAGGAAACAGTTTAATTACAAAGTTAATATTTTTTAAGAATTTTTTGGCAAATACAAAAAAATAACGTAA
This sequence comes from Deroplatys truncata, assembly GCA_030765065.1. Lineage (NCBI taxonomy): Eukaryota > Metazoa > Arthropoda > Insecta > Mantodea > Mantidae > Deroplatys > Deroplatys truncata. The sequence goes on along the minus strand of CM060985.1, from coordinate 152,402,478 downwards.
CAAACCAACTTCTTCAAATTGGCGCCCAAAACGTGGGGCTAATTCAACACCTATCTCAACCTGGAGGATGTGGAGTTTCCGGAGCGAACTGTTTAAAAAAGATATTCTACTCCGAGATTTAAGTATGTTCCCGAAACTTCAGCTTCTAACCAACCTTACACCTGGCTGGAAGCCCGAGAAAATCTAAGAGTATTCAGAGCCCAAGAAAGCTTCACCTCGTAGCAATTCGGAATACAGAGGTATACGTTATCTCATCTTTTAGCTGAAGTGTTTCTCTATAAATTGAATTTATGGCAATTTTACTGTACTCTAAGTTACATGGTTTTTTCTTTGCAAATACCAGGTGATCCAACTGTCCGTATTTCACGTGTGTGGTTATCCCTTCGTGCGTTAAAAGAGTTACAGAACTCAACGGGGCAATTCCAGATCAGTGGGGAACTGGCACAATAGCATGGGCGTCCTTCGTTCTACTCCTCTTGAAGACGATTAATGGATTGTCCTCATTGAGAGGCAGTTCCCAAGCTTGCACTTGGGTGTACAGTCAATAATGATAGACAAGAACAGTGCAAAGAAACCGAAAAGGCCTTAGAGTGTTCTCCACTTCAGTTACAGAGACTTTACTTTTCGAGGGAAATATTTCACTTTTTAAATTGAAAAATAAATAAAATGTCTTTATCTGACCTATCATTATCCATCCATAGCGATTTTTTAAATTGTGTTTACGCTATTGTTGTTTAATAATAGGGGTTCTGCATATTGTAGAGCCACCGTAAAGGAAATCATGCAAACATGAGCGCAAGTAATAGTATCATTGGCATTTGTTTACATATTATGATTATTAATATTATTACTATTGTTGTTATTAGTATGATTATGATTATTGTTATGATTATTGCTTTCTCTACTGCGTATAATAAATACAGAAGTATTGCATTCTATCAAAAATTCGATATCGAGATTTCACCGGAAATACATGTTTTAGGTGCCCTGAATCCAAATAGAGCATTTTTGGAAGCATGTCCGTGTGCGTGTGTGTCTGTCTGTCTGTCTGTGAATAGCATAACTCAAAAACGAAAAGTGTGTTAAATACCAAACTTGGTATTTGAGTTTAGTATCCTCCAAGGATGCGACACGCAGATGTTCAAGAAAATTCTCCCACCCCAGACTATGCTTTCCATGGAACATTTTTCGAAAATTTTGATTTTCTCAAAAATGGTTCAGATGATTTTGATTGAAATATCAAATGTTTAAGATATTTTTATGTCAAATGAAATGTATATCTTGTACATCTTCATTCTGGATGACTTTTTCATAACTGGTAAACCGTAAGAGATGGACAAAATTTTACTACACAAAAATGTATATCTCGTTAAAACACACAATTTATGTCAGGTACATTTTCTTTGTCCAGGGAACCATTTCCGAGATATTCCTGGTTGTTTGTTTGAATTTTCCAATACCTTATGCTTATTCTCAAATGCGAATCCTTATTCGTTTTTTATGTCCTCGACATGCAAAGAGAATGGAATGCTGTACATAGCAACCAGCTCTTAAGAGATTTTACTATTTTCTTTGCACGTACAAGAAAATTGACAGTACGATAATTTCTGCAAATTTTATCTCACGAACATGAAGTAGGTGGAGAATAAGCGTTTGTATAAATACGTTGTACAAAAGTAGGGGAAGTCACGCGAATGTAACACATCAGGTTATTATTATTATTATTATTATTATTGTTGTTGTTGTTATTAACTCTATAATGCGCATAGTCTGTAATATTAGAAAAGAACAGCGTAAACACAATTTACAAAGTAGCTGGGGACATCCAATTTTTGGACCAAAATAAGCGTCTACTTCCAAAATATCTGAAATAATAATCGACCCTTTAAGATACAATCAATTCAATTCTAACAGAAAGGGGCATGTGGCTAGGGAATATAGAGATGGAAATGATCATTAAGTGACGCTTTGGCAAACACGGGTGATCTGGGATCGAGACTCCAATGAGAGTAATATTGTTTGCATACGTAATCAGCCGGGACGTCTGTAGTTTACCAATAGGTGATTACGTTGCCGAAGTGTAGATAGACCATCCAGTTTTAGATGATGTTATGGTTGGAGCCCAATCGATGAATTAGGCCCTGTTTCTTATAACCTTGCCCCGCAGATATGTATTCTTCGCACGTCTTTCTGAGAGGCAGGTTTAAACCAAGGTATTCTCCCATTTACTTGTTGGTAAGAATTTACATGCATTCCAGATGCATTAAATCTGTTGCGTAATATATTTAATTCACTCTGTTATAAAATTTAAACTTGACAACTATCTTACAATATATTAAGGCAACTATTTTGTATCGCGCAACAACCCATTCCACGATAGCAGTCAATGAGGCATGACTAGTGGCCGTTAAAAGGTATGGGACAAAGTTATATGTAACAGACCTTAGTGCAAATTGCGTATTGTTTTATCAGGTCAGCAGAAAACAGTCAGGAGCAGGACGGCTACAGTCTTGTAAAAATCAGAATTTGAAAACAAATAAGCCAAAAAATATACTGGAAGACGGAATGATCTGTGCATCCGCGGCATTTCTCATAATTTGGAAGTTTTAGGTGTAGCCTTAATTGATACAGGTGCACACTATAGCAATTTAAAGAGAGTTCACTGTTTGGAAAATTTGTTAAAGATGATGAGGCAGTAATTCAAGGAATTTTTATAGTAAAACTAAGACTGGAGTATAAGAGCGTCTTAAAGTTGAAAAAAAACTTGGAACCAGCTAGCTCAGAATTGTGTGTTATAGAGCAATTATCAACAGATCTAGATTTTATTCTAGCACAGGATAGGTTTAGTAACAAAATTGTGATACCTCCATTTAGCAAGAAATTAGTTCCCCTGTAGAGAGAAAGGAATTAGATTAATTGAACAGAACAGCAGATGTTGCAACCAGGAGTTTCTTGTACTGCTGACTTGACACAGTGTGATAAAACCTTCCCTTGCTTGTTCGTTAATTTAACTCCTGAAGATGTAGCAGTTCAAGCAAGACCGAAGTTAAAGAAACTTTCATCACAACCCATTGCCATCCGTTTGAACGCAACATTTAAGAGCTTAAACAGAAAATTTTGGGTTGTCACATATACCATTCGTTCGATTTGTAGCCGGGCCGAAGATCGCGTATATACTTACACTGCAGTGCCCTTGGTATTTTTCCACTGAGCATTAGTGCGAATGATCCCCATAAGACTACGTTTATCAGCTGTGTTACACTGCGTGATTTCCTGTAACCAGTTCGATCTGTAAAGATTGTTTTGCTCCTTGAGCATCTCAAAGGTGAAAGCTTGTTCAAGATATCTGTTATGTTGGAATTTGAGACAGAATGTGCCCGAAGTAGTTCTATTATATGCTCAATTTTTCAGTGTATAGTTTGATATGTAAGTGATATATGTGTAAAATGTGAAAACCATGTAAATAGTAATTTTGTGTATAATGTAATATTTTTCGTGTACATAATGTTCCTGTTTAACTAAGTTTAGAACGTCTTGAAATCTGCAGTGGGTTAGAAATATGCGGTTCACATGTGCAGCGTAACGGGATCTTTTGTGTTAGTCTAGGGTAAGGTTTTATGACTATTTGTTTCCGCTCCGGAAGTATGGAGCGAGGAAAATATAACACAGAACGGCAGTTTACCAAGAGAAGCCCGGGAAAAAGGTCACACGATATATACAAACTGACCAAGAAGAAATCTGATACCAAAGTTTTAGGTGGGAGATTGTGTTCCTTAAATAGTCGAGATTCACCCCAAAATAAAAAAGTTCACAATTGACTTTCAGATTAAGCAGCTCACAGTTGACTTTTAGGTATGAACAGTTCGATACTCCGTCAAACGAAATTGGCGCGCAACAATGGTGATAAGTGAACAGGAACATTATGTAGCGTTAGAGTGAGGCAGTAACAATAAATAGCCTTAAACCTAACATTACAGTGAGTAGCAAATTCTCCTCTGAGCTCCTAGTACCACCACTGAGATCGACGAGCTTATTAACAATCATGATAGGCAGAGTCCGTGCAAACATCACCGCTGAGATCCAACTAGCCAGGGTAACAGCGAGAAGGACAAGACGAAGCCACGTCGGATGGAGAAAACAGGTACATTGAATTTTAGCATTACTTCTATCTCTACCACTACACCGCGTTCGATTCCAACCCGAGCGGGCATCGAACCCGGGACTGTCACCAACGGCGCAGTCTTTGAATCAGAGAGGGGTACCGACGCAAATTACTTGAGAGTATTCTTCTTATTGTTGCTGTTAGACTACTGAACTGCTTACCGAAAACTTCATGTTTGAACAAATAAGAAATATGACCTCTCAGGGAAGTGAGTGAAGGGATGTTCAGCTAAGTGTACTAAACCAATCAATAAAAAGGCATTGCTGTCAGTGTACTCTTTTAAATCGTGTTGTCTTACTTTGAGGCAACAACAATATCTATGCAAAGAAGCCTTTTATTTTACAAAAAAGAGCAATAAGAATATAAGAATATGTGGAGTATCGCCAAAACACATAGTAAACCACATTTTATTGAACCTGAAATCCTCGCTATTCCTTGTGTTTATTGAACAGTCTATTCTATATTAAAAAGAATCTACAATATTATAATTTGTGTGAAGCTTTCCATAATTACAATATTTATTTTAGTAAATGTAAGTATAATAAAACACAAAATAGCTTTGAAGTGGTATCTATTAAAATACTCAATAGTTTATCTTATAAAATAAAGTAACTTACAGATGACATTTTAAACGACAGACTTTAGTTATATTAAAGAGAAATCATCTCCGTAATGTTCAAGAATTTTATAAGATATAATTTTTGTAATATTTAACATTTAACTTTGCTATACATGTGTAAATATTTTAGCAATAACCATTCACTATTCCATCTATTCACTATGCATACGTAAAACCCGAATCATGTAGACAGATGTGTAGACGGTTTCAGGAGAAATTTCGGGTTATTCTTCCAGTTAGGATGTCTGTTGGATGTCTGGTTAATAAGTTTAGGAGAACGGGATCGCTAAATGCTAAACTTAAGGCAGTATAGGAACATATATTATGAGAATTACATAAGAAAAGCTTACGCTTGTGAACGCAAATTTCATTCGAATATTTCTGGAATGAATTAATATAGATGGAAATCACTTTCAACACAACATATAACAAGGTTAGTACTTATTATAGTGCGCATTATTATTACTGTTGAATTAATAACGCGGGAATTTTAGAACGGAAAACACCCCAGTGTATTAGACAGTGCACGGAGCACGATAAGCGCGATCCACGGCCCGAAAATAAAACGAACGCAATGTATTGGACATAGCAGCAGATACCAGTAAGCTTTCTGTTGTGTGTGTTGATATATTTAAGCTACGGGGTACAAATAAGGGCCCCAACTAGGTCTACGCAGTCCATTTACGCCCCATACATACATAAAGAACAAGCTATAGCTTAAACTAATTGCATATTAGCAGAGATACACAAGGAAGTACGAGATGTTACTCCTAGTCACACTAGTTGCAGTTTTCCACCGATAATATTTCCATAGAAAATTAATGCTGAGGTAAATGCAAAACATGCGCCATGTTCCCATAAGAACAACTTTCCTGTGCACAATTTTAAGGAATTTTGCATAAAATCATAAGAAGTGCATACTTTCTAACATAAATTTCGATGCAATCTAAAGATTAACGTAAAACGTCTTCATATATCTCTAATGGACTCTAAAAATATAAATGTTTTCTTTTATTAAAATCTGTACTTGCTGTATTTAAAATAACAGTGATTGCTATCTTGAAGGATCAATAGGAGATAGAAGATTAGTATACACACTTGATATATTAGTACTTGGAAAAGCTCGATGGAACATAATGAACAACAATTAAAACAGGTGCTTCTGAACTTTACATAGATTATCGTAAATACCAGATAAATGTGAATTATCAGTCATAATCTTTTAGGTGGTGTAGTTATTATAGAGGAGTAGTGAACCTTGATCCTAAGAAAGTAGTAGTGCCTTCGTTTTATACCAAGGCCACAATAGTCTTATATGTGTATCGGCGGAGGCGGCAGTGACCTCGGTATTATGCCACTCCGCATCAGCGGCGTAGGGCGTGTCATGGGTACATTAATCAACTGTGAGCTGTCTCAGTCGTTGCTTTGCCTTCGTATTGTGAAGTGTTTCGACAATACGTGTGTTGTGTGTGATTTCCCTAGGAATGTTATTCTCTTATCACTTGAGGCAGTATTTTATATCACAACACTGTGAATGCCAGAGTGATTGTAGTGTAAATTAACATTATTGTATGGCAATGATTTTAGATGTTTGTTAACTATAAGCATGGTTAGGAAATACGTTTACTCGGCCTCACTGAAACTGACAATAGGAATGGGTAACAATAAAGCTATGGGGTGAGTTGTTTATCAATTAGAAGAGACAAACAAATGACGTCAGGGTAGCGTGCCTTTCTTTAGAAATGGAGGGAATTTCTTCCCTAGAGCATATGTTTTAGTAATTATGATTGGCTAAAAAAATAGGCGCTAATGTTGGCGCGATTTATTAACCAATAGCAGCTCTATTATAATGTTTAGGAATATCGGGGTGAGGGAGTATAAATTCTTGAGCCAAAGGCAAGTATCGAGCTGTTATGCAGAATCATTCACAAGGTAAACGTCCCGCAGTTCTAAGAAATCTCTCTCGCGAGTTACACTCAGGCAGTTCTAAGGAAGCATTCACGAAGTACACGTTACACAATTCTACAGAATCTCTCGCGTCGTAAAGTTAGTTACAAAATGTGAAATACGCGAATTAATAGTGCGCGGCAAATAAGTGATTGTAGTTACATTCGAAAATATAACAGTTTCAGTCAGGCGTATATCAAGATTAAATATGTGAAATTAATTAAGTGTGACGCCAAAAAAGTGTAAAAACAAATTAGTTTAGCATTGTTATCTTTTAGAAAAAAACTCCTTTCCGTTTACATGCCCTGGTCAAGAGATATTTGCTCGACTGAGTAATAATAGATAGCCGGAGGACAAAGAACCCAAAATTCAAAATAGTAAAACAATAACAGGCGCTCAGCAAATAAGATAACACGAACAGGTTACTGCGACACAGGCTACGAAAATGCCTGCCAGCAAATTCACACTTGAACATGGTATTTTTATGTACGATACATACGTGAAAACTGAATCATGTAGACAGGTGTGTAGACAATTTCAGCAGCAATTTCTGGTTATCCAGTTCCGGGTAGACACTGCGAGATGTTTGGTCAATAAATTCAGAACAACGGGATTGCTAAACGCTAAAAAATAAAGTTTATAGAAAAAATCTGATGTGTTACACTCACATGACTTTCTCTACTCTTGTACAAACTATTTTTACAAACGCTTATTCTCCATATGCTTCATGTTAATGGAGATATCGAGATGTCAATCTTATTGATAATTTTCTTGTAGATGCAAGGGGAATATGGTAGGTTTTAAGCGATAGTCAAATATTTTAACGCTGGTTGCTATGTGGCGCATTCCATTCTCTTTGCATGTCCAGGACACAAAAAAAATGAATAACGAATTTGAGAAAAAGTATAAGTATTGGAAAATTTAAGGGAATAACAAGCAATATCTCGCAAACGGTTCACTCAACAAAAGAAATGTATATGACATAAATTGTGTATTTTAACGCGATCTACATTTTTTATGCAGTAAAATTTTGTCTATCTCTTATGGTTTACCAGTTATAAAAAAGTCGTTCATAATGAAGAATACTTTTGGAGACATTCCCAGAAAATTCGAGATATACATTTTATTTGTCATGACAATATCTTAAACATATGATATTTTAATCAAAGTCGTTACAGCCGTTTTTGAGAAAATTAAAATTTTCGAAAAATGTTCCATGTAAAGGGTAGTCTTGGGTGGGGGGATTTTCTTGAAAACCTTCGTGTCGCATCTCTGAAAGATACTGAACCTAAATACCAAGTTTGGTGTTTATCCGACTCTTCGTTTTTGAGTTATGCTGTTCACAGACACACAGACACACAGACACACAGACACACACACAGACACACAGACAGACACACACACGGACATGTTTCCAAAAATGCTTTTTTTGGATTCAGTGAGTCTTGAAACATGTATTTCCGGTGAAATTTCGGTATCGAAATTTTGGGTGGAATACAATACTTCCCCTACTTACTATACGTAGTAGAGAAAGTAAAAAATCGCTACACCATAGACGATTTTAAGGACAATATAAAAGCACAAATTATGAACATTACGCAATAAGAACTTATGCGAATGGTAATTTCATCCGAAGATGTCAAGAATGTCTTCGCGCAGATGGCCACTACTTTCAACAATGCTTATAGCAAGGTTAGTACTCATTACGTAGATATATGTTTCTATCACTCGTGAGTAAGTAAGGCGGGAACAAAAACACCGCAGCGTAGTAGACTGAGAGTGGAGAACGCATTCGCGCAATTCTTGGCCTTGGCATAAAACGAAGGATAAATTATAGCGTTGTGCAGAAAATGAACAAGAAGGTCTAGATAAGTTTAATATATTTGGTCCCATTGCAACCCTTCAAGGAGTAAAGAATTTGGTTAAAACTGTATTTTCCTCTATTTCAAAAAATAGCCAAATGGGAAGTTAGTGTGTGGACTATTCTTATGATCTTATTTTGGTGCCCAAAAGGTTCGGATGCACAGGAGATATAATACATAAGATAGAGAACAAGTTTACTCTAATGAAATTGCTTTATTCTGCCAGATGCAAAGGAAGGTAGCAAATTTAGTTGCCAGATGTTAACTTGATGTACTGGTTATTGGCCTTTCAACGTTGTATACGCAGATATTTCCGGAAGAAAATAAACAAGAGGACTTTTGAGGTGGAAACGTAGAAACAATGAACCGCACCGCTTAGTACTAGTCGGCCTCGTTATGAAGCTTGAACGAGGGCGCCACTGATATTGTTGACAATGCGTAACGTCATCAGGGCATGTAATCAGAGGGGACTGAGGGGCAAGGCTATAGGAGCATGTACACAAGACAAAAAATCTGATCTGTTACACTCACATGACTTTCTCTACTCTTGTACAAACTATTTTTACAAACGCTTATTCTTCATATGCTTCATGTTAATCAAGATATCGAGATGTTAATCTTATTGCTAATTTTCTTGTAGGTGCAAGGGCTTTAAGCGAGAGTCAAATCTTTTAAGCGCTGGTTCCTAAGTGGCGCATTCTATTCTCTTTGTATGTCCAGGACATAAAGAAAAATGAACAGCGAATTCCCACTTGAGAACAAGTGTTGGGAAATTTAAGGGAATAAGAAGCAATATCTCGAAAATGGGTCATTCAATAAAAAAATGTGTATGACATAAATTGTGTATTTTAACGCGATCTACATTTTTCTGTAGTAAAACTTTGTCCATCTCTTATGGTTTACCAGTTATGCAAAAGTCGTTCACAATGAAGAATACTTTTGGAGACATTCCCAGGAAATTCAAGATATACATTTTATTTGTCATAAAAATATCTTAAACATATGATATTTTAATCAAAATCGTTAGAGCCATTTTTGAGAAAATTAAAATTTTCGAAAAATCTTCAATGTAAAGGGTACTCTGGGGTGGGAGGATTTTCTTGAAAACCTTCGTGTCGCATCCTTGGAAGATACTGAACCTAAATACCAAGTTTGGTGTTTATCCGACTGTTCGTTTCTGAGTTATGCTGTTCACAGACACACACAGACAGACACACAGACAGACAGACACACACACACAGACACACACACGGACATGTTTCCAAAAATGCTTTTTTTGGATTCAGGGGGTCTCAAAACATGTATTTCCGGTGAAATCTCGGTATCGAAATTTTGGTTGGAATACAATACTTCCCCTACTTACTATATGTAGTAGAGAAAGTAAAAATGGAAAGTTCATGGCGGTTTGACTTCACATGAAATGTCCCAGGAGCGAGTAGTGTTTCACTGCCTATTTTTAAATATGTGGAGGACCTGGGTCTTAGTTATTTGATTTGCCACGCACTGAATAGGTAGAGAAGGTATTGCAATCGAGTCAAAAATTCGATACCGAGATTTCATCGAAACTACGAGTGCTGAGGTCACAAATAAAAAAATTAAAAAAATTAGAAAAACGTCCGTGTTTGTGTCTGGATGTGTTCTGTGAGGAGCATAACTCAGAAACTTAAATACAAAATTTGGTATTTAAGCTCACAATCTTCCAAAGATCGGCCACGAAGATTTTAAATAAAATCTCTTAGCCGAAACTACCCTTTATATGGAAAATTTTACGAAACATTTTATTTTCTGAAAAATGGGTATGACGACTTTAATTAAAATAGCATATAATAAAAATATTTTTGCAGCACAATTAAAATGCATTTCTTGAAGAAGATATTGTGTTTACGTTGTTTGCTGCTAAGTATGAAAAGCCGATTTGAAATAGTTTGTATTGAAGGAGTTGTATTATATTTCAACTGTTGGGAACCAAGCTTGTAATAATTGCAACCGCACCTATATTAAACAGTTTCCTGTAGCCTTCGCTTCAAATGTACTTTCAGGTGGCCTTTGCCACAAGTTTAAAAAATATTAACTTTGTAATTAAACTGGTTCTTTAAATATTTAATATTTACGTTTGCCTCGGCTGCGTCAGTATTATTTTAGAGTCATGAATATCTCGGCAGGGCGTGATGCGTCAAGAATGTAGGCTTACACAGATTTTACGTTTTAATTTAGTCCTTTTTATTAATTAATTACACTTCTTACCCCGTAAATCTATTTTTCGTCTAACACGAATATATATTAAATCTCTCGAGGACGTATTTTGCACCCGGTTACTATCATGTCTACAGGCAACTGACTAGATTTCTACCTTCTAAACTTGTAAATTTCTGTATTTCAAGTGTTTTATTGGCTATTTTTACTCCAATAGAACATCTGCATTTAACTAAAGCTTCTTCTGGTTGTTGATTGATTATTTTTATAAACTGTCGCTAAAATTACATTAATGCTTCCAAGAATCACAAGTAACATTTAAACTCTCAAACTAATTATTGCCTCAACGTTACCTCATTGTTAGCAACGTTTAACTTATTATTCTCACAGCTCTTACATTATTAAACTACGTAATGCACTCACATAACATTATTGAACATGTTTACAATAATATAAGCATATGCAGTGACTGTTACATACATTTTACAAATTATTATATACACATATTGCTTCAAGGCGGGCTGTTATTGAATTTACATATGATATAATTTGACTGAAATAATTTAAGTATTAAAAATACTGCCTCAATCTTGAATTTTCGAGAATAGCTTCGGAAGTATAGTCTTCTTCAGTCGGAAGGAAATTGACATAATTTTGTATAGCTGGTAAACGTTGAGCGATAGACGAAAAAGGAATGCACAAAAAATGCAGGTCTTTTCAAAATACACACTTTTTTTTGTTTTCTATACTCGAAAATTTGATATGGAGATTTCACCGGAAATACATGTTTTGAGGTGCTGTGAATCCAAATAAATCATTTCTATTTTCTCTACTACGTATAGAAGTAGGAGAAGTATTGCATTCCGCATAAAAATAGGATACCGGGATTTCACCGAAATGCATGTTTTGAGGTCCTGTTAATCCCAATTAAGCTTTTTTGGAAATATGAACGTATGTGTGTGTGTGTTATCTGCATGTCAGAATTTGAACAGCATAACTGAAAAACTAAAAGTTGGATAAATACCAAACTTGGTATTTGAATATATTATCTTCCCGGGATGCGACATGTAGATTTTCAAGAAAATCCCCCATTCCAGGTTACCTTTTACATAGATCATTTTTCGAAAATTTTTATTTTCTCAAAAATGTTGGTAATGATTTTGAATAAAATAGAAGTTTAAGGTATTCTTATGGCAAATCAAATGTATATGTTGAATTTTCTGGGAATGTCGCCAAAGGTCCTCTTCATTCTGAATGACTTTCGCATAACTGGTAAACCGTAAGAGATAGAGAGAATTTTACTACACAAGAGATATAGTTTACTACACACAACCTATGTCATATACATTTTTTTGCCTAGTGAGCCATTTCTGAAACATTACGTGTTACTTGTGTGAATTTTCCAATTCTTATACTTTTTCTCAAATGGGAATTCGTTATTCCCTGGGAATGCTAAGAGAATGGAATGGTCCATTTATCAACCAGAACTTAAAAATCTGACTATCTCTTAAAGCTTACCACATTCTCCTTGCACCTATAAGAAAAGTAGCAATAAAATAATTTGTGCAAATCTTTAACATGAAGTAGATGGAGAATAGGTAAATGTTGGTAAAAATTTTTTGTACATGAGTGGAGAATGACATGTGAGTGCAACACATCAGATTTTTTTCAAATAACTATTTTCTGGCATAAGCTCTTTCCGATATATCCACTATTAATTGTTCGCTTTCTTCAATTCTTTGTTGTTTGAGAGTTCTGTCGGCATCCCCATACTTTCGCGATGGTATGGAACAGTATGGAATTTTAAGACCAGCATTGTAGTGGCGGAAAATAGCGACCGGTGGATTGTACAATTAAATAAATCTCCTTGACATTCACATTGTACCAGTTAAATTGGCATTTTAATTATTCATTCGTAACTGACAATACTATTTTACGTAGTTAAAATACATGTTATTTCCGCCTTAAGTGCTGTGTATAGAGATTCCCAGCACAAGTCATTGTTAATGGTTAATGAGGACTTCCGTTTTCTTCCCCAAAAGGCGGAAGTGATGTCACATACAGCGTTCAGAAAATGAGGTCGGAGTTGCCCGAACATCCACATAGCGTTCAGTTTTTAACCATCTGTCTATTGCTGTTCCCTTGTATCTATAACGAATTGTGTAACTTAACTATTTCTGCAAAGGTTTATCTCGATTAAAATGAAGTAGATGGAAAAAAATCTGATGTGTTAAACTTACATGTCTTTCTCTATTCTTGTAAAACTATTTTTACAAACGCTTCTTGTGCATCGACCTTACGTTAATGGAGATAAAATTTGCAGAAACTATCTTATTGCTGATTTTCTTGTAAGTACAAAGGGCTTTAAGCGATAATGAAATATTTTAACGCTGGTTGCGATATGGAGCATTTTATTTTCTTTGCATGTTCAGGACATAAAAAACGAATAACGAATCCCCATTTGAAAATTATAGGCATTGGAAAATTCAAAAAAAAAAAAAAAAATAAGAAGGAATATCTCGGAAGTGAGTCCCTCGACTAAAAAAATGTATATGACATAAATTGTGTGATGTAACGAGCTCTAAATCTTTTGTGAATTTTGTCTGTCTCTTACGGTTTACCAGTTACACGAAAGCCATTCGGAAAGAAGAGGACTTTTGGGGACATTCCCGAAAAATTCAAGATATACATTTTATTTTTCATGAAAATATCTTAAATGTAGGATATTTTAATCAAAATCGTTAGTCACTTTTGAGAAAATCAGTATTTTCGAAAAATGTTCCACGTAAAGGGTAGTCTAGATTGGGGGATATTCTTTTAATTCCAAGTACGGTATTTATCCGGCACACACACGGACCTTTTTCTAAAAGTGATTTTTTTTTTGGATTCAGGGTACCTGAAATCATGTATTTCCGGTGAATCGGTATCAATTTTTGGGTGGAATGGAATACTTCCCGTAGTTAATATACGTAGTATAGTAAATGAAAGACGATAGAGAAGGTAATGGCAGAATTCGATAAATTTAATCTGTTCAGCATTGGTAAAATGCATTTTTCAACTGTTGGGATTGTAATGAAAGGAAGAAGAATGCCAATTTTTATTGAAGATCCATCAGCCAACGCTTGGGTCTTGGAACGAAGGGATTATTACCAGCTCGGAATGGCGTGATAGGTTGAAAATGACAGCTGTGGTGATTCCAGCACGTTCCGGAACCTTCTAAAGGTACAAGACACTGCAGTGAGACAGAAACCTACATGTACTCGGAAACCTCCCTCAGGGAGAGCTGCTACAAATAGTGTCACAACACTGTAAGAACATTGCTCGCCATTGCATAACATAACACAGGACTGAAATTTAATGAAGAAGTATACTGGGTTGCTGACTGCGGCAGTAACCGTTGTATTGATGTAAAGGAAAGATGGATCAACCGAGGTCCTAGACCCTACAATCAGGCTTGAAACGTCCTTAAGCCAGGGGAATTGATTAAAAAAGAAGATCATAATATACAGTTTTGTATATCGTCGTGACAGTCCCCCACTTGTAACGGGAAACGGTCGTTGGGCGACTTGTGTAGCTGGAAATCGATGATCTTTGGGTCGTCGTTGCCTGTTGCAGTGTTCTTCTTCCTCGACTATTGGTGCTCGTCGGTTGTTGAGTATTCCATTCCTAGCTATATTTAATTATTGAATCTCAGATTCTAGTGGGTGAGGCAAGTTAAAAATACACTGCAAGTTTCCCTTAATCAATGAAGTTTATTTCACACTTTGAATTGTTATGGGCGGCTAGCTTATCCCATTATTAGAATAACAATCCCACCACTTTAAGTTAGTCAGGAGCCTAGTTATATACACACGCGCCCCACCTTGTGCACGCACGTGCATCTGTAGCACCTCGTGTCCACGTGACTTCCTGATGAGATAGATTTAGAATAAGAGCGGGCTTTGAGGCTTTGTCTGCCCTTATATACGGGAGTCCAGTGACGCTCCTCTCCGCGTTTGAAGATGTAACAACGTTTCCTATTGGCCCTCAGGCCGCGTTACCCTGACATGTATGAGAATGTGTGACTTCAAATCCGTGCGCTTGGACGCCATCATGTAGCGTTGTACCGTTCGGTGACAGGTACGGTCTTTATGATTTCTTGGAATTCTTGCTAGCTCGCCCGTGTCTTACAATCAGCTCTGACAAATGTTAGATGTTGAATATTTTAACATGTTAGTGAATTAAATTATTACTGTACAATTCTTACATGTATGGTTCCCCTATATATGTACAATTCCTTTATATATGTATAATATATCCCCTTTCACACTCCTAAAGTATATATATATGCGCAATAGCACTGACCAGTCCACTTGCATAATATGAGAGGTGGGGTCAGTGTTCCAACTGCTGCTAGCTTAAATGTAAGGTAACCTTACACATCTGTTTACAATGTGCCTCCGAGTTCTGATTTCACTTGCTCCCCACCGCTCTCACCTCTACTCCTCATTTCTCCTCTCTTGCGCATATGGACTGTCACGACATTTTACACAAGCTCTATGAACCGCCAATTCTATTCTCATGTCCTCATAGAACATCTATAACACAGTGATCGCAGACTTTTTTTTGTTTTTTAAGCCAAGAGTACAGTTCCAAAATCATTTGCATAATGTAGACAAAAATACAAAATACCCAAGCAGCTACTGGACGACTTTGTCCTAACTGTAATGAAATAATCCATGACTACTTACCGAAAACACTTTAGTAAGCACAGTATATATAAATAAGTTCGGTCTACTGATATATGTTATATTCCAACATTCAACAGTATAAATTTTGTCAGAATTCACAAATAATTACCTAATATTTAATTATTTTAGTCATTGGACGATACTACTATTTCTGGATACTCGATACCGATTATGATTTTCAAGCACCGATATTCGAGACTCGATACTTGTACTCACTTTATAAAAAAACAATAAACACAATATAGGATTTTCGCTGAATTATCTTCCTATTAGTAATAAAAAATGTAATGAATTTTGTCTTGTATTTTGTCCAAAATTGTTCCTGTTTGACATTCTCCAATTGGCAGCTATTTGCTTTACGATAATAACACATATGTATTTTTTTAATTCAGTAATAATTAAATAGTCGGAAACATAGTAAGTTTGTTGATTAAACGTCTCTACTACCATACATTACCACATACATGTTTAGTTCAAAGGCCAATTATACACAGAATTTTGAAGAAAAAACTCTACTCTTATACAAACTATTTTTACAATCTCTTGTTCTCCATCTATTTCATATTAATTGAGATAAACATTTGCAGAAACGATCTTTTGACATGCAAAGAGAATTACATTTTACACATAGTGACCAGTTCTAAAAATATTTGACTATCGCTTAAGGCCTACTATGTTCCCCTTGTTTTGTATTTGCAACGGCAATATAAAAATACAGTAGCCTTTATGCATAGACATACCTCTTAATAGCTGGTTGCTATACGCAGCACCATTATCTTTGCCACAGATTAAACTTTTTGCATATCCAAGATAAAAAAATTAATAACAAATTCCCATTTGAGAAAATAAGTATTGAAAAATTTCAGGAAATACCAAGCAATATCTCGAAAATGGTTTACTCAACAAAAAAGGTATATGACATAAATTGTGTATTTTAACGCGATATACATTTTTTGTCTAGTAAAATTTGTCTATCCCTTATGGTTTACCAGTTATGCAAAAGTCGTTCTCAATGAAGAATACTTTTGGAGACATTCCCAGAAAATTCAAGATAAACATTTTATTTGTCATGAAAACATCTTAAACATATGATACTTTAATCAAAATCGTTATAGCCATTTTTGAGAAAATTAAAATTTTCGAAACATGTTCCATGTAAAGGGTAATCTGCTGTGGGGAGTTTCTTAAAAACGTTCGTGTCTCATCTCTGGAAGATACTGAACCTAAATACCGAGTTTGGTGTTTATACGACTGTTCGTTTCTGAGTTATACTGTTCACAAACACACACACCGACATGTCTCCAAAAATGCTTTTTTTTTGGATTCAGGGGGTCTCAAAACTTGTATTTCCGGTGAAATCTCGGTATCGAATTTTTGGGTGGAATACAATACTTCCCCTACTTACTATACGTAGTAGTGAAAGTAAAAATCAAGGATGTATTATATGAAATGCAGAGATATAAAGAATCAAAGATTTTTGTATAAGAACACGAGCATTCATGAAAGAACAAATATTTCCATGTCCTGTATTGTTTCACGTCAAAAGTTCCGATTTGCTTTGCTGGATTCATAGATTTTGGTCACCGTAGCAGGTAGATGTAGCTGTTGAGAGTGAGTCACCAAGCCAGGCTATTGCAGAGACGTGATTTGGTACGTCAGCTAAATCACTTTAATTCACATCTTAGTTAACCCTGCATAATACATGGGTACCCATACTGCCCTCATACTGTCTTGCGTATTTTTATTTATACATAAATATTCTGTGGAATGTTGCATTCACGGCAATCAAGGTATATTAAGAACTATAGTCCAGCAACTCTTTGGGGACATGTGGGTGGCAATAACGTGAAGCCTCGACTTATTTATTTCTCTAACTAGCATAAAGTTGAACACAACTACTTTCAGTAATGCAAGACAAAAATTCAACGGTTTCGAAGGTTTATCTCAAACTATTATTTCCTTCGATACCACCGAGTATCGAGAGTATCAAGGTATCGACGGTATCGAAGTCCCATCTCTAAATTATTTATATTTTAACACTTATTTCTTTTTGTAATTTAAAGCATTAATCTGTTAGCTATTTTGTGTCACATGGCAAACCATTATATGGTCATACTTGTAATAAATAAATAATAAAAGTGTAATTAGGCTTTAATTATTTATAATGTAGTAATAAGGAACGTATGAGTAATTGTTTTGAAAATAATAATGTGTAAGGTAAGATGGTAAGAAACACAGGATCATTCAAAATACATTTACAAAGTTTGGGGGCGGGTATCTTACACTGAAACTAGAAAATGGTCTATACAAGTGTGTGTCCCAAATCTTTCGTTTTCTGTTTATTAAGGTTCAAACTGTTACTATTGAAAGAACATTTTAAAGTGATACATTAATCTGTTTTTGACATCCACATTGTCAACTTGTTAGGAAGTGCTCAATACATGAACTCGTATCAAATGTCCTCCTTTGGGTATACATACGCATGCACTCGTCGAATCATGGACTGTCGCACCCTGTCAAATACCCCCTGATGGTATCACAGACTACCATGACACGTCGAAAGAGCTTTTTCATCCTGGTTATCTGTTGCATAAATCAATTGGTTATTGTGCCTCAAGAGATATATATCGAAAGAATTGCGGTTGGGGGAACTTGCAGGCCATAGAACTGGTTCTCCTCTAGCTATCCATACCAGTGAGTACATCTCGAACAATGCGTCTAAAATGTGCAGGTGCAAAAACAACAAGTTTCTTCTTATTTGAACGTAATAATAAACTAAAAACGCGAAAAAGAAACAAAGGATTTTGGGAAATATTTAATTTGAAACTTTATTCTCATTTTGGTGTAAGGAATCCGTTCCCAAACTTTGTAAACGATTTCAGAACCACCCTGTATAATCAGCGTAAAATTTACATATGTATTATTTAATAATGTCTGGAGATATCGATGTGCATATGAGTTTAGAATTCTGGGGAACCACCGTTTTGGGCATACATCTTGCGATGTTCTATGCTAGTTTTACCCGGTGTTTCACGCGTTCGGCTTTCTAAAGCTGATCGACATTTAAACATTCGAAAATAAACCCTGGAATTTGAATCTGAACCTATAGAGAGGAAACTATCATTTAGTTTTTAAATATTTGTTTTTCTTTCTTTTTTTTTACTTTTCTCTACTGCGTATAGTAAGTAGGAGAAGTACTGCAGTCATCCAAAAATTTCATACCGAGATTTCACCGGAAATACATGTTTTCAGGCCCCCTGAATTCAAATAAAGCATTTTTTAAAACATGTCCGTGTGTGTGTTTAACTTAACTTGGTACTTGAGTTTAGTATCATCCCAGGATGCGACACGAAGATCTTCAAGAAAATCCCCCTACAGCCAATTGCCCATTACATGGAACATTTTGAAATTTTTGATTTTCTAAAACATGACGCTAATGATTGTCATTAAAATATCGTATATTAAATATATTTACATGACAAATAAAATGCATATCTTCAAATTTCCTAGAACAGCCTAGGAAATCCTCTTCATTCGGAAGGAATTTTGTATAATCATGTATAACTTGTAAACGTTAAGCTATAAAGCATAAGCCGTTTCTGAGATATTCGCTATTAAATGTTCGAATTGTTTAATTCTTGTCATTCTTTTAAAGTCCCTTGATATTCAGTTGTTTTTCGCAATTGCATGTAAGCAGTATAGAATTTTAAGGCCAGCATATAGCATCCACTTCTTAAACATTTGACTATCGCTGTTCCCTTTATATGTATAAATAAATGTGCAATGTAGCTATTTTTTCAAAGGCTTATTTGGATTAAATGTGCTATATAGAGAAATAAGTTTTAGCAAGAATAGTTTGTATACCCACTAATAAAGATAGAGGGTAGAGAAAGTCATATGGATGTATCACATCCGATTTTCTTATTTTAATATTCATCTCTTCCTTCTTGGGCCATTATCCTATTAGTTGCCTTGGTTAAATATATATCTCGTTAATCCTCTTATTTACTGGAGTTAGTCTAGTTATTTCTAACGTACCCAATCACCTCCTTGCTCTCCATGAGGAATTTAACAGGATCCCTATGGTCCCTACTTCAGAATATACTTTTTCACAGCAAAACAAAATATAATTTTAATGTTTGCAAATTTTACTTGTTACATATATTCCATAAAATCTCATTTATTGAACATACTGCTTTTACTTTCTATATCCGTACACTATCGGGAATAAAAGTGGTCCATTCCCCTAGAACGCCATAGAGTTTTCCTCTACGTAAAGTTCCAACCTTCAGGTAACCAAATTTGACTCCACCCGCCGGTATTAATTCTCTACGTGACTGGCCTGCAAAACATTTCGGGGCATACAAACCAACCAATAAACGATATTTATTATGTGAAATGAAAGAATGTTCGGATGCCGTCTCTATGAAAGCGTTTCACTACGATTGGCAAACAAGAAAAGGCTAAACCAATTACAATATATGGAATTAATTGTTCTTTCACACAAGCCGTGTGTTGGACAGGGTTGGAAAGGTAGAATCAGATGACTGAAAAACTCAATGCCATAGCCGGGATTTGAACCACGGATCTCCCGGTCTCCGTGGTTAGAGCAACCGGACGGAGACCGGGAGATCCGTGGTTCAAATCCCGGCTATGGCATTGAATTTTTCAGTCATCTGATTCTACCTTTCCAATTACAATATAGTTCGGCCTTCTAGCGGACGGAGTGAAGAATTTTTTGCAGTGAGATTAAACTGAACGACTGCAATGATAATTAAAATGTGAGAGCTTTTATTAGCGACATGGGGCAAGGTTAATGTTTTTGCTACTATTAAACTGCAAAAAGAAAACCGACATTCAGCAAACTGTAGGTAGCATGAAAATATAAGTTTTAAGTTGTAATGTTACTCTTCAGCCATACTTTAGAGGAGATAAAGTCCCTGCCAATACAGTGGCTAGGATTATGCTCGAAAAACAGATCTCGCTGGCAGAGGGTGGGGTTAGATATTGTCAGTATGAACTTAAAGAGCTCCGTTCCAATCTATGCACGCCAGTATACATAGTAAGCAGGAATACCACTATTTCACAGAAAATAAATGTTTTGAGGCCCCTGAAACAAAACAAAAACAGTTTTTAAAAAGGTCTGTGTGCATGTGCATGTGTGTGTGTGTGAGCAGCGGAACTGCAAAAGGAAAAGTCGAAAAAATACCAAAATTTATATTTAAGTTCAGTATCTTACAGAGATGTGAGATTTTCAAAAAATCCCTATCACAATTACCCTTCACGTTGAACATTTTTCGAAATTTTTGATTTTATAAAACATAACTCTTATGGTTTTAATTAAAAAAACTGTACATTAAAGATATTTATGACCAATAAATCGTATAACTTAAATTTTCCGGGAATAGCCTGTGAAAACCTCTTCATTAGGAAGGAATTTTGTATAATCTTGTATAAAAGATAAACGTTAAGCGATATACAAAAAACCTACTACACAAAACACATAGATCCTTTAAAACACAAAAATGTATTTCGTATAACTTCTTTTTCAGCATAAGCCATTTCTGAGGTATACGTTATTAATGGTTCGAAATGTTCATATAGCATAATATAGCGTCCAGTTTTTAAACGTTTGACTATCGTTGTTTGCTTTATATCTATAACGAAATGTATAATGTAGCCATTTCTACAAACGTTTCCTCGATTAAAATAAAGTAGATAGTAAAATAAGCTTTAGTAAGAATAGTTTTATACCCATAGTAAACGATAGAGGGTAGGGAAAGCCGTAACAATGTAATATATCGTATTTTTCCCTACACAAGTGAAAGCTGCAGTAGGGTCATCATTGAACTGAAACTTAAATAAACATATAAACATTTTCACATATAAAATTTAGCAATTGCATTGTTAAATTATGAAATCGAAGCCTATCAATCAGTTTCGGATACACTTTTGTTGGTTAGTAGGTATTAATGTTTTGTGAGAGTTAAGCGGTTACATGTATTGCTTTCCTTCGCCATTCGAACACTCTGTGTTTTAAAACATCCCTCACTTTAAGAGTTTTTACTACCCAGTCACTGGTAAGTACGTACCTTTGGCATACGTCTTGTGAAAGGCCTCTTGGGTTTTACCATCTTAAAACCATAGGTGACAAACTCATTCAATGCCACATGTGCTTTCGTTAAGAATTAATGATTTACACTAAACTGTGAAATCTAACAAAAGAGTGGGAAAATTTAAAATATGAATTTCTAAACTCTAACGAAATACACCCTTTTTTCAGTAGGAGAATTTGAAAAACCAATTAAAATCTATAAATAGAAAAGTGAATATATTTTAATAGGCACGCGGTTTTCCCCAAAATGTTTGTTCAGCATTTTTCCGTGATCAAAATGCTCCGGACGATGAAATGTTTTACTAATTTCTTTTAGCATTTTTCACTACCTCTCAAAAGCGTTTTAAAGAAAATGACCGTATACTGTTTTAAACTAATGCTCTTACTTTGAGAAACAAATGACCAATTTTAGAACAAACTATACAGTTGAAAGAGTAAACATTTTTTGTACAATAATCATGGATTAGTATACAAATTTTGAAACAGATATTTTTGAAATCTCATTAACTGTGTTTTCAAAACTTCTATGTATAGTTCCGCAAACTACCTGGAATTAATTTATTTTAGGATCAATATCCCTTTCTACATTAAAGCTGATTCTAGAACTTAATTATTTGAAATTTGTTACCTGTTCTAGACTTTGACATTCTAGAACAGTTTTAGATGACGCTAAACGTTTGCCTCTAAAGACTATAATATTTGTTTTTGTTATTTATATCCTAAAATTGTATAATTGAAATTATTTGTTTAACTCATACAAGGATATTCATTTTGCTGAATTATGATTAGATCGTCTACAAACAAGGTTATTTATACATGTTTTATTATCAAGTCTTATTTCTAGTTTACTAAAAGTGACCATTTATATAATGTCGTATAATGTCCCGCTACACACACTCCACTTGATACCCTTGAAGTACTGGAGCAGAGAATTGTACGTGTTTGTCAAGAATTCAATGATGATCCAGGGGTGTTTGAAAGAATTCGAAACTCCCTGCAGAGACGAGTGCAGTATTGCATCTAGATACAAGGGCGACACTTTGAAGACCTCCTTTAACAGGGAAGAGTGTACAGTGTTAATAACATGTAACACACTAAAGTAGGATTGTGTAGCATGTTAAGTTAAGCTATTAGTGAACCATAGGCAAATTAAAATGACACTTATGAATCGCAGAGTCTACTTTTCAAATTCATTTGTACTAATCAGGACGATATTGCTTAATGAAGTCAGTGATGGTTGTAATCACACATTTGCAATTATCTCGCACATGGCTCGTTTGCGGACTCATGTTTACTGAAAGGTTTTTGCTTCTACTATCGTATACCTTCAACCGTTTCAATTTGTGCCATTAATTATGATACACTCTGCATACATATCAAATAACCCAACAGCATCGCATTTCACGCCTTATTTCGTGCGTTAAAACAGTTGCAGAACTCAACGGGGCAATTCCAAGGTAATTGAGAACGATGAGCAGATTGGGCTCAGTGAGAGGCAGTTCCCAGACTTGTACTTGAGAGTACAGTCCGAGATGATAGACAAGAACAGTATATACAGATCAAAAAGGGTCAGGAAATGCTTTCCCCTTATTTTTAAGAAAATAAATCCACTTTGTATATTGGCAAACAAATAAAATGTCTTTATTTCACCTGTCAATATCCGGCCATTGTTATTTTTACTTTCTCTACTACGTATAGTAACTAGGAGAAGTATTGCATTCCACCCATTAAATTCGATACCACGATTTCACCAAAAATGTATCTTTTGAGGTACATTGAATGCATATAAAACATTTTTGGAAACATGTCTGTTTGTGTGTCTGTTTGTAAACATCATAACTCAGAAACGAACAGTGTGATAAACACCAAACTTGGTATTTAGGTTCAGTATCCTCCAGGGATGCGACACGAAGGTCTTCAAGAAAATCTTCCACCCCAGATTACTCTTTATATGGAACATTTTCGAAAATTTTAATTTTCTCAAAAATGGCTCTAACGATTTTGAAGACAATACCATACGTTTAAGACATTTTTAAGGCTAATGAATTGTATAACTCGAATTTTATGGGAATGTGTCCAAAAGTATACTTCACTGTGAACGACTGGTAAACCATAAGAGATAGACAAAATTTTTCTACACAAAAAATATAGATCGCGTTAAATTACGAAATTTATGCCATATACACATTTTTTTTGTTAAGTGAACCATTTTCGAAATATTGCTTGTTATTTCCTTAAATTTTCCAATGCTTATACTTTTTCTCAAATGGGAATTCGTTATTCATTTTTTGTCCTGGTAATGCAAAGAGAATGGAATGCGCCACATAGCAACCAGCTCTTAAAATATTTGACTATCGCTTAAAGCCTACCATATTCCCCTTGCACCTACAAGAAAAATAACAATAAGATAGTTTCTGCAGATGTGTATCTCGATTAACATGAAGTAATGGAGAATACGCGTTTGTAAAAATAGTTTGTACAAGAGTAGAGCAAGTCATGTGAGTGCAACACATCAGATTTTTAAATTGTGTTCTTGTCTAATATGTATTATAGAGCATAATTTTATTTTAGCCCCATTTATATGCCGCTTTTGTAATTTCAGGTTGTATCGGTGACTTTTTACCTTTGAAACAATAATTGGTCATCAGCAATAGTGATATCCACTCAATTTACAGTTGGGTGGTATTAACACTGGGTAATTACATAAAATTCACACACACGCACATACACACACGCACAATTACTCTCATTCACACCCCCAGACTCTAGAGAGGATGGGAAATAATTCTCACCCACCAACGGGGAATTGAATCCCGGATCCCTGGCTAGCATGTTAACCACCAAATCACAGAGGTAATATATATCGTAGTGTTAAATCAAAAGATTACAGTGCCATAACCAAAATCTTCCAAACATGAGAGCACGTAGTACTTCATTACCATCTTGTTCGCCTATTATTATTATTATTATTATTATTATTATTATTATTATTATTACTATTTATTAGTGGCGGTACTCACTATACGCATAACAGGGTAAATCAAAAGATTAAAGCGCCCTATCACGCGCTAGCTAAAGGTAAACGGAATAGGAAGCAAATTACTGCGAAGAGAGATCATAACTTTAGCAATCCAAAATACATTGTTGATGCTTTTACTAACTCTAATTTTGTTTTACTCAACGCGTTTTCACTGTCTTAATTAGGGCTACGGTCCTATTGTTTACTTCAAGGTACATTTGAACCCCTGGACGCTGGATTGGCCGAGGCTGCCCCTTACCTTGGCCACCAACATCTCCTGACCCTACCTCATTAGATTTCTTCTTTTGGATCCACATCAAGAATACTGTCTGTCAAACAATGCAGAGGTCTTAAGTGAAAGAATCATTGATACATACGCATCTGTCACGCTGGTGGTGGTACTCAGAAACGCCCATGTGGATACACAGGGGCTGTTGGATAATTGTACGAGTATCAATCAATATATGCAAAATTTTGAACACAATTTTATGAGTGAAGTCAGCGAAACAGTACCGTTAGATGATCATCATAATGATAACTATAATAATAATAATAATAAGTTAGTAATAATTGCAAGCGCATAAATGCCAGTGAAACAGTACATGCTCTAATATTTGCATAGTTTTCGTTATGGCGCTTTAACGATTTGATTTAGCTCTACAGTGTGTTGAGGCAGTGTTTTTAACACTAAAATGTTTTCAGTCTAATTATATAATATATAAATTTAATAACAGCCCACCTTAAAGCAATATGTGTTTGTAACAATATATAAAAATTGTATATTACAATCATTGTAAATGTTTATATTATTGTATACATGTGTAACAATGTTATGTGAATGTATTACGTAATTTAATAATGTAGGAGCTGTGGGAATAATAGGTTAAAAGTTGCGAACAATAAAGTAACCTTGAGACAATAATGAATTTGAAAGTTTAACAATACTACTTGTAATTCTTGGAAGCAATAATGTGATTTTTGTGACAGTTAAAAAAACAATAGCTAATCAACAACCAGAAAAACTTTAGTTAAATGAACGTATTCTATTGGATTAGGAATAGCCAATAACAGACTTAAAATACAGAAATTTACAAGTTTAGGCGGTTGAAATCAATTCAGCTGCCTGCAGACAGTGTTTGTAACCGGATGCGAGTTGTGTCCTCGAGAGATTTAATACGTATTCTTGTGAGACGAAAAAAGTTTCGTGTTAAAAAGTGCAAGTAATTAATTAAAGAATCTCACAGCTCTCTATATCAGTGAAGTGTTATTTAAATCGTGTCAAGCATTAATAAAAGAAGTAAAGTAAAATTATACTCTGTGTAAGCCTACGTTCTTGTCGCACCACAACCCTGCCAAGACATCCATATCTCTAACAATAATACTGACGCAGCTGAGGCAAACATAAATATATAATATTTAAGAAACAGTCAAATTACAAAGTTAAGATTTTTTTAAACCTGAGTGCAAGTAATTAATAAAAGAATCTCACAGCTCTCTATATCAGTGAAATGTTATTTAAATTGTGTCACGAATTAATAAAAAGGAGTGAATTAAAAATTCTTCAGCCGCACTACGCCCTGCTAAAGCATCCATGTCTCTAACAATAATACTGACGCAGCCGAGGCAAACATAAATATATAACGTTTAAAGAAACAGTCAAATTACAAAGTTGATATTTTTTAAACATTTTTGGGGGGAAGGCTACTGGAAACTTTTTACCATACTTGCGGTTGTAACCAACTTCAAGTTCGGTTCCCCAACATCAGAACTACAATACAACTCCTACTTCATATTGGCTCCCATATGTGGGGCAGAAACAAAACAATCTAGTTCAACGTATATTAAGCATTGCCCGGCTTGAACTGAACTGAAGGAACAAGAATAACTCGAACGCACAATCGTGCTAAGTTCAAGTACATGGTGCAATACTCTGACATTTGAAAATTCTTTCCTGCGAGTTACGTGTATATGTTTATATTGTAGCGAGCTGTTGACAACACGTGATCTAATCTGAAGTTACAGGATATGCAGAAGGTTGCACAGATTCTCTTCTCAAAAACGAAATCATGTTCTTTGCCACACACGATAAAAAGAGAAACAAATTTCGGTATAGTATATTGGTAAAATGCATAAAATACGAGGGCTGATCAATAAAGACTGAGACTAATTTTTTTCACAGATATTTATTACTCCATTTCAATGTTGACATGGTCTTTTTCAAAGTAGTCCTCTCCTATTTGAATGCACTTTTTATAACGTCTCTGCCAGTCCTCGAAGACATGGTACAGGTCATTCTTTGTCAGGTCTTTGAGAATCGCCTCACTTTCTTCAGTACTGCTTCAGTGCTCTCAAATCGAATGCCCCGGAGCTTTGCCTTTAGTGATGGGAATAAAAAGAAATCACAGGAGACAAGATTGGGGCTATAAGGCAGATGCGGCACACAGGTAATGTTGAATTTAGCCAAAAATTCCTGGACTTGATTTTCAACGTGAGGCCACACGTTGTTGTGATAAGTTCTGGATGTTTCCTTGCAATGTGCCTCCTCGGTGTAGCCAATACTGACGTGTAGTACGCTGCTGTAACAATGGTGTGAGTGGGAACAACAATCACAGCAGCTGTGTTGATGTTGACTTCAGTCATAGCAGAAGCCGAAGCACCAGGCCCACCTTGCTTAGCACAGAGGACTCGCTCTACTTTGAGGTCCTAGTAACCACCTAAATACTGTTGCATGAGGTAGTGTATCTTCACCGTATGCTTGCTTCAGCTTTTCCAAAGTTTCAGAGGCTGTATGATTTAAACGAAAACAAAATTTTATTCCTCCTCTTGTGTCACCTTCTTTTTGTGGTATGCGAAATTCAACTAGGGTCAACAATATACAGCATTACTACCAACCTACCGATACGATAGTGCTGCCGCCTATAGACATTATACATGAAAACCCGCTCTTTTCAAATATTCATGGTAGAGACAGGAAAGTCTCAAGAAAGCTACAGGAAAAAATCAATGTCAGTTTTTATTGATCAGCCCTCGTATGTACTGATAACTAAATTGTGCAAAATATTTAAATGCATATTTTTATTCTAAAAGTATGTATTTTTATGTGAAATAAAACTTTGTATATGTGAGAGGGGCAGCATATTCAAAATTCATGCTTAGTTTCGCGCTTGCAACCGCAAGTAGAAAAAATGTGTATTTACCTATAAATCCGTTCCCTACTTATCACTTTTCATTGTTGCCCATTCTCAAAACTTTCAAAGTGACCCTCTTACACTCTTACCTTATTGTTCTCCGGGGTACCATGGGTAATACTAGGCAGTGGGTACTATTTATAGTTACCAGAGATAGCGGTTTCAAACTCGGCAGGGGGTGGATTTCTCTCGGTGTAAAAGTCCTTAGCATGAAGAGAAGTAAACCGCTGGTCCCTTATCGTAGATTTACGGCACGTAAAACAACCTCAAGCCTAACAAAGTGGCCCCTGAGCAAAACTTCTAATCTTTCACCCACAATATAGAATGAGACGCTAAGAACCTTAGTAGTTAAACAGCGTCCATAAATAAAAGAAGCTTGTCTTAACCCAGTATTATTCCTAATTGTCCCTGTTCTTTTTAAATACATTGTCTATCATTATGTGTGTATCTTCATACAACTCCCCTATTGCTTCAACAAAGCACGCTGGATATCCTTTAACTATGAATATTTCCTATAATTCTTATGTACTAACTCGGTTGAAGCCTTTATCAAAGTTTTTAAACCCAAACCCAATACGTATTTCTAAACTGCTTTCACTTTTTTACTTTCTCTATAGTAAGTACGGGAAGTATTGTATCCACCCAAAAATTCGATAGAGATAATTTCATCGGAAATATATCTTTTGACACCTCCTGAATCCAAAAAATGTATTTTTGGAAACATGTCCGTGTGTGTATCTGTCTGTGTGTGTGTCTCTGAACAACATAACTCAGAAACGAACAGTCGGATAAACACCAAACCTTGTATTTAGGCTCAGTATCTTCCAGAGATGCGGCACGAAAGTTTACAACAAAATTCCTTCACCCCAGAATACCCTTCATATAGAACATTTTTCGAAAATTTTAATTTTCTCAAAAATGGCTCAAACGATTTTGATTAAAATGTCATTCATATGTTTAAGAAATTTTTATGACAAATAAGATGTATATCATGAATTTTCTGGGAATGTCTCCAAAAGTATTCTTCATTGTGAACGACTTTTGCATAACTGGTAAACCATAAGAGATAGACAAAATTTTAATACAAAAATGTAGATCGCGTTAAAATACACAATTTATGTCGTATACATTTTTGTTGTTGAGATATTGCTTGTTATTACCTTAAATTTTCCAATACTTATACTCAAACTTTCTCAAATGGGAATACGTTATTCATTTTTTTGTCCTGGTAATGCAAAGAGAATGGAATAGTCCATAGCAACCAGCTCTTAAAATATTTGACTATTGACTATAGCTTCAAGCCTACTAATTCCCCTTGCATCTATAAGAAAATTGAAATACCTATTGAATTGTTAGTATCTTAACCCGAATAACTCCTATCCCATTAAGGAAAGTTACATAATTTATATTTCTACACCGCCCAAGCTACTACTCTTCCGGTGCCTATATTACATTATATGTGTCATTTTAAAATTTCTCTACCTTGTTTTAAATTGCAGCGTTGCCATGTGCAGTTTAGAACAATGCTTCATTATATCGCTTTAAAATACAGCGCAAATTAGTACCTCTAAATGCTACAGAAGGTAAAATTAGGAGCTAAGTTACAAGAAAGTATGATGCAATATACTATGAAATTACAACAACCATAAACGTTACCACATATAAGAAGAAAGCCATGCTTGTAAGGGTTAATTATGGGAAACATTTGGTTCACCTTAGATAATGACTAGAGGATGGATAATATGAGAAGGGAGCGGGAAATAACAAGGGGAAGATTATGTCAGCAACCCTAAGGGTGGTTTCGGTAAACAATAACATACTCCTATTGTGGTATGATCCGAATCAGATCGATGTCTTATCAGCAGCCAATAGGTATACCATGGCAGAGCAAGTAAACATTTGCTACAACAGCTAATTATGGCTCATCGCATTAGCTGAAGACCCAACCACACTTTACTTCTTTTTTTACCTTCTCTGCTACATATAGTAAGAAGGGGAAGTATTGCATTCCACCAAAAATTCGATGGCGAGATTTCATCGGAAATACACGTTTTGAGGCATCCTGAATATAAAAAGAACCTTTTTAAGAAAAGGTCCGGGTGTGTGTGTCTATGTATCTGTGAACAGCATAATTCAAAAACGAAAAGTCGGATAAATACCAAACTTGTTATTGAGGGAGTATTATTAACACTTAAATGATTTCAGTCTAATTATATAATATATAAATTCAATAACAGCCCGCCTTAAACCAATATGTGTATGTAACGGTCATTGTATATGTTTGTATTATTGTATCCATGTGTAATAATGTTATGGGACTATATTACATAATTTAATAATGTAGGAGCTGTGAGCATAATAGGTTACAAGTTGCTAACAATAAGGTAACAATGAGGTAACCTTGAGGCAATAATGAATTTGAAAGTTTAACAATACTACTTGTGATTCTTTGAAGCAATAATTAATTTAGTGACAGTTTATATAAATAGCCAATCAACAACCAGAAAAACCTTTAGTTAAATGAAATTATTCTATTGGATTAGGATAGCCAATCAGAGACCTGAAATACAGAAATTTACAAGTTTAGGCGGTTGAAATCAGTTCAGTTGCCTGCAGACAGTGTTTGTAATCGGATGCGAGATGCGTCCTCGAGAGATTTAATACGTATTCGTGTGAGACGAAAAATAAGTTTACGTGTTAAAAAGTGCAAATAATTAATAAAAGAATCTCACAGCTCTATATCAGTGAAGTGTTATTTAAATCGTATCAAGTATTAATAAAACGAGTGAAGTAAAATTACAATCTGTGTAAGCCTACATTCTTAAGTCAAACCACAACCCTGCCAAGACATGCATGTCTCTAAAATAAGTACTGACGTAGCCGAGACAAACATAAATATATAATATTTAAAGAAACGGTTAAATTACAAAGTTAATATTTTTAAACATTGGTGCCAAAGCTATCGGGTACCATACGTGCGGTTGCAACTACTTCAAGTGTTCGGCTCCCCAACAGTTGAAATACGATACAACTCCTTCTAAAATAGTCCTTTCTCAAATTGGCGCCCATACGTGGAGCAAACAGTATAAAGACAATACATCTACATATTTAGGTTCAGCATCTTTCAAAGATGCAACACAAAGATTTTCAAGAAATTTTCCCCACGCCAGACTACCTCTATATGTAAATTTTTTCGAAAATTTTGACTTTCTCAAAAAATGGCTCTAAAGACTTTGATTAAAGTGTCCCATATTTAGTATAATTATATTATAAATAAAATGTATATCTTGAATTTTCTTGGAATGTCTCCAAAATTCTTCTTTCTAAATCGCTCTTGCATAACTGGTAAACCATGAGAGGTAGACAAAATTTTACTGCATCAAAAATGTAGATCTCGTTAAAACATATAATTTATGTCAAATACATTTTTTGTGTGGAGTGAACCATTTCCGAGATACTCCATATTATTTATTGAATTTTGCAATACTTATACTTTTTCTCAAATGGGAATTCGTTATTCGTTTTTTTATGTCCTGCACATGCAAACAGAATGGAATGCTCCACATAGCAACCAGCTCTTAAACGATTTGACTATCGCTTAAACCCTATCATATTCCCCTTGCACATAAAAGAAAGCAATAGCTTTCTGCAAATGTTTATCTCGACTAACATGCAGCAGATGGAGAATAAGTGTTTGTAAAAATAGTTTGTACAAGAGTAGAGAAGGTCATGTGATTGCAAATAAAATTTTCGAAATGTAATCTAAGTAAGGGGTAGTTTGAATGGGAGATTTTGTTGAAAACTTTTTTGTGGGTTTGTAGAGGGTGCTTAACCTAATACAATCTGACACACGCAGCTTTTTGTAAGCTTTTGGGGTTCAAGGAGCAAAACATGTATATTTTCGGTGATTTCTTGACATGGAAATTGTTAGTGGAATAGAATACTTTCCCTGTTTACTATGCGTAGTAGAGAAATGAAATCTTTTGTGTATAATATAAATTAAAGTTCACTTTCTGTACCACGCACCGAGAAAACTAAAGAAGGTATCTTGACCTATATGCGACAGCAACAGACTTAATATTACCCCAAGTGTTGATATTTGGACTCAATGCGATTGGCAAGGAGCAATTATACTGCTCGTCTTAGGTTTCGGTCATTCACAAGAAAATGAGCCAAGTAATTGACGAGGGTCTTTAGATTTGTAAAACTGTTGACGAAAGATACTTTTGAATTCTGTGCATTCCTGAATGACGTTATATAATTTCGTGTACTTCATTTCAGCATTAGCTTCAAACGTGTATTTGTTACAAGCACAGCGGTTCTGGCTGGGTTGGCCTGGACAGTGATTATAATTAATTCATACCAGTTCTGCCTTCAACTGTTCATGTATTATTGTTTGCCTTACGTAAAGGCTCTTTGAGTAATCCAGTCACGTCGCTCTTTGACTTCAGAAACAATGCGTAATTATTTCCTTCTTTTGAAACACGCTGCGTTCACTGTAACATTCACATGTTCAAATTCTACGAAAGGTAGGCAGTATAACTTATTTAAGAGAAAACCCTCTCTCTCAAAGAATATTAGGATTACGAACTAAATGTATAGCGTTAAGCAATAAGTCTTTTTTATTGCTAATTTTCTTGTTGGTGCAAGGGGAATATGGTAGGCTTTAAGCGATAGTCAAATCCTTTAAGTGCTGGTTGTTATGTGGATCATTACATTCTCTTTGCATGTCCAGGATATAAAAAAGGAATAATGAATTCCCAGTTGAGAAAAAATATAGGTATTGGAAAATTCAAACAAACAACAAGGAATATCTCGGAAATCGTTCTCTGCAGAAAAACAATGTTTATGACACAAATTCTGTGTTTTAATGAGATCTACATTTTTATATAGTAAAATGTTGCCAATACCTTACTTTTTATTAGTTATGCAAAAGTCATTCAGAATGAAAAGGACTTTTGGAGACATTCCAAGGAAATACAAGTTGCACATTTCATTTGCATAACATGTCTTAAGCATATAATATTTTAATTAAAATCATTAGAACCATTTTTGAGAAAATACAAATTTTCGAAAAATTTTGGATGTAAACGATAATCAGGGGTGGAGGATTTTCTTGAGAATCTTCTAGTATCATAGGAGATACTAAACGCAAATACCAAGTTCGGTATTCATCCAAAATTTCGTTTTTGACTTATGTTGTTCACGGATAGACATACGCACGGACATGTTTCCAAAAAGTTTTTTTTAGATTCAGGGCACCTCAAGACATGTATTTACAGTGATATCTCGGTATCGAAATTTTGGCAGGAATAAATATTTCCCTACTTATATACGTAGTATGAAAGTAAAAATCATTAACGATTTGGATTAATATACCATATATTAAAAATATTTATATGGCAAATAAAACGTATATCTTGGATATTTGGGGAATAATATTTTAACTTTTATTCATTCGGAAGAAATTTTTGTAGTCTTGTATAACTAGTAAACGTTAAGCGACAGACGAAAACGTACTACACAAGAAATGAAGATCTCCTTAAAACATACAATTTATTTCCAAAAGCTTGTTTGTGGTGTAAGCCGTTTCTAAGATATCCACTACTAATGGTTGGGGTTATTCATCCGCTGGTCATTCTTTAAGAGTCCTGTCAAAAGTCAGTTGTTTCTCACGATTGCATGGAAAGAGTATGGAGTTTTAAGGCCAGCGTATAGCAACCTTTTTAAGCATCTGACTAACGCTTCTCCCTTTGTATCTGTAACGAAATGTAAATAGGTATTTATTACTTGTTTATTGAGCTAAAAATGAAGTAGTTAGAAAAATAAGCTTTAGTAAGAAGAGTTTGTATACCCACTATAAAGCAATAAAGGGTAGAGATTGTCATGCGAATATATCACATCATATTTTTTCAAATTCATTCAATGTTGGAAACTAACATAACATTTGACATAAATAACTATAAATCAATGATATTTATAATAGTGTCACTAATGACTATGCAAATGATGTGTTTTTAAAAGCCGGAGGTCCTCTGTCGTAGATATACGGCATGTAGAAGAACCTGAAACCTGATAAAGAGGTCGCTAAGTAAACTTTCCAGTGTTTCATGAACAGTAAAGAATGGGATGATAAGAACTATAGCAGATAAAGAGCGTCAATGAAGGAAAAAGGATGTGTTCTTAACTGAATCTTTTCCCAAAATTTGAGAATTTATCTTCTTGGTGAACCGTTTATTTTATATAGAAACCAATAACAAAATAATATCGATTACAAAAACAGTATATGAGCTCAGCCTCTTCAGCACAGAATATTAAATGAAATATCTTTAAACAGAGATAAATGTATACCACCGCACAAACTAATATAAACCATTTTACTGCGACGTGACTGTATCCGCTACAGTGCAAGTGCTTAGTAACGCTTTCTACATTGGCCTAACCTCATCAGTAGTCTCTCTAAGAATGAATAATCATAGGCGATCAGTTAAGACAAAGTGTGCATTACCAGTTGCCCACCATGCATCATCTCATTCATGAATGCTTTAATCTTATGTTTAAAGATGCTCTTCCTGCCTCAGTATTAGAAGGTATCCTTAGAGAAAGGAGATATCTGCAACAGCAATTGAAGCGGGAACCACGATACCATTGCAAATGTCAATGTGATATGAAATAAGGTAACTTAATATTGTAACACATATGTAAAATGTGAAGGAAGGCTAGCTAGCCGTGAGAAGGGAAAGAGTGCGGGTAAAGAGAGGACAGAGAAGGCGATAGCACAGGCTGCAGTGGTCACAGGCACTTGCAAGAGACGAGTGAGAGAAATGGCGATAGGATAGAAAGAGAGGGAGAGAGATCATGACTCTTTGGGAAATTCCGAACTTGTCAGGACTTCAAATTTTAGGGCAAACGTTTTCATACCAAGCGCAGGGAAGATCCAATAAGAGTAAAGCTTTTGAAATAGCTAGGCAAATGTAGCCTCTCCCTGTGATGGTATAAAAGTGAGCACGTGTAAAGCTTTGGCGTCTTGTCGCTTTGGTAATTATGGAGAGCAGGTAAAAACCACGCTATGTTTGTGGCGATGCGTGTGAAACCAGCAATAGGAAACAAGTTTAGCTTGGAGAGGCAAATCTCTGCAGATAGGCCCCTTAGAATTGTGTATTAAAGCACATGGCTAGCGGCGTTGTAAAGTACTATTATTATTACTATTAATAAAATTAAAGTTAAATCATCAAGGAGTTTCATTTCGTCTACTGTTACCACCCATGGGGAAGAGTTTAGCAATAGGGTAACACACAAGTGTGCTTGCTAGGCTTGCAATTTCAGCTTAGACCAACCGCCCAAAACTCCATCACAGAAGGAAGGAAGACAACGCCATGGGAGAGGTCCGTCGCACAATGCATCAAGCCAGAGTTTCGTCTGGACTTAATTTGACAGTATATAAAACTTGCTGTAACCAAAGGTATTTCTCTCAGATCTCCTTTTAACATTTATTGTTTGTTTTAAATAACACGCTTAAAAATTATTACACCACTAGCTGAAATACCTGGCCTTGCCCGTGGTTTATCGGTTTATCCTTACAAATTTGGAGATATGTTGCATTTATCCAATAACCTTGCGTTTCTTTGGGGCATTTAAGTGTTGCTACACTGGACATTTAAACCAAGAGCTGATGAGAACTCTCTGCATAAAGAAGAAGAAAAACAAATTACTGAGAAAACACTATGTAAAATCACTGCTGAACAAACATAAATACCACAGTTTGTAATGATAATTTCTCGTTTATGCAGGTGAGTGACTTCCATATTGTCACATTTGCACTTCCTTGTAGTTATTTTGCGGTATACTCGTGGAGGGAGAGCATAACTCGCAGTATGTCCACTATATTAATCTATGAATTAATATATGAACTATGGTAATGTTAAATATCTTATGTTTTAGTTGTTACTCTTATTGTTTATTTTTATTTCATGCCACGGCTGCTGTTATTTAGGTTTTGGTAGAGCTTGTATAACTTTGCGGGTGTGATACGGGAAGGAAGGTAATAAGTAACAAATCTAACAATAGATTAAGTTATTGAAAAATACTATGCTTCAATGGCACAAGCATTGACTGTCTTAGTAATAATCTTCACAGTTATTCAGTTAGTTGGAGCTGTAGAACGGTCGAGCCCTACCACGTTCGTAAGCCAAACTTGTGATAGCTGAGCAATCAAGTATTTTATACGTGCTCTAGAAATAATTGTAATGTTTATCACACGTTCCTATAGACCTTTAAATCGATAACCTTTCACCGTTCTTACTACATTATAAGAAGTAAATAATATCGCCTGCTTCTGAGAGCTTACATGTATCTTATTCACATCGCAGCACTTTATACTCAACCGCCCTGGCTGATGGAGACGCTAGAACTAACATTTCTCCCCTTGAAGATTTTAAACATATTCTTCCTTAAAATTTCATTGTGTGTCTTCGTTCAGCTTGGAACCTTCCAGAAGACTTACCCGGCTATTGTTCGACTTTTGCAAACATGTGGCCTCTCTACAAAAATATGTTGAGTTCGCTTGTCGCATTTTCTATTTCACAAAGACACAAGGTCTGGCTTTTATGACTTTCCCGTACAAGTCCTGTTTGCCTGGGCCCTAATTCTAACACAAAAATATGTTTGTCGGCTTTTAACAAGGGTTTCACAGCTCCAGCTACACTAGCATATACATAAAACTTATGCCTTAACTTCTATTTATACAAGTATTTTTTTTATTAATACCGTTTCACAATATAATTCACATTATTATATATATGGCATATATATAACCATAGTTACTGTCTCAAATAATAGAGAAAACCTCAGTTGCGAAGAAATAATAGTAACATAAACATTATAAACATTAAATAACATTAACATAACGTTGTTCATTATCAGTAACTAAAAAAACAAAACCACTAAGAATTCACATGTACCACAAAATAAAATTAAGGCAAGTTAATATACAAAGAAAAGTAGAAATTAATAAGAAGTGGTTTGGTGCTGTTTTTGTTACCCATGCCTATTGCCATTTGTTCTGCTTATCAACCTTCTCACAGATAAAGAAATCCACTGCTTACAATGAATGATTTGATACTGTTGCTGTTATCATAGTTGTGATAGCTGTTGTGATTACTTATTTGACTACCTCATTACTCCATGATCACTGTCAGTGATCAGATCAACGAATAGCATGTTTGCACGCTGTTGCTTTGTACACTATGCGATCAAAAGTTTCCGAACAACCCCACAAACATACGTTTTTAATCTTAGGTCCATTGTGCTGCCACCTACTGCCTGGTACTCATTATCCGCGACCTCAGTAAAACCGCAAAATGGGACGCTCCGTAGAACTCACGGACTTCGAACGTGGTCAGGTGATTGGCTGTCACTTGTGTCAGAAATCTGTACGGGCCGACCTCGTCTGTTGACTGACAGAGATCGCCGACATTTGAAGAGGGTCGTAAAGAGTAATAGGCAGACATTTATCCAGATCATCACACAGGAATTCCAAACTGCATCAGGATCCACTCCAAGTACTATGACAATTAGGCGTGAGATGAGAAACCTTGGACTCCATGGTCGAGCGGCTGCTCATAAGCCACACTTCACGCAGGAAAACGCCAAACGACGGCTCGCTTGGTGAAAGGAGCGTCAACATTACACGATTGAACAGTGGCAAAACGTTGTGTGGAGTGACGAATCACGGTACACAATGTGGCGATCCGATGGCAGGGTGTGGGTATGGAGAATTCCAGGTGAACATCATCTGCCAGCATGTGTAGTGCCAACAGTGAAATTCGGAGGTGATGGTGTTATAGTGTGGTCGTGTTTTTCCTGGAGGGGGCTTGCATCGCTTGTTTTCTTGCGTGGCACGATCACATCGCAGACCTACATTGATATTTTAAACACCTTCTTGCTTCCCACTGTTAAAGAGCAATTCGAGGATGGCGATTGCTTCTTTTACCACGATCGACATCTGTTCATACTGTACGGGCTGTGGTGGAGTGGTTACACGACAATAACATCCCTGTAATGGACTGGCCTTCACAGAGTCTGACTTGAACCCTCTGGAACAACTTTGGAATGTTTTAGAACGCCGACTTCATTCCAGGTCTCACTGATCCACATCTATACCTCTTCTCAGCTCCGCACTCCGTGAAGAATGGGCTGCCATTCCCCAAGAAACCTTCCTGCACCTGATTGAGAGTATGCCTGCGAGAGTGAACACTGTCGTCAATGCTAAGGGTGGGTCAAGACTATATTGACTTCCAGCATTATTGATGGAGGACGCCACGAACTTGAACGTCATTTTCAGCCAGGTGTCCGGATACTTTTAAAACGTAGTGCATTTTATGAGGTTGTGAAAGCCTAAGTAATTATTATTTTTATTTGGAAGTGTTTATTCCATTACGATTATCATTGAAACATATAGTCTTGGTAGCTTTTGTAGGCAAAACAAAAAATGAAATAGCTAATACTGTGAAATGGTGCAGTATTTCGAATTCTAAGCTGGGCAGTAATTTTTGCCTTGTGTCAAACGTTATCTCTGCTAAGTTAGGTCGAAATCGGTGAACTGATGTAGAAGTGTATAAAGAAGATAAACACACAAATACATTGGCGTTTATACAGGGTGGAACATTTAAGTTGAGACTGTACAATATCTCCAAAACTAAGCGTTATAGAAAGAAATGTGCTTAATAAAATTTGCTTAATGTTATGGGGGAAAGTAAATGCCATTAGTCGTGTTTTGTTTGGAGGGCGTTATGATAATCATTTTAGGGTAGATTTATTTGATTAAATAGGAATCTACAATTAGGGTCAATTTAAAGTGACACTAAAATCACCATCACAACGTCCTGCAAATGAAACACGACTAATGATATTTACTTTCTCCTGTAATATAAAGCAACTTTTATTCAAGACAATTCTTTCTAAAACACTTAGTTTTGGAGATGTTGTACAGTCTCAACTTAAATAGTCCTTTGTATTAAGATTGCCTTTAGGATTTTCGACAGATGCGCACTGCACTACTTACAAATCGATTTGCCCAAGCTTTCCATCCCGCCAAATATCCACACCCACAAAC
Organism: Deroplatys truncata; assembly: GCA_030765065.1. Taxonomy (NCBI): domain Eukaryota; kingdom Metazoa; phylum Arthropoda; class Insecta; order Mantodea; family Mantidae; genus Deroplatys; species Deroplatys truncata. The sequence goes on along the minus strand of CM060985.1, from coordinate 152,363,530 downwards.
GGTGTTCATATTACCTTTCGCAAATTGTATTACACAGGTAAGTACTAAGCGAGGTGGCGCCGCGGTAACGTATACGACGCGCATTCGGGAGGTCACGTGTTTTTTCCCCGGGAACACTCACATTGACCCATGGGTTTTTCTTGGTTTCCTGGTCTACAGGCGAATGCTAGGGAGGTTCATCTTCCACCACGACACTCCTGCTCCTCATTTCCTTCCCCTTATTTCCTGTACCCATCATCCTCCTTGTCATCTGTTTCAGGGTTTAGGATCAGGCGGGTTGCGGTTGGACGGAGGATGCGCTGACCTGTAGAGGTTTATTTCCTGGCGTTGTTGAGGAATTGTTCATTTAGGTCTCGTGTCTCAGTACTCTGGTGCGGGGTACCCCTGGTGATTAGAGGCTTGTAAGTGGACCAGAGCATGGACGAATGTGTTCAATCTGGAAACGTTAGAAACACCGTCCATGCTTGCACCTGTGGTGATTCGGAATAGTCGCCCTTGAGTCTCTCTCCTCATCCCTCCCTCCCAGGGTTTATAATAGAAGCAAAATGAGGTATTGTGGACTATTTGTCCGGTTTCGGCGCGACTCTGTATTCCTCCGCACTTTTACCATTTTACACAGGAGGTTGGCGTTAATTCCACCACCTGCCGCCGTCAACTAGTGTGTTTTCGTTTATCCTATCCTGGAAAAAGGACTTTAAAGTTCGATATTTAGCGTTTCTGTCCTATTTTTATTTTTATTATTGTCAGCTAACTATTTTGAGCGTTCTGATTCTCTATTTGCTGTTTCAAGCATGGGATTTTGATTCCAGTACATATTATGACTGTACTGTTTTCATTGTCATCGTTTGAACTTTTATTTAGTTCAACATTATCGGGAGTTCACCTCGTTCACTAAGGTGAACTAGTTCACTTCTCCGTCACTCCCTTCCTTTGTAACGCTAACCCCTCACCCCGGACGGTTCACTTCACTGACTATCAGACGCAACTCAACCCTCAACTCAGCTCGACTCACACTAACCCTCTTCCGCGAGAGCGCTCGCTTATATAGTCCGTAGAATCTTTCCCAAGGTTCTCGAAGCTCTAGATCTATTTTGACAAAGTTTTTGTAGAAGTGGAGAAGTCATGGCTTCCTGAAGGTTGTAGTTGTCTGCCCCGGTGTTTACGCTAACGAGCGGTAGTTATCTTTGTTTATTCCTGCTGCCGGCACCACCCTGCCGATAACCTTGGGCCATAGACGCGGCCTGAAAATATCAAGGAAGATTTCTCGAACAACCTGGGAAATATTTCCCATGAACTAAGAAACACAAGTGTATCTAGAATAGGTAATATTGTTATGGCAAGGTTTGAAAAAATTGGAGGCTCACGAAGATCTTAGAAATGGAGATTAAAGGAAGGGGCACTACATATCGTTGCAAATGATGTGAGTTTAGTGGTATTTTCAGGTGGAACGGAAACAGCTGAATGCTTAAAATAAAGAAAACTATCAAAATAAACAACTGAGGTATAGTCAGTTCAAAAGGGATATGTACCACGTGAGTGATGTTTTAACAAAGGATTTTAAAATACTGCAAAGTTTCTTTTGAATCTCTATTGAAGCGTGAGAACGTATTTTAGCTTCGAAGGTGACAGAGAAAAGTTTTAGAAAATCAAACAATGATTATTTTTAAAAAAATTAAAACGAATTTATTGTTTTTCAAAATATTACCTTTTAATACCAATACATTTTTTCATTCGATGAAACCAGTCCTTAAAGAAATGTTGCCATGTTTCCTGGGGCTCTTCAGAAATCAGGTTTTTATAATGCTCCACGGCTTATCTGATGACGAAGAAGTGATTTCCACGCATTATATCTTCAGTTTTTCGAAACAAAAAGAAATCACAAATCAGGGCTGTATGTTGGAGGGTTCATGGTGATGACTAGTTTTCATTTTCATTCTGTTTTTCATGAACTTTTTAAAAAATTAGATATAAATATACATTTAGATACTAATTGGCAGTAACGGTACGTCTGTCTTCTAATGCTATAATAGCAATAAGATCCGTTTTAGAAAAAGAAACTAGCAACCATCTTCTTTCCAAAACTGCGATTAATCGGACTTTTGTAGGCTTAGGTTCTGTTCGAAAGACTCTTTGAGCGGATTGAGTTTTCTTTTCCGGATCATAACAATAAATCCAAGATTCATTAACAGTAACGATATTTCTAAGTAACCTTGAAGTGCCGACTTGGAATTTCTCCAGACCTTTTTTGCACCAATCAATGTGGTTTTGTTTATAATTGCAAGTCAGTTTATGTAGAATCCATCGAAAACATGTTGATGTAAAATGTTTTGTATTTGACTCATACCAATGCCTAATATCACCCGAATAAGTTCATAACATATCCGTCGATTTTCTTCAAGCATTGCTCGAATAGCGGCAATGTTTTCGCCATAACAGCAGTTCTTGGGCTGAAGAAAAACCCGATCTGTTTTTAATTCATTATACCAATTATAAATTGTTACCTTACATGGGACATCATCAAATGCATTTTAAGTCGATTTTCACATTGTTTAGGCGTTAATGAGATTTAAAATTGTAAAAAGTCATGGAATGGAAATTTTCTGTGGTCAAATTCGTTTTTGGATGAACATAAAATCCTTAAATTATGATAACAAACCATTAAAGCAAATCGAACAAACTAAATGACTATTAACTTGCAAAACATTAGAAAGTAGCCGTGAAATATAAACATATTTGTTTGGTTTTAGAAACATGGCATTCTAAAAGGTTTCAGTACTGCCCTCATATAAGTGAATTGTAAGAATTGGGGAGTACATAATAGACATGTTATGCTTAATAGCCAACGAGGACGAACTTAAAAGTCCCACTGAAGTAAAGTATAGTATTGAATTCAGTTACTTGGGATAATTGCGAGAGCTGCCGGCTTAATAAAGATAGGCAAGTATTCATTATACTTACAGAAACAACGCCGGTGTGCATGTTTGGCAAAGAAGCAGTAAGTCGGAATAAAAATATCGATTGTATAGGATCATACTAACTATAAGAGTTAACTTGCTCTCAATAAAGATTAGAGATTATATTTACTGGAACATCCCTTGTGTGCGTATGATAGGGTTCGGCAAAACCGCTGAAAACTAGTAGGTCGGGAATATAGCTATCACTTTTATAGGACGATACATGTATATGAATGCAACATTAGCATCTGAATCTCATCCTGAAGTACCCTGACCTCCATACTCGACAGGAAACTAACTGCCGGCTGCATGTAGCTCCATTTACCTATGCACCACCATCTCCTATGTGGCTGCCAAACGATACTCATCGTGTGGTCCATTACCCCATTAGAATTGCTCCTCGTTGTGTGGTAGAGTATACCATACTGCTATCCAGCGAGGTGGCGCCGCAGAAACGTGTGCAATTCGCATTCGGGAGGTCCCGAGTTTGATCCCCGGCGACCGCCCGCTCACATATTGGTTTTCGTGGTTTCCCCAGGTCGGCAGGCGAATGCTGGCGTGATTCATCTTCTACCATGACATTCCTGCCTCTGATCTCTTGTCCCCACCTTCCTTGTCATCTGTTTCAGGGTTGTAGCACCAAGTAACATTATTCGGCGGGTTGTGACTTGGCGGTGGCTTTACCCTCTGTGGAGTTTCTTCCAGGCGTCGTCCAGGAGGTACCCTCGTTTGGATACCCGGAAGACTCAGAGGCTCGGGTGGTTTGGAGGCGTTCAATTTGGAAGCATTAGGGACCCCTCTGTGGTTACGCCTGTCAAAATTCGGATTTAGCCGCCCCTTGGCTCTCCCCTCATCCCTCCCTAGGGGTCACGGTAGAAGCACAAGAGGCCGAATGACCTGCATGCGGTGCTCTGCCCCGGTTTCGGCGGCCCCTTTCGTTCGTCAGTATCTTTACCTGTATGCAATATTACTGCCTGAAAGAGCGCAGAATGCACACATTTTGGCAAATTGCTATTTTTATGCAACTCAACGTTGACATTTTGGCCGAAATCTAAAGCAGTTAAGGGGTTTAGAATCATATTTTAACAACCGAGAATACGTTGAGGTGTACAGGGGGGCATTTTACGTTTACTACCACTTTAGCTCGTTTCCTGATTCTTAAATGTCTCCGTACAAGCGGATGCGGCTATTTGTCAAAACGTTGTTCTACGTAAAGAGATATTCTTATACTCTTTTGTTTGCTTTCTTCTTTTTGGACATTGCTTGCATAAAAAGTAGTGGCAACACTGCCATAACATGAAGGAACTGCGTCATTTGGCATACGCACTGTCTATAGCTGATAGCAAAATACCAGTTGAAGTAGTGCAGTGAACGACGACATTTATGCTTCAGTCATTTTCATTGTGTACAGTCTGAAAGAGGCCTGTTCAAGCGCCCTAAGAGTATGTTTAGGAAACCCAAACAACGTGCGTGGATCAAGATTGAAATGGCACGTGGTCGGAGCACACCACAATGTCTTCAAGAGGTGATGCAGCATTGCCATGTCGTACGGTGGCGAGATGAGTGAAAGTGTTTCGTGATGGCAGGAATGTCATTCAAGATCGGCCCCGTTCGGGACGAGCCCCCACGGACAACATGACCATTGAGCTTCTTGTCACCCTGTTTTATGTGGATCGTCGATGGATTGCGCGTGAGTTAGCCGCAGAGATAGACGTGTGCCACAAAAGTGTTACACACTTTGCACGGCATTGTTGGGTTCCGCAAAACTGCAGATGGTTAGGTTACCGCATGCAATGACCGAGGTGCAATAGTGGCATCGTTATGCACTTGCAGAAGAATTACTTAATACGAGGGCATATCAAAACGTCTTTGCCCTATTTTTTCGGCCAAATTACGAATGTAAAACAAAAACCAACATATACCTTTGAAGTAGTAGACTTTTATGGGCCGGTCCTCATAGCGTTTCCAGCTGCTGTCGTCGGCAGCGCTGCTGTCAGTGCATTCAAAAGATGTGCTTATCATGTCCACAGTTTACGAGAAACTAAGTGTTTCCGTTTCCTATGGAGTAAGGGACGAACGCCCATCGAGATCCACAGGGAAATGCAGCCATCATATGGGGAAAGGTGTCTTGCTTTGAGACGTGTGAGATAGTGGTGTTCTGAGTCCGAAAATAGCCTTGCAAATATGCATGACAATGAGCGTGCGGGGAGACCGTGTGTATCGGTGACTGATGAGAATATTGCCCGCGTGAAAGCAGAGCGGCTCGTGCTCATCAAAGATATTGCTCAGGAGCTCAACATCTCTTTTGAAAATGCTTAGGGTATAGGAAGGTTTCATGTCTATGGATTCCTAAGCAGTTGGATGACGTGATGAAAGGCAAGAGAATGATTGCTTCTTTGAATCATCTGCAATGATGCCGAGGAGGGTGACAATTTCCTGGATCGCATTGTTACTGGCGATAAAACGTGGGTAGTGCATTACACGCCGGAATCAAAACAGCAGAGTATGGTGTGGAAACATCCGCAGTCTCCTGTGAAAAAGAAATACCGCACTGCTCCATCTGTTCACAAAGTGATGTTAACGGCATTTGGGATTGCCGAGGACAGCTCGTGCTGGATTTCATGCCGCGAGGTGCCACCATCAATGCCGACAGATATTGTTCCACACTGTCACTTCTGTGGGCTGCGATTAGCCCGCAGGATTCTCGATGTTAACAACATGATCATCCTCCACGACAATGCGAGACCACATGTGGCAAACAAGACCGTCGGCAAGCTAAGGAGCTTTCAGTGGGAGTTTCTAGAGCATCCACCGGACCTTCTTCAGTCCGCTGAAGAAGTTCCTGGCAGGACAGCGATTCACTTGCGACGATGAAGTCAATATAACAGTGCGACACTGGTTCCGTAGTCAGACGGCCGACTTCTACCGCAGCAGCATCGCAAAATTAGTGCTGCGATGGAACAAATGTCTCTACCGACACATGGAATATGTGGAAAAATAGTGAAAGGTAGAAGAAATAATATCTACATGTTTAGTTGGCTGTATGTATCTAACGTTACCAGACAAAAATATAGGCAAAGAGATTTTTATTTGTCCTCGTAGCTACAACAGGGCGGGTGAAGACTTCCTTCACTATAGACCAAATATGAGCTCGGTCTACAAAGAGCGATTAAAGTGGCAATCCAATGAATGGAAGCGCCCTGGTACTCCCACCCATAGAACGTGCCCCATGAACCAGCTGGTACCAAAGTTATAGTTTTGTTCCTTACAACATCCATGGATTAATCCTACATCAAGTTGTACCAAGGAGCAAGCGGTCATTGGAGCCCACTACTGCAATTTCTTGCAACATCACCTTCGTCCGCACTGAGAACAAAGTGACAGCACCTTATGGCATGAATGCAATTATGACCTGTTCGACAAAACCAAGGAACCTCTTCGTTGCAAACGCTACAACACAAGAGAAGACATCATTGGTGCCATAGGGCGGTCTTTGTCAGACATCGACAGAGCTGGTGTACTGCGCCTTCCATCTGTGTGGGGGAAGGTGATCGAGTTTCGGGGCGATTATATTGAGGGCATGTAATACTGTGAAATTCTGTCAATAAGGCCTGATATGAATTGTAACAGTGTTGCCACTACTTTGTATCCAATATTAGTTCAAAATTTTTACTACAAAAGCTACAGATTAAACTCATAAACAATCCTTTTTCATATATGAGGAATTAAAAGTCACATCATAATATATTTAAGAGCCTTTTTACTAGAAATACAAAACAAATTGTGGATAAAATCGATGCGAAATTATGTAATGTTGATACATATAATAAAAATATTACCTAGCAGATATTTAAAAATATTCATTAAAGATTTATCAAGCAGTGAATTCCACATGTTAGCGTAATAGCTATATGGTGGTGGCTTTACTTCTGTTTGCACCTGAATTGTCTCTTAATTCTCTGGGGTGAACTCGATGAAAAACAGAGGAAAAAATCGCAGTTGCAGCTTTCTCCGAGAGGTTCTTCTTATCGCTGGGTGAAGACCGCACAAAATTGGTCTCTCTGTTGTTTGTCTGGCACACAAAATCCAAACTGATTAGACAGCGGCTCATGTGGCTTAGACCTTGAAGATGGTAGACAGAATTGATGAAAATTGTAGGGGAAATTACACCATTTCGAGGAGGAGATGTCGTGGGCAACATATCTTGGCAAACCGTAACTGTACAGAGGGAGGGAAAAATATTTACCGCGATCCTTTACCACCTCGAATAGAGAGTTAAGGGCATGTTGCATGCTACTGGTAGGCAGGGGAGACTTGGAAAGAATAGGTCAATGTCTACTTTAGGCGAGACAGCTGAGATCTGATAGAGCTAATAATAGTGAAGCAGGTTTGTAAGATGAGTTAAATGTTGGAGTTAGTTCATTATTTTTACGTGCTTTGTCATTTATTGTTACTGTGCTGTGTTTATTTATTATCCTAACTGTACTTTATTTACTATAATAGGACATACTGATGCATAGAAATACGGTTATTTGTTGTTTAGTAGATTATTTATGTTTAAGATGCCATATTTGAATATGTTACACCTGTTTTCCTGTAGGTGTTTTCTTCAGAGGTTTTTATTTTCTGGTTTCCTTCCTTTTTATTGTTCATATTTATTAGTTTTTACTTTCTCTACTACATAGAGTAACCAGGGAAGTATTGCGTTACTCCAACAATTGGATACCGCGATTTCACCGGATATACATGTTTTGAGACGCCGTGATTCCAAATAAAGCATTTTTGGAAATATGTCTGTGTGTCTGTCGGGCTCTCTGTGTATCTGCATGTGTTTGTCTGTCTATCTGTCAAGAGCATAACTCAAAAATGAAAAGTGGATACATATCAAACTTCATATTTGAGTTAAGTATCCTCCAAAGTTGCGACACGAAGATTTTCAAGAAAATCTCCCAGTCTCCAACTATGCTTTACATGGAAAATTTTTCGAAAACACTATATATGAAAGCTATTTACATGACAAATAAAATGCATATCTTGAATTTTCTAGGAATAGCCTAGGAAATCGTCTTCATTCGGAAGGAATTTTGTATAATCTTGTATAACTTGTCGTTCCCCTCAAAAAATTTAGATCTCTTTAAAATATACAATTTACTTACAATAAGTTTTTATAGCATAAGCCGTTTCTGAGATATTCGTTATTAAATGTTTGAATTGCTCAATACTTGTGATTTTAAAGTCGCATCATTTTCAGTAGTTGCTTCCGACTGCATGGAAGCAGTATGGAATTTCAAGGCCAGCATATGGTGTTTAGTTCTAAAATATTTGACTATCGTTGTTCTCTTTGTGTTTATAAAGAAACGTGAAATGTAACTGTTTTACAAACGTTTACTTGGATTAATGTAGTAGAGAGAAAAATAAGCTTTAGTAAGAATAGTTTATATATCCAGTAATACAAGTCATGTGAATGCATCATATAAGAATTTTTAAAAATGTGAGCATCGGTATTCTGCAACGAAATGTGTAAATATGAATTGAAATTTTATCTGGATTAAGGAGAAGTAGGTCGAATAATAAGCTTTGGTAGAAGACTAGAGAAAGCACGTGGATATAAAAAATCCGATTTATTTTTCCTCTGCTGTAGAGAGATCTTGAGAAATGACATGGCTTCATCATGAAGCCTTATTGCTGGTGTGGAACTAGGGTCCTCGGGGCGTCTAAAGTTAAAATGTTCACATCAAGGCTTTGATAAACGCTTCTGCTGTGTACAAAGAAGTCCACCAAGTCATTTTGTGTTGCGGAAATGAGGAAAAGTTAACTTGATTAAGGAGCATAGGAAATTACATGTTGTTGCTTACTTGCGAGGCTTCATGGCGGTAGTTGCAAACTTCCATGTTCTATTCTCTCGCCCTGTTGAGATATGGCGTGCTCCATTCTGAAGCGTTTCTTTTCTCGAACAACGTACCTTTCTTCAATGACTGTATGTGTGGTTTAGAACAAGACGATAACAAAAAGGCTTTTGTTGAGTTTTGAGTACAGTTACAAATATAACTTTTAGGGGGCATTGTTGGACCAGTGTCCTTGACAGCCGATTATACCAGTTGTCTCAACAGCACCGTAATTTACGTGTGCAAATACTCCTTCATGCGTTAAAAGAGTTGCAGAACTCAACGGAGCAATTCCAAGTAAACACAGGTCAGTGGGGAACTGACACATTAGCACTGAAGATCCAAAGCTACTACTACACCAGCAGTTCTCAGAAGGTAAAGGTAAAAGGTACGTATCACGAAGGGGCTCCCGAAACCGAGGCAGAGCATCGCAAGTAGGCCAGTCCGCCCATTATGCTTCCAACGTGACCCTTAAAAGGGAGGGGTGAGCGGATAGACCCGAAGGGCGACCAGACGGGCGCAAGCATGGACGGGATCCCTAACGCTTCCATATAGAAAGCATCTGAGTCTCCGCCCACAAGCCAAAACCCTTCGGCTACCCCGGACAGGAGTCCCACGCTGAGGCGAGATCTAACTGAGCGGTACCGCAGCGTCGGCAGGAATAAACCTTTGCACACCGCAAGCCACTGCCCAACCGCAACACGCCGAAACCTTTGCTTGGTCCTACAATCCTGAAACAGGTGACAAGGTAGATGATGGGTGCAGGAAATGAGAGGAAGGAGAACTGTGGCAGAAGATGAACCGCCCAGCATTCGCCTGGCGACCAGGGGAAACCAGAAAAACGCATGGGTCAAAGTGGGCCGTCGCTGAAGACACGACAGTCTGAGCTGTCTCGCTCGGTAATAGTTCTCAGAAACGTCTATATGGTTACACATAAATGGTTAAAACGTTGTATCAATCAACACGAGCAAAATTTCGAACACCTGTTCAAGGAGTGCTGTTAGATGATAATAATAGCAGCAAGCTAATAAAATGTAAGTGAACCTCTAACTGCCTTCAAGTTTGCATGATTTTCATTACGATTAAACCGCGTAATACACAAGCCACCGTGATGTACGAGTAACATCTTGGTGACTTTTGTGTCCATTCCGTAGTATTGTGTGGCAAATTTCATTTTTAATCACCTTTGTACTGGTCAGAGCCCCTGGGTATAATCATACACAACGGCAAGAAATAAAATATTAAAATAAAACTTGTATCAAAGGGTTTAAATAAAAACTGAGATTAAGCGAATTCTGCAACATACTAAAACTAGTTCCGAAAAATTCATCAAGGTAATGGCATTTACTTTTGATATGTGATTAATCTTTTTGTAATGACACCATTGGTAGCTTTTTAGACTAGCAAAAAGGGATAAGGATTTTGTTCGAACATTGACTGATTAATCTGTATAACAGCAGAGACCATCTCGTTGAATTTAGGGCCCAGGATTACTACAGATACTGATATACAAACTGCCGAATAGATGGGTAGGCTACAATAACAGCCCATTTTTACTTTCTCTACTACGCCACCCAAAAATTCGATACAGAGATTTCACCGGAAATACATGATTTGAGGCTTTCTGAATCCAAATAAGCATTTTGAAACATGTCCGTGTGTATGTCTGTGAACAGCACAACTCAAAAGCAAAGGACGGCAAATACCAAAAATCGCTCGATCTACGCGCTACGCAAGTATTCAGGAGAAGAGAAATCGTTTGATATTCTACTTGCCTTTTGTCTTTAACTATTGCATTATCCAATGAGGCGTCTCAAAGAGTAAGCGGGCTGATACATGGGAAACAAGTGTCACATCACTGTTGTGAGCACAGTAATTTTATAGTGTAGAAAAATATAATAGGATCTCGTTTATATCGCGATAACCTAAAAACTAAATTTTTTATTCCAGTTCTGTAAAATGTATGTGATAGAGTAGACTTTCAAGATAATGATGATCTGTGATTTTGTTTCCGTGTGAAAGACTTAAAGCTGCTGGTTTTCTCTGTAAAACATCAATTGAAATAATTCATATTATGGAATTCAATCGGAGAGAAACTTTTTTCCTTGAAGAGTTAGACGGGGGAGTGAACGCAATGAAATACCCTAAAAAGTGTGAATTAACTTTATAAAGATATCCCATGATAAAATCGCATGTATGCGAAATGCCAACGCTAGTTATATGCAAACATTTGTTTTCTCGCCTCTTTGCATAGCCTGTCATACTAATCTAGGAACACAGCATTTTTGTTGCAATGCTCTTCTGTCTTTAGTTCTGCCTCTACAATTGGATAGTTACTATAGTAGTGTGATTAAGTGATAAAAACGATAAAAGATTTTGTGAGAATAAAATAAAACAGGGGTTAGTCAAAATTATGGCGTATAGTTTCTAAGCGGCGACTCAGAGGCATGCATGCCTGGAATACATGACCGGGTGAGTTACCCCTCCCAAGGGTTATTTCGTTGTTGAACTACAGGTACTTTGGTTCAATATCTTCCAAAGATGCGACGCGAAGATTTTGAACAAAATCCCCCGACCTAAACTATCCCTGACATCTAAGATTTTTCGAAATTGTTTTACTTTATAAAAAATCTGCTGTGTTACACTCTCATGGCTTTCTCTACTCTTGTACAAACTACTTTTACAAACGCTTATTCTCCATATGTTTCCTTTTATCGAGATGTTAATCTTATTACTAATTTTCTTGTAGATGCAAGGGGAATATGGTGGGCTTTAAGCGATAGTCAAATATTTTAAGACCTGGTTGCTATGTGGAGCATTCAATTCTCTTTGTATGTCCAGGACATAAAAAAATGAATAACGAATCCCCATTTGAGAAAAAGTATTGGAAAATTAAAGGGAATAACAAGCAATATCTCGAAAATGATTCACTCAATAAAAAATGTATATGATATAAACTGTGTATTTTAACGCGATCTACATTTTTGTGTAGTAAAATTTTGTCTATCTCTTACGGTTTACCAGTTATGCAAAAGTCGTTCACAATGAAGAATATTTTTGGAGACATTCCCAGAAACTTTGTCATGAAAGTATCTTAAAGATATCTATTATATTTTAAACAAAACCGTTAGCCATTTTTGAGAAAATTAAAATTTTCGAAAAATATTCCATATAAAGAGTTATCTGGGGTGGGGGATTTTCTTGAAAACCTTCGTGTACTGAACCTAAATACCAAATTTGGATTGCATCTCACTGTTCGTTTCTGAGTTATGCTGTTCACAGACACACACACAGACATACACGGACATATTTCCAAAAATGCTTTTTTTGGATTCAGGGGGTCTCAAAACGTATATTTCCCATGAAATTTCCGTATCGAATTTTTGGGTGGAATACAATACTTACCCTAGTTACTATACGTAGTAGAGAAAGTAAAAATGGATCTAAAGATTTGGATTAAAATACCATATATGAAAAATATTTACATGTAAAATAAAATGTGTATCTTGAATTTTCGAGGAATAACCTATGAAGTCCTCTTGATTCGGAAGAAATTTTGTATCGTCTTGTATGACTGGTAAACGTTAAGAAATAGACGACAGCGCACTACCCAAACACAAAAAAGGTAGACCTCTTTAAAACACACCATGTATAAGTGTTTTTTGTGGCATGAGCCGTTTCTGATACATCGGTTTCATTTCTTGGTCATTCTCTTTAAGTCCTTTCAACATTAAGTTGTTTCTCGCGATTGCATGGAAACATTTTGGAATTTTAAGGCCCACATATGTGTGCCCTGTTCTTAAACGTTTGGCTATCGCTGTTCTCTTTGTATTTATAATGAAATGTGTAGTGTAGCTATTTCTGTAAAGGTTTATTTGGATTAAACAGTAGTAGTTAAAAAATAAGCTTGGGTAAGAATAATGTTTTAGCTACCAATAAGCGATAGAGGGTAGAGAAGATCATGTGGAAAAATCACATCATATTTTTCGTTAAGTAAGGGCAAATCGTAGGATGTGTGAGAGATCATGATCCAGAAAGTGGCCTTTCATTGTTAGTGTTCTAAAGCACGGGTGCCCATAAGTTACTAACGCATTTTCATGTTCCTACACTGCTACAACACAATAAGCATTATTTTAAGATAGATATGCCTAATACGGTTCAACGTGTCACCTTCATTATGAACACACTGTTCCCATCCTCTTGTGGCACGCGCCGTAAGATTTGAGGGGTTATTAGCAAGCATGTCAGTTTTATTCGTTGTTTCAGCTCGTGCATATTTGGCACCCAGGTATGGTAAACTCGGATCTTGATGAAACTCAATGCAAAAAAACCAAGGGTAGTGAGTTTGGGGTTACGGCTAGCCCATACGCGATCCACCGCTCTTCCGATCCACCGGTCAGGAAATGTTCTCATTCAGGTAGTCTCTCACAAAGTTTGCATAGTGGGGTGGTGCTCTATCTTGTTGATAAACAGCAGAGGCAAGGATACCATCCTGTCGTAACTGTCGCTCCAGGAACAACTGCAGCATGCCCAGGTAGGTTGTCCCGGTAATTGCCTCTTCAGCAAAGATGAAAGGGTCATAAATTTATCCCTTCATGAGACCAAGTCACACATTGACTTTGGGAGAGTCCCGTTGCCACTCGGTGAATTCATTTGGTTGTTCGTCTGCCCAGATTCTACAATTGTGTCTGTTGACGAGGCCGTTGATATGAAATGTTGCCTTGCTTGCCACTGAACAGACCATCATTCATGAGGTTCTCCACGTTTACAACGTCTAACAGATGGCTGCTCATGAAACATATTCTGCATCCTCTAGCTTGTGAATCACCTGAATAGAATAGGTCTTCTTTTTAAGAGTGTAGTGAGGTAGTATTCACACTGTGGGTTTCGGGATGTTTAGCACATGCCTCAGCCGACAGGTGGATGCTTTTGGACTTCCTTTGATGCCCTCTATCGCTCTTTCTCTACACGTTATAGGCTGACCGATGACCGCCTAGCCCGCCTTTCATCAGTTACAGACACTGTACGCCTGGACGTGTTTACAAGCTTTTGAATAGCAAGTCTTTTAGGGGCATCTTTCTAGTACTTTGTCTCAATCTGCCTCTGGACCTCATCAAGGGTTTTTCCACCTAAATGATATTCAACAATTGTGATTTTGCTTCAATAGTCAACACTGTGATGTGTCTTCAGTATATCTTCAACTGCACGGTTTCCGGAAGATATATTGGGACTTCATGGACACTTATATTTGCATGGACCTAAAAGACGAGAATGAAAATCGTGACAGTTAATGTAATTAGGATGGGTATAGGAGTAAAGACCTCACGGGAGCATCAATGCAGATTACATAAGCTCCTGGTGGGAACAATACGCATCCCAACATATAAGGAAGATTGGAAAGATAGAAACAGATTGAAAAGTCCAATGATATAAGCGGAATTTGAATCACTACCGCATGCTGCTCTAACCAATTGAGCTACCATGTCGACATGCCGGCGCTACATTAAATTCCCCAGCTGATTCACAATTTTCTAATTCTCAAATTCATTTTGTGATAACTGACGCCACTAGCAATTTACCTGGTTATGTAGTTTAACTCTTTATTGCCGGAATTATTTTGCTGTATATGCCGCCCTTCCACTAATTCCCGAATCGGCTTTAATATCCTTTTCACTAACACTATAATCGTGATCGCTAGAGTAGAACGAATTGGACTGGCCATCCATTCAAACCAAATGTCGCGAGTTCGAGTCCCAGCGACTGGAGCCAAATGTGTCTGTGGTAAAGGATGGGGATCTAGCAAACAAAATTACCGGTATGATAGAACCCTTTGGTGCTAACGGGAATACATTTGACTACAGTTGCATTGATTTTGCTTATTACGATTATTATTATTATTATTTAAAATAGAAATTCTACAGTTTTACTGAAATGATTAATATTTTTATAACATAAAGCAACTATAAATGAATTAATTTTAAGCTGAAAGCTAGAATAATATGAAATCAGGAAAAAAGCCCATTGCGATACTAATTAATTCTCCTGTCATACATCCTATTTATGGGTTAAATTTTCCAAGATAGAATTATAATGAAGCAAAGGAAGAACCGAGGTTCAAATCCCGGCTCTGGTATTGGATTTTTCAGTCCGAATCTACCTTTTCATATAAGGGAGAGGTTATCTTCCTTGTGTTATAAATGTACAACCTCGAACTCCACATACAAAGAAAGAAAGGAAGAGTGAAAGTGAGACAGAGAAAAAGTGGGAGGGGAGGGAAAGAAAAACCCATTCTACCAGCACATATATTCACCCATTGCGACGTTCTCTGGGTCCGTACATGTAGCCCAAGTGTACCTAGACAGATGTTATGATTTGTATTTCTAAGTATTTGCCTTACTAGATTAACTAATTAATAGACGGTCTCGTTGAGTGGTAGCTTAGTTATAACACTCATTTCAATAATAACAGTAATAATAATAATCATTATTGTTATTATTACTGCTTTCTCATTATTGTTATTATTATTATTCGCTAATAAAATTAGATTTAAAAAAATAGTATTGAAAAATTTAAGGGAATAACAAGCAATATCTCCAAAAGTGTTCACTCAACAAAAAAAATGTATATGACATAAATCGTGTATTTTAACGCGATCTACATATTTTGTGTAGTAAAATTTGTAGTAGTTACCAGTTATGCAAAAGTCGTTCACAATGAAGAATGCTTTTGGAGACATTCCCAGAAAATTCAAGATATACATTTTATTTGTCATCAAAATATCTTAAACCTATGATGCTTTAATGAAACTCGTTAGAGCCATTTTTGAGAAAATTAAAATCTTCGAAAAATCTTCCATGTAAAGGGTAATCTGGGGTGGGGGGATTTTCTTGAAAAGCTTCCTGTCGCATTTCTGGAAGATACTGAACCTAAATACCAAGTTTGGTGTTTATCCGACTGTTCGTTTACAGACACACAGGACATGTTTCCAAAAATGATTTTTTCGGATTCAGGGGGTCTCAAAACATGTATTTCCGGTGAAATTTCGATATCGAATTTTTGGGTGGAATACAATACTTCCCCTACTTACTACACGTAGTAGAGAAAGTAAAAATGGAAACATCATATCGGCTTTCTCAAAACATCTTAATAAAAATTGCATGTCTTGGCATATAAAATTAATACATTATAACTCTGTAATTTGAGAATATATTTTATTAGCTCCACGTATGGACGCCAATTTGAAGTACGATGTTTTGTTATGTTATTTGCACCACGCTTTGGGCGTCAATTTGAAGTAGGTTGTATTGAAGTAGTTGTATTATATTTCAACTGTTGGGGAGCCGAAAACTTGAAGTAGTTGCAACCGCAGGTATGGTAAACAGTTTCCGGTAGCCTTCGTCCCAAATGTACTTTCAGGTGGCCTTTGCCCCAAGTTTAAAAAATATATTTACTTTGTAATTTGACTGTTTCTTTAAATATTATATATTTATGTTTGCCTCGGCTGAGTCAGTATTTATTTTAGAGACATGGATGTCTTGGTAAAGTTGTGATGCGACAAGAATGTAGGCTTACAAAGATTATAATTTTACTTCACTCCTTTTATTACTGCTTGACACGATTTATATAACACTTCACTGATAGAGAGCTGTGAGATTCTTTTTATTATTAAATACTTGCACTTTTTAACATAAACTGTTTTCGTTTCACATGAATACCTATTATATTTCTCAAGGACGCATTACGCATCCAGTTATAATCACTGTCTGCAGGCAAATGAACTGATTTCAAGCGCCTAAACTTTGTAAATTTAAGTCTCTGATTGGCTAATACTACTCCAATAGAATACTTTTATTTAACTAAAGCTTTTTCTGGTTGTTGATTGGCTATTTTATAAACTGTCACTAAAATTACATTATTGCTTCCAAGAATCACAAGTAGTATTGTTATACTCTCAAACTCATTATTGCCCCAAGGTTACCTCATTGTTACCGCATTGTTAGCAACTTTTAACTTATTATTCTCACAGCTCCTACATTATTAAATTACGTAATATATTCACATAACATTATTACACATGGATACAATAATATAAGCATGTGGAATGACTGTTATATACATTTTACAAATTATTCCATACACATATTGCTTCAAGGCGGGCTGTTATTGAATTTACATATTACATAATTTGACTGAAATCATTTAAGTGTTAAAAATACTGCCTCAAATTAAATCAGAGTGCCTCTACGGAGCACAACATTAATTTTGAACAGAAACGCAGGTATCCAGAATGTGAAAAAGAAATGAAAAGTTATAAGGAAAAGTCCATAAATCATAGGTGAACAACAGACACATTCAAAAGTAAAAATAATATAAAAATATATACGGACATTCACATAAAATTGGAAAACGAAGGTTAAAACTTTATGGACATATTAAATGACTGAATTCAAACAGGGTTCACAAAAAAAAAACAATAGAATTCTACGAAAATAGAAGTAAAGCTCAAGTATGTTCTGTGAAGTGGATTGCTGAAGTAAGCAATCACATAATTAGCAGCTATTACGCAAGAAGATATCCTAAACAGAGATACCTTTAAAAAAAACGTGTATAAGTGGCAAGTTGACCAAGAGGACAAACCGAAAAAAATCTTATGTGATGAATTCACATTACTTTCTCTAGCCTCTATGGTTTATTAGTGAGTGTACAAACTATTCTTACTAAAGCTTACTTTTGTATCTACTAAATTTTAACCCAAATAAACCTTTCAGAAATAGCTACATTTCACATTTCGTTATAGATACAAAGGGAATATCGACAGTCAAATGTTTAAGAACGCTGACCTTAAAATTGAATACCGTTTCTATAAAATCGTGGGAAACAACTGAATGTTAACAGTACTTAAAGAATGAACAACAAATTAACAAGTCGAACCATTAATAACCCATATCTCAGAAATAGCTTACGTCATAAAAGGCTTATTGGAAATAAATTATGTGTTTTAAAGAGATCTTCAGTTTTTGTGTAGTGCGTTTTCGTTAACGTATCCCTTAACGTTATCCATAGTTATCGCAAATTATGTGCCAGTTTGATATAAACAAAAGCTAAGTTGCGTTCTCGTCCGGCGTAACATCAGAAGAAGCCAATCGGCAGGTTGTTTCCTCCGCCTCTAGAGCGTGTGTCCAGATAATTTTAGAATGTTGTGTAGAAGATTCCATTGGATATATAAGCAAGTGTTCCGCGAGAGGAGTCGGCGAGTAAGCTGCTTGGTGAGCGTGTTTATCCTGCGACATTAAGTGCGGTTCTCCGAGTGAGTTGCTGGCGACTGCTATGATTGTAGCGAGGGATTCTGTGGAGCGAGAGATTGTAGACGCCTTGTGTTCGACGCCCCAGAGAGTGAATCGCCCGGAAGAAGAGGCTACGTTTCGAAGAGTTGAAGTAAAGGAGAAACAGAACTAGTTCTGGCGCAGTTTTTATGAAGTGAAAATAATGGATGTATTTAATAAATTACTAAGCCATATTGAAATTACAAATCCAAGGGATTCACAATTATTCACACACATACTATTACTATGAATACATTGGGTAATAACTATAAATTAATATTGCTAGAATATACCATATGTAAAATAATATTTTCAAAAAGTACTTCTATATTGTGAAAAATCAATTAGGAATTATACTAATTATAAAGGAAAAAGATAAAGAAAAATGATTGACGTCAAAGGGTAAATAAAGAAGGGACGAAAAACATAGCATTCCCATTTTTAATACTTTTAAGCTCAACAGAAGGTAAAATCATAATTAAAAATAAAACTGAAGGTTAGTATGTTATTTATATTGATACGTTATTTATTTACTTCTGGAATTTTAAGAATAAACTGAAATTTATTTCGTTATGTTTAGCAACCAATCTATAGGTAAACAACATTCAACTATTTCTTATTTAGAGAAAGCTTTTACAAAGAAAAGACGCCTTGAGCAACGTTCAGTTAAAATATTTACTTGCAAGGAAAATTATATTACATTGTATGCAAGAGATAATAATTAATCGCTGAAGCAAATTAAAGAGTCAACAAACAGAATTATAAAATTGTAAATAAATAAAGCTTAATTAGAAAGGTAATTGATGTTCTATGTTTTATAATTTACATTGTCCGTGAGTAAACAAATCACTTTTCAGTGAAAATTATTACTGCTATTCCTATTTAAATGTCTTACCTTAAAAATACGTTGTACATAAGAGTAGGTTGCTATTAAATGAGCTATATGTACTTTAAATCACTTAAAATACACCGGACAAATCAAGTAAATTGAAATAAAATTATAACAAGATTCTAAAATGCAACACACACTGTAGAATTCCAACAATAACTGAGTAGAATAAACTTTCTGGCAATAATTACTTCTGCCAAAGCAGGCAGACAGATACCACCAACTGCTTTTATGAGCGCGGTAAATTTAAATCGGGCAATTACAAGTTTCAGCATCCAGAGACCATCAGAGAGCATGAGATCATCAGAGAACTACAATATCAACCCACTACCGAAGCAGAGGTCCCGCTTCAGTTCACACTAATGAAGTGACAGTGTGAAGTAAGTCAAGTCCCCGTGAAAGTTGAACCAGATCAAAACACTGTCACTGAGAATTAAGGGCGGGGATAGTTGAAAAATCTGATGTGTTACACTGACATGACTTTCTCCACTCTTGTACAAACTATTTTTACAAACGATTATTCTCCATATGCTTCATGTTAATCGAGATGTTAATCTTATTGCTAAAGTTCTTGTAAGTGCAAGCGGAATGTGGTAGTATTTAAGCGATAGTCAAATCTTTTAAGAGGTGGCTGCTATGAGGAGCATTCCATTCTCTTTGTATGTCCAGGACATAAACAAAATGAATAACGAATATCCATTTGAGAAAATGTATTAGAAAATTTAAGGGAATAACAAACAATATCTCGAAAATGTTCATTCAACAACAAAAATGAGTATTACATAAATAATGTATTTTAACGCAATATACATTCTTTGTGTAGTAATACTTTGTCTATCTCTTATGGTTTACCAGTTATGCAAAAGACGTTCACAATGAAGAATACTTTTGGAGACATTCCCAGAAAATTCGAAATATACCTTTCATTTGTCATGAAAATATCTTAAACATATGATATTTTAATCAAACTTTTTGAGAAAATTAAAATTTTCGAAAAGTGTTCCATGTAAATGATAATCGGGGGTGGGGCGATTTTCTTGAAAACCTTAGTGTCGTATCTCTGGAAGATACTAAACCTAAATATCAAGTTTTGTGTTTATCCAACTGTTCAATTATGAGATATGCTGTTCACAGACACACACAGACACACACATGGACATGTTTCCAAAAATGCTTTTTTTTGGATTCAGGGGGTCTCAAAACATGTATTTCCGGTGAAACCTCGGTATCGAATTTTTGGGTGGAATACAATACTTACCCTACTTACTATACGTAGTAGAGAAAGTAAAAACTGGACAAAGCTACAATGCTGTAGCGTTATGCTCAACCTTAAGGTGAAAGATGTTTAACTTTCTTCATTTTTATGTACAGATGTTTGCACTAATACGTCATCTATTTCCTGATCACCTTTGCTGTTGGATACTACTGTCGTAGCATTATGTACTAGGGCGGATCGAAAAGTAAACACAATAATGATTTTATAAAAAAATTTAATATTTAAAACAACAGCGAAAATCACTAACGAACTTACACCTTTTACCTACTTTTCGACATAAACTGCAAGTTTCTCATCAGATTTCTCCCATCGTGATACCAGTTTCAATATGCCCTGTTCGTAGAAGTCTATTTCCTTGGACTATATCCATCTGCAGACTGCTGATTTCACTTCCGTATCTGTCGCAAAGCGTTGGCCGGCCAGAAATTTCTTCATGGGCCAAACAGATGAAAGTGCGACGGTGCAATTTCCGGACTGTATGGTGGATGCTGGAGCACCTTCCAACCAAATTTGGTGATATTATGACGAACAACAGTAGCAACTTGGAGGCAGGCATTGTCATGAAGAATCATGACATTGTCAGCATTCATGCTATGGCGTTTGTCACGAAGGGCACGACTCAACTTCACCAAAGTTTTTATGCAGGCTGCAGTATTCACAGTGGTACTGTGTTCAGCAATGTCCACCAATAGAACACTATGCATATCCCAGAACACCGTCACAAGCACTTTCCTAGCAGATTGAGTCACTTTGAACTTTTTCTTCACTGAGGAAACAGCAAGTTTCCATTTGATACTTGCCTGCTTGGTTTCGAGCGCGTAGTGGTATGGTTACGACTCATCACCAGTGATGATTCCTTTCAGAAGGAACCCTTCTGCGTTAGGTGATACAAGCTCGTCATCATTCGCTGGCCCTTGTGGTTGTCTGTCAGGTTCTTAGGCACCCAGCGAGCACTAACTTTACGAAATTTCAACGTGTCATGAACAATATCGTACACTGCACAATAGGAAATGTTGCGATAAGTTTCGCAGTTGCTCACGTCGGTCGTTCAAAATTGCCGCCTCGATGCCCCTGACATTCTGCGGGGTTGCAGCTGTTACCGGCCTACCGGAGTGTAGCGAACCACAAAGGTTCACACAGCCCTCTAGGAAGAATGCACACCACCTGGAGACATTGCTACGGTCCACACAATCATTCCCATATACACCACGCATGTCCCTGTGAATACCACACGGTTTATGCCCTATGGCCCACAAATATCTAACCATACCTCTCTACTCCTCTCACGTGGACGACATTAACATGCGCGCCATCTTTATTGCGTAGTTCACGCTTTTCTCGCTGAAAGAAAGAATACCCTCTATGTTGAAAACTTTAAACTATATCTGTGTGAAATTTTAACATTCCAGCTGAAATACCAAGCCAAAAAATTATTGTGCGTTACTTTTAAATCCGCCCTCGTACTATATCTGTGCAAACTGCGGCGGTCCTCTATTTACGTGTTTCATTTTCAAGTGTTTGCTTATGTTGTTTGGGCGCCATGTTGTTTAATTTATATGTATAATAAGGCCTCGTCTGCGTCAGTTCTTGTAGGTCAAGCAAATACTCTTGTCAAAGGTGGTACGGGTAAAGAAAGTTTGGTTCTAGTAACATACAAATTATAACTATGATTTTAAACTGAATTAAACATCTTTTAAATTCTTTCCTCGCACTATCACTGCAATCCACGGATTTTAACACCATGACTTTTAAACTTGTTGGAAGTTGAAGCTGTATTTTGAATTTAGAATATTTAAGACACTCTAGTTTCCGAAATTGTGTAGTCAGCCGATGAAATTTTATAAATTTCTTAATAACTCTCGTAATTTAGGTCAGATTTACAAGATTTAACTATGAGTGTGCTCGTTGAGTTGTTTAATTTCATGCTGTTATATTTTTATTAATCTAACTACATTTTTAGGAGTATAATCTTAGATTTACGGAGTTACTATAAACAGCACTACATCTCACGTCTTCACCATCAGAGAGCACCATCAAAATTTACTTTGGCTTGGGTACTCCCTTCCTGGCGTCCTACACATAAACTTTTAAACTTACCATATTCTTACTCTCATGGCTGCCTCTTCTAGCAGAACAGCTTTCTCTTATTGAGTTGTAATGTGCACGTGACTAAATAGAACATTTGGACGTTAAAACGACTACAACTGTTTACTTTAAAGGAGCTTTCTAGACCCTGCTTTTCATTTATAAGATTACTTCAAGCCTACCTTATATTTATTTCTCCTAAGACCTTGAGTTTTATAGCCCTAGACTGTACAAAAGTTACTTTTAGCTGCCTTCCTAGCAACTTACAGCTTCAACTTTCTACACATAACTACATTGGAACATATAATTTAACCTTTATTTACAACATAACATCATATTCAATATCATTAACACTCAAAATTACACAGATTATTAATTAATAGTAGATGGGCTAGTATTTATTACATTAATATCAATATTATATTCATAATATCGATTACTGCCTCAATACAGTGTCTCCAGAAGCTACATATTTTGTTGCAAGTCTTTCATCAAACACTCTATGGGGTTTTGTCCTTGTTTTGGAAATTATTACATGTGCTTTCCCTCGCGGTCCTTGGACCTGCATGTTTATTCTACACATTTATTCACGAATCCTGTTTTCTGCACATGAAAGAATGAAAACATACATGAAGCAAATGACTCGATTTCACCAGTGGGATCAGAACGTACGTCTTCCACTCACAGTACAAACAACCACATGTGAGAAGGGCTTATCTCGTATGGGTGATTCGCGATGAAACTTAGACATCAGCTAGAACCTTGTTTGGCATCTTAATGCAAGCTTTCACATTGCTGACATTGACATAAACATGGCTGTCAATATACAGAGTGGACCACTAAAATTGACTCTGTGTAATATCTCCAAAACTAAGCGTTGTGGAAAGAAATGTGTTTACTTTCTCTACTACGTATAGTAAGTAGGGGAAGTATTGTATTCCACCCAAAAATTCGATACCGAGATTTCACCGGAAATACATGTTTTGAGACCCCCTGAATCCAAAAATGTTTTTTGGGAAACATGTCCGTGTGTGTGCCTGTGAACAGCATAACTCAGAAAGGAACGGTCCGATAAATACCAAACTTGGTATTTAGGTTCAGTATCTTCCAGAGATGCGACACGAAGGTTTTCAAGAAAATCCCCCACCCCAGGTTACCCTTTACATGGAACATTTTTCGAAATTTTTCATTTTCTCAAAAATGGCTCTAACGATTTTGATTAAAATATCATATGTTTAAGATATTTTCATGACAAATGAAATGTATATCTTGAATTTTCTGGGAATGTCTCCAAAAGTATTCTTCATTGTGAACAACTTTTGCATAACTGGTAAACCATAAGAGATAGACAAAACTTTACTTCACAAAAAAAGTAGATCGCGTTAAAATACACAATTTATGTCATATACATTTTTGTGTTGAGTGAACTATTTTCGATATTACTTGCTATTCCCTTAAATATTTCAATACTTATATTCTCAAATGGGAATTCGTTATTCATTTTTTGTCCTGGATATGCAAAGAGAATGTTGCTGACCTAGCACACAGCTATTAAGCTATTCTATGCTTAAAGGCTACTGTATTTCTATATTGCCCTTGCAAATAAAAAACAAGGGGAACATAGTACGCCTTAAGCGATAGTCAAATATTTTTAGAACCGGTCGCTATGTGTAAAATGTAATTTTCTTTGTATGTCAAAAGATCGTTTCTGCAAATGTTTACCTCGATTGATATAAGATACATGGAGCTTAAGAGTTTGTAAAAATAGTTTGTACAAGCGTAGAGAAAGTAATGTGTGTGTAACACATCAGACTTTTTAATAAAGTTGTTTGATATTATGGGGTAAAGTAAAGGTCATTAGTCGTGTTTTATTTGGAGGATATTGTGATAGTCATTTTGGGTGAATTTAATTTTTTTTAATGGGAACCTACAATTAGGGTCAAATTAAATTAATCCTTAAATTAGTATCACAGGTCTTCCAAATAAAACAGGACTAATGACATTTGTTTTCTCCCATAGCATCAAGCAACTTTTATTCAAGACATCTCGTTCTACAACGGTTATCCTGCATACGTAATTATAACAATTTATAATCTCCAAACTACATTTAACCCTACATCAAATTTTAGATACTAGACAATCACACAGGCGACGTCTTTAGCCCACATTCGGGAGGTCTCAGGTTCGATCCCTGGCGACCGCCAACTTTAATCCATGAGGTTTTTTTCGGCTTGTTAGTCGAATGCTGGAGTGGTTTCTTTCAGCCCTCGAATTTCTTGTCCCTCCATTTCGTTTCTTTCACGATTTCATTCATCCTCCAACCATTCAGGTCTGTTTCTGTGTTGGAGGTGTCAGCGATGGTGTTTCGGTGCGACGTGGCAGGGAAAAAGGATGCTCTCTTTGGAACTTCTCTGTCCCTTGGCTTTCGAGTGGTTGTCAGGGTATACAGATCGTCCCTTCGGAGCAGGGTGTTCTACCTTCTGTGTAGGACAGAGGTTTCCGTTCTGCCTTTGCCACTGTCGGGGTCTGTAAACTGTAAGGACCCTGTCATTGCTGTGCCGTCACACCTGGTTCCGGCCGTCGGTGGTCTCCTCTCAACTCCTTCTCCTTTCTGGTAGCGCCTCTTTGTGGGGAATAGCTACAATATCTTCCCTGAATTATTGACTAATCCCCTCCGAAAATCAAAAGAAAAAAAATAGGCATTCAGACAGCGATTCTTCATACTCTTCATCACATGATAATTCAGCCACTTCGCATGAGTTGTATATTCTTAAACCGGTTAACTAGCTTTTGGTCATTTTAATACAAGTGTACTGACGTGCGTAAAAGATAGCCCATTCCCCTAGATCGCAATGTGTTGCCCTCCATTAGGTAACCAACTTTTGACTCCACAGCTGGTTCTTTACGTCACTGGTGTGAAAAACAATACAGAAATACAAAGAACGAAACAATGATGGATGTTATAATCGATGTGAAGGGATGGTAGGACACCAGCTCTATGAAATTTTCGCTACAATCGGTACATAAGGAAAGGCTAAAGCAATACAACATAATTTGACCTTATAGAGAAAGCGCTGGAAATTATTTGCATGTGTCGTTAAACCGAACAACAGCTACAACATTTATATCACAGTTCTCATCGGCAATATGAAGATGGGCGTTAAACTTACTGCCGCAATCGAACGGCAGTAAGAAAACCGCCGTTAAGAAAGCGGCAATGTAAAGGTATCACGGAGGGGGCCCAGAACTGGGGAAGAGCACCCCAAGTAGGCCAGTCGGCCATTCTTGCTTCCAACGTGACCCCTGGGAGGGAAGGATGAGGGGAGAGAACCGAAGAGCGACCAGATTCTGATGCAGACGAACGCAAGCATGGACAGGATACCTAACGTTTCCAGATACAACGCATCCTCCGTCGCCGTACAGTCCCTGCGCACAAGCCAGGGACTCCAGGGTCCCTGTAGTGGAGCCTCACGCTGAGCAGAAACCTAATTGAGCGGTACTTCGGCGGCGCGAGGGAAAAAAAGCTTTTACAGAGCGCAAGCTACCGCCCACCCGCAACGCGCCGTACAGCGTCGCTTGGTCCTACAAGCTTAAAACTGATGAAAAGGAAAATGATGGGTACAGGAAATGAGGAGAGTCGTGGGAGAAGATGAGTCACCCCAGTATTCGCCTGGCGATAAGGGGAAACCGCGAAAAACCATGGACCAGAGTGGGCGATCGCCGGGATCGTTCCCGGGACCTCCCGAATGCGGGCTACAGACGAAACCGCCTGAGCCATCCCGCTCGATAAGCGGTAATGTAGCTTTTAAATACAAGATATGTTTATTTTAAAAAATCTCATTTTCTGTCCTTTTTTCGAAGTTTTTATTATATTAACTTTCATTTTTGCAACAATATTCAACAAAGCATTGTCTTAACGGTACTCCGAGCATGGAGATCAAGCTTTTAATGTTACTCTTCAACATTTCGGCCATATTTTTGGGGGAGGTAAAGTACCCTGTCTATCCAGTGGCTAGAATTATGCTCTAGGAGTAGAGGTGTCGCAAGATTTGCCAGTACCAACATAAACAGCTGCATTCCATTTTGGGCCACATTTTATGCACGTCAGCTTACATAACCTCCTTTGTCGTGTACATTGTCGGTGATCAGTTCGCAGGCCACCATAAAACGCAGCTCCATCATGCTCTCTTGGGATTGGCTTCGGCTTATCTTTTCATTTATCGTTGTGAATGACAACATATGGTGTTGGTGTTTATGCTTAAGTTTTACTCGTTATACTAATGTTTACTTTTCATTACGAATGTTCTTTTACTGTAGAAAACATTCTCTAGCAGAATACAAAGCAGTAGTTTGTAAGAGTGAACTTGTGGCGGTACAAGTGGCACCGGCTAGGTTAAGTTGCTATTTGTTATCGTATGGTTCGGTACATGGTGACGTCAGGCTTCTCTCCCCTCCGCCATGTTAAAGCTGCCTGGTGGACTGCAAGAAATTACAACACAGAGAACTGCCACGGCTGACAAACTGTCAACACCTTAACCCCTATCTCCGAGAACCAAAGCCATTAACGGAATGCGATAGTACTTATTACTTTCTCTACTACGTATAGTAAGTAGGGGAAGTATTGTATTCCACCCAAAAATTCGATACCAAGATTTCACAATAAATACATGTTTTGAGGTGCACCGAATGCATATAAAGCATTTTTGGAAACATGTCCGTGTGTGTGTGCCCGTGTGTGTGTCTGTGAACATCATAAATCTGAAATGAACAGTTCGGATAAACACCAAACTTGGTATTTATGTTCAGTATCGTCCAGAGATTCGACAGGAAGGTTTTCAAGAAAGTTCCCCCACCACAGATTACCCTTTACATTGAACATTTTTCGAAAATTTTAATTTTCTCAAAAATGGCTCTAACGATTTTGATTAAAATATCATATGTTTAAGATATTTTCATGACAAATGAAATGTATATCTCGAATTTTCTGGGAATGTTTCCAAAAGTATTCTTCATTGTGATCGACTTTTGCATAACTGGTAAACCATAAGAGAAAGACAAAATTTTACTGGACAAAAAATGTAGATCGCGTTAAAATACACAATTTATCTCATATACATTTTTTGTTGTTGAGTGAACCATTTTGGAGATATTTCTTGTTATTCCCTTATATTTTCCAATACTTTTTCTCAAATGGGAATTCGCTATTCATTTTTTTTTATATCCTGGACATACAAAGAGAATGGAATGCGCCACACAACAAGCAGCTCTTAAAATATTTGACTATCGCTTAAAGCCTACCATATTTCCCTTGTATCTACAAGAAAATTAGCAATAATATTAACATCTCGATATCTCGAATAACATGAAGCATATGGTGAATAAGTGTTTGTGAAAATAGTTTCTACAAGAGTAGAGAAAGTCATCTGAGTGTAACACATCAGATTTTTTGGTATTGCATTGGTTAGTTTTCACGCAAGCACATTTTAAATCTATTTCATTAGGATATTGTGATATGTGGTGCATTTACAAATTCTAAATTGACGCAATCATGATATTACTTCTGCATATTGACAAAGAGCAAAGAGCTCTTTAAATGTTAGCTGGCTTTCAGAACAATAACTTTATTCTTATACTTATCTGAAGTAATGAGATGGTCCCCATTTCTATTGATTCTAATTATTGAGGAATTCTTTTAAAGTTTTACGTGATAAATGTGAATTGTTACCAATGTTATTAATTATTCAAGTTTCAGAACTCAAAGTAGTATTGATCGTTGCAATTCAAAATGTTAATTTATTATATACATTCTTAGATGATCGAACCATTCATTGTGGTCTTTATACATAGCAATTCAGAGTGTTCGTTGCTATTTACGTTGGTGTAAGAACACTTGCAAAATGCTTTACACAAATGTTGTTTAGTATTTGATGAGGAGTGTGAAAACAACACAAAAAAGATAGGCTGCCATTTAAAAAAATTAAATTGACGTTTAAAAAACGTCCTCCAAATAAAACACGACTAATGGTATTTACTTTATCCCATATTATCAAACAACTTTTATGCAAGACATTTCTTTCTACAAAGCTTAGTTTTGGAGATATTGTACAGGCTCAACTTATACGGTCCAGCCTGTATATATATAAATTTAACTTCCAAATTATACACAGGGTATCCGGTTTTGCAGAGGAGATAGTATGTAGCAACAAGAAAATCAGTTCCTATAAACACTGGCCGTAAACTTAATATCTGTTGAGCCGTGGTCCACTACACTACCATCAATGACTACCATGTATTTGATCTAACCTTCACAACAGGCGCCCGATGTGATCGCTATCCATTGCAATGCAACCTTGCACTTTGCATCTCATAGAATTACGCATTTTTGAAAAACCTCTATTTGTTACTGAACTGCGTACACGCATTGAACACGCGTTCTCGTAGTATCTGCACATCATTTATGTGGACTACATACACCACGGTCTTCAAATGTCCCCTAAGCCAAAAATATAAATAGTTAAGATTAGGAGAACGAGAAGGCCAAAGTTTTGGCCCTTCCCGACCAATCCATTGCTCACGAAAGACTCGTGTTAGCTGCCTAACCCTATGATGAAAATGGCCAGTGCTTCGGTCCAGAGAAGGAAAAAAAAAGAAACCAATTACAGCACTTCAGTGTCACAACAATACATGCGCTATTTGAACACTATCGTACACTAGACGTAAATAACACACCTGACTGATAGAACAACAGATAGGTAACACGCAGTGGAATATTTTAGGTTCACTACTTTTGTGTTCTGTTCTTGCTTGATACACTATATCCAAACACTATGTGCTGCATAATAATGAGCCTTTATTACAATGTGTTCTCAATTGTTTCGTGCCAAAGCGCTAGGAGTGTAAAATATGCTCTTCGTACAAAACAAGACAATAACTCAGAAGGTATTATGTTTACGACCAATGCTTATAGGGAACTTTTTTTTCTTTTTTTTTTTTGTTGCATACTACCTCATGTGTAAATACTGGAACCTTTTTCGGAAGACCTGGTATATTTTTACATTGTTGTATTGTTTATTTAAATATTAATTTTAATACAATTACAACAAATGTGCTTGTATATTTAATTTAGATCATTAGATTTCCTTCCAGCAATCCTTACATTTCCTCACCAACACATATACAAATTCAATAATTTATTAACTCCTCCACAGGTGGGAATGAGGAATTTTAGGTGATATTTTCCCATAAAGTATAATCTACTTTCGGCTGCGCCGTGGCCGAGTGGTTAGACCGCTCGCCTCCCACCGAGGCGGCCCGGTTCAATCCCAGGGACCTGCATGTGGGATTTGTGGTGGACGAAGCGGCGTCAGGGCGGGTTTTCTCCGGGTTCTCCGGTTTCCCCCGCCATTCATTCCACCAACTGCTCCATCATCACCTTTCCTTTCATCCATTTCACCAACATTTCGTTTCATCTACTTCCTTCATCCCATACCAGGCATCGGGCTAATCACCCATCCTGGATGCTCTGTCTGATCCATGAGTGTCTGCTCCTCGACGGGCCTCTGACCTCAGGCACCCGCTTGTAAGTCCTGGGGGGTGTAAGTCCTACATAAGAGGAGGGTAAACAGATAATGAATGAATGAATGAATATAATCTACTTTCAAGATTTTATGACGAAATTCGGAATGATTTGTAATTTTTTCCGTAAAGAGAAAGAATACTGCAGACTGAAATTCAGTATGGTATCTTTTGGAACTTTGCCCATCTAATCGTTATGAACGACTTATACTAAAACTAGCATGGATGCATAAACCAGGGGTTAGTAAGGAATTTCGCACATTTTGAGGCACCACAACTCTCGTCACATAACACTCCGAAACGCGTTACATGAGAGTCGTTTCTACAAATGAAGAATACTCTAGAAAGTTTGAAGGTAATCCCATGTTTCCAGAGGAGACAGTTCCCTTGTAATTGCCAGTTAGGTTAGCCACACTGAATCGCGTGATATGTGCTCCTTTTCCCGCCTCTTTCCAAACTCCTTGGCGAGTTTCCGACTGGAAGCATGAAAAGAGTTACTTAAGGTGGTAAGGGAATAACTATTCCTATTTTGTGTCTCCATCACGAAGATATAGTTAGTGTATGTTCCTGACATATATACACGACGACAAATGTATTCGTATTTACTTTAAAAAATTCTAACAGCCAAATTAACGGAGATAAAATTCTGTTTTTAATGTACACACAGAGTACACATGGTATTAAATTATGTAAATAACACATACAGAAAAGTTGTAAAATCAATATATTGTAAAACCAATAATATGCAAGATATTGAAAGCTGCCAAAGGAAGTAAACTTTGAGGCAGTGTTTTTAACTTTTAAATGATTTCAGTCAAGTTATATAATGTATAAATTCAATAACAACCCACCTTGAAGCAATATGTGTATGTAATAATTTGTAAAATGTACGTAACAGTCATTGCATATGCTTATATTATTGAATACATGTTCAATAACGTTACATGAATGTATTACGTAATTTAATAACGTAGGATCTGTGAGAAATAGGTCGAAAGTTGCTAACAATGAGGTAACCTTGAGGCAATAATGAATTAGAAAGTTTAAATGTTACTTGTGATTCTTGGAAGCAATGATGTAACTTTAGTGACAGTTTATAAACATAGCCAATCAACTACCAGAAAAAGCTTTAGTTAAATGAAGGTATTTTATTGGATTAGGAATAACCAATCGACACTTGAAATACAGAAATTTACAAGTCTATTATTCATTTTTTTATGTCCTGGACATGCAAAGAGAATGGAATGCGCCACATAGCAACCAGAGCTTAAAATATTTGACTATCGCTTAAAACCTACCATATTCCCCTTGCATCTACAAGAAAATTAGCAATAACATTGACATTTCGATATCTCGATTAACATGAAGCATATGGAGAATAAGTGTTTGTAAAAATTGTTTGTACAAGAGTAGAGAAAGTCATTTGAGTGTACTACATCAGATTTTTTTGTCTTGGATATGCAAAGAGTATTAATCTGTGGGAAAGGGAATGGTGCTGCACCTAGCAACCAGCTATTAAGAGATATGTCTATGCTTAAAGGCTAATGTATTTCTATATTGCCCTTGCAAATACAAAACAAGGGGAACATAGTACGCCTTAAGCGATGGTTAAATATTTTTAGAACTGGTCGCTATGTGTAAAATGTAATTCTCTTTGCATGTAAAAAGATCGTTTTTGTAAATGTTTATCTCAATTAATATGAAATAGATGGAGAATAAGAGTTTGTAAAAGTAGTTTGTACAAGAGTAGAGAAAGTCATGTGAGTGTAACACATCATATTTTTGTTTTATGTCCTGGACATACAAAGAGAATGGAATGTTCCACTTAGCAACCACCTTTTGAAAGTTTTAACTATCGCTTAAGCTTGCCATATTTTTATGCGTGCAAGAAAATTAGCAATAAGGTCATCAAATGTTTATCTCGGTTAATATGAAGTAGTTTTAAGAATAAGCGTTTGTAAAACCATTTTGTACAAGAGTAGAGAAAGTCGTGTGAGTGCAACACATCAGATTTCCTAATTATGCTGTTCCCAGACACGCACATCATGAGAATTCAAAACGTGTATGCAATGTGTATGCAATACTTCCTCAACTTACTATGGGTAAGTACTAGAGAAAGTAAATTTGCTTCAATTTGTAAACCCATTTGTGAATTAAGGGCTGCTGTTAAACTTAAAATTGCTGGTGGTATTTGAAGTAAAGTGTATACATTCTAGAAGTTGTATACTACGTCCAATAAATTACGCAGGTTTGCATTTGAATGTTCTCCATTAGCATTTAGAATTACCTACGTAATGATTGTGACATTTGGCTTTTGTTCTGCTTTGTGTCACGCATGCTCCATTTGATCTGTTGTGTGCATGACGCAGTTACATTAGCAGAAGGTATCACATTTTCATTGCTGCTGAATTACGTAGTACCATACTTCGGAATGTCTGCTGCAAACTACGCCGAAAATGACTTCCTTAAATCATTGAATGTATGCCAACATTGTGACTGCCATTATTTTAGGCAATACGTCAGTGTGTAATTTTATATGCACCAGGTGGCCCACGCAAGCCGTTTCTCCTTGAAGTTAGTTTGTCCCGATAACACGGATGCCGAAATGTTTACCTAAGCTGAACTATAAAGGAACTATACTGGCAGAGATGAGACTTTGCCTAACATAAGACCAGAGATTGAAAACAACTATTGAATTACTATGCCTGGTTCCGTAGCTTAGTCGATATAACATCTGCCTACTGTGCGAGTGCCCGCGTTCGATTCCCAGGTGAGTTCGAGAAAAGTGTCTGTACAAGATCGTACAGAACGGTACATCTAGGGTCATCTAGGTTTGTGGTGTGTGTTTATTGGATATTTAATAAACAAACACCTATTTAACAAGATTGAACGTTTACTCACGAGTAAATCCACGAGCACACATACCAAGGCATACAATTTATCTGACAGGTTAGGCAGTGTTTTTAACACTTAAATGATTTCAGTCAAATTATATAATATGTAAATTCAATAACATCCCGCCTTGAAGCAATATAAGTATGTGATCATTTAAAAACAATGTATGTAACAGTCAAGGCATATTGTAAACATGTTCAATAATGTTATGTGAATGTATTACGTAATTCAATAATGTAGGAGCTGTGAAAATAATAAGTTAAAAGTTGCTAACAATGAGGTAACCTTGGGTCAATAATGAGTAAGAAAGCTTAACAGTACTACTTGTGATTCTTGGAGTAACAATAATGTAATTTTAGTGACAGTTTATAAAATAGCCAATCAACAACCAGGAAAAAGCTTAGTTAAATGGAGTTATTCTATTGGAGTAGGATTAGCCAATCAGAGACTTGAAATACAGAAATTTAAAAGCTTAAACTGTTGAAATCAATTCAGTTACCTGCAAACAGCGTTACTCAGACGTAAAAAGTGTCCTCAAGAAATATAATATGTAAACATGTGAGACGAAAAATAAGTTTATGTGTTAAAAAAAGTGTAATTAATTAATAAAAAGTATCTCACAGCTCTCTATATCAGTGAAGTGTTATTTAAATCGTATCAAGTATTAATAAAAGGAGTGAAGTAAAAATTACAGTCTGTATAAACCTACATTTTTAGTCGTATCACAAACCTGCCTAAGAGAAACGTGTCTCTAACAAATACTGACGCAGCCGAGGCAAACATAAATATAATATTCAAACAAACAGTAAAAATACATTTGGGGCGAAGGCTGCCGGAAACTGTTTACTATACGTGCGGTTGTAACTACTATAATTTCGGCTCCCCAAAAGTTGAAATATAATACAACTCCTACTTCAAATCGTCTTTTCCATACGTGAAACAATAACTTTCTCAAATCGGCGCAAAACGTGGGGCTACAGAAAAATAAATAATATTCTCACTGGTGAACAATTACTTGATTCAATACCTATAGAAAAGACGTGGAAAGCTTTAAACAACAAGAGAGTCTCTACAAATCTTATTAAGGCAATACAATCAGTATAACATGATCCGAAATAAATATTAAGATAAATGTACAAGAATCGGAGCCGTTTCTAATAAACACAGGAGCTATATAGGGGTAGTCTTAGCCCTGTTTAACTGGATGGATGAAATGATTGATCATGTTTGAAATATGGAACATTTGTAAAAGAAGAACGCCAAGAACAGCAGTTGGATATAGAAATTGAAGAAGGGTTTGAGCACAATCACTGATAAATGCTGATGAAATTTATTTATTACAAAGAAAAAGAATTATCTGCAGATAGCAATAATAGATTGGAAAGAGGAGCTGCCTAGAAAAGGACTGGAATTGAATACAGGTAGTACTAAAGTAATGCATGTAGGAAGGTGAAATAGGATATGCCTACCGCCTAGTGTTTGGTATCATTTGATAGCCCCTGCTATTACATTCGTTTTGACATGTATGTTTATTTACTTTTTTTATTAATCATTCATGTGTAAATATTCTTGGCAAGCGAGTGTGACAGACTAGAAATTGTTCATATTAGGGAAAAGCAGCACACTTTATTACTCTGTTTGTTGCAGTCCTTTGTTAAATAGCCGGATGCTATGATTCTTTTATGTCTTTGTTAGCAAGAACTGCGCTTCCGAGGTCATAGGAAAAAGAAAAAAATTCGCGTGTAAGTCAGTAAAATCCCGCGGGATGTTTGCACCTTGTGAAATATAAATTCAGCCTATTGAAAACACACGCTTCGAGGCCCGTGAAGAGATAGCTAATAAGAAGTGCTTAACATGATGGCCCTAGAGTAGGGTGTGTGGAACACCAAAATTTAGTTAAGGCACCCAGTCTTCGTAATGTGCACGACGCGAAATCCGCGGCTCTCGACTCGAGGATTTCCCGCGAGAAGTATGTTACAGTAATAATCTAATTCTGCGGGAGCGAATGTGAATTAAAATATTGAAATTGACTGAGGCAGTGCATCTGGCTATTTGGATCAAATGTGAGTGGTCGCCAAAGTTTCATTCCGGTGAGAACAAGAAATCACCCGCGTCGCGAAGACATTAGACATAGTTGCTGTAGTAAGAATCGCGAGAGTGTAGCGGCTGACGTGAGATACCGGCAGTAATTGGGGTACTAGTAAGCTTGATATTTAATAGGTTACATTGAATACGTTATGCGTATGCAGGGCTGACACTCGCGCCAAATTACTGCATATATCTATATGCGTGCATTAAGCGTTAAGCAACGTGAAGTGTTATTTCGTTCTTCTCGTAAATAAACCTAGTATCAGTTAATCTCGCGACTTTGATTTCCTACCCACTCCCACCCAGAACCTGTACGCCCTAGACCTTCGACCCATTTGTGTTAAAAGAGAGACCCCAACCAAATTCCCATCCTCAGTCCTGGGAAAACCAAAAGAGCCCGTAAAAACAACTAAATAACGTAACAACTACAACGGGGCGCTGGCCATCATCAACAATGCATCGGAGAAGTCGCCCAAGGGGATCTCTCAAAAGGCACAAAGGACAGATCCCAGCAGCCGCGTTACCTTCCCCTGATCGACAAGAGGCGTTAGTTGGCTCATCTGTAAAGTCAGCCACACGAAGACCACCTCAAAGGGAAGATGAGGAGGTCATAATAAGATGTAATAACGAGGCTCTGGAAGAGATAGATGCTTACGAATACTCAGGAGCCTTATTAAATAATAAGGGAAAGTAGAACAGGAAATATTAAACAGAATGAGAAAAGTAATTTATTTTTATTATAAATAATTAATGCATTAGTAGGAAGAAAGGAAATATCTAATAACACAAAAATTAGGGGCTTTAAAACAATAATATTACCAATTCTACTCCACGGAGCAGGTAGTTAGACCTTTCTACACAAACACGGAAGTAAAATAAGTCATGGAAATGAGATATCTGAGACGAGTTGCGAGGAAAATCAGAAGAGATGTGGTTAGAAATACAACAATAAGAGGGGAGTTGGGTATCTTCTCTATACCACAAATACTAAAACCAGGGAACTTAAATGGTATGGACATGTAACTCGCATTTCAAAGGATAGGAAATCCAGACAATATTTGGAAGCAAGATTGGAAGGTGGAAGCCCCGGAAGCTACCAGGTAGCCCAAACAAGCCGTCAGTTGCAGTTTTATGTTTCCCGTATACATAGCTGCAAAATAAGTTGTCGTATTACTGCTGTTCAAAGGGACAATGCCGGTACAAAGTGAAAAGTCACCGGTGCACTGCTGCTGTATGCAGGTGTTTACATGCTAGTTTAATATCAATAAGCTTCGCCTGGTCGCCTGCATGCAGTTCGAGTCGGGTCATTCAGACAAATAGGTACGTTCACCAACAACGAACACACCGATATGGTTACGATCTGTGCGGAGACGCACCAAATTGCAACTCAGGGTCGCAGGCTGGGTTCTGAAAATATTTATACGCGACACCTGTCCTATGTACACGTGTTTTTACTTTCTCTACTACGTATAGTAAGTAGGGGAAGTATTGTATTCCACCCAAAAATTCGATATCGAGATTTCACCGGAAATACGTGTTTTGAGATCCCCTGAATCCAAAAAAACAATTTTTGGAAACATGTCCGTGTGTGTGTCTGTATGTCTGTCTGTGTGTGTGTCTGTGAACAGCATAACTCAGAAACGAACAGTCGGATAAACACCAAACTTGGTATTTAGATTCACTATCTTCCAGAGATGCGACACGAAGGTTTTCAAGAAAATCCCCCCACCCCAGACTACCCTTTACATGGAACATTTTTAGAAAATTTTAAATTTCTCAAAAACGGCTAAAACGGCAAAAACGGCTTTGATTAAAATATATATGTTTAAGATATTTTCATGACTAATAAAATGTATATCTCGAATTTTCTGGGAATGTCTGCAAAAGTATTCATCATTGTGAACGACTTTTCATAACAGGTAAACCATAAGAGATAGACAAAATTTTTCTGCATGAAAAATGCAGATCGCGTTAAAATACACAATTTATGTCATATACATTTCTTTTGTTAAATAAACCGTTTGTGAGATATTGCTTGTTATTCCCTTAAATTTTCCAATACATATACCTTTTCTCAAATTCGTTATTCATTTATTTTATGTCCTGGACATGCAAAGAGAATGGAATGCGCCACATAGCAACCAGCGTAAAACATTTGACTATTGCTTAAAACCTACCATATTCCGCTTGCATCTACAAGAAAATTATCAATAAGATTGACATCTCGATATCTCGATTAACATGAAGCATATGGAGAATAAGCGTTTGTAAAAATAGTTTGTACAAGAGTAGAGAAAGTCATGTGAGTGTTACACATCAGATTTTTTCTATTACAGAAAAAATATTAAAAAATTATGGATCATTTCAGGTAGAACGTAGGCCTGAGATGCCCATTCATCAATTCGTCCACCAAGTTTTTGCACATGCTTATTATGAATAATGCACTAATAGAAAGTAACGTAATTCTAACACACCTTTATGGGTACATAAATATAATAAAAAACAGAATTTCTTTATTCCTGTTAAGTTTGCGGCACCAACTGTTACTATAGTTGTACTGTTGGTAGATTAACTGTCATGGAACGAAATGACTTAACACGTGTGCTCAGGTTTGCGTCAAGCAGCAATCACGAATTCCTGTTAATGTGAGAATTGATTATTAACTAACGATAACATCGCTCCCACACACTCATAGGTACTCAGACATTCAAACACCAGACTCTGGAAATACCACGAAATGTTTTGTTTAAAGATAATTTTCTGGAGCCCAACCGGGAATCGAACCAGGAACACCCCATATAGCAGGCAGTTTCCCTACCGAATGAGCTCTGCGACCAGTAATAGCAGTTAAAATGTTAGTTTTCAAGCACAGGTCTTTCATTTAGCGGTCTCGTTTCTGTCGGTATGGATTCCCCTTTTGCTGTTCTGCTTAGGCAAACCTTTCGACATCCGCGCTATCCGGTATAAATTAACTTCAACTAAGGACGGCTTATGTGGGCCACTTAGTATATCAGGAATACATTGAGTAATTGGATAGGGAAGGGGGTATAGCTATGAATGAAATGAAAAGAATGGTTGTAGAGTGGAAGAAATGGACCGAGCTAGTACTCCAGGCTTAACAACACAAAAGAAGTTTTTAATATAGAATCAAATGAAAAGTAAATTACCACAACCGGGATTTAAACATTGAATTTTTCATTTGACTCATATTAAAAACTTGCCAAGACCACGCTAAGGTCTGCAAAAAGTATAATTAATTCCAATTAATTATATTTAATAATAATCAACAGAAATTGTACCAATTGCTGCTTCAAAGTGAAATATTAAATATGATGTTGCTCTTCTTCATGGAATTAGTCTTTATCCTGTTTCCACATCAAGAGATTCAATCCTTCTCACTTGCTTTCGGTCGACCAACCTTTGTGTTAGTATTGAAGTAAAATCTGTGGAAGCATGTTGGTTAGATCTTAGATTTTGAATTCTGTCTAACAGATTATAAATGCTTAATTCACATCTTATTTCCTCAATGAATCTTTTGTCTAGTAATGTGTAACCTGCCGTTGAACATAAGAGCTACATTTCAGCAGATTCTATGCTTCATTTATCTGAACCATTAAGTGCCCAGTTTTTGCAAGCGTATGTTAGGGTGGACAGATATTATATTAAGTATAAAGTAAATATTAAATAAATGCTATTATTTCTTTGATGAAAATAAATAATTACAACATAGTAATATGATGTTTATGATTTAAAGCTATGTTACATTTACATTACATTTATTGGTGCATGGTTCATAATAAGCATATTCAAACACAGCCATGTCCATCTTGGTAAATGCATTGATGTAAGCGCCTCTCAGTATTAGCACGAACACGTCTTAACGTTTTTTGCTGATCAGGTCTGACTTATTCTTTCTTTTAAAATATCTGTATTTTCTGGGTATTTCGTTTCGTAAACACTGACTTTGACTTCCTTGTTCCTCCCTCTGTCCTGCTACGGTCTCATTGGGTCGTCCTTACCTTCTGGGTCGTCCCACGTACCTTCTCCGAGACTAAATATTTCAAGGCCATTTTTGGGATACGAGCTTCTTCCATTCATTGCAGATGTTCTCTCCAACTTGCTTTATAATGTAAAATATTATCAGCTACTGCGTGCATTTTTACATTCTCTACTACGTATAGTAAGTAGGGGAAGTATTGTATTTCACCCAAAAATTCAATACCGAGATTTCAGCGGAAATACATGTTTTGAGATCCCTGAATCCAAAAAAAAGCATTTTTGGAAACATGTCCGTGTGTGTGTCTGTGTGTCTGTCTGTGAGCAGCATAACTCAGAAACGAACAGTCGGATAAACACCAAACTTGGTATTTAGGTTCAGTATCTTCCAGAGATGCGACACGAAGGTTTTCAAGAAAATCCCCCCACCCCAGATTACCCTTTACATGGAGCATTTTTCGAAAATTTTAATTTTCCCAAAAATGGCTCTAACGATTTTGATTAAAATATCATATGTTTAAGATATATTCATGACAAATAAAATGTATATCTTGAATTTTCTGGGAATGTGTCCAAAAGTATTCTTCATTGTAAACGACTTTTGGTAAACTGGTAAACCATAAGAGATAGACAAAATTTTACTACACAAAAATGTAGATCGCGTTAAAATACACAATTTATGTCATACACATTTTTGTTGTTGAGTGAGCCATTTTCGAGATATTGCTTGTTATTCCCTTAAATTTTTCAATACTTACTTTCTCAAATGGGAATTCGTTATTCATTTTTTTGTCTTGGATATGCAAAGAGTATTAATCTGTGGCAAAGGGAATGGTGCTGCACCTAGCAACAAGCTATTAAGAGATATGTATGTGCTTAAAGGCTACTGTATTTCTATATAACCCTTGTAAATGTATATTCCCCTTACATCTACAAGGATATTGACAATAAGATAGAGTCTGCAAATGTTTATCTCGATTAACATGAAGTAGATGGAGAATTAGCGTTTGTAAAAATAGTTTGTACAAGAGTAGAGAAAGTCATGTAAGTGTAACATCAGAGTTTTTATTATTCTACTATTTGATCATTTGTTAGTTTGTCTCTCCTGGTATATACTCTAACAGCTGTAGCAATTGCATTTCTGCTACTTCGTTGCGGTTTTCATTTTATATTCTTGTGCATCGATGATTCATTCCCATATAAACGGGTCGACACGGCCATCACATTATAACACTTCAACTGGGTGTGTAATGTTAGTGTTATTACAAAAAAGCCTTAGGGCTTACCGTTTTATATTATATAATGGTCTGTTACAATTTGGTACCCTCAATAAAATAAATATTTAAATAATATACTGTTTAGGTTTTGGGTCCATTTTACTCTAAATATTTGCTTTGATGAAGTATCTCCAGAGGTCGTGAACGCTCAAAATAATTGTAAATTAGGAAAGGAGTTTAACCAGGAGTGAAAAAATATCTACACGAAACAAATAAGTTTTACATTTCTTCCAGCTGTATGAAAACACTGTATTCTTTTTAACAAATGAGTTAACATTACAAAGAACTTGGCTTTATTACATAAAAAATAATGTATAAGTCTTTGTTATTTGTAATCTCTTGCTCTTTGAAACTTGTACAAATCTACTTTACAAATGTTCTGTAATAGATTATTTATTCATTCCAGTTCGGCACTTTAAGGAAGTTTGACACACGCACTAAGTAATTAATTTAGAATAATCACTTACGCCAAAATACTCCGTTACACATTTTGAATAGTCCTAAATGGCGTGTGTGAAGCCGCATCCTGAACCCAGAATTCTTCCTCAACGCCCGGCGAAAGACTCTTTCGTGCCTTGGGCTCGCCCGCGTTCGATTCAAGAGACAGTATTCACGTGTGTTGATGTCAGTTGCTAGGCACTGCACCACCGTGCTCTCCTCCGCCTGCCCTCTGTTGGTTACTCATTATAAGCGCTGGCCGATAATGCAGGTAGTGTGAAGTGGGTGGTATCTACACTTGTCCAAGGCGAAATGTGATGTGAGACTTTGGTCGTAATGCAGTTGCTGAAGGCAAGTCGCTAAGACTTCGTGCAGGCTGGAAACATATTCTGTGAGTAGGGGAGCCATTACTGCCTCACGTATAGGTTTCAAACTTCTTATAGTTCTACACATTATTTGATACCTCAGTTATTTTATATGCTAGTTTTGATCGTACTTAAGGTTAACTTCGCATCCTAAATAGGTAAAGTGTTATACTTGTTGTATTATCCTATTATTTATTACAATTTTATTCATTATAGGTATAAATCCTATAAAATCATACTTTTCGTTTTTTTCTATTGAAGTAGTTTATATTGCTGACATATTGGGTCTAGTCTATACACTAATCTTTGTAGTTCGCCAGCCTATCTGCATAAAAAGTTCAATTTTCTGCATACAAAGAGGATTTAATAAAATATTTTATTAGTTATTATTATAATGCGAATTAAATTGGATGATCTCGCTGGTCACCGAATCCCACCACCGCGACCTATCCACCGTTCGGGTTACAGATTGTAGAGATATACTCCAGCTATAAAATAATGAATATTGCACCATTGTGCTCAAACAAGTGATTTAGTGGTAACTGAAGTGTCTTCTAGGAGGGTCTCAATATTCAGCCTATTCTGCATGAATTTCAAATAAAGCTGACCAGTATGCCTAGGAGTAAATTAAATTGGCCCAAAGACCTTGTCTGTTAGAATGCCGCACAATACGTTAATAAGCCATGGAGACCTACACGTGATGTCGTGCTCAGTGAGAATTTTCAGGAGCCCAGTAATGGAGATGACTCGGCTCATCTCCCCTTAAAACCTGCCTGATGAAATCTAGATTTTTGTGTATTCTACTTTAGTCTTCTACAAAACGATATCTGAGTTTGGAATTCATAACCATATAGCTATTTGTATAATTGTAGCTTAATTTGATGCCACTTGCTTTCGTTCAAAAGCCATTGCATTGAAGTGCTCGAAAACTCCTGGTCAGCAGAAGCCCCTTTTTGCCCTGCTTACATGAGAAAAATTAATGGTTAATAAATAATAATAATAATAATAATAATAATAATAATAATAACTAGACCCCGGAAGTAAGGTAAAATGTGTTTTGAATTTGGATGGATATAATGTAGACTTAATTTTTAAATACAACACTGCCTATTTATATCAACAGAATAAAGGTAGGGTAAATTAGAATGTCAATGGTATTTGTTGCAGGATTCTAGTGCAAGTGGTTTACGAGAAATCGTATTTTGAAGAGTTTCCACCCCGACAATTGTTTGTCCATTCAAGCTGCTTAGTTGCTAGATACGATGTTGTTATGTTTGTTTACTTTGTGTTTTCTGTTCATTGATTGCATTGCGACTTTCTGGTCACTTAGTTTGTGACAGTTCAAGCAGTAAGTCATGAGTGGAAGATGATGTTTACTAATGCAGAAAAAGCCGACATGCTCGTGGTGTATGGAGAGTGTAGGAAGAATGCAGTTTGTTCCTGTACGGTGTCTGCGGAAACGTATCCCAATATACTTCAACCATCTCGGCAATTATTTATCAACCTCTTCAACCAATTTCGTGAAAGTGGTACTGTAACACTTAGAAAACGTAACAGAAACAAACAAGTGACTGGACAAGGGGCAGAAATTATTGTTTTGGCTGCCGTTGCAGTAGATCGCAAATTAGTTCCCGCACAATCGCACGTGGAAGTGGCATAGGCCAGGCAAGTGTAC
Organism: Deroplatys truncata; assembly: GCA_030765065.1. Classification (NCBI taxonomy): domain Eukaryota; kingdom Metazoa; phylum Arthropoda; class Insecta; order Mantodea; family Mantidae; genus Deroplatys; species Deroplatys truncata. Next base: position 152,320,809 of record CM060985.1, on the reverse strand, counting down.
AGCGCATTCTCCATCGAAATAGGTTCCATCTCTACCACATCTCTCCCCATCAAGAGCTGCATGGAAACGATTCTGAGAATTGTGTTAGGTTTTGTACATGGGCATTAAGGCATGATACTCTCATGTATCTTGTTTAATTATGAGGCAACATTTACTAATCATGGCCAGGTAAACCGCAGAAACATGCACTATTGGTCTGTTGACAATCCCCGTTGACTTCGTCAGGTGGAACGTCAGCGTCCATGGAGTTTAAACGTGTGGTGTGGGATAGTGAATCATCAGCTCATAGGCCCTTTGTTTATAGAAGGAACAATGAACTCGCACAAGTATCGCAGCCTCCTGACTGACCATCTGCCACAGATGCTAGAAGACGTTCCTTTGCAGACTATGAGGAACCTGTGGTACCAACATGATGGCTGTGCAGCCCATAGTGCACGAAGGACTACAGCTTGTCTTAACGGATTGTTTCCAAATTGTTGGATTGGATGAAGTGAACCTGTACCTTGGCCGGCCCATTCACCGGATCTGATCCCTTTAGACTTTTTTCTGTGGGGAAGGCTGAAAAACACTATCTACAAGGATGTACCAGCTGCACCAGATGATATGAAACGACGTATTACTGCTATCTGCTCTGAAATTTCCACTGAAATGCTAGAAGGTATGCAGCAGTCCTTCCATAGTAGACTGGAGGCGTGTATTGAAGCTGCCCATGGTCATTTTGAACACAATCTTTGAAGGACTATGTTCTCTTTGCTTGTAAGAATTCACAGAAGTATTGTAATTCCCTTTTGGTTTTCTTTGGTTTGTGCTACCACGGGTTGTGTCGTGCGTAAAAGTTTCAGTAGAATCTTGGAACAAACGCCAATACACATATACATTATTTTTGTTGAGTGAACCATTTTCGAGATATTGCTTGTTATTGCCTTAAATTTTATAATACTTATACCATTTCTCAAATTCGTTATTCATTTTTTTGACCTGGTAATGCAAAGAGAATGAAATATTCCACATAGCAACCAGCTCTTAAAATATTCGACTATAGCTTAAAGTCTATCAATTCCCCTTGCATGTACAGAAAATTAGCAATAAGATTTACATCTTGCTATCTTGATTAACATGAAGCATATGGAGAATAAGCGTTTGTAAAAATATTTTGTACAAGAATAGAGAAAGGCATGTCAGTGTAACACATAAGATTTTTAATTCTTACTCCAGTTTTAGTATAATGTAGAGTTAGGTATTATGTTAAGCTGCAGTTGGGTGATTAAAAATGCGAATGAAATACAGATAAATACAATTACGGAACAAATACTACAACTTAGCTATCTATCCTTAACCTTGATTCACAGTGCCTTTTCAGAAAGTGTTTGGTTTTATAATTACATTTTTTTGACTCTGCGGTTAGATATGTTTTATAATTTCAGATGTGGTTTTCCACATTCCATAAGCTAATGGCGTATTGCCAATCCTGAATTGCATCAATCTAACTTGCATGAAATGGAATTACTTATTCAAGCACATAGTTTCAATAACAAGTCTGGATAATAATTTGCAATTTAATTCTAGATTAAGTGCCTTAATGCCTCACACGGTGTTTCCATATTAATAGTTTGATGAACTCATATTCATGTACATGATAGATATACAACGGAGTGTCTATATTTTGTCTATTTTAGCTTTTGTTGGCTTTTATAAGCTTTAAAGCCTTTTTGCCTGTTTTGGATCATTATGACACTATACTTTGATAATTTACGCGCTTTATAAAGCGTGTAAGCAATTTCTATGTTTGAAAGTGAAAAATGTTACATTAATAATGACACACTTACGTCACAAAAACATTTACTAAAGAGCTTGATCCCTATAACTGCATTTGTTTTAAAGCAGTCGAAAAGTTTACCTCCTAACTAAACAATTAAGCTCTTTATATAGCAGAAGCTATGAAAGGAATGCAGGGACGTTACATGAAAAAGGCAGACAATGCTTTGAAATTTCTCTTCCCGAAATTTCTCTATCTCACATGTCTAGCCCATGGGTTCCACAGAATTGTGAAGAATTTCGAAGTTTGTATCCTCTTGTGCATAAGTTGGTTTCGAATACCTAGAATGACTTCCTAATATCACCCCCCCCGAATGCAAGTTTTTAAGGACATGGCACCAGAACTCGCGTTACCTCCACAGCCAGTTTTCACCAGATTGGGAACATGGATCTGTTCCATGCATTACAACAACGATTAGGCAAGATATGTGAGGTATTTGATGTTCTACCAGAAGACGAAGCTACTTCAGTTCGCAAGGTAAAGCAGTTATAAAATAAAGAAATTAGCCACGATCTGGCGTTTATAGCAACACATTATAGTGTGCTATCGGAAGTAATCTTAAAGCTAGAGAAAAAAGGTATACACTACTGTGTCATCCGTCACAATCTTTGAAGATGCCGCATATCAACTGCTGCAAGTATCAGTGTTAGTCAAAGGTGTAAACGTGTTAGGATTGCTAATGGAACGTAGAAAACTTAAGAACATTTGTGATGTCCTGAAAGGTAAAAGTTCTGTTGTAACTGATAAGAGTTTTAAATATGCTCCAGTCATTTCATTGGAAGGTGCACATTGTTTTTCCATTCCGCCAAACTGGGCTGCCTCTTAAGTCGGTAGCTATTCTAACCTGTTCTAGGGAAGGATGAAATAGTTCAAGGGAAACCACAGACCAAGGCTAAGAAGCCTTTGTTATAAAGAGAAATCATTTTGTAAGTTCCTTGTTTATTAGGCTTCACCAAACATACAGGGTGAATCATCTAAAACTTGCAGAGCAAATATTTCGGAAATGGAAAGTGCTATTGATGTGCAGTTTTCACAGAATTGATTGGTAGCCAGGGCGCGTACTTTTAGCTTATAAACGGACTTTAATAATACTGAAAAAGTGTATTTTTTGAGCAAACATACAAGTTTTAAATGCAACAATGCTTAGTTATATCAACAGAATAAAAGTAGGGCGAATCAGAATGTCAATGGTATTTGCTGCAGGATTCTAGTGCAAGTAGTTTACGAGAAATCGTATTTTGAAAAGTTTCCAGGCCAACAATTGTCCCATTCAACCTACTTAGTTGCCAAGTACGATGTTGTTATGTTTGTTTGCATTGTGTTTTCTGTTCATTGATTGCATTGCGACTTTCTGGTCAATTAGTTTGTGACAGCTTAAGCAGTAAGTCGTGATAGGAAGATGGGGTTTACTAATGCAGAAAAAGCCGACAAGCTCATGGTGCATGGAGAGTGTAGGAAGAATGCAATTCTTCCTATTACGGTGTATGCGAAAACGCATCCCAATAGAGATCAATCATCTCGGCAATTATTTATCAACCTCTTATACCAATTGTGTGAAAGTGGTACTGTAACACCTAGAAAACGTAACAGAAACAACAAGTGACTGGAGAGGAGGCAGAAATTAATGTCTTGGCTGCCGTTACAGTACATCCGTAAATTAATTCCCGCACAATCGCACGTAGAAGTGGCATAGGCCAGGAAAGTGTACTGCGCATTCTCCATCGACATAGGTTCCATCCCTATCACATCTCTCTCCATCAAGAGCTGCATGGAAATGATTCTGAGAATCGTGTTAACTTTTGTACATGGGCATTAAGACATGATACTCCAGATTCATCAGGTATGTTATTTAGTGATGAGGCAACATTTACTAATCATGGCCAGGTAAACCGCACAAGCATGCACTATTGGTCTGTTGACAATCCCCGTTAGCTTCGTCAGGTGGAACGTCAGCGTCCATGGAGTTTAAACGTGTGGTGTGGGATAGTGAATCATCAGCTCATAGACCCTTTGTTCATAGAAGGGACAATGAACTCGCACAAGTATCGCAGCCTCCTGACTGACCATCTGCCACAGATGCTAGAAGACGTTCCTTTGCAGACTATGAGAAACCTGTGGTACCATCGTGATGGCTGTCCAGTCCATAATGCCCGAAGTACTACAGCTTGTCTTAACGGATTGTTTCCAAATCGTTGGATTGGACAAAGAGGACATGTACCTTGGCCGGCCCGTTCATCGGATCTGACAACTTTAGTCTATTTTCTGTGGGAAAGGCTGAAAGACACTGTCAACAAGGATGTAACAACTACACCAGACGATATAAAACGACATATTACTGCTATCTGCTCTGAAATTTCCGCTGAAATGCTAGTAGGTGTGCAGCAGTCCTACCATAGTAGACTGGAGGCGTGTATTGAAGCTGCCCATGGTCATTTTGAACACAACCTTTGAAGGTTTATGTTCTCTTTACTTGAAAGAATCCACAAAAGTATTCTAATTCCCTTTGGTATTTTTAGTTTGTGCTACCACAGGTTGTACAGGTGTCGGAGCGTAAAGGTTTCAAAATAAGATTTCTCGTAAACCCCTTGCACTAGAATCTTGCAACAAACGCTACTGACATTCTAATTTACCCTATCATTATTCTGTTATGTAACTAGGCATTTTCCATTTAAGAAATTGTATGTTTGCTCAAACAATACACTTTCTCGGTTATATTAAAATCTGTTTATAGGCTAACTTTACGAGCCCCTGGCTACCAATCAATGCTGTGAAAAATTGCACATTAATAGCACTTTCTATTTCCTAAATATTTACGGTGATAGTTTTAGGTGATTCACCCTGTATGATGTAGGTTACAGATAAAGTTGCAAGATTTATCGGTCAGGTACTTGACGTCACGACATGACAGCGCAAATATTAGCCTCAGACGAAATAGCATAACAGTACCTTACTTGCACTTCAGTTATAAGTGTACATACTGTGGGTTCACAATACTCGCCTCACGCTAGCCATAAAACCGCTTACCGCATCTTCAGAAGAAAAAAAATGAATTATACACAAAGTAACCCTGAATAAATAATACAAGCATGAACAATCAATTACTACAGATAGGATAATAATTTGATAAGAACTAGTAGCATTAGCAATTTCAATAATACGCCCCATTTATCGTCTTCAAGGCTATAAATGTATGAAAATTACAAGCACAATTACGTAAAAGCATTTATAGGTACGTAAAATTATTTTAAAACTCTCACGAGAACTCAACAGTGGTGTACTCATATTAATAGACATGAGCGATTTGTAATTATACAAAATTAAAGAAAAAAGCAAATATAGTCGCTGGATCCGTTAAATTTCTCCATCTACGAGGGCTGATGAACAAAGACTGAGACTGATTATTTTTCACAGATGTTTATTACTCAAATTCAATGGATACATGATATTTTTCAAAGTAGTCCCCTCCTACTTCAATGCACTTTTTATAATGTCTCTGCCAGTCCATGAACACGTGCTGCAGACCATTCTTTGTCAGGCCCTTGAGATTCGCCTTACTTTTCTTGAGCACTGCTTCACAGTTCTAAAATCGAATACCTCTATGCTTGGCTTTAGTGATGGGAATAAAAAAGTCACAGGTTGCAAGATCGGGCCTGTAAGGTGGATGTGGTACACAGGTAATGTTGAATCGAGCTAGAACCTGCATGACTTGATTTACGACGTGAGGCCGTGCATTGTCATGATGAATTCGCCACCCAGTCCGTGAAAGCTCTGGTCGTTTCTTTGCAATGTGCTTCCTCAGTGTAGCCAACACTGACGTGTAGTATGCTGTTGTAACAGTAGTGTGAGGGGGAACTGCATTCTGGTAAATCATTCCATTACAGTCAAAAAATGTGATCACCATCACTTTCCCTGCAGATGGAACAACTTTTGCCTTTTTTGGTGCTGGAGAACCTGGCGATTTCCACACTGTGCTGCTTGTTTTCCTTCAGAATTATAATGATGCAGGCATGGCTCATCACCGGTGATAATCGATTTAAAAAATGCATCACTTCCATTGTCTGGTATGCGAAATGCACGCAGGGTCTACAAAATAGAGCATTACTACCAACCTACCAATACGAGAGTGCTCCCGCCTACCAACTTTATACATAAAAACTAGCTCTTTTCAAATATTTATGTTACAGATACGAAACTATCACGGAAGCTACAGGAAAAAATCAGTCTCAGTCTTTGTTGATCAGCCCTCGTATATACCGGAAGGCAGGCAGCAAAACACAAGCCCGAGGAAAAAATATACCGGTCAGAAACCCTCTAGACAAAAAGCAAATTTCATAATTAACAAGCTGTTCGGGAACTCGCCAAGGTTGCAGATGTGTCCGCTGGCACAGGTAAAGGAAGACTCCTCGCCCAACGTGTAACTCAAGGCATGGTAAGCACAACGCGAGGATAAATATTAAATTACTAAGAGCAAAGACCACCTGGCGTAATCTAAAGGAATTAACATTCACGATTTGTGCAATCAGCACACCATAATCAAAAATGTACTCTCCTACAGCTGCTGACTATGACAGTTTACTTTATGTCATAAATAAAATATCTTAGATAGCCATTAATAAGGAGTGAGATAAGTTTCTGTTTTCACTTTTAATAAATGCATATTTTGATTATGTTACTGCCTATTTTCTGTACCTTAGTGGCTTTTTAGCTGTTTATTTTAATCAAAGTATATCCTGAAGCTCCCTCTGCGATAATAACAATACGATAAACAATAATTAAAAATAGCATAACTACATATATGCACATACTGTATTGTAGCTACTGCATCATTTCATTAACCTATGCGTACCTTGTTATGGGTTTTTCTTCGAAATACTGAATAACATTCCGGGAACATCAGGAGCAATTCAGGTGGGTCTTTATAAAACACGTTGTACCTGGAATGTTCCCTCAGTTCTTAATCGCATCTCTGTACGTCTGAAAACCTGCGCAGAGGGCAGACGTCGCGTCGTGAACTCTCAGAATACAGCCTTGAGCTTCACTGCGTTAAGGTGTAGCTCTCCATGGATCATTAGTTTCATTACTAAGGCCGATCAGAGTGACTGTTTTTATGAGGTTACTTATTTTGTATTTTAGTCTGTTTATGTCGAACGAGAGAGACTGAGTCCAGATGTAAACAACGGGCGCCTGCCTGCAGTACTCGTACAAGTTACATCAAAAGAATGCGTTTATTATGCTATACATGACGACTGTTAATGTTTTCATTCCATTATAGAACACTACATTTTACATGTATGTAAAATGAATACTAGCTAGTCTGTACATCGCAGTGGACATCTCCATCTCTCACTTAGACAAAAGGTAAAATAATACCTTTAGATACTAATGTGTCGATACCACTATTTCTCGATTCTCGATATCGATACCGATTTTTGAGCACCAATATTCGATATACATTTAATAAAAATCTGTAAAGGAAATAGCTTCATCACTGAATTATCTTCTTATTAGTAGTTTTCTGTGTATTAACACGAGTAACCAATTTTGCATTGTACACTAATTCCGAAATTATTACTGTTTGACATTCTTCAATTCCCAGCAATTTCTTTTCTTGGCAACGCCACATATGCATTTTCTCATCTACTAATAAAATTAGTTATATAATACTTGTGGATTAAAACCTTCTACTACTCCCTCATGCATTAGAATATAGATGTTTAATACAAAGACATATTACACAGAATTAAAAATTTGAACATAAAATGAAGGAAAGATATGAAATACAGAGATATAAAAGAATCAAATATGTTTCTTTAAGAACACAGCATTCTTGAAAGAACAAATTTTTCATACGCTGATTTATCCCACGTCAAATGTTCTGGTTTATTTTTGCTGCATTAACAGATTTTGGTCACCGGAATAGGTAAATGTAATGGCTGAGAATGTCGGGCTATTGCAGAAACGTCATTTAGTGATCAGTTAAATCATATTCATTCACAACTCAGTTAATGCTGCATGTCACACAAGTACGTTTACTTCTCCCCCATTATTTTTCATGTTTTCATTTAGACACAAGTGTCTATGAAATGTTGCATTCATCGCGGTCAAGGTCTATCAAGAACCCTTTGGGAGACACGTGTGAAGCAATAACTACTTTCATAAAAACTTTCAATAATGCAAAACTAAAATTTTAAAAGTATCGAAGATTTAGCCCATCGAGTATTGAGGATAGCGAGTTATCGATAGTATCGAGGTCACTTTAGACATGGTATAGGTGTATACGAATGGACACTCTTAACATTGTCTGTATTTCTTACTCTGTTTGGGAAGCGAAACATCACCGCCGTCTGTACCCAGGGGTTACATGCCAAGACATTGTGCTCTCTGGATTGGTAACTTGAAATCATGAGCCAGGTCACTCTAATCCACCCTCTGGTTATTGCCATATCTGTGTAGTCACTGGTGAACATTTAATTTCTACTGAATGACCTGACTCAAACTGCAAACCAACGACCACACCAACTTATATCATTATAAAGCCAGGAAGTGAACGCATGCAACACTACTCAGTGCCCTTTCACTTGTGTCTGCACTTTCCCTTTAAACATAAGTGAAGCGGCAATCCGTTTTCCACTGACGTAAGCGGGAAAACTAAAACTGCAGAAAACCGCCTGCGCGGACCACATGGTATAATCAGCCTTTTACTTTCTCTACTACATATTGTAAGTAGGGGAAGTATTGTATTGCACCCAAAAGTTCGATACCGAAATTTCACCGGAAATACGTGTTTTGAGAGCCCCTGAATCCAAAAAAGCATTTTTGGAAACAAGTCCGTGTGTGTCTGTGCACAGCGTAACACAGAAAGGAACAGTCGGATAAACACCAAACTTTGTATTTAGGCTCAACATCTTCCAGAGATGCGACGCGAAGTCCACCCCAGATTACCCTTTATATGGAACATTTTTCGAAAATTTTAATTTTCTCAAAAATGACTAACGATTTTGATTAAAATATCATATTGATATTTTTATGACAAATAAGACGTATATCCTGAATTTTCTGAGAATGTCTCCAAAAGTATTCTTCATTGTGAACGACTTTTGTATAACTGGTGAACCATAAGAGATACACAAAATTGTACTACATAAAAAATGTAGATCGCGTTAAAATACACAATTTATGTCATATACGTTTTTGTTGTTGAGTGAACCATTCTATAGATATTGCTTGTTATTCCCTTAAATTTTACAATACTTATACTTTTTCTCAAATTCGTTATTTATTTTTTGGTCCTGGTAGTGCAAAGAGAATGGAATACTTCACATATCAACCAGGTCTTAAAACATTTGACTATAGCTTAGCATCTGCAAGAAAATTAGCAATAAGATTTATATCTCGATATCTCGTTTAACATGAAGCATATGGAGAATAAGAATTTGTAAAAATAGTTTGTACAAGAGTAGAGAAAGTCATGTGAGTGTAACACATCAGATTTTTCATACGTACTCCAGCTTTTATTATAATGTAGAGTTAGGTATTATGTTAAGCTACAGTTGTGTGGTACAAAAATGCGAATGGCATACAGATAAATATAATTACGGAAGTAATACAACAACTCAGCTATCGATCTTTTAGCTTGAGTCACAGTGCCTTTTCAGAAAGTGTTTGGTTTTAGAATTACATTATTACTTTCTCTACTACGTATAGTAAGTAGGGGAAGTATTGTATTCCACCCAAAAATTCGATACCGAGATTTCACCGGAAATACATGTTTTGAGACTCACTGAATCCAAAAAAAGCATTTTTGGAAACATGTCCGTGTGTGTGTCTGTCTGTGTGTCTGTGTGTCTGTCTGTGTGTCTGTGTGTCTGTGTGTCTGTGAACAGCATAACTCAAAAACGAAGAGTCGGATGAACATCAAACTTGGTATTTAGGTTCAGTATCTTCCAGAGATGCGACACGAAGGTTTTCAAGAAAATCCCCCCACCCCAGACTACCCTTTACATGGAACATTTTTCGAAAATTTTAATTTTCTCAAAAACGGCTCTAACGATTTTGATTAAAATATCATATGTTTAAGATATTGTCATGATAATTAAAATGTATATCTCGAATTTTCTGGGAATGTCTCCAAAAGTATTCTTCATTATGAACGACTTTTTCATAACTGGTAAACCATAAGAGATAGACAAAATTTTACTACACAAAAAATGTAGATCGCGTTAAAATACACAATTTATGTCATATACATTTCTTTTGTTGAGTGAACTGTTTGCGAGATATTGCTTGTTATCCCTTAAATTTTCCAATACTTATACTTTTTCTCAAATTCGTTATTCATTTATTTATGTCCTGGACATGCAAAGAGAATGGAATGCGCCACATAGCAACCAGCGTTAAAATATTTGACTATCGCTTAAAACCTACCATATTCCCCTTGCATCTACAAGAAAATTATCAATAAGATTGACATCTCGATATCTCCATTAACATGAAGCATATGGAGAATAAGCGTTTGTAAAAATAGTTTGTACAAGAGTAGAGAAAGTCATGTGAGTGTAACACATCAGATTTTTTTGTTGAGTGAACCATTTTCGAGATATTGCTTGTTTTTCCCTTAAATTTTTCAATACTTATTTTCTCAAATGGGAATTCGTTATTTATTTTTACTTTCTCTATTACGTATAGTAAGTAGGGGAAGTATTGCATTCCACCCAAAAATTCGATACCGAGATTTCACCGGAAATACATGTTTTGAGACCTCCTGAATCCAAAAAAAAGCATTTTTGGAAACATGTCCATGTGTGTTTCTGTGTGTGTGTGTGTGTGTGTGTGTGTGTGTGTGTGTCTGTGTGTGTGTGTGTCTGTGAACAGCATAACTCAAAAACTAACAGTCGGATAAACACCAAACTTGGTATTTACGTTCAGTATCTTCCAGAGATGCGACACGAAGATTTTCAAGAAAATCCCCCCACCCCAGACTACCCTTTACATGGAACATTTTTCGAAAATTTTAATTTTCTCAAAAATGGCTCTCACGATTTTGATGAAAATATCATATGTTTAAGATAATGTCATGAGAAATGAAATGAATATCTCGAAATTTCTGGGAATGTCTCCAAAAGTATTCTTCATTATGAACGACTTTTGCATAACTGGTAAACCATAAGAGATAGACAAAATTTTACTACACAAAAAATGTAGATCGCGATAAAATACACAACTTATATCATATACTTTTTTTGTTGAGTGAACCGTTTTCGAGATATTGCTTGATATTTCCTTAAATTTTCCAATACTTATACTTTTTCTCAAATTCGTTATTCATTTTTTTATGTCCTGGACGTGCAAAGAGAATGGAATGCTGCACATAGCAACCAGCATAAAATATTTGACTATCGCTTAAAAGCTACCATATTCCCCTTGCATCTACAAGAAAATTACAAATAAGATTGACATCTCGATATCTCGATTAATATGAAGCATATGGAGAATAGGCGTTTGTAAAAATAGATTGTACAAGAGTAGAGAAAGTCATGTGAGTGTAATACATCAGATTTTTTTGACTGTGCGATTATTTACGTTTTATAATTTCAGATGTGGTTTCCCACATTCCATAAGCCAATGACCTATTGCCGATCCTGAATTGCACCAATCTAACTTGCATGAAATGGAATTACTTATTCAAGCATAGTTTCAAAAGCAAGTCTGGATAATAATTTGCAATTTAATTCTAAATTAAGTGCCTTAATACCTCACAGGGTGTTTCCATATCCATAGTTTGATGAACTCATATTCATGTACGTGATAAATATACAACGGAGTGGCACACTTCGCGCATCCTACTTACACTGATCAATTGTGGTTACCATCCCGCAGGATAAATAGATGAAACGTAGGAGTAAAAACGCCTACTGACCCCAGGAAGATACACCTCATAATAGGAAGGTTTCAGGAAAACTTGGACTGTAAATTGTGGGGTCCGAAACAGCTTATTATATTATGCTCCTGTGAAGCGTTGACATCAAGGAGATCTTTAGGAAACCTCTTATAGAACCAGAGCTCTATTACCCCAACACACTGATTTCTTATAGTCTTGGTACCTTAGTTACAGTTTTCCAGGCTGAGGTTTATGCAATCCTAGCCAGTGTCATGGAAAGCATTAAAAGGAGATATAAGAATAGAAGTGTTCTTATCCTCTCAGACAGTCAAGCTGCTCTTAAAGCACTTGAATCACCATCAATAAAATCAAAGTTCGTCTCAGAATGCCGGAATCCTTAATGACACTGGCTGAACACAATAAGGTTCAACTTATGTGGGTGCCAGGACACATAGGTATACCAGGCAGATGAAGCAGCCAAGATTGGCAGTGAAATCCCATTTTTTGGTCCGAAGCCTGTACTGGGAGTGTCCTACAGACCAGTGAAACAGGCTATTAAGTGCTGGGCTCAAGCAGAATACAAGAACTACTGGAAATCCATTGAGGGTTGCAGACATTCCAAGTTGTTTATTACAGACCTGGATAACAGCCGGGCAAAATACTTGCGCGGTCTTAGTAGAAGAAGACTTGCATGGGCAACAGGATTCATTACAGGACACTGTGCCCTAAAGTTTAATCTATACAGAATGGGATTGTTTAACAACCCTATGTGTAGTAGGAGATGAGACTGTTACTCATCTACTATGTATTGCCCTGCTCTTGCGAATCAAAGAGCAAGTACTTTTGGCAGTCACTTTCCAAAGATACATGAACTATTGAAAGCCTCAGTTAGCAGTCTGGTTAAGTTCATATCGAGCAACAGACTACTTAACTGATGAAAGGGGGGATGCACAATAGATCTTAAGGTCGCAGTACTTGGGCATAACACCCACCCCTTCTCAAACTAGAACTAGAACTAGAACCCAAACACACTATTGGGCCCATGTAATCTGGTGATATACACAGAACTAATGTAAAGCGTTAGCAATCATTACAAGGTGAGTACAATAAGCCTTTCTACAGTGCAACCGGAGCAGACGGGCCCAAGTCCCTAAAACAGATAGGCCTCAGAGTTACAACTTGAATACACGTCCTAGCATTGGAGTACTCCAAGTAGGCGATGAACCACCCACACAACTTGGGCAGCTCTCTGGTTTTCACGCGGAATACACCTCAATTGATCGAGCGACATGGCTCCAAGGTAACGTGTGACGCTCGAATTCGGAAGCCCCAGGTTCGATTCCCGGTGGTCGCCATTTCTGAACATGGGTCTTTCGTGGTTTTCGCTGGTTGACATGGGTGAATGGTATATTCTACCGCAGATTTCCCCTCTCCTCCAATTCATCTCATTTCATTTGTCTTTCATGTTTTCAGTGGACTCCCGAGCTTTGGTTCGGTCGGTGTCAGGCAGGTGGAGCTTTTTCTCGACCCTGCTAGAGGGAAGCCTGTCAAGCCATCACTACTGGGTGTTTTCCTCTGTCTCACTAGAGGAACGTCACGAAGCCACCCTCCCGTGGGGACATACCCGATAACAAATAAGCATAGGAAATAACAGGACATAAAATATTGGAAATAAAATTAAGAATCAGTGTTAAAATATATGAGAAAAGTAAATTGTGAAACCAACTTGTAACATATCCGTAATTAGAGTAGGCGAGCTAGCAAACCAAAGATTAAAGTGCATTAACACGCGCCCTAATGTGCACAGGGTTCAAGCTCAACATCAGAAAATAGAAAGAGACAGCAATATTCGTCCATTTCCCAGAACTGGAGGAAATAGGTAAAATAGAAAATGAAACATGTAGTTAAGAAAAGAACAGAGACATTGGGTTTTGCCGGATAAGTCAGCTGGACGCGTAACTTCAGAAATTTGGCACATTTTGTTGTCATAGCATGCCACGTAACGCTGCTTAACAACTAATGGAAATTGTTGTAACAAATAAAGCTGCGAATTCTGTCGTCATAGGGAAACAGATAAATAGGGAGGAAAGCCCAAGTTACGACTTTTTGTGGCATTAGTTTGCTTACAATTAGCCACCGATATTAAAATCAGTAATGTAATTAAATTGTGCAACCACGAGTAAGATCGTGTGACGAATTGGCTAGGTCCACAGAATAACATAAAATGATTGCAGGAAGGTTTAAACTACAAGATTTAAAAAGCACTTCATAAGGGGAAATTGCTAGCCGCCTGAATAGACATAATTTCTTCAATAAATCAAGGTTATGGGAAAGTCAGTTATTATTTGCCTTCACGCACAAAATCTCAGAGGTATTATCCTACTAAATAGGATAGGAATTCTTTCCTCAGCTCTACGACTAGCATCCGGCAATAACATCTAGAAAACAACGGAGATCCAGGAGGTACACGAGCCCTACGTGTACTCCCGCCACACCGGGTGATTAAGTTTGGAAGCGTTAGGGAACAGTGGTCTTGCGTCGGCCTCGCTCTGCATCCCATATGCTTTCTGCAGTTTCTTCACCTAATCCGTTCCTCCTGGAGTCTACGTACGAAAGACACTTTGAGGTCGAGATGCTAGGGATCCCTTCAGTTAACTACCCCTATTCTGTCCTATGTTTCACTAGAAGTAAACACCTGCACGTCTGTGACACAATGTGCTGCATAAACGCCGATAACCTGAAAATATACTTGAAACATGAGAAGGAAACGGAATTAAAGAGAATAAGGGAGAGAAAGTCGTGGCAGAAGAAGCAGCACACTAGCGTTCGCCAGGCGACCAGGAAAAACCGGAAAATTCAATTTCAGATTGGGACGTCAAAGGAAATTGAACCCGGAACTCCCGCATGTGAGCCTTGTATTGTGTTGTCTATGAGAGGATTGAGCACTGATCCACATAGAAATAGTGTGCCTATGCTCCACACGGGGGCGTCTGCGGTAGGAAGGATGATGCTAGAAGAGATACAGGTGGCCAGAAGTAGGAGTGACAGCACACGAATGACCATGTCCCTACGTTTCCAAATAGAGACTCCCGGCAGACAGACAGGCAGACCGGGGACTCAATCTTGCACAGAAGGGTTTCGGATACCCCTAGCAGCCAGCTGAAAGCTGGGACGAAGACAATCACAAAGTACATCCGTTTCTCCTGTCACACTACACCGATATACCATCCCGACACGTTTAACCCTGAAAGAGCCCAACGGATGAATGATGAAGTGAAATGAGAATGGAGATGAAATGGAGGAACAGAAAATTCTGGGGATTTGAGAATCCTTCCCAGCATTCGTCAGTGACTCGGGAAAATCGCCGAAAAACCCATAGTTCAAAAGGGCGGGTCACGGGAATCAAACCCATGATCTGCCAAATACAGGCCACAGACGATACCACGTGAGTCATTCTACTCGGAGAATGTGAGTCCTACACGCTGCTCAGATGTAACTCACTGGTTCATGCTTACGTAACTGTCGAGATTGGCACTGAACTTTTGGTTATCTTGAAATCATTAATAGCCTTCTATTGAAATTTGCAACGTTTCGGTATGTGTATTATGGTGTAGTAGTTTTTACTGTAACCGTTATGAAGTAATTATGGCACATTTCTGTTCAATAACTAAACCCAATTCTCTGGTCTGCTGCCACAGATTGTTAAATCAAACAAGTTCAGAATTTTTTTATGTTCCCAATTTACAAACCCATAATGACGATAGTTCTGGAGTGACCTGCGGTAACTTTTAATTGTGTAGTGGTCACTGCTGCTGTGTTTCTCTAGGGCATCTGTACTTTATTAGAGTTTTGAAACAACACATGGGCTGGACAGTTTTAATGAACTGGTGGAAAGCCTTCTGCAATACATGTCTTTCATAAGCAACGAAAAGGTGGTTTTATTTTAGAACTATGTAAATTAAACTGCAAGAGTTCAATAATCCACTTTTAGAGGCCATATGTAGTCGGCATTGCAGAGATAATAGAAGCTGAAATCATCCAGGAACAATGAAGTTGAAGCGCGAGGTGAACATACTCATCGACAAGCTAGAAGGCAACACCAAAAAGTGGGTCGCTAAGTACAGAACCCAGGAGTACTTCGTTATCATAAGTAAGAGTATGGGAAAAAATCCATCTCACCCATTAAATACGCGATTCTTCGTGAACTCCCGAATGAAAAGGGGAATGTTGTCGTAACCTCTTATATTTTTACATATCACGGGGGTTAGAGCATGGTACCGGAGTTTAAATCATATCAAACTAACACGAGGTCCGACGGGCCGAGCTAAACAAAGTTCCTAAAACACCTGAAGATTACTAAAATATTCATTATTATGGGGAAGGAAGGATCTAACTACATTATTAAACTACAAGGTATGAATTTGAATGGTAAGGATTTACTACAAATTAAGAAAGATACATGTTACCTACTGCTTGACGAAGCGTCGTCATACACACACGTCTACACTGCTCGCTGGTTACATTCGAAGAGAAAAAGCGTCCTAGGCGCTGACTCAAGACACAACCGGTTTACCCCCACTCTTATTGCATCATTACCCATCCGTGTTACCAACCTTAAGAATCACCAAACAAATGTTGCCATAACCGCATATATTCATACGGAGTTGCCACAACCAAATGCCACAATATGACTACGAAGTATTAACTTATGCAGGGTAGAAATAATACCTCAAGTTCAACAGTTGTCATAGGCCTTCTAGAAATCAAAGAAGATAGCAACCTACTGATTTTTTTCGCATACATAAGGATATGCGCATATACCAATACTATGTGTTGGACGGTAGAACGGCAGAAGCGAAAACAGCATTGAATATTTCACAGAAGCTTCTGGGACTCAGACAACTGACATTGATCATGCGCTCAATGGCATTGGTGTGGCTGATCGGACAGCAACTCAAAAGTATTTGACGATCTTTCACAGTTTTTAGTATTGAGATAATGGTAGCTGTGCATTAAGCTGAAGGAAACTCATGAGTTTGGCATATACAGGTAGACCTGTAAAAGAGAGTATTTTACTTCGGGAGAAAAGAGCTGCAGCATTAACACTTGAACACTATCCGGTTCATGAGCTGAGTGACTAGAAGAGAATATGGCTTGCTCCAGCTTCTGCATGGAAGAAGGCGCGTTGTAACATTCGTGATTGAAACATCTGAAAGAGAGATCTTATGATTCAACCCGGTTCTTGGTGGAGAAAAAGTTTGGTTGGGAAATGGATGAGTTAAAACAGCCGCAAAAGCATTTATCCAAAATGTCATTAGCATCAATAGGATCAAGGATGGTGTCATTAACTACAATAAGTGAGGTACTGTAGACTGTTACTTTGCTATACCACAGAGGAAGGTGTGAAGCTATTAACGGATTCCACAACACGGGTTTAGGATATCGTTTTGCTAGTCTGAATGTTTTCTCGAGAGCCAGAGCGCATTCTTTTTAACACTATTTTGACGTGTATAGTCGCCGAAAAACCCGAAGCAGCTGTTGGTGCATGGACAGATTCTCGGCATTCTCGGTCTACCAAGGAATGAATACACGTTGTTGTTCATTCACTCTGCATATGCGACTAAAGGACATGGTGAGAGAGCAAGTGAAGACCAAAGTAGTGATCACTGGAGTTTAGGTGTGACAGACGTCCCGTGAAAACACTATGCACACTTTGCAGAGCATACGGATAAATCCAAGTGTGAGAGAGTGCCGGAAGAATCGTAAAAAAATAGGTTCACCAGTACTGAAAACGTAAAGGTTGTTCTTTGTGAAACAGTTTGCAAAATGTCACCCCTCGCACAACCCTAGGGGAACCACCAAAGGGGATGTTAAGCTTTAGCATTCCCCAAAAGGAAGTAGGGTGCCCATGGCTTAGGTGAGTGCCCCGATACCAATGGCACCCTATAATCACATCTACCGATGTAATGATAGAGGGATCCAGTTTCGATCAGAAGTTAACAGCCCATTCAGTTTTCCCTCTGCGGTACTCATTTGAACAACGGTTACGAACGCAACCCTACGTGATGACTCAGATCCTGCGAGTCACTGCCTGCAGTGTATGACTGCCCCTCAGACGCAAACAACGGAGATTTGTACAGAAAATAAAAGAAAGAATAAAATAGGTCAAACACATAATGTGGATTAACCTGAGTGTTTCCGTGCGTACGAAAGATTGCTAAGAGAATAAAGACGTGAGAGAGTGGGAATGAGCGATATGGTCAAGAATAGACTAGAAAAGAAAAAACCATGGTAAAATTGAAACAAAGGCTAAGAACGCAAAGGAACATTTGTTGCGTTCCCCGATTACTACAGAGAAGAACCCATCTCGACTTGTCACATTTCTAAATTAATTATGAATAATTGTAATCCTTCGAAAACATTAATTATATTAGAAGTCCCGATTCTGTTTATCATTTCTAAAAAACAAGGATCTATTTTATTCCATAATAAAATTTCTATTCATAAACTGCCATCATCATGCTCTGGTAGATTGCGGTGTAGAAAAGTTAGGCCCAATAAGATGATTTCCAAGAATTCTGGCTTAACCTTCAGGTCAAATCGTTGTTTATGATGGAATATCCCTTAGATGCATGTGCGTTGTAAAAGCTGATGTCATCAACACTAGGGTGTTAACGTGGAACAGACTTACTTGCGTGATATAAAAAAGAATAATTTTTTGATGAAGCGTTCATGGGGCCTTTTCCTTTTCTCTACCGTGCTAGCAATCGCCCCTCTCTAAAAAGTTTATTGCCGTAATATATCCACACCCTAAAAAGCAAGCCTTCTCTTGGAGTGGATTATAAGTTTACAACAGAACCATACACATTCGAGAGAAAAACACGATATGAAAAATGAAACTGCATCCTAGTTACGCATGGCTGTTGGCAAGCGATACGTTCTAGGCTCAAGGAGGAGTTGGACAGTAGACCGCAGAAAATGTCTGCTCTAGAAGTAATGTGTTATTCAAGATGTTTTTTAAAATCTATAAGACAGTTAGGTATTATGAAATGGTTCAACCTTTCAGAATTAGTTTTTACCGAACTTTTTGCATAGGACTATTAAATCTCCAGGATTTCGCAATCTAAAGGGAATGGAATGTGTTTCAGAAACCGTAAATACGTTGACTTGACTTGTCTGAAATATCCCAAGACTTCTGTGTGATTGAAGTCACCAACGAAAAGCTCCGAATAATAATTAATAGTAATAACCCAGCGTACTGTACGAGGAGATCTGGATTTGATTTTCGGATGAGGCGGTAATATTTCTCTACCCAAGATTATTTTCTGTCCTCCCGAGAGTCTGGACGCATGAATGAGTGTGAATGTGTGAGTGATGTACTGTACAAAACACAAGTACATATGAGTTAAAGCCACTCCGATAAGGCAAAATTTTTTAAAGATAAAGTAGCATCGATATGTCCATTGAGGTAGAAGGCACATTGTTAAATGGAACAATAAAATAACAATAACAATTGAGCAATATTTTATATCACAACACAACACTGTGAAGGCCAAAGTGATTGTAGTGCAAATTAATATTATTGTATGTACAGGATTTTAGACGTTTTTAGCCATAAGTATTGTTAGGAAATAAGTTTACGCGGCCTTACTGAAACTGACAATAGAAGTGGGTAACAATAAACAGAGGGGGTGAGTTGTTTATCACTAAGAAGAGACAAACAAATGACGTCAGGGTAGCGTGCCTTTCTTTAGAAATGGAGGGAATATCTTCCCTAGTGCATATATGTTAGTAGTAGTGATTGGCTGACAAAACAGACGCTAATGTAGGCGCGATTTGGTAACCAATAGCAGCTCTATTATAATGTTTAGGCATTTCGAGGTGAAGGAGCATGCATTCTCGAGCCATAAGCATGTGTCTAAGGAATCTCTCGCGAGGTACCATCACGCGGTTCTAAGGAATCTCTCGTGAGGTGCACGTCATACAGTTTGGAAGAATCTCTCACGAGGTACGCGTCGTAAAGTTACTTACAAAAATGTGAAGTATGCGGCAACTAATACGACAGTAATTACATTCGCAAGTACTACAGTTTCAGTCAGGCGTGTATAAAGATTAAAGATATGAATTATTAACTAAGTGTGACGGCAATAAAAGTGTGAAAACAAATTCTTTTATCAGTGTTATCTTTTAGTAACAACACCTTTTCGTTTACACGCCCTGCTCAGAGCTACTTGCTTAACTCAGTAATAATAGCTAGCCGGAGGACAAAGAACCCAAATTTTAAAATAATAAAACAATAACAGGCGCCCAGCAAATAAGGTAACACGAGCCGATTACCGTGAAACAATAGCAGTAATAGTAATGTAGGATGCATAAACCTTAATGAACCATTATTTTATAATTTATTCACATTTTAAAGAAACAATATTTAGAAAGGCATTTAACATTTAACTTTATGTAGTATGCATAAGTAGAGCTGTTTGTTTCTTGATGTTATAACAAGTAAGGAGTTGCTGATCAATACTTACATAAAGTCAGCATAAACTTGTGAAATAATTAAAGAAATTCACAGAGTTCCTGCTTTCATTAGTGGTTTGTCAATGACATAGTTTCGTAAATTAATGAAATTTCGAAATTGTTAGTAAACTTTCGCTAATTCCACTTCCTTGTGTGGCTTGAGTAAAACTGATGCTGAACGTGTGTCTTTGTGTGCTGCAGTTTCGCATAAGTTTAACTCAGTTGGCTCTCAGTTTGTTCGGCATAGCTAGATCGTTATTTTCTGCTGTTTAATGACTTAGAAATTGGTGCCTGTGCACGCATCGTTACCTTCGGTCTCGAATATGTTTACCTGTTATTCAAAATTAAGGAGAATTTGTATGGCAGTTTTGGAACCATTAGCACGACATAGAATGTACGATGGATGGGTATCGTGGTGTCAGGAATTTCAAGCAAACACATTCCTATGAATAACAGCAGCCTTTGAGAATAATTTTGACATTTGAGAGTTTATATTTTGCTGCCATATCGCTCTTCGAAAATATATATTAAACACACGTCGTAGGATGATATGTATGGCTTCTCCCTGGACTGAACAATAAGGTACAGAGCAAGCCCAGCAACGATTAAGGAATACAAATACAAGATTCTTGGGATGTAATATTCAGGGTGAACTTTGGAGGTCGTTGTGATGGTCACTTTAAAGCCAATTTAATTTTTACTTTCTCTACTACGTATAGTAAGTAGGGGAAGTATTGTATTCCACCCAAAACTTCGATACCGAGATTTCACCGGAAATATGTTTTGAGAACCCCTGAATCCATAAAAGCATTTTGGGAAACATGTTCGTGTGTGTGTGACTGTGAACAGCATAACTCAAAAACGAACAGTCGGATAAACACCAAACTTGGTATTTAGGTTCAGTAACTTCCAGAGATGCGACAAGAAGGTTTTCAAGAAAACCCCTTCAACCCAGATTAGGCTTTACATGGAACATATTTCGAAAATTTTAATTTCCCCAAAAATGGCTCTAACGATTTTGATTAAAATAACATATCTTTAAGGTACTTTCATGACAAATGAAATGTATATCTCGAATTTTCTGGGAATATATCCAAAAGAATTCTTCATTGTGAATGACTTTTGTATAACTGGTAAACCATAAGAGATAGACAAAATTTTATTACACAACAATGTAGATCGCGTAAACATACACAATTTATGTCATATATATTTTTTTGTTGAGTAAACCATTTTCGAGGTATTGCTTGTTATTCCCTTAAATTGGCCAATACTTTTTCTCAAATTGGAATTCGTTATTCATTTTTTTATGTCCTGGACATACAAAAAGAATGGAATGCACCACATAGCAACCAACTCTTAAAATATTTGACTATCGCATAAATACTACCATATTACACTTGCACCTACAAGAAAATTAGCGATAAGATTAACATCTCTATTAACATGAAGCACATGGAGAATAAGCGTTTGTACAAGAGTAGAGAAAGTCATGTGAGTGTAACACATCAGTTTTTTTTTAATGGGAACACACCTTTTTTAAGTTGATTTCTCACCTCTCATAAAGGACTAAACAACATTTGTACAAAGCACTTTGCAGTTGTTCTTACACCAACGTAAATAACGACGAAAATTCTGAATGGCTGTACACGAAGAGCTCAATGAATGGTTGGACCATCCGTGGATGGTCATTTGATGGTCAAGTTACGTTTCGTAATTGGGAACCAACATTTTTTATTTTGTTTCCTTATTTCTCATTACAAAATAAACAGCTTGTTTTAAAGCATTTTCTAATGAGAAAACAATATAGAAAATACCGGTTTCCATTTAAAACAATTAAATGGGAACCTTCAAACAAAACACTGTTGGCTTTACTTTCTTCCATAATATCGAGCAACTTTTATTCAAACATTTCTTTCCACAAGAAAGGTACTGTACAGTCTCAACCTAAAGGTCCACCCTGTGTACATGCAGTACTGATCTCACTATTAGCATTGTGATTTCGTTTGCACTGAGAATTTGCCGAAAAAAGCGGGAAGAGTTATTCTGATTATGTACATTGATAATACCCGCTATAAAAGTATCCACATCCGTGAGACATGAAGGAATATTTAAGACAATATTTTACTAATTTCATTACCTGTTATCTCAAAAACAATTTAATATACCACAATGCCAATTTTACCGGTTGTAGGTTCATCCCTTCTAAGTTGAACATTCTTTTATGCAATCGTTTATCAGCTACACACTTTATATTAAACTTTACCAGCAATTAATTTTTCAAAACGTAACTAATACAACTATTAACACCAAAGTACAGTGGGATGCAAAAAGAATTGCCGATATGAGGAACCGCGGTTTAAGTTGGCAATCAATAATTAACACGCCTCTACCGCGCCTTGCATACCTCATTCGGTTAGAGAAACTTGAATGCCGCACCAATAAGAGCCGGACTCATTCAGAGGGTAATGTGCAGAGTCTTTGGTAGGCATATTGTTTCAACCATTTTAGTGACACATGCCGATTCTACACCCCTAAAAGCAATTAATCTAAACCAAACTAAAACCAATTAGAGAATAGCTCACCTAAGGCGAGTGCGGAACACAAATGATGAGATGCTGCCAACATTCAAGAATGAAAACACTAAAAGTAACCAAAAGCAACGGCATCTATTTTTCTTCTTGTATTTTTTTTGCACTCGACTGTACATCAATAGCAGCACTAAAATATGTTTCGCCATATAAAAATGTAATTCATGTACCCTAAATAGTCCGAGGAAAATGGTTCTTTATGTAAGCAAATATCATTCAGATAAAACAAGCCCTCAAAGTAAACAGTGACAAAAAGCTCCCTCATATATACACAATAAAATCACATTTATATGGAGTACCAAAGCTGCCAATTTTAAAGGTAGTGACAGCTTATACAATAAAGTTTCT
This sequence comes from Deroplatys truncata, assembly GCA_030765065.1. Taxonomy (NCBI): domain Eukaryota; kingdom Metazoa; phylum Arthropoda; class Insecta; order Mantodea; family Mantidae; genus Deroplatys; species Deroplatys truncata. The sequence continues at coordinate 152,297,660 of CM060985.1, read as the reverse complement.
CCTTAAAGATAAACTAAAATAATACAGCGGTACAACAAAAGCATACGAGAACTCTGAGTACAAAATGGCATATCAGCACCATTTTTAAAAATATTGTTACAACACCACAAAGTTATCCAAGAGCCGCTGGGTGAGTGCATCCTGACTCGTTTATCTGAACGGCAGGATGTGGCTAACGACCGGCCCTTCACAACATTAGCCCGCACAACAAACCCATTATGTGCCGCCTCGCCGCAGTTTGAGCAATTACTGCACCCCAAGACTCATCTCGGCAGATTCTAGTAGCTTACCTTTCGAGAAGGTTCCGCTTTGTATGTAGGGCCTATATAAGGGACCGACTAGAGAACCGGGAGGACAGTTCCACTAGTTAAGAAGTGAAAATTAAAAGTAGGATGTGCAGATTGCAGTTCAGTTGTGAGTTGTGATTGGACGGATCAGTTGTCTGGTGTTCCAAGTGTGTGTCAAAAGTGATTCCAGTGTAACGTTTGTGCTATGCTGAGTGCCTAAGCATTACATAAAGTGTGTTTCGCAGTAATGGTGTTCTAATGTGTTACAACATATTTAAAATATAAATATTATGTCTACGAAGATAAAATACCTACACATTAAAGTTTTAAATTCCTAATTATAAGGCTATCCAAATAAAATGTAAGACTTTTTTTTAACAATTTTCGCCATTTACTCTCACATTAAATACAATATTTCCCCTACTTACTATACGTAGTAGAGAAAGTAAAAAATGAATAACGAATTCCCATATGAGAAAAAGTATTCGAAAACTTAAGGGAATAACAAGCAATATCTCGAAAATGGTTCACTCAACCAAAAAAATGTATATGACATAAATTGTGTGTTTCAACGCGATCTACATTTTTTGTGTAATAAAAGTTTGTCTATCTTATGGTTTACCAGTTATGCAAAAGTCGTTCACAATGAAGAATACTTCTGCAGACATTCGCAGAAAATTCAAGATATACATTTCATTTGTCATGAAAATATTTTAAACATATGATATTTTAATCAACATCGTTAGAGACTTTTTGAGAAAATTAAAATTTTCGAAAAATGTTTCATGTAAAGGGTAATCTGGTGTGAGGGAGTTTTCTTGAAAACCTTCGTGTCGCATCTCTGGAAGATACTGAACCTAAATACCAAAGTTTGCTGTTTACCCGACTGTTCGTTTCTGAGTTATGCTGTTCACAGCCACACACACGGACATGTTTCCAAAAATACCTTTTTTTGGATTCAGGGATTCTCAAAACATATATTTCCGGTGAAATCTCGATATCGAATTTTTGGGTGCAATACAATACTTCCCCTACTTACTATACGTAGTAGAGAAAGTAAAAACGAAATGTCGGATAAACACCAAACTTGGTATTTACGTTCAGTATGTTGTGAAGATGCGACACGAAGATTTTAAAGAAAATCCCCTTAGCTTAAACTGCCCTTTACATTGAACATTGTTCGAAATCGGTTATTTTATAAAAATGGCTGTAACAAATTTGATTAAAATACCATTTATTAATGACATTTTCATGACACATGAAATGTAGATTTTGAATTTTCTGGGAATAGCCTTTGAAGTCCTGTTCATTCAAAGGAGTTTTGTATAATCTTGTGTAACCAGTAAACATTAAGTGATAGAAGAAAACCTACTGCACATAAATGTTTATCTGTTTGAAACACAATTTATTTCACATAACGTTTTGTGGATCAGCCATTTGCGAGATATCCGTTAATAACAGTTCGAATTGTTCTTTGCTTGATCACTCTTTAAAGTCCTTTCAACACTCAGTTTTTGCTCGCGATGGCATGGGAATCGTATGAAATTCCAAGGCTAACATACAGAGTTCAGTTCGTACACAGTTGCATATCACTTTTCCCTTTCTATATATTGTAGCCGGCGCCTTCACCACATTGTAGTCGGTGCCTCCACCACATTGTACCCGGCGCATCCACCACATTGTAACACCCCACGGGGGTGGTTACCCCCGCAGTAGGTGATTACACAGGGGGGTTGGTAGCTCAGAGGTAGGGGATGCGTTGGTACCGGTGTGGTAGGCAGGCCAGGGTGGCGTTCTAGGATAGGGGGTATTTAAATGAAGAACAGGGGATGCATTGGCCCAATAAATTATTATACTATTGCTTTAAGTGTGCGTACATTCAGTTCGGGGTGAAGCCCCGACAAGTCAATAGAACTTAGGGGTGAAGCCCCGACAAGTCAATAGAACTTAGATGAGTCGCATGCTTACCTGGTTAACTGTTGGCGAGTGTGACAAAAGATCTGACGACTCTTTGATAACGGCCTGACAATTCTCTGATAACTCTCTCGTGGCAACTCTCGCGTAGCAACTTCCTGATAGCAACTCCCACGTAGCAACAACCACGAGGCAATTCACGTGGGAATGTACGCACACTTAAAGCAATAGTATAATAATTTATTGGGCCAATGCATCCCCTGTTCTTCATTTAAATACCCCCTATCCTAGAACGCCACCCTGGCCTGCCTACCACCCCGGTACCAACGCATCCGCTACCTCTGAGTTACCAACCCCCCTGTGTAATCACCTACTGCGGGGGTAACCACCCCCGTGGGGTGTTACAATATAAAGAAATCTGTAATTTGTCTATTTCTGTAAAGATTAAGTAGATAGAAAAAGTATACTTTTGTAGGAACAGTTTGTATACCCATTAAGAAGGATTGAGGTTAGAGAAAATCATGTGAATGTAACACATCATATTTTCAAATTCTTCATATTTCTTCGGTTCATAGTTTTAGCTTCGACGATCTGAATATACACTATGTGATCAAAGGTATCCGGACACCCCACAAACATACGTTTTTCATCTTAGATGCATTGTGCTGCCACCTACTGTCTGGTACTCATTATCCTCGACCTCAGTAGTCATTAGAAATCGGAGCAGAATGTGACGCTCCGTGGAACTCAAGGACTTCCAACGTGGTCAGGTGATTGGGTGTCACTTGTGTCAGAATTCTATACGCGAGATTTCCACACTCCTAAACATCCCTAAGTCCACTGATTATGAAATGATAGTGAAGTGGAAACTTGAAGGGACATGTGCAGCAAGAAAGCGTACAGGCCGAACTCGTCTGTTGACTGACAGAGACCGCCGACATTTTAAGGGTGTCGTAAAGAGTAATAGGCAGACATCTATCCAGACCATCACAAAGAAATTGCAAACAGCGTCAGGATCCACTCCAAGTACTATGGCAGTTAGGCGTGAGGTGAGAAACCTTAGATTCAATGTTCGAGCGGCAGCTCATAAGCCACACGTCACGCGGGAAAATGCCATACGACGCCTGCTTGGTGTAAGGAACGTCAACATTACACGATTGAACAGTGGCAAAACGCTGTTTGGAGTGACGAACCACGGTGCACAATGTGGGGAGCCGATGGCAGGGTGTGGATATGGCGAATGTCCGGTGAACGTCATCTGCCAGCGTGTGGTACCAACAGTGAAATTCGGAGGGGTGGTGTTATGGTGTGGTCGTGTTTTTCCTGGAGGGGACTTGCACCCCTTGTTGTTTTGCGTGGCACGATCACAGCGCAGACTTACATTGACATTTTAAACACCTTGCTTCCCACTGTTGAAGAGCAATTCGGGGATGACGATTGCATCTTTCAACACGATCGAGCACCTGTTCATACTGCACGGGCTATGGCGGAGTGTTTACACGACAATAACATCCCTGTAATGGACTGGCCTGCACAGAGTCCTGACTTAATTCTATAGAACACCTTTGGGAAGTTTTGGTACGCCGACTTCGTGCCAGGCCTCACCGACCTACATCGATACCTCTCCTCAGTTCCGCACTCCGTGAAGAATGGGCTGCCATTTCCCAGGAAACCTTCCAGCACCTGATTGAAAGTATGTCTGCGAGAATGAACGCTGTCATCAAGGCTAAGGGTGGGGCAATACCATATTGTCTTCCAGAATTACCGATGTAGGTCGCCACGAACTTGTACGTCATTTTCAGCCAGGTGTCCGGATACCTTTGATCACGTAATGTATGTATAATTACCATCACAGCGAAGTTTCCATTGCATTCAGTCCCCTAACTCAGCTGATAGCCTAACTCATTTTACATCGAAAAATCATTTTAATATTAATACATTTAGAGAGATATTCACGAAACCTAAACTCCAACGAAACTTCTATAGAAAATTAAAACTGAATTCAACACCTGCTCTCCAGCAGGTAGATCATGCAGTGCCTCACCTATATAGAATAACTTGGAGAATTTTTTTCAAAATATGGTGTGGCATATGTTCATTTGTTCCGAGTATTACTTTTAATACATTTGCATGCCGTTGACTCGGTTGCCACAGTCGGAGCGTAGAGGTAAATTTTTTTCGCAAAAAACTTTGTTGAAACAAAGTTGGATTAAAGCTTTGTTAACATTAAGAAACAGGATAACATTAAACATGCACGAGGGTGTTTTCCAGTGATGATCCTCTGTTAGATAACGAGATCAGTGTTTCTCTTCCGTTTTAATCTTCTTTCTTCTCAAGGATGAGGCAGCTGTGTTAGTATTTCGTTAGTAATGTGTTACGATGATCAATGAAAGTCGGATGAAGTCTTGTGTAGTGCTTCTTCGATAACTTCAGGAACCTGGAGATTTCTGTGGATAGCAGCGTTGCTAACGAACCATTCTTAAGATCCTAAATTTTACTTTCCCTACTACATATAGTAGATAAGGGAGTATTGTATTCTACCCAAAAATTCCATATCGAGATTTCACCTTAAATGGAGGTTTTGAGGCCCCCTGAATCCAGAAATGCATTTTGAGAAAAACGTGCGTGCATTTTTGTTTAACAGCATAACTCAAAAACGATAAGTCGGATAAATACCAAATTTGATCTTTAGATTTAGTATTTTTCAAAGATGTGACACCAAAATTTTCAAGAAAACTCCAAACCCCAAACTACCCTTTACATAAAACGTTTTTCGAAAATTTTAATTTTCTCAAAAATAGCCCTAAAGATTTTGATTAAAATATCGTATATTTAATATATGTTTATGGAAAATGAAATGTATATCATGAATTTTCTGGGAATGTCCAAAAAAAGTCCCAACATTCTGAATGACTTCCTCATAACTGGTAAACCTTAGGAGATTAGAGAATATTTGACTACAAAAAATATAGACTTTTTTAAAACACACAGTTTATGTCATATACATTTTTTTTGTAGAGTGAACCATTTCCAATATATTCCTCGACATTTGTTTGAATTTTCACTTTTTTATGTTCCGGACATGCAAGGAGAATAGAGTGCTGCACATAGCAACCAGCTCTTAAAATATTTACTTAACGCTTAAGCCTACCATATTCCCCCTGCACCTACACTAAAATTACCAATATGGTTTCTGCAAATACTTATCTCGATTAACATGAAGTAGATGGAGAATAAGCGTTTGTAAAAATAGTTTGTACAAGAGTAGAGAAAGTCATGTTAATGTAACATATCATATTTTTCTTGATGCTTTTATTTGCAACAGAGACCCAAATGGGTCTTATTATGCCATAGTAATCTTTTATCTCATGGTCGATAATGATTAGGAAAGAAATCATTAAAACTTATTAATGGAAACACGAAAAAATGCTTACTTATATCACAATGAAAACCATATATAGAAAAATCACAAAATTCATCCCTAGTCTGTGGAATTAGATTCCTCTTATTCGTTTATTCAATATTTAGCAATATAACGGCTTTTCTTATGAAAATAATTCCACCACAGGTACAATAATCGACGCATAAGCAGTTTTATTTCTATATACACAAAGTGATTATAAATCAAGCAGATTTATTGCTTGATGTCGGCGATAATTTCAATTAATTATTTTCTACTTCATCAACGTCGTGAATTAAATCATTCTGCGTTATATTTGCATAAACATCCTTGAAATCAAAATTTAATTAATTGAAAAAAGAACACGAACTACTTTTGAATAATATGCTCAGCTTTCAAGATTTATAAAGCGGATACTTAATTTTAATTGCCACAATGTATGATTAATGAGTGATATTGCCTTACAGCCAACTTATTCCGACATTGCAAATCAAAATCACATATAATTTTAAAGTAGATAATTTGATGCTAGCTGCTTAGGAATTCTTCTCGTAATGAATGCTCCACATTGTTGCACTGCAAAATTCACTATCCGAAATGGTTATGCGCGATCTATAAGAAGAAATGCTGGTCTAAAGCTTTCGATATCGATAAGCTAAAACACATTATATACTATGGCCAAAGTTTGCATCCTCCGTATACACTATTTTCTCTGCCTAACTTTGTGTTTACTCATTACACTCTTGTGTAGAATTTTAAAAACAATATTACGATTTGAAATAATGATAGTATTTTAAAACTAAACTTAATGTAATTGCCAAATAGCTGTGATGTTTTCTGTTTAAATAAACACTAAAATGTGATTAACCATACTTCGTAATTCTGATAAGCTTGTTGTTTCAGGTTTCAATTATTTAAAATTCTGCTTAACACATGAATGGCCAATAGAAACAGTTAAAAGCTCTTCAGATTCATGAATATAATTTGAACATAAAAGAACACTAACAAGAAACCTGCCAAAAGAAACCGTTCTGAAATTGTAAACACTATGGTAATCCCAACATTATCATATGCCCCAGAGAACTGGAGTTTGAGTAAAGGTCAAAGAAAGAAAATAGAATCAGCTGAAGTGAGATTATTAAGACAATGGTGGATGTCTATATGAATTAAAAACTGAAAGTTTAATTGAAATTTTATATTTATATAGACTACAATTGTACGAGCATTCCTTAAGAGTGAAGTGTGATAGAATTAGAGTGAAGGTTATAACGGTTTAGGTGATATAACTCTACTGCACATTTGTCCCCTTCTTTGTTACAAAACTATAAATGTATCGTTTACGGATTCTATAGTACCGTATCGTAACTTATGATACGGAGTGTGATGAAGTAATCTTCGGGTTACTTTTAAATTTCAAAAGGAATTTGACGTTGGCTCAACGTCAACTGTAATTGCTGCTGGGCCTATTTGACTTTGGATATGTGAAGGAATAAACGTTTTTCTAAAATAATAAATATGACTCATATCAAACCCAAGGAAATATTAAAATCTGATGTGTTACACTCACATGACTTTCTTTACTCTTGTACAAACTATTTTTACAAACGCTTATTCTCCATATTCTTCATGTTATTCGAGATATCGAGATGTTAAACTTATTGCTAATTTTCTTGTAGATGCAAGGGGAATTGATAGGCTTTAAGTTATAGTCAAATATTTTAAGAGCTTGTTGCTATGCGGAGTATTGCATTTTCTTTGCATTACCAGGACGAAAAAATGAATAACGAATTTGAGAAAAAGCAAAAGTATTGGAAAATTTAAGGGAATAACAAGTAATATCTTGAAAATGGTTTACTCAACAAAAAAAATGTAAATGACATAAATTGTGTATTTTAATGCGATCCACATTTTTTGTGTAGTAAACGTTTGTCTATCTCTTATGGTTTAGCAGTTATGCAAAAGTCGTTCACAATGAAGAATACTTTTGGAGACGTTCTCAGAAAATTCGAGATATACGTTTCATTTGTCATGAAAATATCTTAAACATATGATATTTTAATCAAAATCGTTTGAGCCATTTTTGAGAAAATTAAAATTTTCGAAAAATTTTCGATGTAAGGGGTAATCTGGTGTGGGGGGATTTTCTTGAGCACCTTCATGTTGCATCTCTGGAAGATACTGAATCTAAATACCAAGTTTGGTGTTTATCCGACTGTTCGTTTCTGAGTTATGCTGTTCACAGACACACCAAAACACACACGGACATGTTTCTAAAAGTGCTTTTTACTTTCTCTACTACGTATAGTAAGTAGGGGAAGTATTGTATTCCACCCAAAAATTCGATAACGAGATTTCACCGGAAATATATGTTTTGAGACACCCTGAATCCAAAAAAAGCATTTTTGGAAACATGTCCGTGTGTGTGTCTGTCTGTGTGTCTGTGAACAGCATAACTCAGAAACGAACAGTCGGATAAACACCAAACTTGGTATTTTGGTTCAGTATCTTCCATAGATGCTACACGAAGGTTTTCAAGAAAATCCCCCCACCCCAGACTACCCTTTACATGGAACATTTTTCGAAAATTTTCATTTTCTCAAAAATAGCTCTTACGATTTTGATTAAAATATCATATGTTTAAGATATTTTCATGACAAATGAAATGCATATCTCGAATTTTCTGGGAATGTCTCCAAAAGTATTCTTCATTGTGAACGACGTTTGCATAACTGGTAAACCATAAGAGATAGACAAAATTTTACTACACAAAAAATGTAGACCGCGTTAAAATACACAATTTATGTCATATACATTTCTTTTGTTGAGTGAACCGTTTTCCAGATATTGCTTGTTATTCCCTTAAATTTTCCAATACTTATACTTTTTTCCAAATTCGTTATTAATTTTTTTATGTCCTGGACATGCAAAGAGAATGGAATGCGCCAGATAGCAACCAGCGTTAAAATATTTGACTATCGCTTAAAACCTACCATATTTCCCATGCATCTACAAGAAAATTACCAATAAGGTTGACATCTCGATATCTCGATTAACATGAAGCATATGGAGAATATGCGTTTGTTAAAATAGTTTGTACAAGAGTAGAGAAATTCATGTGAGTGTAACACATAAGATTTTTTTGGATTCAGGGGGGCTCGAAACATATACTTCCGAATTTTTGGGTGGAAATCAATACTTCCCCTACTTACTATACGTAGTAGAGAAAGTGAAAAGCAAAGGTTTAGAAACAACACCTTAAACAAATAAAACTTTACATTCATGCAACTGTATAATATGAATGTATTCTGTTATACTTTAACAATATTGAAGAAACTTTAAAATACAAGTTACACACGGTATAATTACACATTAAAGTATAAATATTAAAGTCTTTGTTCTTCTTGCTCAAGTAATTAAGCAAGTTTAACCTTACATATTTCTTTAACTGATACAAACTCGCTCTAATCCACGAAACCTACACTACGCCACGTATACTGAAATAATTAAACCTAGAAATCCACTTACATTTTTCAGTAGTCCGAAAGGTGTGTGAGCGTGACCGATTCCCTAACCTGCGAACTAATGGTTCCTTTTCTACGTTCGTAGAATCTCGATTGGTTTCTTCTCTTTGTGCTAAATCCAGCTTTGCTTGGAACTGCAGAAATCACGAGGTATTACGTCGCTCTTCGGAACCAGCGCCACCAATGCATCTACTTGAGAGTTGCTTCCAACTGGTGAAGCAGACGGGATATGCTAGTTTGCGTCGTCCCTTGGCCAGGCACAAAGAAGTCTGCTTTTACCGGTAAGGCAGGTGAACCATTACACTAGTCTGTATTTTCAAACATTTTGTCAGATTATTTCTTAAAAGTAGGTGTTCTTGAAACAAGTTTTTATGCTGATTCCAGAAAGCACTTCCGTTTTTCTCTATCACGTTATGTTTTTACACAAAATAAGTAATGTTTTGACAATTTTACTAATGAGCTTAGAAAAGTTTTCAAATACAATTTTAGACAAGGTAAGTTTTTATTCAAGAAACATTTGAAGAATACTCTCAAGGACTCCCCTAATTTGTTTCATGAACTACATTTTAACAAAACAAGAAGCCAAAGTGTTTCATTTAATTATTTTAAACTTTCTCTTCTTTGACTTCCTTGCAGATCCTTGCAGATGACTGTCCCTCCTCTACATCCAACGGTAGTGGACCATCATAGTTTCGTTCTATCTCCTCTGGTACCTTCTCTCCATTTCCTTAATATATTGGTGAAAACGTTCACCCTGCTCTTTACTATAATGTCCCAGATTTTCTGGAAAGTAGTCGATATATGAATGCAGAAAATGCACCTTTACACTCATGTTACAACCTATCTTCTTGAACCTTTCGAACATTGTTTCGACAATGGCCTTGTAATTAGGATCTTTGTTATTGACTAAGAAGTTTTCAGTAACTGATCAAAAGGCGGTCCATGCTTCTCTTTCTCTCATTCATTGTCTTCTCAAAATCTTCATCCTTCATCAATTTCTTTACTTTAGGACCAACAAACATTTCAGCCTTTAATTTGTCTTGTGCAATGAAGGGAAATTTCTTGGAAAGGTACTTGAAGTAGGGTCCATTCTGTAGTAGAGCCCTTACAAATTGCTTCATCAAGCCCAATTTCATGTGTAGTGGTGGAAGCAATATCTTTATATCTCTATATTGTTTAAGTGAAATTGTGAAAAAACTGTGCGTGATAGGAAAAATCTAAAATCACTTCTGAAATCAGCATAAAAAGTGAGTCAGAAACACTTATTAGTTTTCAGTCATCCGATATCATACAGACTAGTGTTAAGAGACTTGTTCACCGCTCAGTCTAAAGAAACCAATTTCGCAAAGACGGAGCTATCCATAGCTCAAGGTCTCTCATACAAGCCATTTGTAAGAATGAATTTAGATCAGCATGGGAACTTCGGAATGAGCAGATTTGAATTATGATGATGATTACATCAGTATACTAGAGAAATTATAATAAGAATTCGGTAAAGACATAATGGGGTATCCCATTTGTTATCTAAATTTCTGCTAATTGAAAAGAGTTTATTAACATATTTCCAAAGAGTTTCTTAAAATAGCTTGCTTATATTCATACCCGACTGATTTGGTTTTGAGAGGCTCTGTGTATAACATGGTTTACAGTGAAAGCGGAGCGCTATTATCCTTGATAGGGCAGTCATATAAACAACTAAAATTATTTATATGAGTATGCTATGCGACTATTTGAGAACTTTATGGATTAATTACTTTCTCTTCTCTTACCTAGAATAAGCAAAGGAGATATTACGTTCCACTAAAAAAATTGGTATCTACCAAGATTTACCGTTTTGACACTTCTCGAATCAAGGAATATTTTTAGAAAAAGCTCTGTGTGTGTTCGTGTGCGTCCGTCTATGAACAACGCAACTTAAAACGAAAATTCGGTTACATACCAGACTTAGTATTTAATAAATCCGTGGCGCTACTGCCCATGAAGGGCCTTGACCTACCAACCCGACTGCCGGCCTTACACCCACGTACATAGGAGTGGGCGATCATCCAAACCATACAGAGAGGTGATGTGGCCAGCATCGGGTATCCTCCAGCTAGAATGTTGGCCTCCGTAGCTGCGATCGCCACATATCGCAACTCCTCACTTTCCTCGCGATGCTGAGTTGACACCGGTCCTATACTCATGGCATAAACATTTTCCGAGATATTCTTTGTTATTGGTTTGAATTTTAAAACCACTTTATGTTTTTTCAACTGCAGATCTCCATTCTTCTCTCTCTGTCTCTTTCTCACCCTCTCGTGTTATGCAAAGAGACTGGAAGTTCAAAGCCATTACAGAGTGACCCATTTTGAAAATATTTTACTAGTGTTTTAACTTACTGTATTCTTCTTATACCTACAATGGATGTGTATATTTGTAATGAAGATTTAACTCTAATAAATAGAAGTATTGAGTCATTTATGTAGTATCTATCCCCCACAAGTTGAGTGGCTGTATTAGCAGACACGGCCCGTTACTACAGGAACGACTTGGAGTTCAACATAAATTTTGGCCACTGCTATATCCAGTGAAGCTTAACAAGCCTCGTTACCGGCTGAAAGCATTTCCTCAGCTCTTGCCAGGATGCGCGCTGTCAGCCAGGACAGAAGGTTTATCGTCGCGACAACGTCATCCCACGTGAGCTACTTTCGTGTGTGCCTCGAGGATGAGCCAAAGACCAAGAGAAGAAGAAATATTTCGTTTTCGGCCACCGATTGGGAAAGACTTCTCCGCTTTCTATCTCTTGTTAGCGAACGGCTCCACACTCTTTCGGTCTTGTCAAAATTATTTACATTCAATTCTGGTTGTGAGTAATTTTCGAAATTCATTTCTTTATATGTAGAGTGGTTAAATTATATACCACTAGAGCGGGTTCATACCTGTTTTGATGCTTTGAAATTGTATTAAATTTGCAAGTATGCTGCTAGAAGGGCAGAAATTAAAATCTTTATTGAAAATATAGCAAGTTTAATTTTCTTTGTTAGCGCTGTTTACATTTTGCATTAATATATTTATTGTTATTCAGCTCAAGAAGACTAGTGGTTTTCTTGTAAGGAAATGTGCTAAATGCTTGTGTTAATTCCTTCCTAACATCATTTTCTGTAAAACAATTATTTCTCTGGGTAAGGCTTCAAACGTGAACGTGTTCTAGAATGGGCCAAGCTAACACTAGTTAATGCTTGTTATTCACTGTGATTTGGACTCTGTTAGTTTCCACATAATCGAAATAGGGAAATTTAACAAATTTAAAAATTTGTAGCAGGAATTTGCAATGACTGAATTTAACTTTGGGAATTAAAATATAACGCATTCCATAACTGTTACAGTATATAGATCAATAAGCTTTTGATTAATAGTTTATATAAGAGTGAATAGAAAAGCACATATGAATGCACTATATCAGATTTTTTCCCAATGTGAATGTGAAAAATGTCGTTCTTGCACTTAACCCTCCGTCAGGCGCGCACTTTGGTAGAACGCCGTTAGTCGCGCGGGGCTAGTAGACCCGCGCTATATTTTTGTTGTTATTGTTTGTATTTTTGTTTTCTTTCGTTTATTTTCTTTTTTTCCTGTTTTTACCTTTATTTAGATTAAGCGTACAAGGCTTTCATTAATAGGTATTATCTTACAACATAAAAATAAAAGCTAAAATATGAGTACATATAGCTTATAAATTGTATTACAGTAAGTATAAAGAAATACACTGCCATTTCCAGGTATACATACAACTTGTAATTTTAAATGTTCAGTTACTCAGAATCATCTACTATTTCACCCGTGTTTTCCCCGACTAAGCAACTATCGCAAATAATTTTAGCATGTTTGCTCAAATACAGGGGGTGTTGCATTTCCCACATGCATATTTATTTTTGCAGTTCATTTTGTCTTTGTTGCTGGGTTCACATCGTTTCCTTTTCAATGTGCATAGTGGTGTATTTGACAATTCATCTACGCCGGATTCTTCAGGTTTATATTTTGTCAGAAGGCCTTTCAAATCATCGGATAGATTTGATGCTGTTGATCTCCTTTGTAGCTGTTGCAACAGTAAAGCTAAAGATAGTGATTTCAAATACTCCTGCCTTGTGGAATATTTATTTTGGTTTCCAAGGAAGACAACTCTAGAATTAATACCTGCAATGTTCAAGATATGGTCAAAAATTACCACGGACCTTCTTCTCGTTGTTCTGGCTACATTGTATGTAGCACACAATTTATCTACTGCATCAAATCCACATTTAGTGTCGTAATGCAGGATTATCTCAGGCTTTTTCTCAGCACCTTCTGATAACTGTGTGAATGAAAACTTGAGAGCAAAACTTACCCTTTTTTGGAACATATGAAACAAGTGTTTCATTTTTTGTGAAGCCAAATATGCTTTCGTACCGTCTGCGATCTTTTGGAGAAGTGAAATTAGTGGGTAACTCTTTTTTGTTCTTTCGCACTGTACCGACGAAAGAAAGTTGTCTTTTGCGCAACTCATTCACCAGCGATACACTGGTAAACCAATTATCTGCAGTAACGTTTCGTCCAGTGCCATAGATTGGTTCAGTTAGTCTCAGCACTACAGCCTCTGCCGAGTTAGTTTGCAAATATGGTCCGTCCGGCTGCTGTCCACAATAAATCTCCATGTTAGTTGTATAAAACAGTTTTGCATCACTCAAACAGAATATTTTTATGCCATACTTGTTTGGCTTGGATGGTATATATTGTCTAAAAGCACATCGACCACGAAATGCCGGCAACTGTTCGTCGACAGTGACATTTTATCCAAGAGAATAATGGTTCTGACAGTTGTTCAGTAACAACGTAAACATTTCTCTTACAACAGCCAATTTATCCAATCTTCGTCGCTCCAGCCTTGAGCTTTCGTCATCAAAGCGAATACAGCGTATTAGAAAACTGAATCGTTTTTCGGACATAGCCATTCGGAATAGAGGAATTCCAAGATCATCGGTTATCCAAAACTCGTGAATATTCTGGCGTCCACCACGAAAAATTCCTGCCAGGTACAATAAGCCTAGGAAAGCTTTTATTTCTATTACATCTGTAGGTCTGCTGTCTATTTGACAATAAAATCTGTGCTGCACACTGATAATGTAAGTATTTGAGCTTTCAACAATCAAATCAACTATATCTTCGGTAACTAAAAGGTTCCAACAATCAATTTCCATTTTCGCATTTTTGGCAGCTCCTACCACACCAGAAAGTTTTGTTAACATATTGTGAGCCCTTGTCTGTGTTATTTTCAAAGGTGTTTTTTTCATTTTGTTCCATCTCTTCCTGTGAATAACAACAGAATGTATTGTCAATAATAAGAAGAAGAAAAAAAAATAAGAAGAATTACTATGATAGACATATGTTACCTATAAAATACATGTTATCACACAAGCTGCTTTCATCGTCTTCCTCTTCATCTTCCTGGTCAGTTTCTGAATCTAAAAATCTCGTATCGAGTTTATCTTCTGAATCAGAGTCATGTTATTCATATAAGTTGTCATCCACAGGCAAGTAGGCGATGTACTTCTTCCAAATCATTCGGATTTTGTAGATCGTACCTTTTACTCGTATTCATGACGAAGCAGTAACAGCTCCTTGCAATAGTAAAGCAATATTGCACAAAAGCTAATGGGAAACAAATCTGTCAACAATATGTAACGAGAGCAGGCGCGCGGGGCCTGGTTGACCTGTGCGACACGTAACTGCTGATTATTCATTCCTCCCGCCAAACAAATAAACAGATAAGGTTATCGCTGCAGCAAATAATCGCGCAAGGTGTAATGTTAGATGTCCTAGTCAGGCAATTGCATAGGTGCGTTCGTTCGAGAATTATAACATTTATATAATGCCAGGGGTCTCTCAGGCCCCTAGCGACTGACGGAGGGTTAATCTCTCGCATACTTAAACACAGCTGGCTAAAGGAATGAAATTCGTATAACACCATTAGCACTTAAAACCGACTATATTAAGCTGATAAGCGCTTTGTCTTCCCAGATTCACCTTCCATTTCCTCCCAAGATTCCCTGCGTGCTTAGTGGTTCCCACCGCTTTGTTTAATATATCCTACAGCTTGGCATACCTTCCTAAACGCGCAGACAGTGTCTGTCAATTTCACGGCTTAAGCAATTAATGACTGACTCGTTGACATATAGCAGTTAAGTTATAAACCTGTCACACCAGGAGATCTATCGTGACAGATTGCTAGATAACATTTCATTAACAGTGTATGAGGACGAGGTAATCATGAAAGATGAGGGGTGTGCACGCGGTACGAAATACACCTTGACTGGCAAGCGAGCATAGATGGGCATACCAACAGTGTACCCAAAAGTAGTGCAATAAGAAGTTACAAATGTCCAAGGCCATAGCAAAAATAGAAGTAGTGTCAGAAAAGAATCAGGACCCCGCACACAGAGGATAAAGAATACATGGAAAATATTCTACAGAAAAATAGGCGCTGTTTAAAAATTTGTAACATAATGAAGAAGACAACATCATTAGACGAAAGCCATGAGGGCCATCCAGAAAGTAAGGTTACAACATTTATGTAGGATCGAATGATGCTTGTATTTAATTGAAATTCAAGGATACTTCACAAATATATTAAACTATTTTTCAACGTGATGCCGTTGAGATTGGTACATTTCTGTAGTCGGGGTGCCCACTTTTGTATGCCAGTCTCATAGATCTCCGCCGCCATCTCTTTCAGCCACTTCTTCAGAGCTTCCTGGACCTCCTGGTCGTTGGAAAAACGTTTCTCAACCAAAAAATCCTTTTGTTTAATGAGAAGGTGATAGTCTGAAGGCGTCAAGTCGGCGGAGTAGGGGGTAGGTAAGAATATCCAATCCAAATGATGTTAGCAGCTTCTGTGAAACTCGTGTGCTGCGGAGCTTTTCATTGTCATGCTGGAGGCTGACGCCCCGGGTCAGCATTTACCTTCTGCGGTTCTGAATGGCTCTTCGGAGTTTTTAGGATATTGCAATAAGCCTCTCAATTATTGGAAGTCCCTTTAGGCATAATATACATCAAAGGATCACCTCATATTCCCAAAAAACAGATGCCATGACTTTTCCGGCTGAAGGGCTCGTCCTGAACTTTTTTGTGGCTGAGGAAGCTGAATGCCGCCACAGGAGTGATTGTCGTATCATTACATCACTACCATACACTTCCAAAGCTTTCGATGGATATTCGCAACGGTATTGCTCTGCAAAGTCAAAAACGGATGACCGCGCGGATCTCGCAAGGACGGGAGATGGCGACAGTGCGCGACTACCTCTCCATCAGAAGGATTTATCGCGACTGACACCAAACAAACTGACCGTTAGGATCCACCCTACACACCAGCTACGCAACTTCGAAACAACAAATTTTCCTGGCATCAGGAACCCTTGTAACCTTACTTTCTGGATGACGCTCGTAGTATACTGGGTTATTCAAAAAGAAGGAATAGATTTTACATATTTAATTCTAATGAACGACAATAGATAGCGACACATACGACACAACATTGAATAGAGGAAATTTCAAAGTTTTAAGCCCCGCCTATTAGTTCCATTCAGTGCCTACAGCGGCGCTGTGTTTGTTTACGACAGAATGGCGACGCTACAGGCAAAGACGTTTTATGTGCTGCATTGTGCAAAGAGTGAATGCTTTCTTTCATTTCAGCATGCATTTCGTTGTAAGTTCAATAACGAGGCACCTCATCTTAAAAAATTAACAAGTGATACAATAAATTCGTAGAAGATAGTTGGGTATGCAAACGGAAAAGTACTGGTCGTTCTTGCATAACAAATGGTGCTCATTTTAAACACATACAATTACACTTTGAACCTTTCTCTATTCAGTGATGTATCACATGTGTTGTAATCTATTGCCGTTTATTAGAAATAAATATGTAAAATCTGTTCCTTCTTTTGAATAACTCTTTACTTGACTTATGCTCCATTAACGTCTTGTGACGTCGAAAGGAGCTTCTCGAGTTCAAAAACTGTTTAAGTAATCAACGTCGACGTTTGATATTCGATAATTTAAGAATGTCTATTGTAGTGCAGTACAATTCGGCTTGTGATGGCTCTGAAGCTATGGATAAACCACAAAGGCAAGCTTCTTCTCCTAACATTACTAATGTTTCAACATATCCCGAGTACTTGTATACTGTAATCTGCTAGACCTCAATGGAGTGATGTGTTTCCCATTTTGAGACCGTACGCTTCGCGTGGTTTGTGTCTGGGGAGTCAACACAGACATTGGGCATACAGCTGTATAATATCTATGCACATGCAACCTGACGACAAACTGCGCAACACCTCATCCTTAGTAATCACAAGTGAAATGTCTAGCTTTTGCAATGAGGCTAATAAGCACGTGTCGTAGAGCTATGTGTATCTATCAGGTAGTATCAGTTACACTAGCCATAGATGAGACAGTTTTAATTAATTGAGAATGATCATTAACTAGTAAAACAAACATACTCGTATATGAGTGATTACTTCCGTCACCTTATGTTCATATGTTACTTACTCTAACAAGTTAACCGTGATTATGCTTTAATTTATGCAATTACAGCAGATATACCCTAAATATATTTTCGTCTCGTATCGATTATCTCGAATACTAGTTAGATAGTCGAAATCTCGACGCTTAGAAGTGAAATGATGTAAGGAACAAAAACCAAGGTAACGCGCGTGACTTGCAGGCATAGTCCTGAGTTCGATTCCTGGCGACCGCCCACTCGTACCTATGGGTTCTTTCGGGGTATTTCCGAGTAGTCAGGCGATGGCTGGAATGGTTTCCTTCAGCCCTCGAATTTCCTGTCCCTGCATTTCATTCATTCAACACTCCGTTAGGTCTGTTTCAAGGTTGAAAGTATCGGCAATGGTGTTTCCATGCGGTGTGGCAGGGGAAAAGGATGCTGTGGAACACTTATCCTTCCCTCGGGTTTTGGCTGGTTGCTGGTGTAAATGCACCGCCCCTTCGGAGCGGGGTATTTGGACCCTTTTTGGGACGGCGGTTTCCGTTCTGCGTGTCCGACTGTATGGGCGTCTCAATCTGGAAAATCTAGAGACCTTGTCATTGCTATGCAGTTGCTCTTGATTTCGGCTCCCCGGTGCCTGCCCTCACCTCCCTGTCCCTCCAGGAATGTCCGTTTGTGAGGCATAGATACAATATCCTCACTGGAGCAAAAAAACGGTACTCCAAATTAAACTATTTAAAAAATCTTCACAGTATATTCAATGCTATATCAGTTTTCCAGCTAATGTTACAAAAGAATTTTAGAGATGATGTTTTTCATCGACTTCTCATTCCTGCTGTCATGAGGTTATGATGAAAGCTTGAATTTCCGAAATTCAATACTGGCAACGTTACTTACCTGCATGTTTTGGTATTTGATTACTGAATTTTACCATTTAAATCCTACTTGGAGGTTTACTTCCTTTTTACTTTCTCTAACACGTACCTATAGACAGAGAAAGTATTGCATCCCATAAAAAATTTGATATCGACATTCGACCGCAAATACATGCTTTGAGGACCCCTTAAAACCCCCAAAATTGCAAAAAGGTCTGTGAACATATCTCAAAAATGAAAAGTTGGAAAAATATAAAACTTGGTATCTATATTTAGATCCTCCAAAGATACGACATGAGAATTTTCAAGAAATTTCCCCACCACAAATACCCTTTACACGGAACATTGTTCGAAATCTTTGGTTTTATAAAAAATAATTGTAACTATTTTGATTAAACTACCACATATTAAAGATATTTACATGACATTAAAATGTATATTCTGAATTTTCTGGCAATAGTTTGTGAAGTCCTTTTTGTTCCGAAGGAATTTTTTATAATATTTTATAATTGTTAAACGTTAAGCAATGAAATGCTGAAAAGTGTAGATCTCTTTAGAGCACACAATTTATTGCAAATAATTTTTTCATTGCGGCAGCAGCCATTTCCAAGATAATCGCTATTAATTTTTCGATTTCTTTAATACTTTGTCATTATTTGAAATCTGGTCGACACAATTGCAGGGAAAGAGTAGGGCTACCATATAGTGTTCATTATCATATTTAAACATTTTGCTGTCACTATTCCTATAACGAAACGTGTAATGTAAATATTTCTGTAAGGGTTCATCTCGATTAAAATGAATTAGATCAAGCAATCTAATACGATAGAACACATTAGTTCTTCTACTCCCTATTGTTTATTAATGGGTACATAAACTATTCATACTAAAGCATATCTTTCTGTCTACAACATTTTAATCCAAATAAACTTTTGCACAAATAGCTACAGTACACATTTCGCTGAAGTTACAAAGGAAACAGTTATAGTCAGTTTAAGAACTGCACGCTATATGCCAGCCTTAAAATTACATACTGTTTCCATGCAATCGCAAGAAACAAATGAATGTTGACAGGATTTAAAAGAATTGCCAAGTAATGAACAATTCGAACCATTAATAACGAATACCTTAGAAATGGCTAATGCCACAAAAATACTTATTGGAAATAAATTGTGTGTTTTAAAGAGATTTACACTTCTTGTGTAGTAAGTTTTCTCTGTCCCTTAACGTTCACACGCTATTCCCAGAAAATTCAAAATAAACATTTTATTTGTGATGTAAATATCTTTAATATATGATATTTTAATAAAAATAAATAGAGCATTTATTTATAAAATAAAAACATGTTCCATCTGAAAGGTATTTAGGGGCGGGGGATTTACATAAAAGTCTTCATGTCACATATTTCGAAGATATTGAACTTAAACACCAACTCTGGTATTTATCCGAATTTTGGTTTTTAGTTATGCTGTTCACACACAAACACTCACATACCCGACAGACACACACAAGGACCCTTTCTAAAATGTTTATTTTGGATTCAGGGTGTCTGAAAACACTTATTTGCGATGAAATCTCGACATCAAATTTTTGGGTGAAATAAAATACTAATGTGGATCGAAAAGTAACGCACAATAATTTTTTTACAAGAAAGTTAATAATTAAAACACAAAAAAAATCAGAAATGAACCTGCAGCTTTTACCTACTTTTCGACATAGTCACCAAGTTTCTCAAACACATTTCTCCCATCGTGATACCAGTTTCAATAAGCCCTGTTCGCAGAAGTCCGTTTCCTTGGAGTATAGCATCTGCGGACTGCTGATTTCACTTCCGCATCTGTCGCAAAGCGTTGGCCGGACAGAAGTTTCTTTATAGGACCAAACAGATTAAATTCCGACAGTGCAAGATCTGGACTGCATGGTGGATGCTGGAGCTCCTCCCAACCAAATTTGGTGATTTTCTGGCTAAGAGCAGCAGGAACATTTGAACGAGCATTGTCATGAAGAATTTAGACATCGTCAGCATTCATGTTGTGGCGTTTGACACGGAGGGCACGACGCAGCTTCACCAAAGTTTTCATGTAGGCTTCAGCATTCACAGTGGTCCCGTGTTCAACAATGTCCACCAATACAACACCATCATATCCCAGAACACCGTTAGAAGCATTTTCCTAGCAGATTGAATCACTTTGAATTTATTATTCACTGGGGAACCAGCATGTTTCCACTTCATACTTGTCTGATTGGTTTAGGGCGTGTAGTGGTATGCCCAAGACTCATCACCAGTGACGATTCCTTTCAGAAAGTCATGGCCTTTGCGGTGTACCGCGTTAGGTTATCCAAGCTCGTCATCATTTGCTGGCCCTTGTGGTTGTCTGTCAGGTTCTTAGGCACCCAGCGAGCAATAACTTTACGAAATTTCAACGTGTCATGAACAATTTCGTGCACTGCACCATAGGAAATGTTGAACTGTTGCGATAAGGTTCGCAGTTGAACTCGCCGGTTGTTCAAATTTGCCGGCTCAATGCATCTGACATTCTGCGGGATTGCAACTGTTACCGGCCTCCCGGAGCGTGGCGAATTACTAAGGTTCACACGGTCCTCTAGGAAGAATACACACCACCTGGAGACACTGCTACGGTCCACACAATCGTACCCATACACACCGCGCATGTCTCTGTCAATATCACTCGCCTTATGCCTTTTGGCCCACAAATATCGAACCTCTACTCTCTACTCCTCACACGTGGACGACATTAACATGCGCTCCATCCTTGTTGCGTAGTTCACGCTTCTCTCGCTAGAGCTGCACATGGAAGAAAGAATACCCTCTATGGTGAAAACTTCAAAATATATCTCTGCGAAATTGCAACATTCCAGCTGCAATACCAAGTCAGGAAAAAAATTATTGTCCGTTACTGTTTGATCCGCCCTCGTACTTTTTCGGCTTACTATACATTAGAGAAAGTAATAAACCTTCATAAGACTAAATTTCATAGCCACTAATAAACGATAAAAGGTAGAGAAAATCATGTGGCTGTAACATATCAGATTTTTATTTGTTAATATTTACTTATGATTTAATTTTTACAGCAAGTAAGAGTTTTTAAGATCGCCACTTTGCCACCAAGGTTAATGCTTGTGACCTTATTACGTGAACCACCATATTCAGCAGTTGTTAGTAATATATTAATTTTATTTTCTTGTAACTACTACTCCTATTATGAGCTATTGCCGAAAAGATAGTATGTAATACACATGTGTTAAGTGCAATAGATAAATTCGATTTCGTCTTGTCTTTTTAAGGTGACGTATTTGTGAAATTTAACCAAGTATTTTGAAAAATTAGAACTATAGCTTTTCGTAATAAAATAATATGAATTCTCAAATCTAAGAAGAACTTTCTCAAATTAATAACTTTTTTCCACTAGTCATAATTAAACTACCAATTATTTGAAGCTGTAAATGGGCAAGCCTACGCTTAATAGACACGCCCAAATTTAAACTTATTTTCTCGCAAACCCTTTTCAACATTTTTCCGTACTCAAAAGATTAGATTAAATATATACAGCTACAAAAGGAAGCCATAATTAACACTCGGTGAAACTAAAAGTGGCCGGTTTCTTAAGGAGCTAAATGTTTTCAATCGCTTCGAATGAGCGACAATCCCTTGTCACAACCAACAACTTCTGTGTGTTACTTTGGTTAGCTCTGAAATATAAGCCACAAGGCACTGATTTGGGCTACCTCCACACTGTGTGGAGCAATACTTAATTTACTGAACTTCTACACAGGAAGCTCGAGTTCAATTCTTCACTGTGAATTGTTATCCTTTATTTTTACAAGTCCTTTTATGTAATATAATTTAATAATTTTCCTTGTTCTACTTAATTTTATTTTAAATAATTATAATAATGGTGGAGCTTGTTATAAAATTAAATTTGCTAAGTATGAATTCTGCTCCCGACCGATAAATTGATGCCATGCTTGCCACATATCGGTGTGACGGACTACTAAATAAACGCCAAATATATAAAATTACTCATGTATTTAAAATGAAAGCTGGAGAAAAAGTTGAGTAGGTCGACGTAGATTTGAACATACAACATCATAACAGTAAGCTAAATATTTACCATTGAACTAAGAGTGCTGCAGTAAGCGTGGTAGTATAACGTCTTCAATCATGTTCCACTCGAGAACCATAGATCAATATAATGTGTTTTTGGTTATCAATTTCATGTTGAAACACCCTGAAACATCTTCTCTTTCAAATCTCGTATATGAATTATTTTCTCGGAAGACTTGTGATTATAGTTGTGTCCCCCATTATAACTTCTATAATATACGCCGTCTTATGTACAAAGTCTAGCTATCCCGATTCGAGTTCGGTATTTCAGGCACTGGCCGGTTTTAAATTGACCGAGTGTACATGAAACTTGAAGTTGTACTCATGTATATTTACTTGATTATTACTCAATTAAATGTGGTGTATACTTTATCCACAATTTTAGTTCCGTTATGTATCCTGTGTATTAAAATAAACTATGACCTATTTAAATATGGTCCTTGTACATTTTAATATTTCATAGAGCCATGACAATAAAGGATTATCAAATGCAACCAATACACATAAATTTTACACCTATGTTTCAGTAAATGACAAATTGCATACTAACATTTGAACAATTCATTAGAAAGCTATCGTATAGCCAAAGTTAAAATATGTATTATAAAGTAGTTTCATAAGATAAGATCTTAATTGTCTTGTGAGTTTTTATTTATACATCTCATAGGATTTAATTTCAGCGTAACGCATAACGTAATAAGTTAGCAGAAAAATAATGGCGTGACTGCTATAAGTCACGGCAGCATTTCTCAGTGAATTATTAAACGCAAACAAACACGGAATGTTAAAAGTTTTCCCTGAAAAACGACAACGAATTCGTAATGAGAGCAGATAAGTCAACTGAGTTGGAATTATTCATGGTAAAAATCAACTCTTACGAAAAACTGTGGCATGCTACTTCCATTAAGACAAACATCCTCACCATATGTTCAGACTTGCTGCAAGTTTTATCTGCATGGCCGAGTTTATTTGAACACTGTGTACGCCAGCACTCCTCAGATACCCTTATAAGTTAAAGTACTGCTTTTAAAGTTTCATTTCATAAAACTTTCACATTGCTTCTGTTCCAACTTCCTTTGAAACAAAATCAGAGATTTCTTCCGCCAACCTTCTGCGACTACTTCTCTTTATTAAGTTTTCAAACGTATTAATGGTTTTTTTCTTATGTGCTGGCTTGCTGATTCTATGGAAGATGTTCAGTCTGTGGGCAGTTAAATATCTACATTGTTCTAACTACAAAAATATTCAATTATATTCGAAGTTTCTTATAATATTTTGACGACACACGCCCGCGAGTTACCTACGGAACGGCGATGCGAGCGCCTCTCTGGCTGCGAGTGGGGTTAATGGCCAGTCCCCTCCAGAACAATAAGCGTACGGAACAAGCGCTCATTTTGTGCCACTTTCTCACAGATTAGATCACGGTTCCAGAAGATTCCTTTGGGCCGGTTCCGGTAATCTCCTTTCCAGAGGGTTCTGCTTTGTATGCAGGCCCTATACAGGGGTTCATCTTACCCGGACAGAGACTTCAGTCAATTAAGAAGTCGGAAGATTTTGGACAGTGCTGAGTGCAGTTCGGTTGTGAGTTGTGGATCTGCAATGCAGTTATTGATGTGACTAAACAGTTAACTTGTGATTCTCTTCAATGGATTCTGTCTGTTCTTGTGTGTATAAAGTATATCAAGTCTAATATTTGTGCTACGATGAGTATCTGGGTGACAAATAAAGTATACTTGGCAACACCTGATATTCTCATTGTTATATTATACAGAGAAAACGTTTTAGGGCGTAATTTTGTCATTAGTTTGCTATATAGTATGATTGGCAAACGAAAATAATTTTGCATTTGTATATCTTATGGACTCACGTCGAACTGGCTACCTTAACTGGAGATACCTTATTTAAAAATAATAATAAAATTAACATCGGATCTGTAGCATTATCTCTCCAGGTAAAACAGACTTGTAGATAAGGAACAAGAGAAAGCTTTGCATTAAAAAACCTTATAGAGCCACATGGCTTTTTCTGCTCTTTACCGCTTATTTGTAAGTATACAAATTATTCCTACGAAAGTTTTTTTCTACCTACTTCATTTTATATGAGATAGACCTTTATGGAAATAGCTGCTTTGCACATTTTTTATAGATAAAAAGGGAATAGAGATAGTCAAATATTTTAGAACTGGACGCTATATGCTGGCTTTGAAATTCCACATTATTTCCATAACATTGAGAGAAACAATTGAAAATTGAGAGGACAATACATCATTGGCCAAGAGAAACAATTCGAAAGAATTACTGACGGATATCTCTAAAGTGGCTAATACCACAAAAGTGTTATTTGAAATAAATTATGTGTTTTAAAGAGATAAACATTTTTTGTACACTAAGTTTTGATCTATCGCTTAACGTTTACCATTTGCACAAAATTGAATGGAGAGGACTTCATAGGATATTCCCAGAAAATTCAAGTTATACATGTTATTTGTCATGTAAATTAGTTTATAAGTGGTGCTTTAATTAAAATCCGTCATGCCATTTTTTTTAAAAAATAAAAAGTATCGATCACATTTCGTGTAAAGCTTTGGTTAGGGTGTGGAATTCTCTTAAAAATCGTGGTGCCGCATTGTTGAAATGTACTAAACCTAATTACTAAGTTTGGCATTTATCCGAGTTTTTGTTTTGGAGTTATGCTGTTCACACACACACACACACACACACACACACACACACACACACATGCACACCTACGCATACGGAGCTTTTTCTAAAATCCTCATTGCGTTTAAGGTGACCCTAAACCTGTATTTCCCGTGAAATCTCGGTATCGAATTTTTGGGTGCAATGCAATCCCTTCTCTGCCTACTATATAAGTAGTAGAGAAAATAAAAAAGAGTAAAACTGAAAAAAAGTTATGTGCTATGTTTCTCACTCCTCATATAGAACTTAACAACATTCGTATAAAGCACTTTGCGACTTTTCTTACAAAAAAGAAAATGACAACGAAAATTCTGAATGTCTGTGTACAAAGAACGCAATGAATGGCTGTACCATCTATGGATGTTCATTGCAGAGCAAAGTTACTTTTCATAACTGGGAACCAACTTTTTTCATATTGTTTCCTTATTCCTCATCACAAAATAAACAGCTCTTATAAACTATTTTCTAATGAGAAATCAACATACAAAATGTAGGTTCCCATTTAAAAAATCTACGTGTTACACTCACATGACTTTCTCTACTCTTGTACAAACTATTTTTACAAACGCTTATTCTCCATCTACTTCATATTAATCGAGATAAACATTTGCAGGCTCTATCTTATTGCTAATTTTCTTGTAGATGTAAGGGGAATATATATTTAAAAGGGCAATATAGAAATACAGTAGCCTTTAAGCACATACATATCTCTTAATGGTTGGTTGCTAGGTGCAGCACCATTCCCTTTGCCACAGATTAATACTCTTTGCATATCCAAAACAAAAAAGTGAATAACGAATTTGAGAAAAAGTATAAGTATTGAAAAATTTAAGGGAATAACAAGCAATATCTCGAAAATGGTTCACTCAACAAAAAAAAATGTATATAGCGTAAATTGTGTATTTTAAAGCGATCTACATTTTTGTGCAGTAAAATTTTGTCTATCTCTTATGGTTTACCAGTTAAGCAAAAGTCGTTCACAATGAAGAATACTTTTGGAGACATTCCCAGAAAATTCAAATACACGTTGTATTTGTCATGAAAATATCTTAAACATTCATTCATTCATTATCTGTTTACCCTCCTCTTATGTAGGACTTACACCCCCCAGGACTTACAAGCGGGTGCCTGGGGTCAGAGGCCCGTCGAGGAGCAGACACTGATGGATCAGACAGAGCATCCAGGATGGGTGATCAGCCCGATGCCTGGTATGGGATGAAGGAAGTAGATGAAACGAAATGTTGGTGAAATGGATGAAAGGAAAGGTGATGATGGAGCATTGGTGGAATAAATGGCGAGGGAAACCGGAGAACCCGGAGAAAACCCGCCCAGACGCCGCTTCGTCCACCACAAATCCCTGGGATTGAACCCGGGCCGCCTCGGTGGAAGGCGAGCGGTCTAACCACTCGGCCACGGCGCCGCCTATCTTAAACATATGATATTTTAATCAAAATCGTTAGAGCCATTTTTGAGAAAATTAAAATTTTCGAAAAATCTTCCATGTAAAGGGTAATCTGGGATGGGGGGATTCGTGTCGCATCTCTGGAAGATACTAAACCTAAATACCAAGTTTGGTGTTTATCCGACTGTTCGTTGCTGAGTTATGCTATTCACAGACAGACATACACACACAGACAGACACACAGACACACACACGGACATGTTTCCAAAAATGCTTTTTTTTGGATTCAGGGGGTCTCAAAACATGTATTTCCGGTGAAATCTCGGTATCGAATTTTTGGGTGGAATACAAACTTCCCCTACTTACTATACGTAGTAGAGAAAGTAAGAATTAAAATGACCCCCACAATATCAAGCAACTTTTAGTCAAGACATTTCTTTCTACAACGCTTAGTTTTGGAGACATTGTGCAGTCTCAACTTAAACGGTCCACCCTGTATGTTATGTTCAAACGTGTAATGTATTAATGGAATGGAAGGATATACAATTTTTATACTAAACCAGAGGTTTGGAAATAATGCATGTTTAAATTTACACATTGGGACAATAAAGAGTATAAAATCAAATTTTTATTCTCTACCGTTTTAATATAAATTGATTACATCATATGCAAATGTGTTCACACACTCTTTCAGAAGAGAAAAGCTTTACATATGTTTTGCATTCACAGTGAGCATTTTAAAAGCCAAGTTTCATATGAAATAGGATTGGGTGTTTGTCCCGTTCCGCATCTAAGTTTATCAAAACTGTACTCTGCATCTTGTACTTGGCCGTCGTATACAATGTCTATCTGTTTGTTGATATATAACGGCTTGTTTTGGTAGTCTATCAGTGGTTATCCTAACAATATGGTTGTTACAGATTTCTTCTACCACTGTTCATTTTTCCCTCATGCCTTCCTCAATTTGCATTTCTCACTTTACGTCGTAGCGTTATTCCCATCAACCATCTCAGAATTCTCTTAATACCCATGCCTCACTTGCATATAGTAACGTTGGTTTTGCTATTACAATATACAGTCTCAATTTAACTTACTTTCTGATTTATTTTCCAATATTTATTTTTAAAGCTCCACTTACAGAATTATTTTTAATAATATTCATTTTTAAATATGTATTCATCTAATAAACTGATAGTTCATAATCTATGCATTTAAAGAATTGACCTGTTCTATTATCTGATTATTGTTATTACAGATAGACAGATTAGATGTCTTTATTGGTTTCAAATTATTGAAGCTATTACACAAGTATTTAGTGCATGGGTCATTGACCGTAGATGCATATTTAACATACAAGTATGGTGATAAAATAAACAACAGAAAAAGAAAAGAAAACAAAAAAGAATAAGGAAAATGGAGATAAATTACCTTTGTCTAACTGAAGAAATTTGACCTAGCTTTGCGTACTTTAGCCAAGAAATTGCCCATGTTTTGCCAGTTTCTCTGGTCAGCCAGTAGATCCCAACATGCCAATCTCTTTCTTGACGGACTTAAGAATTTTTCGTTGAGTTTAATTATTCGCTGGTTCTTCTACTGTGCACATTCCGCCAAAATATGTACCCAGTTTCTTAATACCCATGTCTCACTTGCATATAGTAACACTGGTTTTGCTATTACATTATAGTCTCAATTTAACTTACTGATTGATTTTCAAAACACCTGTTTTTAAAGCTGCAATTACAGAATTATATTCAATAATATTCATTTATAGATATTTATTCATCTTATAAACGATATTTTACATTCTATGCATTTAAAGAATTGACCTGTTCTATTACCAGATTATTGTTATTACTTTCTATAGTAATACTAGTATACTACGTATAGTAAGTAGGGGAAGTATTGCATTCCACTAAAAAATTCGATACCGAGTTTTCACCGGAAATACATGTTTTGAGGCCCCCTGAATACAAAAAATATCATTTTTAGAAAAACCTCCGTTTGTCTGTGAATCTGTGAACAGCAAAACTCAAAAACGTAAAGTCGGATAAATATCTACCAAACTTGGTATTTGGGTTCAGTATCTTTCGAAGATGCGACACAAAGATTTTCAACAAAATCCTCCTACCGCAAACTACCCTTCACATGGAAAATTTCTCTAAAATTTTGATTTTCTCAAAAATTGGTCTAACGATTTTGATTACAATATCATGGTTAAGATATTTTCATGGAAAATGAAATGCATATCATGAATTTTCTGAGAGTATCTCCAAACGTCCTCCTTATTCTGAATGACTTTTGCATCTTTGTAAACCGTAAGAGATAGACAAACGTATACTACACAAAAATTGTAGATCTCGTTAAAACATACTATTTATGTCATATTTGTTTGCCGAGTGAACAGTTTCCGAAAAAATTCTTGTTATTTGTTTGAATTTTCCAATACGTATACCTTATCTCAAGTGGGAATTTGTTATTCATTTTTTTTTATGTCCTGGGTATGCAAAGAGAATGGAATGCTCCACATAGCAACCAGCTCTTAAAAGATGTGACTATCGCTTAAAGCCTACCATATTCCCCTTTCACCTACAAGAAAATTAGAAATAAGACAATTTCTGCAAAATGTTTATCTCGAGTAACATGAAGTAGGTGGAGAATAAGCGTTTGTAAGAATAGTTTGTACAAGAGTAGAGAAATTCGCATGAGTGCAGCACCAGATATTTTCATTTTTCTCAATCCATTCCCTTCCATAGCCATAGCTTTAGTTTTTGTAGTTTATATCTTTATATTGTATATTTATAAAATTTTATTGCATGTTGTCACATTTTTCTACAGCTGTTACTACTTGATCATCTACAAACAATGTATTACTATTAATCTTTTCCTACCAATTTTTATATATTCTGGATTTCGAACTTTTTATTCTAGTACAACTTCTTTCGTGTTTATATTAAATAATAATTGACACAGGCAACAATTCTTCTTTAAATTCTTGATTTATTACTTCCTCCACTACGTAGAGTAAGTAGGGAAGGTATTGCATTCCATCCAAAAACCGATATAAAAATTTCACCGAAAATACATGTTTTGAGGTGCGCCGAATACAAATAAAGCATTTTTGGAAACATATCCGTGCGTGTTTCCGTCTGTCAGTCTGTGAACAGCATAACTCAAAAAGAAAACTCGGAATAAATACCAAAATTGGCAGTTGAGTTTACTGTTTTCCAAGGATGCGAGACAACGATTTTCAAGAACTTCCCCACCCCAGACTACCTTTAAATGGAGCGTTTTTCGAAAAATTCGATTTTCTCAAAATTCATTTTGACTAAAATGTCATATTTAACTAAGAAATAGACAACTGTTTACTGCATAAAACATATAGGTCGCGTTGAAACACACAGTTTATTTCATATGCATTTCTTTGGTGGAGCGAACCACTTCCGAGATATTCCTTGTTTGAATTTTCCAATACATACTTTTCCCAAATGGGAATTCGTTATTCGTTTTTCTATGTCCTGGACATACAAAGAGAATGGAATGCTCCACGTAGCAACCAGCTCTTAAAAGACTTGACTATCGCTTAAAGCGTACTATATTCCCCTTACATTTACAAGAAAATGAGCAATAAGATTAACATCTGGATATCTCGATTAACATGATGTGGATGGAGAATAAGCGTTTATAAAAATAGTTTGTACAGGAGTAGAGAAACTCATGTGAGTGCAACACATTTGGTTTTTTTTTACGAGTGTTCCTCCAATATTGTGGTCCTCCGTGGTCTAGGAGAACCTCGGGTTCTCTAGGGCACGTATTCAAATCTGGTGGAGGGCGATGGATATTTTTTGGGCGTAAAACGCCTTAGCAAAGCTGGAATGGAAGTAAAACCTGTAGTACCGTGTCGTAGATTTACGGCTCGTAAAAGAACCTCAAGAACGATAAAAAGGCCTGTGAGCAAAATTTCCGGTCTGTCACGTCCAATATTGAATGGGACGTAGAGCGTCCATAAATAAACTCCAGTTTAATTTCCTTTAATATTGATCTAAGCATTACCTTCCAAGGATTTAACAGAAGTTATCAAATTTGGAGTATTTTAACTTCATCTAAAATCCTCCATAATTTACTTCTATCCACCCCAACGTAATCCAAAAGTAGCAAAAGGAGTGGTCGACTAAATTTTTGTTGGGTTTGAATTACTTGTTTAATTTTAAATACCTCACCGATATAAGTCGTCCTCCGTGGTGTAGTGGTTACCATGTTAAACTCTAGCTTCCGAGGTCGTGGGTTCAAACCCGGCGGAGGGTGACGTATTTTTTCGGGCGTAAAAATCTTTAGCATGGCTTCCTTCTGAAGGGAAGTAAAGCCGGTGGTCCCGTGTCGTAGATTTACGGCACGTAAAAGAACCTCAAGCCTGATAAAGAGGTCTCTGAGCAAAATTACCGGACTTTTACGCCCAATACGAGGGACACTATTTATAATGTGAGCTTGGCAACCCTGAATGTTGTAGGTGCCATCTGACGTTTCCAATGGAAAGTTTGATATTTTTGCCATAATCTACTTGTAACATTTTGTCAATAGAGCGTCATTTGTTTCATTTACATTAATTTGAAAATTTTGTGTGAACAAAAACATGAAATTAACTCGTGAAAATATCCATGCAATGATTTATTACGACTTTCGACGTGGATTATCAAGACAAGAGTGTATCGATCAACTAACTTCCACATTTGGCGATGACGCTCCACCCTTTGCCACTGTGAAACGCTGGTATAACGAATTTAATCGTGGCCACCGTCCGCTCAATGATGAAGTTCGTGAAGGTCGTCCAAAATCAGTTGTGCTAGAAAACATTGATGCTGTGCAAAAATTAATAATGAAAAATCGTCATGTAGCATATTGTGAGATTGAGGCAAACCTAGACATTAGTTCCACCAGTATAAATAAAATATTTCACGATTATTTTGCCGTGAAAAAGGTTTGCTCTCGTTGGATCCCACATAATTTGACGCAATCTCAAAAAGATGCTTGTGTCGATTGGGGTACAAAAATGCTCAATAAATACAATGGCGGTGCCTCAAAGGACGTATATAAGATTGTAACTGATGACAAATCATGGATCTATGCGTATGAGCCGGAACGTAAACAGCAGTCGACTGAATGGGTGTTTCAAGATGAAGCAAATCCAACAAAGGTTGTTCGCACTCGAAGCACTTCAAAGCAAATGGTCGCCTGCTTTTTCAGAAAAACTGTCCATGTGGCAACAGTGCATTTAGAGGAACGTAAAACGGTCAATGACGAATGGTAAACAACCATTTGTTTGCCGGAAGTCTTCGGTGAAGTAAGGAAAACCAACAAGAACCGTAGGATCGATCTTCATCAAGAAAATGCGAGCGCACACATATCTCGTCTAACAACAGAGTATTTGAAGGCTCAAAAAATCGAATTGATAGGTCATCCGCCATGCAGTTCTGATTTGGCACTCAATGACTTATTTTTGTTTCCGAACACCAAGAATAAATTGCGTGGACAACGATTTTCTTTGGCAGAAGAAGCCGTTGATGCCTTCAAAAACCATGTTTTGGAGGTGTCTCAAGGAGACTGGAATAAATGCTTTGACAAATGGTTCAAACGGATGTAAAAGTGTATTGATCGTAAAGGAGAATATTTTAAAAAACAATAAATCAGTTTTCAATCAGAAATTACTTTGTTTTAATTATTATGCTTAAATATAAATAAGCAAAGCAGTTAAAGTACGTCCATAAATAAAATTCAATTTTGGTGCCATTATTACAAACTAACAAATATAGGAAATACATATGCGTCAAACATTGCAGTCATCCCAAATATGAAGAATTATTGCTCCTATTTATAAGGAAGAGAGTGACAACCTCACTTATTCCTGGAGAGAGCGTACGTGGCACTGTAACTGCTCTAAGGCTGTATGTATGACCTAGCATTCGAGAGATATCCCTAAGAGTGGAGTATATCCATTGAACGAAATGATACGCAGGTAATCAATGTTTGTCGTCCTTCCGGGACTGCAGAGAGGCAGAATAGAGTGTTTCCTCCGGGACCAACGTCCGCTGTTTCAACATCCCTATTACAATCACATAATAACATAGGAGATTGGAAACGTATGGTATAAGCCAGGAACCGTACAGGGAATTGAAGTGCATTTCTGATATAGGAAACTACTTAACCTGTAGTATTTCTTTTCAAGGTACATAGATGCATAAAATCTAAAATAGCAAATGCGTTTAATATACACAAAAAGGAGATGGGATAGGAATATCTATAGAGGAATATTACTTTTAAACATCATATACAAAAATCTCATGTGTTATGTTCCCATGACTTTCTCTACCCTGTATGTTTATTAGTGGATACACAAACTATTCTTACAAATGCCTATTTTTATACTACTTCATTTTAATCCAAATAAACCTTTGCAGAAATACCTACATTATGAAGTTTATATTATGCTGCTTTAGTTTAACTGCCCCACGTATGGGAGCCAACTTGAAGACGTTAATGTCTTGGAGTTTGTTTATTTATTTATTTCCACTTATGGACGTCAATTTTGAAGAAGATTGTAGTTACTACGTATGTAAAGCCTATTTGAAGATGTATTTTTGTTGTTACGCTCCAAGTTTAAAAAATATTATATTAACTTTGTTATTAAGCTGCTTCTATACATATTATTTATGTTTATTTTTGCCTCGGGTGCGTCAGTATTGTTTTAGAGTCACGTTATCTCTTAGACAGGGCGTGGTGCGACAAGAATGTAGGCTTACACAGATTATAAGTTTAAATTCACTTCTTTTTATTAATCCTTGACACAAATTAAATAGCACTACACTATTATTAAGAGCTGTGAGATTCTTTTAATTTAATACTTGCACTATGTTAACGCGTATACTTAATTTTCGTTTCACACGAATACGTAATATTTCTTTAGAGAACGCATCTTCCATCTCGTCACTACCAAGGTCTGCAGGCAACTGAACATATTTCAACCGTCAAAACCCGTAAGCTTTTGTATTTCAAGTCCCTATTTGGCTAATCCAAGTCCAATAGAATACTTGCATTTTACTAAAGCTTTTTCTGGCTGTTGATTGGCTAATTTTAAACTTTCACAAAAATTTACATTATCGTTGCTCTAATCATCACTAGTAACATTTAAACTCTAAAACTCATTATTGCCTTAATGTTTGAAACGGCAACTCTAGGCCGGGCCCGAGAACTGTAATTATAGATAATTTATTAATTAACTTTTATTGATGTTAAATCGTACTATCTAAATATCTTTTTCTCATACTGCTTGTATATTTTAAGAAGGGTGATTTAACGTTATGTATCTATCTAGGTTACTAATATTAGTAGAGTTATAAATGGTTTAATGTAAATAATTTAAGCGCTATGTTAAAATACTGTCCACGACGAAATGTTTTAGATACAGGAATAGTGCCTTCGAAGGCAGAAAACCTAGCTTTATGACCTCTCTTCGGTCGCGGTGCCATTATTCCTGCAGCGAGGGTGTAACGCCTTTGTCCCTTTATTTGATAATTCGCCGTGACCAAGTGAGCGAGACAGATAGCCTAACGGTAAATGTAGGAAAAGCCGCGATTTATATTAAACTTGGACCAATGAGATCTCTGGAAGTTTATTCGAAATAGTTAGACGCGTCGAATGGCGCTAAAAATGGACCAATAGGAAAGGAAGCAGCCCCAGAAGCCTGAGACTATACATGGATCTGTTTGGAGCAAATTCGGGACAGATTTTGTCGTCAGTTTTGTCAAGGCAGTTTAAGCAAGACAGTTTTATTATGTCAGTTTAGCATTGCAGTTTTTTCGACAGTTTTTGTCATGTGTGGTACGGGAGAGATGCTGCAGGATGTGTGTGATATCGCGCCGAAAAGAGAATAAAGATAGTTTTAGCAACACACCTAAGATCCGCTACTCTTAAAGAGACAATAAGAATATTTATACTTCGTGCCACATCCGCGCCGCATTTTAATAGCGGTGGACAGTATTTTACAGCGGCAATACCAGTTTTGTATCCTACGTGTGTTAGTCAAATAAAAAGAAACGGCAGTGTCATCTTTTCATAAAAAAAGCACGTCTATGTCTTCCTATATCACCACCCGAGATCTACGCTTTCCTTTACCAAGGATAAGTCCATGCTCCTATATAGTTTAAAGAAAACTACTGCAGCTAGCCGAGGATAAAATTGAAGAGAACCAACACTGCGAACTTCTGGAACCAACAGGAGAAGCATCAAGGTAAGCCTAACAGCCACGGACTGAGGAGGTGACGGCCGCATGTTACCTCATTGTTACCTCATTGTTAGCAACTTCAAACTTATTATTCTCACAGCTCTTGCATTATTAAATTACATAACACATTCACATAACATTTTTAAACATGTTTACAATAATATAAGCATTTGCAAGGACCGTTACATACATTTTTGCAAATTATTACATACATATTGCTTCAAGGCGGGCTATTATTGAATTTACATATACAATTCAAGTGTTAAAGATACTGCCTCAATTACATATTTTGTTATAGATACTAAAAGAACAGCGATAGCAGTCAATTAATGCTTAAGAAACTGGACGCTATGTGCTGTCTTAAAATTCTATACTCTTTCCATGCAATCGCGATAAACAACTGAAAACAAATCGTCAGGACTTCAAGAGAAAGAGTGTTGAACATTCAAAACATTAATAAGGATATCTCAGAAATAGCTTATGTCACAGAACGGTTATTTGGAATACGTAGTGTGTTTTAAAGAGACATACATTTCTGTGTAGTAGAGCATATTTCCAAAGGTTCTATATGTTCGAGTAGATTATCACTAAGAAACAAATGAGGTGGGGTAGAGGAGCTGTGATTCAAATTTCATGTCACGATAAGTCATTTTTAAAATTGATTGATTCCATTTTAGTGTTTTTTCACCTGAACTGAAGAGTTTAAAACAGTATTAATGCTGGTTATATGATTAAAAATGTAATGTATTACATCCTGTGCAACAGTTTAGTTTACATTCTCTACCGTGTACTTAGTAGGTAGAGGAAGTATTGTAGGCACTCCATGCAAAAATTCGATGTCGATATTGCATCATAAATACATGTTTTGAGGTCACCTAAGAGGCATTTTCAGAAAAAGGTCTTGTGTTTGCGTGTCTCTCTCTCTCTGTCTGTCTCTCTCTTGGTATTTAAGTTCAGTTTCTCCCAAAAATAGGATACAAAGATTTCCCCCACCCCAATCCACCTTTTGCAAGGGACATTTTCGAAATTCTTGATCTCTTATAAATGTTTACTATTTTAGCCAAAATCATTAGAACCATATTTCACAAAGTCAAACTTTTCAAAAATATTCCATGTAAAGAGTAACTTGGGGTGGGAAGATTTTCTTTAAAGGTGCTGAATATAAATTCCAAGTTTGTTATATATCCGTCTTTTCATAAACGCACACACACGAAACTCTTTTCAAAAAGGCTTTTTTTTTATTCGGAGAACCTCAAATTGAATTTACAGTGAAATCTCGGTATTGAACTTTTGGGTAGAATGCAATACATTCTCAACCTACTATTACGTGGTATATAAGTAAAAATTTATGCAGGAATAACAAAATCTAAACTGCACTAATAGTAGAAGAAAGCCCATAAGAAGAATAATGTGGATTTCGTAGAGATAAATTACATGTGGGTGAGAAAATAAATTAAGTTTCATTTATGGACGCTCTTTAAATGTTTGTAATTCTTAGCGTCCCATTTGGGCGTGAAAGACCAGTAATTTTGCTCAGAGACCCCTTTATCAGGCATGAGGTTCTTTAAGGTGTCGTAAATCCATGCCACGGGACCACCGCCTTTATTTCCCTTCCAAAGAAAGCCATACTAAGGATTTTTACGCCCTCCGCCGAGTTTGAACCCGCGGCCTCGGGAACTGGAGACTAGCATGGTAACCACTACACCGCGGGGGTGACATAATAATGGGACAATACCACTATTTCTCGATACTCGATACCGATACTCCCTATATAAGAAACTGTAAATGCGATAACTTGTTCACTGAATTATGTTCTTATTGGTAGTTTTCTGTGTATAAACGCATGTAACAAATTTCGTATTGTGTGCTAATTTCGAAATTGTTCCTGTTTGACATTCTCCAATTGCAGAAACTATTCAGTCTTGATGTCACAGGCTAAATATTGCCTATTGCTTGCTTCCCTTCCTATGCAACTATTATTTTGTGCTGAAAGTGTTTTTGCTTTCTCTACTACCTATAGTAAGAAGGGGAAGTATTGCATTCCAACCAAAAATTCGATACCGAGATTTCACCGGAAATACATGTTTTGAGACCCCCTGAATCCAAAAAAGGCATTTTTGGAAACATGTCCGTGAGTGTGTGTGTCTGTGAACAGCATAACTCAGAAACGAACATTCGGATAAACACCAAACTTGATATTTAGGTTCAGTATCTTCCAGAGATGCGACACGTAGGTTTTCAAGAAAATCCCCCCATCCCAGAGTAGCCTTTACATGGAACATTTTTCGAAACTTTTAATTTTCTCAAAAATGGCTCTAACGATTTTTATTAAAATATCATATGTTTAACATATTTTCATGACAAATGAAATATATATCTCGAATTTTCTGGGAATGTCTCCAAAAGTATTCTTCATTGTGAACAACTTTCGCAAAACTGGTAAACCATAGGAGATAGACAAACTGTTACTACACAAAAAATGTATATCGCGTTAAAATACACAATTTGTGTAATACATTTTTGTTGTTGAGTGAACCATTTTCGAGATATTGCTTGTTATTCCCTTAAATTTTTCAATACTTTTCTCAAATGGATATTCGTTATTCATTTTTTTGTCTTGGATATGCAAAGAGTATTAATCTGTGGCAAACAGAATGGTGCTGCACATAGCAACCAGCTATTAAGAGATATGTCTGTGCTTAAATTGGCCTTGAAAATACAAAACAAGGGGAACATAGTAGGCCTTAAGCAATAGTCAAATAGTTTTAGAACTGGTCGCTATGTGTAAAATGTAATTCTCTTTGCATGTCAAAATATCGTTTCTGCAAATGTTTATCTCGATTAATATGAAATAGATGTGGAGTAACAGTTTGTAACAATAGTTTGTACAAGAGTAGAGAAAGCCATGTGAGTGTAACACATCAGATTTTTTAAAGATGTTTCTACCCATATTATGGAAATTAGTCATGTGATATACCTGTAAGCTACGCTCGTAACCAGAGTTTGACTTGCGTAAACACAAACTAACAATTGCAAGGAAACAATAAGCGCTTTTATGCGCTCTATTTTCTCATGTCTTAAGTTCTTATTTGTTTCTGCTGGATTCACAGATTTTGGTCACAAAGTCGGTAAATGTAATGGCTGGGAGTGAGTCACCAAGCGTGCAGAAACGTGATTTAGGTGTCCCTAAATCAGCTTTATTCACAATTCAGTTAACGCTGTATGTTACATGAGTACTTCCACTCCTTCTTCCATGTTTTGCATTTTCATTTAGACACAAGGGACTATGGAATGTTGCATTGATTCATCTACAGGAAACGCAGTCAAGATCTATAAATAACTACAGGCCAGGCACTCTTTCGGGACACGTGCGAGGCAATAACATGAAGTCTCGACTCCTCTAATTTCTTATCTAACATAAAGCCTAACGCTACAACTTTCAATAATGTAAAACTTAAAAATTTAAGAGTACGAAAAAGAGTACAAAGTGCTAGATAGACTTCGATACCACTGAGTATTGAGGGCCTATCCCTAGTATTTTGAATGGAATACGTATAGGGGATTTTGTAGCTGGTCATGCCACATAATCGGAGACCTCTGGACATCTGGGCATCCTGGACTTTTAAAGGAACAAGAAACAAAAGATGCAAAGCGGCTAACAACACTATTCCCTTACATATCTGAGTTATTTCCCATACCCGCTATATCAATAAGTTTTAGGAAAGCTATTTCTCATAGTCGCACGCTATCTCCACTCACCCTTTACAACACGTAGCAGATGTAGCGTCTTGTCTCACCAGCAGTAGTAGAGAAAGAGTATGTCAAGTTCTGGGCGAATTCCTGTTTTTATACGCGAATATTCGTACGAATATTTCTAAGTGTATTTTGATTAACTATTGCTTAGCTTGGTATGAGGGTTAAACTGTCCAATACTTATGAGGCAGGCTTCAATTTCCTCCTTGGGAATTTCATTCTATCTTCATCTCTTTCACACGTCGACTTTCCTCTCGTACAGTGTCTCGTCTTATTCAACTCCCTATTTTGTGACTTGCGCTTCTAGGAACCTCATTCTATCTCCATCTCTTTCTACATCGGTCCTCTCTCTATCGCTCTGTCGTAACTTGCAAGATTTAACTTACTTATATTTAGTACAATTTAACCATCATTGTCCCCGAGTTCCTAGCTCACCTTTCCCTGGTTAACGGTTTTTACAATATTATACACACGAAATTGTGGTAGTTTATTAATAGTATTTGCAGTGATATTTGCAATATTTCTTTTATATATATATTATTCTGTAATGCATTTATTAGCATATTTGTGCTTATTGATTACTTACATGAATATTCGTAGGGCAACACCTACCTATAACCCATAGCCAATATCTTTAATATATTATGGTAACTTAATCAAAAGATTTAGAACAATTTTTATAAAATAAGAAATGTCCCATGTAAAGGGTAGCTGAGGTGGACGACATTCTTGAAAATCTTTACGTCGTAAATTTGGAAGATACTGAACTTAAATACCAAGGTTGGATTTTTTTGGAATTTTCCTGTTTGGAGTATGTTATTCATAGACACACACAGATATATGGCCACACGGAGAAACACATAGAGACATAGGACCTTTTTCCTAAAAATATTTTTTTATTATTCAGGGGCCTAAAATCTTGTATTCTCAGAGAAATATCGGTATCGAATTTTTCGGTGGAATGTAATACCTTCTCTACGTACAATGTATAGTCGGGTGCAAAAAGAAAAAGTGACGATATGAGGAACCGCGGTTTAAGTGGGCAATCAATAATTAACACGCCTCCGCCCGCGTTACAGGTTAATGCTTGAATGTAGAACCAATAAGAGCCTGGTATATTCAGGGTCCAGTATGGACAGTCTTTGGGAGGCATATTGTTTCAGCCATTCAGGTGACATCGATTCTCTATCCCTTTCATCGCCCAGCTAGGCCTGAAATTTGTTCATGGAGTAATGCTAGCGTATAGGTCTTCAGCTAAAAATGATAAAGGATTGCGTTTATCGATTGGTTTTATACTTAAAGCAATTTGTATATGATGCGAGCGCATCCAGAAAGTAAGATTCCCTATTTTTTTAAACAAAGAAGACACAGTTACATGAAAAGCTTTATTGGCAACAGGTACAGCAATTTGGAGCTGTTTTTCGACACAGGGACTACAAGAATTGAGACTTGTCATATCGTGGGATCAACATTTGTATTCCTGTGTCGTAGAAGTCTGCCACCTGTGAATGGAACCAGCGTGTGACAGTCGTCTTCACCTCTTCGTCGTTGTCCAAACGCAGACCGGAATTTCTTGAAATGCAAGAAAATATGGGAATCGCCAGGAGCAAGATCAAGATTGTATGGTGGATGATCAAACAGCTCCCAGCCGAACTCCTGACGAACAGTTGCTGTGCACCAAGCCGTATGTGGACGAGCATTGTTATGGAGCAGCACAACACCTGCAGTAAGCATTCCACGCCTCTTGTTTTGAATAACACGTCGCAATTTCCGCAGTATTTCACAGTAACGTTCATTGTTTCACCTCTGGGCAGGAAGTCAATGAGCAGAATACCATTCCTGTCCCAGAACACCGTGCGCAACACTTTCTGCGCCGAGACAGTTTGTTTGAATTTCGTCTTGACCGGAGATCCATTGTCTCAATGCATTAACTGCTGCTTGGTTTCCAGGTAAAGTACGTGATCATCCTGTCGAGGAACTCGCCGTCATCATGATACCGCTGCAGAAATGTCAGTGCTACTTCTAAGCGTTTCATTTTGTGCTTGGGTGTTAGGTTTTTTGGGACCCGCCTGGCACATAATTTCCTGAACAGCAGGTTCTTAGTGACAATTTCATGCAACAAGGATCGCGATATCTTCGTAAAATGGCTGCTAAGCTCCGTAATCATGAAGCGACGGTTCACCACGATGTACTGTCGCACCAGCTCAACAAGGTCATCATTGATGAGGGACGGTCGCCCGCTGCAATCTTCATCATGGACACTTTGACGACTTTTGGAAAACTGCCTACACCAGCGAAGCACCATCTGGTTGCTGATGATGTTTCGACCTTGGGGCCGACAGAGCTGACGATGAATTTCGATCAGCGCTATGTTTTATGCAGTAATGAACTTTATCACTCACCAAAACTCTCGGGCCACTACGGCCGCGCTACTGGCACCAGGCGGGACCTGTCCAGGCCGGCATAAGATCGATAAGTCAAAGATTCGCAATTTTCCCGTCTAAATGCGCTTACTTTAAAGGAAACAAAATCGAAAACTTTCTTTCTGTACGCGCCTCATATTTATAAAAGAAAACGAAGAAGAAATCATAAATAGTTTTCCTGTGTTGAATTTAATTGTACGACTCAGATAATTTGTTACTTGCATACAGAA
The DNA here is from genome assembly GCA_030765065.1 of Deroplatys truncata. Lineage (NCBI taxonomy): Eukaryota > Metazoa > Arthropoda > Insecta > Mantodea > Mantidae > Deroplatys > Deroplatys truncata. Next base: position 152,256,249 of record CM060985.1, on the reverse strand, counting down.
ATGGATAGTTATAGGTTATTTAAGCTATTGTAGTATTCAGGATGTGTTTCATGAGGACGGAGAGTAAAAAGTGAATATTATACATTTTGGTAGCTAAATTGCTACACTTTATTTATTGCTTCGTGTTTCATGAATTGTCAGTTGTGTGAGTTTATTTTTTGAGCAGCTCAATTACTATACGTTACGCACGGAACTGTAACATTAACACACAGTGCAGCCTTTAGGTATATGTGCAATGCAAAAGCCTCAGGAACGCGAACATTATCAACAGTGTCAGGTGCAACCGTTCTCGCCAATCAATAATCTGAGAGCCAAGCGATGAAAACACATTTAGAGGGACAAAACTGAATACTGCGTATTATACCACGAATAAAACTATTTTAATTCTTTCTACTTGGAAAATGCCAAGTCGTAGCTTCACTACAAATACACTTGGAGATCTCCAAATATAAAAAATATGATGTGTTGCACTCACATCACCTTCGCTACTCTTGTACAATCTATTTTTACAAACTCTGATTCTCCACCTGCTTCAAGTTAATCGAGACTAAGATTTGCAGAGACTATTTTATTGCTAACTTTCTTGTGGGTGAAAAGGGGAATAGGTAGGCTTTAAACATCTTTTAAGAGCTTTTTAAGAGCTGGTTGCTATGTGGAACATTCCATTCTCTTTGCAAAAGTATAAGTATTGGATCATTGAAACAAATAACAAGGAATATATCGGAAATGGTTCACTCCACAAAAACATATATTACATAAATTGTGTGTTTTAATGAGCTCTACATATTTTGTGTTGAAAACGCTTATCTATCTCTTACGGTTTACCAGTTATGCAAAATCCTTTGGAATGAAAAGGTCTTTTGGGGAAATTCCCAAAAAATTCAAGATTAACATTTTATTTGTCATGAAAATATCTTAAACATATGGTATTTTAATAAAAATCATTAGTCATTTTTGAAAAAATGAAAATTTTCGAAAACTATTCCAGGTAAAGGGTAGTCTGGGATAGGGGTATTTTCTTGAAAATCATTGTGCCGCATCTTTGGGAGGTACTGAACCTAAATACCAAGTTTGGTATTTGCCTGACTTTTCGTTTTTGAGTTATACTGCTCACACACCACAGACACACACCGACCTTTTTCTAAAAGTGCCTTATTAGGATACGGGTACCTCAAAACATGTATTTCCGGTGATATCTCGGTATCGAAATTTGGGTTGAATGCAATACCTCCTCTACTTACTATACGTAGTAGAGAAAGTAATAAAGCGGCAGCTCGTTCATTGAATTATGCTCTTATTGGTAGCTTTCTGTGTATAAACACACGTAACCAATTTTGTATTGTATATTGATTCCAAAATTGTTCCTTTTGACATTCACCAATTGATATAAACTTTTTGTATTGATAAGGCCACGGGTTACTTATCCATTATTACTATTTTTATTAGTGTAATTCATAAACATTAATAATCAGTCGTACATGTGACCTGCAAACTATGCGTGAACCGAATTTGACTGCGTAAACTCAAACTAACAGAGATAAGAAACGATAAAATATTTCCATGCGCTATATTATCTACATCTTAAGTTCTCATGTGTTTCTGTTGGTTTTAGAAGTTTTGATAGAGTAGGAAATGTCGTCCTCCGTGGTGTAGTGGTCACCATGCTAGCTTCTAGTTCTCGAGTTGGCGGGTTAATACCCGACGTGAAACGGCAATTCTAGGCCGGGCCCGAGAACTGTAATTATAGATAATTTATTAATTAACTTTTATTGATGTTAAATCGTACTATGTAAATATCTTTTTCTCATACTGCTTGTATATTTTAAGAAGGGTAATTTAATACCCTTCTTACTAATATTAGTAGAGTTATAAATGGTTTAATGTAAATAATTTAAGCGCTATGTTAAAATACTGTCCACGACGAAATGTTTTAGCTACAGGAATAGTGCTTTCGAAGGCAGAAAACCTAGGTTTATGACATCTCTTCGGTCGCAGTGCCATTATTCCTACAGCGAGGGTGTAACGCCTTTGTCCCTTTATTTGATAATTCGCCGTGACCAAGTGAGCGAGACAGATAGCCTAACGGTAAATGTGGGAAAAGCCGCGATTTATATTAAACTTGGACCAATGAGATCCCTGGAAGTTTATTCAAAATAGTTAGACGCGTCGAGTGGCGCTAAAAATGGACCAATAGGAAAGGAAGCAGCCTCAGTAGCCTGAGACTATAAATGGATCTGTTTGGAGCAAATTCGGGGCAGTTTTGTCAAGGCAGTTTTAGCAAGACAGTTTGTCATGGAGTTTTAGCAAGACAGTTTTGTCATGTCAGTTTAGCATTGCAGTTTGTTTGACAGTTTTTGTCATGTGTGGTCAGGGAGAGATGCTGCAGGATGTGTGAGATATCGCGCCAAAAAGGGAATCAAGACAGTTTTAGAAACACACCTAAGATCCGCTACTCGTAAATAGATAATAAGCATATTTAAACTTCGTGTCATATCCGCGCCGTAGTTTAACAGCGGTGGACAGTATTTTATGGCGGCAATACCAGTGTTGTATACTACGAGTGTTAATTGAATAAAAAGAAACGGCAATGTCATCTTTTCATAAACAAAGCACGTCTATGTCTTCCTATATCACCACCCGAGATCTACGATTCCTTTACCGAGGATATGTCCATGCTCCTATATAGTTTAAAGAAAACTACTGCAGCTAGCCGAGGATAAAATTGAAGAGAACCAACACACGGCGAACTTCTGGAATCAACGGAAGAAGCATCAAGGTAAGCCTAACAGCAACGGACGAAGGAGGTGACTGCCGCAGACGGAAGGTGATGGAATTTTTTCATGCGTAAAAACCCTTAGCATGGCTTCCTTCGGAAGGGAAGTAAAGCCGGTGGTCCCGTACCGTGGATTTACGGCACATAAAAGAACCTCAAAAGTGATAAAAATGCCTCTGAGCAAAATTATCAGTCCTTTATGCACAATATAAAATTGGACATGTAATGACTGAGATTGAGTCACTAAGCCAGGCTATTGCAGAAACGTGATTCGGTGCATCAACTAATTCAGCTTTATTCGAACTCAGTTAACGCTGTATGTTACACGAGTACATTTACTCCTTTCCCCATTGTTCTGTATGTTTTCATTTAGACACAAGGGTCTATAGAATAAAGCACTAATTCATCCACAGGAAACGCAGTCAATGTCTATCAAGAACTACACTCCAGTAACTCCTTGGGGACACGTGCACGTACTCGATTCCTTTCATTGATTATCTAGCATAAAGTTAAAAGCAGGAACTTTCAATACTGCAAAACTTAAAAATTTAGAAGTATCTAAGAAGTATGGAAGCTTTGTCTCAAATAATTAGACATACCTCGATACCACCGAGTATCGAGGGTATCGAGGTACTGACGGTATCGAGGCATTTTTAGAAAGAATTTTAGAGCTGTTTCTGCCAGTGAGCAACATAAATCAAAGACAAAAAACCGAAAAATAGCAAGTGTTTAAAATATTTTTATGACTAATCAAATCTTTGGTTTTCAGCGAATACTCTGGAAATTCCTCTTCACCCGGAATGAATTCTCTACGATTTTGTACAGTTATTAAATCACAAAACATGTACAAAATACACACAAAAAGGTAGATCTGTTTAAAAAATACTTCTTCTTCAACGAATTTCTCTCCTCCTCGTATAAATTACACCCCGAGAATTTACAGTCCAATGCCTTGTGTCAGTAGCCTTTCGAGGGGCAAGCAAACTCTGGATCGTAACATATTCAGAACCGCTGATCAGCACATCAGGCATTGATCGGAAATACATGTTTTGAAGCCCCCTGAATCCAAATAAAGCATGTTGTAATCCTCCATGTGTGTGTGTGTGTGTGTGTGAATAGCACAACTCAAAAATGAAAACTCGGATAAACACCAAACTTAACTTGAGCATCTTCCAAGAAAATCGTCGCACCCTAAACTACATTTTACATGAAACATTTTTGGACTTTTTAAAATTGGCACCAACGATTTTGATTAAAATACAATACATTAAAGATATTCGCATGACAAATAGCATATATATCTTGAATTTTCTGGGAATAGTCTTTGGGGTCCTCTTCATTCGGAAGCTATTTTGTATCTAGTGTGCCATTTTCTCCCACTCCACAAGTTCAATTATATCTGCGGTAGCATAATGACATATTCATGGGCTTTGGCGTCGGAGTATGTCATTGGTGAATGAAGTCGCCAATAATGAGGCGGTAGCACTGCAACAGAGGAATGGAGAATTGTTCAGCTTGGCGTGGCTAGAGTGACTTGGTACGTGGATTACATCGAGGAGACGCTGAGAGGCACGCCTACCGATGGCACGCTAACACGGAATGTGAGTCAAGGTGCACTATTTTTTCGGTCTAGTCAAAATTTATGACATTAGCTTTGGTGAGTAACTTTCAAAATTATTTAACTTGAAGTTTCAAGTAAACAGGGCTAGCAGACAAGCAGAGTTGGCTATAAAACTCTTTTTTACGATATAAGGATATTTTCTTACGTTTTAAACGCTGCCAATACGCCATAATTTGTAATATTACAATACTTTTCAAGAATTGAAACAGGAGTCAATATACATAATATTTCCCTAATTATGTAGCAACTACCAAATAATTACTAGGTGACACAAACATATCATTATATAAAAATTGTTATAATGGGAGAAACAAAATAGCAAAAGAGATATTCTCGTGTTTAATTTACAAGTTATTCCTACCTACACTGAGTAAGCGAGTTCCTTATTCTGAGCTTCCTTCACATTTTACGTGCATATATAACTGGGTTAAGGGCTAGGTAGAAATAAATGTAACACTAGCTATTTTGTATTGTCACGCCTTAGATTTGAAGGGGGTTGAGGACGTGCATTTGGGAGCGTAGCAGGATTAAGGGTTGGTGAGCAACTCCGAATAGCAAGACACAATTAACAAAAAGGATAGCAGATTTAATATAATAAACGAGTAGACACACAGACAGTGAGCAAGCAAGCCATTTTTAGGATTAAGTATTTAAGACAGAACAGTTTCTAGTTACCTAGTGCCATTGAGCAGATGTTACGCTGGTTGCCATACCCAAAGGTAAATGTTCATCTGGGCAGCGCCTCCGGCTGCACCTGGGTTGTTCCTATCAAGACTGCCATGCTCATAGACTTATGAAAGGGGTTTTATATCATAGATAGACGCCTCCACACAGGACATTCCATATATGGAGAGATAACCTCTACTCTATGAGTTGGCATCACCCACATAATATCACAAGGATATGACTGGCACTGAATGTCCAGCTCATGCATCCTGTGTTGCACCATGTGAAGTAAGAATGCAAGAAATAAGCTTTACATGAACCAAATTCTAAAGAAAAGTAATTTTTAGGAAAATAATTTAACTTAACTTGACCCATACGTTACAGTATTGTATCTCTCAAGACACACAATTTATTTCTAATACATTTTTTGTGGAATAAGCCATTTCTGAGACATGCGTTATCAATGGTTCGAAATGTTCATAATTTGGTCATTTTCTGTCCTGTCAACATTCAGATGTCTCTCGCAATTGCATCGCTATTCTCTTTACATCTATAAAACTGTGTACTGTAGCTATTTATGCAAAGGTTTATTTGAATTAAAATGTAGTAGATGCAAAAATTAGCATAAGCATAAGTAAGAATGGTTAGTGTACCCACTAAAGACAGACGGTAGAGAATATCAGGTAAATGTATCACATCAGATATTTTGAAGCATAAGTAATCTGGAGATTAAGGTATGGTGCCGCAGAGGAGAATCCCATAATTGAGATAGCTATTTTAGTGGCCATTATAACCCATAAAATACCGTACTCTTGATAACGTACTTTTAATAGTCGTATCATTAATCTTCCATTGTTTATTTTCTTACTAACTAGTTAATGTGTGTATTCGAAACAAATCCTAATTCAATACAATATGATGCAGTAATTTGTATCACAAATTATTTAAATGTAATGAGTGATTATAGTATGAATATGCATTATTATGTGACATTGATTTGAGATGTTTGTTGATTGTAATTATTGTTGGGAAGTACGTTTATACGGCCTTACTGAAACTGACAATAATAGCGTGCAATAATGCAGCGAGGGGGTGAGCTGTTTATCATTATTGGAAACGAGGAAGTTACGTAATGTTGGCGCGTTTTTCCTTGAGAATCTTCTGGAACGTTTCCCTAGAGCATATGTATTCATAATTTTCATTGGATATAAAAATAGACGCTAATCTTGGCTCGTTTTATTAGCCAATTGCAGTTCAGTTATAATCTTTAGGCATATCGGTGTGTAGGAGTATAAATAGGGTAGGTTAGAGGTAAAGTCCTTCGGTCCGTCAGTTCATCAAAATTCTTTGTATACTACACGTCGCATTCCCATCAGTTCGTCGAAAGTATTTGTACGGCACACTTCGGATATCAATTTGCAGGTTACGCGTAACAGAGTTATGAAATCTCAAGTGTTATAAAGTTAATTATACAAAAAGTTGAAGTACGCGAATTAAGAATTATCAGTAATGAAGTTATTATAACAGTTTCAGTTTGGCGAGTGTCAAGATCAATATGTAAATGTGATAGTGACTCTGTTTCGACAATAAAAGTGTATAATGAATTTCCTCATCAGTGTTATCTTTGGATAAAAGATTCCTTTCCGTTTACACAACCTGTATAAAGAGAAGTGCTCGACCCAAGAAAAGATAATAGCTAGCCGGAGGACAGTAAACAAAAAATTAAATCAAATAACAGTCGCATTCTTTCAAACAAACACTAATACCACCGCAAATTGCTAACACCAGATGGAGCTAACAAACCTAACAAATGAATCACGTCACAAGATGGCTTCAACGCGTGAAGTAAACACAAATACACAAACATTATAATTAATACACCCACAAATTGGCGCCCAACGTGGGGCTACAATAATATTAAATAAATAACATTAATAATACTACTTCAAATTGGCACCCAAACGTGGGGCAGAATAACCAGGAAGGGGCAGAATAACCAGAACGTGGGGCAGAGTGACCAGGAAAGGAGTGAAATAACCAGGAAGGAGAGAAGGAATCAGGACGTGGAGTGAATAGAGCAGTGAACTGAACTACAAGACGCATATTCCAGAAACAACTATAGGAACGACAGACTACGCGTATGATTGGACATCGTAATTCCGAGATTAAAAGGCAACAGGGGAATTCAAATACGGAACACCAAAACGACGTAGATTCATCATGATACGACGCAGAAGCAACACATAATCTAGGAGAGAGGGGCAGAAAGCTGGACATCAAAGCAAAATCAGCAGATAGCATCAGAAAGGTTAGAAAGTGTGATTCTTATTCTAAAAAAAAAGTGTAAAAATTTTAATGTACCTTAGGAGCGGTAGTATAAAGAAAACAATGGCTACTAATAATACAAAAGAAATAATTATGGAGGGAGATAATGTAACAGTTAGCTGTAATTCAATACAGGTTACAGAAAGTAGCTCAAACAATGTAGGAGTTGAGGGTGAAAATGTTAGTGCAGAAAGTCAGAATAGAATAGCAGGAAATATTAATATTGATGCTGGTACGATGATGGAAATAATGGAAATGTTGAGAAATCTTGGTAAAACAATAAATCAGAGTTTTGAGAGATTAGAAAAGAAATTTGATCAAATCCATGAAGATATGGAAAATAGAAATAGGAAAATAATAGAAGGATTTGAAAAGAAAGTTATGAAACCAGATAGTAGTATGCCAAAAATGAGAGATGAAAATCAGGAAGTAATAGCAAGTGAGATAGGAGAAGTTTCTAAGAAAATGTTAGACATGAGCAGGGAAATAGGTAACAAAGAAAGTGGGGTTAATACTAAAAGTGAACAAGTTGATGTAAAACGTACAGAGTTAGGAAGTAGAATGAGTAACATTTCAAATGAGATAAGAGAAATGAAAGAGGTTATAAATGTAGATGTAAATCAGGCGCAAGTTAATTTCAGAGGGGAGATATCAGAAATACAGAAGGAGTCAGTAATGCAAAGGAATAAATTGTACGAAGTAGTTAAAGTTTTGCCTGTAAATAATCAAAAGCAAACTTCTGAAATTAACAAGTACCAAGCTGTTCAGAATGAAAACTCCAATCCAGTACAATTTATTACAAACGTGTCAGAGTACTCTCAAATTAAAGAGATAGTAGAAGAATTGAAAATGACAGTTGTTAAAAGATGTGTTTTTCAGGAAACTTAAGATTGTTTTCAAATGTTATCAGGGAACGAAATATCATATGAATCCTTTAATAGGTTATTCATGAACAAAAATTTGAAGGTTAGGATACGGCTACGAGTAATGTTTAGCCACACACAATTTGATCCAGGAGGGTGAATAGCAATGAGATGTAAAGTAAATGCTGGATAGCTAAAGATGAAATGCAGAGCAACGTATTGGATTGTAAGAGGGTTAACTATTTATATATGTCATGTGAAAAGAGAAATAAATTCTGGACAAAAATTAAATGTTTAAAAAAAAAAAAAAAGGAAATTTAACATTTTTTTTTTTAGTAACTGTAACAGTATTTGAAATTAAGAATGTAAAGATTGAAACTTAATATGATATTAAAGTAAAGGTACGTAGATATAATTCCAAGAGTATTGTGAATATACAGTACAAAACAAAAAAAATTGGCAAAAATAATTTAAAAAAAACAAATACTTATGTAGCAAACAGAACATGTGAAACAGTGTCTAGATTTAAGAGATGTAAATATATTTGTATAGAGGGTGAATATTTTGGTAAATATGTGTAATAATTACAAAAATCTTAAATGTATAAATTTTTGTCAACAACTTAAGAAAGTATACAATTTGGTAACAGTAATTAAATAATTCAGGGTACAGTATTTGTTATAAAAAAAAATTTGTAATGTCAGATTAAAGTCTAAACACATTAGACCAGAGCCAGTAAATAGTGGCGAGATAAAGGAAAAACATATGTCGTGTGTTAAATACGTGTGAAGTGTTAAGTGAAAGTGATAGCGTGTGTTCCAAGATTTAGGAGACTAAAAACCCAATTATAGAATTTCCAAACAAGTTGTAAATATTTATAATTATGTTTCTAGTGGGACATATGATGCAGTAATTTGTATCACAAATTATTTAAATGTAATGAGTGATTATAGTATGAATATGCATTATTATGTGACATTGATTTGAGATGTTTGTTGATTGTAATTATTGTTGGGAAGTACGTTTATACGGCCTTACTGAAACTGACAAAAATAGCGTGCAATAATGCAGCGAGGGGGTGAGCTGTTTATCATTATTGGAAACGAGGAAGTTACGTAATGTTGGTGCGTTTTTCCTTGAGAATTTTCTGGAACGTTTCCCTAGAGCATATGTATTCATAATTTTCATTGGATATAAAAATAGACCCTAATATTGGCGCGTTTTATTAGTCAATTGCAGTTCAGTTATAATCTTTAGGCATATCGGTGTGTAGGAGTATAAATAGGGTAGGTTAGAGGTAAAGTCCTTCGGTCCGTCAGTTCATCAAAATTCTTTGTATACTACACGTCGCATTCCCATCAGTTCGTCGAAAATATTTGTACGGCACACTTCGGATATCAATTTGCAGGTTACGCGTAACAGAGTTATGAAATCTGAAGTGTTATAAAGTTAATTATACAAAAAGTTGAAGTACGCGAATTAAGAATTATCAGTAATGAAGTTATTATAACAGTTTCAGTTTGGCGAGTGTCAAGATCAATATGTAAATGTGATAGTGACTCTGTTTCGACAATAAAAGTGTATAATAAATTTCTTCATCAGTGTTATCTTTGGATAAAAGATTCCTTTGCGTTTACACAACCTGTATAAAGAGAAGTGCTCGACCCAAGAAAAGATAATAGCTATCCGGAGGACAGTAAACAAAAAATTAAATCAAATAATAGTCGCATTCTTTCAAACAAACACTAATACTACCGCAAATTGCTAACACCAGATGGAGCTAACAAACCTAACAAATGAATCACGTCACAAGATGGCTTCAACGCGTGAAGTAAACACAAATACACAAACATTATAAGTAATACACCCACAAATACCAATAAACTTATTAAAGGCAAAAGCATTTGTGGACTCACTAAAATATGAGAATTTATTATCAAATGTTTGTTTATTGGCATTACCACGAGTGTTGACTGGATGATAAATAATTCATTTTGCTATTTGTATTTCACTCCTATGTAAAACTCCCATTATGGTGTGTATGTAAAGCGTACTAGCCCAAGTACGAAATCCTGTGCGACATGATAGATTATATATCTAAATTTAGATGCGTGGCTATTTAAAAAGATTAATTGGTATTTATCATTAAAATATGATTTTTATTCTTTAAGTATAAATTTTATATACTTAATCTATATTATTGCAACTTATATGATACTATCATGTGAAATGATGTCAAACGCTTTAGTAAAATCATGTGCATGCAGATTTACATTCCATTTCTATAACCGTCAAAACTGTTTTCCTGAAATATGGTAATTCCTTCGATAGTGCAATAACACTGGTTATAAAATGGTTATTGGATTCAGAGGAACTACTTATTTGACTATGGTTTAATATTGCTAATATTTTTAGAAACGTTGCAACGTTTAAAACTAAAATTTTAAGTATAAGTTGAAGCCATAATTTTCAAAGAAACTGCAAAATACTTTCAGTCGTAGTAACGCAAAATGTTACTTTATAGCATGTAAAATACATTATTTTCAATAAATAAAAATTAATTGTCTAATTTTGGAGTTAGTAAACGCACAACGATTGTTGCTGGTCATCTATGTAGGAGTAGTTGGTAGACGGAAGAGGTACGCAAACATTCTCAATACGGTTCCTTTTTAGGAATTTCGGGAACGATGTAGGGTTTCGTTTGAACGCTCCCGTTATTGGTATCTGCTTAACCGGTAAAGTCTGTTGCGGATTGAAGGAGCACGTAAAAGGTTATTACTTAGCTATCAGAAAATAAATTGAGTTTTATTTATGGACTCTATTTAACTGCTGTGGTCCTTAGCGTCCCATTCTATATTGGACGTAAAAGGCCCGCAACTCTGCTCAGAGGCCTCTTTATCAGGCTTGAAGTTCTTTTACTTGCCGCAAATCTACGACACCGGACCACCGAACTTTACTTCCCTTCCGAAGGAAGTCATGCAAAGGATTCTTACAGACGAAAAAATCCATCACCCTCCGCCGGGTTTGAACCCGCGACCTCGGGCACTAAGACTAGCATGGTAACACTACATCACGGAGGACAACACCTAGCTATGAGGCTGGTATCTTGGAGACTAAAATGTAAACTTTATTGAAAGTTCGTGCTTGAAAGCTTTAAGAGATGTCACGAGGAAGTAATATTGAAGTAAATATATAATAGTTTTACTTTGCATTTCATCCAAAGTTTGATATCCAGATTTCATTTTTAGACAAACCTCCATCTTTATGTGTACAATGTGGACAGCTTAACTCGAAAACGAAATTAATACCAAATTTTAAGTTCATATCTTTCAAAGCTGTGATAGGAAGATTTTCAAGAAAATTCTAGCACATGTGACTTGTTAGTTATTATTTATTTTCTCAAAAATCACCAATGAGTTTAATTAAAATAGTATATAGTTAACACTCTAATGCAGATATTGCCATTTGGCAACAAAGATGTTAAGACAACGTTTTATAATATCTTAACAGCGTTTCCGTTATTTTAACATTATACTGGCATTTTACAACAAAATAAGGGTATTACAGCTTTTTTCTATTAAGATATTTAATTTATTTCAGTATTATTAGTGCTTTTTAAACGAAAAACAAAATCCACGCAACTGCAGTCAAATGTAACCTAGTCATCATCCACGCGTATCATCACAACGGTTATTTTAAGTTAGGCCTCCCTATCCTTTACCACAGGCACATTTGAATGCAGTCGCTGGTATTCGAACTCACGCTGTTCGGCTTTGAATGCATGGCCAGTCCATTGCATATTGTCTTAGCGATCATCGCTATTCGAATCGTTTATATCAAGGTGCCCTTAAAACGGTTTGGGAATCATGTACCAATTGCTTCCCCCTCCCACTCCCAGTTAACAAGGTCCAAAAGGCTTGTAACCCTCTCCTTAAGATAACAGAGGAACCTGCTGAACTGTTTTGTCCTAGTACAATGCGCCAGAATATGAACCCATGTTTCTTCCTCCCTCCCAGGGGCAGATTCTTACGTCTTCTTCGTTAATGAATTTGATTGCTTGATAGTCTGAGCCAAGGAAGGCCTTGTTTTCTGGCTGTAAAGACAGAGGAAAGGTTGTAATGTAGGAAATTTAACCAAACCTATGACTATATCCCATGTGTGTAATTAATGATGGGATGATACCTCTATTTCTCGATACTCGATACCAATATTCACTTTGTAACAAGCTGTAAAGGCAATAACTTGTTCATGAATTATGTTCTCATTAGTAGTTTTCTGTAAAAAAACACATGTAAGTAATCTTGTAGTGTATGCTAATTCCGAAATGATTCTTTAGTGAACAAACTATCGCCTTACGGTTGTTTACAAATGAGTAACGAGTATCCAGTATCGATATCGAGTATAGAGTACCGAGAAATAGTGGTATCGTCCCATCACTAGTGGATACTAGAGCTGAATATGCAATCTCCTCATTACACCGCATATAAATGAAGTGAAAGTGTATACGAATTGCAGACCCAAAAGGGAGATAACCTTTTGTTAGCCTATTACCTTCGCCACCAGGTTCATAGTAGGTAGAGAAGCTTTTACTTTTTTAACTAAAATTCCATACCAATATTTCTCCAGAAATACATGTTGATGAAAAAACAAAAGCATTTTTAAAAAAAGGTCCAGCATGTGTTTTCTTATGTGTGTGTGTGTGTGTGTGTCTGTGAACGCATAACTCCATAAGGAAAAGTGTAAACGAAATACTAAACTTGATATTTAAGCTCAGCATTTTCCAAGGAAAATGTTACACGAAGGTTTCCAAGAAATTCCTCCACTACCAACTATCTTTCACTTGGAAAATATTTCGAATTCTTTATTTTCTGAAAAACGACTTTAATAATTTTGATTAAAGTGGCATATGTTAAAGATACATTAAAGTAACATATATCAAATAAAGCGTAATTTTATGGCAATATCCTATGAAATCCTCTTCATTAGAAAGGAATTTTATATAATGTAGCATAACCAGTAAACGTTAAGCGAAGGACGAAAACTTCCTACCCAGAACATATAAGTATTTTTAAAACACGAAATCTATTCCAAATAACGTTTATGTGGCATAAGCCATTTCCGAGAAAGTCCATTATTAATAGTTCGCACTGTTCCATACTTTGTCCTTTTAAATCCCTATAGACATTGTTATTTTTCTCATTCATGGAAACAGTACGGAAAGTTAAGGCCAGCATATATCGTCCTGTTCTTAAACATTTGACTATATCTGTTCCATTTTTATGCATTAAGATATGTGCAATGCAGCTATTTCTGCAAAGGTTCATCTGGATTGAAATGAAGTAGATAGAAAAAATCTAATGTTTGCACTCTCATGACTTTCTCTACTCTTGTACAAACTATTTTTACAAACGCCAATTCTCTATCTACTTCATATTAATCGAGATAAACATGTGCAGAAATATCTTGCTAGCTTTTATTAGTAATTTTCTATGTGGAGCATTCCATTCTCTTTGCATGTCCAGGAGATATGAAAACAAATAACAAATTTCTATTTAGAAAATTTAAAAGTATTGAACAATTCAAACAAACAACGGGAATATCTGAACGAGTCTAGACGAAAAAATGTATATTACAGAAATTGCGTCTTTTAGCGAAATCTACCTTTTTGTGTAATAAAATTTTGTGTGTCTCTTACGGTCTACCAGTTATGCAAAAGTCATTTAGAATGAAGAATCCTTTTGGGGACATTCCAGAAAATTTAATGTGTACAGTTCATTTGTCATGAAAATATCTTAAAATTATGATATTTTAATCAAAATCGTTAGACATTTTTGAGAAAATCATCGTGTCGCATCTTCGAAAGTTTGGTATTTATCCATTTTATCGTTTTTGTGTTATGCTGTTCACAGACGCACACACACACGGACATTTTTTGATGCAGGACCTCAAAACATGTATTTATAAGAAATAAAAGTATCAAATTTTTGGGTGGAATGCAATACTTCCCCTACTTACTGGATGTTCTGTCTGATCCATGAGTGTCTGCTCCTCGACGGGCCTCTGACCCCAGGCACCCGCTTGTAAGTCCTGGGGGGTGTAAGTCCTACATAAGAGGAGGGTAAACAGATAATGAATGAATGAATGAATGGTTTTATGGTTTTATACATTGGATCTCACACATTCACACTCCCAGACTCTGGGGAGGATAAGGAATTATTTTGGTTTGAGAAAAAATCCCAAAATCCAAACTGAATTCGACTCGGAATTCCTCACACGGCAGGCGGGTGATCTACCGACTGAGAGACGCTGTCAAACCTTTTTCGTTAGCTTTGTGTGTTGATAAAACCAACATGATCAGTGTAACTCTCACTTTCCAATTGGTATATGTTTGTTTCAGGTTATATTTCTGCCTGTTCTATTTTCTTTCAGCACTCTCTTTTCGGTTAAGGTATAACATAGACATGTTCATATTTTTCATCGTGGATGATGAATAAAAGAAAGGAAATGCGACGATAATATCTCGCTTATATATGCACAAAGCTAAAAGGAACATAGCTGCAGGATTTAGAGAGAAGAGGCAGATATATCTGCGGGGAATATGAAACACAAGGTGAAACAACCGCCCTACTATGCTACAACATAAGTGCAAATCTAGTATTTCTGTTAAGTTTTCACAAAGTGAGATGCAGCCACATTCGTCACTGTGAATTTATAATTACAAAAATCTCATGTTACATTCACATGACTTTCTCCATCCACTACCGTTTACTTTGTATAACTTCTCCGAAATATTTTTATGGAAGCTTATTGCATCATTATAAAAGCATTCTACTCAAAATTTCGATTCGGAGATTTCACCGGAAGTACATGTTTTGATGTCCACTGAATAAAAAAAACGCCTTTTTAGAAAACGTTCCGTGCGCGTGCATATGCCTGTGTGTCAGCAAAAATCATAACTCAAAACTAAACTTTGTATTACGGTTCAACCCTAGACTACACTTTACATTAAAGATTTTGCGAAATTTTAGATATATGAAAGAAATTTACATGACATAAAAAATGTATATCTTCATTTTTATGGAAACAGCCTGTGGATTCCACTTCCTTAGGAAGAAACTTTGTATAATCTCCTATAACTGGTAAACATTAAGCAATACACGAAAATGAACTACACAAGAAATGTAGACCTCTATAAAACAATTTGTTGAAAACACGTTTTATGTGGCATTAGCCGTTTCTGAGATATTTGTTATTAAATGTTCGAATTGTTCAATACTTGTCATTTTTTTAAGTATGCCATTGATTTTCAGTGGTTTCTAGCGATTGCATGAAAACAGTCAAAATTCTAAGGTTAGCGTATACGCCCTATTCTTAAATGTGTGTTATGCAGCTATTTTTGAAAATATTTATGTAAATTAAAATGTAGCAGATAGGAAAATAAGTTTTGGTAAGAATATTTTGTTTACCCACCAATAAAGACAGATAATAGAGAAGGTAATGTGAATATATCTCATTAGATTTTTATCTACTTCATGTTAATCCAGATAAACGTTTGCAGAAATAATTTCATTATACGTTTGGTTGAAGCTACAAAGGGGACAGAGAAAATTGAAACAATAGTCGGATGTTTAAAAACAGGCTCGCTATAATGCTGGTCAAAATCTTGTCATGCTTTTCATGGCATCGTCTGAAAAAGATGAATGGCAACAATACCATAAAAAATAACAAAAAATCGTGTCTAAAAGCACGATGGCTATAATGCTGGCCAAAAACCCTTACGCCTTTCATGGCAAAGCCAAAAAAGCTGAATAGCAACAAACCATAAAAAAGGAAAAAATATTATGTGTAACAATCACATGACTTTCTCTACTCTTGTAAAATTATATGCGGATACTTATTGATTTACACCCGTATTTTTAGTATTCATTGTCCAGTCTTAGGATCAATACATTAATACTGGTTTTGTAAAATTAGATAGTCTTTACTTTCTAACTTTGTTTCGCACTGATCCACCTAAGTTCTGAAACTTGGATAATTTGTGTTAACGTCTTTTTGATTTGTAGGAGAGATTTTACATTCTAAATAGATAAAATTTGAACTCTTTCTGTGGATTTGTTTTTTACTATTACTATTATTATTATTATTAATAATAATAATAATTACATTCTAACGCTCTTTTGTTAGCTGATGAGCTGACATATCGCTGGCTCAGTATTACAAGGTTGTAAGTAGTAACATGTAACTTTTGAGAAACAAGAGTTTGAAATTTCATATTATGAGTGAGCAGTGTTGATATTATGCGGGCAATATTTTTTTATTTTTTTTAACAAATACAACAATATACATTATACATACTATTAACTTCATAATATTATTACTTTTGAAGAAGTTATTTAATGTTATATTTCTATATAGAACCTTGTAACACCAAACATAATGTATAATTGAAACAACAAAGTTGTATGTAAGTATTCTGCATTAATACTCTGAGATAACACTATAGGATTATAGAGGATAAGTAAGTTGAACAAAGAAATTGTTCATGTTATATATAAATATATAACATATACTTATATTTATTGCATACAAAATATTATAACGCTTTTTGCTTTAATTATTATCAAGTACAGTCAATAAAATAACAAACTTACTCAAGAAATTTGCTAAAAAATAATCAGCTCCGCTTTCAAAATTGATTTCACTTAATAATAATACATACTAATACCCAAAGACAACATGGAATCATATTTTAATAATACCAATTTCAATTTATATAATAGGTTGACACAAAGTGAAGAATAATAGAAAATAACATCTCAACAAGCTGACTTAAATAAGCTACTTAGGAATTCTGGTCTTTGTAATGCTTGAAAATAATATTTTATAGCATTATCATAATACACTTACTAATGTTTAGTAATGAGAAGTGAACATACGTAGTACAATAGCTTCCCCTGCTTGTAAATTTTTACAGAACTAAAGAATAACACATCTATTCGTTCAGAAAATAAAAAAACAAACCGCTTTAACTAAATGTGCTAAATTGATAACACAAAATATGTAAATGAAATATAATATACAATTATTCCCATTCTGAACAAAAATGCTTTTATTGCTTATATTTTCTCTTGCACTCATTCTCTTTGGCCTCTTCTTAATAAAGCTTCAAAGAAAGACCTATCAACTTCAGAGAAACTTCAGCATTGTCTTGAAAGACTTAATCTTGTTTGGTGGGATTGTTGTTAAGATTTTGGCTGATCTTGGTTTTGGCATTTCATCTAATTCTGTGGACTTTCTTGAAATAATTGATAAATATTTCAAATTAACGTTATATTCTTTCTCGCTGTGACTCTGTTTCCATAAGCATGTGAGTGACTGAGGAAATTTAAGAGGTCACTTTTATAAATGGCAAACTTTTATAATTGAAAAACTTGGAGCCAACTTGAAAGTTATAAAAGTGATGGGGTTGACTCTGCAAAATGTTGTATGGTTTCCTTTTACAGGCTAATTTGAGTAGGCGCAACAGGAAAACTGGTGAATAAAACTCTCTTTCTAGGCAGCTGTGAACAGAGACAATTTCCAGGAGTACAGAATTTCATAGTTATGTTTTGGATGCTTGCTAGTTTGCTTTTCTCACTTAATAAATCTTTATATTATTTTAAGGAATGTACATTTTCCATATACATACATCTTTGACAATTCACACACATTAACACTACTACTATAGGGTTCTAAGTATACATAGAATTTTGAAACTCTCAGAGAAGAACAAAATCTACATACGACCAATTTAAAACGGCTGCTATGCTTATACTAACAAGTACTGTCACGTTCTGATAATATTATGAAGTACAGCTTAAATCATACAACCTTTTAACACTAAAACTATAATTTCTGAATTTTCCTGACATAGCACCTTGTAACATTGAGCCAGCGATATGTTGTTGATCCTTAGAGTCCGCAACAATAACTTGGTCGTTAGCAAATAAAACTATATATGAAATGAAATTACGTACTTTAAAAGGATATCTCATCTGAACTTGCATCCCGCTACAGCATCGTCTATACAGGTAATACTGGTGTCATTAATTGGGAGACGTGTTCCTGACACCAAAACATTAAAAGAAAGTTCATATGAACATGGGTATGAAAATCATTTATTTCAGAGTTACAACACAAAATCGAAAGTTACAAAAATTGCTCGAAGTGGCTTCCTCTTGCTTCGATGCGTTCCATGCTCTGGCGTACTCTGGTGAAAATTCCTGGTGTGTTTCGTATTTGGTCAAATCCAGTTTGGATGGTCAACATCAGGTACAGGAGTCGCATAAACTAAGGACTTCAAATGTCCCCAGACGAAGAAGTAGGGACCAATAAGGTGATCATGAATGATTCCACCCCAAACGTTGAGAGAGAATCTCGGTTGATGGTTGTCCTGTCGTACTTCATTAGGATTTTCAAATGCCCAGTTATGAGTGTCATGAAAATTGAAGATGCGTCGCAAGTAAAACCAGCCTCATCCGTGAATAAGATACAGACTAGGAAATTGATGAACACAGCGCACTGCTGCAACATGCGTTGACAGAAACGTCTTCTTGGCTCAAAGTCCGCCTCATTTAATACTTGCACACGTTGAACTTGATAGGGGTACAGAAGATTTTCATGCAGAATTCTCCAGATAGTCGTATGACTAACTCTTTCCTATACAGACATAAGTCTTGTGCTTTGTGGTGGGTCTGCATCCACAGCACGAGGAACTCGTTCTTCAATCTCAATGCCTCGTACCGCTCTTGGTCTCCCAATATCCCTAGTACTTCTCTCAAATGCGTCATTCTCTCTCAAGCGTTGGTAAATTCGTGGGAATATTCTTGCACACGGTAACAGCCTGTCAGGGTACCTTTCTGCATAAAGTTCACGTGCTCGTGCTGCATTGCCGTCTGCACGGCCATACGTGTAGTGCATATCGGTCCGTCTGTTCACTCATGGAATACATCTTCATTTACCTATTACAACGAAACAGTTGACTTTCAGACCCACTGTTCAGTTACTGTTTTGATGTCAGGAACACGTCCTCCAAATATATGACACAAATACTCCTAAATGAACTGTACATGTTTTGGATTTATGCCTCCCTCCATAATAATAATAGTAATAATAATAATAATAATAATAATAATAATAATAATAATAATAATAATAATAATAATAATAATAGGTAAAGGTATGCATCACGGAGGGGGCTCCGGAACAGGGGCAGAGCACCGCACGCAGGCGAGTCGGCCCTTTTTGCTTCCAACGTGACGCATGGGAGGGAAGGATGAGGGGAGAGAACAGAATGACGACCAGATCCGGATGCCAACGGGCGCAAGCAATGACGGGTTCCCCAAGTTTCCAGATAGAACACATCCCACGCCCCACGGTCCGTGCCCACAAGCCACCAACCTCCAGGAACCCCCGGAGCAGAGCACCACGCTGAGGAGGGACCTAACTGAGCGGTACCGCAGCGACACCAGGGAAGAAAGCTTTACAGCGCGCAAGCTACCGTCCAGCCGCAACTCGCCGAACACCGTCACCTGGTCCTAAAAGCCGGAAACAGATGATAAGGAAGATCATTGGTAAAGAAAATGAGAGGAAGGAGAGTAGTGGTAGAAGATAAACCACCCTAGTATTCGCTTGGCGACCCGGGGAAACCACGAAAAGCCCATAGCCAGAGTGGGGACGCCGGCGATAGATCCCGGGACCTCCCGAATGCGGGCTATATACGTAAACGCCTGAGCTATCCCCTAATAATAATCATAATAATAATTAATAATAGTAATCTCAAAATTAATCAACCTCTTATGTAAGGTAGAGAAAAATTCGCATATGTAGGAGATCTAGCAATCCTCACTCGTGTCATAGAACAGCTTAAAAACAGATTGCAAACATCCTTTGAAAAACCTAAATACATTTCGTGCTATAGGGAAACACTAAAATACACAGAAACAAATAATTAAATTAAAATACATTGGCGAAATAATTCAAGAAAAGAAAGTAGAGACTAAAGCTAATAAAAGTAGATGCTAAAAAATCGAAATGGCATATAGGCTCAAATCATCTATAATAAAAATTACATGTCTAAGCATATAAAATTAAGACATTATTAAACCAAAGTGCCCTTACGGAGCAAAAGCAATTATGAACATAAAAGCAGATATCGAAAATCTTGTGAAAAATGAATGCAAATTGATAAGAACCACTTTTGGCCCATCAGTCATGGGTGAACAATATAGACTCAGAAGTAAAAATTAAATAAAATTATATAAAAACATTCGCAGTGACATTAGAAGACCAAGGCTAAAATTTTATGGACGAATGACCTCAAACAGGCTCACAAAACAAAAAATGGAAGTAAGTCAAGTAGATACTATGAAGTGGATTAGTGACGTAAAATATTACTTAAAATTTGCAGGAATAACAAGAGACATCTTTAGAATCAAAGCATAAATGAAAAGTTAACCATGGGGACAAATCGAAGCAAAAAGACTCAAACAATTTGGATAGACGAGAGGAAGAAAGGTCACAGCCAACGAATGAGAGAGCTATAAAATCAAGGGGAAACAAAGAAGCACCCCTAAGAATTTTGCATAATCCTACATGGGACCATTCGCAATCAAAAAGAAAAAATAAACAAAAGCGATATAAAAGGAAATAATAATAATTGTCATGGTGGCAATTCGTCTTTTACTTTCGCGTTAGTGGCAAGACTTTACACAATGTGAATGACGATTCACAAAGGAAGCTAAAAATCTGTTGTTCAACAGTAGAGATGTACAACAGAAATAAATCTTTCTCATGCTACAAACGAAAAGTGATATCACATTCTCTTACGAAGAAAACTTTTTCTTCTGTTCTTTTTAAGGAACTTCACTTTCGTTTTTAGTTCTTTCGGAAGGTACGAGTGTTGGTCACTTTCGAAGGAGGAAAACATGGAGCGAAGAAAAAAAAAGTTTTTCAACCATCAGCATTATTTCTCTGGAGAGGTGATCAATCAGAAATGACGTTGAGGTCATTCTGCCTAAAATGGAGTGGCTGGAAGAAGACAAGGTGGTAGAAATGGCCGTTTAAATCACGGAAAAACAGTTTGGAAGGCAAACAACCACAACAACAGTCATTTAAGACAACGTTCCCCGGTGAGATGAAGGTGAGATACTTCAACGTATTTCAGTCTTGTATTCCATGTTAGAAAAATCAAATTTATCTTATTTCTTGGCTGTATCTTGTCGCGGTCACTTCGTGTTATCTTATTGCTGAGCGCCTGTTATTGTATTACTAGTTCGAATTTTGGGTTCTTTGTCCTCCGGCTAGCTATTATTTTTCAGTCGAGCATATCACTAAAACAGGGTGTGTAAACGGAAAGAATTTATTACTGAAAGATAACACTGATAAAGAATTTGTTTTTACAATTTTATTGCCGTCACTTTTATTAATTTCACATAATTATTCTGGATACACGCCCAACTGAAACTGTTATATTTTCGAATGTTACTATAATCACTTATTTGCTGCACATTATTAATCGCGTATTTCACATTCTTTTAACTAACTTTACGACGCGAGAGATTCTGTAGAATTGCGCGACGTGTAATGCGTGAATGATTCTCTTAAACTGTGCGACGTATAACCTGCGAATACTTCTGTTGAACTGAGCGACGTATAACCTTTGTATGATTCTGTTGGACTGCACGACGTATTACCCGCGAGTGCTTCTGTTGGACTGAACGACGTGTAATGCGCGAATGATTCTGTTGGACTGAACGTTACCCGTCTCTGGCTTTAGTTTTTTATACTCCCTCACCCCGATATGCCTAAACATTATAACAGAGCTGCTACTGGTTAATAAATTGCGCCAACATTAGCGTCTATTTTTATATCCAATCAAAATTATGAACACATATGCTCTAGGGAAGAAATTCTAAGAAAAGCGCGCTAATCTGACGTCATTTGCTTGCCTCTTCTAATTAATAAACAATTCACCCCCTCGCTCATTGTTATCCGCTCCTATTGTCAGTTTCAGTGAGGCCGTGTAAACTTATTTCCTAATAATGCTTATAATTAACAAACATCTCAAATCAATGTCATACAATAATGCTTATTTACACTACAATCACTCTGGCATTTACATTGTTGTGAAATAAAATACTTCCACAATCTTTCCAAGAAAACCTCTTTTTGTATATTTTCTCTTTGATTAGCTTAGCGGAAATAATAGCTGGATTATATTCTTATAATTATTATCATCAAATTCCGCATAGTTTGGGCCTTTTGGGCGGTTTCGACTTCAGAATGTTTTAAAGTTGGCCCTGCCAACGTTTTCTTGACCTTACGATCTCCTTTCTTCCTCTAGACTTGTATTTATACACGGTGGACCATTTAAGTCGAGGCTGTACTACATCTCCAAAACTAAGCGTTGTAGAAAGAAATGCTTGAATAAAAGTTGTTCCGTAGAAAATGGTTTATGCAACCCTGTTTATTTTCTGATGAGGAACAAGGAACACAATTAAGAATGTTGCTTCCCAATAACAAAACGTAACTTGACCCTCAAATGACCATCCATGGATGGTTCAACCATTCATTGCGCTCTTCGTACACAGCCAATCAGAATTTTCGTTGCTATTTACGTTGGTGTAATAACAATTGAGAAGGGCTTTGTACAAATGTTGTTTAGTTTTTATGAACAGTGAGAAAAGAGTATATAAAAGATAAGTTCCCATTTAAAAAAAAAATTAAATTGAACTAAACTGACCATCACAACGTCCTGCAAACAAAACACAACTACTGACATTTACTTTCCACCAGCATATCAAGCAGCTTTTATTAAAGACATTTCTTTCTATAACGCTTAGGTTTGGAGATATTGTACGTCTTAACTTAAATGATCCATTCTGTATATGCTGGCCAGAATCGCGAAGTATTCATCCTACATGGATAGTCAAATCATTTTTTTTCTGTATTGCTTGCATTCTTCTGAAATGTTGGTTACATTTAGATCTCCCCGAACGTCACCGTTTCTATCATATTCCAAAAGCGAATACCCAGTCAGAGGTCTTTGTAATTTCATTTCTGCTATTTCAACATCCCTTATTTAGTTCGTGGTTAATGTCAAAGTCTCAACTCCATAAAGCAAGATTTTATTTATTTAATTTAAGTCGCTTTAACTCACAAAGGTATTTTCGCAACTCTTACATTCATACAATGGTGGTTGAACATTGATAGATTTCTAGGAATATGCATACGTAATATCATTTGGTAATAAACATATAGTGCTTTTCTTATGAGAAAAATAAAATTAAGTAACAGTTATTATATTACAATTGTTTTAAATTTCACTATACAGTTATATTTTGTAGGAATATTATAATCTTTTTATACATTGTTGAATCATTAAAACAGCTAATATTATCTGGGATGATATATATTTTCCTGTGTTGGTTATAACGTTGGCATTCTGCAAGTACATGCGAAACTGTCAATGGAGCTTTGAGTGTCTCTGCGGTTGAGTTTCTTGGTGATCAGATAGGAGTGTGTCATTTTTGTATATCCAATTCTTAAGCAGGTAATGACAACTTGATGTTTCCTGTTTAAGTTTGTAAAATACATTTGTTGTTTGAAGATCCTATTACAGTAAGTAGTTTGTTTCCCTGATTTCGAGAACATGTTCTTTGTATGAAGTAATGATTTTGGTTCGGATGTAACTATAGGACTAAGTCTGAATGGCTTGTTGTTATCTCTGCATTAAATGTTGGTTTTTGAATGGTCGCTTTGGCTGCTTCGTTCACTCTCTCATTGCCTCCTATTTTTTTGGATGGACTCCAAAACAATATATCTTATTTTCCTTGTTCCATTGCGTGATTATATAGCATCTGCATTTTTTTATAAGTTTGTTTTCTACATGTTTGTTTTGGGTGGCTACGGTTGAAAAAGATAAAGCAAGATTGTTAGGGCCATCATCTTATAAAATTTTAAAGTCTCTCTCTAGGGACTTTATTTAATAATATATGCGTACAATAATCCCATTTAATTTTAAAATTAATTTAATTTATTTTCTGCATCACTACATCCTAAATTTTAGGCTATAAATCCCAAGTACTTGAAGCTAAAGACCTCGTGAATAATTTTATTGTCTATTACTGTGTTATCCTTCTTGGCATTTCTCCTTCGAAACCTATATTATTGTTGTTATTATTATTATTATTATTATTATTACTTTCTCCACCATGTATCTGGTAGGCAGATAAGGTATTGCTCTCCAATAAAAATTCTATATCGGATCTTAACCAGAAATACTTGTCCTGGGGCTCTCTGAATTCAAAACCTCCGTGAGTTTGTGTGTGTGTGTGTGTGTGTTTTGTGAACAGCATAACTCAAGATTCTGATGTGTTGTAATCACATGACTTTGTCTACTCATATACAAACTTTTTTTACAAATGCTTATTCTCCATCTACTCCATGTTATTGAGATAAACATTTGGAGAAACTTATTCCTAATTTTTTGTAGGTGCAAGGGGAATATGGTAGGTTTTAATCGATAGTCAAATATTTTAAGAGCTGGTTGCTATGTGGAGCATTCCATTCTCTTTGCAGGATATAAAATAAACGAATAACGAATTCCCATTTGAGAAAAAGCATAAGTATTGGAAAATTCAAACAAATTACAAGGAATGTCTCGAAAATGGTTCACTGGACAAACATTGTGTGTTTTAACGAGATGTATATCTATGTGTAGTAAAATTTGTCTATCTCTCACGGTTTACCAGTTATGCAAAGGTCATTCAGAATGAAGAGAAAATTTGGGGACATTCCCAGGGTCTTAAACATATTGTATTTTAATCAAAATCGTTAGTTATCTTTGAAAAAATCAAAATTTTCGAAAAATCTACTATGTAAAGGGTAATCTGGGGTGGGGTATTTTCTTGAAAGTCTTTGTATCAGATCCTTGGAAGACACTAAATTCAAATACCAAGTTTGATATTTATTCGACTTTTGGTTTTTGGGTTATGCTGTTCACAGACAGACACACAGACACACGGACATGTTTCCAGAAATGCTTCATTTGGATTCCGGTATGGAATTTTTGGGTGGAATGCAAAACTTCCCCCACCTAGAATATGTAGTAGAGAAACTAAACCAGTGTTCAGGAAATGGTAGAGCAAAAATCATACCAAAATAAGCAATTTGAGATAGCGAACATTTTTTTACTGCAATTACGTGCTTCAATATTAAGTCCTTGGGATTAGAGTCTCAATCGTGACCGTGTTTTGTAATGTGCTAGATGTAAACAAAACGCATTCTTCTACGATACTAGTTGCTATCAATAAGTTTGTCTGATGTGAAGCCAGCTCGTTGGTAATACCCAACCTCGTCTTGTTCAGTACAATATGCGCATGTAATGTTCGTCGTGGTTTCTAAGGGCGGTATTCGTAGTCGATTTTGGTCCGGACCAACTTGCTACTTCAGGTGGATTTACAGCGAACCATCGATTTTCTTATTCATAGACCGGGGCTTGCGTTGGTCCGGGGATTAAACGTGTAAAACTATCTATCAAATTTTGACATAATTGGAAAGTATGGCGACCTAAACTTCAAAACAAATACAGGTTTAGTATAGCAAAGGTATAGAAGGCTGATAAAACGGATACATCCTAACCTAGATGACAGAGACGATAACCCAGGCTTCAGCATCTCAATCGATACGATGCTAATAGCACTTCCACATTATGAAAGAGAAGGGTATCAAGAAAACATTACTGACCTTAGTAAGGCGTCAGTGAACCGCATGACTCATATGCCATTGCTAGATTTACCTTCGTTAAACCGGGATTACGATGCACTTTACATAACATGACGGGATGTAACGCGAAGTTAAGAAATTCTGCTACTGTAAAGGTTTAATTAGGATGCACTTAACGTAACGGGAATGAATCTTGATTGTTTGTTGTTTTATTAGTTCATGCTACTGCTTCACGTCAGTTGGTTCTAATTGCTATGCCACATTAAACTTGACGTAACAGGATAAAAAAGTTTGGCATTGTCAATTCTTAAGTTTCGTCGTTAAAGTAAGCCACGTTAAGACTACCCTAAATAGCTCCATTTAATACATTGTATAAGACCTTCACGTTATGTAGTACTGAGTTAAGTCACTTGGGTTAAGTTGAAAGTAAATCAGGCTTTACTTACGTTTTCCCTGCAAGGAGAGTTGGATTACCACTCCCAGATGGTTTATAATATATCAGAATTTCCTACGGTAATTATTTCTGTATAATTACTATCACACTATATTTAGTTATTTTGGTTATGATTCAGGGTGAGATTTTAATAACATCAAATGTTCCTGCCTATTTAACTACGGTTTCATTCTGTAATTTTAAGGTTAAACGTTAATATTCCAGCAAGTTAAATTCTTATTGAAATGATTAACAATGCAATGAAACTGTGTATCTGGTGGATAAAAAACGTTTCAAATAAGGGAGGGGTGGCAATAGGTTAGAATCATGCACAAAACTGCCTACATATGCATTTTCTCCCTCCATATCTCATCTTTTTTTTGGTGTTTCCATTTGTCGAAACCGATTTCTTTTCAATAATATCCAACATTTTTATGTTAAGGAAAACAGGCAGTTTCCTCCGACCGTTTTAAGGCACGCTTCTTGATTATCTCCATTTTTGCTGAGGGCGAGGAGTGAGCACTAAACCGATAAAAAAATCTGATGTGTTACACTCACATGACTTTCTATACTCTTGTACAAACTATTTTTACAAACGCTTATTCTCCATATGCATCATGTTAATCCAGATATCGAGATGTTAATCTTATTGCTAATTTTCTTGTTGATGCAAGGGAAATTGGTAGCCTTTAAGCTATAGTCAAATATTTTAAGAGCTGGTTGCTATGTGGAGTATTCCATTCTCTTTGCATTACCAGGACAAAAAATGAATAAGGAATTTGAGAAAAAGTATAAGTATTGGAAAAGTTAAGAGAATAACAAGCAATATTTCGAATATGGTTCACTCAACAAGAAAAAATGTATATGACATAAATTATGTATTTTAACGCGATCTACATTTTTTGTGTAGTAAAATTTTGTCTATCTCTTATAGTTTACCAGTTATATAAAAATCGTTCACAATGAAGAATACTTTTGGAGACATTCCCAGAAAATTCGAGATATACATTTCATTTGTCATGAAAATGTCTTAAACAAACGATATTTTAATCAAAATCGTTAGAGCCAATTTTGAGAAAATTAAAACTTTCAAAAATCTTCCATGTAAAGGGTAATCTGGAGTGGGGGGATTTTCTTGAAAACCTTTGTGTCGCATCTCTGGAAGATACTAAACCTAAATACCAAGTCCGGTGTTTATCCGACTGTTTGCTTCTGAGTTATGCTGTTCACAGACACACACGGACATGTTTCCAAAAATGCTTTTTTTGGGTTCAGGGGGTCTCAAAACATGTATTTCCGGTGAAATCTCGGTACCGAATTTTTGGGTGGAATACAATACTTCCGTTACTTACTATACGTAGTAGAGAAAGTAAAAACATCTATGAAACGACCATAGAAAGTTAAAAACTACGGAGTAACAGTGATTAGTTACTTTTCTATGGAATTCGCGCATGCGCAGAGCTACACTTCTTTGTCGTGTAAACATTTTCTTCTTGCTGATCCACGGCCTTTCTTGGTCCAAGACCTTTTATCGTCTATGAATATAAAAAACTTGGTCAGCCTTTGGTCCGGACCGATGTGAAATCTATGAATACGACCCTAAAGCTCCCCCTGTGGACCTTCGGGGAATACCTTATTTCACCAAGGAATGATTGGAACTATTTGTGAGATAGAGGCACCCAGAAGGGGGAATCCCTTACCTTCGATGATGAAGAGGATTGCGGTGGTATAAGAGGACCTACTGCTTTTATCGTGGACTCCGCACCACATTGGGCCTTGAGGACACTTCGCATGAGCAAGTCAGAGGTGAAGGCGTGGATAGGGCTGACTTATAATCGTAACCCCAGAGCCGGGAATTGAAACCCGGACCCTCAGTACGAGAGCCGGAAACGAAACCACTGCGCTACTTGCGGCAGTAGCACCTCCTGTCCGACGTTGTTCTTGTTCGTATGTCCTTAGCTCGCGGCTTACCTTTCTGCAGCCTCCGGGTAGACTCCGGTTGTTCGTCGTGAGCTGATTCTCTGCATTTCTATCCTCGGCTAGCTGAAGTAATTACTGAAATATGTAAGAGCAGGGACTTTTCCTCGGTAAAGAAAACGTAGATCCTGGGTGTGGTAACGGAGAGAAATAGACGTGCTTCAGTTACAAAAAGACGACACCACTGTTTTCTTTATTTCGTTACTTCTGGTAGTTCACAAAACTGATATTGTTGCCGTTAAAACACTGTCCACTGCTGTTGAAACACGGCGCTTTATGACGTGAAGTTTATATGTTTAACAAATCTCTTTACTTGTAGCGATTCTTATGTGTGTAGCGATACCTGTCTTAATTCACTAACTTTTGGCGCGACATCTCTTGAGTATCCGGCAGCATCCTTCTCTGCCTGTAGTTTCGAAGTAACTCCTCGATCTTTGGTCTTAACAGATCTATTTATATTCCCTGGCTTCTTGGGCTACTTAATTTACTATTGGTGCATTTTTTCGCGCCACTCAACGCGTCTCACTATTTCATATCTATTTACTTGGATCTCATTGGTCCTATTCCACCCCCTCTTGCTCAATTTTAACATGAAATTGCGACTTTTCCTAATTTTACGTTAAGCTTGGTGTCTCACTCACTCCGGTCACGGCTAATTATCGTACAAAGGACAAAGGCTCTACACCCTCGCTGTCCAAACAATGCTTTTGCAACCAGAGAGACATCGTAAAACTCACTTGTTGCCTTCGGAAACACTTTTCCTGCAGCTAAGATATCTCGTCGTGGACAGTATTTTAACATAGTGCTTAAATTATTTACATTAAACAATTTATTACTTCTCTAATATTAGTAACCTAAATACAAACATATAACTAAATCACTCTTCTTAAGCTACACAGGCAGAAAAAGAAAAATAGTTGCACATAGCATAATTTAATTTCACTAAAAAATAATTACCCAAATTATTAATAATTCCATAGCTCGGGCTCGGCCTAGAGTTGCCGTTTCATACTCCGGTTCCCTACGTACGTATGCGTTAGTTTGTGTACCAGTACTCAGTTGAAACAGTATGTGCACACTTGCCGTGTGAATTACATTTCATTTTGACCGGCAAACGAAGCTATTTCAAAAAGTCAGATTTAGTTAATGTTCGTGGAGCGCTTCTGTTATTATACTGCTTCTGCCGCCCCTTGCTCGTGTCCTCAAAATGCACATTTTGGCACTACCTTTCTACTCTATAATTCAAATTCTTTTTCCGCAACCGTTTATTTTGAATGTTCGTGAACAGCTTTTAAAATCTCTTTATTTCTTTGTAGTTTATATAATGCTGTGTATTTAGGAAACTATAAGAAATGAACAAAGGCACACCACAGGAAGACTAAAGTTCATTAAAACCGAGCGGGATGGCTTAGGCGGTTGCGTCTATGGCCCGCATTCGGGGTTCGATTTCCGCGGCCGACCTTGCGGCTTTCCTGAGTCACCAGGCAAATGCTGGAAAGGCTCATTGACCGCCCGAATTTATCTTCCCTCATTCTCTCTCATTTCATCTTCCTCTTTCACGTTCAGGTTGACTCCGAGACTGTGTGTCAAACGAATGCAGAAATAGCGCAGATGGCTAACGTGTTGGAACTTCTTATCAGCCCGTCAGATCGAGGCCGCTCAAGTCTCTGCTGCTGGATAGAGATTTCTCCATCTCCGCTGCAGGGGGCTCTGAGTCACCCTCAGGTGGTTTGGTAGGGCTGCCTTGAGCACTCTCCGGCTAAATGTTGGAGACCGCTGCGCGGTTATGTCGCCTGTGTCAGCCGGTCCTGCAGCGTCCCCTGCGGTTCCTTTATCTCATCCGTTCCTTTTGGGGGTGTGTACACAAAAGATCCCTGTGTGGGTAGAGATGCTAGGTATTCCCTCCGCAGCGTGAGCCCAATCCTAATCTTAAAGGCCATTAAAACTCACAATTTTTATAAAAGAATACGTTTTTTGCTTTCTATATTAAGTATAGTAAAATAGGAAAGGATTGACAACGCAGGGGAATCGGCTCCGATGCAGTGGATATTGTACCT
Organism: Deroplatys truncata; assembly: GCA_030765065.1. Taxonomy (NCBI): domain Eukaryota; kingdom Metazoa; phylum Arthropoda; class Insecta; order Mantodea; family Mantidae; genus Deroplatys; species Deroplatys truncata. The sequence continues at coordinate 152,225,768 of CM060985.1, read as the reverse complement.
GCGCTCCACGAGGGGGAATGAGGCGAGAGGAGACACCGGGCGGCCGGATACAGGAGCGAACTCGCAGCAATGACAGGGTCCCCAAGTTTACAGATAGAGACACTCTGGCAGACGGAAAGGCAGACCGAGGACCCCACTCACACAGAGATGGTCCAAGGCCCCTCAAGGAGTTTCAGATACCCCGAAAGCCGACTGAAAGCCGAGGGACGGAGAGAGTCACAAACAGCATAATTTTCCCCAGCCACGCTGCACCGAACACCATCCCCGACACTTCCAATACAGAAAGAGACGAACGGGATGAAAGATGAATGGAACGAAATGGAGCAACAGGAAATTTGGGGGAGGAATGAAACCACTCCAGCATTCGTCTGACGATCCGGGAAACACCCGAAAGAGCTCATGGGTTAAAGTGGGCGGTCACCGTATTTCGATCTCGGGACCTCCCGAATGCGGACTAGGTTAATAAGTAGAGGAAACATCGTATTCCACCCTAAAGTTTTCGGGAGATTCTGTCGAGATTTCACCGGAAATATATGATTTGAGGCACCTTGAACTAAAAAAAAGCATTTAAAAAAGGGTCCGTGAGTCTGTGTGTGTATATGTGTGTGTAACCAACATAACTCAAAAAGGAAAAATCAGATAAATACAAAGCTTGGTATTTAAGTTCAGTATCTTTTCAAAGATGCGACAGAAATATTTTCAAGCAAATCCCTAGCCCCCAAATATCCTTTATATGGAATATTTTTCGAAAACCTTGATTCTAAAAAATGACTTTGAAATTTTGATTACAATATCAAATATTAAACATATTTACATGCAAAATATAATCTATATCTTGAATTTTATGGGAATACTATGAATCCCTCTTCTTTGGAAGGAATGTTGTAATACACAAATAAAATTATATTCTCTTTAGAACACAATTTATTTTAAATACTTTTTTGTAGCATAAGCCATTTCTGAGATATTCATTATTAATGGTTCGAATTGTTCATTTCTTGGTCACGCTTTTAAGCCCTCAAATTCAGTTGTTTCTCGCGGTTGCATGGAAACTTTATGGAATTTTAAGGCCAGCAATACCGTCCAGTACTTAACATTTGACTACTGATGTTCCCTTTATATCTACAACGAAATTGTATTGTAGCTAATTCTGCAAACGTTTACTTGGATTAAAATGAAGTAGATAGAAAAACAAGCTTTAGTAAGAATAATTTCTATATCCATTAGTAAACGATAGAGGGTAGAGAATGTCTAGTGAATGTATCACAGATTTTGTTCTTAACTTTGTATCGATATTTTTTCCCTCCTGGACGTTCAAAATACGGAACGCTGTCACGAAATTTCATGTTGTAATGTTCTCGTCTCCTATTAAGGCTCATGGCTTGCAAAACCCGCTTACGCCTAGAGAGTGATGGGCCAGTTCGATACAGGCGACGGGGCGGGCGAGGTCTTTAATATTCTTTTGTGTGTGTAACTGCGGCAGCGAGGCGTAGGTATGCCATTTTCTGCTGTAGTTGAAGCTTTCTAAGTACCATTTGCTGTAATTCTGTACTAGAAACTTCTCTAACACAGAGTACTGTCAGTTCGAGCCTTCTGTTCTTTGTCAATTATTAGTGATTTTAGAGTTTATAAGCCCAGATATAGTATTTGACAGGTATGGAAAAATTTAGTGTGCTGGGAAATAGTGATAATATGCACAGGTTTTATCTTTACGTAATTCGTTAGGTTGTGAGAAGACTAAGGCACAGAATCTTGCCGCTGTTGACACAAAGCTTGTCTTCTTGTTAAATGTGAATTATTCCGGAAATGTGCATGAGTTTTCGAAATATTTTTTAAACTTATCAAGCCGGCGCTGATTTATAGTACAGTTTGAGTGATATGCTTCCGTGATAATTGTACAATTTTGTTTCTTTGTTTCATGTAGCTTTTGCGGGTTGGGTACTGGCTAATTAATTTATCCTCTGAGATGTTTAGCTTATATTGGGTTACAAAATGTGTGATACTTAAGTATGTTACTTTTGGATTCATTGATTCTTCAAGATTTCTAATAATTATGCCCCGGCTGAATCTGTTCTAGTTGGTCGAGCAATGCTCTTATCAGGGCGTGGTACGGGTAAGGAAAGTTTAGTTCTAGTAACATAAAAATAATAAAATCGACGGTTCAATTTAGTGCAGTCAGCACAACAAAACAGTGTTTCACGTATAAATGCTGGTTGAAGCTGTAAGTTAATTACAAATTATTAGAGTGCTTTAATTTACAATGTGTGTAGTAAACCGTTGAAATTTCTAGGTTCGCTAACCAACTTGAAAAATGTATGTTACCTTTACTACATATTCATATCAATGATGTAGTTATGTATTTTAACGCTGTAAGACTCTTGTTAATCAAACTACATTTTTGGCGGAATTTAATTAATCTCTTTTCACTACTTTAATCCATAAAGCATTACACATCTGACCATAAGAGATCTCCTACACGAACTAACTGAGGTACTTCCATTTTTAAACCCCCTATCCTCTCAGTCTCATTGGCTACTTATCTCCTAGCGTAATACTGTGTTTCTGTATGTTATTGGGTTTTAACTTACACGTCACTATATTCAAAGTTATTTTAGCAACGTTCTCTGCTGTTGACTGTTAAGAACTTTCACTATTGTACTCCCACACCTAGGTTAACGCTATTGTTACTTCCCCTAGGGTTAGCTTTTATGGCTGTCGACTCCACACAACTTTATGCCATTCCAGCGTCTTATAGCTCAAAGATTTATATACGTAAATACATTGCACAAAAATGTTACATAGAATAATTATCAGTGGTAGGCGGGCTATTATTTTATTACATTAATATAAATATTATCATTAGGATAATTGCTTAGGGCCAGAAATACTACCTCACTTGCTATTCATCTTGGTGCGTCTATCAAGGTCCTTTACTGTTATTATTGTCAATAGGAGATTGATGAAATAGAACTTGTTTACTGCATAGAGTCTACCTACATTAACATTAATTGAATGGCACTTTAGATTACTTTCACAATGACAGTGAGAATTGTTTATTTATCTCCAAAGGCTATGAAATCTACTTTACCTAATAGTAAACTTACCATATTTTATCAGAGGAAAACCAAGATTATATTTCAGCGTTAGCGCTACACCAACACTTGTTTCTAGCATATTGCTTTTCTCTTGTGTACAATATTTATTCATTGAAGCAAACAATCTCTCAATTCCAGGGTTTGGGCAAACAAAATGAATCCAGCGAAGAAGAAAGAGTTGAATAACAAATATTTGACCTTTCAGAACCTTGAGAACAAACAGATTTCTTTCTATTCCGGGTTTACAACATTCATATTTCATACAGGTAAACTGTAATGACTGAGTTCGCAATATAAGCTCCTCAAAAACTTGGCTGAATACACCTTTACATCGCGAGAGATTATAAAAGAAGGCACTCGGGAACTTGTAAACAAACATCATTGCGAGAGACAACGTAAATAGAACACGTTTCTGCCAACTACTTAGTGTCTAATGCCACTAGATACGTAATTGCAAATGAATCAATATTCTTTCAGCAATATGCGAAACTTAAACCATTCTATGCACATTTAGATATTTGGGCACACTGTTTATCAACTGTTCCAAGAAATAACATAATTACATTAAATTTCAAAGGGTTTCTAGCAGGTAAATAGCTGGTGTAAAATCGACGTTTCGAAGATGTTCACCAGGCGATAGCTTGTTTACTGAATTATATTCTTATTAGTAGTTTTCTGTGTGTAATCGTATGTAGCCAATTTTGTATTGTATGCTAATTCCGGAATTCTTACTGTTTGATATTCTCCAATTGGCAGCAACTTTTTATCATTATAATGACATAGGTTATAATATATCCCTATCCTTAGTCAAGGCTACTACTACTAAGAAGTGAGATATACTTGTGTTGGGAGCATAACTCGCAGTATGTCCGACATATTAATATATGAATTAATATATTAACTATGCTGATTATCTTGTGTTTTGGTTGTTACTATTACAGGTTTTATGATGTTATTATACTCCTTGCCACGGCTGCTGTTGTTTGGGTTTTTGGTAGAGCTTGTTTAACTTTTCAGTGTGTGGTACGCGAAGCTGTTTCCTTTTTATTTATTCTTATTTTTATTATTTTTCTCCCTTAACTTTATCTCTCTTCTTAACCGCATAATAATAATCTTCATCTATAAATCCTTCTCTCTTCTCCCCATTTTACCGCTTCGTATCTTTTTACGTACATTTAATTTCCACTGCTTTTAAACAATATCTATCTCCACATTTGTTCTTCCTATTATAATCCAAAGCTATCTTCTTATATTATCATTATTATAATCATCCTCGTCTTCTTCTTCTTCTTCGCTACCTTCTTCCTCTCCTACTTCTTCAATTCTTCTTTCTTTTCCCTGTGAGATAAATTGGTGTTGTATACGTTACGTTCTGATCTTCTTACTATTACATCCTCTTCATTGATTCTTAAAATGTCTTCTTGTGGTATCACCACATGCCTCGCTAAATTGATTATTCTCAGGGATAATTGCTCTAGATGCATATATAATTCTTTATTTCTCAATATATTATACACTTTATGGCCACACAATGCTATTCTTTCTTCTCTAACTTGTTCTGAAAATTGTACACATTTAAACAAAACGTGCTCTGGGTTGGCTTGTCTTTTACACATGCTACATATATCGTCCTGTGTTCTGTTAATTTTTTAGTAGGTTTTGTATGGTCCATGACCGTAAGGTAATGGATCATTCCTTTGGTAGGTTGAATATGATTTAACATCAATATTTCAGAAATATTATCAAATAAATTAAAAATTGTTCTTCCAGACTGTTTTCCCATTCCCGCTGCCATTAAGTTTTTAAATTAAATTTTATATCATGTATATTGTTACATTGTCTGTTACTTTCTCCATGTTTCCTTTCTTGAACCAAAAACCTAAGCCTCTTAATTTTATTATTAAATCAATTGGCCATATGCTTGTAGCTACTAATAGGGCCAGGGTAGGTGAGGTACGTAACGCTACAGTAAATCTTAACAACACTTTTCTCTGAGATCTCCGTAATAAGGTTTTTATCTGTACATTAGTCATCCTCATTGCCCAGACCCCTGCTCCATACGTTAGTATTGAGGCAAAGATGCTTGTGTGATAGTTTGATATGGCATTTAATGGAATATTACAATTTAATTGAACTAATATAGCTAATATTATCATTACTTTTTCAAATATTTTCCGAAAACATTCCGTGTGTTTTATAAAATTAAGACGCCCATCTAAATAAATACATAAATATTTAGCTTCTCTTTGGCGTCTTATGTTTTGGTATCATACTTTATACATGCATCTCTCTTAAGGTTGCCTTTGAGAACCATATATCCTGATTTATTTGAAGCTACTTGAAGTTTGGTATTGCTACACCAATTGCTTAGTTTATCAGTTAAGTTATTTGCTCTGTTTTCTATTTCACTTCTACTATTTCCTTCTATTAAAATAACACATCGTCCGCATATGATACGGTATTTTTAACATTTTCATGAATAATTAACTCATACAACAATATCCCAAAAGGTTGGTCCCAAAATCGAGCCTAGGGGACAACCTTTGGTAATATCTCTATGCACTATATGTTCTATTCCCTTTATATGGACCCTTCTATCTTTGCAGTAATCTTTTAAAATGGCATACAGGCATTTTGGGAATTCTTTCTCCCGTAATATTTCAAATCATACTGGCCACAATAAGTTGTCAAACGCGCCGGAAATGTCAACTAAAATCCCAATCTAATATATAAAATGCATTGCCTTAACAGCTTCCATTACACAACTTATCGCGTCTCCTGCAGATTTCCCTTTCCTAAAACCAAATTGGTTTCCATTAATACCTATCATTAATCTAAATTCGTTTAATCTTTTAAAAATCAGTTCTTCTAAAATCTTTCTTAAAGTATTCAATAAGCATATTGGTCTAAAGATTTTGGATTCTTTGGGTCCTATTCAGCACTTTTTATTCAAAATAACTACTTTAGCTTCTTTCCAGCAATAAGGAAAACGCCCTTTCCATATACAGTATGTATATTCTGGAACAAGTTGAATACAAACCTTTATGGTTACACGCACTTCCACTTTTATAGTTGGTATAGGTACAGTCAATCTTGAAAGTACACTAAACTTATTGCCATAAAATACCCACGATTACAAGTTCTCTGAATACTGTGGTGATACATAGCTTGACTACTCGGTCTTCTCCTCTGAAGTGAAACGTTTTAACACATGCGTAGCACTGCTCCCGCTATTATTATTTTACTTGCTCATTGCACTGTTAGTAACCGCAAAGAGAGGAAGCCATTCTGCTACGCGTTTGTATTTGTAATGCGCCCTATTAGCCACTTACCCGCATAACCCGGGTTCGCGTAAACACATTTCCTTAGTTCGTTTACTCACCCTTAGAGACGAAAGTACCATAGAAAACCCCTCCCTTCTTACGCTTTACTCTCACACGAGTAATTATCCTATGCACCTTTTACTTTATCTAGCACGTATATAGTAGGTATAGACGGTATTGCATGTCATCCTAAAATTCAATATTTAATAACATCCAAAACGTATGTTTTGAAGCCCTTGATTTCCAAAAAGGTCCCTGTGTATGTAACTGGGACCTGCAAAATAGAAAAACGAAAGGTCTGGTAAATACCAAACTTGATATTTAAGTTCAGTATCTTACAAATATACGAACAAAGATTTTGAAGTAAATCACGCCTCCCCAAATCACACTTTACATGAAAAAGTTTCCAATTTTTTATTTTCTCAAAAATGACTAACAATACTTATTAAAATACCAAATTTTGAAAACACCTACATGACAAATAAAATGTATATCTTAAATATTCGGGAAATAGTCTCTCATGTCATCTTCATTCTAAGGTAATTTTGTATAATATTGTATAACTTGGAAACGTTAAGCTATAGACGAAAACGTACCACACAAAAATGTAGATTTATTTAAAGCACACAATTACTTATATTAAGTCTTTTTTATTGTATGTGTGTAAGCGCTTTCTGAGGTATCTGTTATTAAAGTTTCGAAATGTTCAATAGGTACTTGTTATTCTTTTAAAGTCCCATCGATTTTTATTTCTTTCTTGCGATTCCATGGAAACAGTATGGAATTTTAAGGCCAGCATGTAGCGTCCAGTTCTTAAACATTTGACTATCGCTGTTCCGCTTGTATCTATAACAAAATGTGTGATGTAGCTACTTCTGGCAAGGTTTATTTGGATTAAATGCAATAGATAGAAAAATGAGATTTAGTAAGAATAGTTTGTATAGCCGCTAATAAAATAGAGGGTAGAGAAAATCACATGAATGTATCATATCAATTTTTTTTTACTTTCGCTGCTATGTACATATTAGGTAGAGACGGTAATGCATTCCACCTAAAAATGCAGTATTTAATATCACTCAAAATGTATATTTTAAGGCCCGTGATTCGCAAAATGGTCCCTGTGTATGTATCTGTGACCTGCAAAACTGAAAAGCGAAAAGTGGGGTAAATAATAAAAAATGGTGTTTCAAGAAAATCACCCCTCGACAAACTACCCTTTAAATAAAAAGCTTTGCTTAATATTTTATTTTCTAAAGAATGACTAATTTTTTTATTAAAATACCAAATATGGAAAATATTATATCACAAATAAAATGTATTTAATATTCGCATAATAGCCCCTCAAATCCTCTTCATTCGGAAATAATGTTTTGTATGATGTATAACTGGTAAATGTCAACTGATAGACGAAAAGCAATGCATGAAAATTGTAGACTATTTTAAAACCAGAATTTAATTCCAATAAACTTTTGTGGCATAAGGTGTTTCCAGAATATTGTTATTATAGGTCCAAATTGTTCAATACTTGGTTTTTGTTTCAAGTCCTGTTGATTTTCAACTGTTTCTTGCGACTGCATTGAATGTGTATGGAATTTTAAGGCCAGCATATAGCGTCCAGTTCTTAAACATTTGACTCACTGTTTCCTTTGTATCTATAACGAAATTTATTACAGGTATTTCTATAGCTACTTATGCAAAGGTTTGTCTTGATTGAAATTAAACATGCAGAAAGAAGTTTCCGTAAGAAAGCGATAAAGGGTAGAGAATGTCATGTGAATCTAACATATTAACTTGCTATACTTCTTATCTATAGTAAGTAGAGAAAGTGTCGTGTTTCAGTATGCTTTACATGGAAAAATGTTCGCTACTGTTTTATTTTCTCAAAAACAGCTGTAACAATTTTTATTAAAAATTCAAATGTTTAGATATTTCCATGGTATGTAGAATGTACACGCCCAATTTTCTGGGAATAGTCTGTGAAGTCCTCCTCATTGTGAATAATATTTGTTTTAGTGCTAATCCAGACGAGATAGAATTTTGCTGCGAGAAAACGTAAATTTCGCTAAAGCACAACATTTGTATAAAAAAGAATTTTGGCGATATTAATCCAAAATACTCCTTGTTTTTCAACCGTTGTGTTATTATTAATTTTTTCTCTTGGCCATGCAAAGAATACAACCGACACGTGTGACCGAGCCTTTTAAAGCATGGAATCATGAGCGGGAGTTCCGAGGTTCCTAGCCCGCCAGGACCGTTCTCCGGGACTGAGATTTCTTCCGAGTTTTCTTAAGTCCTCATAACTGGCAAATGCCGGGGAGGTACCTTACAGAAGTAAGTGTGGAAGGTATCCTGCTTAAAGTTCCTTAACCAATAATTATTTAATTTCATTTATCATCAACGGGGGGGGGGAGGTTTCCGACCCCTTCAGCTGCCGTCGTGCGGATGCTGCGGATTCTGTGCGCTCGTGGTACTTCCACGTTACTAGAAGTACACTGCTACTTCCGAGCCCCAACCTTGAGGGTGTATGGATTGGGGCAGTGGTTACCGATACCCATGGGAGATTGGGTACGTCTGGGCGGGGTTGTAAGACGCCGCAAGATCCTCCGGTACCGCCCTGGAGAACCTGTAGGCGACCGGCTAGTGGGCTGCCGGCCCCACCGAGGTTGTTCGATAGTCGTCCCTTTTGGCGTATCCACTTCGCACCCTGTAATGGGGTCCGATTTAAATTTCCCGGTGCCGGCCTACTGGAAATGCCTTTGGGGGAGGGAGAGCCACTGGGATGGCGCTCTCCTCCCTGGGTACAGCGGGGGCTTTCACCCCTGGGTTTCATTGTCCTATCATCAGTGTCCATCGCCTGGGGTGTCGTATCAGTAAGAGCGTGCGTTAAACACTACAATACAAGAGTATGCAATTTCGAATCTATCACGTAGCGATCCGCTTTATATAAATCTTGCTACTTTTTGCAACTATATTATTCATATATCTACAAGAAAAAGTGTAATGTAAATTTATCTCCGTTAGCAAGAAATAGGGATTGGAAAATACGCTTTAGGAAGAATAGTTTGTAAAAGAGTGAGTAGGTAAATGTACATGAACACAGTACGTAAGCTTCTTTCACATATTGCGTGTGCAATTAGCTTCATAAACCTAGAGAAATAAAAAAGAGTTCTTATATATTAATTCACTTGACCTTCTCTATCCTCAATCGCTTGGTAGTGGCTATAAAATTGTTGTTACGAAGGTTTATTTCCTATGTACATCATTTTAATCCAGAAAAATCTTTTGGAAATAGCTGCATTATACATTTCGTTATACGTACTCAGGGAACAGCGATAGTCGCTATACGTTGCACTTAAAATTCCATACCGTTTTCATTTCATCACGAGAAACAACACTTGAAAACAACTTGAAAAGAATGGCTCAGTATTGAAGAATTCGAATCATTAATGACGGATATCTCGAAAATGGCTGATACCACAATAAAAGTTATTTTAAATAAATTGTGTGTCTTAAAGGGATCTACGTGTTTTGTGCAGAACGTTTTCGTCTATCGCTTAATGTTTACTTGCTATACAAGATTATACAAAGTTCCTTCCCAATAAGTTACTTCACAGGCTATTCCCAGAAAGTACAAGATGTATGCATATATTATCTGTTATGCAAATATCCTTAATGGTACTTTAGTTGCAATAGGACCGGTTTTAGAAAATCAGAAATTTCGAAGATATTCCATATAAAGTGTAGTTTAGGGTAGAAGGAATTCCTTGAAAATCTTTCTGTTGCATTTCAGAAGATACTGAACTGAAATACCAACTTGGTATTTATCTGACTTTTCGTTTTTGAGTTATGCTGTTCAGACAGACATAGACTCACAGACGGAACTTTTTCTTAAAATGTTTTACTTTCTCTACTACGTATAGTCAGTAGAAGTATTGCATTCCACAAACGAATTTTATATTGAGATCACCGGAAATACATGCTTTGAGACCCATGAATCCAAAAAAAAACCTACAAACTACGCTTTATAAGGATCATTTTTCGAAAAGTTTTAAACCCTCAAAGATGGCTCAAACATTTTGAATAAAATATCATATGCTCAAGATTTCTTTTTGGCAAATAAAATGTATATCATAAACTTTCTGGGAAGATGCCCAATAGCCCTCTTCATTGTGAGTGACTTTTGCATAACTAGAAGATCGTAAGAGATAGACAAAAGTTTACTAGAAAAAAACTGTAAATCTCGTTGAAACACACAATTTGTCATATACATGTTTCTTTCCGAGTACGCCATTTCCGAGATGTTTCTTGTTATTGGTTTCAATTTTCCAATAGTTATACTTTTCCTCAAATGGGAATTCATTATTCGTTTGTTTATTTTCTATGTCCTTGACATACAAATAGAATGGAATGTTCCACATAGCAACGAGCACTTAAAAGATTTGACTATCGCTTAAAGACTATCATATTCCCCTTACACCTACAAGAAAATTAGCAATAAGATCATTTCTGCAAATGCTTATCTGCATTAACATGAAGTAGATGGAGAATACGCGTTTATAAGAATAGTTTGTACAAGAGTAGAGAAAGTCATGTGAGTGCAACACATCAAGATTTTTTGTATTGAGGGGGCCTCAAAACATGTATGTCCGGTGAAATCTCTACATCGAATTTTTGCAGCATTAAAATCGCTCAAGCTTTTATGTTTGTATCATTTTATGACTTCAGTCCACGCATCTTCGGTGTAGCATGTACTCAAACTGATCTGTAAATAAGTTTGTGTTAGCGAAATCAAGCCAGATGTTTAAAACACGATACACTGTTGCTACAGTAAAGCTATGACAAGTCTTTAAACCAGAATACCTGTAGACAGAAACGCATCACTTATCATTCGCGTTTGCATGGGGGTTAAATCGCATTCAAACAATAATAGTTGTTCTTTAGCCACTTCATCAGCACACCAAACCCAGCCCTCACTGTCACTCCCTTCCACGTCACTGACCTGGAAACAGACAGTGTAGAGCTCAATACATCCATTCTGCATCTCGCAATTGAAGTTGTATGAATACATTGAACTTACTCTTTACTATCTTCAAGCAAGGACTTCCTTTGTATAGTGTGAACTATATTATTACTACTATTAATATCTTTTATATAAAAGGTGAAATTAAAATCACTAGACAGGATTTAAAATACGAAATCAATAATTCTAAAATACTTCTTTTGCAGTTGATTTTAAAGATAAAGCTCAAAACAATTATTTATTAACTTTTAAGAAAGGATTAGACTCCAAAAGCTGCAAGTTTGGTTTGTTATTTATTTTAGGAAAGATAATATGACTACTTTTAATTATTTACATCACTAATTTTTACTTTCTCTACCGCATACATAGTAGGCAGAAAATTCATTGGTTCCACCCAAAATTTTATGTCGAGATTTCACTATAAATACATGTTTTGTGCCCCCTGAACATCAATAAAAGCGTTTTTAGAAAATAGATCCGTGTATACTCATGTGTGCCTCTATACAGCATACCTCAAAAACGAAAAATCGGATAAATACCAAACTTGGTATTGAAGTTCAGCATCTTCCAAATATGCGACACGAAGATTTTCAAGAATACGTCTTCCTCAGTCAATATTCATCAGAGCCGATGTTGTTATTACCGTAATCGATATAATTTCACCACACCCTGTAGACTTTACAGAGTCGACACTGCTCAACGCTAGCCGGAGAAGGAAGAGAAATAAGCATCGAGGAAGCGGCCAACTTCATATGACACCCAAGCTTATGAACAGCGTCATATGGCACCCAACGTCGAAAACAGCTTCATATGCCGCCCAACGTATGAAAACAGCTTCACCTGCCACCTGAGCTTAAAGTATTCTACGCTGTGAGGCGTCAGCATTCTGTTAATCCAAATTTACGACTTAAAATTATTGCAACGTTTTCCTAAGTGTTGTCTCACTCCTATGTATACGGTCCATTCCTAGTCCTGGAATACACGTAATTAAAAAACTTTTGTGTTATAAACAAACCTTTCAACCAGGAGTTTTAACATCCACCATTCAGTTTATTCTTTGTGCCCATAGATTTAGCCCGAAGATGTGATTCTGGTACGCTGGACATCTATGCGTTACGTACATGCGATTAGTGTACTTCAGAATATGATTTTAATTACCTACCACATTCCTTTACGATGCGCTCTATTTCTACATCTGCGGATGGATCTTTGGGCCTTGGCATGGAAATATCCAGGTCAGATTGAGATAAACCATGAAAATCTACCAATCAGGCTGGAACAAACCTGAGGTCTTTCAAACGAGCTAGAGGTGAGCCATTTTGTTTAGCAAAAATCATTATTTTTTTAAAATAGAAGTACGGGAAGAGGTTGAAACACGAAAAATCCGCGTTTCTTCTTTGGGTATTTCCGAAAATCGAAACGATAATCGCATGTATCACTAATTACACACTAATTACTAACCAAAATTTTCCTTATATTTGTTACCAGAACTTTGAAATGAAGCTCGTTTTTCTTGCCGATTGACATTCGTTTGTACACCTGAAATAAACTAGCCCCACATTTCGTTCAAGCTCAGTATTGCTTCAATACCTTACGTTCAATACCTTCTAAGGCTCGGGCCTACGAACCCACTGCCAGCCTAAACCCCGCTACTCACGGCAGAGGTGGACGATCATTCAACCAATACGGAGAGATGATGGTACCAGCATCACACATTATCCCCAGCCGGAATGTTGGCTTCCTTGATCGAGATCGCTACCTATCGCAGCTCCTCAATTCCCCCATGATTCTGAGTGGGCACCTGGGATTTAAAATCCGGGCGCATTCCGTTGACGTTAACCAGAGCATCATGCCCTAGGCTACAGCGCCACGGCGCAGGTATAAATCTATACTGGCTTAAACTGAAATGTTACTATGCATTGTGATACTGATGTTTTGCATTCATCCCTACATACTGTTCTATAGCATTGTAACAAATTCATATGTATTTTAAAATACAGAGAATGCCAGAGAAAATAGGAAGCAATATAGAAGTAACAATACTTCTTCTTTCTCTGTTTAACCTCCTCTTATGTAGGACTTACACCCCCAGGACATACAGGCGGGTGCCTGGGATCAGAGACCCGTCGAGGAGCAGACACTCATGGATCAGACAGAATATCCAGGATGGGTGATCAACCCGATGCCTGGTATGGGATGAAGAAAGTAGATGAAGCAAAACGATGTTGAAATGGATGAAAGGAAAGGTGATGATGGAGCAGTTGGTGGAATGAATGGCGAGGGAAACCGGAGAACCCGGAGAACACCCGCCCAGACGCCGCTTTTTCCACCACAAATCCCACATGTGGGTCCCTGGGATTGAACCCGGGTCACCTTGGTGCCGCTAAGTTACAATACCTACTGGTAAAATTGTATATTATTAGTCCTTTAGTTACGCATTTATAAATAACCACTGGATTTAGATAGGACCATACTTTAATGTTCCTGTGAACAAATCATAAGCATTGATTCTATTAAGCATGTGGTACTTTTATATAGAAACTAGAGTCTAAAAACAAAATAATGAAGGTTTTAATACTACTGACAGGGATGAAATAAAAAGTACACTTATGTATATATATCCATATATAGTTTACAGATACCATATGAATTCTTGCTTCCTCGTGTCGCAGTTTCAGGGTTGGTACTACTGCTATATGTTCGCTCACTTAACCTTTGTTGTAGAAACTGTGTTGGGCGTTGGTTCTCCATAGAGTAGTTAGGTTGATGTCTTGGTTTATGTGTGTGTCTGCGGATACGGCGTCTATTGCCAGTTCTAAGCAATGCTGAACGATGAATAGCTGCCGTAATCATTTAAGAAACTACGGCAGGCGAGAGTGAGTGAAGCGATTGTTTTAGGTCGGCCATTTCGTTGTTGGGCGTGGTGTCTTCATGTGACTTGGGCATCAACTATCAGCCACCTGATATTTAATTTCTGGGACTCTTGTTATGGTATTAGCTGTCTTTTTAACACATGCTGGCGGCAAGTTTCACAATCGTTACTAGTATGGATGGGATCTCAATACATTGATACCTTGACACTCGGTGGTATCCAAATATGTGGAATACTTTGAGATAAACCTTCGATATTTTTTTAATTTTTAGTTTTGCGTTATTCAAAGATTTTGCGTTTAACTTTATGCTAGATAAGAACCGAAAGGAGTTGAGATTTCACGTTATTGCGTCGCACGTGTTCCCAAATACACACTGGATTTAGTTCCTGATAGACTTTGCGTTTCTGTGGTTGAATCAATGCCGTATTCCATAGACTCTTGCGTGTAAATGAAAAAATGCAAAATAATGGGGGAAGGAGTAGAGGTTCTTATGACCGAGCGGGATGGCTCAGGCGGTTACGTCTGTGGTCAGCATTCGGGAGGTCCCTGGCAACCACCCATTCTGGTCCCATTGGTTTTTCGTGGTTTCCGCAGGTCGCCAGGCTAATGCTGGGGTGATTCATCTTCTACCACGACTCTCCTTCCTCTCATTTCCTATACCAAGGATTATAGGACCAGGCGACAGTGTTCGTCGGGTTCCAGCTGGGTGGTGCCTTGCGCTCTATAAAGTTTTCCTCCTTGGCATCGCTGTAGTACCGCTCAGTTAGGTTTCTCCTCATCGTGGGGCTGGAGGTTGGTGGCTTGTGGGCAGGGAATGTGCGGCGTCGGATGTGTTCTATCTGGAAACATAGGAAACCCGACCATGCTTGCGCCCGTCGACATGCGATGTGGTCGCCCTTCGGGTCCCTCCCCTCATCCTTCCCTCCCAGTGGTTACGCTGGAAGCGCAATGGGCCGACTGGCCTGCGTGTGGTGTTCTGCCCCAGTTCTGGGGCTCCGTGATATATACATTTACCTTTAGAGGTTCTTATGTAATATGCGGCATTAACTAAGTTGTAAATGACGCTGATTTAGTTGCACTAAATCACGTTTCTGCATCCACCCTGTCTCCTGGGGTCAGAAATAAGGAGACCTCATCCTCTAGGTTGGAGGTTAAGCATGGGGCTCTCAACCCCACTTGTAAAAACCTTGTTAAGAAGGATGGTTTGTTGTTGGCAACTTGGAATGTTCAAACTATGTTATGACCTGTAAAAATGAAAGTAGTGGCAAATAACTCTTAAGGTATTGGCTGGACAATATTGTTGCAAGGAAAAAGTTGCAGTGGAAGAGGAAGAATAAGATAAATAGGATTACACGTTATTGTATTGTGGATCAACTGACCCTGGACTACGCAGGATAGGATTTATTATCGCAAAGGGAATAAAGAAGAGCCTAAGAGATTTGGACCCGTTAATGAAGGATTATGTAAAATAGACTTAAAAGTCCAATTTCGAAATGTGACTATACTTTCTGTGTACGCATCTGTGGAAGGAAGAGATTTTGTGAGAGTTTGGAAGGAGAGTATGGTGAAGGAGTTTAAGGTTACGTTGATATTCTTGGGTGATTTTGGTGCTGGAGTGGCGGGGAGGCAAGTGTTGCATGAACTAGGTGTCTAGGTTGGTGCCTTGCATGGACAGTTTGTGATTGGAATTAATTGGATTATTAAGGGAGGAAGTTTCTCGTGTGCTATTGTTTTTTATAACAGTGTACGTTGGTTCTTGTTTGCCATATTCTGTGCGATTTCTATTGCTTAATTTTTGCATTTGTTGATTTCCTATTTCTATTTTTGTATTCCTGGTATTTCTATATGTGAATGCTCTGACTGTATTTGTTTTGTACCAGAATGCGATTATCTATATAACCACGCTGTTTCTGTAAATGAGTTGCTTAACTTGTACTTGTTTTGTTTTTATTGTATTGCTGTACTGACTTTACTAAATTTACGAGGTGTGATTATAAAGCTTCCGGAATAACGTCATACATACTACACAACATTTTTTGTCTATTCTGCACTGTCACCTCGAAATAGTCTCCTTGGGAATTGATACACTTATACCAGCGCTTCTGCCACTGCCGGAAGCAATTCTGGATGTCCTCTTCTTTCAACATGTTCAGAGCCTTCTGCGATTCGCGATGGATGAAATCAATGCCCTCAAAACGGTGTCCTCGGAGCCGCATTTTAAGTCGCGGGAAAAGAAAAAAGTCCACTGGTGCCAAATCTGGAGAATAGGCGGGATGGGGAACAGTATTCATCCTATTTTTTATCCAAAAATTGGCTAACAGAGGAGGGGTTTGTGCGCGGGTGCATTGTCATGATGCAGGAACATGTTCAAATTGTCTTTCAAAATGCTTTGAACACTTCCAAAGGACAGTCATAATGAGTCAGAAAGTTCTCTTATTGTAATGCGCCTATCATGTAAAAGCATTTCTCTCACCTGATTGATATTTTCATCAGGTTTGGTAACAGGGTCGCCCCGAACGATCTGCATCTTTAACTGATGTCACACCACCTTTAAGTTTCGAAAACCACTCAAATGCTTGGGTTTTGTCCATAACTTCCTGATCATAAGCTGTTCTTAACACTTCATAGGCTTCTGTCGCAGTTTTACCGAGTTTAAAGCCCAATTTGATGTTCGTACTTTGTTCTTCGTAATCTGATATTTTTGCTACGCGGAAAAATCGCAGCACGTGCAAAATACGTGTTCACTTCAGAGCGTTTACCTCGTCACTGAATGGTCATAGGCAGTCAAGTGACCTCTTATTTTTATCGGGAAGGAACGCTGCATGTACAGTCTGGGTAAGAATTAAAGAAATCTCAGCGTCAGCATTGTTGTGAATACATTCCGGAAACTTTAAGATCAAACCTCGTATAGCCAGAGGGTGGCGCTGATGACCGCCGCAGTTTTGCGCCACTACTACCGCTATTACTACTACTACTACGTTTCTGCAATAGACTGACTTGGTGATTCAACCTCAATCATTGCATTTAGTACCTACTCGGGTGACCAAAACCTGTGAATCTAAGAGAAACAAATAAAAAATTAAGACTAAGATAAAAACAGAGCATCGAGGTATTTGTTCTTTTTTACATCTATTAGTTTGTGTTTACGCAAGTCAAACTCGGGCCACGAGTATAGCTTATAGATATACCGTACAACTAATTTCCATATTCTGGATAGAAAATCCTTTAAATGGAGGCTAAAAGCACAAAATATAGTTACATAAAAAGGAAAGAAAATGTATTATTATTAATAACAGCAGCAGCCTTGACTAACAATTTAATCTGTGGCATTATAATGATAAACAAATTGCCGCCAATTGTAGAATGTCAAACCGGAACAATTTCGGAATTAGCATACAATTAAAAATTGGTTACATTCGTTTATACACATAAAACTACTCGTACTTATAAGAACATGATTTAATGAACAACCTATCGCCTTTATAGTTTCTTATAAAGTGAGTATCGAATATCGGTGCTCATAAATCAATATGGGTATCAAGTATAGAGAAATGGTGGTATCGATCCCATCACTAATTATTACATATTTATAATACTGGGTGATAATCTTTATCAGCCATCATGTGTCCAAGAGAATAAACCAGGGGTATGGTAGTTATAGATCATGCAATGTTGTATTTAATTTATTTTGGATTTACCGACTTGGTAAACGTGTGAGGCTCGCATTTGGTTGGTTCCGGGTTCGATTCCCAACTGAAAGAGGATATACGATACACATATAAGAATTATACATAGTAATAAAATAATTCACCAAGAAACATGTTAAAATATTCAGCAACCAAGAACTGTACAAAGCAGATTGCAAATTTCAGGTAAAACAATTCTAAGTAGAGCCCACCAAGCTAATAAACAGGAAGCCGGTAGCGGTAAGGAGAAATAGAAAGAGACAGATAGAGAAAAGAAAGAGAGAGAGAGATATGGAATCCGCTTCATGACGCGCTATGGTGACGCGTAAGCGCAAAACTTTGAAGTAGAATATTCTCACACATGTTAAGGTAACGCGGTCTGAGGACCATATGAAACGTTGTTACATTTTGAGACACAGAGGTAAGCGTCACTAGGATCAGGTATATAAAGGCGAACAAAGCCCCAGATTTTCACTCTCTCTTCAAGAATTTCGGCGACACAATGTGCTACAGATGCACGTGTGTATATGGATGGGGAAGACATGTGCAGTTAGTTTAGGCTCCTGGTTTATTCAAATGGTGGGATTGGTATAATGGGAAAAGCTAGCCTCTCATAAATATTTAAATTGATAATAAACAACATTTATTATGGGAAACGCAGTGTATTTTTAATTTGTCTCACTCACGATAAGCCATAGCCGAGGACGTGAATACTGCAGTAGATAGCATCAACCAGTGGAACGACGCTTTCCAGATGCTACTGCCCAACGATTTCCCGCTACAGATGTCACCCAACAGCCGTTTCCCACTACACAATGATTGCTCATTTTGACCTTGTGTGGTTTTCGTGGTTTTCCTTGGTCAGTAGGCGAAGGTGGTGGTAGTTTTCCCTACCACGATTGCCTT
This sequence comes from Deroplatys truncata, assembly GCA_030765065.1. Taxonomy (NCBI): domain Eukaryota; kingdom Metazoa; phylum Arthropoda; class Insecta; order Mantodea; family Mantidae; genus Deroplatys; species Deroplatys truncata. The sequence continues at coordinate 152,206,865 of CM060985.1, read as the reverse complement.
TCCTTCATTTCCTTTTCATTCCGTTTCCTTTTATCTTTCAAGTGTGATTCCAGGTTTCGTGGCGTGTGGCGGTGCCGAGCAGATAGCGCGGATGCTTGCTCCAAGGAAAGGGCATTTCCCGTGGACACTAGAGCGGCTACAATAGTGGTAATGGTCTTCGAGACAAAACTGTTAGGGACTTCAGTGCGTGTCTGAGGCCTGTCTGCCTGAGGCTTGTAGCCTCCTGTGTGGTTCACTCACTTCATCCCTTCCTCTGAGGAATGGTAGTTGCAATAGATCCCCCGTAGGTCTCAGTGCGCAAGGCGTACCCCTCCTTTGCGTGCCCTATACCCTATATGGATTTATCATATCAACGACGATTTAGCTTCGAGATAATTAAAATATTGTTTCTAGTAAAGCTCACTACCTTGTTTTATTTTGTCAATTATACTTGCAATGGCCTTTATCTTTAAATTTCTGAGAGTTTACTACGGTATTGAATATATAAAGCGTATTTCAACAAGCGTGTCTTCTCTTTAACACGTGATAGCTGCGGTTGTTATTCAGTTACAGCAGTCATTTTTTTATATGGCTACAGCTGTTATTGAAAAATAGACATGGAACGTTACAGCATTCTGCAACGCGTAGAAATTGTGAAAATTTATTATCAAAATGGATCATTTGTTCGCCAAACCTTCCGGGTATTGCGTGAAGTTTACGGTATGCAAATCGTCCCTGCGAGAGAACGATTCGGCTTTTGATCGATAAATTTGAAAGAAGTGGTTCTGTCAGCAATCAAAGAACGCCTGCACGTAATCGACGTAAGCGCTCCAACGAAAACATAGGCGCCGTTCGTGAGAGTGTACGCGAGAACGGAAGTAAATCAATTGCACGTCCAGCGCAAGAATTGGGGCTTTCGCCGACCACAACTTGGCCGACCATAGGTTGTGCCGTGTATTCGCTGACTGGGCTATGGAGCAATTGGAAGCTGACCTGGATTTTTGTCGAAAAATAATCTTCAGTGCCGAAGCCCACTTTTGGATGGATGGTTGTGTTAAAAAACAAAATTGCCTCTATTGGAGCAATCACAATCCAATGCAGATTCAAGAACGACCACTTCATCCCCAAAAGCTTACTGTGTGGTGTGGATTTTGGTATGATGGAGTCATTGGTCCATATTTTTTCCAAGATGAGGATGGAGAAGCTCTGTCAATGGAGAAAGATACCGGGCTCTTATAAGGGACTGTTGTTGGCCTCAATTGGATGTTATGGATCTCAGAAACATATGGTTCCAGCAATATGATGCCACATGTCATACTGCTCTCGAAACAATCGATCTTTTGAAGGAGAAGTTCAGAGGTTTCATCATTTTCCGTGGTGATGATATTAACTGGCCCCCGAGGTCATGTGATTTAACGCCGTTGGATTACTTCTTGAGGGGTAATGTTAAATCTCGAGTTTATGCCAACAAGCTAGATACAGTAAATGATCTTATGAATAACAACACGCGTGTTATTCTTGAAGTTGGACCTAACTTACGTTCTTCTGTCATTGAAAATTGGATCAACCCAACGAAGTCGCGGCGGTCACTTAACTGATGTTCTCTTCCACACGTCATGACATTAATTATGTTCCAAAATAAAAAATGAAATAAACCTCTATCATTTATAGAACGTGTTTTATTTAAGTTCAAAGTTAAGACACTCTTGTTGAAAGACCCTTTACGTATATATATATATATATATATATATATATATATATATATATATATATACATAAATCCCGAAGTGAAAAGCATTGTTTGTGAAGTGGAATAATTTTTGCAAGAGTAATCCATATACGCGTATATAAAATTGTGACTGCGCGCGCAAGCCAGGCTGCTTTTGGCCGCCACTAAGCACCTCTCGGCACGATACCTGGGCGGAGCCTGACGGCCGTCAGAACAGTAGACAGCGTGAAATATTAGCTAATGTGGATCAATAGACATTCTATGCCGTTTACCTTTTCGTTTCGGCATGTTCTCGTGGGTTCCTCTTCTGGAAAGTTTTGCTTTGTATGCGGGACTATACAGAACGTTTCAGGACCTCTGCGTCAAACTTTGAGGGACGATAGATCTCGCGGAGGGAAACATTTATTGTCAAGAAACCACCATCCTCCGACGCAGTGTTACGGAGTTATTCACCCCTGTTTGAGGTGTATCGGGTAGAATAGATTTGAGAGGCACAGCTATTACGATTTGGCTCTCTGTTTGTTTACAATCACTGAACCAAGTGACATCGCCTCTTTCTTGTCCCTTAGTCTGGTTAGGTTTGGCAGGTCTGAGACGCACTTAAATGAGACTTTAACTCAAACATGAAGGTAAAACGAAAGGTCCCAGCAGATGATCACCAACGATTCCAGCCCAGATGTCTACGAAATACTTCTGTTGGTAATGTCCAACGAACACTGCATGAGGACTCTCAGCATCCTAGATGTAGTGTTCTCCCTCTTGAAGTATCCGTCTCGTGGGATGCAGGCTTCATCGGTAAAAACAGGATGTGCGCGTGAAATATAGGATCTGCTATACTTTATCCCAGAAACCATTGGAAAAACTGAACATGAAGTGTGAAGTCTTTGGCCCCAGTTCCTTATTGCGTGGAGCTGTTGTTCACAAACACTAAGTTAAATTGGGCTGTGCGTCTCAGACCTAACAAACTTAAACACAAGGCAGGGTCAAATTATAATTTTTACTTCACTCCTTTTATTAATCCTTCACACGATTAAACAGCACTTCACTGATATAGAGAGCTGTGAGATTATTTATTAATTACTTGCACTTTTTAACACGTAAACATCATAATATTCTCGCCGTAATGAATTTTCGTCTAACACTGAATACGTACCGAGCGAATGAACTGCTCTGTTATGCTGCCGTCTAGTGTCCGGTTGGGAACGCTGTCTACTACCGACTGGCGTTCACCGCTTGCATTTGTAAATTTCTCTATTTCAAGTGTCTGATTGGCTAATTTTTACTTCAATAGAATATTTTTATTTAACTTTCTGCTTTTCTAGTTTTTAATTAGCTATTTATAAACTGTTTTACATAGGTATTACATTATTGTTCCAAGAATTACCAGCAACATTATTAAACTTTTATTGTTAGCAACTTTCGGCTTCTATTCTCACAGCTCCTACATTATTAAATTACGTAATACATTCACATAACATTATTATACATGTGCACGATAATGCAATGACTTTTACATACATTTTATGTATTATATTATACACATATTGCTTTAAGGCGGGCTGTTATTTTTACCTTCTCTACTACGTATAGTAAGTAGGGGAAGTATTGTATTCCACCCAAAAATTCGATACCGAGATTTCACCGGAAATACATGTTTTGAGACCCCTGAATCCAAAAAAAGCATTTTTGGAAACAACCCTGTGTGTGTGTCTGTCTGTGTGTGCCTGTGTGTCTGTGAACAGCATAACTCAGAAACGAAAGTCGGATAAACACTAAACTTGGTATTTAGGTTCAGTATCTTCCAGCGATGCGACACGTAGGTTTTCAAGAAAATTCCCTCATCCCAGTTTACTCTTTACATGGAAAATTTTTCGAAAATTTTAGTTTTTTCAGAAATGGCTCTAACGATTTTCTCCAAAAGCATTCTTCATTGCAAACGACTTTTGCATAACTGGTAAATCATAAACAAAATTTTACTACACAAAAAATGTAGATCGCGTTAAAATACACAATTTATGTCATTTACATTTTTTTTTGTTGAGTGAACAATTTTCGAGATATTGCTTGTTATTCCCTTAAATTTTCCAAGACTTATTCTTTATCTCAAATGGGAATTCGTTATTCATTTTTTTATATCCTGAACATGCAAAGAGAATGGAATGATCCACATAGCAACCAGATCTTAAAATATTTGTCTATCGCCTAAATCCTGCCATATTCCCCTTGCAGCTACAAGAAAATTAGAATGAGATTAACATCTCGATTAACATGAAGCATATGGAGAATAAGCATTTGTAAGTATAGTTTGTACAAGAGTAGAGGACATCATGTTTGTGTAACACATTAGAATTTTTTTTATATTATATAATTAGACTGAAATAAATGTTAAAAATACTGCCTCACAGTGAAGTTTAGTTATGAGTTGTAACCAGCAATCAGTTTAAGTCTTGTAGTCCAACAGTTCAGCTGTGCTTTGACTCAATGGGTCAGTTGTGTTGTATTTCGAGTGCGCGCCAAAATGAACTCATGTGTAACGTTTGTGCTGCGGGGAGTGCTTAGTGTTAAATAAAATATTTTTTCGCAGTAGGCGTTGTTCTTATTTGTTACAATACGCAACATGTTCGTACATCGATGCATGTGTCTCGGTCAGTTTGCTACCAGAAACCCTGTATCCCGATCTTATCTCATTGTTCCCTTAATTGTATTGTACATAAAAGGTTCTCTGGAGAGCACTGTAACCAGCTCACAGCGCTGCCCAGTCACGTGCCACACTTGTTTGGCGTGACACTGGGGTCCTCGCCATGAAGGGCGAGTGCGAATCTAGCAAGGGCTTGAGAAAATCTTATCATAGGTAATGCCACTGCGTGACTCGCACATTTATCGCTAATTTGGAAATCAAAAGTGGCTTTTACTAGGACCATTTTACGAATAAAGTGAACTAATTTAAACAAAAATCATGCTTATTAAATACAGACATTAAATATTAACATTGATCAGCAATGTAAACCGCGTTGTTTGAAAGGCAAAAATGTGATCACACTTTGTTTGATCAGTGCAAAGTGTTCATTAGTATTATTTACTAATTTGGCGTGGAAAACTAGAAGTAAGTATGCGATATTGTAACGAGTAATAACCTACGTTACCGGTTATTATTTTCTTTATTTGAACAACCGTTAGTCAAAAACAATTATTGAATATGCAGTTTTCAAGTCTGTAAGAATTGGAAAGACATTGTTCAATGGTTTTTTTATGTTTAATGTAAGCGAGGAGACGTATTGTTTCATAATTAATGTAAAATGTCGAAATGACACTCTTCATTTACCTACAGTGCAACATAACACTGTGACCTGTTCACAATATTAAAAAAAAAAAATGGTGAGTTACACTCGCATGGCTTTCTCTATTCTTCTATCAAATATTTTTATAGACGCTTAATAACAAGGAATATCTCGGAAATGGCTCATTCGACAAAAAAAATGTATATGACGTAAATTGTGTGCTTTATGGAGACCTACAGTTTTCCTGTGGCAACATTTTGTTCTATCTGTTCCGGCTTACCAGTTATGCGAAAGCCATTCAGAATGACGAGGGCTTTTGGGGGCATTCCCAGAAAATTCATGAGGTACATTTTATTTGCCATGTATATATCTTAAACATATATTTTAAATGAAACGGTTACAGCCACTTTTGAGAAAATCAAAATGTTCAAAAAATGTTCCATGTAAACGGTAATACGTGGTGGGGGGATTTTCTTTAAAATCTTCATTTCGCATCTTTGAAAGATGTTGAACATATGCTGCTCATACACACATGGACCTTTTCTTAAAAATGCTATTTTTTAATTCAGTGGGCCTGATAACATGCATTTCCGGTAAAATCTCAATAACGAATTTTTGGGTTGGAATGCTAGAATCCATTCTTTCCCCACTTACTATACGTAGTAGAGGAAGTAAAAAAAGAATTAAAAAAATAATAACGAATTCCCATTTGAGTAGAAGTATAAGTATTGGAAAATTCAAACAAATAACAAGCAATATCTCGGAAATGGCTTACTCGACAAAAAATGTATATGACATAATTGTGTTATAACAAGATCTAAATTGTTTGTGTAGTAATATTTTGTCTATCTCTTACGGTTTAGCAGTTATGCAAAAGTCCTTCAGGATGAAGACGTTTGGGGATATTCCCAGAAAATTCAAGATATACATTTCATTTGCCATGAACATGTCTTAAACATGTGCTATTTTAATCAAAATTGTTATATCAATTTTTGAGAAAATCAAAATTTTCCAAAAGTATTTCATGTAAAGGTTAGTCTGGAGTGGAGAGATTTTCTTGAAAATATTCCTTGGAAGATAGTAAACTCAAGTTCTAATTTTGGTATTTATCCGTCTTTTTGTTTTTGAGTTATCTGTTTGCAGACTGACAGACAGACACATACAGACATGTTTCCAAAGATGTTTTATTTGGATTCAGGGTACTAGGAAGCATGTTTTTCTGGTGGAATCTCGATATCGAATTTTTGGGTGGAATACAATACTTCCCCTACTTACTATACGTAGTAGAGAAAGTAAAAATGTAGGAGCTTTGTTTCTCACGTAAGGAGGAGGTGGTAATGATATTGCAATAAAGTCTGTGTGAATCACGACAGTGTTTGGTTGAAAAAAATATAAAATATATAGCAGTATTTTTATTAATTAAATAATATCAGTCTAATATATAATAACAGCCCGCCTTAAAGCAACATGTGTATGTAGTAATATATAAAATGCCATTGTATTATGCCTATATTATTATTTACATGTATAAAAATGTTATGTGAATGTATTACGTAATTTAACCATGCAGGGGCTGTGAGAATAGAAGCCGAAAGTTGCTAACAATGAGGTAACAATGAGGTAACCTTGAGACAATTATAAATTAGAAAGCTTAATAATGCTACTAATAATTCTTGGAACAATAATGTAATATCTAAAACAGTTTATAAATAGTCAATCAAAAACTAGAAAACTTGAAAGTTAGATAACAGTTTTCAATTGGAGTAGGGTTAGCCAATCAGAAACTGAAATAAAGTAAATGTACAAATTTAAGCGGTGGACGCTAGACGCTACAACGAAGCGTTCCCGAGCAGTTCAATTTTATATGTATTCAGTGGGAGACATATAAATTCATTAGGGCGAGAATAATATAAAGTTTACGTGTTAAAAAAAAGTACAAGTAACAATAATCTTACAGTAGGATACACCAGTGAAGTATTATTAAATCGTGTGAAAGATTAATAAACAAAGTACAATACAATTATAGTTTGTGTAAGCCTTGTTCTTTAGCCGTACTAGCCCTGCTAAGAGATACGTGTTTCTGAAAATTACTACTGGCGCAGCCGAGGCATACATATATAATATTTAAATACACATGAAAATCCAAAGTTGATTTTTAAACGTGCGGGCAAAGACAACCGAAAGTGAACGTGGGGCGAAGGCCATCGGAAACTTTTTACCATACGTGGGACTGCAAAAATAAACAACTTCAAGTTTGGCACTCCAACAGTGGGGCAATAACTATCTCAAACATGATTAGTCATCTGCCATTTGAGCCATGAGTGAAATAGTCCTTCAAAATTTCGCCACAGGTAACTCCTCCTTAGGTACGGTTTATTTATAAACACTTAAAGTTTCAACTCATATTTTAGAATGGTATGGTTAATATTTAATGCAGAAAATTCAATATTAAGTTCTGTAGTTGCAGCAGTAAACAAACAGAAATTTAATCTTACACTTAATTTGCACATTGACTACTTTATTTTACTGAAACTTTCGATACCGAGACTTCACCGGAAATACATGTTTTGAGACACCCTGAATACAAAAAAATACATTTTTAGAAAATGTCCGTATGTGTGTGTCTGTCTGTCTGTCTGTGTGTGTGTGTGTGAACAGCATAACTCAAAAATGAAACGTCGGATAAATAACAAACTTGGTATTTAGGTGTCCAGTACCTTCCAAGAATGCGACACAACGATCTTCAAGAAAATCCCCACCCAAAACTACCCTTTACGAGCGTTTAGATTTTATAACATATGGCTCTAATGGTTTTCATTAAAATACCCTATATTAAGGATTTTTACATGACAAATAAAACCTATATATTGAACATTCGTGGAATAGTCGATGAAGCCTTCTTCATTCATAGGAAATGTTGTATAATCTTGTATAACTGGTAAACGTTAAGCGATAGACGAAAACGTACTACACAAAGATTTAGATCTCTTTAAAACCAATTTATTTAAAATAAGTTGTTTGGTGGCATAAACCGTTTTAGATATCCACTATTAAAGGTTCGAAGTGTTTATTTCTTGGTCATTCTCTTAAGCCCTTTCATGTCTTTCCATTCTGTTGTTTGTTGCGATTGCATGGAAACAGTATGGAATTTTAAGGCCAGAATTTAGCGTCCAGTTCTTAAACATTTGACTATCGCTGTTCTCTTTGTGTCTATAACGAAATATGTAGTGCAGGAATTTCCGTAAAGGTTTATTTGGATTAAAATTAGTAGAAAGACAAATAAGCTCCAGGAAAAAGTAATTCGTATAACCACAAATAAGCGATAGAGTAGAGAAATTCATGTGAATGTATTGCATTAGATATTCTTTTTAAACTTTAACAGCAACGATGGTAAAATATTATATATTTCAACATTATATGATTAATAATAAGTATCTTTAAATTTTAAAGTGAAATATTATATTCGTAAAACGATTCCTTTAACATTCTGACTGCTATGTATTTGTGCCTCCTTAAGGCATTCAGAGGGGTCCAAGTGGATCCCGGGCAGAAAATGCTAATTAACACGATACAATTACCTTCTGTTCTACTTAGAACAAATAAAATCATTTTAACACAACAATTTGATGTCTCAACATTTTTGTACCAACCATGTACCTCAAAATTAGTACTGTCGAACAAACAACCGAATTACACATGACTTTTATGTTCCAGCACTATCGCATTAGATAAAATAATTTGTTAATTTTATTATTATTATTATTATTATTATTATTATTATTATTATTTTGTTTTTGGCTTTACTATATGTTTTATTTTTCACTGGGACTTACAACTGCATTTTAACATTTTTACTTCCTCTACTACGTATAGTTAGTAGGGGAAGTATTGTATTCCACCCAAAAATTCGATATCGAGATTTCACAGGAAATATATGTTTTGAGGCCTCATAATCCAAAAAAGCGTTTTTGGAAACATGTCCGTGTGTGTGTCTGTCTGTCTGTGTGGCTATGAACAGCATAACTCAGAAATGAACAGTTGGATAAACACCAAACTTGGTATTTAGGTACAGTATCTTCCAGAGATGCAACACGAAGGTTTTCAAGAAAATTCCCCCACCCCAGATAACCATTTACATAGAACATTTTTCGAACATTTTAATCTTCTCAAAAATGGCTCTAACGTGTTGATTAAAATAGCATATGTTTAACACATTTTCATGACAAATGAAATATATCTCATCGGATTTTTTTATCTTGATAATGCCACAGGTTATAATATATCTCCTATTATTAGTCAAGGCGGCGGCCACCACCACCATAAGTCGATAACTTGCACACAATCATACTTTATTGCACTAAACTATTACCGCAGTTGATCAAAGTGGTGTCCTTCAGCATTTATACTTTCCCAACATCTTTTGATGAAACTTGCATTCACACGCAATAGTTTTCCCTCTGTAGTCCTAATTTCTGCTGTTATATTGTCTGACAGTTCATCTAAATTGTGTAGGTTATTTCTATAATCTATAAATTGCCTACACACTTGTCAACAGAAATCTGTTTTTAGGTAAAAATTGTACATAAATATTCATTGATGTGGAATAAATTCTTCATTCGTTATTTCAATTGTCTAAATAATTTAATGCACATACAGCAAACGCACTTTAAAAGTAATTCGACACAAATGCACAAGAAAACACGCCTTCTAATCCTTCTGGCTGTACAAAGTACCACCGGTAACCTAGAGCCTGTGTAAACACGTCTTCTATTGCTAACACCTTAACCTATACTAAACACATATGGACCCGCGTAGCATTGAAGAAAAATTACGGAACTAGAACGTCGGTATTTACCTCGCGTTCTACCGGCTTGCTCCCGCCCGCTTTCTCGGCTCAAGAGTAATTCGGACACTCCGTAGTTATGACAAAACTAACACAAATATACGCAATATAGCATAACTTTAACCACACAATCCTATTCTAAATGCATTCACTACTGCGGAGCTTTAAGAACTGAAATGTCATAGATATGTGCTGCCTACCTTACAGTGTTCCATGCTATTCCTGAAACATTCTTGAAATTGAGGTTATCTTGCTTGTTTCATTAATTTATTTAATAACACGCCCCATTACATTTACAGTAATGCTACATGCGTTATTAAAAAGTGTGTATCATTTTGGCAACAACTTTTACACGAGTTGTTGAATATAAATTATATAAACTAGTGATGGGACGGTACAACTATTTCAGGATGCTCAATACCGATATCAATTTTTGAGCACCGATACTCGATACCCACTTTATAAAAAAATGTAAAGGCGACAGATTTTTCACTTAATTGTGTTCTTATTAGTATTTTTCTGTGTATAAACGCATGTCACAAATTTCTTTTTATTTATTTATTTATTTATTTTAAGTTGCTTTAGCACTCACAAGTTTATTCACGACTCTTATATTAATGCAGTGGTGGTTGAACATTTAATAGATTTCTAGAGATATACATACATAATATAATTTCGTAATAAACAGATAATTATTTTTTCTCATGTGAACAATATAATTAAAGAACAGTTATAATTATATTATAATTATATTAAATTTAATTACACAGTTGTATATTTTGTAAGAATGTTATAGTATTTTTAACATTGTTGAATCATTAAGACTGCTAATATTATTTGGGATGTTATATATTTCCCTGTGTGGGTTATAACGTTGGCATTATGCGAGTATATGAGAAACTGTCAATGGAGTTTGTGTAACACTGCGGCTGAGTTTCTTTGGTGATCAAATAGGAGTGTATCATACTTGTATTCCCAGTTCTTAAGGAGCTAATGATAACTCAATGTTTCGTATTTAAGTTGTAAAAATGCATTTGTTGTTTGAAGATCCTATTACAGTATGTAGCTTGTTTCCCTGATTTTGAGACTATGTTTTTTTCCCACTAAATAATGATTTTGATTCGAATTATAGGACTTAGTCTGAATGGCTTGTTGTTATCTCTGCATAAAATGTTGTTTTTTGGATGGTCGCATTAGCTGCTTCGTCCGCTCTCTCGTTACCTCGTATTTGTTGGTGCGATGGAATCCAAAACAATATCACTTGTTTTCTTTGATCCATTGCATTGTAACCAATTTTGTATTATATACTAATTGCAAAACTGTTCCAGTTTGACATTCTCCAATTGGCAGAAATTTTGTTATATTGATAATTGATAGTGACATAGGCTATATATCCCCTATTGCTGGTCAAGACTAATAATAATAATAATTTGCGGCAGTATTTTAAAAACTTAAATAATTTCAGTCTAATTATGTAATAAAAAAACAATAACAGCACGCCTTAAAGCTAAATGTGTATGTTACAATATATAAAAGGTGTATATTACAGTCATTGTAAATGTTTATATTAATGTATACATGTTCAATAATGTTATGTGAATGTATTACGTAATTTAATAATGTAGGAGCTGTGAGAATAATAGGTTAAAAGTTGCTAAGAATGAGGTAACCTTGAGGCTGTAATGAGTAAGATAGTTTAATAATGCTACTAGTCATTATTGGATCTACAATAATGTAAATTTTGAGACAGTTTATAAAATAGCCAATCAGCGACTTGAAATACAGAAATTTACAAATTTAGGCATTAGAAATCAAGGCAGTTACTCATAACTGGACGCGTTGGTTGTAGACAGTGTTCCTAATAGGACGGGAGATGCGTCCTCGAGAAATTTAATACGTATTCGTGTGAGACGAAAATAGATTACGTGTTAAAAAGTGCAAGTAATTAACAAAATAATCTCACAGCTCTCTAAATCAGTGAAGTGTTATTAAGATCGTGTCAAGAATTAATAAAAAGGAGTGAATTAAAAATTATAATCTGTGTAAGCCTACATTCTTCAGCCGCATCACGCCCTGTTAAGAAATTCATGTCTCTAAAAATAATACTGACGCAGCCGAGACAAACCCAAAAATACAAAGTTCATATTTTTTTAAACATTTTTGGGACGAAGGCTACCGGAAACATTTTACCATACTGCGTTTGCAACTACTTCAATTTCGGCTCCCCAACAGTTGCATTACAATACAACCCCTATTTCAAATTGGCTTTCCACATGTGAAGCAACAACCAACTTCAAATAATAACAATAGTAGTAATAACAATAATAATTCATTTGATTCGCTTCCTTTGTAACTACCTTTCTGAGCTGAAAACATTATTTTAAAGGATTTTCTATCCATATTTTGGAAATTAGTCGTACGGTATATATGTAAGCTACGCTTGTGACCCGAGTTTGACTTGCTTAAACACAAACAAACAAATAGAAGGAAAGAGCAAATATATTCATGCGCTGCAATGTCTCACGTCTTGTGTTCTGATTTGCTTCTGCTGGATTCACAGATGTTGATGACCGGAGTAGGTAAAGTAATGGCTGTGGGTGAGTCATCAAGACAGACTGTTGCGGTAACATGATTTAGTACGTCAGCTAAATCAGCTTCATTCACAATTCAGTTAACGCTGCGAGGTACATGAGTACTTGTACTCCTTCTCCCATTGTTCTGTATGTTTTCATTTAGACACCAGAGTCTATGGCATATTGCATTGATTCACCCACAGGAAACGCAGTCAAGATCTATAAAGAACTATAGACCAGCAACTTCTTGGGGACACGTGCGAGCAAACGTGAGTGTTTTCCTTCCTTATCTAGCATAAAGTTTAGCGCAAAAACTTTCAATAATGGAAAACATAAATATTTAAAAGTATCGATGGTTTATCTTAAAGTATTAGACATAATTCGATAGTCCGAGTACGAGTATCGAGCTCTCTATGGTATTGACTTCCTATCCGTAATAAAAACATACCTTTTATACTTTCTACGTTTCTTCTTACTCTGTTGTAAATAGTTTTATTATCTACACTATTTATATTACTAATTTATCGAAGCATACACTTTTAACAAATTTCATGAATAATTTTTAATATTTATTTGCTAAATCAATTTTAGATGGAACCTAAGTTCCTCCTCTATTATTTATTTGATTATGCATACATTGCTTTATTTTCCAATGTTTATCAGATATGTTAGCTAAACCTTATAGTGTTTAGGTGAATTGGAGTTTCATTGTCTAATAACCTAGTTGCTATAGCCCTGATTTATGCATCTGGACTCAATTCTAAGTCGAAACATGTTTACAAACTATCACGACATATTTGCGCTCGCAATACAGTATGCATATTATTTATAAGGTTTTCTATGGTTGAATATAGTCATAGAAGCTTTAATATTAAACATTTTAATTACAATACTGATTGTGCTGATGGTGTTAGCGTGTGGTGTTGCACACACAAACAATAAAATCATCTTGTTTTCTGCTTTGTTGATGTGCCTAGGGAGTTCATTAATAAACATAGCTTTTCCTACTGTCGAGATATTACTTCCGCGAAATGTATTGACGTTTGCCGTAATTTACTATGCGTGATCAACGGCCAGCAAGGTTCTGGTTTTCCATTCATGTTGATATTAAAAACGCAGCTTGTCAACCAGATCTCAAAGAAAGCTCTTCGCCAACTAACGTTCCATAGCAACACAACGTAATATAAGCTAGATTTTACATATGAAAATCTACTACATGAAATAATTTTTCTATATCATCTTTGTATCCTATACTGCTTTAAATGGTAAATATCATTAATATAAAAACAAAACAGAGATGTACTTTTTCTTCTCAGTAATAACACAAAAACTCCGTAAGTGACTCTTTGTTGTTGTTCTTCTTCATCTGCACTCCAGTTTGCTTGGACTTCTCGGATGTCTTCTTCCTTTAAACCTGTAGTATAAGACCTTTCTTGGGACCGTCTCTTTCAAAATTATGTCAACATGCTATTTCCATTCATTTCTATAATTTATAAATTTGTCTTCCAAAGAACTTATTTCCAACTCTTCCCATATTTTTTCATTACATATTTAGCCCAAAAGGGTACATCCCTTTACCGTTCTCAGGAATCTCACCATGGCAGCCTGTATCTTATTTTTATCAGCTTTAGTCAACGTCCATGTTTCAGGTCCATAAAGAAAAGTAGGCACGGCCATTGATTTGTAAAACTTCATTTCTGTTTCTTTTCTGGATTTAGTTTTTAATTATATTTATATATTTATTATACTGCATATTTGTCGAAACATGGATAGTTTATTTTTGAAATATTGTTCATGCTCATAGTTGGTATGTGTTCCTTAAAACCCATGGATGGATATAATGTAGTATCATTAATTACACTTTTCTAATAATGAGACGATACAACTACTTCTCGATACTCGATACCGATATTGATTTTTGAACAGCGATACTCGATACTCACTTTATAAAAAACCGTAAAGGCGATAGCTTGTTCACTGAATTATGTTCTTATTAGTAGATTCCTGTATATAAACACATGTAACAAATTTTTTATTTGTTCCTGTTTTAAATTCTCCAATTGGCAGCAATTTATACTTTCTCTACTACGTATAGTAAGTAGGGGAAGTATTGCATTCCACCCAAAAAATCGATACCGAGATTTCACAGGAAACATAATTTGAGGTCCCTGAATCCAAAAAAGCACTTTTGGAAACATGACAGTGTGTGTCTGTGTGTGTGTGTCTGTCTGTCTGTCTGTCTGTGAACAGCATAACTCAGAAACGAACAGTCGGATAAACACCAAACTTGGTATTTAGATTGAGTATCTTCCAGAGATGCGACACAAAGGTTTTCAAGAAAATCTCCCCACCCCAGATTACCCTTTACATGGAACATTTATCGAAAATTTTTATTTTCTCAAAAACGGCTCTAACGATTTTGATTAAAGTATCATGTGTTTAAGACATGTTTATGGCTAATAAAATGTATATCTTGAATTTTCCGGGAATGTCTCCAAAAATATTCTTCATTGTGAACGACTTTTGCATAGCTAGTAAATCATAAGGGATAGACAAAATTTTACTGCACAAAAATGTAGATCGCGTTAAAATACACAATTTATGTAATATACATTTTTTTGTTGGGTGAACCATTTTCGAGATATTGCTTGTTATCCCCTTAAATTTTCCAATGCTAATACTTTTTCTCAAATTTGTTATTCTTTTTTTGTCGTGGTAATGCAAAGAGAATGGTATACTCCACATAGCAACCAGTTCTTAAAATATTTCACTATCGCTTAAAGCCTACCAATTCCCCTTGCACCTACAAGAAAACTAGCAATGAGATTAACACCTCGATATTTGGATTAACATGAAGCATATGGAGAATAAGCGTTTGTAGAATTAGTTTGTACAAGAGTAGAGAAAGTCAAGTGAGTATAACATATCAGATTCCTATGTTGATAATGTCACAGGTTACAATATATCCCTTATTGCTAGTCAAGGGTAATAGTAGTAGTAGTAGTAGTAGTAGTAGTAGTAGTAGTAGAAGTAGTAGTAGTAGTAGTAGAGTAGTGACCATGATAATAATAATAATAATAATAATAATAATAATAATAATAACACTAATAATAATAATACTTTCTATGCTTTCGTTTTTATGCAACCATAGTTTGTGCTGAAAACCCTCTTTTAATTGATTTTCTATCCATATTATGGAAATTAGCCGCACGGTATACCTGTAAGCTACGCTCGTGATCCAAGTTTAACTTACGTAAACACAGATTAACAGATGGAAGGAAGGAAAAAATATTTCCATGCGTTGTATTATCTCTCGCCTTAAGTTCTGATTTGTTTCTGCTGGATCGTGGTCACCGGAGTAAGTAAATGTAATGGAACCAGAATATTGCAGAAATGTGATTTACATTTACATTTATGGAGTGCTGCATGTAACACAGTCAAGGGGTCTGGTCTATCAATAACTATAGTCCATTAACCCTTTGGGGACACGTACAGGACAGTAACGTGAAGAAGTGTCGGCTCTTTTCATTCCCTATATAACATAAAGTCAAACGCAATAAATTCTAATAATGCAAATCCTAAAAAATTAAGTGTGGAAGATTTATCTTAAAATATTAAACATACCTCTATACACCGAAAATCGAGGGTATCGAGGTCCCATCCCTAAAAGTTTGGTTCTAACAGTATATTTACCTTGGAAGAACATTGTTTTTGTTTTATTTCTGGAAATTTTGAAATGAAAGTTCTCATGCAACTTCTGATGATGATAATATATATATATATATGTACTACTTTTTGCAGCTGTTCTTAAGTTTTAATTATAATTATCTGGTCATCCGCATATAACATCGTCTTAAACGTAAAATTTGGTGCAATACAAATGCAACAAATTCATCTCCAATATTTCGAAAGATTCTAAATAAAAGTGGAGTATTTTTTTACTTTATGTACTGTATACTCAATAAGTAGAGAAAGTATTGTATTCCACCCAAAAAGTGAATACAGAGATGTCACTGGAAATACATGCATTGTTTCAGGCCCCCTGATCCAAAAAAAGCATTCTTAGAAAAAGCTTCGTGTGTGTGTGTGTGAAAGTGAACAGCATAATTGCAAAACGAAAAGTCGGATAAGTAGCAACAAACTAGGTATTTAAGTTTAGCTTCTTCCAAACATGTCATATGAAAATTACAAAAAACACAATCAAACTATGCTTTACAAAGAAGATTTTCCATATTTTTTTTCCTTAAACTAATCTAACAACTTTGATTAAAACGCTATATATTTCAGATATTTGCTTGGAAAATAGAATGTATATCGTGAATATTTGGGAAATAGCCTATTAAATTACCTTCGTTTGGAAGGAATGTAGTATAATAATTATGTAATAAATAATTATGGTAGTCAGCATAATCAATTTAAATTAGAGAGCAAATCCCTATAATCAATGTCCAAATGCTGGAATGTTGGTAATCTTAAAATACAAATATGTTAGCAATTTCTTGAGACATTCTGTATTCTATTTTGAACGATTTCAAAGTAAGCATTCCGGATAGATGAAATATATTCCAACTTAGACCTCATATGAAGTAAAATTCAGTTAAGCAACTATTAAGGTTCTTGGAATTCTTAAATATAAGTCCCAGGATCTTAAGCGCAATTTGACCGAATAATATTTAAGGCACGACATCGTAAAATTTATTTAACCTTCAGACTGCTATGCGGGGCCCAGTTGTATCTCCAGTGTTAAATGTTTTACTTTTTATGAGTGAAATACACAATTGAGAATGTTGAAGCTTTTGTAACGTGTTACAAATTTAATCAGTTTTATTACCATAAAATAGTTCCGTAAAATGTGCCATAAATGCAATTGTAAAGAATAAATTAAAAACGTGGGGTCCATAGCAGTTCATGTCTCAAAATTTTCTCCACCTTGAGAGTTTATGTTGACTGTCTGGTGTTTTTCAGTTATTGTAGCAGGCATTGTTGGTTTGAAGTTGTGTGGACAAGTTCAGCACTCTTCTAGTGTGCATTGTAAGATGTAGTCATGTCGAAACGGAAAGGGGGAACTTTTAAAAGGCCGACGTCAGTTATGTCCAAGAAAAAATGATAGCAAAAATAGAACAAAGTGTGAGAGTTGCAAGAAATTAATTTACGATACCTCCTGTTAGAAAATGCAGAGAGTAGTGTGTCTTGGGTGTTACACTTGGTAAGCATGAATTGTAAAACTCCATGTAAAAGCCTTAAACGATACTGATAGTATATTATAAAAATCTGATGTGTTACACTCACATGGCTTTCTCTACTCTTGTACAAACTATTTTTACAGACGCTTATTCTCCATATGCTTCATTTTAATCGAGATATCGAGATGTTCATCTTATTGCTAATTTTCTTGTAGATGCAAGGGGAATTGGTAGGCTTTAAACGATAGTCAAATATTTTAAGAGCTGGTTGCTATGGGGAGCATTCCATTCTCTTTGCATTGCCAAAAGAAAAAAGAATAACGAATGAATGACGAATTCCCATTTGAGAAAATGTATTGGAAAATTCAAGGGAATAACAAGCAATATCTCGAAAACGGTTCACCCAACAAAAGATGTATATGACATAAATTGTGTATTTTAACGAGATCTAAATTTTTGTGTAGTAAAATTTTGCACATCTCTTATGGTTTACCAGTTATGCAAAAGTCGTTCACAATGAAGAATACTTTTGTAGACATTCCCAGAAAATTCAAGATATACATTTAATTTGTCATGAACGTATCTAAAATGTATGCTATTTTAATAAAAATCGTTAGAGCCACTTTTGAGAAAATTAAATTTTTGAAAAATATTCCATGTAAAAGTTAATCTGGGGTGGGGGATTTTCTTGAAAACCTTTGTGTCGCATCTCTGGAAGATACTGAACCTAAATACCAAGTTTTGTGTTGATCCGACTGTTCGTTTCTGAGTTATGCTGTTCTCAGACACACACACACACACACATGTTTCCAAAAATGCTTTGTTTGGATTCAGGGGGCCTCAAAACATATATTTCCGGTGAAATCTTGGTATCGAATTTTTGGGTGAAATACAATACTTCCCATAGTTATTATATGTAGTAGAGAAAGTAAAAAATTGCCGTCAATTGGATAATGTCAAACAGGAACAACTTCGGAATTAGCATTCAATACAAAATTGGTTAAATACGTTTATACATAAAAAACTACTAAAAGAAAATAATTCAGTGAACAAGCTGTCGTCTTTGCAGTAATGTTTAATATATATATATACTATGTATAACAAATAGAGGAAGTATTGCATGCCACTTAAACATTTGATACCGAGTTTCACCGGAAATACATGTTTTTAGGTGTCCCGAATTCAAATAAGGCATTTTTGGAAACATGTCCGTATCTCTGTCTATGAACAGCATAACTCAAAAACGAAAAGTCGGATAAATACTAAAGAAAATCAAGAAAATCCCCTCACCCAGACTACACCATACATGGAACATTCTTCGAAAATGTTTAATTTCTGAAAAATATCCCTAACGGTTTTTATTAAAACTTCATGTGAGTAAGATATTTCTATGGCAAATTTATCTCTATCTTGAATTGTCTGGAAAATTTTCCATTCATTCTAAATGACCTTGTATAACTGGTAAACCGTAAGAGGTGGACAAACTTTTACTACACAAAAAAGAATGTAGATCTCATTAAAACACACATTTTATGCCAGATATTTTTGTCCAGTGAACCATTTCCGAGGTACTCCTTGTTATCTGTTTGAATTTTTATGTTCTGGACATGCAAAGAGAATGGAATGTTCCACATAGCAACCAGCTCTCAAAATATTTGACTATCGCTTATAACCTAACATATTCCCCTTATACTTACAAGAAAATTAGCAATAAGATATCGATTAAGCGTTTGTATAAATAGTTTGTATAAGAGTAGGGAAAGTCATGTGAGTGCAACAAACATATTTTTCTCTATCTACTACATTTAATCAAAACAAAACCTTTGCAAATATATTTGCTGGACTTACGGAGTTTTAGCATTGTTGCTGAGAAGAAAAAGTTCATATCTGTTTTGTCTTTATATTAATGAGATTTGCCATATAAGGCAGTATAGAACACAAAGATGATATAGCAAAATTATTTCATGTAGTGGCTTGCATATGTAAAATGTAGCTTATATTACGTTGTGTTGCTATGGAACGTTAGTTGGCAAAGAGCTTTCTTTGAGATCTGGTTGACAAGCTGCGGTTTTAATAACAACATGATTGGGAAACCAGAACCTTGCTGGCCATTGATCACGCATAGTGAATTACGGCAAACGTCAATACATTTCGCGGAAGTAATATCTCGACAGTTGGAAAAGCTATGTTTATTAATGAACTCCCTAGACACATCAACAAAGCAGAAAACAAGATGATTTTATTGTTTGTGTGTGCAACACCACACGCTAACACCATCAACACAATCAGTATTGTAATTAAAATGTTTAATATTAAAGCTTCTATGACTATATTCAACCATAGAAAACCTTATAAATAATATCCATACTGTATTGCGAGCTCAAATATGTCGTGATAGTTTGTAAACCTGTTTGAGTCCAGATGCATAAATCAGGGCTATAGCAACTACGTTATTAGACAATGAAACTCCAGTTCACCTAAACGCTATGCAGGTTTAGCTAACATATCTGATAAACACTGGAAAATAAAGAAATGTTATGCATTGCTGTTTCCATGCAATCGAAAAAACAACTGAAAATCAATGGGACTTTAAAAGGTTGACAACTGTTGAACAATCTAATCTTTAATAACGAAATATCTCAGAAACTGTTTGTGCCTAAAACATTTATTCTAAGTAATTTGTGTTTTAAAAGAACCTATGTTTTTTATGGTACGTCTTCATCTATCGCTTAAAATTTACAAGTTATACAAAATTCCTTCGGAATGAACAGCACTTCCAAGGCTTATTCCTAGGCAGACATATACACATGTACCTTTTCTAAAAATGCTATTTTTGGTTTATGGGGGCCTCAAAGTATGTGAAATGTGAAATACAATACTTTCCAATTTATATACGTAATAGGGGAAAGTAAAATTGCTGCCAATTGCAGAATGTCAAACGGAACAATTCCGAAATTTATATACAATACAACATTTCTTATATGCGTTTTTACACAGAAAATAATAAGGTGAAAAAGCTACCGCCTCCACAGTTCTTTATAAAGTGAGTATCGAGTATCGATGCTAAAAATCAATATCGGTATCGAATATCGAAAATACGATATCGTCCCATCATTAGTTGCATTTACATAAATTTGTCTCCTCACTCTTCTTTAAACTGTTCTTACAGAAGCTTATTATTCTATCTACTTCTCGTTTATCCAGATAAACTTAGTTAATTTCCTTAAGGGCGTGGCAATATGTGATTGTTGAGAAATCCTTCATTGATCACCAGGGAAAACGAATAACGACCTTCCATTTGAGTAAATCATTTGAAAAATCAAACCAATAACATAGAATGCATTGGAAATATCTAACTACGCAAATTATGTATTTGAAATGAATTAATGGTTTCACTACACTACAGTTGTGTGGCAATTTTGTCTCTCTTACGGTTTACCAGTTACGCAAAAGATATTCGGGATGAAGAGAACTACCCAGACTATCCACACAAAATTTAAAATATATGTTTTAATTTTCATGTAAATATCTTAAACATATGGTATTTTAACTAATATTGCTTTAAGTAATTTTTGAGAAAATCATAAATAATGACATTTTTACTTTCTCTACTAGGTATAGTAAGTAGGGGAAGTATTGTATTCCACCCAAAAATTCGATACTAAGATTTCACTGGAAAATATACGTTTTGAGGCCCCGTGAATCCATAAAAGCATTTTTGGAAACATGTCCGTGTGTGGGTCTGTGAACAGCATAACTCAGAAACGAACAGTTGGATAAACACCAAACTTGGTATTTAGGTTCGGCATCTTCCAGAGATGCGACACGAAGGTTTTCAAGAATATCTCCCCAACACCAGATTAGCCTTTACATGGAACATTTTACGAAAATTTTAATTTTTTCAAAACTGGCTCTAACGATTTTGATTAAAATATCATATGTTTAAGATATTTTCATGAAAATAAAATATATATCTTGAATTTTCTAGGAGTGTATCCAAAAGTATTTTTCATTGTTAACGACTTTTGTATAACTGGTAAACCATAAGAGATAGACAAAAATTTTACTACACAAAAATGTATATCGCATTAAAATACACAATTTATATCCTATACATTTTTTTGTTGAGTGAACCATTTTCGAGATGTTGCTTGTTATTCCCTTAAATTTTCCAATACTTATACGTTGTCTAAAATTGGAATTCGTTATTCAGTTTTTTATGTCCTGGACATACAAAGAGAATGGAATGCGCCACATAGCATCCAGCTCTTAAAATATTTTACTATCGCTTAAAGGCTACCATATTCCCCTTGTACTTACAAGAAAATTAGCAATAAGATTAACATCTCGATTAACATGAAGCATATGGAGAATAAGCGTTTGTAAAAATATTTTGTACAAGAGTAGAGAAAGTCATGTGAGTGTAACAGATCAAATTTTTAATATAAGGGAAGTATGTATGAATACCTCCTGTATCTGGGGTGGTGGAAGTTTGTTAGAACTTTCGTGTCACACAAGATGCTTAACTTAAATACCAAGTTTGGTATTTGTCGCACTTTTTGTTTTTGAGTTTATTACACACAAGGACGGTTTTTTGAGTTAGTGTGCCTCAAAATATGACTTTTCAGTGAAATCTCACCTCGAATAGAATACCTCTACTTGCTGTAAGAACATAGTGGAAAAGGTAATAAATAAAATTCCTTCACTTTCCAGAAAGAAGAATACGAAAGGTGTAGGATAGGAAAGCGTGCATGCCTGTTTGTTTGGAGGAATGGAATCTGGTTATGTAATAAACTCATTTCCTTATAACCCAGAAACCAGAGCTTAGTGGATATAACACTCCCTCTATGGATCACCGAGTTCTTTGTGAAAATGTCGGGGTTATTTTGACCCTGCTGAACGTGTGCTAATGCGTGTCATATAGCAGCAATTGCTTGGTAAAATTATGTTCGTCATGTACTTCGTTAGTTAATTTGCGCCTTTGAATGAAATTTAGGCCACAGTGCCGTTGGCGCTCCATTTAGTTGTCCCTTATTACACCCTCTACATCTCGCATTCAGCTGTTGGCACGCCTGCTCTCCAGGCCAGTTCTTTGTTCCGGTTAGCACCCTCTGGATACTCTTAACGGATCTGACACTGACATGCAAAATGGTGGCCGTATCTGGTAGGAAGTACGTAATAGCATTTGTCTAGAAGTTACGACTTCTCCACAGTAAAATACAAATGTGTGAATATGTTTTTTTTGTAGATATATGCTCTGTTATACATAAAAATCCTCTGTTCAAAAATCCGATGTGTTACATACACATGTCCTTCTATATCCTCTAGCGCTATTGTTGAGTATATAACCTATTCCTACTAAAGCTTATTTTTCTATCTACTTTATTTTAATCCAAATAAACTTTTGCAGAAATAGCTATGTTACACAAGTCGTTATAGATACAAAGGGAACAAAGATAGTGAAATGTTTAAGAACTGGACGTCTTACGCTGCCATGCAATCGCGAGAAACAACTGAATGTATAAAGGACCAAGCAATGAACAATTCGAACCGATATCTCGAAAAGGCTGATGCCACAAAAAAGTTATTTGAATTAAATTGTGTGTTTTAAAGAGATCTACATTTCTTGTGTAATGCCTTTTGCTCTATTGCTTAACGTCTACTAGTTATACAAGTTTACACAAAACTCCTTCCGAATGAAGAGGGCTTCACAGGCTATTCCAAGAAAATTCAATATATACTTTTTATTTGCCACGTAAATATCATTAATATATGGTATTTTAATCAAAATTGATAGAGCCATATTTTAGAAAATGAAAATGTTCGAAACATTTTCTATATAATGGGTAGATTAAGAAGAGGGGATTGTGTTGAGTATCTGCGTGTCGTATCCTCAGAAGGCACTGAACCCAAATAGCAACTTTGGTATTTATTTGAGTTTTCTTTTTTGAGTTATGCTATCCACAGTCACACACAGGGACCTTTTTCTTAAAATGTTTGTTTTTTTATTCAGGGGGCCTCAATACATGTATTTCCGGTGAAATTTCGGTATTGAATCTTTGATTGGATTGCAATACCTTCTCTACCTACTATGTACGTGGTAGAGAATGTAAAAAGTAGCATATATGCAATTTAAATTGAATGGTGAGGAATGTAATACACCAGGTGTTAAAAAAATCTCATGTGCTACTACACTCACATGACTTTCTCTACTCTTGTACAAACTATTTTTACAAACTTTTATTCTCCAAATGCTTCATGTTAATCGAGATATGGAGATGTCAATCTTATTGCTAATTTTCTTGTAGATGCAAGGGGAATATGGTAGATTTTAAGCGACAGTCAAATATTTTAAGCGTTGGTTGTTATGTGGCGCATTCCATTCTCTTTGCATGTCCAGGACACAAAAAAAATGAATAACGAATTTGAGAAACAGTAAAAGTATGTGAAAATTTAAAGAAATAACAAGCAATATCTCGAAAATGGTTCACGCAACAAAAAAAGGTGTATTTCGACATAAATTGTGTATTTTAACGCGATCTACATTTTTGTGCAGCAAAACTTTGTCTATCTCTTATGGTTTACCAGTTATGCAAAAGTCGTTCACAATGAAGAATACTTTTGGAGACATTCCCAGAAAATTCGAGATATACATTTCGTTTGTCATGAAAATATCTTAAACATATGATATTTTAATCAAAATCGTTAGAGCCATTTTTGAGAAAATTAAAATTTTCGTAAAATGTTCCATGTTAAGGGTAGTCTGGGGTGGGGGAATTTTCTTAAAAACCTTTGTGTTGCATCCATGGAAGATACTGAACCGAAATACCAGGTTTGGTGTTTATCCGACTGTGCGTTTCTGAGTTATGCTGTTTACAGACAGACACACAGAAAAACAGAGACACACACACGGACATGTATCCAAATTTCTTTTTGGATTCAGGGCTCTCAAAACATGTATTTCCAGTGAAATCTCGGTATCGAATTTTTGCGTGGAATACAATACTTTCCCTACTTACTATACGTAGTAGAGAAAGTAAAAAGGATGGTAGTGTGGACCAAAACAAGAAAACAAATGTCCACTAAACCTTTACGGCCCAGTAAAATGCATACCTTAATAACTATGAGTAGTTGTTCAACTTCGCTACTGTGAACATTTCTTCTACTGCAAGCTCTTTGTAATTACCTACGTACGACCTACAGCAGGCAGTAAACAAATGAGGACACATTACCATATTACTGTTTATGAATACAGCTGCAGGAAACATCTGTTATGTTGTTACTGTAAACGGTATTCACAATTCTGGGCAAGTGCAACGTATATTCTTGATTTCTAATGGAATCAGTTTGTGGTTTGTTAAGTTTGTGAAATGCTTTTACATTGTAGTTTTATCTTTAAATCTCTGTTGTATGCAACCCACATTAACGATGTGCAAACACTACAGGAAGGCGTCATTAATGTCTGCCAGAACATCCGTGACTAACCTGGAGTGGTGAGAGTGTGTGATTCAATAAGACGTCGGACAGAAGCATGCCTTACTATAAATTGGCACCATATTGAGCACCTCCTTTAGCGACGGTTCACAAGTGCAGGTTGTATGTGATTAATTGCAAGCAGATTGCATTAAAATCTATATTGTTTCACACTAACGGAGTAACGTGTTTGCTTAATTGTTTACTGTATTCTGTATGTCGTACGTAATAATACAGAGCTTGCAGTAGAAGAGATATTTCAGTGGCGAAAATGAAGAAGTGCTCATAGCTCATAAGGTACGTGTTTTAGAGCCCGTGTTTACTGGACTTTCTAATCTTGTTTTGGTCCATACTACCACCTCTAAAAATATAGAATACTCATTGTTTAACATTCTGTATAAACTTAAACAGCATTCATGCAGGCTGCAGTTTTGCATGTCATAACATCATTTCTAAACTACAGCTGCATATTTAAATTACAAAGAACATAGACAGTTTTATTAACTGCAAGCATCAAACTACTTGTAGATAAAACAGAACTTTTGATGTAACAGATGATAATGATTGTGTTCACTCACTTATCTGATCTTTAAGATGCTAAACGTAGCCCAACTTCTTCGCTGCACTCAACTGTCGACTACACTCGACTGTCTTTCTGGCTGAACTCAACAACTCTGACTCCAACGTGCTCCTGGTAGGCTTAGGTTCGGCTGCAGTAATTTTGCTGCTTGTCACCCTGAAAGGGGCTTGTATTTCAGAGTGGGTATTTAAGGAAATACTTTTTTCAGTTTTAGCATGGATTGAATGCTAATGGAGGGAATGTGTTGCTTCTTGGCGGCTGTCTGTTAGTATGCAGTGGCCTTCTGCCCTCTGGCAGGAGTGATTATGTAATCTGCAATTTTTATTGGTTGTAGGGTTAAATTTTGAAGTCAATCAACTCTTGGCTGAATTAAAACAGAGCTCAGCTTCGCCTGTTGATGAAAATTCCCAGTGTTACATGGCATATCCGACGTCGTCTGAAACGACGAACTCGGGGATTATAATTTCCAAGAGTGACCACGGCATTCTGTTGTTGAGGCAAACTCACGTAAAATTTAGCTGCCCGTCTACTAATTTCATCTTCCACGTATGGAAGGGATGAGATTTTATGAAAAGGTTTCACAGGGAAAGAGCAGCTGACAGAATAGATGGACGAAGTCCCATATTCTGTGTGCAGTATAGCTATAACAGTCAGCTGTCTGCTGCCATGCCCAGATCTCTCAGGCGTAAAACATAAGAAGGGGTTATTAGGATCTGAAAAAGTGTTAATTTATACTAACAATCATCCCGGAACTTAGCATGGGCTGGAGAGGGGCAATAGCCCCCTGTGCTCGTGCGGATAGGTCTCGGATGTGCTCGCGAAAGGTTATAACTTTATCTAGCTTCACTCCCAGCTAGGTGATCTAATTCCTCCATTCGATCCTTTGGTATCTGTACCTAAACAGTGGGGCAGTCTACAGGGATGTGACGTTTAGTAGAAAGGCGTGGTTCGTGGCTCTTTTCCGCATTAACGGACATGCGCCAAAGGCATCACCACCCTTGGTCGAGAAAGGCGTGTCTGTGTACGGGGTTGAAGGCTCTGAGAAACTGTTTGTTGTTGCACCAGCACGTTGTCAGCATACTGAGCTATACTGATGTGCGGCTGGGTTGAAAAATCTATCATAAAGACGATGAATGGCGTCGGGGAAGAGACAAAGCTTTCGGGGACTCTGCCTCTGACTGGTCTAAGTGTAGTTATTCTACCCGCCACTGTTCTTTGAAGGAGCGGTGTCTAAGAAATCCCAGCTGGATGAGTTTGTGTAGGATCCCACATGCCGGGTCGTTGAAAAGGCCTTCTTAACATCCAGGGTTATCCCGGCTGTAAAGAAACCTTCCTGGAAATCCAAGGCGGCCTACCTCTAACACGCCAGCAGCTGTTGAGTTGTTGAGTGCCCAGAACGAAATCCAAATAGGTGGTCGGGGTTAGCTGGAATGTATCCCAGAAGTGGGAACTAGCGGTTGAGAACCATCTTCTCGAAAGCTTTCAATAGGGTTGAAAGAGGCTGATGGACTGGTAGTTGGAAAGTCCTCTCCCTGGCTTCAATATGCACATCACCCGAACCTCTTTCCACTCTCGTAGAAAGTGACACAGATTAAGACATGTGTTAAACATCCTTGTGAGAAATAAAACATTGCGTTAAGGGGAATGCGGCGAAACATGAGAGGACTTAGCCCGTCCCACGCCACAGTCCCCTAATATACCCCCTCCAATAAAGCAGTACGTTCTCTATGGGGCAGCTTCTTATGGGCCAGATGTCCAAGCCTGCCGCCAAGGAAATTTCCACAACGGCGGGAAGCGCACACAAAGGTATTGTTGCTTGGGTCATTATTGTGATGGCAATTTGTTCTAAAGGCCATTATTGCGCCGACCATTTCTCGTGAAGAGGCTGGTGGAAGGCGTTAGTAATCCGAAAGGAGCCGGCATTCTTTCACACTGGTGCATCTCGTCGGTAACTTCGCGCACGTGGTGACAGTATACACTGGATGACTGACATACGAAATGCTAGTAATTAGCTACGGAATTTAGAAGGCGGCTATTATACTTCTGTGTATAATACTTCTATGAAGCATTACCGCGCTGTCGTTTCCAAGCTCCTCATATGGCCTATGACCTTCGGGGGATACTTCATTCTACCAAGCGATGACTGGACCCACTTCTGAGACGGAGGCACTCAGCGGGTGGAATCCGTTGTGTAGGATAGGAACGTCAAAGACATAAGTTGGCACGTGCGCAGTTTGATGCCCCCTGTTCTCCCTCCATTGTAATACCTGCCCCGAGTGCAGAAGGCCTTATGAGGAGGAAGAGGGGATTTAGTAAGTAAACAGAGCAATCCTTTTACAGCAGGGAGTATAGGTAACCTCAGGTACTGTGACGGACACACCCCTCTACTCCCAAGCAGCCGATTTCTCTGCAAATGTTCCATGTATTCGCTACATAATATACACCAGTGCAGAACTCTGGCAATACACCTAAAGCAAGGAAGAGCTTATACATCCGAATTAGCACAATTTGTGGCGTAATGTAGTAGGGAACACTTCAGTACTAATGTCGAAACCATCAGATGTAACATATACGTTTATACATCATGTTAAACAACATTGTAATTCAATGAAACATAAGGAACATGTGACATTATTAGAATGGAACACTGAGGGAAGTGGGTCTTTAACCTCCGCGCCCCAAACTAATGATCAGAATTTTTCGAGGAGCTGTGCCATATACCAATAAGAGTGTACATATGCTCTAAAAGGTTTAAAACTTTTGAAATGCTTGTTTCGTAGCTTTCATAAACTAATTGCATATTATCAATAGCTAAGCATATATTGCTTTCTTTTTCCTATAGTACTTCTTAATCCTGATTTACCTCCTTACAAAGCAGGGTGTAGTGCCTTCAATTGTTTATCATATTTGTTTACAGGAAACACTGCAAGGTCGTAGTTGCTCCCACCTTACCTAGCCACCAGTCCTTGATGCGTTCATAACTTGAGGCCTACTTACTATAACCCTCCCACTGCTTATGAGCAAGGTTGGTCTAGTACTACGACGAGGGAGACGTTGAATAAAGTACAGTCGAGTGCAAACAAAATGTGCCGGAGTTTTCTGGTTGCTTTTAGTGTTTTCCATTCTTGCATGTTGGCAGCATCTCCAACATTTGTGCTCCGAGCCCGTCTTACGTAAGCCATCCTCTAATTGGTGTTAGCTGAAGTCTGATACGCTAGCAATATCCTATAAAGAAAGGACAGGCCTATCTTGGCCATAAATTGGGTACACAATGGTGTCACCTGAATGGTTGAAACAATATGCTTCCCAAAGAGTGTCCATACTAGCTCCTGAGTGAGTCCGGTTCTTATTGGTTCGGCATTGAAGCATTAACCTCTGTATCCGAATGAGGGATAGAAGGTGCGGCAGGGGCGTGTTAATTATTGATTGCCAACTTAAACCGTGGATCCTTATAACGGCACTTTTTACTTTCCCTACTAAGTATAGTAAGTAGGGGAAGTATGGCATTCCACTCAAAATTTGATATCGAGTTTTCACCGAAAATACATGCTTGGAGGTGACCTGAATCCAAAAAAAGAATTTCCAAAACAGCACCGAGTGTGTGTCTGTGTGCCTCTGAACAGCATAATTCAGGAACGAAAAGTCGAATAAACACCAAACGTTGTATTTAGGTTCAGCATATGTATGTGATGAATTTTTGGGAATGTCGCCAAACGTCCTCTTCATTCTTAATGACTTTTACATAACTGGTAAACCGTAAGGGATAGACAAAATGTTACTGCACAGAAAATGTAGATATCGTTAAAATACACAATTTATGTCATAGATTTTTTTCTTTTTTTTTTCTTCGAGTGAACCATTTCGAGATATTCCTTGTTAGTTTTTTAAATTTTCCAACGTTTATGCTTTTTCTCAAATGGTAATTCGTTATACGTTTTTTTACTTTCTCTAATACGTATAGTAAGTAGGGGAAGTATCATAATCCGCCCAAAAATTCGATACCGAGATTTCACCGAAAGTGTTTTGAGATCCCCTGAATCCAAAAAAAGCATTTTTGGAAACATGTCCGTGTGTGTGTGTGTCTGTGAACAGCATAACTCAGAAACGAACAGTCGGATAAACACCAAACTTGGTATTTAGGTTCAGTATTTTCCAGGGATGCGACACGAAGGTTTTCAAGAAAATCTCCCCACCCCAGATTACCCTTTATATGGAACATTTTTTAAAATTTTAATTTACTCAAAAATGGCTTTGACGATTTTGATTAAAGTATCATGTGTTTAAGATATTTTCATGACAAATAAAATGTATATCCTGAATTTCCTGATGTCTCCAAAATTATTCTGCATTGTGAATTACCTTTGTATAATTCGTAAACTATAAGAGATAGACAAAATTTTATACACAAAAAATGTATATCGCGTTAAAATACACAATTTATGTCATATACATTTTTTTGGCTGAATGACCATTACCGAGATAATGTTTGTTATTTCCCGAAATTTTCTAATACTTATACCTTTTCTCAAATGGGAATTGGTTATTCATTTTCTTTTTGTCATGGTAATGCAAAGAGAACCACATAGCAACCAGCTCTTAAAAGATTTGACTACAGCTTAAAGACTACCAATTTCCCTTACATCTACAAGAAAATTAGCAATAAGATTAACTTCTCGATATCTCGATTAACATGAAGTAGATGGAGAATAGCGTTTGCAAAAATAGCTTGTACAAGAGTAGAGAAAGTCATGTGAGTGTAACACATCAGACTTTTTTATGTCCTGCTAATACAAAGAGAATAGAATGCTCCAATGGCAACCAGATTTTAAAATATTTGACTATCACTTAAAGCCTACCATATTCCCCTTGCACCTACAAGAAAATTAGCAATAAGATTAACATCGCGATTAACATGAAGTAGATGGGTAATAAGCACTTGTAAAAATAGCTTACACAAGAGGGCAAAGTAGAGAGTAGAGAAGGTCATGTGAGTGTAAAACATCGGATTTTTTTTGGTCACCCTGCTGCACTCGTTAACTTACTTCTTGGCATAATTGTCTGACAACATATCATCATGATAATTACTAAATCATGTTTTATGCCTACTGCATACTCCATTAGGATCTGGTTTTAGAAAACGTCATTTTGTATCCACTCTGCATAATAATGATAATGCCAGTAGTGCTGCATAAAAAAGACATATCCTCTGGCCACGTCATATAAGCGTATATGATCAACATAGGCGCCGAAACCTAGGGGCATTATCCTTTGTGTTTCCCCCCCCCCAAAAAAAACGTTGTTTTGCAATTTTGTTTCAAAGCGAACATGACTGTTCAGGCAAAAATAGCATTACCGTTATTTTACCTAATCACTGAAATTATAATGCAAACATAAAGAGCATTAATGTAGCATTACGTAAAAAAACGTAACCTTCTCTACTACGTAGAGTAAGTACCGGGAGTACTGTAATCCACCCAAAAATTCGATGTCGAGAATTTACCGGAAGTACATGTTTTAACATCCTAAATTCCGAAAAGTCATTGCTACAAAAAGGTCTGTCTGTGAACAGCATAACTCAAATACCAAACTTGGTATTTAAGTCCATTATCTCCTAAAGATGCAATACGAAGGTTTTAAGAAGTTCTTCCATCGCCATTTATCACTTACATGGAACGTTTTTTTTTTATATTTCTTATTTTCTAAATATGACATGAATTTGATTAAAATACCAAGATATTTACAAAACAAATAAAATGTATATCTTGTATTTACTGGGAACTGTGAATCTCACTTCATTCTTAAGGAATTTTGTATAACCTTGCATTACTGGTAAGCTTTAAGCGATAGACCAAAACGTACTATACAAAAATGTAGATCTCTTTAAAATACACAAGTTTTTGAACCATCAGGCATTACCGAGAAATCCCCTATTCATTTTCAAAATTGTTCAATACTTGGCCAAGTCCTGTGGATTATCAGTTGTTCCTCGCGATGAGGTCAAGCTATAATGTTCAATTCTAAAACATCTAACTGTCGCAATTCCCTTTACATCTATGACGAAATGTCTAATGCAGGTATTTCCGAAAAGGTTTCTCTCGGGTAAAATGAAGTAGAAAGGAAAATAAACATCGGTAAGAATAACTTGTATACCGAATAATAATCGATAGAGGTTAGAGAACGTCATGTGATTGTAACATATCAGAGTTTTTTCATTCCTCATGTATCTGTTACATTCCTCTTGTATTTCAAACGTTTGTAAAAAATAAAAATAATTACACTAGTCTGCATGATATGGGATGACTGAAAACTAATAGATGATTCTGACTCACTTTTTATGCTGATTTCATAACTGCTTTTAGTTTTTTTCTATCACGTACAGCTTTTTCACAATTTCACTTAAAATATACAGATATAGAGATATAAATATATTGCTTCCGCCACTACACATAAAATTGGGCTTGATAACGCAATTTGTAAGGGCTCTACCACAGGATGGACTTTACTTCAAGTACCTTTCCAAGAAATTTCCCTTCATTACACAAGACAAATTAAAGGCTGGAATTTTTGATGGTCCTCAAATAAGAAATTGATGAAGGATGAAGAATTTGAGAAGACAATGAATGAAAGATAAATAGAAGCATGGACCGCCTTCCAATCAGTTACTGAAAACTTCTTAGGCAATAACAAAGATCTTAATTACAAGGCCATTGTTGAAACAATGTTGGAAAAGTTCAAGAAAATGGGTTGTAACACGAGTGTAAAGGTGCATCTTCTACATTCACATATCAGCTACCTTCCAGAAAATCTGGGGCATTATACTGAAGACAGGGTGAACGTTTTCACCAAGATATTAAGGAAATGGTGAGGAGGCACCAGGGGAGATGGAATGAAACTATGATGGCCGACTACTGTTGGATGTTGTGGAAGGACAGTCATCTTCAAGGATCTGCAAGGAATTCAAAGAAGAGAAAGTTTGAAAAATAATAAGTGAAACACTGTGTCTTCTTATTTTGTTAATATGTAGTCACGAAATAATTTAGGCGAGTTCTTGAGAGTATTCTTAAAATTTTTCTTGAATAAAAAACTTACCTTGTGTGAAATGGTATTTGAATACTATTCTAAGCTCATTAGTAAAATTGTCAAATCATTGTTGTATCATGTTGTATAAAAACCTGACTTGTTAGAAAAAAATCGAAGTTAATGGTGGAATCAGCAAAAAACTTGATTCAAGAACACCTACTTTTAAGAAATCATTTGAAAAACAGTTCGAAAATGCAGACTAGTGTTATTAAATGCGGTGCCGGACAGTTGGCTCCCGCGTTCAAGCCCTCAACCCACTTTTTTCCCCGATCATATGAGGCCGTACCCAGTTGGCTCCCGTGTGAAATTTTAGTATTGATCAAAATCTAAAGGTGAACAAAATAGTATAACAACATAATACAGTAAAATACTATAAATTACATTAATACACATCTAGTCGAAGACGAGCTTGAGGCAGTCACCTCCTGTCCGAAGTCGTGGTTCTTGTTGATGCCCGTTGCTCACGGCTTACCTTGCTGCATCCTCCATGTTGGCTCCAGATTTTCGCATGGTGCTGGTTCTCTGCATTTTTATCCTCGGCTAGCTGCAGTAATTTTCTTTATAACTAGGTGGGAGCATGGACTTATCCTTGGTAAAGGAAGCGTAGATCTCGGGTCGTGGTAAAAAGGAGAAATAGACGTGCTTTGGTTACGAAAAGACGACACTGCAATTTCTTTTATTTAACTACTCCACGTAGTACACAACACTGTATTACCGCCGTTAAAATACTGTCCGCCGCTGTTAAAACGCGGCGCGGATATGACACGAAGTTTAAATATGCTTATTATCTCTTTACGAGTAGCAGCTCTTAGGTGTGTTTCGAAAACTGTCTTCATTCACTTTTGGCGCGATAAATCTAAAACATCCTGCAGCATCTCTCCCTGCCTGTAGTTTTGCAAAATGTTCCCTGGCTACATGACAAATGACCCACACATGACAAAATGCCAAAATGAAATGCCTCGAATTTGCTCCTAACAGTTACATTTATAGTCGCAGGCTTCTGGGGCTGCTTCCTTTCCTATTGGTCCAT
The DNA here is from genome assembly GCA_030765065.1 of Deroplatys truncata. Taxonomy (NCBI): domain Eukaryota; kingdom Metazoa; phylum Arthropoda; class Insecta; order Mantodea; family Mantidae; genus Deroplatys; species Deroplatys truncata. Next base: position 152,173,117 of record CM060985.1, on the reverse strand, counting down.
TTTTAGCGCCACTCAACGCGTCTCACTATTTCGTATAAACTTACAGGGATCTCATTGGTCCAAGTTTAACATAAATCGCGGCTTTTCCTAAATTTACCGTTAAGCTAGCTAGCTGTCTCTCTCACTTGGTCACGGCGAATTATCGAATAAAAGAACAAAGACTTTACACCATCGCTGTATGAACAATGCCCCTGCGACCAGAGAGACATCGTAAAACTAGATTTTCTGCCTTCGAAGACACTGTTCCTGTAGCTAAAACATTTCGTCCTGGACAGTATTTTAACATTACGATTAAATTATTTACATTAAACCATTTATAACTCTTCTAATATTAGTAACCTAGATACATACATAACGTTAAATCACCCTTCTTAAACTATACAAGCAGTATAAGAAAAAGATATGTACATAGTATGACTTAACATCAATAAAAATTAATTAATAAGTTATCTATAATTACAGTTCTGGGCTCGGCCTAGAGTTGCCGTTTCACTATGACACATCATAACCATAACTAGAGTAAACGGGTATAAATAACATTAAAATAATTGCGTTCCAATCTTCAGAGAAAGCCTTGCTCTTTGAATACTTTTTGTAATTAATGTAACATAATTACTTTTTGTTAGAGTCCCTGCATTATGCTGTTCTAGTTCCTTGAGCAATAATTTTGAAGGTCGTTCATAAAGGTCTTCGACTGCCTTCTGTTTACCTTCTCCGATACCTGTAATAGGTAGAGGAAGTATTGCATTCCACCCAAAAATTCGATACCGAGATTTCACCGAAAATACATGTTTTGAGGCCCCCTGAATGATAAAAACACTTTTAGCAAAAGGTCCGTATGTGTGTCTGTTTGTGAACAGCATAACTGAAAAACGAAAAGTCGGATAAATATCAAGCTTGATATTTAGATTCAGTATCTTTCAAAGATGCGACACGCATAGTTTTAAAAAATCCCCTACACCAGATTAGCCTTCGCATGGAACATTTTTCGAAATTTTTAATTTTTTCAAAAATGCCTCTAACGATTTTGATTAAAATATCATATGTTTAACATATGTTTATGACAAACGAAATGTATATGTCGAATTTTCTGGGAATGTCTCCAAAAGTATCTTCATTTTAAACGACTTTTGCATAACTGGGAAACCATAAGAGATAGACAAAATTTTACTACACAGAATATGTAGATCGTGTTAAAATACACAATTTATATCATGTAATTTTTTTGTTGAGTTAACCATTTTCGATTTTTTGCTTGTTATTCCCTTAAACTTTCCAATACTTTTTCTCAAATGGGAATTTGTTATTCACCTTTTTATGTACTGGACATGCAAAGAGAATGGAATGTGCCACCTAATAACCAGCTCTTAAAAGATTTGACTATCCCTTTAAACCTACCATATTCCCCTCGCACCTACAAGAAAATTGGCAATAAGATTAACATCTCGATTAACATGAAGCATATGGAGAATAAGCGTTTGTAAAAATAGTTTGTACAAGAGTGAGTGTAACACATCAGATTTTTTTTTAATATCTTGGACATTTAAAGAGAATAGAATGCTCCACATAGCAACTAGCTCCTAAAGTATTTGACTATCGCTTAAAGCCTACCATAATTAAATTGCCTTTCACCTAATAGAAAATCAACAATAAGTTAGTTTCTAGAAAAGTTTATCTCAATTAACTTGAAGTAGATGGAGAATAAAGGTGTGTAAAGATGGTTTGTATAACTGTTGAGAAAGTCAAGTGAATGTAACACATCAGAATTGTAACTGAATATGTCGGTTAAGTGAAGTTAACGATTCCTTTTATAGGTTATGATGTAATTCACTAAAGCTTATTTCATTTTCAGAATTACATATTAAATATTCTCTATAAGATATTTGTACATTTCCATCGTTTTCTACCATGGCTTTAATCGTTTGAAAACTATATTTAAAACCGTGCATTACTATAACCACTTTCCTCTTCTTACTAAAAGCAACTTCGAACTTCAGTTCATAACTAACAGCACTGACCAGTCGAGCACCAGGTAAACAAAGAATAATCACGTTGCCAAGTGTATTGACAACTCATAGCCTACCAGCAAAACAACGAAAATCGTTACCGACAGTGCCACCCATAACAATAATTAAATTATGCAAGGACAACCCTTAGAGTTTTCTTGGGAACCAACTGGGTTACATTTTTACGTGACCTAGGAGCCAAATGGTGTGTTTACGTCAATAAAAGTGTCAACCGGGAGCCATTTGCGGAGCATCCTAAGTTAACTTCTCTTATATCAATGTATTAGAATTTTTTACACTATTTAATGGATGATAGTGCCGTAATACTACATAGGTACTAAATTCGTCTACAATTCGTATCTATGCCTCAGTTTCGTAGTCATAAAAGCGGAAATAGCTGAGAACGTCTTCAGCGTATATGGATGGAAGGGTTATTTCCCAATGAATGTGAGGGGGTGATGTAGGTGGTAGAAAGGGTTGGGTTAACAGCAGAACAATGAAGTCAACGAGGAGATAGCTGTATGTAATTTGCTACTGTATTATATCAAGTCATGAGCTTACAGCATATAAAGACAAGTTTACATGACGACAGTAGGATTCGCAACTAGATTCGCGAAATAATTTTTGGGAAACTAATTGCACAAGAAGTTGTTTACATGGTGGCATTGTGTATACTGTATTTTTATAAACGTTTAATATCTTTCTGCGGAGTTAGTTTGTAAAAATCTGAAGTGTCACACTCACATGGCGTTCTCTACTCTTGTACAGACTATTTTTACAAACGCTTATTCTCCATATGCTTATGTTAATCGAGATGTTAATCTTATTGCTAATTTTCTTGTAGGCGCAAGGAGAATATGGTAGTAATTAAGAGACAGTCAAATGTTTTAAGAGCTGGTTGCTATGTGGCGCATTCCATTCTGTTTTTATGTCCAGGACATAAAAAATGAATAACGAATTCCCATTTGAGAAAAAGTATTGCAGAATATTTTATATTTCAAATATCATTAGAGTTGCACCTTTAAAAACTTCGATGATTTCGTATGAATGATGCTTATCTACAGAAGCCCAATTAGTAGCAGGCATATTCCCATTAAAGTTTAAAACAGTATTGTTTCTTTTGAATACTACTATCACCTTAAGTTACTTTTGATTTTATTGCGTATTGTTTATTTAGTTCTAGATTTACAGAAGTTCATTTTTCAGGTAGAGAACAAGCTACACGAGATGCGTATAAACGTCTCTGATTTAATTAAAACTTCTTCAAGTACTTTCCGTTTGGGGAATTTAAACCCCGCTCTGTTGTTTGCCCAGTTCCTACGGAAGATGAAAACAAACAGAATCTTTTTCATTTTGTACAGCAGGTATTATAATTGCTACCACAGAATATAGGAAAGTGTAAGCAAATATCGAAAAGGAAATAAACAAGCAAAGTTTTGTTTCACAAGGTATGTCAAACCAATTATTGGTTTCATTTCAGTGATCAAAAGCAAAAAGGAGTCTAAATATCATGAGTCTCTAATGTGAAATTTATCCAATTTGTGACCAATTTTCTAAACAAACTAGTTAAGGCAATGAGTTGACTTTTTAAAGGCATTTTCTACAACATTTTGTGTTGATTTATGATAAAGAATTATTTGTTTCCTAAAAGAAAAGCTATGATTTTTTTGATATAATACATTAAAATTTATTAAATAACAATGCGTTTTGAATTTTATAAGATAATAAAACATTATACATGATCTATTCCATTAAAATAACGTTTATTTGAAAATTACTGCAGTTTGCATTAATTAGTTTTTAAAATATTCGGGTACATGTATATAGAAAACTGTAATTCTTTACAAATCGTTGTAAAACGTAAAATTCAAGCAAAACTCAGTTATACTGTAGAGAATATATCATAATACTATTTTTGTGTATTATAAAGAGTATTACACGCATATACCATGTATTTTAAACAGTCTGCCAATATCTGCGGTAAAACGTCCCTATCAAAATAGACAATAAAGTTATTTCTGGCATTTATATTTACTAAGTTACTAATGTTTCAACATGAATGAGCCTGGAAATCCTAATAAAACCTCTGCTGCGATACATTCACATGACTTTCTCCACTCTCCATCTTTATTGGGGATATACAAACTGTTCTTGATGAAGCCTATTTTTCTATATACTAAATTTAATCTAAATAAACCTTTGCAAAATAGCTACATTACACATTTTAGCATAGATACAATGAGAATAGCGATAGAGAAACGTTTAAGAACTGGACGCAATATGCTGGCCTTAAATTCCATACTGTTTCCATGCAATCTGAGAAACAACTGAAAATCGATGGGACTAAAAAAGAAAGCAAGTATTGAACAGTTTGAGCATTTAATAACGGATATCTCGTAAACTATGTCACAAACAAAACAAAATAAATTTAGAGTAAGTTGAGTGCATGAAAGAGCTCTTCGTTATTTTTGTGATACATTTTCGTGTATCGTTTATCGTTTACAAGTTATACAAGATTGTACAAAATTCCTTCCGAATGAAGAGGACTTCACAGACTATCCCAGAAAATTCAATATATACATTCTATTTATCATGTAAATATCTTTAATGTATGGTGTTTTAATCAAAATCGTTAGCCATTTTTAGAACATCAGAATGTTCGAAAAATATTACATTTAAAGGGAGTTGGTGTAGGGGAGATTTTGAAAACCTTCGTGTCGCATCTTTGAAAGATACTGAACCTAAATACCAAGTTCTGCATTTATCCGAATTTTCATTTTTGAGTTATGCTGTTCACAGACACACACACGCACCTTTTTCTAAAAAATCTGATTTGTTACACTCACATGATTTTCTCTACTCTTGTACAAACTATTTTTACAAACGCCTATTCTCGATATGCTTCATGTTAATCGAGGTATCGAGATGTTAATGTAAATGCTAATTTTCTGTAGATGCAAGGGGAATTGCTAGGCTTTAAGCGATAGTCAAATATTTTAAGAGCTGGTTGCTATGTGGAGTATTCCATTCTTTTTGCATTACCAGCACGGAAAAAATGAATAACGAATTTGAGAAAAACTGAGTATTGTAAAATTTAAGGGAATAACAAGCAATATCTCGAAAATGGTTCACTCAACAACAAAAAATGTATATGACATAAATTGTGTATTTTAACGCGATCTACATTTTTTGTGTAGTAAAATTTTGTCTATCTTTTATGGTTTACCAGTTATGCAGAAGTCGTTCATAATGAAGAATACTTTTGGAGACATTCTCAGAAAATTCTAGATATAGATTTCATTTGTCATGAAAATATCTTAAACATATGATATTTTAATCAATATCGTTAGAGCCATTTTGGAGAAAATTAAAATTTTCGAAAATGTTCCATGTAAAGGGTAATCTGGGATGGGGGGATTTTCTTGAAAACCTTTGTGTCGCATCTCTGAAAGATACTGAACCTAAATACCAAGTTTGGTATTTATTCGACTGTTCGTTTCTGAGTTATGCTGTTCACAGGCACACTGACACACACGCGCGCGCGCGCGCAGACACATACACGGACATGTTTCCAAAAATGCTTTTTTTAAATTCAGGGGGTCTCAAAACATGTATTTCCAGTGAAATCTCGGTATCGAATTTTTGGGTGGAATACAATACTTCCCCTACTTACTATGCGTAGTAGAGAAAGTAAAAATGCTTCTTTGGACCTCAAAACAAGTATTTCCGGTGAAATCTGGATATCGAATTTTTGGGTGGAATGCAATACTTTCCCTACTTACTATATGTGGAGTGATAGTATTTTATACCAGCCAAAAATTAGTTATCCAGATTTCAACAAAAATACATGTTTTGAGGTCCAATGAATTAAAAAAACGCATTGTTGTAAAATGTCTCTTTGTGCGTCTGTGTGTGTGTGCGTGTTTGTGAAATAACTCAAAACCGAAAAGTTGGATAAATACCGAAGTTAGTATTTAGGAATAGTACGTTCGAAATATGCAACAAGAGGATTTTCAAGGAAATACCCCACAGCAAATAACCCTTTAAGTGGATCATTTTTCGAAAATTTTGATTTTCTAAAGGCTGCTCTGATTTTTTTTATTAAACTACCACGTAATAAAGAAATTTACATGCGAAATAGAATGTATATTTTGAATATTCTGGGAATAACCTATGAAGCGCACTTCATTTGGAAAGAGTTTGGTATAATCTTGGGTAACAGGTAAACTTTAAGAGATAGATGAAAACGTACTACACAAAAAATGTAGATGTCTTTAAAACACACAATTTATTTTATATAAGCTTGCTTTAGCATAAGGCATTTCTGAGACATCCGTTATTAAAGGTTCGAATTGTACAATACCTGTCCTTCTTTTCAAGTCTTATCGATTTTCTGTATTTTACCAAGATTGCATGGAAACAGTATGGAATATAGCGTCCAGTTCTTAAACGTTTGACTATCGCTGTTCTCGTTGTATCTATAACGAAATTTGTGATGTAGCTATTTCTGCAAATAGTTATTTGCATTAAAATGAACTACATAGAAAAATAAGCTTTAGTAAGAATAGTTGGTTAGTCACATATAAAGATTGAGGTAGAGAATGTCATGTGAATGTATCACATCAAATTCTTTTATAACCCTCCCTAAGTTGAAACTTTGTAGAAACAAACAGATGGGGTAGAGAGTTCTATATGGCTGCTTTCTACACTGCATTTTCCCTAAGTGTTTTAAGCTTTCTATTTTTGATTATTTTTAACCTTATGGTCAATGACATCACTACCTATTGATGATTGTTTTTCTTTCACACATGCCTGTGTGTAGGCCAAGGATTCGGACAACCCTATAACTGATTAACGTAATAGAGGTTCTCTATAAATCCTGGACTTAAAGTACGTATGTTATTAGAGTATATTGTTTCAAATATGATTTGAGATCTTCTTGGGGTTTAACGAAAAAACTAGAGTGAGTTGGAAATTCCGAATATGACATTGAATTTTTCAGTGTGATTCTACTTCTCATCATTAACTCTTACTTTACGCCTTTTGTTAAACTACTATAAACTCTAGTTTCAGACTTTGACAGGGTGTATCATCTAAAACTTGCAGTGCAAATTTTTCCGAAATACAAAGTGCTATTGATGTGCCTAGGAAGGAATGTTGGAAGGAATGTCGTCGCCGTTTCAAACGCTTCCCATACAACCTATGACCTGGGCGATACTTCATTCCACCAAGTAATGACTGGACCCATCTCTGAGGTGAGACACCGATGCCTCTGATGGTAGGGTGAAGATGAGGATGACGGTGGATCTTCAGATGTTATCGTTGACTCAGAACCAGACTTGAAATTGCCACCTCAGAGACGTGGATCGAATTTCGGATCCTCAGCACGACAGCCGGAAACGAAACCACTGTGCTACCCCGGCGACCTTCGAAGGACTGCAATAATTCGCTTCCACCCGTATACGCAGTATACTAATTTTATTATAATTTTAACATTATAATACAAATACATTGTATCATACTTTAAAATTAATTGTATGTATTATAATTTGAAGGTAGCTTATAAACCCTGGATACTGCTGGAGCTGCGCGACGTTCCACATGTTAAATGAGGGAGTGATGTTGAAAAATGGAACAAGGAAGAACACTGTAGTACTTAAACAAATGATATAGTCAATTTTATAATTAAAGTAATATCGCAACTAATGTGTTCACAGCAGTAAAGTCGAACCAACTGCCACCACATGATTCGCTCCACGTGGGGGAGATACTCCGATGGCTTTGATTGGTTAAAGTTATATATGAATGGATTCCTACTGGATGGAGACGGAGCAGCAACGAATTCTGCTCTAAACAATGTGATATCCTTTGGCTGAAGCAGGGTTGCTGCTACTCCAACTCCATCCAGTAGGAATCCAATCAAAGCCATCAGAATTTCTTCCCCATGTGGAGTAAATCACGTGTAGGTATTGGCTCCCTTTACTGCTGTGACACCTTAGTTGCAATGCCAGTCTAATTATAAAATGGGCTATACTTGGTACCCATGCATTCCTAAATCGATAAGAAACTAACTTGAAAGTCTCACCCAGATAACAATAATAAAACCTGCGCAACCCAGCAGAAAGCTCCATGCGACAAAACAGTTGGATCTTGATGAAAGGTTTTAAAATTATACTCCTACTCTGATGACGCAACACTTCTCATTTGCATATTATTACATCAGTCGCCGCCGCTGCTACTGCTATGGGCACGAGACATCAACCTGCGCTGCACCTCCGAGGTGCCACTACTGCGGTGCGCTAAACCTGATAGCGCAGTACACCAACCACGACCTCCGCCGACGCCGCCGATACTGCGCCTCCTGCAACGGCTATGGCCACTTCACCGGGCAGGCCCAGTGCCCCCTATATCCGAGAAACCGTCGATCCACTCCAGCCTCAAACGTAAACGTAACTCCAGTTCCTCCTCCGCCACCACCTCCAGCACCGGCCGCAACAGACACCACTCTGCGGGTTGCGATCGAGGATCTCCAGTCTGAGGTCCTCAACTTAGGGACCCGCAGCTCTCAGCAAGAAGAAACTATCACTTCTCTCATCTCCACCTCAACTCATCCATCACTGAACATCATCTCCGTCGTCTTGCCGCCATAGAATCTGCTATCCAGGACCTTCACACCAATACCATCGCCTTCTTAACTGCCTTCCAGAGCTTCACCACCTGCTGCCTGCAGCGATTCGACAGCGCCGACACAGCCATCAGTGTCCTGGGCGAATCCATCGCCTGGCTGCCACAGACGTCATCACCGTCAGCCCCAACAGATAGCCTAGAGGGGTTTAGGCTCGCTCTGACAGACCTCACGGAACTCGTGAAAGCCCTGATCACGACGACGGCCGAATGGACTCCGGTACTCTCAGACCTGAGGAGTGGTCAGGAAAAACTTCACCTACACATGCTGCCCCAACAAAGCCACATGATATCTGGAACCAGACCTTACAGACACAACTGAACGCACCTCACGGGGTCGCTCAATCATACCCAAATTTCTGCTATAAAGTCGAATAAAACCCCTTATCCAATGCCAATCCACTCCCCGGGGGCAGTCAGGCCCTGGCACGGTCATTGCTGTTTTCCGGTCATCTTCCTTCACCCACTGCCAGCGCAATAAGCTGGCAGTTACCTTCCGCACTATCGGGGGTGCTCAGCGGAACCCCACCACCTTTCCTCACTTCTCCTTTTAATTCCTCTCCATGAATTCTCCTTCCTACTCCCGTCCCTGCCCCAAATAAACAATAAATAAATAAAAATTAAAAAAGTCGTACATTGCTCGTTAACTCGACTGAGTCTGCAGGTGAACATGACAAAATCTTGGAGTTTTGAATTGAATAATATAAACATTGTATGGACATCTGTGAATTATTTTGGCCACATATTTTTCACTATCGGCCATTTTTAAAAGTACAGCGACGTGTTTAAGTCTTCCGTGCACTCCCCTTTAATCTCACTGGAATCTTTGAGTGTGAGGTTTTTCTGAGCTTTGCATTTTTGAGTACGAAATTCATTCCTTACATTTCAGTTGTGCTCTTATTTCTATAAAAATTTGCATACTTATTCTCAAAGTATAAGCTCCAATCTTTCATTCTGTGATTGCTTTATTTATTGCCTCAAAAATTAATTTATACAATAAAATAATGAAAATGTTAGCACCAACGTCTTCATAAAAATCTGATGTGTTACACTCACATGACTTTCTCAACTCTTGCACAAATTATTTTTACAAACGCTTATTCTCCATATGCTTCATGTTAATATTATTGCTAATTTTCTTGTAGAATCAAGGGAAATATGGTAGGTTTTGTGGCAGTAATTTGTATCACAATAATGTAAATGCCAGTGTGATTGTAGTGTAAATTAACATTATTGTATCACAATGATTTGAGATGTTTGTTACACGGCCTCACTGAAACTGACAATAGGAGCGGATAACAATGTGCGAGGGGGTGAGTTGAATATTAATTAGAAGAGACAAACAAATGACGTCAGATTGGCGCGTTTTTATTAGAAATAGCGGGAATATTTTCCCTAGAGCATAAGTTTTCGTAATTTTTGATTGGATATAAAAACAGACGCTAATGTTGGCGCGTTTTATTAACCCATAGCAGCTCGGTTATAATCTTTAGGCATATCGGGGTGTGGGAGTATAAAAAGCTAAAGTCAGAGGCAGATTTCGTCAGTCCAACAGAAGCATTCACGCGTTATACGTCGCACAGTTAGTTCATCAGAATCGTTCGCGGGTTACACGTCGCGTAGTTTAACGGAAGCATACATAAAGTACACGTCGCAATTCTACAGAATCTCTCGCGTCTTAAAGTTTGTTATAAATGTGAAACGCGAATTAATAATGTGCAGTAAATAAGTGATTATAGTGATATTAGAAAATATAACAGTTTCAGTTTGGCGTGTATCACGAATCAATATGTGAACTTAATTCTGACGGTAATAAAAGTGTAAAAACAAATTCTTCTATCAGTGTTATCTTCGAGTAACAAAATCCTTTCCGCTTACACACCCTGTTTAAGAGATTTGCTCGACTGAATAATAATAATAGCTAGCCGGAGCACAATGAACCCAAAATGCAAAATAATAAAACAATAACAGGCGGTCAGCAATATGATAACACAAAGTGACTGCGACAAATTGGCTTCCATATATGGGGCATATAAACATGAAGCATCTTCCAACTAACAACTAGCTGTCCAACTACACACAAATATTACACTTCAGTTTTAAGCGATAGTCAAATGTTTAAAGAGCTGGTTGCTATGTGGCGCATTCCATTCTCTTTGCATCTCAGGACATAGAAAAATGGATAAAAATTTGAGAAAAAGTATAAGTATTGGAACATTTAAGGGAATTACAAGCATTATCTCGAAAATGGTTCACTAAACAAAAAAAAACATGTATATGACAGTAATTGTGTATTTTAGCACGATCTACATTTTTGTGTAGTAAACTTTTGTCTATCTCTTATGGTTTACAAGTTATACAAAAGTCTTTCACAATGAAGAATACTTTTGGAGACATTCCCAGAAAATTCGAGATATACACTTCATTTGTCATAAAAATATCTTAAACATATGATATTTTAATCAAAATCGTTAGAGCCATTTTTGACAAAATTAAAACTTTCGAAAAAGTTTCCATGTAAAGGGTAATCTGGGTTGGGGGATTTTCTTGAAAACCTTCGTGTCGCATCTCTGGAAGATACTGAACCTAAATACTAAGTTTGGTGTTTATCCGACTGTTCGTTTCTGAGTTATGCTGTTCACAGACAGAAACACACACACAGAGACATGTTTCCAAAAATGTTTTTTTTTGGATTCAGGGGATCTCAAAACCTGTATATCCGGTAAAATCTCCGTATGGAATTTTTGTGTGGAATGCCATACTTCCCCTACTTACTATACCTAGTAGAGAAAGTAAAAATGTGTATCTCTACATGTAATAACATCACATTCAATCAAATCCTTATATTTATCCCCACTCTTATGAAGTGTTAACAAATATCATTATCGTACTTCTCTGGCAAATGTGAAGCATAAGGTATCTTTAAAAACTTTGAGTTCTTTTTTCGCTAATTAAAAATGTTTAATTAATTATATGGCTAACATTTAAAGAATACGATGAAATAAATTTACATTATCTCCTCTACCCTTATTTCCTATTAGCGGTAGTATACAAACCATTCTTACTTAAGCTTATTTTTCTATCTGCTACATTTCAATCCCAATAAACCTTTGTAGAAATAGCTACATCACACATTTTATTACAAATACGAGAACAGCGATCGTCAAATGTTTAAAAACTAGGCGCTATACAGTGGCCATAAAATCACACACTGTTTTAATGCAATTGCGAGAAACATTTGAATGCTAACAGGACTTTAAGATAATGACCAAGTAAGGAGTAGTTCTAACAATTAATAACGGATATGTTATATATATATATATATATATATAATATTATATGGCTTATTCTACAAAATACCTGTTTATAATAAAATCTGTGTTTTAAGGGGATGCACATTTTTTGTGTAGTACGTTTTTGCCTATCGCTTAGCGTTTACCAGTTATGTAAGATTATAAAATAAACTGATGTGTTACACTCACATGACTTTCTCTACTCTTGTACAAACTATTTTTACAAACTCTTATTCTCCATCTATTTATATTAATGGAGATAAACATTTGCAGAAACGATCTTTTGACATGCAAAGATAATTATATTTTACACATAGCGACCAGTTCTAAAAATATTTGACTATCGCTTAAGGGGTACTATGTTCCCCTTGTTTTGTATTTGCAAGGGCAATATAGAAATACAGTAGACTTTAAGCATAGACATGTCTCTTAATAGCTGGTTGCTAAGTGCAGCACCATTCTCTTTGCCGCAGATTAATACTCTTTGCATATCCAAGACAAAAAGTGAATAACGAATTCCCATTTGAGAAAATAAGTATTGAAAAATTTAAGGGAATAACAAGCAATATCTCGAAAATGGTTCACTCAACAAAAAAAATGTATATGACATATTTTGTGTATTTTAACGCGATCCACAGTTTTTGTGTAGTAAAATTTTGTGTATCTTTTATGATTTACCAGTTATGCAAAAGTCGTTCACAATGAAGAATACTTTTGGAGACATTCCCAGGAAATTAAAGATATACATTTTATTTGTCATGAAAATGTCTTAAACATATGATATATTAATCAAAATCTTTAGAGCCATTTTTGACAAAATTACAATTTTCAAAAAATGTTCCACGTAAAGGGTAATCTGGGGTGGGAGATTTTCTTGAAAATGTTCGTGTCACATCTCTGGAAGATACTGAACCTAAATTCCAAGTTTGCTGTTTATCCGACTGTTCGTTTCTGAGTTATGCTATTCACAGACACACATACAGACACACACACGGACATGTTTCCAAAAATGCTATTTTTGTATTCAGGGGCCTCAAAACATATATTTGCGGTGAAATCTCCGTATAGAATTTTTGGGTGGAATACAGTACTTACTATACGTAGTAAAGGAAGTAAAAAACTCTATCCGAATGAAGAGGATTGTACAGATAATCCCAGAAAATTCATGATACACAATTTAGTTATGATGTAAATATATTTTATATGTTTTTCAATCAAAATCATTAGAGCCAATTTTATAATATCAATATTTTCGAAATATGCTCATTATGAAGAATAGATTATGGTGGGGGAGTTACTTGAAAATCTTCACGTTGCATCTTTGGAGTATACTGAGCTTAAATACCAAGCTTAGTATACTTATCCGAATTTTAGTTTCTGAGTTATGCTCTTCACAGACACACACACAGTCCTTTTTTATTTTTTATATTCAGGGGTCCTCAAAACATGTATTTGCGGTAAAATCTCGGTGTAGAATTTTGGGTGGAATGCAATATCTTCTCTCCTACTATGTACGTGTTAGAAAATTCCGTCCCAGTACCTAAAATTCAATACAATTCTACAAACACAATCAGTTTACAAAGTATTTTACGAGGGCTAACTGAATTTACATTCGTTATCATAAAAACTAAAACCTCTACTGAAATCAGAACTTTTAAAATTCATCTAAAGGCTTCTTTCTTATCACTTCCTGAACATGGTGTCTGTGGCAATACTTTCGCGATACGAAAATATTAAATAAACAATGTCTCACACCACAAGCCTAAGTAATAATAAGTGGCAAATATTTACATTTTAATTAATATTTCTTTCTTGTTGTTTATGTACTAGTAACAGTGTTTACATGTGATTTAAGGTAAAAGTTGTGATTATATATTGTAACGACGTGTATATCGAGTTACGTGTTGTGTAGGCCAAGAAGGGAAGACTATTTTGTTAGTCAGACAAAAACCCATTAAAGCCTATAGCTTAGGGAAAAAATTTGGTCAGGGTTAAAAAAAATGGTAGTAAGGGGAAAAAAAACGAACGAGCTTAGGCTAATTGTTACAGATGTCATGTGATATTTTGAAGCAGAAAATAGCATAGCAATGAGGTAGATTTGAAGTATTAAAGTTAGCCAAGCAGAAGCGTGAAAGGTTAAACTTCCAAATTTTTATATGTAAGGTAGAGACGCCAGGCTAAATATTCTCAACTTAATAATAATGTTACTTGCAGCATAGATAGCAATGAGGGGGATCTTTATGAGTTATAGTCGCTTAAAGTGCATACAAATTACCTCTAAGTATGTAGGGAAAAGTACTAGAGGATTACAATAGGTTCCACAGTATTTTTAAGTATGTGTACATTTTTAGTAAAAGGTAAAGACAATACTTAGATATTTTGCGAAGCAACTCCTTAATAATAGCGACAGATTTTTCTACTACACAAGTATTGCTCAGATGACAAGTGCATTAAGGGCATTAACAGCAACAACTGTGTTATAATTTCACAAGTTATACCTACATTTCATTCTTTTCATGCTCCACTACTTGCAAAGGATGCGTGCTCGACCATAGCCATTAGCTAGACGGAACAATAAAACAAATATCTAAGGCTAGTCTTTAATACAAGTCCAAAGTTTTACTTTTTGTATATAATGGTTATAAACAGTGGCGCCCAACAATAAAAGTACAATAGTTACGTATACACATAAATAAGAAAACAATTACCGGCTCATGTCTGGTGTCTGTTTTGTATCACAGATAGATACAATAAACAAAAGAGTCAGATATGAGGTTGGACAGTCGACTTGAAAGCTTAGTTCATTGCAGCACGCCTTGTTAAATTACTACACATTACTATTTGAGCAAGCAGTTAATGTAGAAATCTGGTTTTTGAACCGCAAACTTCAAAATAGAATGCTCTTTATGAACAGATTATATCACTTTTCGGAGTGTTAGAAAATTTAATGGGCTAAATTTGAGCCATTCCGCCTGGTCCATTAAGTTCCACGTTTACTTTATACCTTTGATGGCTACATACGATTGTCGTCACTAGCATTCTCATCGTATGTGTTGCGCCTGGCAAACTCTGCGACGCAACCAGTACAAAGTATCAATCGAGACTTGGAAGATCTGTCTTTGGAACACTAGATGGCGGCCTCTCCCTCACCCCGTACAGGTGACGTTCAAGTGGATGACGACAAGTCACGTGGTTGGCTCCTCTGCGGGTCGTCTAGTTACCGAGTACGAAGAGGAGATCTGGCCAGTTGAGGATTTATAACAGATCACGTTAGCAGCTTTAGCTCAATGTAAGGGGTAGCGGTACAAACACACGCTTTTTCGGCCAAGTCAAAATTCCTTTCAATGCCTTTGTGAGTAACTTCAAAATTTCTGTAACATGCGTGTGGCAAACTGTGGACCCTTAGGATCCGAGCGGTTTATTTTCGACTTTTCCAAAAGATTCACTTTTTAAATTGTATTCAGGGAGTGTTTCCAGAATTTAATACATTTGTACAACAGCTGCAAGAAACCTATTCTTTGTATATTTAATTTGCTTCTTTCCTTGTTATATGCTGAGTCGACCACTATTTTATTTGGTGTTAATGTGCACGTTTTCAGGTTAGAAAAAGAAAATTATATATAAGGGCCCAGCAGGCAATAGCTATGATCGCCACACTTAATTGAAATAGAGTTATAACTTTATATACTTTAACTAGAGAGGCTTTGGTATATAAATTGAGGAACAAAGGAGTCAGCACTGCATTCATCGAGGGGATACAAAAATTGTATGAAGGAATTAAATTTTGTGTAAAATGTGGAAGAAATAGTACTACTGATTATATACAGCAACATTTAGGTCTGAGGCAAGGTTGTAAACTCAGTCCAATGTTATTTAACTTATTTATAGATGATATTTTAGATATAATAATGAAAAGTAATAAACACTGTCCAGTCATAGGGAAAAAGGAAATACCAGGGTTATTATTTGCAGATGATCTAGTAGCTGGGGCAGTAAGAGTGATAGGGTTGCAACATGCTATTAATGAAATTGCAAAATTTTGTATGGAATGGGGGCTAAAGGTGAATACAAAAAAGTCCAAGATAATAGTGTTCAAGAAAGGTTCAAAATTAAAAAGAGAGGAAAGATGGTATATAAATGGAGAGCAAATAGAGGTGGTAAAAGAATTTGATTACTTGGGGATTAGATTCTCAAGCAACGGGAAGTGGGAAGCACAATCTAAATATGCACAATTGAAAGGAAAGCTAGCGATGAAAGCTGTTAGAATTTGCTTGTGCAAAACACCCACGCTAACAATGAACTGGTTGGAATAGCTATATGAAGCTGTAGTAGAGTCAAAAATATTATATGGAATAGAAATATGGGGGGTGGCAAAGGGATGGATTAAGATTGATATAGTCCATAGAATGTTTTGTAAAGAAGTTTTGGGTTTACCCAAGAGTTCACCAAGGGGCGTGGCACTGGCAGAGCTAGGAAGGGTAGGAAGAAAAGGTATAATAGTGGAAAGAATTTTGAAGCATTGGTAGAGATGTTTAAATTTAGAAGATAGTAATATATTAAAAGAATGTATACAGTTTCAAAAAGCTGTCCTAGGAGAAGAGTGCTGTTTAGGGGAGATGGGAAATGTCCTAAAAGAAATTAGCATGAGGAATATTTTCCTATTAGACAAATATAATAACAGTGGGTTTTGGAAAGAAGTGAGATTGAGGGTGGAAGATATCGAGAAACAAGAGATATGGGCTAGTTTTGAGGATAAAATGTCATTGATCTTGTATAAATCAGTTAAAAGAGATTGGGGAAGGGAGAAGTATGTAGATATATGTAATCAATTTGGTAGAATAGGTCTTGCGTGGATGCGCACAGGAGTAATATTTTTAAAAAGGAATGGATATAATGGCTCGGGGAGATGTATTATGTGTGATGAATCGGGTAGTACTTTTCATTGTCTAATAGAATGTGATAAGGTTAAAAGGTGGAGAGAGGTTATATGGAATAAAAAATGGGACAAGCTAAACAAAGAAGCAGTAGCATTAAGAATGTTTAGAAGCACAAAAGTAGAAATAATTAAAATGATGGGGACATTTTTAGGCAACACAAAGGATAAGTGGATAAGGAGCTTAAGAAAGGTACAGCTGAACGAGCATGGTATAGTAGCTTTATCTCATATATACAGCCTAGGGGCTAAATATGGGGGAGCTAGAAAACTGGTGCACTAGACATAAGTTTTAGATGTAAGCTTTATTTGTATTATTGTAATAATGATGAAATAAATATTACATATTACATATTACTTTAACTGAAAGAAATTTGTAATTAACCTAAAGTATTTTCGAATAGGTAAGACAATCCAACTTACGATATTAGAAGAAATACGTAAAAGTATTTGTGCTAGGTGCCGTAAATGGGTTAAAGGTAACAGCACTAGTGCAAATTATACTTGTACCAGCAGTTTCACAGCGTGAATTTACAGTCGTAACTATACAACTCCGCAAGATGGAGGTGTTTTTTCGCTGCCCAGCTCTGCCCGCCACTCACCCTCAAGTTTTGTGCTTCCTCTAGTTTACACTAGTTTCCTTTCTCAGAAGACACCATAAACCTATCAACTAATAGTAATAGAAGTGGAGATAGAATTTAAAGTCAGATTTTCACAAGTTCTTTGTGTATTTCTGCTGTGGTATTTTTATTCTATGGTGTTTTATTACGCGGTAACATTACAGCCTCGTAATACGCGTCTCTTAGGTTAGTTTTCTGACAACTTTCCGTGTTTCTGTATTATTCATGACTAAAATAGTGATGACTATGTTGTGATGAAGATTATCCGTTTATTGCTTATAACCCCATTCCGCGAGATATATTGCACAACGGAGAGTGGGACCGCCAGGAGCTATGAAATTCTGCGGAAGCGAAGCAGTTACATCCATAACGCTTGTGTGCTTCGCTAGAAAACGCCGTTCTATCGGTTTCCGATATAAAGACGCTCTTTCGGTTTTATTCTTTTTATTACAAACATACAGCTACTGGGTTTTGCAAATCGTAGATTTGGAATGCAAGAGAGTGGTTATTATTCCATATGACGGAGGTAGTTGTCACATCTCTGTGGCTGGATATTTGATTTCTCTAGCGTTTGCAGATCGTTCAACTTAGAAATAGTATTCAGGATTCGCAAACACACAAACCTACTCTTCTTCCTTAATAAAAGTGAGGAAAACAATCTAGCTGTCTTATTCCACTTTGTTTATAATTTCATACTACATCTGTGACATACATTTACATATAAGCTACAGGTAATTTTTACTTTCTCTACGACGAACGTAGTAGGTAGAGAAGGTATTGCATTCCAATCAAAAATAGACATCGATATTTCACAAAAAACACGTGTTTTGAAGCCCCCTGAATCCAAAAAAAGCATTTTGAAAACATCTGATGTGTTGCACTCGCTTGACATTCTCTACTCTTATACAAACTATTTTTACAATGATTATCTCCATCTACGTTATGTTAATCGAGATAAACATGTGCAGAAGTTATTTTATTGCTAATTCTTACTTTCTTTACTACGTATAGTAAGTAGGGGAAATATTGTACTCCAAAAATTTAATACCTAGATTTCACCGGAAATATACGCTTTTAGACTCCCTGAATCCAAAAAAAAAAACATATTTGGAAACATGTCCGTGTGTGTGCGTCTGTAAACAGCATAACTCAGAAACGAACAGTCGGATAAACACCAAGCTTGTTATTTAGGTTCAGTAACTTCCAGAGATGCGACAAGAAGGTTTTCAAGAAAATACCCGTTACACCGAACATTTTTCAAAAACTTTAATTTTCTCAGATATGGCTTTAAAGATTTTGATTGAAATATCATACGCTTAAGATATTTTCTTGACAAATGCAATGTATATCTCGAATTTTCTGGGAATGTCTCCAAAAGTATTCTTCATTGTGAACGACTTTTGCATAACCGATAAACCATAAGAGATAGACAAAAGTTTACTATACAAAAAAAAATGTAGATCGCGTTAAAATACACAATTTATGTTATTTACATTTTTTTTGTTGAGTGAATCATTTTCGAGTTATTGCTTTCATTCCCTTAAATTTTCCAATACTTATAGTTTTTCTCAAATTCGTTATTCATTGTTTTGTCCTGGTATTGCAAAGAGAATGAAATATTCCATATAGCAACCAGCTCTTAAAATATTCGACTATGGTAGAGAAAGTCATGTGAGTGTAACACATCAGATGTTTTCCGTAAGCTGTTTCCGAGAATGGTTCAATACTTTGTTAATATTTCAAGTCCTGTCGATTTTCAGTTGTTTCTCGCGATTGTAAGGAAAGAGTTTGGAAAGGTTTATTTGGATTAAAATAAAGTAGGTAGAAAAATATGCTTTGGTAAGAAGAGTAAGAAGGTAGAATGTATCACATCAGAGTACGCATGAGTATTGTCCATGTGAACGATTCATCCTCATTTATTTTGATTTCTGTGGAAGTTACCGTAACCTCCTTAATTTCGTTACAAAGTTATATTAGTTTTATAATAGAATGTGTGGGCTATGAGCGGTGGAAGAATGGTATAAAATATGTCATGGTGAAATGAAATTTGGAGGTATTTATGTTCTATTGCTTACGTCTAACGATACGTGTCTCTCAACGCCCCTTACGGGCGAACCTGCATATGACACATCAACCTCTGTGACGTGCAGTGATGTAACATGAGATTTATGAGAGAAAATAAATATAACATCCTCCATATCACATTATTATAGTGCACAAAGCGTCCGGCTAGTTCGGTAACAATTCGCTAAAGTATATGGATTCAAAGATTCGGCCTAAGGTGATTCAATGTGATAGAATTCAATTGTTGACATCAGTGAAGCAAATTCATGTCTAGACCAGAGGTTTACTCGTTTAGTGCTAGTGCTATAACATCATTCGTTGATCCTAAACCGTGTTGGAAATCGAAAACTCGGTGATCGTTTTCAATTGTTTCAGTCTGGCTGTCATTCGAAACAATCGATGCGATAGAAACAATGTCCATTAACAACTGTTAGTGTTGCATTTACATGACTTTCTCTGCTCACTCGTATAAAGTACCCGCTTGTGAGTATACATTTTGGGTGCTCACAAAATTTTAGATTCAGTTAGCTCTGAAAGTCTGTCATAGCATCTGCTGCATAATAGTTGAGTAGCAAAAACCAAAAGGCAATTTCTCCAACAATGCGTTTTTTTCAGAAAACGAATAAAATTTATTTCTCTTCAATGATGATAATATGGTAACCGTGTCATAAAATACAGATTTATATGATATTCTATGTAGCTTATAACACGCCACTACAAATCTAGAGCACGATCCTTTCCTAAAATTTAACTTTAAAACTTGGAGAAAATTCCTTTTGTTTGACAGAAAATACTATGTGATTGAAAGAGAAATCGGAAAATTTGTTTTGCTCGAATATAATTTAGTTGTTAATATGCTCACGTAATGGAATTATGACAATAACACTGTTCAAATGCTGACGCCTACATCACTCTCCAGACAATTAATACTGGCATTTTTATTATCTAGCCCAACATGACTGTATAAAACAGCGTTTATATTGTTTGTCAGAGTCTTTTGAGACGGTGAAAGGGTGAGATGAGGTCCTAGCCGACTTGGGCACGAGCAATCGTGTTTCTACCTTTCACTGTTTCAAAAGTCTCTGAACAAACGATACCAAGAGAAAACACAGATTATTCGTCACCTGGTTTATCTGGAAAGCTCTTCCATTGCACAAATTCAGCTGGAAATAGTTTTAGAACTGCTATTTTTGCATTACAAATTGGACGATTCAATGGAACCTTCACTAGAATTTCATGTAATTCCTCTTCTTAAATTCTAATTAAACTGGTCGCTTTTTCTTCCAAGTATATAAAGACAGAGAGAACCAAACTTCACTCACTAAAACCTCAAAGAATGAGCATAAACAAAACGACGGACCAATCACGAATAAGATTGGATGGAAACTGATTGGCTGAATAGAGGGAATACCTCTTGCTTGACAACACGCTATGGAGGAAATACCTTTTGTTTAAAATTGTAATTTTCAATGAATAATTTATTTGAGTGGGTTAAAACAGGCTTTTGGATGATACAAGTGTCGTACAAGATGGGTATAAAGAAGGCAGATGCAATTACATAGGTAACTAACTTTTCTGTTTTTTAGAAAATAGCTTTTGTGAGTGTTTGCTCCTCAGTTATGATAATGAACAAATTGATGAACTGAGCCGCTCCCACCAACAAATTCGAGAATAGTATAATAATAATGTGTGCTGTAGCGGGCGTGGGCGTTGTAGGCTTCTCTCATCTACATGTGACACCTCGCCTGGATGACGAATCGAGATGGCTGTCAGTCGGTAGAGATGTGAGTAAGTTCTATCCAGCTTTGTTGAATCTCAGGATATTTCAGTGAAGGCAAATTAACATGTTGGGTTTCTTTAACGATTGGTCTTTTATTCCAAATAAACAAAATTATCGAAGCGACTTTCTATAAATTGAAATTCTCATCTTCCCACTAATTAGAATATTGCAGTCAACCTAGTATGTATTTCACACGCTGTCTCCCATCCACCTAAATACAGCAACCTGCCGCCAATTACATATTAGGGAACCTATCTCAGAGATAATGTCGAAATTTGGGGCGAAACTCCCTTTTATGCAGTGCTGCTGTAATGTTAGTTTTCGCGCCCTTTTACCTCATCTCTATTTTGACTGGTTACCTGCTTAGTGTTCAACGAGAAAGAAATCATCCATTTTCGTAAGTCAGGCTTCCGTCTGACTTATTTGGGGGAAACCCTTGCATATCTGTCTCCCTCATTCGGGTTGCTTCTCTTTCTATTCCGTTACGCTTTCTGGAATTTCCCCTCTATCTCCTGCTTGTCTCTCCTTGGACCTCTCTCTATTCATCACGCTTTGACGATTTCTATGCTCATTAATGTGCTTTGTTGGTGGACTCTTTCCTTGCTGCTAGCTCGCTTCTTAATTAATTACAATGTTCCTTACCTATGACTAACATTTTATATGTTATTTTACAGTATTTCATCATATTATTATGTGTATTCCCATCGTGATTATTCCTTTTCTGTTATTTACAGTATTTTAAAAGGGGATATATTATACATATATAGAGAAATTGTACGTATTAAAGGGGAACCATACATATAAGAATTATACAGTAATAATTTAGTTCACTAACATGTTAAAATATTCAACATCTAACATTTGTACAGAGCTGATTGTAAGAAACGGGCGAGCTTACAGAACTCCAAGAAAGCATAATCCTAAGTAGGGCGTACCTTTCACCAATCCAACAGGCAGGGAACCGGTAACGATACGGAGAAATAGAAAGAGACAGATAGAGAAAAGAAAGAGACGGAGTTATGGAACTGCCTCCACAACGCTACAAGACAGCGCTTAAGCGCACGAATCTGAAGCCACACATTTTCATACATGTTAAGGTAACGCGGTCTGAGGGCAATAGAAAACGTCATTACATTTTTAAACGCAGAGGTGAGCGTCCCTAGGCTCCCGTATATAAGGGCAGGCATGTCCTCAGAGCCCACTCTCTCTCTCTCTCTCTCTCTCTCTCTCTCTAACTGATCAAGAATTCACGTCGACACGAGGTGCTACAGATGCACGTGGGTGCACACGAATGAGAGTACGTGTGTAGGTAGCTAGGCTACTGACTTACTTAAAGTAGTGAGATTATAATAATGGGAAAAGCTAGCCGCCAATAATTATTTCAATTGTGAATAAACTTTATTGATTAAGGGAAAATTGCAGTGTATTCTTTAACTTGCTTCACCCACTATAACCTGAGAATTAATAATTAGATATAGTTAGGAATGGAATACGCAACAACCGACGAGCATCAATAGCCGAGGAAGAACACTGCCGAAGACCACATCAACCCAAGGATCGACGATTTCCCGCAACAATTTGCTTTGTTGGGTGCATATTTCCCTACCGTTCATAATTAACTACAGCGTTTGGGACAAGAACGAAGTAATGTGTAAATGAAAATGTATTGTGTTGTTACTCCAGTTGTTCTTACGCTAGTTATTCTATAACGCTAGTTATAAACCAGCCATGAGTTACTTACTCTGAGGATGCCCGCAGCAGTTATAGGCGAAAATTCAGGTGATAGGTATCTCATCCACTGTACCACCGCCTACAAGCCCGGAAATTATATTCTATTGGACAAAATTTGGTATATATCGGACATTTAGTTTTTGGGTTATACTGTTCACACACACATCCAGACACAAGCGGACCTTTTTCTTAATTTTTTTATTCTGTCTGAAAACATGTATTTTCGTTGAAATCTCGGTATCGAACTAAGGTGAACTAGTCCAATTTTCCGTCACTTCACTTCCTTCATGACTAGCCTCTTCGCGCCAGACGGTTCACTTTACTCGGGCATGGAACACAAGGCCTCCACAACCGTCACTCCGCAGTAACACTCTGTGTACAAAAGCTTTCACCAACTCTCTAGGAGAATCGCTCCAATGTTGCAGGGAAAATTCACCCGCCAACTCGCTCGCTCAACCACCTCGACTCGCACTCGCCTCGCACTGGCTATAATCACCACTGCTGCAACTCGACACGAAATTACTCGCTTCTGCCTTGATTGGCACTGACTGACTGCCCGCGAGAGTGCTCGCTTATATAGGTAGTGGAATATTCCAAAGAAGGTTCTCGAATATTTTACTATTTCGACACACTTTCTGGTGGAAGAGGGAGATAAAGCTTCCAGAAACTATTTGTCATCTTCCGATACACGCCCGGTGTTTACGCTGGAAAATGGACTTAGCTTGTTTACTCGGACTGCCCGGCGCCGATCTACCGATACTTGACCCCTAGCTGCTGCGTCACAATGTCGTATACGTATTTTAAGTTTATTAATTTTAAAATTACTATTCAGTCACATTAGTGACAAAATAATGAACTCCTTACTATTGAAATACACATAACATTTCTCAGTGACGTTCAGAGTAAGCTAGAGAGTACTTCTTTGAAGCATGCGTGAAAAATAATCGTAAATCGTGCAAAATATAGAGAAATCCAGACATTCAGGTTTTGTATTGAGTGGATAAATTATCTTCAAGTTGAAAATGTAATCATTCCTGAAGAACTTTTCTTAGAGTTAATAAATGCTTTCAAATTTTGTCGAAAAACATCTGCAGACGAAGAAAGATCCTTCTGAGTATACAAAAATGTGTTGAACGATAAACGTCATAAACTTGCATATGAGCATTTGGAAAAAAATACTTACTGTATACTGGAAATCCAATTACAAATTTCGGAATAACATCTGAGGAAACCGAGCGGAATAGCTCAGGCAGCATTGTCTGTAGCCTACATTTGGGAGACCCCGGATTCGATCCTAGGCGACCGCTACTTTGATCTACGGGTTTTTTGTGGTTTCCCGGTGTCGACATGCGAATGCTGGGGTGGATCCTTCTCTGCCACGATTTTCTTTCTGCCATTTCCCTTTCATTCCGTTTCGTTCTCAACTTTCAGTAGGCTTCTAGCTTTCGTGGTATATGGCGGTGCCGGACATATGGCACGGATGCGTGCCCACTGGACACCATTCCCCGTGGACACGAGGGCTGGCCGCCACCTATCGGCGGTTCCTGCAGTAACACACGGGTCTGTGAACTTGTAAGTGTTAGGGACTTCCGCGTGCCTCTGTGGCCTGTCCGCCTAAGGCCTGTAGCCGCCTGTGTGGTTCCTTCACTTCATCCCTTCCTCCTGGAGGTCACGGTGCTGAGGTATCCCCCTCCGTTGTACAACATATAACTAATCTCTAAAAAATGTACACATGTGGCCAAAAAATGAGTCATGTCAAAATATTTGAAGTCCTAATCGGCACAGCGCCTTGTTTACGCCATACGCAATACAGTTGTGTAGCCACTGCAGCAAGTTATATGGCATTAATAAACGTGCTATCTTCCATGTGTCTTCTCTGTAGGGCTGTGGCAAAGCGTAGGGTACTTCTGCAGTTAAGACCGCAGGTTCCCTTCTCGCATGTAGCAAACATTTTTACTTTCTCTACTACGTATAGTAAGTAGGGGAAGTATTGTATTCCACCCAAAAATTCGATATCGAGATTTCGCCGGGAATAAATGTTTTGAGAACCACTGAATCCAAAAAAAGAATTTTTGGAAACATTTCCATGGGTGTGTCTGTGTCTGTGTCTGTGTGTGTGTGTGTGTGTGTGTGTGTGTGTGTCTATGTGTCTGTGAACAGCATAACTCAGAAACGAACAGTCGGATAAACACCAAACTTGATATTTAGGTTCAATATCTTCCGGAGGTGCGACACGAAGGTTTTCCAGAAAATCCCTCACCCCAGATTTTAATTTTCTCAAAAATGGCTCTAACGACTTTGATTACACCATCATATGTTAAAATATTTTCATGACAAATGAAAGTATATCTCGAATTTTCTGGAAAGGTCTCCAAAAGTATTCTTCATTGTGAATGGCTTTTGCATAACTAGTAAACCATAAGAAATAGACAAAATTCTACTACACAATAAATGTAGATCGCGTTAAAATGCACAATTTATGTCAAGTACTTTTTTTGTCGAGTGAACCATTTTCGAGATATTGTTTGCTATTCCCTTAAACGTTCCAATACTTATACTTTTCTCAAATTCGTTATTCATTTTTTTATCCTGATAATGCAAAGAGAATGGAATACTCCACATAACAACCAGCTCTTAAAATATTTGACTATAGCTTAAAGCCTACCATTCCCCTTGCATCTACAAGAAAATTAGCAATAAGATTAACATCTCGATATCTCGATTAACATGAAGCATATGGGGAATAAGCGTTTGTAAAAATAGTTTGTACAAGAGTAGAGAAAGTAATGTGAGTGTAACACATCTTTCTTTTGTTAATAATGTTTAATCAACACCTTTCGATATACTATATTTCATACACAGTATTTGGTAACGTTCATAATATAATAATTATAATGCAAAATACGTAGCTTCACAATTTCATCATGGTCGCATATCTGTATCTCGTTAGATATCAAGGAACGGTCTCGGTGTGTTGTGGCAGCTTGACGATACACTGAACAGTACGCAATACACGGTTACACAAGAGAATATTTTGATTCCTCTGTAGGGTGAGATAACCTGATGGAACTGAGTTCGTACAGGATAATCATCCTATCCACGCATGTTGAAACCTTTCAAATTGGTTCTCAGAGGGACACGATGTCAGAATGATAGAATGGCCTCCCTGTTCAACAGATTTAAGCTCTATTGAAAATGTGTGTGCTGAGAAAAAAAGGGAGCTGCGTTCAAATTTCCTTACCGATGCGCGAAGGACAAAGATGGCTTCTGGACACAAATTCAAGAAGCCTGGGATGTTGTAGCTTCTAGTCCACATTACTATAGGGATTTAATTTCATCCATAACCAGAAAATTGAGAGCAGTCATACCTGCTCAGTATTCATACACCCGATATTAATTTTGTTTATTACTTTCTCTACTATGTACAGTAAGTAAGGGAAGTATTGTATATCACCCAAAATTTCGATACCGGGATTATACCGGAAATACATGTTTTGAGTCCCCCTGAATCCAAGAAAAGCATTTTCTGAAACATGTCCGTGTGTGCCTGTGTGTCTGTGAACAGCATAACTCAGAAACGAACAGTTGGACAAACACCAAACTTGGTATTTAGGTTTAGTATCTCCCAAAAATGCGACACGTAGGTTTTCAAGAAAATCCCCCACCCCAGACTACCCTTTACATGGAAAATTGTTCAAAAAATTTTAATATTGTCAAAAACGGCTACAATAATTTTTATTAAAATATCATATGTTTAAGTTATTTTCATGACAAATGAAATGTATATCTCGAATTTTCTGGGAATGTCTCCAAATGTATTCTTCATTGTGAACTACTTTTGCATAACTGGTAAACCATAAGAGATAGACAAAATTTTACTAAACAAAAAATGTAGATCGCGTTAAAATACACAATTTATGTCATACACATTTTTTTTGTTTCGTGAACCATTTTCGAGATATTGCTTCTTATTCCCTTAGATTTTCCAATACTTATACTTTTTTCTCAAATTCGTTATTTATTTTTTTTGTCCTGGTAATGCAAAGAGAATGGAATACTCCACATAGCAACCAGCTGTTAAAACATTTGAATATCGCTTAAAGACTACCAATTCCCCTTGCATCTACAAGAAAATTAGCATTAAGATTAACACCTCGATTAATATGAAGCATATGGAGAATAAGCGTTTGTAAAAATAGTTTGTACAAGAGTAGAGAAATTCATGTGAGTGTAACACATCAGATTTTTTATGTTTTTAGCTTTAATAGATAGTAGTTTATGTTAATTTACTTCTTTAGTTATTTAAAACGAGTGTTTTAGTGAATTGTAGTTTTTTGCTCATAGATATGCCTAAAACATAAATCTTTAAGTTATATTAATGCAATATTATGTTCTACATATCCAATCATAAAATTATCAGCATAAAAATAATAATACCTAATGCGAGATTTGAACAAAGGAGCTTATGAGCGCAAGCAGTGCCTTCATAACCTCTCGGCCAACGAAACGTTTTCCCGTGTTCTATTTCCAGTACCTTATAAGCATCACCACCGAAAAACACTGTTATAAGGTGACTATTGCACTCACAAGCACACATGATTCTGCAATTCCTGCAAGGGCGTTCTTAACATAGCTGTTACGAAGGTACACGAAGCCTTACGATCGTCACATGGAATCTGGGAACGACTCCTTTTTTTGTCCACGGGTGTACATTACAAAGTCTCAAAAACTATAAGCTTAATGTTAAAATTTTATTACATGAGAAGTGTACATTTTAGAAGTTAAAAGGTGTATTTTAAAGATATTGACAGCATAGATGTCTGCATATTTTCGATATTTTTATTGCATATAAACTCGATGTATAGTTATGAAATAGGACAGTCTCCTCACATCATATGCTCTGCTTGCTATACGTCAAGAAAGTGAGTCGCAGGAATATAATTCCCAATTATGTTCGCCATGTCTTTGGTATTGTGGTATTGTTAGTTTCTCTGATCCTATTCCGGCACACATTGTGCATGTCCAAGGACCATATTAGCTAGATTCTTTGTTGGGTTACAGTATCAATAGATAGAAGACTGACAGCCTGCCCGTAAGCCATCCAGCAATGAAATAGTGTGTTGCATTCCCTCAATGTAAACAAATGGGATTGGTTTCGCATCGCAATTTGTCCAAAGACACGCTACGCTTGATGTTAGGTGAAGTAAAATATCACTATAAAAGAAAACAGTGGCTTCGTCTAGAAGTTTATGAAAAAGGTTGCAAGAATATAATTTTACACGTGCATTTTTACTTTCTCTACTACGAATAGTAAGTAGAGGAAGTATTGTAACCCACCCAAAAACTTTTATGTCGAGATTTCAACGCATATACGTGTTTTGAGGCACCCTGAATCCCAAAAAGCACTTTTAGAAAAAGGTCCATATGTGTGCCTGTGAACAGCATTACTAAAAGACGAAAGGTCGGATAAATACCAAACTTGGTATTTAGGTTCAGTATCTTTCAAAGATAACAACACGAAGGTTTTTGAGAAAATTCCCCCCCAGACAACATTTTACATAGAAAGTTTTTCGAAAATTTTGATTTTCTCAAAAATGGCTTTAGCGATTTTATTTAATATATTCTATGACAAATAAAATGTATATATTGAATTTTCTGGCGTTAACCCCAAAAGTCCACTTCATTCTGAACGACATTTGCTTAACTGGTAAACCGTAAGAGACAGACAAACTTTTACTATAGAAAAAATGTAGATCTCATTAAAGTGCACAATTTATGCCCTGTACACTTTTTTGCTGAGTGAACCATTTCCAAGATATTCCTTCTTACTTGTTTGAATTTTTCAATACCTATACTTTTTCTCAAATGAGAATACCTTATTCGTTTATTCTTATTTATTTATTTTGATGTCCTGGATATGCAAAGACAATGAAAAACCCCACAAAGCAACCAGCTCTAAAAGATTTATCTATCGCTTAAAGCCTACCATAATCCCCTTACACCTACAAAAAAATTAGCAAAAGATAGTTTCTGCAAATGTTTGTCTCGATTAACTTGAAGTAGATGGAGAATAAGTACTTGTAAAAATAGTTTGTAGAAGACTAGAGAAAGTCTAGATTTTTTAGAAAAAGGTCCGTGTATTTGTGTACAACATAACTCAGAAGCAAAAAGTCGGATAAATATTAAACTTTATACTTAAGATCAATACCTTCCAAAGAGGCGACACGAAGCTTTTCAGAAAAATACCCCTATGCCATACTACCCTTTACATGGAAGATTTTTGGTAATTTTTTATTTTATAAAAAATGGTTCTCAACTATTTTCATTAAAAAACCTGTATTAAAGATATTTACATTCAAATAAAATGTATACATTGGCTTTTCTGGGAATAGCCTATGAAGTCCACTTCATTTGGAAGAAATGTTGTATAATCTTATATATCTGTTAAATTTAAGTAGCAGACGAAAACGTACCACGAGAAATGTAAAATTTATTTCAAATACATTCTTTGTGGCATCAGCATTTTCTAAGATATCCGTTATGAATAGTTCGAATTGTTCATTTCTTGGCTATTCGCTTTAAGTTCTGTCAACATTCAGTTGTTTCTCGGGATTGCATGGAAGCATTATGGAATTTTAAGGCTAGAATATAGCACCCAGCTCTTAAATATTTGACAATCGCTGTTCCTTTTGTATCTATAACGAAATGTATAATGTAGCTATTTCTGCAAAGATTTATTTGCATTAATATGAAGTAGATAGAAAATAGCTTTAGTATGGTCATCGCAGCCTTCGGATCCCCAAGCGGCGACCTTTGTGCAGTAGCCAAACACTTGTTCCCTACCCTCCCTAACCGCAAGCACCATAAAATCTTAGTGACATCCATGTGCATATGCGCGTTGTTGCCAAAATTAAAAATAGTATTTAAAAGCAAAACTTTGCAGGTGATTTCCACATGTACAGAATACAATCATGCAGTTTGTCTGCTTGCTTTACACACAAAATAACTATGTAAATAACTATGAATCGCATAGTAATCACATTTAAGTTGCAAACGCTTTAAAATATAACTGAACTAATGAATGATCTGAACTAATGTACTGCGCTACAAGAATAGAAATGCATGTTAACATATCCGAGAGAAACTTAGAAACATGTTCCGAATAAACTATACATTGTTGGACTATCATTAAATAATTAAAATACATAAATATTAATTTATTTTGAAAGGAACTCTTACTCCCAAATCAAAGCATCATTTTTGATTATGCTGTGCGCGGAGCTATGGTAAAAAGTTTTTTATCACTTGTATCACAACAATGTTTTATTAATATAAAGCTAATACAAGAAGTTGTGTATTGTTTAAGGTGTAAGATTCATAAGCATGACATCTTCTGTTTACTTAAATGAATAGCTTTATTATAAAATGCAGGATAAGTAAAAATACGAAGGCAAAAGAAAGAAAATAAAAAAAAAATCTTATGTATTATATTCACAAGATTATCTCTACTCACTCTTCTACAAACTACTTTCACAAAAGCTTATTCTATCTACTTCTTAAATAATAAGATAAAATTTCATTGCACATATCGTTGTAAATATAAGGATACATAGGCTAAAGCGAAAGTCAGATTTTTAAAATACAGATGACTATATGATGACTTTGAAATTCCATGCTCTTAGCATGACCACGAGGAAAATACAAACAGAGACTTCCAACTTGTATTTCAAAATTCAAACCAACAACAAAAAATTTCTCGGAAATGGTTAACACAATTTGACCTAAAATTTGTCCTTTACCGAGATTGCATTTTACGCAGAGTAAGATTTTGTCTCTCTCTTAGAATTTACCAGTAATACAACAAGTTGAGAACGAGGAAAATTTTAAAAGTTATTCCCAGAATATAAAATTCATGATACAAATTTTATTTTGCCTGCAAATATCTTAAACTTGCGGTATTTTACTAAAAATCGTTAAGCTGTTTTTGAGAAATTCAAAACAATAACAAACATTTTTCCACATAAAAGGTTCTTTTCTACATGTTCTTGAACATTACACATAAAAATATGGCTTTGCTTATTCAGTTTTTGTAGCCCTTTTCTTCGTGGTCTTGGCTTTACTGATATTCCGCAGAGGGTCACTTGCTGGTGCGACCGGAGGGGCATCAACTTGGTTCGTTTCCCAAGGTCTCCACATCTTAATTAAACTATTAAACGCTAATGACTATTAAACACTGCTAAACTTACAAAACTGCACTAAGTAAAACACTATATAACTTCTCTGAAGAAGTAATATAGAAGCTTAGCTGAACATGGAAGAAAAGCACGAGCGAACAGTCACAGCTGCTAAAACCGAAGGAACAGCAGAAATGACATTGCAACAACGCTTTGCTTTGGTGGAGCTGGAGAAAGGACCACGTGTTGTGTTTAAGGGATGGGAAGACCCTACTAATCGTTTACTGATGGGTTTATGGTCAGGCTTCAAAGCTTTCCGTTCGCTTTGAAGCCGGTTGGGGAAAGGATGCCCGCGACTAGTTTACGAATAGTTTGTTTACCCCTAATAACGATAAGGTGGAGAAGGTCATGTGAATGTGTCACAGCACATTTTTAGTGAAGGATTATAATATATGTTTGCATATTTTGTACATAGAGTGCTTTAATGTTCCCTAAAAAGGTGGAATTCGTTGATTATATAGTAACTTGGTGACACCATCTATACCATTGTATATCAAAGTTAAATTCACATCTTGTCTCTACATTACTTCCTTTCTACCTAAGGCAGTGATATATCTGCAATAAACTTCATCTGCACACAGTAAGTTTAGACTTAGTGTAATATGCGTGGTGCTTCAGCAAACATTATATGCTTCATAAGCGAATCAAAGAAGAAGACTTTGAATTTTTGTCCTAACATATTTGCCCATGGTGTATTCATTAATCTCGGTAGATTTTACAAGTAAGAAATTCTTAGAAATTCAATTTCTTGTCAACTTCTAACATCTGGCCAAACGATAGGGCATAGGGTACACAACAGAAGGGGACCGCTCGCACACTGCGACTTCAGGAGATCTATTGCAACTACCATCCCCCAGGGGGAAAGGATGAAGTGCAGGAACCACAGGAGGATAGAGGCAGGGATGTCCCTAACAGTTCTAGACTCGAAGACACGTGCCATTGTTGGAACTGTCTAGAGATGGTGATGAATGACCCATCGACAAAGCAGTCCTCTAGTATCCAGAAGTAGTACTGTTTCCTTTGAGGAAACATCTGCGCCATTTATCTGGCACCGCCATACGCCACGAAACCTAACAAACGCCTGAAAAAGGAGAAGGAAACGGTATAAAAGGGTAATTGTGTAAAGATAAGAAAAAAATCTGATGATTCACACTCACATGACTTCCTCTACTCTTGTACAAACTATTTTTACAAACGCTTATTTTCCATAGGCATCATATTAATCGAGATATTGAGATGTAAATCTCATTGCTAATTTTCTTGTAGATGCAAGGGGAATATAGTAGGTTTTAAGCCATAGTCAAACGTTTTAAGAGCTGGTTACTTGATCATTCCATTCTCTTTGAATGTCCAGGACATAACGAATAACGAATACCCATTTGCGAAAAAAAATATGTATTGGAAACTTCAAACAACAAGGAATATCACGGAAGTGGTTCGCTCCACCAAAAACATGCATATGCAGTAAACCGTGTGTTTGAACGAGACCTATATGTTTTATGCAGTAAACTTTTGTTTATTTCTTACGGTTAAATATGACATTTTAATCAAAATTGATGTTGAGCGCTCTTTGCATGTCCAGGACATAAAAAAATCTGATGGGTTACACTCACATGACTTCCTCTACTCTTGTACAAACTATTTTTACAAACGCTTATTCCCCATATCCTTCATGTTAATCGAGATATCGATATGTTAATCTTGTTGCTAATTTTCTTGTAGATGCAAAGGGAATTCGTAGGCTTTAAGCGAAAGTCAAATATTTTAAGAGCTGGTTGCTATGTGGAGTATTCCATTCTCTTTGCATTACCAGGACAAAAAAAAAAGAATAACGAATTTCAGAAAAAGTATAAGTATTGGAAAATTTAATGGAATAACAAGCCATATCTCGAAAATGGTTCACTCAACAAAAAACGTGCATATGACATAAATTGTGTACTTTAACGCGATCTACATTTTTTGTGTAGTAAAAGTTTGTCTATCTCTTATGGTTTACCAGTTATGTAAAAGTAGTTCACAATGAAGAATACTTTTGGAGACATTCCCAGAAAATTCAGATATAGCTTTCATTTGTCATGAAAATATCTTAAATAAAAGATATTTTAATCAAAATCGTTAGAGCCATTTTTGAGAAAATTAAAAGTTTTGAAAAATGTTCCATGTAAAGGATAATCTGGGGTGGAGGGATTTTCTTGAAAACCATCGTGTCGCATCTCTGGAAGATACTGACCCTAAATATCAAGTTTGGTGTTTATCCGACTGTTCGTTTCTGAGTTATGCTGTTCACAGACACACACGCAGACACACACGGACATGTTTCCAAAAATAGCTTTTTGGATTCAGGGGATCTCAAAACATGTATTTCCGGTGAAATCTGGGTATCGAATTTTGGTGTGGAATGCAATATTCCCCTACTTACTATACGTAGTAGAGAAAGTAAAAATGGAATCTGTCTACTTGTAGGAAAAATTACTTTAGTAGAATCAATGCTCTGAAAAAAATTAAAATCGAATTGGGTAGTATTTTCTAGTTTGAAAACAAATTAATTTACATAAATCTAATCAATTAATATCTAATATGGCAGAATTCTTCAATGGGTTTAAACCGCATAAATAAAATAAACCTTTTTAGAATCTTTATGGCTACATATGCATCTACCGTGGTAGATGACAAACCACTCCAGCAGTCGATTACTAAACCAGGGAAAACCACGAAGAACCCAAGGTCATAGTGGGGGGACTGGATCAAACCCGGGGCCTCTGCGAATCTCAGACGTTACCGCGGAACTATCTCGCTCAGTAATCCGAGGTATAGTAATAAATAAATGGAAGTAATCCCTTTGCTAAGCTTAAGAGGTTAAAGATTCAGTAGTCTTAAGATATAACCAGAATACTTTTCTCTTGAGGGCATTTTACATACAATATGTTGGTAATCTACCAATGTAACGCTGAAGTCGTGTAATAATGTCACTGAAATCGGATTTATGACAGCAAAATTACCAACGGTTGTAAATCCTGTCAGTGCCAGTCCGCGCAACTAGAATTCCTCCATATGCTAAATTAAAGGAATTTAGTACCCAGGTTGCGGTTCGCGGTCCGTCACAATGATAAACGCCACAACTTTGTTTGGACTGGCGCTTTTTTGACACACATGTAAATCTTCTTCAGAATTAATGACACATCCATGACCATGAACGTTTACAATGGAATTGCAGGCTCCCTCACATAGTTACAGCGGCTAGAATGGAGACAAAATGGGTTTCTGTTGCTAGTTTACGTGTGGCATTTCTAAATGGCGGACTGCCATAAAAAAAAATCTGGTGTGTTGCATTCCCATGAGTGGGTATACAAACTAAACCTCCTGAAGCTTATTTTTCTATCCACTTAATGTAAATCCAAACAAAGCTTTACATAAATATCAACATTACATATTGCCTTAGAGATACGAAGGGATTAATGATAGTCAAATGTTTTAGACATACTAGTCTTAATGTTCCATACCCTTTCCATTCAATGGTGAGAAACAAATAAGTAAAATAATATAAAATTTGTAATATTCCATCTTGTTATCCAGTTACGTCGCGAGGAATGTATTCCAAATTTTCTATTTATTTCCCCTATTCGTATTAATGTATACAGTATGGTTGTGCAAATTTAACAAACACAAATGTAAAACCAATTAAAGAAAATTAAAATAAAACAGCTTACAAGCGCGAGGAACTCCTGAATGTCTTTACTGAAAGTACTTTAAAAAATATGATGTATTACACTCACATGACATTCTCTACTCCTGTGCAAACTAGTTTTACAAACTCTTATTCTCCACCTATTTCATATTAATCGAGATAAACATTTGCAGAAAAGATATTTTGACATGCAAAGAGAATTACATTTTACACATAGTGACCTGTTCTAAAAATGATTGACTATCGCTTAAGGCCTATTATATTCCCCTTGTTTTGTATTTGCAAGAGCAATATAGAAATACAGTAGGCTTTAAGCATAGACATTACTCTTAATAGCTGGTTGCAATGTGCAGCACCATTCTCTTTGCCACAGATTAATAATCTTTGCCTATCCAAGACAAAAAAATGAATAACGAATTCCCATTTCAGAAAAAGTATAAGTATTGGAAAATTTAAGGGAATAACAAGCAATATCTCGAAATTGGTGCACTCAACAAAAAATGTATATGACATAAATTGTGTATTTTAACGCGATCTACATTTTTGTATAGTAAAATGTTGTCTATCTCTTATGGTTTACCAGTTATGCAAAAGTCGCTCACAATGAAGAATACTTTTGGAGACATTCCCAGAAAATTCGAGATATACATTTTATTTGTCATGAAAATATCTTAAACATATGATATTTTTATCAAAATCGTTATAGCCATTTTTGAGAAAACTAAAGTTTTCGAAAAGTGTTCCACGTAAAGGTAATCTGGGTTGGGGGGATTTTCTTGAAAATCTTCGTGTGGAATCTCTGGAAGATACTGAATCTAAATACCAAGTTTGGCGTTTATCCGACTGTTCGTTTCTGAGTTATGCTGCTCACAGACACACACACGGACATGTTTCCAAAAATGCTTTATTTGGACTCAGTTGGACTCAAAACATGTATTTCCGGTGAAATCTCGGTATCGAATTTTTGGGTGGAATACAACACTTCCCCTACTTACTATACGTAGTAGAGAAAGTAAATATGACCAAGTAATGAACAGTTTGAACCATCAATAACGGATATCACAGAAGTGTCTTATGCCGCAATAAAACGTTATCTGAAATAATTACTGTATTAAAAAGATATATACATTTTTTGTAGTACGTTTTCGACTGTAGCTTAACATTTACCAGTTATATAAGACTACACAAAGTTCGCCCCAAATGAATAGAACTTCCCAGGCCATTCCCAGGAAATTAAAGATATACATTTTATTTCTCATTGAAATATAGTTAATGTATGGTATTTTAATTAAAACGTTATAACTATTTTTCAGAAAATCAATCTTCGTGTTGCATCTTGGAAAAATACTGAACTTAAATACAAGTTTGGTATTTATCCAACTTTTCGTCTTTTGTGTTGTGCTGTTCACACACACATAGGACCTCTTTCCAAAAATATATTTGGTTTAAGGGGGCCTCAAAACATATATTTCCCGTGAAATATCGACATTAAAATTTTGGGTGGAATATTATAGTCCCCCGGTGTTGCATATACATGACTTTCTCTACCCAACATAGTTTATTTTTATAGTTACAAACTGGTCCACAAAAAGTTTTTTTCTATCTACTTCATGTTAATGTGAGACTAAGTGGTGAAGTTTGCCAAAAATCATTTAGTTTCATATGCAGTCTGAAAACTGGAATTATCTCCTTCATTTTAAATATATTTTACCGTAGTGGGCACATTACTTATATTTTGAATGTATTTTTATTTGCATGTCCCATTTAATTCCTTTGCTTTTGTTTTCTTGCTTTGAACGTTTTCTGGTATAATAACCCGTTTGCTGAAACGAAACTACTGATGATAAATCAAATTTTTGGATCACAAAAGCAACCTCTAATTGTTGCCGTGTTAAATTGTTGAAAAAATAATTACTAGAAAATATGAATTAAAGCACGGTATTCAGAAAATTTTCTATCTTCCTTAATAAGCAAATAATTAGTTAGAAGCAGTTCAATGCATTTAGAAGCTATGCATCTAAATCCGGTGAACATTTCACTCTGATATCTTAAATAGTTTCTAAGACAATGGGAAGAAGATTTAACATTGACAGCATTGGGCTTTAGAACTCACTTTAATATAAATAGACATTTGCAGATATTGTTACATTTTACATTTCATTGTAGTTACAGCGGGGATATAGAAGCGATAAGCACATATTGCTATATTCTAGCAGTAAAACACCATACTGTTTTCCTGACATCACCATAAACAACAAAAGTGACAGCACTTTAAAAATATCACCAGGAATTGAACAATTCAAATTACTAGCATCGCATATTTTGGAAATGGCTGTTGCCATTGAAAAAACTGAAAGCTGTTTAAAAGAAGCTGTGTGTTTTGAAAGAGATGTGCATTTTTTGTTAGGTAAATTTTGGTCTATATCTTAAGGTTTACTCATTATACGAAATTAAATAGAATTCAATGCTTCTCCTATACAATTCAAGACATACATGTTATTTTTCATGTCAATGTCAAAATGTTTAGAGCCATTGTTGCGAAAATGCAGAACTATTAAAAAATCTCACATTTAAATGATATTTTACTTCCCAGGTGGCATTGGCTCCCGTCAGGTCCCGGGATAGAGAGGTTTTGTAAATTGTTGGCAAGGAGTTAGCTTCTCGACGATAGTTCAGGGTGATTCGCACTCTATTGGCAGTTGCGTCAGGTCTTGTGTGGCCTGTGTGTTCCATACTCGGGTAAATGTAATGATGTAGTTTGATTTTGGTTCCTTAGGCAATTGAAACACTTAGCGATTACTTGGCCTATTCCGACTGTTTGACCTTTCCTGTTCCCGATTTTTGTGGCCCTTCGTCGAGGTATGCTTGCCTAGAGTTCTAGATGTTCTGTATTACACTGAAGGCTGCGGTTAATAAGAGTTTAACTCGGCGTGATATGTCGGTAATAGCATTCATAGGGTTTATATTTTTCATATTAAATTGCACCTGAAGCCAAGAGAAATATAACCCAGATATAAATAACTGTTACTCAGGCAACTACTGTATGATACCCTATCTAATACAAATGGACTTAGCTTTGTAAGTGAACTCAATGAAAAAACTATACCAGCTTCATTGTTAATATGCTTAAAGTCTAATGGATACACTTTGCATTTGTATTAATATTTTAAGTGTCACGCAAAATACGTGCTATGACCTATATGTTGCCATGTACATATTCATATGATTTTGAATCGCATCTCTGTTATATAAATCCTCCTTGCA
Organism: Deroplatys truncata; assembly: GCA_030765065.1. NCBI lineage: Eukaryota > Metazoa > Arthropoda > Insecta > Mantodea > Mantidae > Deroplatys > Deroplatys truncata. The sequence goes on along the minus strand of CM060985.1, from coordinate 152,134,823 downwards.
TTCACATACACCGCAAAGGTATTTTTGGGGAGGGGTGTCAGTGCACTACTACTACTGCTGCTGGTGCTGCGTATTCTACTACAGCCTTCACCGTGACAATCATGAAACGGATCTGGACTCATGTGTATTTTTTATCCCATGCTAAAGATTGGAATCAACTCATCAGCGTCAGCAGTGTGAGCAGCTCCGATTATAGGTACCACTCATTGGTTCAGGAATAACCACATTCTGTCTGAGAGAAACATGGTGCTTAACCTTAAATCGTATCAGTTGGATGTTCGCCCACTATCGCGTATATGCAAACTTGAGGTCTTCATGAGCTGTCGTAACACAGATCATCAAAATGAGAATCATTCTTATCGTACTCCTACTTCTACTGATGATCATTTATATTTTTCTATTGTGGAGGAGGGGATAGACCATTGGGATCCATGCTGGGATGTTCAGGTACTAGGCGATAAATAGCACAGCCTTTAAATATTGCAGTTGACAAAAGGTTTTGTGCAAGATTTACAGACATATAAGTTTTACCAACAATACAGATTCTTGCATGTGCACTTCAAGTCAGTGAGTATGCAGTATACGCTGTACATTGTGTACAAGATATTGAACGCTTTGTAGTACACGCTTTGGAGTAGTAAAAATTTATGAACAACTAGAACAAGTTGTTGAAGGTATTGAAAGAATCGAACATTTTTAAGAAGTTAAGTAATTTGCTCAATCAATAGGAAGTTGAATTCTGTGAACGGTTCGTTGAATGGATTATAAAGCTTTATTAACGGATTGAACAAATTGTGGAACAGTTGTTGAAAGGTTTAAACATTTTGAAGTTTTTGCGCAGGATGATGAAAGTATTGTCGTACCTATTGAGTAAGCTCTTTAGCAGTTCCGTGTACAATTGTTGAAGGAGTAGAAAAAATGTTGCACGTTGTCAACAACCTATTTCAAACTGAACTAGTTTCTGAACGTTTTGATTTGAGCAGATTCAAAGGCTTATCAAATTGATGAACGGGATGTAAAATTTGTTAAGGAGGCTCTAAAAGTTTTTGGAAACGTTGTATAATATTTTTGAGATGGTTAAGAAAGTTATAGAAGGGTTGGTTTGAACTTTTTAACGGGATGTACGTTATGTTGAGCTGGCTGAACAATAGCTGTTTGATTAGAGCGTTAAACATTTGAACAGACCGGATGACGTTTAAGAACGTGTACATGAATTATTTTAAGGATTATAGCAGATTTACGAGAAGTTGAAGATGTTTTCGTCAGCCAAAATAAAATGTAGGATCGTTTACACATACCGTGGAATCTTTCTAGGAAAGTGGACGAGCTTGAGGTTGTCGTTCGGGTTATATAAGTTGTTGAACCGGATGAGAAATTAAGGGATTCAACAAGAAGCTGAAGAGGTTGAATCAGTTCCTGAAGAGATTAAACGAATTATAAACTTACTAAACTAGTTTATGAGTATAATTAAAAAATATTGTTTACACGCTGATTAAGTTGAACACAATGCTGACATCTACATTCTAATATTTTTAAATTTGTTGTGCATTTAGGCCTTTTCATGATATACACGTTATTGCGCAGGTAATAAAAGCAGCAATACTAGTAATACAACTAGTCGTAGTAGAAATCTGGTAAACTACAGCGAAATCACTACTAGAGGTTTGTTCATATTACCAAATTATTAGTGAATGAGCAAGTAACTCCATAGCTATGTACGAGGTGATGCCGGGGTAACATGTGCGACTTGTATTCGGGAGGTCTCGGAATCCCAGTTGATCACCCATGGGTTTTTCGTGGTTTCCCTGGTTTAGCTAGCGAATGTTGGGGTTGTTTATCTTCTGCGATGACCATCCTGCCCCTCATTACCTCTAACCATCATCTTACTTGTCAACTGTTTCAGGGTTGTAGGACCAGGAGAAGCTTTCGGCGGGTTGCGGCTGGGCGGTGAATGTGCGCTAAGTAGGGGTTTCTTTCTTAGCGTCATTGTGGGAGTGCTCAGTTAGGTCTCCCCTCCTAGTGGATCCTGTGAGGAGAACCGGCGGTTTGTGGGTAGACCGCCGCGAATGTGTTCGATCTGAAAGCGTTAGGGGGTCTCTCACCTCATCCCTCCTTCCCAGAGGTCAGCATAGAAACAAAAGGGGGCGTTCTGTCCTTCGTTCTCCTTATACCTTTACCTTTAGTCCCATAGCTCTGTTATAGTATTGCTCCCGGGGATGTAAGGGGAACCGAGTTTGGTTTTCTATAACAAATTGTTTCTCTTTTGTGAGGCCTAGTAGAAGTGCATTCAACCACACGAGGGATTATAATACAAGTTGAGGAGATACTTAACGGAAAAGTAATGAATACAGTCTCATAAACCGTATCAAAACCCAGGGAGAAGCGGCTTCTTGCTAGCTGCCAACTTTATTACTGCACTCTGCCTATGGTGTCCTGTGTATCTGCAGCTATAGGATGAAGCGGCTGTGCAGAAAGCCTTAAACCAATAGAACTGTCGTGCTACTAGTTTACATTTAATGAGGCTAGCACTCCTTTACCAGCACCAACTGTTTCATTTACTCATGTAGATCCGAAACGCAGTCATTACTCTAGTAATCAGTGATAATCGGTTAAACGCAACATCGCTATTGCTCCGTGGAAACAGCGACAATGTATTAATTATCGGAGAGCAAGGAAGCTGCTGTTTTACTCATACCCCAATTCACTCGCCGGAATCATTCCTGTCTCCAGTCGTATTCTGAGTAAACGCTACCATTCCACTTCAGGTAACTAGTGGAAACACCTTTAGGAGATTTGAAATAGCAGTATATCAGTCGGTTCAAATTATTATGGGTATTTTATATACCATTAACCCAAGGAACTTAAGAATATATGAAAGTAAGATATAAAACATTTGGTTTGGGTATGATCAGATATTGCCAAAGGAAAATGAAGAGGAGTTGCAAAAATCAATATTTAAATTTAACGAAATAATAAACGGATACTATATGCAAAATCAAGTGAGTAAACTGAAGCTACGCCCATGAGGGGGAAACAATAAATGAGAATGAAAGTAGCAATAGAGAGAAAGGTAATCGAAATAGTGGCAGCGTTCAAATATTTAGGATCCAAAATATCAGTCAGTAAAGGAAAGCGGATATTAAAGAAAGTATTGAGAGAAACACAGGGTGTTTCAGAACCTCTGCGACAAACTATGAGGAATGATAGTTCTCACAGAGGGGAACATTTTTTGTCAAGCAATCTCCATCCTCCGACGCATCATTACGCAGCTACTCACCCATGTTTGAAGTGTAGGCAGGATAGGTTTGAGAGGCACAACCAGTACACTTTGACTCTCTGTTTGTTTCAAACCGCTGAATAAAGTGACACCACCTCTTTCTTATCTATCACGTCTGGTTAGGTTTAGTAGGCCTGAGACGCACAGCCCAATTTAACTCAATGTTTGTGTACAACAGCTCCATGCATACCACCTCCAGAAATTACAGGGACTGGGGCCGAACTGCTTTGCACCTTGCGTTCATTTGTGTAGTGGTTTCTGCAACGAAGTATCGAGATCCTACATTTCCGCGCAGGTCTTGTTTACCGATGAGGCCTGCTTCTCACGAGACGGATACTTCAACAGCAAGAACAGCCACATCTGGGATGTTGAAACCCCTCATGCAGTGTTCGTTATACATCACCAACAAAAGTTTTCCGTAAATATCTGAGCTGGAATCGTTGGTGATTTTCTGTTAGGGCCTTTCGTTTTGAAACCCCGTTTGAGTTAAATTGGGCTGTGCATCTCAGACGTAACTAGACGTAAGGGACAAGAAACAGATGCTCTCACTTGATTCACTAATAGCACCAATCCAATGAGTGACGTCATTAAGGATCACCACGAAAAACAGTGGTGCGTCTACAAATGTAAAGGTTATGCTGCATGTGACTGTGATGGCGTCATTCTAAGAAATACCCTCCCGCAAGGACTGAAAGTTAATGCCCAGTATTTCCGTCATTTTTTTTTTTAGAATAACCTGAGACAAGTGTTGCGAAGGAACAGCCCAACTCTTTGCAGAACCCTCCTACCATTTTTCAGGACAATGCTTGGGGCACACAACAAATCCTGTAGCTGAACTTAAAACCCTGAGATCATTATTTGATCCCAAAGATGAAGGAACCACTTCATGACGTTCGATTCCGGACTGTTCCCGAGATTCTGTAGGCATTAGGGCGGTCCGTCAGATGTATCAACAGAACAGGAGCCGCTACAGGGATACAACAAATTCCACATCGCTGACAAGGACTTGTGAACAATGCTGAGTACTACATAGAAGGACGTGGAAGTTTCACAGGGGTATTACTTGTACTCAGTAATAAATAAATAGCTGCCACCTTTGTTAAAGTTACAACATAAGTATTTAAAATCTGGGTTAGATTGAAGCCTGAAATTTAGAAGAGAACAGCCAACACTCGTTTTAACAATATGATAGCCAGCAAAGTAAGGATGTTTTCCATCTTTCCGCGCCAAAAGTACAACTGGCAACAAGTGCAATTGTACTGAGAAACTAGGCAGTGAAAGGTTACTGTGACAGGATTTCTCAGCACTAGAACCGCCATCAGCGCACCCTCTCTCCTAGACCGGTCAGGTAGTGGTCATGTTTTAACTTAAACCTCGCGAAATGTATTCATGTAACACGCAACGTTTGTGAATGAAGGCGAGATTAAAAGGTCAATTATGTTAAAAATGCCATTTCGTGTTTTTAGAGCAATATTAATATTTTACATTTTCTAAACATTTGGATATATCGTTTAGTATTACGGGCGCATTATAAATATTTGTAATATATTTTTGAATATTATGCTGCACCTAAACCTCATTTGCATCGTTTCAGAAAAACAAACCATAATGTTTGAGCCAATTTTGCTAAAATCATGAAATATTGCTCATTTTATAGTAGAATTTACACTGTAGTCTTTGAAACCACTACTGTTAAGATGGTCGCTGCTTATGCGAGGGAAAAACAGTAAACACTGGAATGTTATCTTCAAAAAGTATGATATTGTCGTATTTTCATCTGTCCAGAGTGCGTGTTTTGTTAGTGCATATGTTTTAAATTGTTTGTAGTGATTATTAAACATGAGTAGGACAAAACCAGTGTTTAAAACGTATAAAAAAGGTAATAGGTATTATATGTAGAAAATATCCTGTTGAAAAATCAAACAGTGAAACTCTTGATAATAATTCGCCTTCAACATCAACATCTGCTTAAATTAAATTAGCAGGGTTTCAGGATGAATATGCATGTATAATTGTTATTGAGTTTTATTTATGGACGCTCTTTAACTATTGTGGTCCTTAGTGTCCCATTCTATATTGGGCGTGAAAGACCGGTAATTTTGCTCAGAGGCCTCTTTATCAGGCTTCAGGTCCCTTTACGTTCCGTAAATATACGACACGGGATCACCAGCTTTACTTCCCTTCCGAAGGAAGCCATGCCAAGGATTTTTACTCCCGAAAAAATCCATCGCCATCCACGATCTCAGGAACTAGAAGATTTTAACCACTACACCACGGAGAACGACATGCATGTATAGATGGTGTGTGTGTGTGTTACACAAATATTAATTTAATCATTGATTTTAACATGTTGAGTACAGTTTTATCTCAATTTGTATCTAACAATTTATGTGATGGTCAGATCAGATTGACAGAAAATATTACTCAGAGAAATGGTTTAGCCTCCAATTTAAAATCTTCAATTCAAAAAACAAAACATTTCTGGACATCTGAAAAGTGCGAAAGAAATAATTTGTATGACGTAAATATAAGATATTTTTATGAACTAAGATGTATTGGCAAAGGTTTTGCTGTTGGGAAGTGCTGTCAGGGCTTTTAAATGTTGCAACTGCACCCACAAATATTTCTAATTACACATCAATTGTTGGAGAAAGTGTAAAATCGCCAGCTTTTAAATCAATGAAAGAAATTGCTATAGAAGCTGTGAATACAAACAAAAACGATAGTGATATAGCTGTTGCATTCGATGGAACCTGGCAAAAGAGGGGTTTAAAATCGTGGTTCTGTAACAAGTATTGATACAGGAAGGGTACTTGATGTAGAAGTCTTATCAATATATTGTAAGTGTTGCACTTTAGCAGGAAAATATAATAGCAAGTATGAGTGTAATAAAAATTGCAATGGGAATGTCGGTGGAATGAAGGTCTCTGCGGCAGTATCTATTTTTAATCGTTCTGAGGAACAAGAGAAGTAAGATAATTAAACTTTCTCGGAGATGGTGACTCCAAGGTTTACTTTGTGAGAGTAAGCCTTATGGAGAAATTCAGATTGCTAAATTAGAGTGTGTTGCACATGTGCAAAAAAAAAATGGGGGAGAGACTGAGAAAATTGAAACAGTCACTTGGAAAAACATTGCTTTCCGATGAAAATCATTCAGAGGTCGCCTTTCAGATGTACTTATAGATGAACTTCAAGCTTACTGTGTTAAAGCTGTAAGACGCAATGACAAGAGCAGTTTAGGCTACATTTTTTCACAAAGGGTACACTGACGTAAAACCTTTACGTAACACGTGCTCGATAGAATGGTGAATATCTGCATGCTAAAGGGTCTGGTACATATGACTATAGTCACAAAATCCCATTCCAAAGACTGTCCTGTTAGCTATAAAACCTGTATATGAAAAATCTATCAAACATACAGTTACTAAAAAGTGCCTGCATGGAAAAACTCAAAACGTGAACAGTCATTCATAACGTAATTTGGACATGGGCTCCAAAAACGTCATTGTGGGATTAAAAACCCTAGAATTGTGTATCTATGACTCAGTTATAAATTTTAATGAAGGTAACATAGGTAGGTTAAAGTGTTAGAAGGTCTTGACATGAATATTGGAAAATACATAGCAACTATCCTGGAGGAACTGGATCAGACAAGGATCACCAAAGCTGAAATAACGTTCAGATATATGAGTAAAGAAGCTAGATCCAACAGGAGGAGAGCAAGACTTCTAGCCGGTGATATTAAAAGAGGATTCTGATTACTGCTCAGGAGGATTCTTGCTGCTTTATACCTGTAAAAGGAGCTTTTCTTTCACTTTTTTCTATTGTTTTTTAATATTTCAGTAAAATACATTTTCTGTTGTAAAGGTACAATTTCCTCAGAAACTATGAAAGAGAAAAATTTGAAGATTTCAACACATATCAAACATACTATAACAGATTTCGATCAAATTTTGTGCTCAGTAGCGGAATATTTTTTTAAAAAAATCGTTTTAATGTGAATTAAAGAAAATTGTTGTTGCACAAAAAAATTCTAACAGCTATATGAATTGCAGACTATATTACAGAACAGGATTCACATATTTAAAAGCATTGTCTAAAACAACTGTAAAAATTTCATATTGATATCTGTAGTAGTTCTTGAGTAAAGTGTACCTTAATTCAGGAATTTTAATATTAGTGGGATAGGGCTTCTAATTTCCCCTGAAACATACACTAAATCATGTTTCCGCAATAGCCTATCTTGGTGACTCGCCCTCGACCATTGTATTTACCGACTCCGGTAACTAAAATCAGGAAATTCAGCAGAAACAAATCAGAACTTAATACAGCGCATGAAAATATTTGTTACTTTTAGTGTTAGTGTTACATGTAAAATATATTTTTGTTTATATTTTCAAGATTGCAGAATAAAGGAGAATTTCTAGTATTTGTTTTTCTATGTTAAATTAAATTGACCTTAAAATGATCATCACAACGTTCTCCAAATAAAACACGAATAATACATTTACTTTCCCCCATAATGTCAAACAACTTGTATTAAAGACATTTCTTTCTGTAATGCTTAAATAGTCCACACTATATAACAGGTGAGTCAGCTGCGTCTATTTATTTTTTAATTTATGCAACGTGCTAAGCGACATATTTGACATACGTCTTTCTTGAATACCTTCTAATGGCTGATTTACATAACACTTTATAGAGGAGGAATACACAAATCAGTGCATAAGTGTTTTACGGGACAGAATGCAATCGTTATGTATTCGATGCAAAAAACATCCCCCCTGACACTGAGAGATGCAGTAGCAATTTTAGCCAATTTTACAAACTTTTATTATTTACCATATATCCATGCACCCCTTTGAAAACGCTCCCAAAGGAACAACCTATCACGTGCATCGTTTGACAAAACCACTTGAAAACAAAATGGCAGATCTACGCAGTGCGAACAATTGTATTTAAGTCATTAGTCAATGTACAGCCTTGTCAAAAATGCTAAGTATTAAGTAGATAATATCTCTTATTTCACAAACTATGGCGTATTTCAGATCATACAGTAATTATAATGACTGATGCAGTTTATTTGTTTGAATTAAAACTACTAAACCGAGCTCAAAACACTGTATGACGCTACAAAAAGCGTGTAAAGATTCGAGGTGGGGTTAGTTCTACGATTACTAATTCGTATAGGAACCTCAGCTAGCAAGGTAGCATTGGCCGCATGGCATTATTATGGTTGCTTTAACACTGTGCCGCTTTAATTCGGATTAGAATCCTGCGGGTGAATTTAAAACTTTTTATTACCTTTTGTGTTATATCTTTGGGTCTATAATTTTATATTATGAAATAAATAACATTTTAAATAACATTATAAGTGTGTACAAAATAGAATAATCGTCATGTTTTCCACCGCAAAGCCCAAATCATATACGGGCACACTCATACATGAAGAATCCAGGCAGACTACACCGCACATGTTACATCATGCAAGAAGGTCTCTTCGGCAACGTACACAAATGTGCATTGATGAAGTGGGTCGTCATTTTGAATATTCACTTCGTTGATGAAACCCACGTTCTTTAACAATTTATTATTCTGTTTACCCCTGAACTTAGCACATTTACATCTCCTTTGTCAATGGAAGAAGTAAAGCATAGGATTTAAACATGAAACAAAAACTGTCACATTTAATATTGTCGATATGCGCCCAAGAGAACGAAAGCTAACTACGTAACACGGTTTACAACACAGATACGGTACAGATTATTAGGGTATACATGATACACAATTATCTGATTGCAATTCTTATGTCTTTGGTTCACAGGAGAGCAAGCAACAAAAATAAATAAATTAGTACACTAAAATGCAGAAAATAAACACAAGGAGAGACAAAAAAGAAGAACCAAAACAATTTTATGTTTGTATCAGATTAGAACCTCCGAAGCTAACCTTTGCTTCACCACATTCCGGCAGCTAACCACTCGGCCAGGACCCACGTAGTTTATCCCGCGTTCCTCTATCTCCTTGCAAGCATTATATCCATGAAACGCGTCTTTTTTTAAGGCTTTCGCAGCACTTTGGTTGTCATTCAGGCCTTTAATCATTAATGGTAATTGCGTATAATACCAAATAAACGATCGGAGCTACAACAACGGTTTGTTTGCTAAAAGGGTCAAAGATTTTACATCAGCGTATAAACTGCGGGTTGCATAGATACGAATACCTAGGGGCAGCTGACTCGCCTGGTATAATACAGATCATCAGAGAACTAAGTATAGAACTCTGGGGGAAACATAAAGTAGTTGGAAAAATCTGATGTGTTACACTCACATGACTTTCTCTACTCTTGTACAAACTATTTTTACAAACGCTTATTCTCCATCTACTTCATGTTAATCGAGATAAACTTTTGCAGACTCTATCTTATTGCTAATTTTCTTGTAGATGTAAGGGGAATATATATTTACAAGGGCAATATAGAAAAACAGTAGCCTTTTAGCACATACATATCTCTTAATAGCTGGTTACTAGGTGCAGCACCATTCCCTTTGCCACAGATTATAACTGTTTGCATATCCAAGACAAAAAAATGAATAACGAATTCCCATATGAGAAAATAAGTATTGAAAAATTTAAGGGAATAACAAGCAATATCTCGAAAATGGTTCACTCAACAAAAAAAAAATGTATATGACATAAAGTGTGTATTTTAACGCGATCTACATTTTTTCTGCAGTAAAATTTTGTCTATCTCTTATGGTTTGCCAGTTATGCAAAAGTCGTTAACAATGAAGAATACCTTTTCGAGACATTCCCAGGAAATTCAAGATATACATTTTATTTGTCATAAAAATATCTTAAACATATGATATTTTAATCAAAATCGTTGGAGCCATTTTTGAGAAAATTAAAATTTTCGAAAACTCTTCCATGTAAAGGGTAATCTGGAGTGGGGGGATTTTCTTGAAAACCTTCGTGTCGCATTTCTGGAAGGTACTGAAACTAAATACCAAGTTTGGTGTTTATCCGACTGTTCGTTTCTGAGTTATGCTGTTCAAAGACAGACACACACAGGGACATGTTTACAAAAATGCTTTTTTGGATTCAGGGGATCTCAAAACATGTATTTCCGGTGAAATCTCGGTATCGAATTTTTGGGTGGAAAACAATACTTCCACTACTTACTATACGTAGTAGAGAAAGTAAAAATATGGTTTTGTAAGAACAGTGTGTTGAGGTGATATAAATATAAACGGAATGAATAGAGCAAGCACATCAGATTTTTGGGATTTAGCACTGGGCAGTAAGATTTGTTCCTGTGCTGTACAAACGCGGTTGTTACCCTAAGGTGTAGGCGCCAGTTCGACAGAGCTCTGAGTTATTAGGCAAGGGCTAGAGCTTCCGTGTGGCGAATAGCAATAAACTAGCAGTTCTGTGAAAGCCAAGGGGGTTTATGTTTAAGAGCAGTGTTAAATATACGGACCATTAAACCAAACTGTTGCTCTTTCCTCAGGCAATCAGCTCAACCGGAACCAACCGTTATGGCTTTTACAATACCACAAGCTGTTAAACGTTCTCCATGCCCCGTCATCATTCCGGTGTTAATTTATTGCCCGGATTTAATCTCGATTATTGTTCCGCTCATTAAATCAGAGAGCTTCAAACATTACTGGGGTTGCAGAAACCAGGAATCATCTGGAATATGTGTAGCAAACCTCCATATTAAATGGTCATAAATGCAGCTAAATTATAGCAATCATGGCTACTGAAAGCATTATCAACCCTAACTCAACGGGTTCATTATATTCAAGATTTAACTGAATTTTCCCTTAAAGAGCAGTCTTATTAATTCTCTGCAGTCTTATTAATTAAATTTCCTTTTTGATTTGATAATGTGTTTTAATATTGTAGACATAATAATTATACATTAAATCTATTTTACCTTCTCTACTAGGTAAACAATAGTTAGGTAAAATATGACATTCCGCCGAAAAATTCGAAACTGAGATCATTTACATGGAAGCGTTTGCAAAATTTTGTATTTTCTAAAAATGGTTCTAACGATTCTGATTAAATTACCACATATTACAGTCATTTATATTGCAAATAAAATGTATATTTCCTAAAATACCCCGTGAAGTACATATCATTTGGAAAACATTTTGTATAACCTTGTATATGCAGTAAACGTTTACGATAGACAAAAATGCGTTACACAAAACAGTGGATATCTTTAAAACACACAATTTTTTCAGATAACTTTTTTGTGGCATCAGCCGTTTCCGAAATATCCACTATTAATGGCTCGAATTGTTCAATACTTTATCATTAGTTTCAAGTGTTTCAATATTCAGGTGCTTATCGACGACTGCATGCAGAGTACGGAATTTTAGGGCCGGTACATAGTGTCTAGTTCTTTAACATTTGACTAAGGCTATTCCCTTTGTGTCTACAAGGAAATGTGTAATGTAACTGTTGCCGGAACGGCCTATCTCAATTAAAATGAAAATAAACTTTTGAAAAAATAATTTCTACACAAGTTCAGTATCTTTCAAAGATCGGATACGAAGATTTTCAAGTAAATCCTTCCACCCCAACTAACTTTACATGGAGCAGTTTTTAATTTTCTAAACAAATGACTGTTAACAATTTCTATTAGTACACTACACGGGGTGAATCACTAAAACTTGCACCGCCAATATTTTGGAAATTTAAAGTGCTACTGATGTGCAGTTTACATAGTATTGATTGGTAGTCAGGGGCTCGTACATTTAAAATATAAACCGTTTTTAATAATACTGATAAAGCGTATTTTTGAACAGCCATACAATTTTTTAAATAAAACAATGCCTAGTTACAGCAACAGAATAAAGCTAAGGTAAATTATAATGCCAATGATCTTTGTTGCACAATTCTAGTGCAAGTGGTTTACAGAAATCCTATTTTGAAAAGTTTCCACCCCAACAATTGTTTGTCCCATTCAACCTGCTTAGGCTCTAGGTACGATGTTCTTATGTTTGTTTGCATTGTGTTTTCTGGAAGTGGCATAAGTCAGGCAAGTGTACTGCGCATTCTCCATCGACATAGGTTCCATCCCTATCACATCTCTCTCCATTAAGAGCTGCATGTAAACGATTTTGAGAACCGTGTTAACTTTTGTACATGGGCATTAAGACATGATACTCCAGATTCATCATGTATCTTGTTTAGTGATGAGGCAACATTTACTAATCATGGCCAGGTAAACCGCAGAAACATGCACTATTGGTCTGTTGACAATCCCCGTTGGCTTCCTCAGATGGAACGTCAGCATCCATGGAGTTTAAGCGTGTGGTGTGGGATAGTGAACCATCAGCTTATAGGCCCTTTGTTCACAGAAGGAACAATGAACTCGCACAAGTGTCGCAGCCTCCTGACAGACCATCTGCCACAGATGCTAGAAGACGTTCCTTTGCAGACTAGGAGAAACCTGTCGTACCAACATGATGGCTGTCCAGCCCATAGTGCAGGAAGTACTACAGCTTGTCTTAACGTATTGTTTCCAAATCGTTGGATTGGACGAAGAGGACCTGTACCTTGACCATCCCGTTCACCGGATCTGACCCCTTTAGACTTTTTTCTGTGGATAAGGCTGAAATACACTGTCTACAAGGATGTAACAACTACACCAGACGATATGAAATGACGTATTACTGCTGCCTGCTCCGAAATTTCTCCTGATATGCTAGAACGTGTGCAGCAGTCTTTCCATAACAGACTGGAAGCGTGTATTGAAGCTGCTGGTGGTCATTTTGAACGCAGCCTGTGAAGGGTTATGTTCTCTTTACTTGTAAGAATCCACAGAAGTATTGTAATTCCCTTTTGTTTTTCTTTGGTTTGTACAAGTGTCGGTGCGTAAAAGTTTCAAAATAAAATTTCTCGTAAACCACTTGCACTAGAATCTTGCAACAAACGCCAAACATTCAAATTTACCCTACCTTTATTCGGTTGATGTAACTAGGCATTATTCCATTTAAAAAAATGTATGTTTGCTCAAAAAATACACTTTATCAGTATTATTAAAATCTGTTTATAGGCTAAATGTACGAGCCCCTGACTACCAATCAATGCTGTTATAACTACACATTAATAGCACTTTCCATTTCCGAAATATTGCTGCGCAAGTTTTAAGTGATTCACCCTGTATATTAAATGTATTTGTATTAAAGATCCTAAGATTAAATATTTTACGTGGAAAATAGAATTTATATCTTGAATTTTCTGAGAAAAACCTGAGAATTCCGCTTGATTCGGAAGGAATTTAGTATAATTTTATATAACTGGTAGTTGTTAAGCGATAGACGGAAACATACTACATAAAAAATCTGATGTGTTACACTCACATGACTTTCTCTACTCTTGTACAAACTATTCTTACAAACGCCTATTCTCCATATGCTTCATATTAATCGAGATATCGATATGTCAATCTTATTTGTAATTTACTTGTAGATGCAAGGGGAATATGGTAACTTTTAAGCGATAGTCAAATATTTTATCGCTGGTTGCTATGTGGCGCATTCCATTCTCTTTGCATATCCAGGACAAAAAAATTAATAACGAATTTGAGAAAAAGTATAAGTTTTGGAAAATTTAAGGAAATAACAAGCAATATCTCGAAAACGGTTTACTCAACAAAAAAAATATATATGATATAAGTTGTGTATTTTAACGCGTTCTACATTTTTTGTGTAGTAAAATTTTGTCTATCTCTTATGGTTTACCAGTTATGCAAAAGTCGTTCATAATGAAGAATACTTTTGGAGACATTCCCAGAAATTTCGAGATATACATTTCATTTCTCATGACATTATCTTAAACATATGATATTTTCATCAAAATCGTTAGAGCCATTTTTGAGAAAATTAAAATTTTCGAAAAATGTTCCATGTAAAGGGTAGTCTGGGGTGAGGGGATTTTCTAGAAAATCTTCGTGTCGCATCTCTGGGAGATACTGAACGCAAATACCAAGTTTGGTGTTTATCCGACTGTTCGTTTCTGAGTTATGCTGTTCACAGACACACACACACACAGACACACGCACAGACATGTTTCCAAAAATGCTTTTTTTGGATTCAGGAGGTCTCAAAACATGTATTTCCGGTGAAATCTCGGTATCGAATTTTTGGGTGGAGTGCAATACTTCCCCTACTTACTATACGTAGTAGAGAAAGTAAAAATGTATCTCGGTTTAAAAACACACAATTCATTATAAATATTTTTATGGCATAAGCCATTCTGAGATATCCGTTATTAGTAGTTCGTAATCTTTATTACTTGGTCATTCTCTTTAAGTCCTTTCAACATTCAGTTGTTTGTCGCGATTGTATGGAAACAGCATAAAATTTTAAGGCCAGCATGTAAGGTCCAGATAAACTTCCGACTATCCTGTTCCCTTTGTATCTATAACGAAATGTGTAATGTAGCTATTTCTGCAAAGGTTTATTTGGATTAAAATGAAGTAGATAGAAAAATAAGCTTTGGTAATAATATTGTATAGCCACTAATAAAGATATTGAGTAGAGAAAGTCATGTGAGTGTATTGCATGAGAATTTTAGAAAAAGATCCGTTTGTATTTGTGAACAGATGACCCAAAATCGAAAAGTCATAAGTCTTAAACTTGGTATTTAAGTTCGGTTCCAAATTTAAAAAAGGAAAATCCCCTACACCCAATTACACTTTACATGGAGCATTTTTAGAATTTTTCTTTGAAAAATAGCTCTAACGATATTAATGATACTTATATGATAAATGAAATGTAGATCGAATATTCTGGAAATAGCTTGTGGTTTAAATTTGGAAGGAATTTTATACACTTCTATAACTGGTAAACCTTAAGCTACAAATTAAAACACACTACACAAAACACACAACTTATTTCAAGTACCTTTTTTTTATAATCCGCCATTTTCGAGATATTCGCAAGCAGTTGTTAGAATTGTTCAATCTTAGCCACTGTTTTATAGTCCCTCATTTGTTCCTCGCGATGTCATGGAAACAGTATGGAATTTTAAGGCCAGTATGTAGCGTCCAGTTCTTAAACATTTGACTATCGCTGTTCTTTTTACTTTCTCTACTACGTATAGTAAGTAGGGGAAGTATTGTATTCCACCCAAAAATTCGATACCGAGATTTCACCGGAAATATATGTTTTGAGACCCCCTGAAACCAAAAAAAGCATTTTTGGAAACATGTCCGTGTGTGTGTCTGTGTGTCTGTGTGTGTGCCTCCAAACAGTGTTCATAACCAGACGTGTTGCTTCTAGCCAGTGCTCATAACCAGACGCGAGGTGTGTCCTCGAGAAATTAATTACGTATTCGTGTGAGACGAAAATAGTATAGTGCAAGTATTAAGTAAAAGAATCTCGCAGCTCTATATATACCTGAAGTGCTATTTAATTTGTGTCAAGGATAAATAAAAAAAAGAGTGAATTAAAACTTATAATCTGTGTAAGCCTACATTCTTAGTCGTATCACAACCCTGCCAAGACTTCCATGTCTCTAACAATAATACTGACGCAGCCGAGGCAAACATAAATATTTAATACTTAAAGAAACAAACAAATTACAAAGTTAATTTTTTTTAAACTTGGGGCAAAGGCTCTCCAACAGTTGAAATATAATACAACTCGGCTTTTCATAACAAACAAACATTTTCTCAAATTGGCGTCCATACGTGGAGCTAAATAAATAATACAACTTCTATAACAAACTTTTCTTCAATATATGCGAGTTGCTTCCTCCATGGTGCTTTGAACGCACTTTTCTGTGAATGACGTTTTCTATTATAAATGACCCATTTTCTCAAAAGTGATGAAGGTAGTTCAAAACAATTATAATACGATGAATAGAATCTCATAAGTGCTATTGAAAATTTACTTTTGTATTAATAGGATGTTTGGTAATTTAAAAAAAATAATTCAGGATAAACTTTCTTTAAAGGATGGTATAACTGAGAAAAATGTCCAACCTTCCTTAAAAGAATTCTTCTGTTATAATAAAGAGATGAAATTGGAAGACATGCAACTACATACTGTAAGAAGCTCACTTTGGTATCTTAACATGTTTTTGAGATAATAGGATAAACATTTAGTAAATTTAACATTTATGTGAAGAAAAGTTTTAGTTTTATAAAGTTATATGTACTGCAAAATCTCTTGTGGTCATTTTATATACAGGTTTTGCCAATTACCTTATATGTTAACTTCAGTCGTTTGCACAAATCCCATTGTATATAAGTTATTGTGAAAATTACTTGAAAGCTTGTTAAATTAATGTTCTAAATAATATTGATTGTAAAACCTAGCATATTGCTTACTGTAATACAAATGTGTTAGTGATAAAATAAAAGCCAAAATAAATATTTTCATTCCCATTTTTTAAACGTAGAAGCGTATAATAAATACACTATGTTTATGAAACAGAAAACGAAAAGTAGATTAAATATAATTTAACGTAATGAAAAAGGATTAAATAAAGAGCGTAATAGTTTCCAAGAAAGGTGTATCTAAATTTACGCCAATTAACATTATCAAGATAGGCAGAATCTACTGCGCTTAAATTCATTTTCCGATGACTCTTTATGGATTAATTGTTTTCGGAAATAAACACAATTTTTACTTAGCCTGTGACGTACTTACGTAAGTAGAGGAAGAATTATATTGAACCCTAAAAATTCTATGTAGAAATGCAACCGGAAAAACATGTTTTAAGGTTCCCTGAACCAAAAAAAAATATATTTTTAGAAAGTCTGTGTGTGTGCATGTGAACAGCATAACTCAAAAACG
This sequence comes from Deroplatys truncata, assembly GCA_030765065.1. Classification (NCBI taxonomy): domain Eukaryota; kingdom Metazoa; phylum Arthropoda; class Insecta; order Mantodea; family Mantidae; genus Deroplatys; species Deroplatys truncata. Next base: position 152,117,720 of record CM060985.1, on the reverse strand, counting down.
CAAAGTGCGATAAATAGTCAACTTTTTTACGTTCAGTATCTTCTAAAGATCGGACAGAAACATTTTCAACAAAATTCCTCCTCCCTACATCCGTGGAAAATGTTTTCTTTTTTTTTATTCTCTCATAAATGGCTTTAACAATTTTGATTATAATGCCCTTATATTTCAGATATTTTCATGGCAATTAAAACTTATATATTAAACTTTCTGACAATAGCCTATGAAGTCCGTATTTCTGAATACATTTTGTATAAATGGTAAACCGTAAGAGGAGATAGACAAAATCTTATAGCAATCAACAAATGTAGATCTCGTCAAGGCACACCATTTATGCTAAATGAAATCTTTTGTTATTATTTTGAACCTTTAAGTAATAAAAAATTTCTGAAATGAAAAGTGACTATTCCTTTGTTTTCCCCTTTCACTTTTTCCCCTTTGCAAAGACAATAGATTTTCAAAGGCATTACATATAAAACCGCTCTTAAAGAATTTAACAATGGCTTAAACCAACTGTATTTCTTTAATTCCTTGTAATTAGGAGGAAATGTGGATTAAAACCATTTCTGCAGATGTGTGCCCCAATTATCAAGAATTAGTTTAAAAAATAGGATTTTATGCCAATCTGACTGATGAATATCGTAGTTTCCTTCAGTCGCCGAGGAAAATATCGGATTTGATATTTAATATCATTACCTGAAGCTCAATCTTAAGATTAAAACAATACTAAAATGAAAATAGATGGCAATAGCATATGCCCTACCATCTATCAACGGATAATAAAAACAGGTAGACTGGGCCGCACCGTAATGACATCTACTCATCATATGTAGAAGTAGATATACAGCTACCTAGCACTAAGTTTTCTGAGGACATGTGTCGTAGCCATCTGTCCGTCACAGGAGCAGAGATACAGTTGCCTAGCACTAAGGCATCTGTGGCACGTGGCGAGGCAAGATGGTATGCTGCAGGACTAAGACCTAGAAGGCTAACTGTCCATCACACACTCATCAAGGTATCTAATAGATTTGTTGCTATACGACCAAGTAGTTAAACTGTCGAAAAAGATATAGAAAAAAAATTGTAAGAATAGTTTATTGAAGAAGGGGAAGAGAAAATCATGTGAATTTAACACTTTCAGTTGATGCTGAAGGGTTAACAACAAAATGCATCTGAAACAAGCTATGAATTCAATAGGACTTAATTGAGCAATACAACTGCTACTATATTTTAGCATTTGTGCAATATATTTGTCCAATATATCAGAAAGTTAGGCTAACACATACTTTCCTTTCAATAATTAAGGTAAAGTTTTACGTTAAATTTATTGTGGACTTTTTGGTGAATATTTATAAAAACTAGGAAGAGTCATCAGATTTTGTTTCACTTGGAAAAAGTTGTAAACCACTTAAAATAATTACAGTGGAATAATATATATATACATACATTTTAAACGCAACGATATGAACATTAATAACACTGGTGAAACCTTCCCTAAAAGATGCTTTAAGACATTTGTTAAAGGGAGACGGTGGGAGATTAACACTGACAAGTTTGCAATTCCAAATCTCCTGTTTTTGAGATATATCAGCCTAAAGTTTGAAAACACATATTTAGAGAGATTTATGTTGCTTTTGATAATCTTTAAGGAATTTTTAGTTATTTATTAAAAGTGTTTTTCAAAATTTCCATTTTCACATTTCCAAAAATTTGTTACATTCCTATTTTATCGTGGGTACACTTTTCATATCATTAAGAGAAACTTTGTATTTCTCTCCAGATAAAAATTATCTATACCAATAGATTTACACTTAAGTGTATTAAGTTTTTGTAAATTATTTCAGTTGTTTTCTGTGGTTCTTTAAATTTGACTAAGTTGACTAATAAACATTTAATTTCTATATTATTTGCACTAAAATTCTTTGCATAAATGTTTCAAAGAACTGGTGCGCCAAATTTGATCAATATCTTTGCAGTAGTTCCCGAGAAATGTGTACCTGTATCATGAACATTTTAAACCACCGAAAAATAATGTTGAATGCTGTATGCACGTTTCTTTAAACACGCTACAACTAAAACTGCCCATATCCATACTTCGTTGTTCTGTGCTAGGTCATCTATCTCCTCCTATTCTCTTTTTCTTTTCTTGTCCCACTTTGCCTTTGTGGCTTCTTTTGTTGGCTGTTGAACCGTGATTTCAGCAGATTTAAAACATCAATCTTCGTTGACAACGGATTTATTCTAAGAAGCAAATGGCAGAATAATGCCTTTCGTTGTAGTTTTTTCTGTAACTTTATCACTTGGTTTTTTCGCATCAAAAATTTTAATTACATTATTATATGATAAACGTATATGTTTATTTGCTCTTTGGTTTCTTATAGTAAACTATGTGCATTATTTAAAAGAATGTACAATAACTAACAATGTAAACTTAAACTAATAAACATAGAGCTGGTCCCTGTTTGAAAAACGGGCATAGAACATTTCCACTCCTAACGTTTTTAAATTTTTAAATACACCTAGAGGTGAAAAAAGAAACAAGAGGCCCTTGAAGCATACACTCGTACACTTTGTGATAAAAAGTATCCGGACACCCCCACAAAAATACGTTTTTCATCTTATGTGCAACGTGCTACCACCTACTGCCTAGTACTCATTATCCGCGACCTCAGTAGTCATTAGACATCGTGAAAAAGCAGAATGGGAAGCTCCGTGGAACTCACGGGCTTCGAACGTGGTCAGGTGATTGGGTGTCACTTGTGTCAGAGGTGTTTCTGATGTGATAGTCAAGTGGAAACGTGAAGGGACATGTACAGCACAAACGCGCACAGGCCGTCCTCGTCTGTTGACTGACAGAGATCGCCGACATTTGAAGAGGATCGTAAAGAGTAATAGGCAGACATCTATCCAGACCATCACACAGGAATTCCAAACTGCATCAGGATCCACTCCAAGTATTATGGCAGTTAGGCGTGAGGTGAGAAACCTTGAATTCCATGGTCGAGCGCTGCTCATAAGCCACACATCATGCAGGAAAATGCCAAACGACGCCTCGCTTGGTATAAGGAGCGTCAATATTGCACGATTGAACAGTGGCAAAACGGACTGGACTGGCCTGCACAGAGTGCTGACTTGAATCCTATAGAACACCTTTGGGACTTCGTTCCAGACCTCACCGACCTACATCGAGACCTCTCCTCAGTTCCGCAATCCGTGAAGAATGGGCTGCCATTCCCAGAAACCTGATTGAAAGTGTGCCTGCGAGATTGAACGCTGTCATCAAGGCTAAGGGCGGGTCAAAACCATATTGACTTCCAGCATTACCGATGGAGGGCGTCACGAACTTGTACGTCATTTTCAGCGAGGTGTCCGGATACTTTTGATCAGGTAGTATATGTCTAATCCATCAAATATGGATTTAAACGTTTGCCACCGACAGTTTTGAAGCCATAGGCTTTGCTTCAAAGATAACGTTTAACGCTACCTGCTTTGTTGATGAGATTTATGTCATTTCGTAATTCGTTCTGTGTTGACTCGTGCGCCAGCTTCTGTAGTGGTATAGCTGTGGGTTCTTTATCTCAGGTATACGAGAGTGTATTTGGAAAGGACAACACCAGTTTAGTTAGCTGAGAAATAGTAATGTTGACTAAAATGATCAATTTGAGAGGAGCCGCCGACTGTTGAGTTCACGAGTTAATTACCTCTGTAACAAAGTTAAGCGAAACGTAAGTCGCAGAAAGGTTGCCCTATCTCAATAGCCCTTAGATCTTCCTGAAGCCTTCACGTTTATGTGCGTTATAAAAGTTAAAATTACACGTGAGAGTCAAGAATCACAGGAGAGTCACGAATATGTCACGAATGTGCGTCTGAAATACAATGCACGAATCTTTCTTAACTTAAGCTTCGCCCTCATATCAGTACACCTATCAAAATTCCTTTTGGCTGTGCAATCTTAAAATCCTTGTATGCCTCTCTTACCAATTGCTGCCTAGGTACTGTACTTAACTCTAACTGCATTCCAGGAACTTTTATGCTAATGCGTTCGTTAATGGGCTGTTACTAATGACTTTCGTTAACACAACACGCTAATGACCTTTTTCTCCGGACAAATCTTTCAAATCAAGCTTATTGCGTTATATCGATTTAATATACCGTAAGTATCTATTGTAATTATCATACTATGTTACTATCATTTCTTTATTTAATTTTTATATCTCAATAATTACAGCAACAAAACGTTAGAAAAAAATCAGTTTTTGTAACAAATTTCAGCCACCACCGCCGTCCTCTTAAAACATTTTGCTTTTAAAAAGTTTATACCTGTTTTTCACAAATGAAACCTTAAGATTTTATGAACCGTTATAAATATTTCGCTGAGGAGTAGAATTAAAATATGAAGGTACTAATGAAATGTTATGCAAACATCTCTCATTTTCATCTTCTCTGTGAATCATATATTTTGAAACGAATTTTTTTTTCTACGTACTTTATCTTCAAGGCACTTAGATTAAAATGGCGCTGACGTGAAACAAAAGACGATCCACTCTCATATCCGGCTTGCTGGCTTATTTCCTGTGTTAAGGAAATCTATCCTACGGAGTGGAGAAAAGGCGCTTAAAATGTGCGATGGTAAAACGGTATGAAAGTGGCTGGATTCACTTCCGTGGAGAAAAGCGAGAATAAACAATGCTATCTAAGTTGTTCTTTTGACACGTCATTTATAAAGATTACATTAACAGCGTTTCAGTCCATAAACCACAAGAAATAATTAACCCTCTGTTACGTAACGAAAGCGGCTTGTGACTTTTTTCCACCAACTCAGTGCGAAAAACAAAGGCTGCTTCATTCAAAGTTTACCGCGTGTCTGCAGAAAAAACAATCAACGTTTTCTCTCTTCTGTATCAACCTTCATTACGCGTTTCATTTGGTCATCCACGTACTTGCACCTTCTTATTTAGTACATAGTAGGTAGAGAAGGTATTGCATTACACCCAAAAATTTATAACAATATTTCCGGAAAACGCATGTTTTGATGTCCTCTTAACTTCGTATTTAGATTTAGTACCTTCTGAAGATGCAAGATGAAGAATTTTAAGAAAATCCTCTACCCTAAACTATCCTTAATAACAAATACCTTTCGAATTTTTTAATTTTCTAGAACATGGCTCTAACATTGATTAAAATATCATACATTAAGTATATTTATATTACAAATAGACTATATGTCTTGAATTTTTGGGAATACCCTGTGAAGTCCTGTTTATTGGAAAGTAATTTTGTATAATTTTGTATGTATGTATGTATGTATGTATGTATGTATGTATGTATGTATGTATGTATGTATGTATGTATGTATGTATGTATGTATGTATGTATGTATGTATGTATGTATGTATGTATGTATGTATGTATGTATTTATTCTGCAATTGGGTACTTCCCGGTGGCAGAATTAAACCGTACAAAATTTACATCACCATGACTAGCTTACAATAATAATAATAATAAACAAGACTAACAATACAAAATGATTAATTTTAAATATTAACGAAGCTTTTAAAATCCCTAATTACTGAACCATTTATAGTTTACTTAACTATTCACCATTACTTAACTATAAAAAGTTAAGCTAATAAAAAAGTTTAACTAATAAAAGTTAAGCCGTAAACGAAGCGTACTGCACACAAAAATGTAAATTTCTTTAAAACACAGAATGTTTATTTTAAATAAATTTTGCGCCGTCAGTCAAATCCGTTATTAATGGTTCGAATTGTTCAATACTTAGCCATTCTTTCAAATTTCTGGTGCTTTTGGGTTGCTTCTCGTCCCCATAAGGGACAGTTCCGACCCCTTCAGCTGCAGACCCTGAACACTCGTGGTACTTCTGACGTTAGTAGATGTACGTTGGACCAAACGTCAAAGCCCCGCCCGTTAGGGTGTCGTTTGGATTGGGTTGAACTCGGCAGGCAGGGTTCACGATACCCATACGTCTGCGCGATTTTCCGTCCAGACGGTGATCTGAGACGCCTCAAGGTTCTCCGGTACCGCCCTGGAGAGCCGGTAGACAGACTACTAGTTCACTGTCGTCCCCTCCGAGGTGTCGGTAGTCTTTCCCTTTTTGGGGATTGATGCGTGTAAGTGGCGTATCCACTTCCACACTGTAATGTGGGGGCTGATTTAATTTTCAGGTGCCGCCTACTGGAAAGGTTCTCGGGTAGGTAGAGTCACTCGAACGACGACCTTCTCCCAGAGTCGCATGGGGGAGCAGACCTGCTGGTGGTTGTTTCTTCCGATTTCATTAAAAGAGGATGGAATATTAAGGCAAGCGTAGAGGGCTCAGTTATAGAACACTGACTACCGCTATTCCCTTTGTACGAGTATCTATATCCAAATGTATAATGCAGCTATTTCCAGAAAGGTTTCGATTAATATGAAGTAGATAGGAAAATAAGCTTTCGTAAGAATAATTTGTATACCCACTAATAAGCGATAGAGGTGAAATCAGATATACCACACACAACACACACACATACACTATGTGATCAAAAGTATCGGGACACACCCACAAACATACGTTTTTCACCTTACGTGCATTGTGCTGCCACCTACTGCCTGGTACTCATGATCCGTGACCTTAGTAGTCATTAGACATCGTGAAACTGCGGAATGGGACGCTCCGTGGAACTCACGGACTTCGAACGTGGTCAGGTGGTTGGGTGTCACTTGAGTCAGAAGATTGTACGCAAGATTTCCACACTCCTAAACATCCCTAGGTCCACTGTTTCTGACGTGATAGTGAAGTGGAAACGTGAAGGGACATGTACAGCACAAACGCACAAGGCCTAACTCGTCTGTTGACTAACAGAGACCGCCGACATTTGAAGAGGGTCGTAAAGAGTAATAGCCAGACATCTATCCAGACCACCACACAGGAATTCCAAATTGCATCAGGATCCACTCCAAGTACTATGACAGTTAGGTTTGAGGTGAGAAACCTTGGATTCCATGGTCGAGCGACTGCTCATAAACCACACATCACGCAGGAAAATGCCAAACAGCGCCTCGCTTGGTGTAAAGAGTGTCAACATTACACGATTGAACAGTGGCAAAACGTTGTGTGGAGTGACGAATCACGGTACACAATATGGCGATCCGATGGTAGGGTGTGGGAATGGCGAATGCCCGGTGAACGTCATCTGCCAGCGTGTGTAGTGCCAACAGTGAAATTCGGAGGTGGTGGTGTTATGGTGTGGTCGTGTTTTTCCTGGAGAGTCCATGCACCACTTGTTGTTTTGCGTGGCACGATCACAGCGCAGACCTACATTGATATTTTAAGCACCTTCTTGCTTCCCACTGTTGAAAAGCAATTCGGGGATGGCGATTTCATCTTTCAACACGATCGAGCACCTGTTCATACTGCACGGGCTGTGTCGGAGTGGTTACACGACAATATCATCCCTGTAATGGACTGGCCTACACAGAGTCCTGACTTGAATCCTATAGAATACCTTGAGTCAGATGTATTGGAACACCGACTTCGTGCCAGGCCTTACCGTCCTACATCGATACCTCTCCTCAGTTCCGCACTCCATGAAGAATGGGCTGCCATTCCCCAAGAAACCTTCCAGCACCTGATGAAAGTATGCCTGCGAGAATGAACGCTATCATCAAGGCTAAGTTTGGGCCAACACCATATTGACTTCCAGCATTACCGATGGCGGGCGCCACAAACTTTACGTCACTTTCAGCCAGGTGTCCGGATACCTTTGATCACGTGGTGTATATATACAAAGACATATAAATCAATATCAAACAATAATTGAGCATAATAATATAATTATCCAAGAAATATGTTAGAATATTTAACACAAAATCATATTGTAACTTAATTAAGAAAGGGATGGGTGAGCTAGCTAATTCCAGGTAAAAGATAATTCTAGGTAGAGGCCCATCTTTCACCAAGCTAATGAGCAAGGAACTGTACGCAATAAGGATAAATAGAAAGAGACAGATATAGAAAGGAAAGAGACGTAGATGTTGAATCTTCTTGTGGTCGCGTCACTCGTACACGTATGCAAAATCTTTTGGAGCAGAATATTCTCATACATAATAAGGTAACGCGGCTGAGGAACAATTAGAAATGTCGTTACATTTTGAGGCGCGAAGGTGAGCGTCACTAGGCTTAGGTATAAAAGGGGGAAGAAAGCTCCAGATCTTCACTCTCTTATAGAATCTCGTCTACACACAATGATACTCTCTGGACGACAGATGCACGTGTGTGCATTGGGGTGGGAAGCGTGTGAAGTTAGATTAGGCTCCTAATTTATTATTATGGTGGGAATTGTTATAATGGGAACAACTAACCGCCCATAACTATTTATTTGATAATAACCCACATTTTTAAGGAAAATGCAGTGCATTTTAATTTGCCTCACCTACGAAAACCTGAGACAAATTAGTTAGATAGGTAATTTTATGAATGGAGAAAACAGCAGCCGACGAGCAACAATAGCCGGAGATAAGAACATTACATCAGAGGGCATCAAACAGTGGAGCAACGCTATCCAGCTACAAATGCTGCACTACGTTTTCCCGCTACAGAGGGTAGAGAAAGTCATGTGACTCTTTCACATCAGACTTTTTTGTGTGATGATTAGAGGGCACTTGGCATTACTCCAGTGAGGATAATGTATCTATGCTCACACGGGGCGACCCCGGGAGGAAGAGGAAGAGGAGGAAGTGAGAGGTGACACAGGCCGTTCAGAATCAGAGTGGCAGCACAGCAATGACAGGGTCCCTGCAGTTTCCAGATTGAAGCACCCCGACAGTCGGGCAGACATTCGGCGGACTCTCGCCCCACATGGAGGGTGCAAACCAGCCTCCGAAAGAGCGTTCCGTTTACTCCGGCAACCAGCCGATAGACGAAGGACGATTAAAACTTCATAGATAGTACGTTTTCCCTTGCCTCAACGCACGGAAACACATTGGCGACACTTCCAACGCTGAATAAGAAGGATGAGGGATGAATGGAAGGAAATGGAGGGACAGGAAATTCTGGGGCTGAAATAAACCACTCCAGCATTTGCTTGGAGACCCGGGAAAACCCCAGGAAGAAAAGCATGGCTCAGAGTGGGCGGTCGCCGAAAACTTTAGTTTGAATAGTGGAAATGCTCATATTATAAGTACTGGATATTTCATTGAATTTTAGGGTTGCAATTTGTATTCTTTAGCATCGATAGAAATCACTACATAGACTGTGTCACTTATTATAAATTCTTTAGTTAATTGTTCTTGACATAGACTAATGATGTCTACGTAAGCACAAAACGATGTATGGGAGCCCTGCTTTGACTCCTTGATCTGCTCTTATTTACTAGCTTTAGCTGTTGCTTAAGTTCTAAGTTTAGTCCCAAAATATAGAGTTTGAGTTACACTCACTGAGCGTAATGGCTCTGCGTTAACATTTGAAGTTCGTATTCTGGGGGTCCCGGATTCGGATTCCCGTCCACCGCATACTCTGACCCTAGTCGGTAGGCGAATACTGGGATGCTTTCTAAACTACCAGTTTTCTTTTCCCTCATTTATCATTCATTCATTTTAATATTTGTTTTGAGGTATGTGCTAGTGCCGGATAGACGGTGCGTATGCTTATACTATTATTATTATTATTATTATTATTATTATTATTATTATTATTATTATTATTATTATTATTATTTAGTCTCCAACACTTATTGAACCTCAGTGCATCAACTGGCATGTTAAGGTGCAAACATAACACATTAACTTATCACAAATAATTAAATGGACGAATAAATTCCAGAAATAAAGGCTATAAAAACCGAGGTGCAACATCATTTAGTGAATAATTTTGTCAATGGCTATTAATCGATTTAAAATGATAGAGATATCCTAGTAAAATGTATATTCTGCTATATTGCCTATCTTACAGGAACAGCAAGTGGAACACTGTTTCTTCTGCCATTTCACAGTTGCAAATAAAACCATCTGGTGACTCCAGTGGAAAATGCTGGAGATGACATTTAACTCTTCCGTGTCCAGTAATAAATTGTGCAAGAACATCATTTTGTGTGAAATATTTGCAAGAAATACAATCAAAAACTGAACGAAACAATATTGTTCTTGTTAGTTGTCCATTTAAGCTGCTTAACTACTTCACTTTTCTAATATATACTTCTTTAAAAAGTTTTTAAATATGAATTTGGACATAACGTATATCTGAATTCCAGGTTGAATTTGGCAAAACGTTTTGCAATCTGATCGGCTCTCTCGTTTCCAACAATTCTAGTATGACCCTTGGCTTACGATAGACAAATATGTTGATATTTTGAATAATGTCCTTTCCAATTGTATATGCCAGAGGATTGTATTATACTTGCATTGAATGGCTAGAATAAAGGCATTTGAATCACTTTGAACGCAAGTGTTTAGTTGACTTGTAGCTTGATCTAAAGCAAACATTTCTGCTTGAAAAAAATCTGATGTGATGCATACACATTACCTTCTCTACTTTCTATCTTTAATAGTGTGCATACAAATTATTTCTACTAAAGCTTATTTTTCTATCTACTACATTTTAATCCAAATAAATATTTGCAGAAATGGCAAGATTACACATTTCGTTATAGATACAAAGACAACAACGATAGTAATATGTTTAACAATTCGACGCTATATGCTAGCGTTAAAATTCCATACCATTTCCATGCAATCGCGAGAAACAATTCAAAATCGATGGTACATGAAAAGATGATAGGTATTGAAAAACTCCAATATTTAATAACGGATATCACAGAAACGGCTTATGCTACAAAAAACTTATCTGAAATAAACTGTGAGTTTTAAATAGATCTACAGATTTTGTGTGTACATTGTCGTTTATCGTTTAACGTTTACATTATAAAATATTATAAAAAACTCCTTCCGAATAAAAAGGACTTCCAAGATTACTCCCAGAAAATTGCAAGATATATATTTTATTTGTCATGTTAATCTCTTTCATATATGGTATTTTAATCAAATTCGTTAGTCATTTTTATTATATCCATATTTTCGAAAAACATTCCATGTAAAGAATAGTTGGGGTGGGGGATGCTTTTTAAATCTTTGTCTCTTATCTTTGAAAGGTGGTGAACTCAAATACCAAATTTGGTATTTGCCCACTTTTCATTAGTGCGTTTATTTCAAATAAGTTGTTTGCGGCATTAGCCATTTCCTATATATTCGTTATTAATGGTTCGAATTGTTCAGTACTTGGCTATTCTCTTCAAGTCCTGTCAACTTTCAGATGTTTCCCGCGATTGCATGGAAACATATGGAATTTTAAGGCCAGCATATAGCGTCCAGTTCTTAAACATTTGACTATCGCTGTTCTTTGTATTTTTATGCTCGACCATGCCATAATGTAGTATACGACTGGTGGCAGTACTTTAATGGGCTTCATTAAAGTATTGGTATTCGACCAATCAGAAGTGGCCACGTAACATTGTGAAAGCGCAAGTATCGATTATTCTCGTTTCGATCGACAACGGTACTAGCGCGAGTTAAGAAAAATGTCAAAATGCCTGACACTAGTAACAGTGACGTTCAACTTACAGCCCCAGAAATTACGACAAATACTTACCAATAACTTATTGCCACAAAGGTCAAGAAAGATGTACGAGAAATTCTATTCACGACTCATGGACTGGAGAATAACAAAAGTATAAACTCGTACTCAGAAAATGTCAGGTGCTCTAAGGTCATTGTATTGTAAACATAGATAAAGGAATAACGATTGTAACACATCACTCAAATCAGAAACGAATACTTATGAAACCTTTAATTTAGACACATGGTCGAACATAAACAGTGGTATGAAACTTGACTATAATGGTGATTAAAACGCTCGTATGATAATTAACCTCGCGTTTTAATCACTACCATTATAGTCTCGTTGCATAATATACTAATATCGTAATGCGTAACGTAGCTAATTCTGCAAGGATTTATTTGGATTAAAATGTAGTAGATGGAAAAATAAGCTTTAGTAAGAATAGTTTGTCTACCCACTAATAAAGATAGAGGGTAGAAAAGTCATGTGAATATACCACATCAGTTTTTTTATATCAATTCCGCTACCACTATGTTATTATAGAAAACAAAATGACACTCGATTAATATCTTGCTGTTATAAATACATGTTTATTTTTGGTTTTTTTATCATATGTCACAAACTCCAAATGAATGACTATTTGAACACGAGTAAGTTCGGTTTAAAATGTTATTTGATGTAACACGATACACAAAAACGTATATTTATGCAAATGTTTTAGTAAATAACACGTTCAACTAAAAACATATTCAAAGTAACATAGCCTTTTGCTGCTACCCATGCAGTAACGAATTTATGCTAATTACTGCGTGCTGCAGAATTGTAACGCATCAGCAGTTAAAAACATGCTTTTTCATTTTCCTTCCCCATAGGTATTTGGGTTTTTCTCTACATCAAAAAAATAGACGTTGAAATTTTAATCAAAAATATGCGTTTTGAGGTTCCCTGAGCCAACAAAAAAGAATCTGATATGTTATATTCAGATTACTTTCTCTACCCTACCCTTTTCATGACATCGCGAGAAGCAGCTAAAAATCGACAGGACTTTAAAAGAACAACTCCAACCATTATTAACGGACATCTCGGAAATGGTGATACCATAAAATTTTTACTTTCTCTACTACGTATAGTAAGTAGGGGAGGTATTGTATTCCACCCAAAAATTCGATACCGAGATTTCACCGGAAATATATGTTTTGAGACCCCTGAATCCAAAAAAAAAGCATTTTTGGAAACATGTCTGTGAGTGTGTCTGTGAACAGCATAACTCAGAACCAAACTGAGGGATAAACACCAAACTTGGTACTTAGGTTCAGTATCTTCCAGAGATACGACACGAAGGTTTTCAGAAAATTCCCCCACCCCAGATTACCCTTTACATGGAACATTTTTCGAAAATTTTAATTTTCTCAAAAATGGCTCTAACGATTTTGATTAAAATATCAAATGTTTAAGATACTTTAATGACAAACAAAATGTATATCTTGAATTTTCTGGGAATGTCTCCAAAAGTATTCTTCATTGTGAACGACTTTTGCATAACTGGTAAACCATAAGAGATAGACAAAATTTTACTACACACAAAATGTACATCGTGTTAAAATACACAATTTATGTCATATACATTTTTGCTGAGTGAACCATTTTCGAGATATTGCTTGTTATTCCTTTAAATTTTTCAATACTTATTTTCTCAAATGGGAATTCGTTATTCATTTTTTTGTCTTGGATATGCAAAAAGTATTAATCTGTGGCAAAGGGAATGGTGCTGCACCTAGCAACCAGCTATTAAGATATATGTCGATGCTTAAAGGCTACTGTAGTTCTATATTGCCCTTGGAATTACAAAACAAGGGGAACATAGTACGCCTTAAGATATAGTCAAATATATTTAGCATATATTTATGTGTAAAATGTAATTATCTTTGCATGTCAAAAGATCGTTTCTGCAAATGCTTATCTCAATTAGTATTAAATAGAAGGAGAATAAGAGTTTGTAAAAATAGTTTGTACAAGAGTAGAGAATGTCGTGTGAGTAGAACACATCAGATTTTTTTTAATATATTGTGTGATTTAAGGAAATATCATTTTTATGCAGTACATTTTCATCTATCGCTCAACGTTTACCAGTTATACAAGATTATAGAAAATGCCTTCCCAAAGAAGATGAATTCACAAGCTTTTGGCTGAAAGTTCAAGATATACATTTTATTTTTCATGTAAATATCTTTAAAATGTGGTATTTTAATCAGAATCTCCAAAGCCATTATTAAAAGAATAAAAAATTTCGGAAAATGTTCACGTAAAGGGTAGCCGGGGAGGATTTTATTGAACGTCTTCGGGTCGCATCTTAGGAATGTATTTAACTTAAAGAGCAAAGGACAGGATTGGAAAAATTCAATGCCATAGCCGGGATTTGAACCACGGATCTCTCGGTTCCGTCCGGTTGCTCTTACCACTGAGCTACCATGGCAATATGCCGACACGACATTAAATTCTCCAACCGATTCGCATTTTCCCCAGTAAACCACAAGGAGATCTCAAATTGTATTGCGATGACATACCCCAATGGCGACAAGTTGCCATGGAGATTTGTGGTTCAAAGCCCGGCTATGGCATTAAATTTTTCAGATGCCTCATCCTACCTTTCCAGCCTTGTCCAAAACACGGCTTGTGTGGAAGAACAATTAGTTCCTTTAATTGACCTAATAGTGTTTGAAATTATAAAGCCCGGGACTTAAAGTATTTACAACATTGTAAGTCGCCATTGGGGTATGTCATTTGAGATCTCCTTGTGGTTTCCCGGGAAAACCGTAAATAAGTTAAAGACCAGCTTTTTGTTACTTTCTCTACTACGTAAAGTAAGTAGGGGAGGTATTGTATTCCTCCCAAAAATTCGATACCGAGATTTCACTGGAAATATATGTTTTGAGATATCCTGAATCCAAAAAAAACATTTTTGGAAACATGTCTGTGAGTGTGTCTGTGTGTCTGTGAACAGCATAACTCAGAACCAAACAGACGGATAAATGCCAAATTTGGTATTTAGGTTCAGTATCATACAGAGATACGACACGAGGGTTTTTAAGAATATTCCCCCACCCCAGATTACCCTTTACATGGAACATTTTTCGAAAATTTTAATTTTCTCAAAAATGGCTCTAACGATTTTGATTAAAATATCATATGTTTAAGATACTATTATGACAAACAAAATGTATACCTTGAATTTTATGGGAATGTCTCCAAAAGTATTCTTCATTGTGAACAACTTTGGCATAACTGGTAAACCATAAGAGATAGACAAAATTTTACTACACACAAAATGTAGATCGTGTTAAAATACACAATTTATGTCATATACATTTGTTTTTGTTAAGTGAACCTTTTTAGAGATATTGCTTGTTATTCCTTTAAATTTTTCAATACTTATTTTCTCAAATGGGAATTCGTTATTCATTTTTTATGTCCTGGATATGCAAAGAGTATTAATCTGTGGCAAAGACAATGGTGCTGCACATAGCAACCAGCTATTCAGATATATGTCGATGCTTAAATGCTACTGTAGTTCTATATTGCCCTTGTAATTACAAAACAAGGGGAACATAGTACGTCTTAAGCGATAGTCAAATATTTTTAGAACTGGTCGCTATGTGTAAAATGTAATTCTCTTTGCATGCCAAAGGATCGTTTCTGCAAATGCATATCTCGACTAGTATTAAACTGAAGGAGAATAAGAGTTTGTAAAAATAGTTTGTACAAGAGTAGAGAAAGTCATGTGAGTGTAACACATCAGATTCTTTTTGAGTTATGCTGTTCAGACACACAAACTCACGCGCGCACACACGCATACACATACGTTTCTAAAAATGCACTTTTTTGGATACAAGGGGTCCCAAAGCATGTATTTTCCGTGAAATCTGGGTATCAAAATTTTTCGTGGAATGTAGTACCTTCTATGCATACTAGATACGTGGTAAACAAAGAAATAAAAAGCATACAGCATATTTTGTAGATGAAAAGCGAACGTTTCTGATAAGTTCCTCTATGTTATGCCTACAATTCTTTACGTGAATACTGTTTGATATGTTTGGCTTTGTAAAGTACAAACTGATATTTTTTATTAAAATATGCTATGTTTAATATATTCACATAATAAGTAAAATGTTTATCATGAATGCTCTGTAGTTTAGTTATGCAAACCTATTCATTCTTATTAGCTTTATGTAAGCGTAGAACCATGAGACCTTCACTGCAGAAAGCAACCAAAAGCATAAAATTAAATTGAGTTTTATTTATGGACGCTCTTTAACTACTGTGTTACTTAGCGTCCCATTCTATATTGTGCGTGAAAGACCGGTAATTTTGCTCAGAGGTCTCTTTATCAGGCTTGAGGTTCTTTTACGTGCCATAAATCTACGACACGGGACCACCGACTTCACTTCCCTTCCAAAGGAAGCCATGTTAACGAGTTTTACGCCCGAAAAAATCCATCGCTCTCCGCCGGGTTTGAACCCGCAACCTTGGGAACTAGAGGCTAGCACGGTACCACTAGTCCACGGAGCATGACCCGTAGGAAGAATTTAGAGTTATTTAGAATAAAACATGTATGTTAGAAGATTGTTTTCTCAGTATTGCACGTTAACGAAATTTTACTTGTTTTCTAAATTTGAAGTTTGCTTTTGCACAATCTGTAGAGATAGTTGAAAACGTAATATTCCTCTTTCTTCTCTAATCAAGTCCATAGTTCCTAATTTGGAAGCATATCTCTGCATTTAAAGGAAGACTAAATGCCCTATGACGAAAATTATCACAGAAATTATTTAAGATATCAGACTGAAATTTTTACAGGGTGTCGATGTATGCCTTCTAAGTTGACTGATCTATGTTTTATAACAATGTGGTTTGTTAAGGAAGGTATAAATGTTTCTTAATTAGATAATTTATTTTATTAAGATTTAACAGCAGTGAACTTTTAAAACTAACCAACTTATTAACACTAAAGTAGATCAGTGACACAATTGAGGTACTGTTTCTATCATCAAAATTTCATTTAACTGTCTTCCATAGCTTCTAAGAATATGGCTCATTTATATTACAAAATGTCATTCAGAGGAAACACTGTTCTATGTAAAATGGAGAGAAGTAACTTAACGTATTTTTATAAACCAAAATCACCTTCCTTGAACATGTGGAAGCCGCCATATTTAGGTGTGAACCCAATTTTCTGTCCTGCACAGAAGCGCTCTGGGCTAAAGCGTGGAGCTCTTGTTCTTGGCCACGGAATATGCCTGAGATCAGTGCCAACTCAGCATAGTGAGGAAAGTGAGGAGCTGCGATAGGCAGCGATCCCAACCATGTAGGCCAATATTCTGTCTGCGGGATGCGTGATGCTGTCTATAACATCTCCCGGTATTAACATAATACTCTTGAGTTATTAGCTCGTGAACTTATCTTCATTCTGATTTACTTTTGTATTATTTAGTGTAACTTTGAAACCCTAGAGGCTAAAAAAACAGAAAGTGGATAACCTAAGTGTACACCCGTGGACAAAAAATGAGTCATCCCCAGATTGCATGTTACGATCGTAGGGCTTCGTGTATCTTGGTAACAGCTGTGCTCATAACGCTCATGTAGGAACTGTAGGATAATTCCTGGCTGTGATCGCAATGGTCACCTTATAACGTTTCTCGGTGGTGAAAACGGAGCACGGAAAGACGTTTCGTCGGCCGAGAGGTTACGAAGGCAGTGTTTAATCGCTTATATCTCCTGAATGAAAAGAGATAGAACAATGGGATGAACACTAGTCAATTCCTTGGAATGCACCGCGTCAATTGGGTATTGTTCCAAGTTGGCCGAGATGCCTGGGTTCGAATCTTAGGAGTGATTAAAAATTCATCTTCTAATAACTAAGAGACTAATTACGATAAAGACGTTAAATAAACTTTATTACATTTACATTATTAGGTAGTTTCTTGTGAATGTATATTTGGGTACCTGGTGTCCTGAGTTCGATCCTTAATTTTTAAATCGCCATTATCTCGGGAACTAAGAAAGGTAGAGGGATGTACCAAAGAATGTTTGATAGCTGTTACAATGTGTAATTAATGCCGCATATAATTTCCAATCAGTTGTCCTTAGTTCGAATCCCGATCTTTCAATGACTTCCTTACTTTTTCTCTATACACTAGAATATATCATTTAGATTGATGCTGTAACTGTATACAGCTCGTTTAAACATATCAAACTAATATTGTAAATAATTTTGTTTCAGGTGTTCTGGGTTCGAATACCGATAAAATGTAATTTAATTATAAATTTAATAACTCCTAAACTAATTAAGGTAAAGACGCCGAATAATCTTTATTGCCTTTATGTTATTAGGTAGTATCTTGTGAATGTGTAATTAGATACCTGACGTCCTGGGTTCGATCCTTAATTTTTAAATCTTCATTATTTCGGGGACTAAGTGAGGTAGAGGAGTGGACCAGAGCATGATTGATAGGTTCTGTACTGGGTAATTAATGCTGTATATAATTGCTAATCAGTTGTGCTTGGTTCAATTCCCCATCTTTTAATGAATTCCTAATTTTCCTCTGTACTCTAGGATACGTCACTTAGGTTGATGGTGTAACTGAATGCAGCTTTGTTTAGCATGTCAGACTAATATTATAAATTATTTTGTTCCTTGTGTTCTGGATTCGAATACCGATTCAATGAAATTTACTTGTAAATTTAATAACTCGTAATTTAACGTATATAGACACGTCAAGTAAAACGTAAACAGAGTACCTAGTCTCTAAATATCGTTATCATGAGAATAACTACTTTAAAGTACTCAGATCGAATCCCGAAGGGGCGATTTCATATATCTTCAAGCCTATAGATCATATCAGGTTTGAGTAAACATTAAATGGCAGATGCTGATGCGGGGGAGCTAAATTACTAAAATACATTTATTAAAAGTATTACCGGGTTCGATTCTAGAAGCTTAGAATCTCTGTAACTGTGGAAAAATTGCTTTGTTCGTGATTGTAGTGAAATGTAATGGTCTTTCTGAAAGAAGATGGAAAGGAAAAATTGAAAAGGGAATGAAAACATGAAATAATACAGTATATACATACATTTAACTAAATAAGGGGGACATCTTCTAGGTTTCCTTTTAAGCTTTTACTTTTAAGTATTGTGATAATAGAGATGTGCCAGCTTTGGTGCAATGGGTGGTGGTAGGCTTTGAATGGAACATCAGACTGAATGAGAGTGTGGCAACACTTCTCTTGTTGGTGTGACAGCATATACAGGTAGTTACGAGGCGAGTTTAAACGTGTTTGATACTGCCAGACATCCTGTCTCTGGGTGTGACGTCATAGACATCGAGCATCCTATAGAAGTTCACGATCTACGTAACGATCTACCTTTCCTGCCTGAGTGTATGAAACCATTGAAATCATATACAAAGAAACTGATACCTCGTCTTGGAGCTCGAAAGAAGTATGTAGTACATTACATGGCTTTGAACCAAGCTCTTAATCATGGGTTACGACTAAAAAAATCCATCTTGTGCTGCAATTCCAACAGATACAGTGGTTAAAACCTTATGTGGAATTTAACAACAGGCTACTACAATAAGCTGCAAATGATTTCGAGAAGCACCTCTACAGCTCTTTAACAACGTCATGTTTGGAAAAACTATGGAGAATCTGCCTGATCGTATGGATATACGACTGGTGATAAATGAAAAGACTCTAGAGAAGCTGATCGCCAAGCCTACGTTTATCGATAGGACAATATATGCTGTTATTCTAGCTGTTGTACTTATGGCCTCTCGACAAGCCTATATACTTTGGTATGAGTGTGTTGGACATCTCCGAGACAATGTATTACCATCATTATGATGTGCTGTTACCATATTATGGAGCTTGAAACCTGAAGCTTATGTACATGGATATTTATTCATTCATTCATTCATCGTGTAACAACTGGAGATGTGTACCAGGACAAGTTACGTTTACTTGAGCATCTGGATACAGCTGATTATCCTACAACTATATATGCTATTCAGCTCTAAACAAAGTGCTTGGGAAATCTAAAGATGAGGCTAATGGTAAAATCATCCAGCGCTTTGTCGGATTACGAGCTTAGATGTATGCCTTAGATATCCACGGCTCAATGGTAAAAAAGATTAAGGGTATAAAACGTAGTGCTATTAAGCAGTACATTACATTTGAGAGTTATACTGATTGACTTAAAATCTGTGAAATCATCAGAACGCCAATGAATCTAATCTTATCATGAAAGCACGCTGCTACTACTGTGCAAGTGAATAAAATTACATTGAATCCCTTTGATGATCTCCGCGAGTCTACAATGTTAAAAAAATTAAAGTTTACTCATGTGCTGTGTATGCACATAGCAGACAAATGGTGAAGAAAGGAGAAGATGGAAGGGGAGGCGGTAACCATTGTCATTAAGAGCAAATACTAGTGTTAGTCTCAGGCCTATATAAAGGGAAGAGACGTCTACCCTTACAATCCTTGTTTAATGAAGCAATGATTTAACTGATAAAGCTGCTACATTTGAACAAAAAATGGATTAGCTGCTGCTGCTGCTACAGCTGTAATGTAACCGGTTGTTGTCGCTGCTATTATTGTATCAGATGTTGCTACAGCTGTAGGATCTGTTGCATCTATTGTTGTACAGCTGCTGTATCTGCTACGATAGCAATTGTATTTGCTTTTGCTACAGCTATTGTGCTGACTGTGTCTAATGCTGCTACAGCTGCAGGATCTATTGCTGCTATCGTTGTAGCTGCTGTTGCTATAGATGCTGTATCTGCTACTACATCTGTCGTATTTACTGTTGATGTTGTTGTGATGACTGCTGTTGCTGTGGTAGGTGAATCTACAGCTGGAATATCATTGCTGTGATGCTTGCTATTGCTAACACTGCTAAATCTCTAGCTGCTGCTGCAGGTGTTATGTAATGCGACTGCTGCTGCTATTGTTATAGCAGATGCTGCTACAGCTGTAGGATTGTTACAGCTATTGTTGTACAGTCTCTGTATCTGCTACGATAGCTGCTGTGTTTGCTTCTGCTACAGCTATTGTTCTGACTATGTCTAATGCTGTTACAGCTACCTGATCTGATAATGTTATTGTTGGAGCTGATGTTACAGTGTTGTATCTACTACTTCAACTCTCATATTTGATGTTACAGCTACCGTGACGTCCGCTGTTGCTGAATCTACAGCTGGAATATCATTGCTGTCATGCCTGTTATTGCTAAGAGTGCTAAATCTATAGCTGCTGGATTAGCTGCTGCTCCTACAGCTGTTATGTAACCGGTTGTTGTCGCTGCTATTATTGTAGCAGATGTTGCTACAGCTGTAAGATCTGTTACATCTATTGTCGTACAGCTACTGTATCTGCTACGGTAGCTATTGTACTTGCGTCTGTTACAGCTATTGTGCAGGCTGCGGCTGATGTTTCTGTAGCTGCAGGATCTATTGCTGCTATTATTGTAGCTGCTGTTGCTATAGATGTTGTATCTGTTACTACATTTGTCGTATTTGCTGTTGTTGTGATGCTTGCTGTTGCTGCTACAGCTGTTATGTAATGCAACTGCTGCTGTTATTGTTGTAGTAGATGCTACAGATGTAGGATCTGTTACAGCTATTGCTGTACAGGCTCTGTATCTGCTACGAAAGCTGCTGTATTTGCTTCTGCTACAGATATTGTGCTGACTGTGTCTAATGCTGCTACAGCTGCAGGATCTATTGCTGTTATAGTTGTAGTCGATGTTACGGCATTGTATCTACTACTACAGCTCTCGTATTTGATGACTGCTGTTGCTGTGGTGGGTGAATCTACAGCTGGAATATCATTGCTGTGATGCTTGCTGTTGCTAAGAGTGCTAAATCTATAGCTGTTAGATTAGCTGCTGCTGCTACAGCTGTTATGTAACTGGTTGTTGTTGCTGCTATTATTGTAGCAGAAGTTGCTACAGCTGTAAGATGTGTTACATTCATTGTTGTGCAGCTGCTGTATCTGCTACGGTAGCTGCTGTATTTGCTTCTGCTACAGCTATTGTGCTGACTGTGTCTAATGCTGCTACAGCTACCTGATCTGATGCTGTTATTTTTGTAGCTGATGTTACAGCCTTGTATCTACTACTACAGCTCTCGTATTTGATGTTACAGCTGCCGTGATGACTGCTGCTACAGCTGTTATGTAACCGGTTGTTGTCGCTGCTATTATTGTAGCAGATGTTGCTACAGCTGTAGGATCTGTTACATCTATTACTGTATAGCTGCTGTATCTGCTACGGTAGCTGTTGTATTTGCTTTTACTACGGCTATTGTACAGGCTGCGGCTGATGTTTCTCTAGCTGTAGGATCTATTGCTGCTATCATTGTAGCTGCTGTTGCTATAGATGCTGTATCTGCTACTACATCTGTCGTATTTGCTGTTGTGATGCTTCCTGTTGCTGAGGATGCTGAATTTACAGTTGTTGGATTTGTTGCTGTTTCTGCTACAGCTGTTATGTAATGAGGCTGCTGCTGCTATGACTTAAATACCTGTGATACTACCCTAATCATGTAAAATTACCTTAACTAGCTCTGATACGAATTCCTGCTCTAAATTAGCACGAGCACCTGTGATACTATCTGGTTTGCCCTAAATATCAATGATACTACATGAATTACCTGTTAAAATGACTCAAATACCATTGATACAG
This sequence comes from Deroplatys truncata, assembly GCA_030765065.1. Lineage (NCBI taxonomy): Eukaryota > Metazoa > Arthropoda > Insecta > Mantodea > Mantidae > Deroplatys > Deroplatys truncata. Next base: position 152,095,374 of record CM060985.1, on the reverse strand, counting down.
CCTGAATCACCTGCATTTACCTTAAATGGCTGTGATACAAATCTCTGATCAAAATTATCACGAGTATCTGTGAAACTAAGCTGATTACCCAAATACTTACGATATTACCTGAACTATCTGTGAAATACGAAACTACGTTATAACCGACCCCTGGAAGCTACCCTCCTGTAATGCTAGCTTAATTACTCTAAACACCCATGATACTTGAATTATGCTAAATACCTACGATACTAGCTGAATTACCTGTGAAATACGAAACTATGCTATACCCAACCCCTGGAATCTATCCTCCTGTGATACTAGATGAACTAGCCCAAATACCTGCGATACTAACTGAATTACCTGTGAAATCATACACTGCTATGATGCAGTTAGCCTCCTGTAATACTAGCTGAATTAGTTTAAATGCCCCCCGATACTAGCTGAATTGCCTGTGAAAAATATGCAGCTATGATACGTCCTGCCCCTGGAAACTAGCCTCCTGTGATACTACCTGAGTGACTCTAAACACCTATGTTACTTGAATTATCTTAAATAGCTACGATACTCTCTGAATTACCTGTAACATCATACGGAACTATGCTATATCCGCTTCCCGGGATCTGTCCTACCCTGTGATACTAAGTGAATTACTTACCTGTTAGTGTGAGTGGGTTAGCTTTTCCCGTGAGAGGGTCACCTTTTCCCTACCCTTTTCCCTTTGTGGGTCACCTTTTTCCCTTTGCTGGTCACCTTTTTCCCTTTATGGGTCATCTGTTTCCCTGAATAGGTTACGTGATGAGCATGTCTAGAACATTGACATAAAACAGTTTTCCATGAAGTTCACGTCTAAAGTCGCTTTCAAGTCTAGCACCTCCTATTCCCTATCTCTCCTGTATATAAACACATATTGCTACTCCTTTAGTACCTGTCTAGCCTAACACCTCTCCTCCTGTTCCTATACCTCTCATATAAACCATACTCTACTCCTCTAGCTCTGTCTAGCCTAACACCTCTCTCGTTTTCCTATGCCTCTCATATAAACCATACTCTGCTCCTCGACCTCTGTCTAGCCTAACACCTCTCCTCGTTTTCCTATACCTCTCATATAAACCACACTCTACTCCTCAATCTCTGTCTAGCCTAACACTTCTCCTCCCGTTCCTATACCTCTCATACATACAAACGAATACTCTACTCTCAGCCCCTTTCTAGTTTAGCATCTTCCCTTATCTTCCCCCCCTATAAACACATAATCTATTCCTCAACATCTGTCTGGCCTAGCATTTCACCTCGTATCCCTACCTCTCATAAAGCGCATTCTCCTCCTGCCCCCCCCTGTCTAGCTGAGTATCTCTTTGGTTTCCTATCTAACATATACAACACATTCTACCTTTAACACCTGTCTATCGTAGCATAGGATCTCTCCGTTTTCTCGTCTCTCCTTATAAACGGATACTCAACCTGCTTAGCCTAATATCTCTCCTCGTTTTCCTATATCTCTCATATAAACCATACTCTACACCTCGACCTCTGTCTAGCCCTACCCCTACCCCTGTTCTCTACCTCTCTCATATAAAAGACAAACTCTACCCTTCAACTCTGTCTAGCCTAACACCTCTCCTCCTGTTCCCTACCTCTCTCACATAAAAGACATACTCTACCCTTCAACTCTGTCTATCCTAACAGTTCTCCTCGTTTTCCTATACCTTTCATATAAACCACACTCTACTCCTCAGCCTTTGTCTAGCCTAACACCTCTCCTCTATCTCTTCCATATAAACGTATTTCCCTGCTTCAACCCTGTCTAGCATAGTATCGATCGTCGTATTCCCTATCTCTCCCATATAAACCCATTTTCCTCCTTGAACCGCCCCATCTAGCCTCGTTTTCCCTATCCTTTCCCATATATGCCCAAAAAACTGTGCTCGACCTCTTATAAATAACCTACTCATATGCTTATGTTAATCGAGATGTTAATCTTATTGCTAATCTTCTTCTAGGTACAAGGGGAATATGGTAGGCTTTAAGCGATGGTTAAATCTTTTAAGAGCTGGTTGCTATGTGGCACATTCCAATCTCTTTGTATGTCCAGGACAAAAAAAAACGACTAAGGAATTTCAATTTGAGAAAAATTATTGGAAAATTTAAGGGAATAACAAGCGATAACTCGAAAATGATTCACTCAACAAAACAAATGTATATGACACAAATTGTGTATTTTAACGCGATCTATATTTTTTGTACTGTAAAAGTTTGTCTATCTCTTATGGTTTACCAGTTATGCAAAAATCGTTCACAATGAAGAATACTTTTGGAGACATTCCCAGAAAATTCGAGATATACATTTCATTTCTCATGACAATATCTTAAACATATTTTATTTTAATAGAAATCGTTAGAGACATTTTTGAGAAAATTAAAATTTTCGAAAAATGTTCCATGTAAATGGTAGTCTGGGGTGTGGGGATTTTCTTGAAAACCTTCGTGTCGCATCTCTGGAAGATACTGAACCTACATACCAAGTTTGGTGTTTATCCGACTGTTCGTTTCTGAGTTATGCTGTTCACAGATACACAGACAAACACACACACGGACATGTTTCCAAAAATGCTTACAATACTTTTCCTACTTACTATATGCAGTAGAGAAAGTAAAAAGTGTTTTCTACACATGAATCTGCAGTCTTTACTACAGAAGTATCCTACGCTTTGCCACAGCGCTCCAGAAAAGCGACACGGAAGTTAAACTATTTAATAATGCCGTACAACAACTTGTTTGCAGCGCCTGCACAACTGTATTGCGTATGGTGTAAACTAGACGCAGTGCCGTGTAGGGAATTTGTTCCACGGGTGTCCATAAGGGGGTATAAACTTGGTATGAATAACTTCTTTAATGTGGAAAGTTTGCCTATAATTTTTTCCCGGTGTCCAAGTGTGATCATCCAAAATTAAAATGCTCAAATGATTCTGGTTTGTACAAAAGGATTTATTGTAAGTGGTGGTGTTGGTTGCTGAAAGCTGTAAAATAAAATATCTCGCACTCCTTGCTGGACTTAAAATAAACAACATAAGTACTGTACAGATGGATTAAACCAGCAAATCTGCATGGACGGGCTAGAAATTATGGATATGATCAAATTTTCAAACTTTTAAGCTAATGAATAATTTTTGCCTGGCTCTAAAGGTAATTATCACGACTGTGTTCAGATAGTAACACATATTACAATGCACATATTAACCAAAAGCATATTAAATGTGCAAAAGTCATATTTTATAGAACTTCACGGATATTCTTCCGGTGAAGTGCTTATCATGAAGAAACTTCATGATAGGCACTTTATTTGACTTCTAGATATCTTAAACACGTGTTATTTTAACTAACATTTTAAGCGATTTTAGAGGGGAAAGAAAACAACAACATTCCATTGGAATTGTAGTTTGGGGTAGGCGGATTTTCTTGAAAATCTTCATGTCGCATCCTTGGAAGCGGTGGATTTAAATACAAAGGTGATTTTTGCCAACCTATCGTATTTTAATTATGCTTTTCACAGCCACACACACACAAACAAACAGATATTTACTTTCTCTACTACGTATAGTAAGTAGGGGAAGTATTGTATTCCACCCAAAAATTCCATACCGAGATTTCTCCGGAAATACATGTTTTGAGACCCCCTGAATCCAAAAATCCGTATGTGTGTCTGTGAACAGCATAACTCAGAAACGAACAGTCGGATAAACACCAAACTTGGTATTTAGCTTCAGTACCTTCCAGATATGCGATAAGCAGGTTTTTAAGAAAATCCCACCACGCCAGATTACCCTTTACATGGAACATTTTTCGAAAATTTTAATTTTCTCAAAAATGGCTGTAACGATTTTGATTAAAATATCATATGTCTAAGATATTTTCATGACAAATGAAATGAATATCTCGAATTTTCTGGGAATGTCTCCAAAAGTATTCTTCATTGTGAATGAATTTTGCATAACTGGTAAACCATAAGAGATAGACAAAATTTTACTGCACAAAAAATGTGGATCGCGTGAGAATACAAAATTTATGTCATATGCACTTTTTCTTGAGTGAACCGTTTTCGAGGTATTGCTTGTTATTCTCTTAAATTTTTCAATACTTTTTCTCAAACCGGAATTCGTTATTCATTTTTTTTACGTACTGGACTTGCAAAGAGAATGGAATGCACCACACAGCAACCAGCTCTTAAAATATTTGACTATTGCTTAAAGTCTCTCACTTTCACCTTGCACCTACAAGAAAATTAGCAGTTAGATTAACATCTCAATTAACATGAAGCATATGGAGAATAAGCGTTTGTAAAAATAGTTTGTACAAGAACAGAGAATGTCATGTGGGTGTAACACATCAGATTTTTTTATAACGTTTTTACTCAAGAAATCTCAAAACATGTATTTCGATAGAAATCTCGGTGTTGAATTTTTGGTTGAAATACAATACCTTCCCTACCTTTATATGCATGGACCAAGCGGGATGAAGCAGCTGGCAACGTCTCACATTCGATTCCAGGTGACCACCCACAATGACCATGGGGTATTTCGTGGTTTTTTCCCCTGGTCACCTAGGCGGAAACCGGTGTGGTGCATTATACCATGATTTCTCCTTTTCCCCATTTCCTCTCTCCCTTTGACGTTTCAGGCTTGTCTTCAGGTACTGCGGTGATGGTGGTGTCGGGCATAGGTGTAGTTGTTTGTGCATTGGAAAGATTTCTGCCCGTGAATGCCAGGGTCCGTTAGGGTCATTTCGCCGCCCTCTCTCGGAATTCTATACTAGTGAGCGGGTGTTTAACCTGGAAATATCGGAGACTTCTGTGCGTCTTTGTGGGCCTGACCCAATGCGGATCTGAGACCGCCTACGGCTCCTTCACTTCATCTCTGCCTCCGGGGATGTAACTACAATAAATCAAGGTGAGGTTCTCTTCGATAAATACATCCCGCATCCTAATAAGTACGCGGTAGAGAAAGTAAAAATACCTGCAGTAGTCTTTATAATGGAGAAACGAAGAACAAGCATCATGAACTTGTTTTTTTGGGGAATTGAAAATTACAGCTCTGGCTTCCTGCAGCATATCTACTATATCTCCTGATTTTAGGAACACAGATAGTTTTACATAGACCTTTTCCAATCCAAAACATGTTACTTTTCACATTTTTAGCAAGGAAGCCATTTAAATAGAATTATATCGCATTCCCTTGTGAATAAGGTTCTATTGTTTACCGATTTCTGCTTCCAAATTTATAAAAATGACGATAAAGCCTTTTTACTTTCTCTACTACGTATAGTAAGTAGGAGAAGTATTGTATTCCACCCAAAAATTCGTTACCGAGATTTCACCGGAATATATGTTTTTTGAGACCCCCTGAATCCAAGAGAAGCATTTTTGGAAAATGTCCGTTTGTATATCTATGTGTGTGTCTGTCTGTGAAACGAACAAACCTGGTATTTATCTTCCAGAGATGCGACACGAAGGTTTTAAAGAAAACCCCCCACCACAGATTAGCCTTTACATGCAACATTTTTTGAAAGTTTTAATTTTCTCAAAAATGGCTCTAACGATTTTGATTAAAATATCATATGTTTAAGATATTCTCATGACAAATAAAATACACATCTTTAATTTTCTGGGAATCTCTACAAAAGTATTCTTCATTGTGAACGACTTTTGCATAACTGGTAAACCATAAGAGATAGACAAAATTTTACTACACAAAAAAATTAGAACGCGTTAAAATACACAATTTGTGTCATGTACATTTTTGTTGAGTGAACCATTGCTTGTTATTCCCTTAAACTTTTCAATACTTATTTTCTCAAATGGGATTTCGTTATACATTTTTTTTTGCTTTGGATATGCAGAGTATTAATCTGTGGCAAAGAGAATGGTGCTGCACATAGAAAACAGCTATTATGAAATATGTCTGTGCTTATATTGCCCTTCCAAATACAAAACAAGGGGAACATAGTACGCCTTAAGCGGTAGTCAAATATTTTTAGAACTGGTCGCTATGTGTAAAATGTGATTCTCTTTGCATGTCAAAAATTGTTTATGTAAATGATCTCCATTAATATGAAATAGATGGAGAATAAGAGTTTGTAAAAATAGTTTGTACAAGAGTAGAAAAAGTCATGTGAGTGTAACACATCAGATTTTTTTTAAACTTCTCAAAACTTGAGGGATGCATCTACATACAAACCTCCAGTAAGTTTTCCTTCCTGTTTAATATTTACTGCACATTTCGGAAACGTTTCTTCCACAGCGTTCAGTGATGTTTCCGTAGTATATTTTGAAACTACCGCAACCGTAAAGGAAGTGATGCATGAAATTGTAATTAAGAATCATTAAATTTCTTCTGCATAGATGGAATGGAGGAATTTAAATGACAAAATTTGTGCTATTAAGAGTTAAGCCTATTTATGTCGATGGTTTTTCTGCTCGACGTGTTTCCATGCAATGAGTTTTTCGCTAGAGCTGATAAAGTGATTATTTTTTAATGAGGTCGACATCGACGAGAATATGAATATGGAATGCAAACGATAATTAGCCGCAGTAAATAAACCAAAATGTAAACATGTTTCAAATAACAACTCTCAAGCTCTTGCTAAAACCGGGGCTTTGCACGTTAAAAATGACGTGCATTAATGCAAATAAGAGCTGCAAAATAATTATGCGCTAAAAGGAATTGGAAAATCATACGGTCGTTTGAAGTAACAAACAATTCTATACTATGCTCGTGAAATGTGTAGATTAAGTTACAAATTACACTAAAAATAAATCACCTAAGACAACGTTGCAAGTATACTTGTGTGTTCACCGAAGTGTATTTAACAATCATGTGAAACATTAAATATATAATATTTATTCCGCGGTAATACTACATAGCCTCTTTTATCCGGACTAAGGAGGATCAGATATGTAGTCAATTTTACGGTTAGATGACATAGCAACTAGGTGTTCAGAGTAGAGCAGAAGGAGCTCATACCACGTGTTTTACTCCACGTGAAGAAGATATTCTGATTGGCCAAAGTTAGATTATGGCTGGATTCCTTGTGGATGGAGCCGAGTAGCACGAACTCTGCTCGATCCAATGATGGATGTCACATTGGCTGAAGCAGACTTCGCTGCTACCCCGACTCCATCCAGTAGGAACCCATTCATATCTAACTTTAGCCCATCAAAACCATCAGAATACCTTCTCCACGTGGAGTAAATCACATGGTGGGAGTTTCTTCCCCTTTAATGCTGTGAACGCATAGTTGCGATGTCATCTAGCTATAAAACGACTATATAGGTAGGTATAGGCTACTCAAGTGAGGCGAACATCCCGTGCAATGCGACCTATATAGATATATTACCGCTAAAAACCCCTAGGAGAGTCGTCCTCCGAGATGTAGTGGTTACCATGCTGGCCTCTAGTTCCCGAGGTCGCGGGTCCAAACCTGGCGAAAAGCGATGCATTTTTTTCGGGCGTAAAAATAACCTCCAGCCTGATAAAGAAGCCTCTGAGCAAAATTACCGGTCTTTCACGCACAATATAGAATGCTATGCTAAGGACCACAACAGTTAAAGAGCGTGCATAAATAAAACTCAATTTAACTTAACCCCTAGGAGGAAGGTATACAGCGAAGGACCCAAAGGAGGCTATAGGCCGGCAGGCAAACAGGCCACAGAGACGCGCGGCAGTTCCTAACATTTCCAAGTTCAATGACCTCTGCAGCCCTCTGGTGCCCACGGCTAGCACTCTTTCCTTTAAAAGACCATCCGTGTCATCTGTCATACGCCATGAAGCCTACCGGAAAGTTGAGAAGGAAACGGAATGAAAGAGAAATGACGGAAAGGAAATCGTGGTAGAGAAAAACCACCCCAACCTTCGCCTGTCGCCCCTAGTAAATCACAAAAAACCCAATCAGAAGGGGCGGTCGCCGGGGATCAAACCGGGGCAATCCGAATGCGAGTCGCACAATTTACCGCGGCGCCAGCTTGCTTGGTTGGACTGGAGGTAATCCAGATTAACGTAAGTTCAAATAATCCAGAAACAAACTATAAATGTAATACAAACTCTGGTGTAAGATAGCGAAATTTGGATCACTGCGAAAGCAGAAAGAAGGGAATTGAAATCATCCAGATAAGAAGTCTACAATAGCTATTAGATCTGTCATGAAAACTAATGAAAGATAATCTCACACACCTAAATTTCGTTGTTATATGACATTGACTATGGTCACGATACTTATTGTTAGCTTGAAGCTTGCGACATACGGCGACGTCTACGCTATCTGTGGTACCATCATTACAACAGCACACATTGAGGCAGTGTTTTTAACACTAAAATGATTCCAGTCTAATTCTATAATGTGTAAATTCAATAACAGCCCGCCTTAAAGCAACATGTGTATGTAACAATATATAAAAAATGTATGTAACAGTCGTTGTATATGTTTGTATTATTGTATCCATGTGTAATAATGTTATGTGAATATATTACGTAATTTAATAATGTAGGAGCTGTGAGAATAATAGGTTAAAATTTACTAACAATGAGGTAACCTTGAGGCAATAATGAAAGTTACTTGTGATTCTTGGAAGCAATAATGTAATTTTAGTGACAGTTTATAAAAATAGCCAATCAACAACAGAAAAAGCTTTAGTTAAATGAAGGTATTCTATTGGATTAGGAATAGCCAATCAGAGACTTGAAATACAGAAATTTACAAGTTTAGGCAGTTGAAATCAATTCAGTTGCCTACAAACATTGTTCCTAACCGGACGCAAGACACGTCCTCGAGAAGTATAATACGTATTCGTGTGAGACAAAAATACTTAACAAGTATTTAATAAAAACATCTCGCAGCTCTATCTCCCTCTCTCCATCAGTGAAGTGCTATTTAAATCGTATCAAGCATTAATAAAAGGAGTGAAGTAAAATTATAATCTGTGTAAGCCTACATTCTTAGTCGCACCACAATCCTGCTAAGAGAAACGTGTCTCTAAAATAAATACCTACGCAGCTGAGGCAAACATAAATATTAAATATTTAAATAAACAGTTTAATTACAAAGTTAATCTTTTTAAACTAGGGACAAAGGCCATCTGAAAGTACATTTGGGGCGAAGACTACCGGAAACTGTTTATTATAAGTGTGGCTGCAACTACTAAAATTTCGGCTCCCCAACAGTTGAAATACAATACAACTCCTACTTCAAATCGGCTTTTCCATACGTGAAACAATAACATTCTTCAAGATTCATGCGCATTTATCATACAACACATATATTTTCGTGGTTAAAAGGTAAGCAAAACACAATACAATAAACCGCTTGATGAGGTTCTAATAAACGATATTGTTATGTATATACAGTCCCTTCGTTTTATGCCAAGGCCACAACCGCTTTATAAGCGTATCGGCCGAGACGGAAATGACCTCGGTATCATGCCGTTGCGCAGAAGCGGCGCAGGACTGTCGAGGGTACATTTATCAGCTGTGAGCTCTCTCAATCGTTGCTTTGTCTTCGTGTTCTCCGTAGGAATGTCATTCTCTTACTAGTCCATGGAAATGCCTGCCAAATACTTCACGCATGAACAGCGTATTTTTATGTACGATACATATGTGAAAAAGGAATCATGTTGACAGGTGTGTAGGCAATTTCAGCAGCAATTTCCTGGTTATCCAGTTCTGGGTAGAGACACAGTGAGATGTTTGTTCAATAAATTCAGAACACCGGGATCGCTAAACGCTAAAACATAAAGTTTATAGCAACAGTTCTCACACCATAGATGAACTTAAGGACAATATTAAAGCAGAAATTATGAACATTAAGCAAGAAGAACTAATGCGTGTGAATGGTAATTTCATCCCGTGATGTCAAGAATGTCTTCGCACAGATGTATACCACTTTCAACAACACATATATGTTGCTAGCACTCGTGAGTAAGTAACGCGGGAGTTACGGAACGGAAAACTCCACAGTGTAGTAAACTGTGTGCGGAGCACGCTTTCGCGCGATCTGCGGCCTTGGGGTAAAACGAAAGCACTGTAAAAATAATTGTTAGACAGCTGGCACTGGATTGTTCTCTCTCTCTCTCTCTCTCTCTCTCTCTCTCTCTCGGGGCAGAAGCCTATTGTGCCGTATGCAACCTCCGGGAGCCAGCAGCCAGAAGAATATTAAGGGGGAATTACGTATAGGGATCCATTTTGTTAACAACTTGTATCAGGAGTAAATGTAGCGCTACCGGTGATACAATTAGGAAGAATGTCCTTCCCATCAACCTGTAAAATACTATTATACTAATGAATCTAATTTTGCTATTGATTTTTACATTGCTTTTAGTAAAGGATGGATTTCAACACCAATCCCCCCAGCTACTCCTCTGCAGAGTGGAAGGGATGAGATGAAAGATCTAAAGGGTGGTTGGCTGACCAAGTAGCGGCAGGTAGGGATACTGCGGGATCCCTAAGGTTCACAGAGGCACTCCCCAATGCTCCTCCTGGCGAAAAGGTCCGAACAGTCCTAGTTCCGTACCAGAGGAGGAAGAATCACAGAGGGTATACCAGGTGAGTCAGCTGACCCTATTTATTTTTTAATTTATGCAACGCGCTAAGCGACATATTTGACTTACGCCTTTCTTGAATGCCTTTTAATGGCTGATTTGCATAACACTCTATAGAGGAGGGATTGATAACTCAGTGCATAAGTGTTTTACAGGACACAATGCAATCGTTATGTATGTCGATACAAAAAACACCCCCCCCTACAGTGGGAGCTGCAGTAGCACTTTTAGCCAATTTTACAAACTTTTATTATTTAGCATACATTCATGCACATCTTTGAAAACGCCCCTGAAGGAACTACCTATCACATGGTGTGGTTGACAAAACCATTTGAAAACAAAATGTCATCTACGCAGTGCGACTAATTGGATTTAAGGTCAGCGAACGTTGTACACCCTTGTCAAAACAATGCTAAGATTAGGTAGATAATAATATATTAAGATACCTCCTTAATATAAAGTGCCTCAGATTTGTTGGTGAAATCACTTCCCCAAATAGCTCCTTTGGAGCTTTCATTACCTCATGTAAATTACACAGATGTTCTTGCATATCAAAAGTCAAATGACCAATGTCACGTATTACCAAAGTTTCCTTGAAATTCAAGACTATTTTCACTGATTTATATATATACAGTGAAACTTTTCAAAATACGATTTCTCGTAAACCCCTTGCACTAGAATCTTGTAACAAACGCCATTTATATTCTAATTTGCCCTACCTTTATTCTGTTAATGTAACTAGGCATTCTTCCATTTAAAAAATTGTATGTTTGCTTAAATGGATTATTATAATATATTAATATAATACTGTGGCATATTTCAGATCATACAGTAACTGTAATTACTCACGCAGTTTAGATATTTGAAAGTAAACTATAAAAAATAGAGCTCAAGACACTGTATGACGCTGCAAAAAGCGTGAAAATTTGAGCGAGGTCTAGTTCTGCGATTATTAATTCGTATAAGAACCCCAGCTGAATGGTAGCATTGGCCTAATGGTATTATAATAGTTGCCTTAACTCTGTGCCACCTCAATTCGGTTTCGAAACCTTTGGGTTAAGTTGAAACTTTTTATTACCTTTTGTTTTATCTATTTGAGCCTATAATTTGATATTACGATATAAACAGCATTTTTATAACATTATAAGTGTGTACAAAATAGAATAATCATCTTGTTTTCCACCGCAAAGAAGAAGATCCGCAAAGCCCAAATCATCTATTGGCACTCATACGCGAAGAATGCAAGAAGATCTTTCTGGTAACGTATACAAAAGTGCATTGATGAAGGGGGTCGTCATTTTGAACATTTACTTCGTTGATGAAATCCACTCTCTTTAACAATTTATTATTCTGTTTACCCGTGAGCTTAGCACATTTACAACTCCTTTGTCAATATATATGCGCCCAAGAGAATGAAAGCTAACTACGTAACACGTTTACTACAGCAGATACGGTACAGATTATTAGGATAATAATGATACACAATTATCTTATTGTAATTCTTATGTCTTTGTCTCACAGGAGAGCCAATATTAAAAATAAATAAATTAGTACACTAAAATAAAGAAAATAAACATAAGGAGAGGAAAAAAGGTACTAAAGAAATTTGATGTTTGTATCAGATTCGAACCTCCGAAGCTAACCTTTACTTCACCACAATCCAGCACTAACCTACTCTGCCAGAACCTACGTAGTCTATCCCCCTCTTCAGGAAAACATTCCTCTATCTCCTTGTAAGCATTATATCCATGAAATACCATCATTTTTAAAGCTTTCGCAGCACTTTGGTTCTCGTACAGGCCTTATCATTAATGCGGATTGCGTATAGTACAAATAGAAGGGCAGAGCTACACTAACAGTTTGTTTGCTAAAAGGGTCAATGTTTTCACATTAAACTAAATAACTGGGGATTGCATAGATACGAATACCTAGGGCTGCTGACTCACCTGGTATATCACCGCACTACACCACCAAACTACTCAGTCAAGCGCAGGAGCTCAAAATATGATATAAAATGAAATGTTGGGGAATGAGGGGCCGGATTATTATAAAAAATACATCTATGTGATAAGTTCACAGGACTTTCTTTACCCTCTATCGCTTATTAGTGTGTATACAATCAATTCATACTAATGATTGTTTTTCTATCTACTACATTTTAATCCAAATAAACATTTGCAGAAATAGTTACATTACACATTTCGTTATAAATACAAAGAGAACAATGATAGTCAAATGTTTAAGAACTGGACGTTATATGCTGACCTTAAAATTCAATACTGTTTCCATGATATCGCGAGAAACAACTGAATGTTGAATGAACTTTAAGAGAAAGAAAAAGAAATAAACAATTGGAACCTTTAATAACGGATATCTCAAAAATGACTTGTAACAACAAAAGTTATTTGAAATAAATTGTGTGCTTTAAAGAGATCTATATCTTTTGGTATAATAGGTTTTCGACTATAGCTTACAGTAAGTTTAAAGATGACTATTTGGACACTACCTGGCCGGTCTAGGTGAGGGGCTGCGCTAATGACGGTCCGAGTGCTGAGAGATCCTGTCATAGTCACCCTTCACTGCCTAGAATCTCAGTACAGTTGTACTTGTTGCTAGTTGCATTTAGTAGTGAGATATGAAAATATACTGATATTTTCGGCCGTCATTGCTTCGCTGGCTTTTGTATTGTTACAAGCGGGTGTTGGTTGTTCGCTTCTAAATTTAATGTGCCAACGGAACGCAGATTTTAAACAGTAAGTCTCAATAGTAAAGGTTTTGGGATTAGGTATTTAAAAATTACCAGCTGTCGTGTGGAATATACTGCTATCTTTTTTCTACATTCCATATTTCAACTTAAAGCAGATGCACTATAGGTTTTACCACTTATATAAGATGACTAAAATTTCTTCCAAATAAACTGGACTTCACAGGCTATTCCCAGAAAATTCAATAAATATATTTCATTTCTCATACAAATATCTTTAATATGCGGTATTTTAATCAAAATCATTACAGACATTTTAGAAAAAAGCTTAAAATTCCTCAATGTAAAGGGAATTTTCAGGAAAATGTTCGTATCCCATTTTCGAAGTATTCAATCTAAACACCAAGTTTGGTATCAGTTGCCTTTTTGAGTTATGCTGTTCACAGACACACACAAGGATCTTTTTCTAAAAACCTTAACTCATACATTCACATGACATTCTCTACTATCTATCCTTATTAGTGGGTGTACAAAGTATTCATACTAAAGCTTATTTTTCTGCCTACAAAATTTAATTTAAATAAACCTTTGCTAAAATAGCTACATTAGACATTTCATTATAAATAAAAAGAGAACAGCAATAGCCAAATATTTAACAACTGGATGCTATACGTTGACCTTAAAATTGCATTGTTGTTTATCGCGAGAAACAAATCAAAATCTATGAGACTTTAAAAGAATGACAAGTACGCATTGAACAATTCGAACCTTAGTAACCGATATCTCAGAAACGGCTTATACCACAAAAAACATGTCTTAAGTAAATTACGTGTTTTAAAGAGATCTACAATTTTAGCCAGGTACGTTTTTGTCTATCGCTTAAAGTTTAGAAGTTATAAAACGTTATACAGAAATCCTTTCGGATGAAGGGGCTTCCTAGGCCATTACCAGATGATTAAAAATATACCTTTTATTACTTTCTCTACTACGTAGTAAGTAGGGGAAGTATTGTATTCCACCCAAAAATTCGATACCGATATTTCATCGGAAATATATGTTTTGAGACCCCCCTGAACCCCCCAAAAAAACATTTTTGGAAACATGTCCGTGTGTGTGTGTGTGTGTGTGTCTGTGAACATCATAACTCAGAAACCAACGGTCGGATAAACCTCAAACTTGGTATTTAGGTTCAGTATCTTCCAAAGATGCGACACGAAGGTTTTAAGAAAATTCCCCAACCAAGATTACCCTTTAAATGGAACATTTTTCGATAATTTTAATTTTCTCAAAAATGGCTCTAACGATTTTTATTAAAATATCATATGTATAAGATATTTTCATGACAAATAAAATGTATATCTTGAATTTTCTGGGAATGTCTCCAAAAGTATTCTTCGTTGTGAACGACTTTTGCATAACTGGTAAACCATAAGAGATAGACAAAATTTTACTACACAAAGAATGTAGATCGCGTTAAAATACACAATTTATGTTATATACATTTTTTGTTGTTGAGTGAACCATTTTCTAGATATTGTTTTTATTCCCTTAAATGTTTCAATACTTATTTTCTCAAATGGGAATTCGTTATTCATTTTTTTTGTGTTGGATATGCAAAGAGTATTAATCTGTGGCAAAGACAATGTTGCTGCACCTAGCAACCAGCTATTAAGAGATATTTTGATGCTTAAAGGCTACTGTATTTCTATATTGCCCTTGCAAAAATACAAAACAAGGGGAACATAGTAGGCCTTAAGCGATAGTCAAATATTTTTAGAACAGGTCGCTATTTGTAAAATGTAATTTTCTTTGCATTTCAAAAGATCATTTCTGCAAATGTTTATCTCGATTAATATGAAATAGATGGAGAATAAGATTTTGCAAAAATAGTTTGTACAAGAGTAGAGTAAGTCATGTGAGTGTAACACATCAGTTTTTTTATGTAAATATCCTTCATACAGGATATTTTAATCAAAATAATTCGAGAATTATTTTAGAAGATCGAAACTTTTGGAAAATGTTCACTTCAAGGGTAGTTGCGGGTGGGGGATTTTCTTGGAAATGTTCGTGTCGGATCCTGAGAAGATACAAAAATCAAATACCAAGATGGTCGCACATGTTTCAAAAAATGCTTTAATTGGATTCAGTCGCCTCAAAACACGTATTTCCTGGGAAACCTCGAACAAGAATTTTTGGGTGGAATACAATACTTCCCCTACTTAATAATAGAGAATGTAAAAAGGATAATGCTTGGTCAGTTTATTAAATATACTCAAAATTATAGTTAACTCATTTAAGAGTATAGTTACCCATACAATATTTTGACTTGTTCAAGGAATTCTTAAGCATTTCCTTTAGTCTGTTCAGCTACTTACTAGCTCCGCTAATTGAACATCTTGTTCAAAAACTATTAAACGCATTCACCAACCCGTACATCTTCAGAGGGCATGCGGCAAGGGGGTGATGTGTGCCACTTTTGGCGGCACGGGATTTGTAGAAATAGTTCCGTGTTCGATGCTAATTTAGGTTCTTTCATGAATCTTAGACCTAGGTTGTGGTGCAACGTCTGGTTCGTTTTTCTACCCGTTTATTTTCCGTCACCTTTTATATCTGATTCCTAATGGAGACTCGCCACACACACAAATTTCTTTAGGCGCCGCATTTACTACTATACTTCAAACTACCGCGCCTACTGCCGACACTTTTCTATAAATTTAGTTTGAACTGCATTTGATGTTTAGAACGATCTGCAAGGGAAAAGCCATAACAAGTGATTTTGGAAACTCCCCTGTCTTTATTTCGAATTTTCCTATCCCCCATTCTGCCTCCTTTGTTTACTTAAAGTTTCCACACGAACTTATCCCTACGGCCATCAGAGCACTGGTCTTCGTTTCTATGTATATGTTTTCAGCGACTTAACGGTACATGAACAAAAGAATCTTCTACCCTTGTTCGAATGCAATGGGCAAGAGCCTACCCTGTTTCCTGCCTGCTGTTTGCACTGTCTCTCCAAGCCATATTCATATTTACAAGTAATATCCATTTCCCAGTCTTATTTAATAATACTATTACTACCATTAACCGTTTACTTTCATATTGTTATAGCTATCATTTTATATTTCTCGCTGCTCAGAATGCGCTGTCCTAACCTACAACAACTTTGTTAACGACTTTTATAGAGTGTTCAATGATTCGTATAGAATACTCGACGATCTTGAAGTCATCCCATAATTTGGTTAGCAAAATGTTAATTTGAATTTTTCAAACATTTGTGTAACATTCGCTTTATATCACTCACGCCACTTGTACTGCTTTTACAACGACCTACATTATTTGCATAATAACATAAACTCGGCACTACTTCCGCACCAGTTTTATTACTGCCGTTTCCTTCAAAATATCCCAATAATCGATGCGAACCGAACCGCTCAAACCCCACCCACTATTACTGTGGGGGTAGTGGTTTTAGGGGGTTATTATTATTGTTAAATATATATTTATTTTCTACTTTATGTCCTCCCTTCCCAAAGAACGGCTATAATATTAAAATTTAACAGCAGTGTAAAATAACTTTGTATGTAAAGGCACACGGTTTTGAACATTGTACGAAGGGTATTTTAAAAATAAGGTAAATTTTGCATGGCATAAGAACAAGGTGAAAATGATGTTGGGTAAATATTCTACTGCTTTTTAGAAAGAGACTTATATTATTATTCTATGCATAAATGAATATATAAGGAGATATTCCACTGGTAAACAGATCCTTGCTTTCTAGATAGCCAGGTTTCACTTAAGGGTTTAAGGAGTCATAAGTTAACGCCAAGACTGGTTTTAAACTGCTTAAATGTGTTTAATTCATCTGGGTGCCGGGTCATAGTGGCATACAGCGAAATGAAAAAGCTGATGAACTTGCAAGACAAGAAACAGCTTCACAATTTATTTAGCCAAATCTCAATGCTGAGTAAGAGTTGCTGTAAAGAGCTGGTCTAAAGTAGAACATCATACAACCTGGCTTAAAACTGCAGAAAACAAACATGGTAAACTATTTATTAGAAACCCATGTAAGAAAGCAGTTGAAAGTTCACTTCAGTATAATAGACTTCAGCTGAGAACAATTATTGCATTTCTCACAGGACATGCTCCTGTGAAAAAGCATCTTAACATGATGGAAGTGTTTCAAGGTAACTTAGATTGCAGATTGTGCAAGAAAGGAACCGAAGCAGCCCAGCCATTATATGCTCCTGTGAGGCCTTTGCTTACAGGAGATATATTGCTTTGGGAAAATGTTTTTAGAACCAGAAAAATCTGAAACCATATCTGTTATGAGACTGTGTTCCTTGGTAAAGCGTGCAGGCATATGAATTGGCTTTAAAACGACACAGATATCACAATAAGCCAAAGGCTGAAGTGCGTCCGGAGCAATGACGGAAATCTGTATGGTATAAGGCAAGACAAAGTGCGTTTTGTAGTAAAGTGCTATTAAATACTTTCCGAACGTTTATTTTTACTTTCTCTACTGCGTATAATAAGTAGGGAAGGTATTGTATTCTACCCAAAAATTCGATACCGAGATTTTGCCGGAAATACATGTTTTGAGGCCCCCGAATTCAAAAAAAGCATTTTTTGGAAATATGTCCGTGTGTGTGTGTCTGTGTGTCTGTGAACAGCATAACTCAGAAACGAACAGTCGGATAAACACCAAACTTTGTATTTAGGTTCAGTATCTTCCAGAAAATCCCCCACCCAGAGTACCCAGATTACCCTTTACGTGGAACATTTTTCGAAAATTTTAATTTTCTCAAAAATGGTTCTAAGGATTTTTATTAAAATGTCATATGCTTAAGATATTTTCACTGCAAATGAAATGTATATCTCGAATTTTCTGGGAATGTCTCCAAAAGTGTTCTTCATTCTAAACGACTTTTGCATAACTGGTAAACCATAAGAGATAGACAAAATTTTACTACACATAAAATGTATATCGCCTTAAAATACACAATTTATGCTATATACTTTTTTGGGGTGAACCATTTTCGAGATATTGTGTGTTATTCCCTTAAATTTTCCAATACTTATACTTTTTCTCAAATTCGTTATTAATTTTTTTTGTCCTGGTTATGCAAATAGAATGGAATACTCCACATAGTAACCAGCTCTTAAAATACTTGACTATCACTTAAAGCCTAGCAATTCCCCTTGAATCTACAAGAAAATTAGCAATAAGATTAACATCTCGATATCTCAATTAACATGAAGCATATGGAGAATAAGCGTTTGTAAAAATAGTTTGTAGAAGAGTAGAGAAACTCGTGTGACCGTAACACATCAGATTTTTTTGTCTTGGATATGGAAAGAATATTAATCTGTGACAAATAGAATGGTGCTGCGCATAGCAACCAGCTATTAAGAGTAATGTCTATGCTTATAGCCTACTGTATTTCTATATTGCCCTTGTAAATATATATATTCCCCTTACATATACAAGGAAATTAGCAATAAGATAGAGTCTGCAAATGTTTATCTCGATTAACATAAAGTAGATGGAGAATAAGCGTTTGTAAAAATAGTTTGTACAAGAGTATAGAAATTCATGTGAGTGTTACACATCTTACTTTTTTTTAAAATCTTGTCGCATCTTTGGAATGTACTGAACCTAAAAACCAAGTTTGGTGGTTATCTGTTTTTCTTTCTTGAGTTATGCTGTTTACAGACTCTAGCGCACGCGCGGACCTTTTCTAGAAGTGCTTCTTTCTTATTCAGGGGCCCTGAAAAAATGAAATTCTGAAGAAATAGCGACTTTTTGTGTGGAATACGATACCTCCCCTACTTACCTACTATAGGAGAAGTAAAGAAAAGAAACAGAATTTTTTAACTTTTATCCTTATTTCTCGGCTATTATCATATTATATTTTTTCCCAAAGCTCAAAGAAGCACTGGCTTAATGGTATTCCGCTGGTAATAACAAACTATTTTGTAACGTTACTTCGGCAATATACTGGGCAAGTTAGAGCACTCTGCCAATCTAGTGGATAGAATTATCTTCGAAAAGAGAGCAGGACACGCTGACAGAGGGATGGACTATATTTGGCAATACCAAAATAAGTAGCTGCCTTCCGCTCTGGAGCTATGCAGGTCGGTATCCATAATCTATGTAACTTTTGATGAAAAAAGGTACAGACCAACGAAAGGGTCCCTGCAACAGGAGCATAGCACCACAAGTAGGCCACAACAGCCCTTGTTTGCTCCTAACCTGACCCCTGGGGACAGGGATAAGGCGATAGACCCAAGGGAGACCAGATCCGGATGACGACGGGCAATAGCATGGACGGGAACCCTAAGGTTTCCAGCTAGAACACATCCAACGTCGCCTACATATGGCTCCTAACCACCGACGGCTCCTCCTGGTGGGCCCACCCAAGGGTGGGATCTAACTGAGTAGTTCCGAAACGACACCAAGTAAGAAATCTCTACAAAGCGCACAGCCACCGACCAGCCGAAGCTCACAGAATACCGTCGCCCGATCCATCAACCCTGAAACAGATGATAATCAAGCAAAATGAGGGGCGGAAAATTCTTGGTAGAAGAGGAAACACAGCCATTAGCGTGTCGAACCCTTGTCCTACAGAATGCGAGTCGCACACGCTATCGCAGCGCCACTTTGCTCCGTAATTTCTGAGATAACCTGTAGGTGCATCCTAGATTTAAACTAACTCTTCTAGAGTTTGTTAAACCTTACTACTGGATACACAGGTTGAATGGCATGTCATGGTGGCGCTTAGAAGATTCGAGAAGTAAGTAGTGCACCTAAAATGGGTAGAACCTATGGCTGATACATATGGTGCTTTTTATTACTTCTTCCATACACTAATAGGTGGAGAAGGTACTATATTCCACCCAAAAATTTTATTTCACCCGAAATGCATTTGTGAGATCCTCTGTATAAAAAAGAGCATTTTAGGAAACGGTCCATGCACACTATGTGATCAAAAGTATCCGCAAACCCCACAAACATACGCTTTTCATCTTAGGTGCGTTGTGCTGCCACCTACTACCTGGTACTCATTATCCGCGACCTCAGTAGTCATTAGACATCGTGAAACAGCAGAATGGGACGCTCCGTATAACTCACGGACTTCGAACGTGGTCAGGTAATTGGGTGTCAGTTGTGTCAGAAGTCTGTACACGAGATCTCCACACTTCTAAACAACCCTAGGTCCACTGTTTCTGATGTGATAGTGAAGTGGAAACGTGAAGGGACATGTACAGGACAAAAGCGTACAGGCCGACATCGTCTATTGACTTATAGAGACCGCCGACATTTGAGTAGGGTCGTAAAGAGTAATAGGCAGACATCTATCCAGACCATCACACAGAAATTCCAAAATGCATCAGGATCCACTTCAAGTACTATGACAGGCGTGAGGTGAGAAAACTTTAATTCCATGGTTGACGAGCGGCTACTCATAAGCAACACATCACGCAGGAAAATGCCAAACGACTCCGCCTCGCTTGGTGTAAGGAGCGTCAACATTACACGATTGAACAGTGGCAAAACGTTATGTGGAGTGACGAATCACGGTACACAATGTGGCGATCCGATGGCAGGGTGTAGGTATGGCGAATGCCCGGTAAACGTCATCTGCCAGCGTGTGTAGTGCCAATAGTGAAATTCCGAGGTGGTGGTGTTTATGGTGGGTCGTGTTTTTCCTAGAGGGAGCTTGCACCTCTTGTTGTTTTGCGTGGCATGATTACTGCGCAGACCTACATTGATATTTTAAGCACCTTCTTGTTTCCCACTGTTGAAGAGCAATTCGGGGATGGCGATTACATCTTTCAACACGATCGAGCACCTGTTCATACTGCACGGGCTGTGGCGGAGTGGTTACACGACAATAACATCCTTGTAATGTACTGGCCTGCACAGAGTCCTCACTTGAATCCTATAGAACACCTTTGGGATGTTTTGGAACGCCGACTCCGAGCGAGGCCTCACAGATCTACATTGATACGTCTCCTCAGTTCCGCACTCCGTGAAAAATGGGCTGCCAATTCCCAAGAAACCTTCCAGCAGATGATTGAAAGTATGCCTGCGAGAGCGAACGCTGTCATGAAGGCTATGGGTGGGCCAACACCATATTGACTTCCAGCATTACCGATGGAGGACACCACGAAATTGTACGTCATTTTCAGACAGGTGCCCGGATAATTTTGATCACGTAGTACAAGGGTGGCGAAAATACCTTTCTCTCTCGAGTCATCAAATATGCAACACGCACTACGCCACTCATCAGCACTTGGAAAACAATTGAATAGACGGCTAGAAAAGAAGTTGTGCCTGCGAGTCACAGTGACTCGCGAGTCGTGCTTTCGCCACCACTGACGTAGTGTATGTGTGTGACTGTGAACAGCATAACTAAAAAATGTAAAGTTCGATAAATACCAAAATTGGTATTTAGTTCGAGTATCTTCCAGAGATGTGACAGAAGGATTTTCAAGAAAATCCCTCCGCCCCAATCTACCCTTCGCATGGAACACATTTCGAATTTCTTTATTTTCTAAAAGATGGGTCTAACATTTTGATTAAAATACCATACATTAAAGATATTTACATTACAACAAAATGTATATCTTGAATTTCTGGCAATTTCCAATGAAGTAGATTTCATTCTGAAGGAATTTTGTATAATCTTGTATAACTGGTGAATGTTTAGGGAAAGAGAAAATGTAGATATCTTTAAAACTCATAATTTATTTCAAATAATCTTTTCGTATCTTCAGCCATTTCCTAGATATCTGTTATTAAAGGCTCGAATATTTCTATAAAGTTGTAATGGTTGTTAAGTCTTTTTGTTATTTATGTTGTTTCTCGCAATTATACGTAAAGAGAAACGTATAGCGTCCAGTTCTTAAACATTTGACTATTGCTGTTCCTTTTGTGTCTATAACGAAATGTGTAATGTAGCTATTTCCGATTAAAATGAAGTAGATAGGAAAATATACTTTCGTAAGAATAATTTGTGTACCCACTAATAAGCGATAGAGTGCAGAGAAAGTCATGAGAATGTAACACATTAGATTTTCTTTTCCTTTTTTTTGTTTGTTTGTTCAGAATCGCCGTACATTTCATTAAACTTCTTTGACAGTGCTCTAGATTGCAGCGTACCTTTCCAACCAAACTTTGTAGACCTTCATCTTGAGAATTAAGCCTTGCATCGTTTCATGAAAGTTTTTGAGAGAGAGAGAGAGAGAGAGAGAGAGAGAGAGAGAGAGAGAGAGGGAGAGAGAAAAGCGGAATTTCGCTCACTTCAGAAAATCTTACCCAGTCCAAGTCTTACGTCTTTCAGTGTAATTGTGTTTTGCCTTAGCGTTACAATAAAATGAGAATGCGTATTCCTGAAAATAAAACCGAAAAAAAAGAAATGCTCCCAGGCGCAACTCCGCGTCACGTTTTTCCGTCAGTCGGTAACAAATGAAAGGAATAAAGAAGGCATGTGACAAGAGAAGAGAGTTAAATAAGGAGAAAAAAAAGTTGTAGTTTTAAAGAGGGGGAGAGAGAGGAAAAAGAAAGAATTACTTGGATCAAAGCAACTTTCTGCATTGTGACATTTTTCGAAAAAAAAATAGAGGAAAGAACCTCATTACATACAAATTGGCTAAGGGCACAAGAGTGAAGAAACAGCACTTTTCCTTAGAAAATTTTGATTTATTGCTGCCGATTGGATTAATGGAAAAGCCGTCTGTTAAAGAAGTCTAATCACATCGAGAAATATTCTGTTTTAAAGGGAAATTATTGATAAACCTAATTTATTGCTATGTCTGTTCTTCAGAATAAGGTGTGCCAACCGTGAGCGGAGAACCAATGAACTTTAAACTGAAAATATTACACCACTGATTGTGGCCAGTCGTTCTGTGTAAAAGTTTAAGTAAAATTTATTCATGAATTTGTTCAGCAGAAGGGAGAAGAGAGATATTAAATTAGGTATTACATTCCCTTAAGCATATATTTTAATCTTATAGTCTTTTCATCGCATATAAACACAGAATTAGTAATCTTGTGTTTCTTTCCAAACTTTAAGGATGAGGGTAGATTAACCTCTGTGTCTGTATGTATTTCTGGGTGTGTGTGTATGTGTGGGTTTATTATCCTTATTTCATTGCACATTCCACTACATTTCCAAATAGTTCTACATGCTATGGTTTCAATTCAAGAATTTTTTTATATAGTTCTTTATTTGCATTTATACTTGCCAAAATGCTGTTTTGTTACCTTTCTAATATACAATATTCATTCTTGTGTCTCTACTCATAAACATATATGCTAATTATCGGAGATTAAAGTAGTCTTAAAACATATTTACGTATATAAAATATATAGTTGGACCATTTAAATTGAGATCTCCAAAATTAAGCGTTGTAGAAAGAAATGCCTTTGATAAAAGTTGCTGGATATTATGAAGAAAAGTAAACGCTATTAGTCGTGTTTTGTTTGGAGGAAGTTATAATGATCATTTTAGCGTCAAGTTAATGTTTTTACTTTCTCTACTACGTATAGTAAGTAGGGGAAGCATTGTATTCCAACCAAAAATTCGATACCGAGATTTCACCGGAAATACATGTTTTTAGACCCCCTGAATCCAAAAAAAGCATTTTTGGAAACATGCACGTGTGTGTCTGTCTGTGTGTGTCTGTCTATGAACAGCATAACTCAGAAACGAACAGTCGAAAAAACACCAAACTTGGTATTTAGGTTCAGTATCTTCCAGAGATGTGACAGAAAGGTTTTCAGAAAATCCCCCCACCCCAGATTACCCTTTACATGGAAGATTTTTCGAAAATTTTAATTTTCTCAAAAATGCCTCTAACGATTTTGATTAAATATCATATGTTTTCATGACAAATAAAATCTAATCTTGTATTTTCTGGGAATATCTCCAAAAGTATTCTTCATTGTGAACGACTTTTGCATAATTGGTAAACCATAAGAGATAGACAAAATTTTACTACACAAAAATGTAGATCGCGTTAAAATACACAATTTAAGTCATATACATGTTTGTTGTTCAGTGAACCATTTTCGAGATATTGCTTGTTATTCCCTTAAATTTTTCAATACTTATATTCTCAAATGGGAATTCGTTATTCATTATTTTGTCTTGGATATGCAAAGAATATTAATCTGTGGCAAAGAGAATGGTGCTGCACCTAGCAACCAGCTATTAAGAGATATGTCTATGCTTAAAGGCTACTCTATTTCTATAGTGCCCTTGCAATTACAAAACAAGGGGAACATATTAGTCCTTAAGGGATAGTCAAATATTTTTAGAACTGGTCACTATGTGTAAAATGTATTTTTCTTTGCATGTCAAAAGATCGTTTCTGCAAATGTTTATCCCGATTAATATGAAATAGATGGATAACAAGAGTTTGTAAAAATATTTTGTACAAGAGTAGAGAAAGTCATGTGAGTGTAACACATCAGATTTTTTTAATGGGAACCTACATTCTGTGTGTTGTTTTCTTATCAGAAAATGGTTTATAAAAAGCTGTTTATTTTGTGATAAGAACAGGAAACAAGATAATAAATTCCCAATTACAAAATATAACTTGACTCAAATGACCATCCATGTATGATCCAACCGTTCATTTCGCTCTTCGTACACAGCCATTCAGCAGTTTCGTTGTTATTTAATTTAGTGTAAAAAGAATTGCAAAGTGTTTTATAAAAATTCTGTTTAGTTTTTTAATGAGGACTGAGAAAACAACATAAAAAATTAAATTGACCCTAAAATTACCATCACAACGTACTCCAAATAATAAACGACTAATGGCATTTATTTTCTGCCATAATATCAAACAACTTTTAGTCAAGGCAATTCTTTCTACAACGCTTCTCTTTGGAGATGTTGTACTGTGACAACTTAAATGTTTCAACATGTGTGTGTGTGTGTGAGTGTGTGTGTTTATTTTATTTTACATGCGTATAATATTATTTATTTTATACTCATGGAATGCTCAACTAAAATACAAGTCCTTCTTCGAAAACATAACTTTTATAACTCCAATGAATTGGTATTCAAGTAAAAGAGCTTTGTAAATCATTTTCAATATTTTAATAATTCATTGTTGAAAGAAAAATTAACCAGAACGGTTGAGCGATTTTTAACAATTACCACTGCCACCCCCACATACACGCAATTTCTGTCTTTATAATATTAATACAGATTGAGTTTTTCAAAGCCAATCTCGTATTTGTGAATACAGTGAAATGTATTTATACGTTTCTGACCTCTACGTTTTTCGCACTTGTACGTTATATCTTGTGTACTTTTTCGATTTTGCATGCAAAATATTCCATTTTCACGTTTTCCAATTTAATGATTTTAATTTTACTTCCCCACACTAATGCTTGTTACACTTATATATTATAAACACCGAGACATCTTTAGGAAACATTTGGTTGAAGCCAAGCAGAATATCCAAATGCTTTCGAGAAGCTGGCATCAGAAAAGATGAAACTGAAGCCGAGCCCGATAATGTTGAAGATGTTGACGTCGACTTCGATGTA
Organism: Deroplatys truncata; assembly: GCA_030765065.1. Taxonomy (NCBI): domain Eukaryota; kingdom Metazoa; phylum Arthropoda; class Insecta; order Mantodea; family Mantidae; genus Deroplatys; species Deroplatys truncata. Next base: position 152,069,541 of record CM060985.1, on the reverse strand, counting down.
CCAGAAGGAATTGATTTAATGATTTTGTTAATTGTGATGCTGACACTACTGTGTGTTGACTGCAAAGGATGATGAAATAATTAAAGAAATTGTGACACTATCAGCTGAAAAGAATAATTCTGAGAAATCCGAAGGATCGGATGGTGAACCTGTGGACCCTACTAGTCTACTAGAAGTACTTACTGCAATGGAAGTAACACAACGTTACATAAGATAAAGAAACATTAGTGATAATAATATGCGTATGTGCCTATCCTGATCTATGAATGCAGTATTACTTCTATAAAAAATCTAATGTGTTACACACACATGATTTTCTCTACTCTTGTACCAACTACTTTTACAAACTCTTATTCTCCATCTATTTCATATTAATCAAGATAAACACGATCTTTTGACATGCAAAGAGAATTACAGTTACACATAGCGAACCAGTTCTAAAAATATTTGACTATCGCTTAAGTCGTACTAAGTTCCTCTTGTTTTGTAATTGCAAGGGCAATATAGAAATACAGTAGCCTTTAAGCATAGACATATCTCTTAATAGCTGGTGCTAGGTGCAGCACCATTCTCTTTGCCACATATTAATACTCTTTGCATATCCAAGACAAAAAAATGAATCACAAATTCCCATTTGAGAAAATAAGTATTGAAAAATCTAAGGGAATAACAAGCAATATCTCGAAAATGATTCACTCAACAAAAAAAATGTATATGACATAAATTGTGTATTTTAACGCGATCTACATTTTTTGTATAGTAAAATTTTGTCTATCTCTTATGGTTTACCAACTATGCAGAAGTCGTTCACAATGAAGAATACTTTTGGAGACATTCCCAGAAAATACAAGATATACATTTTATTTGTCATGAAAATATCTTAAATATATGATATTTTAATCAAAATCGTTAGAGCCATTTTTGAGAAAATTAAAATTTTCGAAAAATATTCCATGTAAAGGGTAATCTGGGGTGGGGATATTTTCTTGAAAACCTTCGTGTCGCATCTCTGGAAGATACTGAACCTAAATACCAAGTTTGGTGTTTATCCGACTGTTTGTTTCTGAGTTATGCTCTTCATAGACACACACACACACACACACGCACACACACACACACACATACAGAAACACACATGGACATGTTTCCAAAAATGCTTTTTTTTGGATTCAGGGGGTCTCAAAACATATAAGTAACTTTAATTGTTCATAATTTAGGCTGAATTACTGTACCCACTAATGTAGGGTATATGCATATTCTGTTTGCTGCATTAAAAGTTAATGCATATTAAGAAGTTCGTTTTAGCGTTAATCTCACTTGTATATTTATTTTATCATCGCCCTTCAAAAACGTACAAACGAGGTTCTACTGCATTACGAAACACCTCATTACGTTTTTATCTATTTTGCTTTTTATCAATATATCATTTTCATCCCTTTCTAATCACCTTTTGTATTAAAGTTTCCCTTTCTTGTTTGAATTTATCCTAGACACTTCAAATGTCGTCCATTGTCTGTTCGCCACCCCACAATTGCACAAAGCATTTTCTGTAATTTTAAACCGTTGAAAATGCGCTTTGATCTCATCAGGTTCAGTCGGCAATGTTGTTAAAGTTGGTGGCAGTAGAAACTCGAGTTTCCTTCACTCTCAGGAAGAATGATCTTGTTAGTACCTCGTTAATTGATGTCTGGCACTCCGTGTCCCATTTCTCCGCTCTCAAGCTCGCCAGTTGGGCCCTTACTGCGCTGATCAGGACCTTATTGTAACAAGGCTCCAGACGGGAACGCTGCCTTCTTTGCCACACGATCCACCATTTCCATGTCCTAGTTCGCGACTTGAGCCTTCAAGAACTGAAGTGCAAATGTCTTGAAACATGTAAACACAGAATGGCTAATAAGTGTTTACAGATTTGAGACGTTGTTTAACCCAGCGAGGTGTCACCGCGGTAACGTATGGACTCGCATTCGTATGGTCCTGGCTTCAAACTACAGGCGCCGACCAATCTGAGCGAAGCCTTTTTCGTGGTAGGCGAATTCCAGGTTGGATAATTTGATACCCAAACTTGCCTATCATCCCTTTGTAACGGAATTTCTAATTGAGGGCGTTGGATTCTTTTTAATTTGTGCTTTGAGGTCTCTTTTATATCTGCAGGGCGATGGTAACAAGTGAGATTCTTTAATAGGATAGATATTAGTGGATTGGCTACCACGGTGACTCGGCACTGATCCACACAGGGGATGATGTACCTACACCCTACACCCCGAGAGGAAGGATGAGGCGAGAGGAGACGCCGTGCGGCCGAAACCAGGAATGACAGCACAGGAATGACATGGTCCCTACTTTCCAGATAGAAACAGACGGAAAGGCTGACCGGAGACCCAGCAGCACACAGGGGGGTCCTACGCCCCTTAAGGGGATCCGGATACCCCCGGCAGCCAACCTAAAGCCGAGGGACGCAAAGAGTTACAACGAGCACCCGTTTCCCCTGTCTCACTGCACAGAAACACCATCGTCACACTTTCAACCCTCAAAGAGAGCAATGGATGAAGGTTGAAGTGAAATGACAATGCATATGAAATGGAGGGACAGAGAATTCAGGAAATGTGAAAATAGTTCCCAGCATTTGCCTAGCGACCCGGGAAAACCCCGAAAAAATATATGGAGGTTGTGGGTTCGACGAAACCGCCTGAGTCATCCCGCTCGGTTTATAAGATAGAGGGACAATCGTTTACTTTTCCAGCATAAATTCGTGTTTACTCGTGTTTATAGTTTTAAAATTTTAAATTCTTATTAACTTAACAAATTCGCGTATATATCCAGAGGTATTGTTTAATATTTGATTAAAATATGCATCATAGGAATAGGGTATGCACTGTATAAGTGCTGAATGAGATCTTGATGTTCAGTGCATGAATGATTAAGAAGAATTAACTAGTAACTACATAGAAGAGTATGTACTTTATTTCTCCTTAGCAATATATTAATGATTTTGTTTAGTATTTTCTGTAGAAAAAAAACTTTCTGTTATTCCATGGATATATTATGTCAAGTATACAGATGTTAACGTATTTCAACTTTAGAGAGGTGGTAGTATGGATCAAAACAAAACAAACAAAAAACAACAAAAGACCAGTAAACATGGGATCTAATATGCATACCTTAAGAGCTAAGCTTCTAGTGTAATCTGCTTGCGATTACATATGACCTTCGCTTTTGAATATTGTTAAAAGAGGTCCTCAATATGGTGCCCATTCATAGTAAGGCATGTCCGTACATTATTAATGAGGGTTGCATACACCAAAGGTTTAAAGACAAAACTGCAATGTAAAAGCATTTCATACACTTTTCAAAACCAAACTGATTCCAGTAGAACTAATAAGAATATGCGTTGCACTTACCCAGAACTGTGATTACGGTTTACAGTAACAACACTAACAGAGTAAGTACCCTCATTTATTTACTGCCTGCTGTAGGTCGTACGTAATAGCAAAGAGCTTGCAGTAGAAGAAATGTTTTGCAGTAGCGAAGATAAACAAGTGCTTATAGCTCTTAAGACATGCATTTTAGAGCACATGTTTACTGGACATTTTTTCTTGTTGTGGTCTATACTACCCTATGAAAAACATGGAATATTGTTTTCTAATACTGGTATACATTTCACCTTATTTACAAATTAAATTTGTTGGCTATGATGTCCTTAAAATTGCTGTTTATTAATAAATTATTTTAATTTTGGGATATACGCATATATAAAGAAGGATTTACATTAAATCAATACATACTGTCACGGCTATACCAAAACCATACGAGCTTCTAACCTCATGGCTCAGCCGGACAAAGGGGATGCAAGAACTAACATCACTCGCTTGGCTGTGCAATGTCGAGGACCGGGAAACATAGTACGGGGGCCATAATGAAAAGAATTGAACTTGCCAATAACACAGTTTTTACTAAGATTCTTTAAGTACCTCTAACCTCCAGGATACTTATGCAGCCATGTCCAGCCACGAGGTCGACGAAGGCAGAGCACACTCCCATGTTTCTCTGACTGTACACAAACCCACTAGCGAAGAGACGACAAGAGAAGAGACCGAAACACACTAATTCAACCCTTTTTATATCACAATATCCCCACCCCAACTTCCTGTTAAAACTACAATTTACTGCAGCATTCCAAACATCCCATTAACTAACTAATCAGTAGGACCAACATTTGAGCCAAGCCTTCCAGTATACAAACATAATGAGGTGTAACACACTAGTTCTTACGAAGGCTTGACTCAACGCAGGGCCTACCAACCTGACGTGTGCTCCGCCACAATACAATAAACATTTCAAAATCATATTTGTGCGAGTAATATACTATACAGGTAACTTAGTCTTCAGAGATTTTCGTTTATACACAGCAAGACAAATATTCTAAATAAATATTTCTGCCACACCCTTCATCACAACATTTCATTCCTTTCTTCTTCACCGCCATACAAGGATTTGGGTTGAACACTCTCCTGGATATGCTATGATCCAGAGTTTGCTTGCTCCTCGACAGACTACTGACCCAAGACATTGGCTAGTACGTCCTTTGGGTATATGTTCTACAAAGAGAAGTGTAAACCGTTAATGAAGAAGAAGAGACGCTGTTTACTTTTTAATGCTAAAGCTCTGTCTGTAATTTTCACTTCCTCTGCTACGTACTTACAGTAAGTGAAAATTCAATGCCGAGATTTCATCGGAAATACATGTTCTGAGAGCCAGTAAGCCAGCAAAACACATTTCCAGATAAACAGTCGTGTGTGTAGGAGAGAGAGAGAGAAAGAGAGCATAAGAGGGAGAGAGAGGGGGGAAAGCGATTAAATTAAATTGAGTTTTATTTATGGACGCTCTCTAACTACTATGGTCCTTAGCGCCCCATTTTATATCGGGCGTGAAAGACCGGTAATTTTGCTCAGAGGCATCTTTATCAGGTTTGAGGTTCTTTTACATACCGTAAACCTACAACCGGGACCGGCTTTACCTCGCTTCCAAAGGAAGCCATGCTAAGGATCTTTACGCCCCAAAAGAATCCCTCGCCCTCTGCTGGGTTTGAACCTTGGGAACTAGATGCTAGCATGGTATCCCTAGAACATGCGCGCGCGAGTGTGTGTAGCGGTTCTTGGCCTTCTTGGGCAGCTGCCACTGCATCGCCCCATCACCGGCAGCCTCACCGCTCTCGTCCAGTCAACACCACACCTCACCTACAACCGCAGCAGTCGCCAACAGCACAGCACTTCTCATCACAACATCCTACACCACTGCCATTGTCATCTCGGTGCAGCGCAGTGATTTCTGGAGTTCCTCGGGATCTGCCTACCAGATTCATACTCACCGCGGCCCAACGCCGGTGGCCTTCTACCTTGAGGCCACGCGCATTATTACGTCTCGAGGACCAACCACCCTCGTCCGCCTGGCATTGGCTTATCCGGCCGACCGTGAGGCTGCCTTAAGGTCCGGCCTGCCCTTGTTAGGGCAGGTTCTTCGCATAGAGGCTAGCCGATCGGAAAGCCATCAGCTATGCCGCAGATGCTGCTGTTACAGCCACGACACCACAACCTACGCTGCACCACCCAGGTGCCAATACTGCGGTGCTAGAAGTTTGACGACGCAGTGCACCAGACACGACCTCCGCCGCCGACGTCGGTACTGCGCCTCCTGCAACGGCTGCGGCCACTTCAGCGGGTAGGCGCAGTGCCCACTATACCCAAGAAGCCATTGACCTCCACCGCCAGAAACCATCCCCACAGCTACAGCCGCTCCTCCGACAACAACGTCACCTCCAGTTCCGGCCATCACAGACACCACCCTACGAGATGCGGTCCAGGATTTCCACACGGAGGTTCTCAACATCGGATCCCGCATCTCACCTCAGGAAGAACTCATCACATCACTCACCACCTCCGTCAACTCCGCCAAGTCGGATCTTCATCTCCGCCGACTCGCTTCCATTGAATCTGGACTGCAAGATCTACACGCCATCACCGCCTCTTTCTCATTCACAGTCTATACATTCACCTCCAAGTGCCTGCAGCGATTAGACGACACCAACACCTCGAACAGTGGCCTGGGCGAAGTCATCGCCAGTCTGCCACCGACACCAGCACCGCCAGCTCCGACAGACTGCCTGGGGTAGTTTAGGCGCACGATTTCAGGTCTAACTGACATTGTAAACATCCTCCGCACTACGATGGCCTAGTGGACTTCAGTACTCACCGACCTGAAGAGTGGGCAGGAAAGACTGTCCACCTACATGCTGACAATCGAACACACTGTTCTATTTCCGAACACAAGATTTAGCTAGCATTGACCCAATCCGATCGAACCTCTAGGGGGCGCTTATCAACACTGAAATTCAATACAATAAAGACAAATAAAGTTCCTTGCCCACTCCAGTCACTCCCCGGGGACAGTTAGGGCCTTGGTCATGGATGTTTCTCGGTTATTTCCTTCACCCGCTGCCAGCAAAATAAGCTGGCAGTTTACCTTCCGCACTATCGGAGATGCTAAGCGGAACCCCATCACCTTTCTTCACTTCTCCCTTCAAATTCCTCTCCATAAATTCTCCTTCCTACTCCCGTCACTACCCAAAAAAAGGATCTACCGCTACTGAACGCCATTGGTAACACCCCACCCCAAATATGGCGGTGCTGATCTTCCAGCATATCTGCTGCAATAAATAGGTCACTTGTCTTCTCGCCTACTCTCCACTGCCCTCGCTTCAACCCAACATGTGGGTATATACTCGCCCACACTGAGTCTGATGGATGAGTACTCCACATGACACGCAAGAGGAACAATGCAGAACCTGCTCATCGCATCAAAGGTAGGAAAATTTGGACATCGCCGTACTTTAAAGGAAGCATCACAACCAGTGTCACGGTGTAGGGTGCGACTGTTATATTTCGGTCGGCAGGTGCATATGTTTTAAAATTAATTGTTGCCAGTAAGAGCGTTAGTTTATGGAAAAGGCAAGTTTGTTAATACCGCTAGATAGTGCTTATTTTCAGAGCATAAGCAACAGTTGACCAATGTGAAAGGAGAAGCACTTAACTTGGTATTCAGTGTATTGAGAAAACGTCTTGTTTAACGCTTTACGGATGCTTCAGACAGACTTGATGGTCATGAATTTTGCAAGAATCCTTTAATTTTATTTTTGCTACATTGTTTTTTTTTATTTGGATGTTGGGAAATTTTTAGTGTTTAATAAATAAAGAATTGATTTAAGATTTACACAATACACGTTTTTGTTTTCCCCTTCCATCCACTACCTTTCACGTTTTCATGTTTATTGTTACAAAGGTATTAGTGGGAAGAGGTTACTATTGAGTAAAGTGAAAAGAAAACCAGCACCACGTAACTGACTGTGAACACCTGAGGCAGTATTTTATATCATAACATGCTGTGAATGCCAGAGTGATTGTAGTGTAAATTAATATTCTTGTATGTACAGGATTTTAGATGTTTTTTAGCCTTAAGCATTGTTAGGAAATAAGTTTACACGGCCTCACTGAAACTGACAATGGAAGTGGGTAACAATAAAACGAGGGGGTGAGTTGTTTATTTTTAAGAAGAGACAAACAAATGACGTCAGGGTAGCGTGCCTTTCTTTAGAAACGAAGGGAATATCTTCCCTAGAGCATATATGTTAGTAGTAGTGATTGGCTGATAAAACAGACGCTAATGTTGGCGCGATTTGATAACCAATAGCAGCTCTATATTATGTTTAGGCATTTCGAGATGAAGGAGTATATATTCTCGAGCCATAAGCATGTTTCACGCAGTTCTAAGGAATCTCTAGTGAGGTGCACGTCCTACAGTTTGGAAGAATCTCTCGTCGCAGTGTTAGTTACAAAATGTGAAGTACGCGGCAAATAATACGACAGTAATTACATTCGGAAATATAACAGTTTCAGTCAGGCGTGTATAAAGATTAAATATGTGAATTATTAATTATGTGTGACGGCAATAAAAGTGTAAAAACAAATTATTTTATCAGTGTTATCTTTTAGCAAAAACTCCTTTCCGTTTACACGCCCTGCTCAGAGACACTTGCTTGACTGAGTATTAATAGCTAGCCGCAGGATAAGGAACCCAAATTTTAAAATAATAAAACAGTAACAGGCGCCCAGCAAATAAGATAACACGAACCAAAATACCGCGACAAATGGCTCCCAGAACGTGGGGCGAGATAACCAGAATTTGGGACGAATGGAGCAGTGCAATTAACTACAAGACTTCAGGACAACGCAGATCCCAGAAACAACCACCAGAACGACCGACGACGCGGATGAGAGGACATCAGCGACTACGAGAACAGTAGACAACAGAGGAATTTGACACCAAGACAACGTGACAACGTAGATCCATCGTATTACAACGCAAAAGTGACATACACATCTAGGAGAGATGGGCAGGAAGATGGACATCAAAACAACGTCATCAGATAGCATCATTATAAAGGTTAGAAAATTGTAAAATTTATGTGTATCCTAAAACAAATAAAACAATTGAGAGAAATTAAATGTTGTTGAGAAGCGGAAGGATTAAGAAAACACTGTCTACTCATAATACTGAAGAAATAGTTATGGAAGGGGATAATGTAACAGTTGGCCGTAATTCAATCAGGTTACGGAAAATAGCTCACAAGATGTAGGATTTGAGAGAGGAAATATCAGTGAAGAAAGTGAGCATATAATAGCAGGTCAGTCAACTAAAACATCTGGGATTGTTGTAAACATTTCAGGGCAGGTAGCCGACGATAGAGATAGATATATTAGGACTGTGGATCAGAATATTATACCAAACAGGGGTGAAGTAACTGTAACGGGTGGTGGAAATGAAGGTTCACAAAGGGATATAAATGCAGTAGGAAGTGTTAGTTTTTATGTTGGTATGATAATGGAAATGCTGAGAAATTTTGGTGAAAAATTAAATAAGGGTAATGAGAAATTAGAACAAAAACTAACTCAGAGTAATGAGAAATTAGAGCAAAAATTAAATCAAAACATGGAAGATATTGGTAAGAGTAATAGGGAATTAAGGGAAGATATTGGTAAGAGTAATGAGAAATTAGAGGAAAAATTAAATCTAAACAAGGAAGAAATTGAAAAGAAATTTATGGAGCTAGATAGTAGTATGATAAGAATGAGAAATGAAAATCAGGAAATAATGGAAAGTGAGATAGGAAAATTTTCAAAGAAAGTGTCAGATATCCGCGGGGAAATATCTAACCAAAAAAGTGAGGTTAATACTAAAATTGAACATGTTGATGTAAAATGTACAGAATTAGGAAGCCGATTGAATAGCATTTCAAGTGAGCTAAGAGATATGATGGAGGCTACGAATGCAGAATTAATTCAGGCGTAAGTTAATTTCAGAGGGGAGATATCTGAAATTCAGAAGGAGTCGGAAACACAAAGAAATAAGTTGTCCGAAGAAGTTAAAGTTTTGTCTATAAATTTGGATCAAAAACTAACTTCTGAAATTAACAAGCACCAAACTGTTCAAAATGAAAACAGTAGAAAATTGGAACAGACAATAGAAAATCTGCAAGGTAGTGTAAATAGGTTAGAATTGAGTTCAAGGGTCAATATATGTGGTGTCAATGTATCTGATGCACACAATAATGATAGAGGTTTTTCCTCAAGTATGACTAATAATGTGAGTGACACGGCGGTTTCATCCATAGCCCACGCCGAAAATCAGAGTGTACAAGAAACAGTAAATAATTTAAATATGGGAATAAGGGGCATGCAAAATTATAATTATATCTTAAGTGATTTGCCACTTCCAAATTTTAACAAAAACTCCAATCCAGTACAGTTTTTTGCAGACTTATCAGAGTACTTTCAAATTAAAGATACCGGAAGGATTGAAAATGATAGTTGTTAAAAGATGTTTGGACCAAAAGACTTTAGATTGGCTACAAATGGTATCAGGGAGTGAAATTTCATATGAATCCTTTAAGCTATTCATGAACAGATTTTGGAACATCACGATAAAGCATAGAATACGAGCAATGCTTAGTCATGTACAATTTGATCCACGAGAGGGAATAGCAATGATTGCAAAAAAAAACAGGATAAGTAAAGCTAAAATGCAGAAAAAATATTGGAATGTAAGAGGGTTGACTATGTATACATATGATAAATTCAGGACAGAAGTAAATGTTTAAAGGGGAAAAAGCACATTTTCTCAGTAACCTGTAGCCACATTTGTAATATAGCATGCAGTAAGGATAATTTAATGTCATATGAAAGTAAAAGTATGTAGATATAATTCAAAGGCTATTGTGAATATAAAGTTCAAAACAATAAAAAAGGGTAAGGATAATTAAAGCCAAACATTTATATAGCACACAGAGAATGTGAAATTATGTCTTAGAACTAAAATATGTAAATATGATTGTGTAGAGAATGAATATTTTGTTAAATATGTTCAATAATTACAAAATGAACAAGGGTAAAATGCTTGAGTGTACAAATGTTTATGTCAATAACATAAAAGAGTATTACCACTTTGTAACAGTGACCTAAATAGTTCAAGGTACAGTATTTTCTGTATGAAAGAAAACTTGGAAGGACAGATGTAGGTATATGAACACATTAGACCCGAGCCAGTGAATAGTGGCGAGAAAAAGGCAAGAAGTACAACGTGCTTTAATGCGTGTGCAGTGTTTAGTGCAAGTGATAGATACCGTGTGTTACAATATACAGGAGACTATAAACCCAATTATAAAATTTCCAAAAAAGCTTGTAAATATTTATAATTATGTTTCTAGTGGGGCATATGAGGCAGTCTTTTATATCATAACATGTTGTGAATGCCAGTGAGATTGTAGTGTAAATTAATATTATTGTATGTACAGGATTTTAGATGTTTGTTAGCCATAAGCATTCTTAGGAAATACGTTTACACGGCTTCCTTGAAACTGACAATGGAAGTGGGTAACAATAAAACGAGGGGGCGAGTTGTTCATTACTAAGAAGAGACAAACAAATGACGTCAGAGTAGCGTACCTTTACGAATGAAGCGCACATCTTCCCTAGAGCATATATGTGAGTAGTAGTGGTTGGCTGACAAAACAGACGCTAATGTTGGCGCGATTAGGTAACCAATAGCAGTTCTATATTATAATGTTTAGGTATTTCGAGGTGAAGAAGTATATATTCTCGAGCCATAAGCAAGTTTCATGCAGTTCTAAGGAATCTCTCGTGAGGTGCACGTCATACAATTTGGAAGAATCTCTCGTCGCAGTGTTGGTTACAAATGTGAAGTCCGCGGCAACTAATACGACAGTACTTACATCCGGAAATATAACAGATTCAGTCAGGCGTGTATAAAGATTAAAAATGTGAATTATTAATTAAGTGTGACAACAATAAAAGTGTAAAAAAAAAATTATTTTATCAGTGTTATCTTTTAGCAACAACTCCTTTCCGTTTACACGCCCTGCTCAGAGACACTTGCTAGACTGAGTAATATCAGCTAGCCGAAGGATAAGGAACCCAAGTTTTAAAATAATAACAGCCGCCCAGCAAATAAGATAACACCAGCCGATTAAGGCGACACACCGTAACTCAAAAACAAAAGGTATCAAAATACTAAACGTGGTATTTAAGTTCAGAACTCTCCAAGGTTGTGGCAACAAGTTTTTGAAGAAATTCTTCCACCCCAAACTATCCTTTACATGGAAAATGTTCTTTATTTTTGGTTATCTCAAAAATAACTCTGAGAATTTTAATTAAAATATCATATGTTTAATCCGTTTCATTACTAAAGACGTATACCTTGAATTTTCTGGAAATAGCCCGAGCAGGCCTCTTTATTAAGACTGGTAACCATAAGGGATAGATAAATGCTTACTAAATGACAATGTATAGATCTCGTTAAAAATTTTAATAATAAAAGTTTTTGTGTCATTAAACATTTCCATTGCTATCGGTTCAAATACTTGATACTCCTTTCTCAAGTGAATATTGGTATTCTTTTTACTTTCTCTACTACGTATAGTAAGTAGGGGAAGTATTGTATTCCACCCAAAAATTCGATACCGAGATTTCACCGGAAATATATGTTTTGAGACCCCCAGAATCCAAAAAAAAAGCATTTTTGGAAACATGTCCGAGTGTGTGTCTGTGTGTCTGTGAATAGCATAACTCAGAAACGAACAGACGGATAAACACCAAACTTAGTATTTAGGTTGAGTATCTTCCAGAGATGCGACACGAAAGTTTTCAAGAAAATCCCTCAACCCTAGATTATCTTTTACATGGAACATTTTTCGAAAATTTTAATCTTCTTAATAATGGATCTAACGATTCTGATTAAAATGTCATATGTTTAAGGTATTTTATTGACAAATGAAATGTATATCTCGAAGTATTCAAAATTATTCTTCATTGTGAACGACTTTTGCATAACTGGTAAACTATAAGAGATAGACAAACTTTTACTACACAGAAAATGTAGATCGCTTTAAAATACATTTTTTTTGTTGAGTAAACTATTTTCGATATATTGCTTGTTATTCCTTTAAGTTTTCCAATACTTTTTCTCAACTTGGAATTCGTTGTTCATTTTTTTATGTCCTGTACATACAAAGAGAATGGAATGCCACACATAGCAACCAGCTCTTAAAATATTTGTCTATCGATTAAATATTCCCCTTGCATCTACAAGAAAATTAGCAATAAGATTAACATCTCGATTAACATGAAGCATGTAGAGAATAAGCGTTTATAAAAATAGTTTGTATAAGAGTAGAGAAAGTCATGTGAGTGTAACACATCAGACTTTTTCTTCTTTTTTCTCTGTGTTTCGTGCACTTGCAAAGAGATCAGAATTTTACTTCCATCACACAGCGACCGGCTTAATGAAACTGCAAGGGAAACAAATAGTTAATTAAAACTCTCAGGACACTATAAAGAACAAAATAAAAGTACTGAAAGAACACTACTCAAAAGCACTATTGAACAATCACAAATAACAGAGTTTGTAATGAAGATTTCTCGTGACTGCGACTTCGACGTTGTCACCCTTGGACTGCCTCGTCGCTATTCTTTTCCTAAAAATCAACGACTTTAAACGAATGATTGAAACATTAATAACGGATATCAATAATTGCTTATTGCACATACAAAGTTATTTGCAGTAACTTGTGTATTTTAAAGAGACCTACGTTTTCTGTGCAGTACGTTTTCGTCTATCGCTTAACGTTTACTAGTTATACAGGATTATACAAAATTCCTTCCGAATGAAGGGGATTTCATATCCTATTCCCAGAAAAATAAAAACGTACATTCTATTAGTCATGTTAATATATGTAATATATGGTATTTTAATCAAAATCACTACAAACATGTATGAGAAAATAATAATTTCAAAAAATATTGCATAAGGAATTGTTGGGGGTGGGGTGATTTACTTGAATATTTCCATGTAGCATCTTTGGAAGATTATGATTAAATTCCATGCTTGGTATTTATCCGATTTTTCGTTTTGGGTTTATGCAGCTCACAGATACACATACGGATCATTTTCTAAATATGCTTTTCCACTCGCTTTACTACGTATAGTAAGTAGGGGAAGTACTGCATTCCACCCAAAAATTCAATACCGAGATTTCACCGGAAATACATGTTTTGAGACCCTCTGAATCCAAAAAAGGCATTTTTGGAAACATGTAGGTGTGTGTGTCTGTCTGTGAGCGAGTTGAGTATCTTCGTCAAGAGCTATTTGAGTATCCTCCAAGGATGCGACATAAGATTTTCAAAAAGTCCTCATCCCAGACTACCGTTTACATGGAACACTTTTCTAAACTTTTTTTCTCAAAAATGGTTCTAACAATTGTGATTAAAATATCACATGATTTAGGTATTTTTATGACAAATGAAATGTATATTTTGAATTTTAGGAAATGTCTCCAAAAGTTCTCTTCATTCTGAATGACTTTCGCATAACTGGTAAACCTGAAGAGTCAGATAAATTTTACTATACAAAGAATGTAGATCTCGTTAAAAGACCTAACTTTTGTCATATACATTTGCTGGTCGAGTGAACCATTTCCGTGATATCCCTTTTGTTTGTTTGAGTTTTCCAATATTTACACTTTCTCTTAAATAGGAATTTATTATTCTTTTTTTTATCACCTGGACATGCAAACAGAACAGAATGCTTCACATAGCAACCAGCTCTTAAAAGATTTGACTATCACTTAAAGCCTACCATACTCCCCTTGTACCTACAAGAAAACTAGCAATAATATAATAATATTTATCTCCATTAATACGAAGTAGATGGAAAAGAAGCGTTTGTGAAAATAGTTTGTAGAAGAGTAGAGAAAGCTATGTAAGTGCAACACATCAGATTTGGTTTTATTCAGGGGCGATCTCGGGATCGCATTTTAGGTTGTGATACAATACCTTCTCTATCTATTATATATTACGCAATACAGAAAGTAAAAATCTTGGCTTCAATGGAATTGCTAAAATCATTGGTGCAGAATGATCAGTAGAGTCTATTGAGTGTTCCTGATGCGTTACGAAATTCATCGCTGCATGCAGTGATGTGTGTAACCACTTCCTCCTCAGAATCTATCTATGGAATCAAACTCCCAAACGATGTAACCAAGGCATGTAGGTATGCTTCATCTGATCCAGCAATTACGGAAGATTCAATTAATTGAAAAGTTTATAATATAATGCGCAGGAGTACCATCGTGCTGGAAATAAAATATTGTGCGAAAGCTTTTACACACTACAACTTTATTACTGACTTAGGCGCTGCCTTATCATAGATTTTGATAAATGTGATAAGAGTTAAATCAACTTCTAAGTTCCGTAGTTCTAATTTTCCAAAATTATTTACAGATTGAGCTTAATTAACATACAGGTTAATACAATTCATGATTAATGGCTTACAAAGGTAAAGGTACAGACGAACGGTGGGGCCCCCATGAAAGCGGTGCAGAGCAAAGAACGCAGGTCAGCCGGCCCCTCGTGTTTATGCGACCTCGGGAGGTGGGGAAGGGAGGGACCGAACGGCGGCCAGAGCTGGATGACGACGGGCACTAGTACATACATGGTCCCTAATGCTTCCAGATTTAACGCCACCCGAACCCGTTCTATTGGGCCCGAGCCTCCCGGACTCCTCCGAATGAACTTCCGCTCGAATGCACCTTGAAACGGGTTCCAGCCGAACAGTTCCTGGACGACATAAGGATGAATATTCCATAGGGCGTATAGCTACCCTGGTCCTAGATCCCTAGTATAGACGGTAAGGAAGTTGATGGTTACAGGAAATGGGAGGCTAGAGTGTCATAGAAGAAGATGAACCACTTCAGAATTCGCCTGCCGACCCAGGGAAACCATAAAATCTCAGCGGTCAGAATGGGCGGTCACTGAGGATCAAACCTGAGATCTCCCAAAACGAGAGTGGCACACGAACCGTGGCGCCAGTTTGCTCGGTTAGCCTGTTAAACTCTGCGCCAACGCATTGATTTTAGCACTTATATAAAATGGCGCTTAATGAGTTTTCTTGTTATTTATGTTTGATATTAAGGGCACACCAATGATAGGGTACCTTACCTCGTCAAGCGTGAGCTCCCAAAACCCAGCATGGTTTATTTTCATAGCCACTATATAAAGTGTTTATAAGAAAGCTTGTTTTTCTGCTTACATCCATTCATATGCCGAATAATAAACTTGATATTGTGACGCAACGGCTATAGTCCAAGGTTATCGGGAAGTCGGCGCCAGACAATCGAAGATAAACAAAGATAAGTCACGTTCTCTCCAGGCATAAACATCAGAATCGCTGAATAAAATTGTAGGCTTCCACGGTCGTTGTCCATAGTAACTAGTGTCCAGAAGAAGTCCTCAAAATGCAGGGTAAAGTGTCGGTAATTTTATCAAACGCAGCTTTCACTGGCAGACAGTGTAGTTATTATTACATTATCAGAATCGTTATCGGCCGATAACCAGAAGTTTCCTTAAGTTTCTTTCCCCGGCTCCAGGACGTGTATCCAGATAGTCCTGGAATGTTCTGTGGAACATTCCATTCGCTGTGTAAGCGAGCTTTCTCGTGAGATGCAGTTAGTTGACGCGGTCGATGAGTGAATGTGTGTTTCTGCTGCGACCACACGTGCGGTTACCCAGCGAGGTGGTGATCACTGCTGTGAAGTGAAGCGAGTGCTATGGAACGAAAGATTGAAGCATTTATGTACGTGTTCGACTCTCCCCTTTGCTACGTTGTTCGTATTCTATTACGGTGCTACGTCAAGAAGGAAAATGCAGTGAAGTGACGATAAATTAAACTAGTTCATATTAGTGAAGTGTCAGTGTGCACTAAATGAAGTCCCAGCGAAATTGAACTAAATAAAGACAGTGAAGTGACATTAAGAACATTGAAAAACTGCACAAAGTCACAAAATAGACCAATAACATTTAGGAATGCCTCGTGTATCTTATAATACGCTTGCAAGGATGTCTATACGGAACTGTAATAGTATCAATGTGTGAATAATAGGCTACGTCATTCATTATGTTTTTATCAGTGTAAATTGATATTCCAAATAAAATATGTTCCTGAAAAAATGTGTTATTGTGGTGTTCTGAATTTAAATTATTTCGAGGTTAACTATTCTCGCATTCCCATCGTTAATGGCATTGGCTAATATTCAGTAATACACTCAGTTGTTAATTAATTTAATAGATAATTCCGCGTTCTGTCAGCTGACACAACGTTGATTTGATTCTAAACAACACAAATAAAAGAGTAGCAATTGTTATTAATATAATCTGTCATATTTTACTCATGGAATCCCAAAGAGATTTCGTGGTTCATCGGATAGTCTCGCTCCTGCTTCGCACTTGCAAATCTAGCACAAACTTCATACCTCTAGCGGGATTACCTATCTTGGCAAAAGGTTTTTAATACATAGTCTATTGTAGACAACAGAAGAATACAGCATACAATCGAAAGTTTAAAGAACATTGTTCTTGATATTATCAATTCCTTGCCTTACCCTAAAGAATGATGATTTAGGATTTCTTTTCTTCTTAAGGGGCAGAGGAGGAGAGCAAGAGATCTATTGGTGCAGTATGCATAGACATAAACACTCCTGCAGGCATCCCCTAGTGTTCCTTCTGACGAATAGGTCTAAGCTGCCCATGGTCCTTACCGGAAGGAGAAAAAACAGTCACAAAGCGAATATCCACCGCGCACCAGCAATACCAAAGCCCTGTAGAAAATGAAATTTTGGAGAATGAGGCACCGGAAAAATTCGTAGCATTAGAAAAACCACAAGAGCATTCGACTGATAGCAAGGGAAAACCACGAAAAGGATCAAGTGGAGTAGGCGGTAGCTGGGGTTCGAACCCGGGACCTCCCGAATTTGACTAGCACGCGTTACCGCGGCGCCAACCCGCTCGGTGATTTAGAACTTAAAAAATATTAATAAAATAATATTGGGAAGTTAAAGCGAGCGAATATTGCAAACTTTTTATTAGAAAAATTATATATGTATTTATTTTCATGTAGTAACGTTTTGATAATTCTTATATTTTCTGAATATACATAGTTAAACAATATTCAATGAAAATGAAGAGAATTTCACAGCATATTCGCAGAAAATTCAAGGTATAAATTTTATTCTCTCGAAGCCTTTTATATCTTAAACCTAGGGAGGGTCAATTTCACAGCATATTCGCAGAAAATTCAAGGTATAAATTTTATTCTCTCGAAGCCTTTTATATCTTAAACCTAGGGAGGGTCAATTTCTGTCCACACTTTTTTAAAACAATTACTATTATAGTAAATAGCATGTTCAAACCATGGTGTTCTCATTTTATGTTAGAAATGGTATAAGGTTAAGGACTCAATCAAGACAATCAGGTTTTTTTATTGTAACCCTAATTATGTTGATTAAATTTCCAAGTGGTCACAAAATAGCTCTCCCTTGGTCGAACTTGTAACAATTTTTTCATTCGAAATTATAAACATATGTTACAAAAAAGGCCTTTATTGTTCTACACTACAAACATATGTTGTAACAATGGACTTATTTGAAAACAAAGACTATATCGCATTGTTGACATTTTTGCATGGATTGAAAACTCATTTTATAAACAGCGTTATTCTGTCTCTGATTATCGCATGATTCAGAAACGCGAACAAATAATTATATTACATGGAAAGAGAATCGAAAGCAACTTTAGAACATCGTGAGGAAGAAGGTTATGATATCTTTGAAGTTCATGGACAGTGATGACGCAGTAACCAATTTTACTGTATGCACTTCAAGTGACACTGAAACTGCTAGAAATATTAGTGATAACGACAATAGTTCAAGTGTAAGATTTGTGAAGTATGTGGCTCAAAGTGGAGAATTTAATATATATAATAATTAATTAAGTTAAAATAAATGACTTTATTTTTTATGAAATAGAATTGAATTAACTTTATTTTATATCAAATAATTTTTTATTCAATATATAATTATCCAAGGGTTTATGTAGCTAATTCGCCACATCCCACGAGAAGAACTGTTGCAAATATAACACAGGAAGGTCTGGACTGCAACAACCTTTAATAATTAATATTTATTTGAAAATTTTCAAAATATAAAAATATTTTGTTAAAATATATATTATAAACTTTTATATTTGTTTCTTAAAATACAATATTTCTTAGTTAACCAAGATGGTTAGAGACATTTTTGAAGAAATAAAGAAGAACGGAAAAAAAACCTAATTTAGAGTGAACTGAATTTCAGGAAAATGGAGCAAAATACGTTTTGCGATTTTTCGGACATTTCGTTTATGATTTGCACGGTTCACACACACTTTCCTGAGCATATATTTTGGGGATTCAGGGAGTTCTAAAAAAACGGTTTTGGGGTAAATATCAATATAAAGCTTTTAGCAGAAAACATGGTTTTCTCCACCAACAATTATAAGTGCGAAATAAAATGAAGATGCGTCATTTGGAATCAGGGACCTTCAAATATAATTTCCTGATATTGAATATATGGTTGGAACATAATACCTATGTCGGTCTGAATGGCTCAGTTGGTTAGGCGCTGACCTTCGGATCCCAAGGCCGCGGGTTTAAATCCGGTCCAGACCAATGGTTTTTAAGTGTGGTTAAAAGCAACAGCCTCTACATATACTAGCATGTAAACGAACTTCTGCAGGACAAAATTCCGGTACACCGACAGTGCTGATATGATCCTGGTAATTGACAACGTCGTTAACAAACGAGTATTGTACAGTGCTTACTTCACTCACCATAGGTAAACTCTAGGAGGAGTAAAGATATGTTTGCTTTAAATATACTGTCACGTATATGATTGAGGAGTACACATTTTATATTAGTTTATAATCTTTTATTAGTCTGTCACATCCACTAAATTCATGTATTAGGGTCTTTCAACAAGTGTCCTATCTTTGAACTTAAATAAAAAACACGTTCTATAAATGATAGAGGTTTATTTTTTTAACATAATTAATGTCATTACGTGTGAAAGAGAACATCAGTGAAGTGACCGCCGAGAGACTTCGTTGGGTTGCGCGTATACGGTTGACCCAATTTTCAATGACAGAAGAACGTAAATTAGGTCCAACTTCACGAATAACACGTGTAATGTTATTCATAAAATAATTTAGTGTTTCTGGTTTGTTGATATAAACTCGAGATTTAACATAACCCCACGAGAAGTAAATCAACGGCGTTAAATCACATGACATTTGGGGCCAGTTAACATCACCACCACGAGAAATGATGAAACCTCTGAACTTCAAAAGATCGATTGTTTCGAGAGCAGTATGACATGTAGCACCATCTTGCTGGAACCAGATGAGCTCCATTCCATCCAATTGAGGCCAAAAATAGTCCCTTATAAGAATCCGGTATCTTTCTCCATTTACCGTTAGAGCTTCTCCATTTTCATCTTGGAAAAAATATGGACCAATGATCCCACCATACCAAAATCCACACCACACAGTAACCTTTTGGGAATGAAGTGGTCGTTGCTGAATCTGCATTGGATTGTAATTGCTCCAATAGAGGTTTTGTTTGTTAACACAACCATCCATCCAAAAGTGGGCTTCGTCGCTGAAGATGATTTTCCTACAAAAATCCGGATCAGCTTCCAATTGATCTATAGCCCAGTCAGCGAATACACGGCGTAACCTATGGTCGTTGAGCTTTAGTTCTTCAGTTAACACCATTTTGTGAGAGTGAAACGTCAAGTCCAGGTGCAGAATTCGCCAAGTTGTGGTCGGCGAAAGCCCCAATTCTTGCGCTCGACGAGCAGTTGATTTGTTTCCGTTCTCGCGAACACTCTCACGAACGGCGCCTATGTTTTCGTTGGAGCGGTTACGTCGATTAGTAAGAGCGTTCTTTGATCGCTGACAGAACCACTTCTTTCAAATTTATCGATCAAACGTCGAATCGTTCTCTCACAGGGACGATTATGCACACCGTAAACTTCAGGTAATACACGGAAGGTTTGGCGAACAGATGATATATTTTGGTAACAAATGTTTACAATTTTTATGCGTTGCTGAATGCTGTAGCGTTCCATGGCTATTTGTCAATAACAACTGTAAACATATGAAAAAATTACTGCTGTAACTCAATAACAACGGTAGCTATCACATGTTAAGGATAGGACACTCTTGTTGAAAAACCCTTAGAATCTCATTTCACATTTTCTTAACTTGTTGAAGCTTTGGCAAGCTGTGTACGTGACAAGATATAAGTGGCTTACTACATACTATGACAGTTCTAATGGACTTTACCCTCGCATCACTTTCCAAACAGAAACTTGTAGAATAATGTTGCGTCATGCAACTTAACAGATGCCACGTGTCTCTAGGAAAATCTGGAAACCCACGCAAATCCAGAACGGTACCATATGTAATAGGAAAACGTTGGGCGTCTTTTGTAGCAGGAAATCATTGATCCTTTTGGTTGATGCCCTCTTCTGCAATGTTTTGGTCTCCAGCTACCTCTGCTCAGCGGCTAATAATTTCTCCATTCCTAATAGTTTACCTATCTCACTAATTTCACTGATCTCAGGGTTTTCGTATGTTGGCAAATTAAAATACCTGCATTTCCCTTAAAAATGTGGGGCGGCTAGCATTTCCCATGTGTAACAATTCCCACCATAATAATAAATTAGAATCCTAATCTAACTGCACAGGCTCTCCACCCATATACACATACGTGCATCCGTCGTCCAGAGAGTATCACTTTATGTTGACGAGATTCTATAAGAGAGTGAAAAATCTGGGGTTTTCTTCCCACTTTATACCAAAACCTAGAGACGCTCACCTTCACGCCTCAAAATGTAATGACATTTCTAATTGGTCTCCAGACCGCGTTGCATTATTGTGTATGAAAATATTCTGCTCCAAATTTTTTCGCACACGTGTCCCAGTGACGCGTCCGAAGCAGATTCAATATCTCTGTCTCTTTCCTTTCTATATCTGTCTCTTTCTATTTCTAGTTATTGCTTCAAGTTCCTTGCTCATTTACTTGGTGAAGAGTAGTGGGCTCTAACTAGAATTACCTTTTACCTGGAATTAGCTAGCTCGCCTGAACATCTTTCTTGCTGAATTGTATTATTGTGTACAATTCTTGTTTAATATTGATTTATATGTATGTAGGTATATATACACAGGGTGTTTCAGAAATACTTTTACAAATTTCCTCATATCAAAAGAAGGGAAAAAGTTCATATGAACATATGTCTCATGAACCTTGGTTTTCGCGTTATTCCTGTCACAATGAAAGTGTGAGTTCAACGGTCTTTGGGGGTCCAACCTCAAAACTTGATTTCTCTATGCATTCGTAAATGGCGTTGACCCATTGTACTACATACGGTATATGGCGAAGTGTCACCATGGAGACTTGTTTACGTCTGTAATTTGTCATCAGTCTGACTTCGACATTTCAATTGTGTGCATGAAGTGAGTTAACTGCACGTGTTTCGTTCCACCATGGCTGGATATTCATTTCGTTATCAGGCAGACATGATTTTTATGTATGGTCGCGCGAATGGTAATGTACGCGAGACTGCACGGCTCTATCAGATGGAGTTTCCAGACCAAAGACAACCGAGTCATCCAAACTTTGTCGCTTGCTGAGACAGGAACCGTTGCATCACGGGCTATTGATCAAGGAAGACCAAGAGTTGTTCGTACGCCAGAACGCGAAGACAAAGATGTTAAAGTGTGTCGAAGACGATCCAGGTATCAGTACAAGACAATTGCCTGTGGCATCTGGTACATCACACGAGGCAGCATGGAGGGATAGGCAGAGGAGAACCAGTTCCATGGCCTGCACATTCTAGCGACCCTCAATTCTACCTCTGGGGAAAAATCATTGGTTATGGAGCAGCCATCCCGGATGCAGAAACGCTTCATCGACGTGTCTTGGAAGCCTGCGAAACCATTCGGCACCATCCCGGAGTTTTTGAGAGGGTGCGACATTCCATGATTCGACGAGTACAGGCATGCATAGAAGCAAGAGTAGGAAATTTCGAGCATTTATTAAGAGTTTTGTGTTATAAGTGTACCACCGTGTTGAACACTTCCTAACGAGAAAACAAAGGATTATGGGACATATGTTCATATAAACTTTTTTCCTTCTTGTGGTGTAAGGAACCCATACTCGAAGTATGTAAAAGTATTTCAGAAACATTCTGTATAATGTGTGTGTATATGTTTAGGTATATGTGTGTGTATGTATAGGTATATATGTATGTGGAATATCCCATTTCACATACCATATATGGTAAAAGCCACCATTACAATATAACTGGGCTCTCAGGTCTTGCTCTGGGGACTTTGACTGAGCTGTCTGCTACTGTCCACGTTGGCTCGCCCGCCTGTCCATTAGGCTATGGCTGATTATCGTGCTAGTCGCCTCGACTGGCCCGTCTAGACTCTCGCTATGTTAGTAATAAACAGTGACATTTCTCGGCACATCTTGACATACCCTTGAAGGTAAGCCCTGTAGGAAAGAATTATAAGCTATATAAGTTCGAACTAAATAACTGATCCAGTCCCATATTGTAAACCCAACGCTGGCTTAATTGGAGTACTTCTACTATCAAAAATATAACCGGATTGCTCAAATCAAGCTTTGAGTTATCTCTACTCTTTCTTTATTCCAATCACTATCCCCGCAGTTGTACCACTGATGGTTGATAATATATAATAATTTTTTTAAATAATTTTTTAAAAGAATTAAAACTAGGTATCTAATAGTGGATATTATCTACTTCGACAAATCTGTTCATATTATTAAACATCTTGTGGTTGTTACTAGTTCATAAAGGGAAAGAAACCTCAAAGAAAGTAATGAGGGAATGAGGAAGTGACGAGGAGTTGTATAAATGTACCGCAATTTCAATACCCTGTGATGTGTTCTGTATTCCATTCAAGTAGGGTATAAATGATGGTTCTGGCGCAGTTAATTTATGCATGCCTATTCATATGCAAATGAGCTCCCCACCCCCATTTACCCCCACCCCCAGCTCCTTGGTAGTTTTAGTTGCAGCTGCGGTCGTAAATCATGTTGAGTACAATGGAGGCTTGAACGTTAAGCAAATAAGGCTGTCAATCAACTGTCAAAACGAACAAAGGGGTCATAAATTTAAGGTTCTGTAACAAAGGCGAGATATTTTTCCTACCCCTCCCACATCAGGCCACTTCTGCACCTGGTCAGTTACCCACCCCCACTTCCATTGTGTGTCGAACACGTGGCATACTCGTTCCACTAGCTTTTAACCAAGGAACAATGCTTACCCTTCAGCTGTCAAAATGAACAAAGCCCATGATGAATTAGGGTGTGACAAAGAGAACCTAAGCCAGTTAACAGAGAAACAAGTTCTATTGTCCGGTGCAAGCATTCTTTAGAAAGACCATCTGGCATACTCATCCCACAACCCTATAACAAAGCCTGACCCTTTCCATTGTGTAAGAGATTCTATTGTGTGTGCCTTTCTATTGTCCTGGGCAAGGCTAGTTTAGAAAGACACCTGCAGCGTTCCCATCCCACAACCCAATAACAAAGCCTGACCCTTTCCATTGTGTAAGAGATTCTATTGTGTGTGCCTTTCTATTGTCCTGGACAGGGCTAGTTTAGAAAGACACCTGCGGCGTTCCCATCCCGTTACTCCATAACAAAGCCTGACCTTTTCCATTGTTTGACCACCTGCTAGTTAACAAAAGAATTCGAGGGTTGCTTTATACTCGTCCTGTCCTTGTTTGTGTGAGAGAGAGAAACTTGTTTACCAACTCTGCGTAACGTCAGGGTCGGCCATCATGATTTTGCCTGAGGGAGTTCTCTCCGATGTTTTACGACATCCTACGAATATATCCGAGCATAGTTAACAAGCATTCTGTTTCAGCCAACGACTCCGAAAAAGCGCCTAATATACATTTCATTACGTGTATTAAACCTCTGCGTGATATCCATAGATCGGTGTTCGATTCTTACTGTAATCAAAAGTTTATTGCTAATGAGAAATTAATGATCGATATTATTATATCATTACCCTAATCAATAAAAGTGCGTTCAGAGAATTCTAGCTCGACTCTTACCAAGTGAAACTCTAATGCGTAATAACTATTAAACTATGCAACACCAGATTAAAAAATGTATTTATCAAATATAATTTAATTTTTTATATATCATTACCCTAATTAATGAAAGGTGTTCAGGGAGTCCTAGATCGAATCTGCGAAACTCTAATGCGCAATAACTATTAAACTATGCACGACCGGATTAAAATGTATTTAACAAATATAATTTAATTTTTATATATCATTACAATAATTAATAAAAAGGGTGTTCAGAGGGTCCTAGATCGAATCTGCGAAACTCTAATGCTTAATAAATATTAAACTATGTGAGTATTGCGCAGTCAGATTAAAACGTGTTTAACAAATATAATTTAATATACACGACATTACGCTGTTTAACGAGCTGTATTCTTAGGAACCAGAGGTCCATAGTTCGAATCCTGCCCCGCGAAACGCTATAATAACTATTAAGTTATTGAAGCAGCGGGCGGTCGGATTAAAATTGCATTTAACAACTATAATTATTTATATTAAACCCTGATGCATACTTAGATATCACAATGCCTAAACACCATTCTTTCTTCTTCTCCTCTCTTTTTCTTTCTATCTATCTCTTTCTTTCTCCACGACTTGTACACATTCAGGCGTTCGCATATACACGAGCACTTGTACACAAATTAGCAAACATACACTGGTGCACGCATGCAAGCACATACACACACGCACACACGTACATTCAAGTACACACACGCACACACTCAAGCACATACATACACCGGCACATACACAATGCACATACATACAATAGTACACACGCGCATTCACGCACCTCATGCGTATACATACATACACCAGTACACACACGCATTCACGCACCTCATGCGTATACATACATACACCAGTGCTCTTACACTCACACATACTTATTCATGGACACACACACACACACGTGCAAGCACATATGCCTGCTCACTTACACCCAACAGCACCAACCCCCACACGCACACACCAACTCACGCGCATGTCCTGAATGAAAAGAGACAAAATGATGCAATAAAAACTAATTATAGCTAGGGATGCAAGGCTCCATTTACGATTTGCTCGAAACCGGTCTGGATGCATGGGTTCGAATCCTAGGAGGGATTACAAATTCATCTTCTAATAACTCCAAAACTAATTAAAATAAAAACAGTAAATAAACTTTATTACTTTTATGTCATTAGTTCCTTTCTTGAGCATGTATATTAGAGTCCAGGTGTCATGGGTTCGATCACCTAATTTTAAAATCTCAATTATCTCAGAAACTAGCAGGGATTAAGGTGCGGACCAAAGCACGAATTTTAGTTTCTATGATGAACAATTAATGCTTTATATAATTTCCAATCAGTTGTCTCTAGCTCGAATCCCGATCTTTCAGTGACTTCCTTAATTTTCCACTGTGTTCTAGAATATATCACTTAGATCGATGCTGTAATGCATACAGGTCTTTTAAACACAAGCTAATATTATAAATAATTTTGTTTCTAGAGTTCTGAGTTCGAATACCGTTTCAATGAAGTTTACTTATAAATTTAATAACAGTAAATAATTAAGACAAAGGTACCAAATAAACCTATTACGGTTATGTCATCAGATAATATCTTGCGGGTGTATATTAGGGTACCTGACGTCCAGGGTTCGATCCTTAAGTTTAAATCTCAATTATCGCAGAAACTAGCAGAGATAGAGCTGTAGACGAAAGCATGTTTGATAGCTCATGCAATGAACAATTAATGCTGTATATAATTTTCAATCAGTTGCCCCTAGTTCGAATCCCGATCTTTCAATGACTTCACTGATTTTCCTCTGTACTCTAGAATACATCACTTAGATTGATGCTTTAACTGTATGCAGCTTTGTGTAACGACATTATGGATGTACTCTGTGTAAGAGAGAGCGAGAGAGGGAGAGAGAGAGCGAGAGAGGGAGAGGAAGTGAAACAAGCAGGGATAGAAGTGCTGAGGACCTCTGCGCATGCGTAGCAATAGATGATGTCATTGGCTGCAATAATCACGTGATGTGTAAGCATCACAGCTATGATGACGTGCCGGCATCGCCTGGAGGGGGTTTAGATCCCTATATAAACAGATATCTGCCCATGTTAGAATTGTTGTGCACTTATTAACTTTACATTCAAGTTTTAAAGAGCATTAAAAGCAACGTGAGCTGCAGGCCGTCTACACATTCAGCACATATCAAAACGCGGCAATGCAAGGTGAGTTTTACATAACTATACAAAATCACTGTTAGCTTTTACAATACATTTAATTTGGTTTAAACGTTACAGTTCATGAAAGACGATTCGTTACAAGGAGCATCATATTTTCTAATCTGTGCTTTACATTCACATGGATTTCACTGCATACTCTTCTTCAGTTCACATGATTTTCGCCACACATTCTTCTTACATAAACATTAATACGATTTTCCCCCCTCATTCTTTGTTTCACTATGCATTCTTTGGTTCTCTGCTGGCTCATCTTCAATGAAAATTCACACGATTTTCTATATTTATTCTTTATTTCTCTACACATTCATAGGCTTACTTACAAAACATACACACCCTAGTTCTAATATAAAGAAGTGTATAACTTGTTCTTCAACTTGAATAATGTAGTGAAAATAATAATTCATGACAATGTTTGTTACAGATTGTTTAGCTGATAGACTTAACAAGATGGTTGAAGAGCGTAGTTTCCTACCGACTCGTCGAGTTCAAGATCTCGAAATAGGTCTTAACTATGAGATAAAGTCCTTAAAGAGAGTTCAAACAAGATATGGTACCAGGATCGTATCTTCGCTGGAGGATTGTCAAGTGTTCTTGCCAGAGCGCTATAATTCGTTAACCGATCAAGAGATTGCAGAAATACCTGGGAACGTATACCTCCAGTATAATGGCATGGCAGAGACGGGGAGATTTAAGACATGTAAATTGTCTTTTTTACATGCAAAGAAGGTGCGTAGAAGTGTCAAACTTAAGTATTGAATGTTCTCCCATTTCACAATGAAGAATTCATAAATAAAACAACTGACTCATTGCCCCAGAAGCTGTTGAGCATCAGCTTGGCCAGCTCCCGCCTGCCGGGGTTGGTGGCGACGGCCTGGGGATCCAGGGCTACGCCTTCGTGTTCGAAGAATTGCTCCACGTATTGCTGCTTCGCGGCAGGGTCGTCGCAATCCGAGGGCCAGCCGGAGGCTTCGGTCTTGATCTTCAGGAACTGATTCACGTAGTCCTCGAAGAGACCCTTGGCTCCGGTGGTCGGTTCGTGCCGCACCGCGTCGTACTCCCAGATCTCGTGGACCCTGAGGAGGCGGTACACCTCCTCCAGGGCGACCTTCATCTCGTCGACCACCCAGGTACCCGACAACGCCCTCTCGCGCTCTCCGTGGTGGCACTCGTCTTGGTTTTCCGCCTCCGCGCAAGCGCGGCATAGCGGTAACATGAGCTTGCCGCCGATGCGCGCCGGTAGCACCGAGTGGTACAGGTGTTGCGCCGGTAGAACCTCGCACTTCACCAACCCGCCCCCCACGTCTTCCAAGCGCGGGAATCGATCCACGTGGATCTTGGGGTGGCCCGCGGGGTAGGGTTTCGTCTTGTTCACGTACGGGTACAGGCTGCATACGTCGAAGTAGTACATCTTGCTGTCCCCCTTCGCCTCGCAGTACGTCTTGGTGCAGTTGGTGCGACCTCCGTAGAAGGCGTCTCTGGGGTTCAGGGGTTCGGGTACCGGAAAGTCCCTTGCGTGGCGCGCGAGGTCCTGGTCGGCCTTCATCGCGGCGTCGAACTTGCACTCCCACATTTCCACCACGGCGTAGCCGGCGGCCTTGATCTTGGCCGTGACCTTCTCGGTGCTCTCTAACCTGGAGGCCATGGTTTCGTGTCCCGAGTTGTATATCGCCGCATAGCGATTGTGAAAGCACCGCCTGCAGCCGTGGTAAAAGCAGCCGTGGAAAAAGTACGCGGTTTTTTTTCGGCCTCTCTGTACCCGTCCACCTTGTGCCACGCGATTTTGACTTCGCGTCCTCGCATGGCGTGCTGGATGACGATGCGGTTTTGCGTCTCTAGCCAAGTTAGCCATATGCATGCGGCGCGAGACTGACGGTCCGCTAGTCGATACCCGCCCGCTGGCAAGAGGGCAATTCTTTTAAGCGGCATGAAGCGCTTTCTATATACGCACATGCACGCCTGCGCGATGGTGACGCATTCTCTGAACGGGTCTATTCCGTTCTCGTCCAAGAATTCCCTTCTGAATTTGGAAACTCTCTGACTGAGTAGAAATACGTCCATCTTGCAATACGCCACCATTTCCGCCCTCATGTCGAAGACGTGCCCGGAGGACGCCTTTTCTTCGTGCCACTGCTCGAAGGCTTTCCGACCCTCCGCCGACATGCCCTCCGGGCAGTAATGCCTTTTGTCGGGAATCGAACCCACGTACCGCTCGTTTTCCTTCGTGTTAAACAGGTACGGGAAATAACCTTTGCATTCCTTCAATCCGAAGGTCTTGGAAAAGCGGGAGAGTGGCATGGGTATGAAGTTGAGCGAGTCTAGAAATGTGACGTCACCTTACCTCATCCTGTAGATCTTGCTCCCGTTCATGATGAGCTCCGGCACCCAGTCTAAGTGCGCCACCATGTACTTTAATAGAAACTGCCCGTCGTAAGCTCTGAGGTTATGCGCCACGACGTAGACGTCCCAGGCTTCGAACCTCGCCTGCGCGATGTGCTCGAAAAGCTGCTTCACGGGTTCGTCCATGAACACCCATTCTTTGCAACCGCATTCGGTGCAATATGCCGTCTTGCGGCGTTCGTCGATGCAGTGCGGGCAGGCTTGGTACAACACGCACAAGTTAGGTACATGCTCGTATGTGTCCTTCTTGCCGGTATATGGAATTTTTTGTGTGCATTCGAAGTCGATGAACATAAACACGTACCGGTTTCTTTTGTTCTTTGCGGCATACGGCTGCATATAGCACATGTGGCTAGAATTCACGTGTGTCTTGCAATGATAGCAGTACTTTTCCCCGCACTCGTGCGCGGTTTTTCTGTACCTCGCATTCACGAGCTTATTGCAAGACGTGCACACCTTTTCTACATCGCACACCGACAGCGCCTTTGGGTAAAAAACGCCTTTCTTTGCGTGGATTGCAAAGCATGCCGGTCCCTTAAAATCTCTGTTGCACCCGGCGCAGCGTATGTAGGCGTCAAATCGCGCATCGCACTGCTGATGGCATTTAGCACACCTGGCGTCGCACCTGTGAAATTCTTTTTTGTGTGCCGAGGGATGATGACACCGGCGGCAATACCATTTGCATTTAAAGCACTTTTGAAGGTTCACGATAGCGTTAAAGTGCCCGGCGTGGAGCATGACGTCGATGTATTTATCGCATTTCTTATCCGACGCGTACAGCACGTGCTTCCCCGTATGATCGCCAAACACCGTCACAGCGTAGCCCTTTAACGCAGCGTCAAAGCGTCTGACGTCATCTATCGTGCAGCTGTCGTGGCCTTGACCGATGCTCGCGCACAAGGCTACGGCCTTCGATTTTTGCAGATAGTCGGAGCGCGTCATCGTTCTATAGTTGACGTCGCGATCCACTTTGGCATGGACTACAACAATGGCTCTTGCTAAACACAAGTTGTCTTTGTTGGCTATTTCGACAATGCCTTTATTGCCCCTACAGGCATCGCAAGGCTGGTGGCACGAACCCGAGACCTCCTTGGTCCACACAAACGTCACGTGAAGAGGCCCGCTTAGCAAGAATTGTTGGTTACTTTGCATTACTTTTTCGATGCTTCCAACAATGACATCCGCATTCAATTGGTCTACGCGCCTAACGCTCATGTTGAAGGCTTTGGACGTCTCCTTTTCGTCTGTTATGGATATGCCCAAATATCCGGGTTCGTTTTCTAACAGGTTCTCTTTCGCAAAGTTTAGAATATCGTTAAACAAATGCGATACCCATTGCTCAGGGTTAACATCTCTGGGGACCGGGTTTACGGTAATTTGAGACTCTGTAAAGCCGGAAAAAAGCTTTGGCAGCCTTCTCTGCTTGTGTCCTATAATTTCGAACGTAGGCTGCAAGGTGCCATCGCGACTTCCCCCGGATTGCAGCTCCATCTTATCGTCCGAATGCACCGATCGCTCTTTCCCTGCAAAGTGCTGCTGCTATTTTGTTTTTATTTTAAACTATTTTTCGTCAAATAGAACGATTTTGTAGAAAAATCCGCTATCGCTCTCGTTTCTCACTACGGGCGTTTGCTCTTGGCAACGGGTTTTTATAAGCTCGCTTATCGCAACTGCTGTTTTCAACATGCGCGTCGAGTTAAATGCCTCATTTCGCCACAAAATTGTCAAGTTGTAAAAAAACGCGGTCATCCTGTCACGATCCGCCACTGCGCGACCGCTACCATCGACAATAAGGCTGCATAAACGCTGACGAACATCCTTTCTCACGCTCGATTTACACTTACATCAGCACACGTTCTTTGCGCAGTGCTGTGCGTGGGAAATGACAAGCGAGCAGCGTTTTAACGTTTGTACACCCGCATCAGTGCAATATTTAAAACTACGAGTGCCGTGTGTAGTGTTTTTTGTGTTGTGCAGTGCATACGTGTTATGTAAAATGTGAGAATTAAATAGAAGCAGCAGATACTTCCTTTCTAAGGAGTAACACCAACTGCTGAATAAAAATTCTCAAGTGTTACGTTCGTATGACCTCTACCCTCTATCTCTTATAGGTGAGTACGAAAGTTTATTTTCATATCCACTTAATTTTAATCCGGATAAACTTTTCGGGAAATGGTTGCATTACACATCCGTTATACATCCGAAGGGACGCTATACACTGGCCTTAAAATTCTAAATTCTTTCCATCAACATGGCGGGCAAGAACTGAAAAGCGAAATGCCTTTAAAAAAGAATGGCTAAGCATTGTACAATTCGAACCATTTATAACAGATATCTCCGAAATGGCTGACGTCACAAAAAAGTTATTTCAAATAAATTGTGTGTGTTTCCTCAAACCTTAGCAGTTATACAAGATCATAGAAAATTTCTTCCGAATCAAGAGGACTTCACAGGCTATTTCCACAAAAATCAAGATATACATTTTATTTTCATATAAATGTCTTTAATATATGGTGTTGTAATTAAAATCGTCAGAGACAGTTTTAGAAAATAAAACATTTCGGAAAATAGTTCATGTAAAGGGTAGTTTTGGGTGGAGGGACTTTCTAGAAAATCTCTGTGCCGTATCTTTGGAAGGTACTCAACCTAAATACCAAGTTTAGTGTTTATCCGACTTTCCATTTTTGAGTTATGCTGCTCTGACACATACACACAGAATTTTCTAAAAATGTTTTTATTCAGGGGACCTCAAAACAAGTATTTAGTTTTCCAGTGAAATCTCAATATTGAATATTTGGATGCAATGCATACCTCCTCTACCTACTATTTTACGTGGTAGAGAGAGTAGAAATACCAACCTCTTCAGCAATGGTGACGAGAAACGTAGGCGTAAAAGTTAAAAATATAGATCGGTGCACGCTAAAATTTATAAAAAATCTGTATTCCTGGTTTCCTTAAGAAATAAATGCACAATTTGTAACAAGGAAATTTTGATACAGCAACTTAGTTCTTTCGAAATCTTTTGGAAAACCGGATCTTTTATTTTTTTTCGGTACCGAAATTTAACAATTTCTTAAAACAACTTGTAAAATTGTATATAAAACTCTGTTCCAGACTACCCTTTACATGGAAAATTTTTTCGAAAATTTTAATTTCCTCAAAAATGGCTATAACGATTTTGATGAAAATATCATATGTTTAAGATAATGTCATGAGAAATGTTGTAAAATTGTATATAAAACTCTGTTCCAGACTACCCTTTACATGGAAAATTTTTCGAAAATTTTAATTTTCTCAAAAAATGGGCTATAACGATTTTGTAGAAAATATCATATGTTTAAGATAATGTCATGAGAAATGAAATGTATATCTCAAATTTTCTGGGAATGTCTCCAAAAGTATTCTTCATTGTGAACGCCTTTTGCATAACTGGTAAACCATAAGAGATAGACAAAATTTTACTACACCAAACAGTAGATCGCGTTAAAATACACAACTTATGCCATATGCATTTCTTTTGTTGAGTGAACCGTTTTCGAGATATTGCTTGTTATTTCCTTAAACTTTCCAATACTTATACTTTTTTACTTTCTCTACTACGTATAGTAAGTAGGGGAAGTATTGCATTCCACCCA
Organism: Deroplatys truncata; assembly: GCA_030765065.1. Lineage (NCBI taxonomy): Eukaryota > Metazoa > Arthropoda > Insecta > Mantodea > Mantidae > Deroplatys > Deroplatys truncata. The sequence goes on along the minus strand of CM060985.1, from coordinate 152,036,608 downwards.
AAAATTCGATACCGAGATTTCACCGGAAATACACGTTTTGAGACCTCCGGAATCCAAAAAAGCATTTTTGGAAACATGTCCGTGTGTGTGTCTGTCTGTGTGTCTGTCTGTGTGTGTGTGCGAGTATACCTTTTGACTTTTTTATCCAGGAAGCCTCAAAGCCTGTATATCTGGAAAAATCTCAGTATCATTTTTCCGGTACAATATGGCACTCTCTGCCTACTATTTTAAGTGGTAGAGAGAGCAGAAATACCAACCTCTTCAGCAATGGTGACGAGAAACGTAGGCGTAAAAGTTAAAAATATAGATCGGTGCACGCTAAAATTTATAAAAAATCTGTATTCCTGGTTTCCTTAAGAAATAAATGCACAATTTGTAACAAGGAAATTTTGATACAGCAACTTAGTTCTTTCGAAATCTTTTGGAAAACCGTATCTTTTATTTTTTTTCGGTACCGAAATTTAACAATTTCTTAAAACAACTTGTAAAATTGTATATAAAACTCTGTTTCAGACTACCCTTTACATGGAAACTTTTTCGAAAATTTTAATTTTCTCAAAAATGGCTATAACGATTTTGATGAAAATATCATATGTTTAAGACAATGTCATGAGAAATGAAATGTATATCTCAAATTTTCTGGGAATGTCTCCAAAAGAATTCTTCATTGTGAACGCCTTTTGCATAACTGGTAAACCATAAGAGATAGACAAAATTTTACTACACAAAAAATGTAGACCGCGTTAAAATACACAACTTGTGCCATATACATTTCTTTTGTTGAGTGAACCGTTTTCGAGATATTGCTTGTTATTTCCTTAAATTTTCCAATACTTATACTTTTTTACTTTCTCTACTACGTATAGTAAGTAGGGGAAGTACTGCATTCCACCCAAAAATTCGATACCGAGATTTCACCGGAAATACACGTTTTGAGACCTCCTGAATCCAAAAAAAGCATTTTTGGAAACATGTCCGTGTGTGTGTCTGTCTGTGTGTGTGTGTGTGCGCGCGAGTATGTGCCTAGTATCCGTGCGCCACAAGCCAAAACGACGACATTATAGAAAAATTTTATCATTTGCCTACCGGACAGGGACAACCGCGAAAAACCTGAAAAAAAGCTCTAAGAGTATTCTAACGCTTACCGATCTGGAAAATCCATGAAAACAAGATAGTACACTTTTTTGTAATTTTCTCAAAAATGGCTATAACGATTTTGATGAAAATATCATATGTTTAAGATAATGTCATGAGAAATGAAATGTATATTTCAAATTTTCTGGGAATGTCTCCAAAAGTATTCTTCATTGTGAACGACTTTTGCATAACTGGTAAACCATAAGAGATAGACAAAATTTTACTACACAAAAAATGTAGATCGCGTTAAAATACACAACTTATGTCATATACATATCTTTTGTTGAGTGAACCGTTTTCGAGATATTGCTTGTTATTTCCTTAAATTTTCCAATACTTATACTTTTTTACTTTCTCTACTACGTATAGTAAGTAGGGGAAGTATTGCATTCCACCCAAAACTTCGATACCGAGATTTCACCGGAAATACACGTTTTGAGACCTCCTGAATCCAAAAAAAGCATTTTTGGAAACATGTCCGTGTGTGTGTCTGTCTGTGTGTGTGTGTGCGCGCGCGAGTACGTGCCTAGTATCCGTGCGCCACAAGCCAAAACGACGACATTATAGAAAAACTTTATCATTTGCCTACCGGACAGGGACAACCACTAAAAAACCTGAGAAAACCTCGAAAATTAGAAACGGCTTCGTCAACCACTACAGAAAACGCCTACCAACCAGGGAAAACCTATGAAAAAGCAGAAAGAGTTTGCATTCGTTTACCAACCGCAGAAAACTCCCAAAAAACTAGTTATTTAAAAAAAAACGAAAAAACAAAAAGAAAGAAAAAGAAAAAAAAGGAAAAGACGAATAATATAAGTATGGCAACTGCAACGTTTGTGTGTGTGTGTGTGCGCGCGAGTATGTGCCTAGTATCCGTGCGCCGACAAGGTAAAACTTCATCATTTGCCTACCGGGCAGGGCAACCGCTAAAAAACCTGAGAAAACCTCGAAAATTAGAAACGCCTTCGTCAACCAGTACATAAAACGCCTACCAACCAGGGAAAACCTATGAAAAAGCAGAAAGAGCTTGCATTCGTTTACCATCCGCAGAAAACCCCCAAAATACTAGTTATTTTTAAAAAAAAACGAAAAAAAAGGAAAAGACGAATAATATAAGTATAGCAGAAACAGCTTGCATTCGTCTACCAACCGGAGAAAACCCCGAAACACTAGTTATTTAAAATTGCTGATGAGTTCTGGATAGGCTTTTGCAAATGTTGTTGGTAGTAAAACTTACCTTTTCCATCACCTCCAACATACCCCACTCCCACACCTTTTTTCTTTCCACCAATCATAATCTCTCTTATTCTCACCAATCAACAACTTTCATTTGTTCCTTTCCACCAATAACATCACTTCTTATTCCCACCAATCGCAACTTCACACGCCACTTTCTGTTATACTTTTTATCCCTCGTTCGCCATCTTTCCCCCTCTTTCAGCCCCCAACCTCCGCACAGACAACACCTCACCGCTCCTTAACCTCAACTTCATGCCTCCGCCATCTTATTTAGTTCCCATTTTTACCACCGCGCCTCTCATCTCCCAACCAGATTGCCGGCAAGAACAGATCTCGTTCATTCGCACCTCGACGGTTGACTCGGCAGCAGCTACTGCGAACACCTACGTCGTACACGTTTTTGACCGCTTTCGACCGGTTATGAGAACCCTGCTCCGACGTACGCTAGCGACCATCACGATGGTCCAGTACCAGGTTTTTGGTATAGTTAAATTACGCCTCTGCAAAGGGTGTCTGTACCGCTTTAAAAACCTAGGTATATCAGTGCGTAGTGATGTTGGTTGATCTTAAAGCTGGTTAAGAATTTTCAAAAACAGTTTGCTTTTATTTTTTCGCGTCGCGTGCCGCGCTTTTGGTGACGCATCCACACCGGTAACAGGTAAGTACCACACGCATAATTATTTTTCGGACCTGCCTGGCGTAGGAATATATCCTTTCGTGTTTTGGTACTGTAACCTCAAACCTCCTTACCCACCTCTTGCGTCCGCCATCTTGTTTAGTTCTCACCGCATCTCCTTGTCGCAGACCCTCCGCCATTTTTAGTTCCCACTATTTTAACCTCAAAATCTACTCTTCTAAACTCTTGCTACCGCCATCTTCTTTTAGTTCCCATTCTCACCACCGCGTCTCCTTACCCCCACCTCTTGCGACCGCCATGTCACCACTAACCTCCAAATTTCCTCGTCCTTAAACCTCTTGTCTCAACCACCTTGTTTAGTTCCCATTTTCGCCACCGCATCATATATCGCCCCATCTCTCTATCCACTCAAGAAAACTACCATCCAACGTTCAAAAAATTGCTGATCAGTTCACGACAGGCTTTTGCAAATCTTGCTGCTACCAAAACTTACCTTTCCCATCACCTCCAACATACCCCACTCCCACACCTTCTTCTTTCCACCAATCATAATCTCTCTTATTCTTACCAATCAACAACTCTCATTTGTTCCTTTCCACCAATAACATCACTTCTTATTCACACCAATCACAACTTCACACGTCACTTTCTGTTACACTTTTTATCCCTCGCTCCCCATCTTTTCCCTCTTTCAGTACCGACCTCCGCACAGACAACACCTCGCCACCCAGCTCCTCTCCATCACGCGACCTCCATACTCTTCCATCTTCCTTCCTTCATCTTCCACCCGAATTAACGAACCAATCAAAACACTCCACGTCACTTCCTCAATTCTTTCAACTCGTCCCGGATGAGCCAATCGATTTAACGATAATCCTACCGCTCAGTGCGCTTTTCAAACTTACCGCCGCCGCCGCACGCAACGACACTAGCGACACGAGCGCCCCTAGCGGCAGGATTATCGTTAAAACAATTGGCTCATCCGGGACTATTACTACTAGAGTGCCTAAAAAGAGGGTTCGTTTTCATCTCCCTGCGGGCTGCATTAGAAGTGAGACAGTATTTTTAACACCTGAATAATTTAAATTAAATTATGTAATATGTAAATTCAATAACAGCCCGCCTTGAAGCAATATGTATGCAATAATTTGTAAAAATGTATGTAACAGTCATTGAAAATGCTTATATGATTGTAGACATGTTTAATAATGTTATGTGAATGCATTAGGCAACTTAATAGTGTAAGAGCTGTGAGAATAATAAGTTTAAAGTTGCTACTAATTAGGTAACAATAAGGTAACCTTGGGGCAATAATGAGTTTGAGAGTTGAAATGCTACTAGTCATTATTAGAGCAACGATAATGTAAATTTTGTGACAGTTTAAAATTAGCCAATCAGCAGCCAGAAAAGCTTTAATTAAATGCAGGTATACTATTGGACTTGGATTAGCCAACAGAGCCTTGAAATACAGAAGTCTATGGGTTTTGACGGTTGAAATATGTTCAATTGCCTTCAGACCTTGGTAGTGACCGGATGGAAGATGTGTTGTCTAAAGAAATATTACGTATTCGTGTGAATCGTAAATTAAGTATACGCGCTAACTAAGTGCAATTATTAAATTAAACAATCTCACAGCTGTTAATATGAGTGTAGTGCTAGATAATTTGTGCCCAGGATTAATAAAAACAAGTGAATTTACACTTAAAATCTGTGTAAACCGACATTCTTGTCGCACCACGCCCTGATTAAGAGAAACGTGTCTCTAAAACAATACTGAAGCATTCAAGGTAAACATAAACATAAATAAGATCTATAGAAGAAGTTTAATAACAATATTAAATAATATATTTTTTTTAAACTTGGAGTGTAACAACAACAAAAAATACATCTTTAAATCGCCTTCTCATACGTAGCAGCATATTATGTAACAAACAATCTTCTTAAAATCGGCGCCCAAAGCCTGGTACAAATTTCTTCAACAGAAATAACAGTAAAACCTCCAACAACAATAAACTACAACAGTTGAAGAACAATACTTCTTCGTGTTGGCTTCCCAAGCGTGAGGCTAATAAATTACGTAAACAAAACACCTTCTCAGAAGGAAGTTCTGTTCTAAAATACTCCATGAACAACATTTACCAGCAGGAACAGGGAGTTCGACTGCCACGTGCGCATTTTCAGTTTCTACCGTTTGTGTGGAGTCCCTGATGTTATCTACAATAGGCCTATCCGTTGCGTACACAAACATGACTCAGTATCCGGAAAAGGTTTTCGATGAATGTCCAGATCTTTACTGCCTGGAATAAAGACTTTATATTGTCAGGGGTAGCAGCAAGGTTAATTAAAATGTGGGAGAACATTAATTAGTTTTAATTATTAATGAACTAGTTTTAATTATATGCAGATTATATTAACACCTGAAGGGATTAATTTATATTATAATACTAATAAACAACGCTACTTGGATAATGGAATGTTGGCACACTGTGCTACTGCAGTACCGCCCATTCGGGCAAGATGTGTTTCAGGTTCGTGATACCCGGAGCTAGCGGCTTGCTTTTTTGCAGCCCTCTGCGTTGACACCGGGAACCTTGCCGTGTTCGCCTCTCGGTTCGATGTCGCAGTCACCTGTTACTGATATCTGTCCTCGGCTACCTGTGGACCTTTCCTCGGTAAAGCAAATGTAGACCTCTGGTGTGGTAACGGACAAAAAATAGATGTGATTCTGTTTCGAGAGGAAGCACCACTTGTTTCCTTTATTTGACATTTATAATAATTCACAACATTGATCACACTGATGCTGTCGCTGTTAAAATGCTGTCCACTATTAAAGCGCGGCACTGATACGGCGCGAAGTTTGTCAATTTTCCAAAGCCCTTTACTCTTAGCGCTCCGAACTTTTGGCGCGACAATCGTTAATTATACGACAGCATCTTTTTCTGCCTGTGGTTTCGAAGCTACTCTTCGATTTTGGTGTTAGCAACTCTATTTATTGTCGTGAGGTTCTTAAGCTCAATAATTTCCTATTAGTGCATTTTTCGCACACACGCGTCTTACTATTTCATACTTGCTTACTTGGATCTGATTATGCCGTTTAAGCTTGCCATCTCACTCACTCCGGTCACGGCAAATTCTAGTACGAAAGCACAGTGGCTCGACACCCTCCCTGTACCGAACAATACCTTTGCTACCGGAGAAACATTATAAAACTCACTTAGTGCCTTCGGAAAAATTTTTCTGCATCTAAAATATCTCCTCGTGGACAGTATTTTAATATGACACTTAAAATATTTATATTAAACAAATTCTTAGTTTTCTAATATTAGTAGTACAAATACAAACAACATGTCATTAAATCGCCTTTATTAAGCTACACAAGTTCTTGATAAAAAGAAATAAATAGTTGTAATAGCACTATTTGTTTTCAATAAAATTACATATACAAAGTAATAATAATACAAAGCGGTCCCTCAGCCATCTGACCGGCAGTCGCGATGCGTGTTCCGCGTGCTATATTCAGTGTATCCGTTTATTATTCTCATTATTGATACCGATAACATAGTATTACTGATTTTATGATGATTTTTACGATATATTAATTACCTTTTGAACAAACATAATTACATTTTATTTTAACAGTACTAACCTTTTTCACAGTCGCTGTTGAAAGTGGTGTCCTTCGGCAGATGAACATTCTTTGCACATTCTGATGAAATTACCATCCACACACATAAGTTCTTTTTGCGTAATTTCCCTAATTTCTGTTCTTATATTGTTTTTAAGATCGTCTATGTGCGAGGATTATTCCTACAGACTGTGTTTTTGAGATAAAAGTCCCCCACAGATAAAACTCACACACAGTAAGATCCGGCGATCGAGCCGGCCATAACCCTTTAGAGATTATTCTGTCATCAAAAACATTCTTGATGACTTCCAAGGTAGCCTTACGCGGTCGTAATTGATGGACAAGAGTCACTCTGTATGGTTTTAATTTCAACAGTTTCGTAGACATATGTACTGAGGTTTTTGAAACATTGACTTGTGCTACACGTCGTAAACATTTATTCGGAGACCGTTCAAATGCTTCGCCAATTTCATCAAGTTTTTCTTCCGTTGGAACCCATCGTTTCTTTTTACAACTTACAATATTAAATGATCCCGTTCTCTTCACTTTATTCACTAGATATGTAACTGTTTCTCTACTCGGAACTGGAACACCAGGAAATTTATGGTGAAATTGCCTACACACCTGTCTACATGAGTCGGTTTACACATACATGTCATACATAAAAGGTCTTTGTTCAAGCGAAAATTTGAGTACTACTTCTGGGTTGTAATAAACCGATAATTCAATCGCGCTCAAATACACGCGCGTCTCACGTCTATACACAAGAAGCAATAACAGCTGACTGAAGCCCGCTGCCACGTGTCCGATAAGTGGAAGAGCCCTGGCCTTGAGTTCATTCAGACGTGTCGCACAAGACTGCCGTGCAGTTCCCTGCCAGAGCGCTGAGGGACTGCTCTGTACATTAGCTCGGGTTTTGTCGACCTAGATTTACCGTCTAAGCGCCAACCTGCCCCCTTTTGTTGTGCTAATTTGCCACTGGTCTTGTGTTTTAATAGAAACCGGATATAGCTATCAACATTAAGGAATTAAACTACCTAAAATATCAATGAATAAATTCATTTAAAATCACTTTCAAACAAAATATTCAGAAGCCATTTAATATTGGAAAAAAAAGATTTCCCATGAAGACAATATTTGCTAACATCGCGGGAGAAACAATTTCACGACTTCCTTCCACTAAAATTTCTCACAAAGGACTGTAGGTTCCGTGGTATGTGTGTTTAGAGACAAGGAATAATATGTCTACATTTTGCTGTCATGTGTTGACTAAGGGCTGCAATAAGAGCCATGTGCCAAACTGCCCCCCTCACCCTATTTTCCGACGAAATCTCGACAGGGCTTTTTGGGTGAAATGCTATAACTTATCTACTCATTATGTACATGATAGAGAAAATAAAAGTGAATGGACAGAAAAATGCCATTGGTAAAAATTTCGCATAGTCCAAAGTCGCGAAAAAAAACGTCCTTCTTTATGTTTGATTTTCTGAAAAAGCCCTTATTTTAATCAACATAACATAAATTTAACAGATTTGCAAACAAATATATTCTGTATGTTGAATTTTGTGGATTTAGCCTGTGAAATCCTGTTCATCCAGAAAGAATTTTGTATAAGTTTGGAAAAATGGTAAATCACAAAAAAAACAGTAAAAAGCTACTAGGTATCCAAAAAATTTATATTTCTTAAAATACCATTTAATGCTAATAACTTTTTCAGGAGTATCCGAGATGTCCGTTATTATTGGTTTCAGTTTTTCAACACTGTTTAGTAGTTTTATCTTCTCTACTACGCATAGTAAGTGGGGTATTTCATTCCAAGCAAAAATTCGACAGCAACATTTCACCGAAAATACATGTTTTGAGGTGCCCTGAATCCAAGTAAAGCATTTTGGAGACATGTCCGTTGAAGAAGTTATTTTCTTGTAGGAGTTTGCACCAGCTTTGGGCGTCAATTTTAAGTAGTTTGTATTGAAGGTGTTTCGTTACGCTGTAATTGTTATTTTCAGCACGTATGGAAGCCAATTAAAGTTGAATTTTAGAAGTTGTATCGTAATTTAACTGTTGGGGATCCGAAATTGTAGCAGTTGCAACCGCACGTATAGTGAACAGTTTCCGGTAGCCTTCGCCCCAAATGCACTTTCAGGTGGCCTTTGTCCCAAGTTTAAAATATATTAACTTTGTAATTTGACTGTTTCTTTAAGTATTAAATACTTATGTTTGCCTCGGCTGCATCAGTATTATTATTAGAGACATGGAAGTCTTGCCAGGGCGTGATGCGACAAGAATGTAGGCTGACACAGATTTTAAGTTTTAATTCACTCCTTTTTATTAATCCTTGAAACGATTAAAATAACACTTCACTGATATAGAGAGCTCTGAGATTCTTTTTAATAATTGATTACACTTTTTAACACGTTAACTTACTTTTCCTCTCACACGAATATATACTATATTTCTTGAGGACATTTTTTGCGTCTGCTTAGTAACGCTTCCTGCAGGCAAGTGAATAGATTTCAACCGTCTAAACTTGTAAATTTCTGTATTTCAAGTCTCTGATTGGCTAATCCTACTCCAATAGAATACCTTCATTTAACTAAAACCCCCTCCGGTTGTTGATTGACTATTTTATAAACTGTCACTAAAATCATATTATTGCTTACAAGAATCACAAGTAACATTTAAACTCCCAAACTCTTAACGCCTCAAGGTTAACTCATTGTTAGCAACCTTTAACTTATCATTCTCACAGCTCCTACATTATGAAATTATGTAATATATTCACATAACATTATTACACATGGATAGAATAATATAAGCATATGCAATGACTGTTACATACATTTTACAAATTATTGTTACATACACATGTTGTTTTAAGGCGGGCTGTTATTCAAATTTATATTTATATAATTTGCTTAAAATCTATAAGTGTTAAAAATATTGCCTCACCGTGTGAGTGTGTATGTTTGTCTGTCTGTCTGTAAACAGCAGACCTCCAAAACAAAATGTCGGATATGTACCAAGCTTTTTATTTAGATTCAATATCTTTCAAAGCTGCGTCACGAAGTTTTTCCAGAAAATCCTACACCCCAGATTCCCGTTTAAATCGAACATTTTTCGAAAATTTTGACCTTTTCGAAAACACCTTTAATGATTTTGATTAAAGTGTCATTAGTTTAGGATATTTAATTGACAAACGAAATGTATTTCTTTAATATTCTGGGAAGGTCCCCAAAACTCCTCCTCATTTTGAATGGCTTTTCTATAACTGGTTAACCGGAAGAGAGATACAAAATGTTTCTACACACAATATCTAGATGTTGTTAACACATACAATTTATGTCATAAACATTTTTTTTTGTGAAGCGAACGATTTCCGAAATATTCGTTTTATTTGTTTCAATTTTCCAGTACTTATAATTTTTCTCAAATAGGAATTCGTTATTATTTCTTATGTCCTGGACATGTAAAGAGAACGTAGTAACAAGCTCTTAAAAGATTTGACTATTCCTTTAAGCCTATCATGTTCCCCTTTCACCTACAAGAAAATTAGCAATAAGGAAGATTCTGCAAATATTTATCTCCATTAACATAAAGTAGATGGAGAATAAACGTTTGTAAAAATAGTTTGTTCAAGAGCAGAGAAAGTCATGTGAGTGTAAGCATATAAGATTTTTTGTTAATATTCAGTGTTTTTCTCACGATCTCATGGAAAGGCTGTGCAATTTTTATGGCCATCATACAGGATCCTGCGTTTAAATATCCAACTTATCCATTTCTTTTCTTATGTTTAAGAGGTACATTCATTTACTTTTTGAAGTTAAAACACCCATCTCAAGATGATGTTTTCTTGTAAATCTTCATGCAAATAAGCGATTTATAACAGGGTAACTTTCATGAATATTCATCATCTCGTTGAATATCCGTCTCTCATAACTTAGCAGAAATGAACGGCAAGTCACACAGAACCGATACCCCAAACGAATGGTTGTAATTTATAAGTTAGCTTTGATACGGTATAGATGGTCCTGGATTTTGAAAACGTTACTTTACAAGCTTCGCTGTTGATTCTGCTGACCTTATGTCTAGCTCGTCCTATTGTCCCGTGTGCGCTGCTGCAGTGGCAAGCTATGAGATCTTTCTGTCAGAGTAGGTATGTTTGAGTGTACGTATTGCTAATCAGTTTATATTGACTGAGAAGTGAGCTTTTGAAGTGAGTTGACGAAAGTTTGAAGATAATGAATGAAACCGATTACGAATTGTAACACTCCAAATTGCAACAACTGAATTATTATATCAAGTAACTTCTGCAGATCAATTTTACGTTTTAAAGTAGCTGTTTCCGCAATAAAAGAAACTAGTAGTGTAACTTGCCGTGAGTCGCTAAAATGCTCATCGGCGAGATCTCTTACAATAGCCGCGAAATTTTACTTACACAAGCGCGTCATTGAGCGCGTAAAATATCACGCAACATTACGTACTAGTCACGGTACCAGAAAAAGAATACCGTGGGTACAACTGTATGCATGAAGGTGTGCACGAACGACCGTAAGTACAGTATCAGTACCACTAACCAGTAATTCTCTGATATAAAATTGCACACCTTTATTACTTTTAGCTCCGCCTACTTCATTATTCCCTACCAAAGTTATTTTTCACGCGCAACCAATACTAAAATTCTGGGCGTGCCTCTTAACATTGTTACCAGGAGCCTAGCAAAATTCTCAATATCTAACTGCCTTTCTCTTTTCGAAATTCCGCCTTCGTTACCCTGCAAACGTACTGAGCTTATAACCTAAATGAATTTCCAGTATTTTTAAGCTCATGGGTTTGCTATTTCCCTGTCGATAATGACTTTGAGTAAACTGACTTCCTAATTACCTTCGTCTTTCCGCACAAAAAATTCAGCTCAAGCTTATTACATTATACATTGATCTAATATACAGAAATTGTTTATTGCAAATATTTCCGTATTTTACTATAATTTTACTTTTTATTTATTTATATATTCCCGTAAATAATTACGGTATCAGCTTTCAACTACAATTTCCCTGAATAAGTTAACATGTTTTACGTTTTGGGTACTACTACATTTCTCACACTTCTAAATTTCTGGAATCTAAACTATAAAACAGTAAAATATTAAACATTTTTATGCAGCGACTATGAGCCAAAGTTATTGGGAGGTAGGCGCCAGCAGTTGGAAGTAAACAAAGATACGTGACGCTGTCGTTCGTTGTAAATACCAGTAGCACCTTCGGCAGATAACCAGAATCAATCTGGTTCCAGATAGTTCTGGAATGTTCTGTGGAAGATTCAATTGGCTATATAAGCGAGCGTTCTCGTAAGAGCCAGTCAGTGAGTGAGTAAGCGAATTGGTGAGCGCGTTTCTGCTGTGACATCAAGTGCGGTTCTCCGAGCGAGTTGATGACGACTGCTGTGACGTGCAGTGAGTACTACTGCCCAGCAAGTGATCCGTATGGAAGAAGAGGCTATATCACGAAGAAAGTGAAGTGACAGTGAAATCGAACTAGTTCACATTAGTGACGTGACAGTTAACTAAGTGAAGTCTCAGTGAATGCGCAACCAGATCAAGACAGTGTCGGTAAGAACTGAAAGAAACGGCAGTTGAAAATGTGGACAAAGTTACAATATATAAACTTTTTAATTTAGCTAAAATATAAGATTTAGCAATTGTAGTTGAGAACATCCTTATTTCCATTACGTCTAAGCAAGAACGATGAACTAACACATTTTATCAGTAAACTCAGCTTTAAGATTTGTGCTAATAGAGAAAGCACCCCTCTGCATTTTCCCTGGTCGGTAGGCGAATGCTGGGGCTGTTACTCATTTACCACGATTTCATATCTCTAATTTCCGTTTCATTCCGTTTTCTTCGTATTTTTCAGTTGCGCTTCTAGATCTTGTGAAGTGGTGGTGCCGGAGAGTTGTCATGTATGCTTGCTCAAAGGAAGAGTATTCACCGTAGACACTAGAGGGCTACTTGGTTGAACGGGTCGTTTATCCCCCTCGCTGGGCAACTCCAAAAGAGGGACGAGTCTTCAAGCCAGGAACCGTTAGGGACATCAGGGCATATTTGTGGCTATTTTTCCAGCAGCCTGCAGCCTCCTGTTCACTTAATACCATTCTCCTATTGGATGGTAGCAGAAATAGGTCCCCCGAAGGTGGCAATCAACAAGGTGATATCCTTCATGTTAAAAAATATGTTCTTTATTTTATTCCTATAATAGTGTTTGTTTCCTCTTCTTATAAGTGAAATCTGTATAAGAATAATGTAAATTACATGTTTTTGGTTACTGTGGAATAAAGTATAAAAGTTTGCAATTCACGTCCCGGTTTATTGAACCAGGAAGTAGGACAGATTATTTCAGATTTTTATTTATTCGTCCTCCTCCGTGTATACCCTACATGTGCGCTTTTCGTAATGTTTTTCCATGTTTCTAATTTATTTTATTTTGTTATATATACACTATGTGATAAAAAGTATACGGACATCCCAAAAACATACGTTTTTCATCTTAGGTGCATTGTGCTGCAACTACTGCCTGGTACTCATTATCCGCGACTTCAGTAGTCATTAGACATCGTGAAATAGCAGAATGGGACGCTCCGTGTAACTGACGGACTTCGATCGTGGTCAGGTGATTGGGTGTCACTTGTGTCAGAAGTCTGTACGCGAGAGTTCCATACTTCTAAACATCCCTAGGTTTACTGTTTCTGATGTGATAGTGAAGTGGAAACGTGAAGGGACATGTACAGCACAAAAGCGTACAGGCCGACCTCGTCTGTTGACTGACAGAGACCGCCGACATTTGAAGAGGGTCGTAAACAGTAATAGGCAGACATCTATCCAGACCATCATACAGGAATTCCAAACTGCACCAGAATCCACTCCAAGTACTATGACAGACGTGAGGTGAGAAACCTCGGATTCCATGGCCGACAGCGGCTGCTCATATGCCACACATAACGCAGGAAAATGCCAAACGACGTCTCGCTTGGTGTAAGGAGCGTCAGCATTACACGATTGAACAGTGGCAAAACGTTGTGTGGATTAAGGAATCAGGTACACAATGTGGCGATCCGATGGCAGGTTGTGGGTATGACGAATGCCCGGTGAACGTCATCTGCCAGCGTGTGTAGTGCCAACAGTGAAATTCGGAGGTGGGGTGTTATGGTGTGGTCGTGTTTTCCTGGAGGGGGCGTTGTTGTTTTGCGTGGCACGATCACAGTGCAGACCTACTTTGATATTTTAAGCACCTTCTTGCTTCCTGTTCATACTGCACGGGCTGTGGCGGAGTGGTTACACGACAATAACGCCCCTGTAATGGACTGGTCTGCACAGAGTCCTGACTTGAATCCTATAGAACACCTTTGGGATGTTTTGGAACGCCGACTCCTTGCCAGGCCTCACCGACCTACATCGATATCTCTCCTTAGTTCCGCACTCCGTGAAGAATGGGCTGCCATTCCCCAAGAAACCTTCCAGCACCTGATTGAAAGTATGCCTGCGAGAGTGGACGCTGTCATTAAGGCTAAGGGTGAGTCAACACCATATTGACTTCCAGCATTGCCAATGGAGGGCGCCACGAACTTGTACGTCATTTTCAGAGAGCTGTCCAGATAGTTTTGGTCACGTAGTGTATATTGCATCTACGCTTTAGGTAAGTTCCGGACCAAAATAATGCTCCACGCACAAAACGCCAAAGAAAAACACCTTACGTAGTTCTACTGCACGGACTAACATGTCTTGTAAACGAATGCACATAACTGAACTATAGCCTCTAGTTGATAGTCAAAACTTATATTACTTCATGTTTTCTACAAGTACGCGTGAAAGGTTTTATTTATCGCGGTTTTGTTTGAGCGAGACCCTAGTACTCCAAAAGTAAGCGTATTATACATATTTTATAATGGTATCTCACTATAGGATATGCGTAAATACTAAAAAATTTACAAAATTCTTATGTTTCGAACATACTAGCAGATATAACTGGCGCAAAACTTCTGGGATCGTGACCTTGATTGCCACCCCAGCTGCCGAGCCTAGGAATGGTTTATGTTTAGCTTAATCAACGAAAGCGATATAATACCTTTGCTTACTCACAGTGCGTAACACATACAGTCTGCATAGAAAGTGCCTGCATCTTGTAATTTCAAAGAGAGCAGTACGTAACTAGTGCTTGTTTTATATTTGTGATATTTATAATCATGGCTCCTACGTTTTCAAAGTTAAATGGTAAGGTATTACGTATTCAAAGCAGAGAAATAATTGCAAATGTCCTCGACTTCATGAAGCAAGAAGCAGAGTTGAAGGAAGAAAATATATGTTTACCCGAGTTCCACAAAAGCCTTAAGAGAGTGAAAGAAAGAGTAGCCAAAGCAACTGGTGTTTCACTGAGTTCCGTTTCCAGATTTCTCAAAGATAAGAAAAACCATATGGATGAAAGAGTACCATTTGACACACCTGTGAAGAAACATAAGGTCCCTAAACGTATTACAGAAATAAACGATTTCGACAAATGCGTCATTCGGTGCACGATTCACGTTTTCTATGTGGAAGAAAAAACTGTGCCAACAATAAGCATATTGCTCATCAATCTGAAAGATGTCATAAATGTTCAAGGTGGTGCTACAAGTCTCAAATCCCGGCTATGGCACTGAATTTTGCAGTCTGATACTAACTTTCCAAATGACTATAATTTTATATGTACTTATATCATCATAAATTTTCAAGATGTTGCTACAAATCTCAGAAAAATTATAAAAGATTTAGGTTTTAAGTGGAAGAAAACGAAACCAAATAGAGTTCTAATAGAAAAGCACGACATACGATCTCAACTGGAAGAGTACCTTACTCAGAGGTACAAATTAGAGGGTCAAACTATAGTGTATGAAGATGAGTCGTACATACACAGCAGTCATACATCTAAAAGTTGAAGTGACGATAGCGAATTAGGTTTCCAGGCACCTGTTGCCAAAGGGCAAATACTTATTATCGTTCATGCTGTTCGTTCCAAATGCCCTTCTTTTACAAGTCGCAACAAAAAACAGGAGATGTTCATCAAAAAATGAATACAGAAAATTACATGATGTGAATCAACACCATGTTGATACCTAATATGCCTGCTGGGTCTATTATGGTTATCGATAATGCTTCACAATGTGGAAAAACTCAAATTGACAAATAATCTACCTCAAATTCCTTGAAAGAAGAAATAAAAACCTGGTTGCTTAGGCATAATATAGCTTTTGATGAAAGCATGAGTAAAACAAATATAACTTAGTTAAAGCCAAAAAAATCCCTTCAGAAGTCATAACTCATAATACTTGGCCAGATATTAATACATCACCATGATGTACTTAGACTGCCACCGTATCACCCAGATTTAAACCCAATCGAATTAATCTGGGCTGATGTCAAAAACTGGGTGGCCTGCAGAAATATTAATTTTAAACTAAAAGATGTGAAGCAGTTATGTCGCCAGCGATTTGCAGAAATTGGAAGGCCAGAATGGGAAAATGTATATCGACATGTTGAATAAATTGAGAATCATTATTTCAAAAAATACGGAATTGCAGAAAATCATTAGAAAAAATTCTCATCCAGGATAATGGTGCAGAAAGTAGTGACAGCAGTGATGGCGGCAATGATGTGAGTGATTCCGCAGAAGAGGAAGGGCTGTCAGGTGTGGAAGAACTGGAGGCAGATGGTTGACAGTGTTTTTATATTAAGGGCATTTTACAGCGGTGGATTTAAATATACTGTATATAACTACAAGTTTATCGTGTAGTGCAGTGCATAACCGGTGTGCGGATATTTGACAATGACTGTCCCACGCACTCCAGCAGCATGCAGACGACCGGTCACCTCCTGATCTGGTATGTAACTGGCTTCATAGCTGTCATTAAGATTTTCACATGTCTAGAACTGTTGCGCCAGTTATATAAGTTGTTGAGAAACGATTATACCAAAAGATGAGGATTTTACACATTCTGAGTCCTTAGGATTACAATTAGACGTACACGCTGTCAACAATATGAGTGCAAATGTTTCGTAGGGTGATAGGGAACATCCATACCGCTATTTTAATGTAATGAAATTGGTGTCAAAAATGAATTGTTGTGGGTGTAAACAATAATTGATAGTACATGTCACTTGAGTGCGTAGTACAGTTGATTGCAGTGATGCCAACTTAGCCGTTTTATGACTTTTGAAAAAACAGCTACCTATTAGTTTGCAAAAAAAGAAAGCCACTAAAGGCATTTCCAGCGAAATTTATCCTTTTTCTCCAAAGCATTCATCCATTGATAAAATATTTTTGGCTTTCAGTGTCTAATTTTAATTTAAATCACATCTATGGCCCAAAGTTATCAAGAGCACTGGAGAAGTAAACAGAGATAAACAGCGCACACGCTTATCGTAAACACCAGAAGCGCTATCGGCAGACAACCAGAATCCTCTGGAAGTTTCCCTTCTCCCCGCTTTTATAATTCTCCAAAATGTTCTGTTTAAATGATTCCCAACCGCTATATAACCGAGCCCTCTTGCAAGTCAGTGAATAAGTTAGTGAGTGAGTTCGGTTATGACGAAAAGTGCTGATCTCCGAGCGATGGCTACTGTGACGTGAAGTGAGTGCTGATCTGGAAGTTTTATGCTTAACTCCCCGGCGGATGAACCGGAAGGAGAGCTTACGTCGTGCGTATTTCATTAAGGCGCTGCGCCGCGAAGAAATTGAAGTGACAGGAAAAATGAGTTATTTTACATTAGTGAAGTGACAGTAAAACGTTAAACGAGATCAAAACAGAAACTGGCAGTGAGAATTTAGTGAATTGACAGCTAAAATTTTGACAAAGTCGCAATATAAAATATAATTTTTTGTACATAAGTAACTTGTTGACAAAAGGAACGAACAGGTAAAATATGTCAGCCACAATTATTCACTTCCAAATTTCCACACTTTGATGTCTCCTTAGAGGGTTCCGAAGTAAAAGCTTTCTATGGAGTTGCAGCCTACAGTCACTTGAAAGCTACAAGTTCAAATTTGTGTGGATGAGCGTTTAAACGTGAAATAAACTATGACATTTTTATGGTCGGTGAGCACTGAATCCCCTGTTTCTTTTCTCTTTAATTCCTCTGACCATACTAATCATGAGTACTCTGTAATGAAAAGGCAGAAAATTATTTCTGAATGAAATAATGTGATTTGCCCCCATATGGTAGATATCTATAAACTGGTCAGTACTTAGCCATTATTGACCCTTATAACATTCACTTTTAGTTACTCTTCATCACCAAGAGTTGGAAAAACTGCTTGTTTGTATGAGTAGCTCCTCTAATTTAGATATTTTTTTCATTCTTACTAGTCGGCCACGATATGAGTGCTTTTGGAGGGCGCCACTGTTCTTGTTGACAATGCCTGACGTCATCAAGTCTAGAAAACAGAGGGAATGTAGGGCAAGGCGATAGGGAATGTACAATTACGCAATTAAAACAGTATTACATTTGCAGGCCTCAGCCTTCGTTACTAAATGCATCTCTGAATTGCGGATGTTTACTTTACATAACTGTCCTTATGATCCCCCCACTTGATCCGTGACTGTTTAGTTCCTATTCCTACCGAATGCATTATTATCGTGACAGACAAGTACTTGCTTCTCATACCCTTTTGTGTTAACACAGCTCGTAGTAAAGAATTTAAGGAGAAGGGAAGATCCCTTCTACATATTTTGTCTTCACAAACTCTTTGTTAATTCATTCTCAATCGACTTTAAATGTATTTGCTGTTATTGTCAAATACAGATTGTTTTACGTGTTCAGAGCTCATTGACATACATCTTGAGTGCAGTGCTGGTGGCACAATGGCTGGGACTCAAAGGATATTTGAAATGTGCCGAACCGTAGCAACCTCATTAGTGGCTGACATTTATACCCGTTGCTGATTTCCGTCCCACTACACGAAAAATCTGCACTCATTTTTGTGGACAACGTGTATATAGAGTATTTAATATAAATGATGGAGTGCAACACTCAAATTCACTAGAATGGCTCACAACTCTGCCATATAAGTCTAGTTATTATGTACGTTTCACCTCCATCTGTTTTTGAGACGTTTATATGTACATCGCTGTAATTTCTATGTTGAGCAAGGAACTCGTGATATAGAAAACCTATGTTACTTGACTGGTCATATAGATTTTGATTACTGGAGCAAGACGTAATAAACACTGCGATATAACCCAATATTAATTAAGATGCAGAAGCAGCAAGTAAAATAAATAGAGTTCTATATATGGACGCTGTTTAACTGCTGTGGTTCTTAACGTCCCATTCCGTATTGGGCATGAAAGACAGAAAATTTTGCTCACAGGCCTCTTTATCAAGCTTGAGGTTCTTTAACGTGCCGTAAATCTACGATCACCGGCTTTACATACCTTCCGAAGTTTTCAACCCACTAGGTTTAGCCCGCGACCTTGGGAATATAAAGCTGATGATGTCTGCCCGAAGCGAGGAAGAATAAAAAAATACTGTGATACATTCACATGACCTTCCCTACTCTCTGTCTTTATTAGTGGGTACACAAACTATCTCACTAAAGCTTATTTTTCTATCTACTACATCTTATCCAAATAAACGTACACATTTCGTTATAGATACAAAGAGAACAGCGATAGTCAAATATTTAAGAACTGGATACTATACGATGCCTTAAAATTGCATACTGTTTCCATGCAATCGCGAGAAAATTTATTTAAGATACTTTATAAAATGACCAAGTAATGAACAATTCGAACCATTAGTAATTAGAGGAAACGGATATCTCGGAAATGGTTGATACACCAAAACAAGTTATTTGAAATAAATGAGATCTATATATTTTTAAAGTGATCCTTTAAAGAGATCCATATCCTTTGTGTAGTACGTTTTCGTCTATCCCTTAACGTTTGCCAGCTATACAAGTTTAGGTACACAAAATTACCTCCAAATGAAGTGGATATCACAGACTATTCCCAGAAAATTCAGGGTATATATCTTATTTGTCATATTGAATACACCGAATTTTAATCAATATTATTGGAGCTATTTTTTAGAAAATTAAAAATTTCGAAATATATTCCATGTAAAGTCTACTAAGGAGTTGTGGATTTTCTTGAACATTTTTTCGCATCTTTGGAAGATACTGACCTAAATAGCAAGTTTGGTATTTATCAAACTTTTTTTTGAGTTACGCTATTTACATACACACACATGGACCTCTTTCTAAAAACTTTTTTATTCGTGGGGGACCTCAAAACATATTTCCGGTGAAGTCTCGGCATTGAATGTTTTGCTGGAATGCAATACCTTCTTGGGCAGAGAAAGTTGTTAACAGAACATTTGTCGCTTTAACGTTTGTAAAAGTGACTCTTGTCAAAAAGTACCTTTATTTGCTTTCGCTTCAGTGAGTTACTAGATTTTGTATTTCTACACATGTGGGGATGTTGAGATTTTCCCATCATCAAGGAAAGAGGTTCCTCAAGCAGACAGAGAGTCGCAATCACCGTTTGCCTTGGTTCAGCACAATTTCATACTTCTAACCTCCATCTCTCTGATGCATTCATGTTTGGAATGGCCGTTAAAAGAGATTAGCGATGCTCTGTTATACGTCCTTTGATTTGCAAGAGAGCCAGCGTTACCAGGAGAAAATTGCAACGTTGGCCGTTTCCAAGAAAGGGATGATATGACATGAATATAATGACTGTCCGGCAAGTGCTGATTTGACATCAAGGCAGCAGGAACGTGATTCGTGACCAAGTCGTCCAAGAGGGACTATCTATCAGGCCCAGGGAGTGGCTCATGCCCTGGATACATCTAAATTAGAATCCTCTGCAAGTAGTAATACCCTCACCTTGAATTCTTGAGGCCAGCATGCAAATTTTTCCGATTATCGAACTTTTCAACTCAAACAACTATTTACCATTTTTTACATTCTCTACTACGTATAGCAGATAAAGCATTTTTGGAAACCTGTATGCGTGTGTGTGTCTTGTGTCAGTTTGTGAACAGCATAACTCAAAAACAAAACGTTGGATAAATACAAAATTGAGATTAGTATCTTCCAAAGATGCAACACGAAGATTTTCATGAAAATCCACTCATTCCAACTATGCTTAACATGGAACATTTTTCGAAAATTTTCTTTCCTTAAAAATCTTTCTAACGATTTTGACTAAAATACTACCTGTTTAAGATTTTTCATGGAAAATGAAGTGTATATCCTGAATTTTCTGGGAATTTCCCCAAAAGTCCTGTTCATTTTGAATGACTTTTGTGTAAATGGTAAACCATAAGTGATAGACAACATTTTATTGAACAAAAAATGTAGATCTCGTTAAATCACACAATTTTGTCATATACTTTATTTTGTATATTGCATTTTTCAACTTTTATATTTTTTCTCATATGGGAATTCATTATTCCATTTTTTTCTTTTTTAGGTTCTGGACAGTTCTGCAAAGAGAATGAAACCGTTCTCTAACTCGTTCATAGTAAGTACAGAATGTATTGCATTCCATCCAAAAGTGTTGATACCGAGATTTCTTCGGAAATGGTGTTTTGAGACGTATAAAAAAATTTTAGAAAAAGATCCATGTGTGTGTGTGTGTGAACAGCATATATGAAAAACCAAAACTTTGTATTTAGGTTCTGCACCTTCCAAAGATGCAACACGGAGGTTTCCAAGAGAAAACCCCACCCCAAACTAACCTTTACATGGAGTATGTTTCCATGAGTTTGGTTTTCTAAAACACGACTCTAACGATTTTGATTAAAATACCACATATTAATGATATTTACATGATACATATAAAATGTATGTCTTGAATTTTATGGGAATTTCTTCTGAAGTCCTCTTCAGTTGGAAGGAGTTTTGTATAATTTTGTATAACTAGTAAACGTTAAGCGATAGAAGAAAACGTACTATCCAAGAAATGTATACCCCTTGAAAACACAGTTTATTTCAAATACTCTTTCTTGTGGATCAAGCATTTCCGAGATAGATTCGAGTAGTCCACTACTTGGTCATTCTTTAAAGTCATTTCAACATTCAGTTGTTTCTCGCGATATCATGGAAACAGTATGGAATTTTAAGGCCAGCATATAGCGTCCAGTTCTTAAACATTTCACTATCGCTGTTCTCTTTGTATCTATAACGAAATACGTAATGTAGCTATTTCTGAAAAGATGTATTTGGATTAAAATGTAGTAGATACAAAATAAGCTTTAGTAAGTATAGTTTTTATACGCACTAATACGCGAAAGACGATCATGAGATGACATAACACATCAGATTTTTGTATTGTAAGTCTTTATCTATTTTTTGCGATTTGCAGGCTATACAAAACTTCATTCGAATTTAAGAAGACTTCTCAGAAAATTTGGGATATTCATTTTATTTGTAATGAAAACGTCTTAAATATATAGTATCAAAATAATATCAGCCGTGTTTTGGAAAATAAAAAATAACCAAAATGTTTACATGTAAAGTTTGGAAGGGAATTTTCTCTGAATCTTCGTGTCGCATCCTTGGAAAACACTGAACTACGTGGTATTTAACCGACTTTTGATTTTTAAGTTTTGTTGTTCAGAAAAATACAGCTCTCACACATACCCACGCATGGACTTGTTTCTGCAAATGCTTTTATTTGGGTTCAGGAAGCCTCAAATCTTGTACGAGGGATGTTTTTAAAGTATGATGTGTTACACAATAAAATAAGAAGTGCTAAATAATATTTTGGTTTAAAATCTTTTAGACCATTGCACAGATTGAGTAACAAAGAATGAAACAACTTTTGGCAACTATGTGACACCTCCACAAACATACATTTTTCATCTTAGCTGCATTGTGCTGCCACCTACTGCCTGGTACTCATTATCCGGACCTCAGTAGTCATTACACATCGTGATACAGCAGAATGGGATGCTCCGTGGAACTCACGGACTTCGAACGTGGTCAGGTGATTGGGAATCACTTGTGTCAGAAGTCTGTACGCGAGATTTCACACTCCTAAACATCCCTAGGTCTACTGTTTCTGATGTCATATTGAAGTGAAAACTTGAAGGGACATGTACTACACAAAAGCTTACAGGCCGACCTCGTCTGATGACTGACAGCGACCGCCGACTTTTGAAGAGGGTCGTAAAGAGTAAAAGGCAGACATCTATCCAGACCATCACACAGGAATTCCAAACTGCATCAGGGTCCGCTCCAAGTACTTTGACAGTTAGGCGTGAGGTGAGAAACCTTGGATTCCATGGTTGACGAGCGGCTGTTCATAAGCCACACATCACGCACGAAAATGCCAAACGACGCCTCGCTTGGTGAAAGGAGCGTCAACATTACAATTGAACAGTGGCAAAACGTTGTGTGGAGTGACGAATCACGGTACACAATGTGGCGATCCGATGGCAGGGTATGGGTATGGTGAATGCCCGGTGAACGTCATCTGCCAGCGTATGTAGTGCCAACAGTGAAATTCCGAGGTGTTGGTGTTATGGTGTGGTCGTGTTTTTCCTGGAGGGGGCTGGCACCTCTTGTTGTTTTGCGTGGCACGATCACAGCGCAAACCTATATTGATATTTTAAGCACCTTCTTGCTTCCCACTGTTGAAGAGCAATTCGGGGATGACGATTGCATCTTTTATTACGATCGAGCACCTCTCCATACTGCACGGGCTGTGGCGGAGTGGTTACACGACAATAACATCCCTGTAATGGACTGGCCTGCACAGAGTCCTGGCTTAAATCTTATAGAACTCCTTTGGGATGTTTTGGAATGTCGACTTCGTGCCAGGCCTCACCGATCTATATTGATACCTCTCTTCAGTACCGCACTCCGTGAAAAATGGGCTACCGTTTCCCAAGAACCCTTCCAGCACCTGATTGAAAGTATGCCTACGAGAGTGAACGCTATCTTGAAGGCTAAGTGTGGGTCAACACCATATTAACTTCCAGCATTACCGATGGAGGACGCCACGAACTTGTACGTCATTTTCAGCCAGATCCTTTGATCACGTAGTGTATTCTGAACAAACCATTAAAAGTATGGGATTATAGGAGGCATCAAAATACAGTACAACTCTCAAATTATTACTAATATTCATAAACATTCAATGTGAGAACCGTTATACGTGCAGGCAGTAATCGAGTTCCTGCCATACACGAGGTAGCATTTCACGTCCTGAGCACTTTCAGTTACACACGGAGCCAGTCTCTTGAAATTGATTACCAACAGTAGGTGTTCTTCCGAGGTGGAGGATGTTTAGTAAAACATTTTCGGAGCTATCGCTGTACTGTTGTGCTGGAGTATGGCTTTGCTAACTCCGGCACTTAGAATACTTTCTTCAGATCAGACGCCATTATTACACTAGCGCTCTTAGCGGAGTGCGGTCACAACAGTGCATGGCGCTGATTACGAATGAGGCTTAGAGAGCTGTGCTGTGTTTTGGTGTCTGGTTCGTTCACCTATCTTTAATAGTTTATTCTGAATAAAAACTGACTCAGCCTGTATATAACTTAAACTTTCTTTCCACAACAGTTTTCACAGTCAGTTAACTTCTCTTTCTAGGGTAGAATAAACTTTAGTGGCTCTTTCTACAATTGCACAGTATCTCAGATGCATTTTTCTGTGTGTAAGATTCTGTGGCAGAAGCAATTGCATTATTGGCATCGTTGGTTCCAGGAGAGGGATGCAAATTAGTGGTCCGAAGGTTAGGTCTTTATCACAGACAAGCCGAAGAGAAACTATTGTGAATAGGCAAGTTAACGTGAGGTTAACCAAAACAGACGACATTATTTTGTCCTTCAAGAAGCTTTCGCACATGTCCTCATATGTCCTCTAAGAGATTACCATAGCTCATTTTCAATACAAAAAATCTGATCTGTTACACTCGCATGACATTCTCTACTCTTGTACAAACTATTTTTACAAACGCTTATTCACAATATGCTTCATGTTAATCGAGATGCTAATCTTATTGCTAATTTTCTTGTAGATGCAAGGGGAATTGCTAGGCTTTAAGGGATAGTCAAATATTTTAAGAGCTGGTTGCTATGTAGAGTATTCCATTCTCTTTGCATTACCAGGACAAAACAAAATGAATAACGAATTTGAGAAAAAGTATAAGTATTGGAAAATTTAAAGGAATAACAAGCAATATCTCGAAAATGGTTCACTCAACAACAAAAAATATGTATGACATAAATTGTGTATTTTAACGCGTTCTACATGTTGTAGAACCACTTTATGGTTTACCAGTTATGCAAAAGTCGTTCACAATGAAGAATACTTTTGGAGACATTCCCAGAAAATTCGAGATATACATTTCATTTCTCATGAAATATCTTATCATATAATATTTTAATCAAAATGGTTAGAGCCGTTTTTGAGAAAATACAAGTTTTCGAAATATGTTCCATATAAAGGGTAATCTGGGGTGGGGGATTTTCTTGAAAATCTTCGTGTCGCATCTCTGAAAGATACTGAACCTAAATACCAAGTTTGGTGTTTATCCGACTGTTCGTTCTGAGTTATGCTGTTCACACACATACACACAAAAAGATACATACACACACACGGGCATGTTTCCAAAAATGCTTTTTTGGGATTTAGGGGGCCTCAAAACATGTATTTCCAGTGAAATCTCGGTATCGAATTTTTGGGTGGAATACATTACTTCCCCTACTTACTATACGTAGTAGAGAAAGTAAAAAGGTCATCTCCAAAACCAGCTGCACGTTTCCTAGATTTACTATCCGCGGAAATTTATGTGGGGGTTCTAAAGGAATTTCTACTACATTAATGCAAAATTTGGAATAAAAATGTTGCACTCAAATGACTTTCTCTACTCTTATGCAAACTATTTTACAAACCCTTATTCTCCATCTACTTCATGTTAATCGAGATAGTATTTGCATAAATCTTATTACTAATTATCTTGTAGGTACAAGGGGAATATGGTAGCCTTTAAGCGATTATCAAATCTTTTAAGAGCAGGTTTTTGTGTGGAGTATACCATTCTCTTTGTATGTCCAGGGCAGAAAAAAAGAATAACGAATTCCCATTTGAGAAAAAGTAGAAGTACTGGAAAATTCAAACAAATAACAAGGAATATCTCGGAAATGGTTCACTGAAAAGGATAAATGTAAATGACATAAATTGTGTTTTAACGAGATCTACAACTTTTTTAAATTTTATTTATCTCTTACGTTTTACCTGTTATACGAAAGTCATCAGAATGCAGGGGACTGTTGGGGACATTTCCAGAAAATTCAAGTTACACATTTCACTTGGCATGAAATTCTCTTAAACATATGATACCTAAATCAATTTCGTTACAGCCATTTTTGAGAAAATAAAAAGTTTCAAAAAAATGTTCCATGCGAAGGATAGTCTGGGGTGGGGGAATTTTCTTGAAAATCTTTGTGTCGCATTCTTGAAAGATACTAAGCTCAAAATACCAAGTTTGATATTTATCCACTTTTCGTTTTTAAGTTATGCTGTTAACAGACGACAGACGCACACATGGACATGTTTCCAAAAATGCTTTATTAGGATTCAGGGAACCTCAAAGCATGTATTTCCGACGAAATCTCGGTATCGAATTTTTGGATGGAATACTATACGGAAAGTAGGGAAAGTAAAAATAATGTAAAATGTGAAATATGAAGGGTTGTTTAAAAATAAAGCTATCGAAAAATATCTAATAGCTTGTGCTTCAATGTAAAATGCACCGTTCCGGTGAAATCCCTGTACTGAATTATTCAGTGGAATACGATAGGTACTATACTATTGGAAAGAAAAACAGAACACTCATATGTATTTTCACTTTCTCACTACGTATAGTAAGTAGGGGAAGTATTGTATTCCACCCAAACATTCGATACTGAGGTTTCACCGGAAATACAGTTTGAGGCCACTTGAATTCAAATAAAGCATTTTTGGAAACATGCCCGCGTGTGTGTCTGTGTGTGTCTGTCTGTTGTCAGTATAATTCAAAAATGAAAAAGTCAGTAGCTTCCAAGGATGCAACCCGAGATTTTCAGAAAATTCCCCCACCGTCAACTACCCTTTACATGGAACATTCTTCGAAACTTTTCATGTTCCAAAAATGGTTGGATTTTGATTAAAATACCATATATTAAAGATATGTACAGGCCAAATAAAATGCATATTTGAATTTTTGGGGGAATAGCCTTTGAAGGAATTTTCAGCAAGAAATAACTTTATATAATCTTGTATAACTGGTAAACGTTAAGCGATAGACGAAAATGAATTATACAAACACTGTAGATAACTTTAAATCACGCAATTTATTTAAAATAAGTTTTCCCTTGGCATAAGCCACTTCTGAAATATCCGTTATTAATGGTTGAAAGTTTTTATTTCTTTGTCATTCTTCAGTGCCTTCAACATTCAGTTGTTTTACGCGATTGCATGGAACCAGTGTGGAATTTTAAGACCAGCATATAGTGTCCAGTTCTTAAACAATTGTCTATTCCTGTTTCTTTTCTATCTCAAAATGTGTAATGTAGCTATTTCTGCATGGGTTTATTTAGAAATAATGTAGTAGATAGAAAAATAAGGCTTATTAAGAATAGTTTCTATGCCTAATAATATAATATGATAGGGGGTAGAGAGAGGAATATGAATGTATGATATCAGTTTTCTCTTGACTTCTTCACCACGTGCATAGGTAAAAGTTAGAGAAAGTACTGGATTCCACGCAACAATTGGATACCGATATTTCGCCGGAAATACATGTTTCGAGGCTTCCTGAATAAGAATAAGCATATTTAGAAAAACGTCCGTGTGTGTGTCTGCGGTGTGTGCCTGTGAAGAGCATAACTCAAGAACGAAAATTCGGAGCAATATCACAATTTGTATTTATGTTAAGTATTTTCCAAGGATGCGACATGAAGATTTTCAATAAACGGGGGGTTTACATGAAACATTTTTCAAAAACATTGTTTTTTTTTAAAAATGGCTGCAACGATTTTGATTAAAATATCATATATTGAAGATGTTTGCATGAGAAATATTTGAACTCCTCTTCCTTCAGAAGGAATTTTAATTAATATGGTATAACTGGTAAATGTTAAGCGATAGACGAAAACGTACTAAACAAAAGCTGTTTATCGCTTTAAAATACAGGATTTAATTCAAATAATTTTTTCGACATAAGCCATTATATCCGTTGTTAAAGGTTCAAATTATTAATTTCTTGGTCACTCTCTTCAAGTCCTTTCAACATTCAGTTGTTTCTCGCGATTGCATAGAAACAGAATGGAATTTTAAGGCTATCACATAGCGTCCAGTTATTAAACATTGGCCTACCGCTGTTCCCCTAGTAACTATAATGAAGGGTGTAATGTAGCTATTTCTACAAACGTTTATTTGCATGTAATATAGAAGACAGAAAAATAAGCCTTAATAAGAGTAGTTTGTATACCTAC
Organism: Deroplatys truncata; assembly: GCA_030765065.1. Taxonomy (NCBI): domain Eukaryota; kingdom Metazoa; phylum Arthropoda; class Insecta; order Mantodea; family Mantidae; genus Deroplatys; species Deroplatys truncata. The sequence goes on along the minus strand of CM060985.1, from coordinate 152,008,456 downwards.
TAATAAATGATAGAGGTGGAGAGAGTTATGTGAATGTATCACATCAAATTTTTGCTTTTATGGTGTAGTGCGAAATACTTGATGCGCATATGTAATATCCCCAATTCAGCTTGTAATGTAGGTAAACCCAGGGTTTAGATAAATGCGTATTCTAAACTTACAGACTTTAAACTCGGGGATTCCGGATATTATTTGTCCAGCATTTCGTGGTAAGAGCAAAACTTGTGTCATGAAATACCGTTTGGGTAGCAGATGCAAGTGTACGGACAAACTTTTCAACTGACCTCAAGCATGAATGTGTAAATTAGGAAAACTTTCTCGGGAAACAGATGGTTACTGAAACTGTAGTAAAACTGTCCTCGCAAAAATTTACAGTTTTATCTCTTAAACTATATTAACATTAAACCTCCTTACGCCTTCTATCCAAAAATAATATTTAATGAATGTATTGACAGCAGCCCAAAGAGGTGATGTACATACAATGAATAGTGAGAGAAATTTAGATGATTTTATAAAAATCTGATGTGATACATTCACATGACTTTCTCTGACTCCAATTTTTATTTTCTCTACTACCTACGTATAGTAAGTAGGGGAAGTATTGTACTCCACCCAAAAATTCGATACAGAGATTTCACAAGAAATATATGTTTTGAGACAAAGCATTTTTGGAAACATGACCGTGTGTGTGTTTGTGTGTCTGTGTGTGCATGTGTGTGTGTGTCTGTGAACAGCATACCTCAGAAACGAACAATCGGATAAACACCAAACTTGGTATTTAGGTTCAGTATCCTCCAGAGATGCGACACGAAGGTTTTCAAAAAAATCCCCCCACCCCAGACTACCCTTTACATGGAACATTTTTCGAAAATTTTAATTTTCTCAAAAACGGCTCTAACGATTTTGATTAAAATATCATATGTTTAAGATATTGTCATGACAAATAAAATGTATATCTCGAATTTTCTGGGAATGTCTCCAAAAATATTCTTCATTGTGAACGACTTTTGCATAACTGGTAAACCATAAGAGATAGACAACATTTTACTACACAAAAAATGTAGATCGCGTTAAAATACACAACTTATGTCATATACGTTTCTTTTGTTGAGTGAACCGTTTTCGAGATATTGCTTGTTATTTCCTTAAATTTTCCAATACTTATACTTTTCCTCAAATTCGTTATTCATTTTTTTTGTCCTGAACATTCAAAGAATGGAATTCGCCACATAGCAACCAGCGTTAAAATATTTGACTATCGCTTAAAAGCTACCATATTCCTCTTGCATCTACAAGAAAATTACCAATAAGATTGACATCTCGATATCTCGATTAACATGAAGCATATGGAGAATAGGCGTTTGTAAAATTAGATTGTACAAGAGTAGAGAAAGTCATGTGAGTGTAACACATCAGATTTTTTTGGATTCAGGAGGTCTCAAAACACGTATTTCCGGTGAAATCTCGGTATCGAATTTTTGGGTGGAATGCAATACTTCCCCTACTTACTATACGTAGTAGAGAAAGTAAAAATTTAACAAACCGTAGATTTTCAAGAAAATTCCCACACCGCAAACTACCCGTTTAGCGGGAGAAAGTTCGTTATTTTTATTGTCTTATTATTTTATTGCCTAACACTAAGGTCTCCGTGGACACGTATCGAAGCTGCCATCTGACGTTCACGTATAGAAACACAGGTACAGTTGCCTAGCACTAAGGTCTCCGTGGACACGTATCGAAGCTGCAATCTGCCGTTCACGTATAGAAACAGGTATAGTTGCCTAGCACTAAGATCTCCGCGGACACGTATCGAACCTGCAATCTGCCGTTCACGTATAGAAACAGAGGTATAGTTGCCTAGCACTAAGGTCTCCGTGCACACGTATCGAAGCTGCAATCTGCCGTTCACGTATAGAAACAGAGGTACAGTTGCCTAGCACTAAGGTCTCCGTGGACACGTATTGAAGCTGCAATCTGCCGTTCACGTATAGAAACATAGGTACAGTTGTCTATCACTAAGGTCTCCGTGGACACGTATAGAAACACAGGTACAGTTGCCTAGCACTAAGGTCTCCGTGAACACGTATCGAAGCTGCAATCTGCCGTTGACGTATAGAAACAGGTATAGCTGCCTAGCACTAAGATCTCCGTGGACACGTATCGAAGCTACAATCTGCCGTTCACGTATAGAAACAGAGGTATAGTTGCCTAGCACTAAGGTCTCCGTGGACACGTATCGAAGCTGCAATCTGCCGTTCACGTATAGAAACAGAGGTACAGTTGCCTAGCACTAAGGTCTCCGTGGACACGTATTGAAGCTGCAATCTGCCGTTCACGTATAGAAACAGAGGTGCAGTTCCCTAGCACTAAGGTCCCCGTGGATACGTATCGAAGCTGCAATCTGCCGTTCACGTATAGAAACAGAGGTGCAGTTGCCTAGCACTAAGGTCTCCGTGGACACGTATCGAAGCTGCAATCTGACGTTCACGTATAGAAACAGAGGTATAGTTGCCTAGCACTAAGGTCTCCGTGGACACGTATCGAAGCTGCAATCTCCCGTTCACGTATAGAAACAGAGGTACAGTTGCCTAGCACTAAGGTCTCCGTGGACACGTATTGAAGCTGCAATCTGCCGTTCACGTATAGAAACAGAGGTGCAGTTGCCTAGCACTAAGGTCTCCGTGGATACGTATCGAAGCTGCAATCTGCCGTTCACGTATAGAAACAGAGGTGCAGTTGCCTAGCACTAAGGTCTCCGTGGACACGTATCGAAGCTGCAATCTGCCGTTCACGTATAGAAACAGAGGTGCAGTTGCCTAGCGCTAAGGTCTCCGTGGACACGTATCGAAGCTGCAATCTGCCGTTCACGTATAGAAACAGAGGTGCAGTTGCCTAGCACTAAGGTCTCCGTGGACACGTATCGAAGCTGCAATCTGCCGTTCACGTATAGAAACAGAGGTACAGTTGCCTAGCACTAAGGTCTCCGTGGACACGTATCGAAGCTGCCATCTGACGTTCACGTATAGAAACACAGGTACAGTTGCTGACTTTTTAAAAACTCAATATTCTTGGTATATAGAGGCTTATTATGAGGTGATACATCCATTTATACGAATTTTCACGATCCACCACTGCACGATTTCTACCATCGCCAATAAAAATGCATTTAAAAGATTTTACCGCTGACGTACATCCGCTCTCAGGCTCTTTTTACACATAGATCAGCACACACACGTTCTTTGTACGTAAGGCTGCACATGGGAAATGACTGTTTGCAGACTTCAGTTATTCCTGATGTTATTAGTGCAAATATTAAAACTGAGTATCGTGTGTAGTGCTTTTGTGTTGTGCCAGTGCATACGTGTTATGTAAAATGTAAAGAATTAAATAAAAATCAGCAGATACTTCCTTTCTAAGGAGTAACACCAACTGTTGAATATAAATTCTCAAAGTGCTACGTTCTTACGACCTCTACCATCTATCTCTTATAGGTGAGTACGAAAGTATGTAGATCGCGTTAAAATACACAACTTATGTCATATACATTTTTATTGTTGAGTGAACCGTTTTCGAGATATTGCTTGTTATTTACTTAAATTTTCCAAAACTTATTTTCTCAAATGGGAATTCGTTATTCATTTTTTTTTGTCTTTGATATGCAAAGAGTATTAATCAGTGGCAAAAAGAATGGTACTGCACATAGCAACCAGCTATTAAGAGATATGTATGTGCTTAAAGGCTACTGTTTTTCTATATTCCCCTTGTAAATATATTTTCCCTACATCTACAAGAAAATTAGCAATAAAATAGAGTTTGCAAATGTTTATCTCGATTAACATGAACTAGATGGGGAATAAGCGTTTGTAAAAATACTTTGTACAAGAGTTGAGAAAGTCATGTGAGTGTTACACATCAGATTTTTTTTTATGTGTTTCAGTGGGTGAATAATAATTAGTTTGTTGGTATCGTTATCACAGTACTGTTTCACTTGTGAAATCCCGTTCTCTTTGTATTAAAAAAAATGGCTCTAACGATTTTGATGAAAAATATCATATGTTTTTAAGATAATGTCGTGAGAAATAAAATGTATATCTCGAATTTTCTGGGAATGTCTCCAAAAATATTCTTCATTGTGAACGACTTTTGCATAACTGGTAAACCATAAGAGATAGACAACATTTTACTACACAAAAAATGTAGATCGCGTTAAAATACACAACTTATGTCATATACGTTTCTTTTGTTGAGTGAACCGTTTTCGAGATATTGCTTGTTATTTCCTTAAATTTTCCAATACTTATACTTTTCCTCAAATTCGTTATTCATTTTTTTTGTCCTGAACATTCAAAGAATGGAATTCGCCACATAGCAACCAGCGTTAAAATATTTGACTATCGCTTAAAAGCTACCATATTCCTCTTGCATCTACAAGAAAATTACCAATAAGATTGACATCTCGATATCTCGATTAACATGAAGCATATGGAGAATAGGCGTTTGTAAAATTAGATTGTACAAGAGTAGAGAAAGTCATGTGAGTGTAACACATCAGATTTTTTTGGATTCAGGAGGTCTCAAAACACGTATTTCCGGTGAAATCTCGGTATCGAATTTTTGGGTGGAATGCAATACTTCCCCTACTTACTATACGTAGTAGAGAAAGTAAAAATTTAACAAACCGTAGATTTTCAAGAAAATTCCCACACCGCAAACTACCCGTTTAGCGGGAGAAAGTTCGTTATTTTTATTGTCTTATTATTTTATTGCCTAACACTAAGGTCTCCGTGGACACGTATCGAAGCTGCCATCTGACGTTCACGTATAGAAACACAGGTACAGTTGCCTAGCACTAAGGTCTCCGTGGACACGTATCGAAGCTGCAATCTGCCGTTCACGTATAGAAACAGGTATAGTTGCCTAGCACTAAGATCTCCGCGGACACGTATCGAACCTGCAATCTGCCGTTCACGTATAGAAACAGAGGTATAGTTGCCTAGCACTAAGGTCTCCGTGCACACGTATCGAAGCTGCAATCTGCCGTTCACGTATAGAAACAGAGGTACAGTTGCCTAGCACTAAGGTCTCCGTGGACACGTATTGAAGCTGCAATCTGCCGTTCACGTATAGAAACATAGGTACAGTTGTCTATCACTAAGGTCTCCGTGGACACGTATAGAAACACAGGTACAGTTGCCTAGCACTAAGGTCTCCGTGAACACGTATCGAAGCTGCAATCTGCCGTTGACGTATAGAAACAGGTATAGCTGCCTAGCACTAAGATCTCCGTGGACACGTATCGAAGCTACAATCTGCCGTTCACGTATAGAAACAGAGGTATAGTTGCCTAGCACTAAGGTCTCCGTGGACACGTATCGAAGCTGCAATCTGCCGTTCACGTATAGAAACAGAGGTACAGTTGCCTAGCACTAAGGTCTCCGTGGACACGTATTGAAGCTGCAATCTGCCGTTCACGTATAGAAACAGAGGTGCAGTTCCCTAGCACTAAGGTCCCCGTGGATACGTATCGAAGCTGCAATCTGCCGTTCACGTATAGAAACAGAGGTGCAGTTGCCTAGCACTAAGGTCTCCGTGGACACGTATCGAAGCTGCAATCTGACGTTCACGTATAGAAACAGAGGTATAGTTGCCTAGCACTAAGGTCTCCGTGGACACGTATCGAAGCTGCAATCTCCCGTTCACGTATAGAAACAGAGGTACAGTTGCCTAGCACTAAGGTCTCCGTGGACACGTATTGAAGCTGCAATCTGCCGTTCACGTATAGAAACAGAGGTGCAGTTGCCTAGCACTAAGGTCTCCGTGGATACGTATCGAAGCTGCAATCTGCCGTTCACGTATAGAAACAGAGGTGCAGTTGCCTAGCACTAAGGTCTCCGTGGACACGTATCGAAGCTGCAATCTGCCGTTCACGTATAGAAACAGAGGTGCAGTTGCCTAGCGCTAAGGTCTCCGTGGACACGTATCGAAGCTGCAATCTGCCGTTCACGTATAGAAACAGAGGTGCAGTTGCCTAGCACTAAGGTCTCCGTGGACACGTATCGAAGCTGCAATCTGCCGTTCACGTATAGAAACAGAGGTACAGTTGCCTAGCACTAAGGTCTCCGTGGACACGTATCGAAGCTGCCATCTGACGTTCACGTATAGAAACACAGGTACAGTTGCTGACTTTTTAAAAACTCAATATTCTTGGTATATAGAGGCTTATTATGAGGTGATACATCCATTTATACGAATTTTCACGATCCACCACTGCACGATTTCTACCATCGCCAATAAAAATGCATTTAAAAGATTTTACCGCTGACGTACATCCGCTCTCAGGCTCTTTTTACACATAGATCAGCACACACACGTTCTTTGTACGTAAGGCTGCACATGGGAAATGACTGTTTGCAGACTTCAGTTATTCCTGATGTTATTAGTGCAAATATTAAAACTGAGTATCGTGTGTAGTGCTTTTGTGTTGTGCCAGTGCATACGTGTTATGTAAAATGTAAAGAATTAAATAAAAATCAGCAGATACCTCCTTTCTAAGGAGTAACACCAACTGTTGAATATAAATTCTCAAAGTGCTACGTTCTTACGACCTCTACCATCTATCTCTTATAGGTGAGTACGAAAGTATGTAGATCGCGTTAAAATACACAACTTATGTCATATACATTTTTATTGTTGAGTGAACCGTTTTCGAGATATTGCTTGTTATTTACTTAAATTTTCCAAAACTTATTTTCTCAAATGGGAATTCGTTATTCATTTTTTTTTGTCTTTGATATGCAAAGAGTATTAATCAGTGGCAAAAAGAATGGTACTGCACATAGCAACCAGCTATTAAGAGATATGTATGTGCTTAAAGGCTACTGTTTTTCTATATTCCCCTTGTAAATATATTTTCCCTACATCTACAAGAAAATTAGCAATAAAATAGAGTTTGCAAATGTTTATCTCGATTAACATGAACTAGATGGGGAATAAGCGTTTGTAAAAATACTTTGTACAAGAGTTGAGAAAGTCATGTGAGTGTTACACATCAGATTTTTTTTTATGTGTTTCAGTGGGTGAATAATAATTAGTTTGTTGGTATCGTTATCACAGTACTGTTTCACTTGTGAAATCCCGTTCTCTTTGTATTAAAAAAAATGGCTCTAACGATTTTGATGAAAAATATCATATGTTTTTAAGATAATGTCGTGAGAAATGAAATGTATATCTCGAATTTTCTGGGAATGTCTCCAAAAGTATTCTTCATTGTGAACGACTTTTTCATAACTGATAAACCGTAAGAGATAGACAAAATTTTACTACACAAAAAATGTAGATCGCGTTAAAATACACAACTTATGTCATATACATTTTTGTTGTTGAGTGAACCGTTTTCGAGATATTGCTTGTTATTTCATTAAATTTTCCAATATTTATTTTCTCAAATGGGAATTCGTTATTCATTTTACACATAGATTGTGTGCTTTAACGTTCTTGTAAATAAGGCTTCGTTTCCTACGGTTTAACACTTTGTACAAAAGACATTCACAATGAGACTACTTCACAGCTATTCCCAGAAAATTGAAGTTATACATTTTATTTGTCGTGCAGATATCTTAAACATACCGCACCGTAATCAAAAGGGGGTTAGAGCCGTTTTTAAGACAATAAAAATAACGAACTTTCTCCCGCTAAACGGGTAGTTTGCGGTGTGGGAATTTTCTTGAAAATCTACGGTTTGTTAAATTTTTACTTTCTCTACTACGTATAGTAAGTAGGGGAAGTATTGCATTCCACCCAAAAATTCGATACCGAGATTTCACCGGAAATACGTGTTTTGAGACCTCCTGAATCCAAAAAAAGCATTTTTGGAAACATGTCCGTGTGTGTGTCTGTGTGTGTCTGTGAACAGCATAACTCAAAAACGAACAGTCGGATAAGCACCAAACTTGGTATTTAGGTTCAGTATCTTCCAGAGATGCGACACGAAGGTTTTCAAGGAAATCCTCCCACCCCAGACTACCCTTTACATGGAAGATTTTTCGAAAATTTTAATTTTCTCAAAAATGGCTCTAACGATTTTGATTAAAATATCGCATGTTTAAGATAATGTTATGAGAAATGAAATGTATATCTCGAATTTTCTGGGAATGTCTCCAAAAGTATTCTTCATTGTGAACGACTTTTGCATAACTGGTAAACCATAAGAGATAGACAAAATTTTACTACACATAAAATGTAGATCGCGTTAAAATACACAATTTATGTCATATACATTTTTTTAGTTGAGTGAACCATTTTGGAGATATTGCTTGTTATTTCCTTAAATTTTCCAATACTTATACTTTTTCTCAAATGCGTTATTCATTTTTACTTTCTCTACTACGTATAGTAAGTAGGGGAAGTATTGCATTCCACCCAAAAATTCGATACCGAGATTTCACTGGAAATACATGTTTTGAGAATCACTGAATCCAGAAAAAAAAAGCATTTTTGGAAACATGTCCGTGTGTGTGTCTGTCTGTGTGTCTGTGTGTCTGTGTGTCTGTCTGTCTGTGCGTCTGTGTGTCTGTGAACAGCATAACTCAAAAACGAACAGTCGGATAAACACCAAACTTGGTATTTAGGTTCAGTATGCATAACTGGTAAACCATAAGAGATAGCCAAAATTTTACTACACAAAAAATGTAGATCGCGTTAAAATACACAATTTATGTCATATACATTTTTTTAGTTGAGTGAACCATTTTCGAGATATTGCTTGTTATTTCCTTAAATTTTCCAATACTTATACTTTTTCTCAAATGCGATATTCATTTTTACTTTCTCTACTACGTATAGTAAGTAGGGGAAGTATTGCATTCCACCCAAAAATTCGTTACCGAGATTTCACTGGAAATACATGTTTTGAGAATCTCTGAATCCAAAAAAAAAAGCATTTTTGGAAACATGTCCGTGTGTGTGTCTGTCTGTGTGTCTGTGTGTCTGTGAACAGCATAACTCAAAAACGAACAGTCGGATAAACACCAAACTTGGTATTTAGGTTCAGTATCTTCCAGAGATGCGACACGAAGGTTTTCAAAAAAATCCCCCCACCCCAGACTACCCTTTACATGGAACATTTTTCGAAAATTTTAATTTTCTCAAAAACGGCTCTAACGATTTTGATTAAAATATCATATGTTTAAGATATTGTCATGACAAATAAAATGTATATCTCGAATTTTCTGGGAATGTCTCCAAAAATATTCTTCATTGTGAACGACTTTTGCATAACTGGTAAACCATAAGAGATAGACAAAATTTTACTACACAAAAAATGTAGATCGCGTTAAAATACACAACTTATGTCATATACGTTTCTTTTGTTGAGTGAACCGTTTTCGAGATATTGCTTGTTATTTCCTTAAATTTTCCAATACTTATACTTTTTCTCAAATTCGTTTATTCATTTTTTTTATGTCCTGAACATGCAAACAGAATGGAATTCGCCACATAGCAACCAGCGTTAAAATATTTGACTATCGCTTAAAAGCTACCAATTAGATTGTACAAGAGTAGAGAAAGTCATGTGAGTGTAACACATCAGTTTTTTTTTATACGCTACTATTTTAGTGTGTGTGTGTGTGTGTGTGTGTGCGCGCGCGCGAGTACGTGCCTAGTATCCGTGCGCCACAAGCCAAAACGACGACGTTATAGAAAAACTTTATCATTTGCCTACCGGCCAGGGACAACCGCTAAAAAACCTGAAAAAAGCTCTAAGAGTATTCTAACGCTTACCGATCTGGAAAACCCTTGAAAACAAGATAGTACACTTTTGAGGTATTGCTTGTTATTTCCTTAAATTTTTCAATACTTTTTTACTTTCTCTACTACGTATAGTAAGTAGGGGAAGTATTGCATTCCGCCCAAAAATTCGATACCGAGATTTCACCGGAAATACACGTTTTGAGACCTCCTGAATCAAAAAAAAAAAAAAAAGCATTTTTGGAAACATGTCCGTGTGTGTGTGTGCCTGTCTGTGTGTCTGTCTGTCTCTGTGTGTGTGTGTGTGTGTGTGTGTGCGCGCCAGTACGTGCCTAGTATCCGTGCGCCGACAAGGTAAAACTTCATCATTTGCCTACCGGGCAGGGACAACCGCTAAAAACCTGAGAAAACCTCAAAATTAGAAACGCCTTCGTCAACCAGTACAGAAAACGCCTACCAACCAGGGAAAACCTATGAGAAAGCAGAAAGAGCTTGCATTTGTTTATCATCCGCAGAAAACTCCCAAAAAAAAAAAAACTAGTTATTTTTTTAAAAAAAAAGGAAAAAGACGAATAATATAAGTATGGTAGAAACAGCTTGCATTCGTCTACCAACCAGAGAAAACCCCCGAAACACTAGTTATTTAAAATTGCTGATGAGTTCTGGATAGGCTTTTGCAAATGTTGTTGGTAGCAAAACTTGCCTTTTCCATCACCTCCAACATACCCCACTCCCACACCTTTTTTTCTTTCCACCAATCATAATCTCTCTTATTCTCGCCAATCAGCAACTTTCATTTGTTCCTTTCCACCAATAACATCACTTCTTATTCCCACCAATGACAACTTCACACGTCACTTTCTGTTATACTTTTTATCCCTCGTTCGCCATCTTTCCCCCTCTTTCAGACCCCAACCGCCGCACAGTCAACACCTCGCCGCTCCTTAACCTCAACTTCGTGCCTCCGCCATCTTATTTAGTTCACATTTTTACCACCGCGCCTCTCATCTCTCAACCAGATTGCCTGCAAGAACAGATCTCGTTCATTCGCACCTCGACGGTTGCCTCGGCAGCAGCTACTGCCGACACCTACGTCGTACACGTTTTTGACCGCTTTCGACCGGCTATGAGAACCCTGCTCCTACGTACGCTAGCGACCATCACGATGGTCCAGTACCAGGTTTTTGGTATAGTTAAATTACGCCTCTGCAAAGGGTGTCTGTACCGCTTTAAAAACCTAGGTATATCAGTGCGTAGTGATGTTGGTTGATCTTAAAGCTGGTTAAGCATTTTCAAAAACAGTTTGCTTTTATTTTTCCGTCTCGCGTGCCGCGCTTTTGGTGACGCATCCACACCGGTAACAGGTAAGTAACACACGCATAATTATTTTTCGGACCTGCTTGGCGTAGGAATATATCCTTTCGTGTTTTGGTACTGTAACCTCAAACCTCCTTACCCACCTCTTGCGTCCGCCATCTTGTTTAGTTCTCGCCGCATCTCCTTGTCGCAGACCCTCCGCCATTTTTAGTTCCCGCTATTTTAACCTCAAAATCTACTCTTCTAACCTCTTGCTACCGCCATCTTCTTTTAGTTCCCATTCTCACCACCGCGTCTCCTTACCCCCACCTCTTGCGACCGCCATGTTCACCACTAACCTCCAAATTTCCTCGTCCTTAAACCTCTTGTCTCAACCACCTTGTTTAGTTCCCATTTTCGCCACCGCATCTCATATCGCCCCATCTCTCTATCCACTCAAGAAAACTACCATCCAACGTTCAAAAAATTGCTGATCAGTTCACGACAGGCTTTTGCAAATCTTGTTGCTAGCAAAACTTACCTTTCCCATCACCTCCAACATACCCCACTCCTTTTTCTTTCCACCAATCATAACCTCTCTTATTCTTACCAATCAACAACTTTCATTTGCTCTTTCCACCAATAAAATCACTTCTTATTCCCACCAATCACAACTTCACACGTCACTTTCTGTTACACTTTTTATCCCTCGCTCCCCATCTTTTCCCTCTTTCAGTCCCGACCTCCGCACAGACAACACCTCGCCGCTGCTCACATCTCCGAACCAAATTGCCGGCGAGAACAGATCTTGTTTATTCACACCTCGACCGTTGACTCGACAGCAGCTACTGTCAACACCTACGTCGTACACGTTTTTGACCGCTTTCGACCGGCTATGAGAACCCTGCTCCTACGTACGCTAGCGACCATCACGATGGTCCAGTACCAGGTTTTTGGTATAGTTAAATTACGCCTCTGCAAAGGGTGTCTGTACCGCTTTAAAAACCTAGGTATATCAGTGCGTAGTGATGTTGGTTGATCTTAAAGCTGGTTAAGCATTTTCAAAAACAGTTTGCTTTTATTTTTCCGCCTCGCGTGCCGCGCTTTTGGTGACGCATCCACACCGGTAACAGGTAAGTACCACACGCATAATTATTTTTCGGACCTGCTTGGCGTAGGAATATATCCTTTCGTGTTTTCGTACTGTAACCTCAAATCTCCTTACCCTCCTCTTGCGACCGCCATCTTGTTTAGTTCCCACCGCATCTCCTTGTCGCAGACCCTCCGCCATTTTTAGTTCCCACTATTTTAACCTCAAAATCTACTCTTCTAAGCTCTTGCTACCGCCATCTTCTTTTAGTTCCCATTCTCACCACCGCGTCTCCTTACCCCACACCTCTTGCGACCGCCATGTTCACCACTAACCTCCAAATTTCCTCGTCCTTAAACCTCTTGTCTCAACCACCTTGTTTAGTTCCCATTTTCGCCACCGCATCTCATATCGCCCCATCTCTCTATCCACTCAAGAAAACTACCATCCAACGTTCAAAAAAAATTGCTGATCAGTTCACGACAGGCTTTTGCAAATCCTGTTGCTAGCAAAACTTACCTTTCCCATCACCTCCAACATACCCCACTCCTTTTTCTTTCCACCAATCATAATCTCTCTTATTCTTACCAATCAACAACCTTCATTTGCTCCTTTCCACCAATAACATCACTTCTTATTCCCACCAATCACAACTTCACACGTCACTTTCTGTTACACTTTTTATCCCTCGCTCCCCCATATTTTCCCTCTTTCAGTCCCGACCTCCGCACAGACAACACCTCGCCACCCACCTCCTCTCCATCACGCGACCTCCATACTCTTCCATCTTCCTTCCTTCATCTTCCACCCAAATTAACGAACCAATCAAAACACTCCACGTCACTTCCTCTTCTTCCTTCACCTTACCCTAATCCTCAATTCTTTCAACTCGTCCCGGATGAACCAATTGCAATAACGATAATCCTACCGCTCAGGGCGCTTTTCAAACACACCCCCGCCGCCGTCGCACGCACCGACACTAGCGACACCAGCGCCCCTAGCGGCAGGATTATCGTTAAATCAATTGGCTCATCCGGGACTAATACTACTAGCGTTTGTAAAAATAGTTTGTACAAGATTAGAGAAAGGCGTGTGAGTGTAACACATCAGATTTTTATTAGTGGTATACAAACCATTCTTATTAAAACTTATTTTTCTATCTACTACATTTAATCCAAATAAACCTTTGCAAAAATAGCTGTATTACACATTTCTTTATAAATACAATAAACATGATTACAATAGTCAAATGTTTAAGAACGAGACGCTATATGCTAGCCTTAAATTCCATACTGTTTCCATACAATTGCAAAAAACAACTGAAAATGGATAGAACTAAAGTAATGACAAGTATTGAACGATTCGAACCTTTAAAACGGATATCTCAGAAACGGCTTGTGCCTTAAAAAACCTTATTTTAAGTAAATTGTGTGCATTAAACAGATCTACATTTTTTGAGTGGTACGTTATCGTCTATAGTTTGACTTTACAGGTTATGTATGTTATGCAAAATTCCTTCCGTATGAGGAGGTCTTCCTAGGCTATTCCTAGAAAATTTATGATTTAAGTTCAATTTGTCATATCTTTTATATATGGTATTTTAAACAAAATAGGGTATAAGGAAATCAAATTTTTCGAGAATCTTGATTTTATTTGGGAAGATTTGCTTGAAAATATTCGTTTCGTATCTATGGAAAGTATAGAACCTAAACACAAAGTTTGGTGTTAATACGACTTTTCGTTTTTGAGTTATTGTGTTCACAGACACAGGCATGACCTTTTTCTAAAAATGCTTGTTTGTATTCAAGGACCTCAAAGCATGCATTTGCGGTGAAAACTCGGTATAGAATTTGTGGGGAGAATGTAATGCCTTCAATACCTATGTGCGCGGTAGTGAAAGTAATAACACTTTAGAGGCATAAAATAAAATGTTCAGCATTTAGGTGCCTAAAAATATATGCTTAGTCACTATATTGAAAACTTTAGGGCCTAATTTAGGTGTCTAAAACGGGTTTTAATAAGTCTAATAATTCTAGGTACAATATTAAATAGGTTTCGTACATATTAAGCAATATAGAAGCGGCAATAGTTTTATAAGTAGAATTTTATATTAATAATAAAATTGTTACTTCGGTTTTAAATGTATTGTTGCATGTAAATAACCAAAAACAATGTAGCAAACAGTATTCTTGATTTTTGGTGATGATAACACCAAGCCTTTACCCAAATGTGAGCTGAGAAATTAAATTAGAATTAACAATATATTTACATTGAAAATTATTAATTATAGTGTAAATGTTATTTCATATTTGGAGTTGTTTCCCAAAGCCAATAACAGCTATAACATGGGGCAGTATTTTTAACACTTAAATGATTTCAATCTAATTATATAATATATAAATTCAATAACAGCTCGCCTTAAAGTAATATGTGTATTTAACAATATATAAAAAGTTTATATTACAGTTATTGTATATGTCTTTATTATTGTATCCATATGTAATAATGTTATTTGAATATATTACGTAATTTAATAATGTAGGAGCTGTAAGAATGATAGGTTAAAAGTTGCTAACAATGAGGTAACCTTGAGGCAATAATGATTAAGGCAGTTTAACAATAGTACTTGTGATTCTAGGAAGCAATAATGCAATTTTTGTAACAGTTCATAAAATAGACTATCAACAACCAGTAAAAGCTTTAGTTAAATGAAGGTATTCTATTGGATTGGGATTAGCCAATCAGAGACCTGAAATACAGAAATTTACAAGTTTAGGCGGTTGAAATCAATTCAGTTGCCTGTAAACAGTGTTCCTAACCGGACAGAAGACACGTCCTCGAGAGATTTAATACGTATTCGTGTGAGACGAAAAATAAGTTTACGTGTTAAAAAGTGCAATTAATTAATAAAAAGAATATCAAAGCTCTCTATATCAGTGAAGTGTTATTTAAATCGTGTCAAGCATTAATAAAAGGAGTGAAGTAAAATGATAATCTGCGTAAGCCTACATTCTTAGTCGCACCACAACCCTGCCAAGACATCCATGTCTCTAACAGTCATACTGACGCAGCCGAGGCAAAAATAAATATTTAATACTTAAAGAAACAGTCAAATTACAAGTTAATATTTTTAAAAATTAGGGTAAAGGCCACCTAAAAGTACATTTGGGGCGAAAGCTACTGAAAACTGTTTAATATACGTGCGGTGCAAGTACTACAAGTTCGGCTCCTCAACAGTTGAAATATAATACAACTTCTTGAATTTGACGTCCAAAGCGTGCTGCAAACAACGGGAACATACAATATTCTTCAAACTGGCTTTTCCTTACGTAGCAGCATCAATACAAGCAACTTCAAATTGGCGTCCATACGTGGAGCTAATAAATTATTTCTTCTCAAACACAATAATCTATGCTATTTGTAGACTCTCAGGTTGTCCACAAAGAGAAGCACTAGCTTTTGCTAGACATGTGTAGCTCTTATCTACAGAATGAATGTCTACTTTGTTAGTTTCTGGCCAATCACTTATTTATATACATCAAAATCTGACTACAAATGAAATTGAGTCTTATTTATGGACGCTCTTTAACTGCTGTGGTTCTTAGCGTCCCATTCTATATTGGGCATGAAACACGGCAAATTTTGCTCAGAGACGTCTTTATCAGCCTTGAGGTTCTTTTACGTGCCGTAAATCTACGACACGGGACTACCGGCTTTACCTCCCTTCCGAAGGAAGCCATGCTAAGGATTTTTACGCCCGAAAATGTCCGTGCCGTTCGCCGGGTTTAAACCCGCGACCTCGGGAGCTATAGGCTAGCATGGTAACCATTACACCACGGAGGACGACTTAACAGGCAACGGTTCCACTATAGTTTAATATTGAGAAAATGTTTGTTGCTGCTACGTATGGAAAGCCAGTTTGAAGATGATGTTTTTAGCAAGAGTTGTATCGTATTTTAACTGTTGGGGAGCCGAACTTGTAGTAGTTGCAACCGCACGTATGGTACCAGGTTTCCGGTAGCCTTCGCCCCAAGTGTACTTTCAGGTGGCCTTTGCCCCAAGTTTAAAGAAATATTAACTTTGTAATTTGACTGTTTCATTAAGTATTAAATATTTATGGAGACACGTTTCTCTTGGCAGGGTTGTGGTGCAACAAGAATGTAGGCTTACACAGATTATAATTTTACTTCACTCCTTTTATTAATGCTTGATACGATTTAAATAACACTTCACTGATACAGAGAGAGAGCTGTGATATGTTTTTATTAAATACTTGCACTTTTTAATACGTAAACTATTTTTTTTGTCTCACACGAATACGTATTATACTTCTCAAGAACACTTTTTGCGTCCCGTTATTAACGCTGTCTGTAGGAAACTGACATCTAGATTTGTAAATTTTGCTATATTTCAGTTTCTGATTGGCTAATCCTACTCCAATAGAATACCTTCATTTAACTAAAGCTTTTTCAGGTTGTTGATTGGCTATTTTATAAACTGTCACTAAAATTACATTATTGTTACTCCAAGAATCACAAATAGTACCTGCTGTTATACTTTCTTACTCATTATTGACTCAAGGTTGCCTCATTGTTACCTCATTGTTAGCAACGTTTAACTTATTATTCTCACACCTCCTACATTATTAAATTACGTAATATATTCACATAACATTATTACACAGGGATACAATAATATAAGCATATGCAATGACTGTTACATACATTTTATAAATTATTACATACACATATTGCTTCAAGCCGGGTTGTTATTGAATTTACATATTATATCATTTAAGTGTTAAAAATACTGCCTCAATATCTAGGATGTAGACCACCGATTATAGGGGTTTTAAACCTTATTTTCTCTGCAATATACGATATACTTTGAATGATAACTTTCATTAAAGAAAAACTGTGAAAGTTACCATAATACGAATTACAGGTGTTTAATATGGATCAATTTGTGATACGACATACTCGTACATCCAGCCGGTAGTCCATTTTTTTGCCATACTGACGTTAGCATGTCTGGTGTAACTGATCCTACTGCTACAATAATTCGTCCCTGTTGGAGACGTTTCGTTAACACCATCCACAGTGTTGGAATTGCTAGTTTTCCACTCGTCCGCCGCACTGATTTGTTCAAGATTGCGCGCGAATGCCACTCTCCAAATTTTCATCCCACACACGGGTTTGTAGGGTGCTATTTCCTTTACATAAACAACCCGTCGTTTGGATCTGGCTCTATCACCTTCCATATTGTTATCGCCCCTGAACTGTAACCACCCAATTTTCCAAATGTTTCGCTAATTCCAAAATGCTAAAAGTTTTTGCACGCGAGTTTTCGTGTTTTGTTTATTTCGTTTCTGTAGCTACAAAACAAAATCTGCACATGTAGAATTCAAACTCTCACAATTTCTCTTATATTTAAGGTATAATTCAGAATTTTAGTTGTACCGCAGAGGGAAAAATTAATTTCAATCCCCTAGTATCTTTTATGTACAAACTTTATTTTAAACAATTACTAATATAAATTAAAGGATAGTTACATTTTACTCTCCAAAAACCACTGTATGATAAACGGTTAAGTGGAAATTTCTGGCCACGGTTTCTATTTGAATTGCTGCAAAAGCATTGTTAAGAAAACCAAAAAGCTCTTCCGACTACAAAGAAAAGCTTCTTCACGTCTAATTGTAACATGGCTGAAAGATGATATAGTATCATCAATGCTACACAGAGCAGCCACCCATATTATAGTTGAAACTTCTTGACACTTCAGAGCGTCTAAAAATGTATAATTTGCACAAATTAAAACAACTAATGATTAAACAAAATTAACGTTATGATAAAAAGAAATATTTATTTCAGAAATATTTTATTCGTAGTTTATTTCCACACTTCCATAGTTCATAAAATTTTCCATTAATCTTCAGGTAGCATATTGTGATGTATGTAAGAATTGTTGCGTACGTGACCTTGGCCGCCTAGATCGGGTATTACGTAAGAGAGTGGTGGGGGTAAACATCTTGTAGATAGCGTCCCACGCCAAGTAGCGTGGCGTGCTTTGTCAGTCAGTAGAGTCGCAACTAGCAGGCACGTTGTGTTTGTACGTGACTCGCCTACGATCTATACAGACGATCCAAAACCCACCATAACACTCTGATACAAGGCCTAGGCCAGTACACTACAGAAGCAGACAAGCACAAACGACCCCTGTCTCTTTTTGACAGATCTCTTCCCATCACCAAGCAAACTGGCCCCGACCCTGTCACACAGTACCTAATGCATCTTATCCCGCCATGAGGGAGGACTGAACGCCCCTATGACGACCACCGCGCTAACATGGAACACGAATAGGTAACTGAAACTCACATTCTATGTTTCCTTCAGGACGAACCCACACCAACAGAGACGACGGCACCGACCCGACACGTAAGTAAGCATGCTCACTTCTACTCTATCACTAAGCACGACACCTAACACAAAATTCCACCTGCATGAGCATGAATACCTCACTAACATACACCAGGCACCAGCACTGGGCCACGAGCCAAGTGATGGCCCTGGATCCACCTCTGCCTGTCTACCCCCTGGTAGGCCGGCGTCTTTCGTAGAGTTACCCACTAACCCCAGGTTGCGCAAGCGGTACCTGGCACCACTCCCTCTCCCATCCATTAGCTGTAGTTAGTGCATGGTAGGGGAGGCGATGTAGATCCCTTTCGGATGATCGTCACCTGGTGTGGCGGAGGAGGGGCCACACCATTTAAAAAAAAAAAAAAAAAAAAATACCCATACGTGGATGTATGGCGTCGTCACCGGCGGACATGAAGAGGTAATGTACCCACTTTTATCAATATAACATCTTACCATCCACGCCTTCCCAGTATAATTTATCATAGTATATAGATCCTTTCTCCCATTTGAACCATGTAGGAATCCTTTTATTAGATATTCTATAATATTTTTCACTTTTCATTTAGCTGCGTCCCTTGTGCCCTCGCCTTATATGAATTATTAACTTCCTGGTACCTCATTCGCGAGTAGCCCTACCTCCCATTGAGTATTTGTTTAGAGGTCGCGACAATATTTGAACATAAAGGTCGTAATAATGGAACTGACAATCTAAGTACGGCGATATATTGTTATGCAAGTGGGCTCGATCAAACGAGAATAGCTGGGAACTTTATACATAAACATTATTTGATGAAACGTGGTTAAGGATGATCGATGGTGTTTCTGCTATTTGATAGCACCTGAGCGTTATGTTGAAAGAATAGTGTCTGTTCATGCAAAAACTTATAAATAGATAGTGACGACGACGATGATGATGAAACTCTAAAGCTACTGCCTGGAACAAATAACTTTGCGCTTGTTTATCCGGGGCCAAAGGGGGAACTACTGTAGGCATCTGACGAGAAAACGTTTGCGAGGTGTCCTGATATCCGGAGGAGTGAGGGGAGATAGTAACATGTGGCAGCGATGATATCATAAATAGATCTACTATCTACATTAAAAATATTGTGCAACATTAGTATTCCAGCGTGTTTCACTAGGAGCAGTATGTGTTTTCTAGTGATTTATAAAGTATTGACAATGCCTAGTAAGGAAAAAAGAATTCTACACAGTCAAGCCCAAGATACAGTTGGTAATGTTGTTAAACTCTGTGACGAGAAAGCAAACAAAAGCAACTGGTCAATCAACATTACTAGACAAGGTCATGTATTTTCTAAGAGGCCTTAAGACTTGTTGACATGTTGAAAGCATAGCCGTAATGTTTCTCAGCTAGCGATAAAATTGTTGGTGTCAACACATTTCTTAGAGACGCATTCTCTTGAGAGGAACACAGTACACGCATTGTGAGTGATGGCTAGAGGCGCATTCAGTTACTATTCTAGTTATTATCGAGGTAAAATTAAATTTATTTTTATTTATGGACGATCTTTAACTACTATGGTCCTTAGGGTCCCATTCTATATTGGGCGTGAAAGATCGGTAATTCTTCTCAGACCTGATTAATCCGGCTTGAGGTTCTTCTAAATCTACGACACGGGATCACCGGCTATACTTCTCTTCTGAAGTAGAATTGGGTCGAGCGATTCTTTTGCAGTAATCGATTCATGCGTTTCGTCCACGGTTCATGAATCGAGTCATACGATTCGTTCACGATTCATGAATCATGCTCTTGCTACCTGTCTGCTAGTCTCTCCTAGTGCACGATTTGTTCATGAATCGTCACTTTGTCTGCTGGTCTACCCTACTGCACGACTCAATCATGAATCGTACCCTTGTCTGCTGGCCTGCCTTGGTGCATGCTTCGTTCGTGAATCGTCGCCTTGCCTGCCGTCTATTCTCACTCACGATTCTTATATGAATCGTCCCCGTTTGTACTCTGCATTTTGCAGCCAAAATACGCAATCAGGACTTTTTATGCTACGATGGGGGCTATGATCTTTTTCTTTGGCATAAAAAAGACAATGTATGTAAAAGCGCTTTCCGCGTTATTTTGGATAATACTCTTGGAGTTTCCTGAATTTGTCATAAAAATCAACCTATGTGATTCCACTTAAGTTACGATTACATAAGGTATTATGCAAAGTAATTATGTAGATATTATTATTATTATTATTATTATTATTATATTCTTCATTTCGATGATTAGGCATTCCATTCGCTTCTTTACTTCACTCCTCTTTTTTCTGGTGTATCCGATGTCTCTTTTTCCCGACGGTTTGTATTTATTAATTAATAGTGGTATTCTTTCTTCAGTCATGTAGTTCATATCGCTTTCCAATTAAGTTGGTTTTCTTAAATTTTATAATATAAAGTGATATGATATATGATATGATATCAGTTCTCTAATTTTGTCGTTTCATTTCTTATTAGGTCTGATCTAGTGCATTCTCAAGTTCTTCGTAAAAATCTCATTTCCGCTGTCTAAATTTTAATTTTGACCAATTTTATTATTATTATTATTATTATTATTATTATTATTATTATTATTATTATTATTATTATTATTATTATTATTCGTCACTACTACCGAAGTTGCACGCGAAAATAAGCTATATAATTTTTATAAATACGTGAAAAGGTATAAACCCGGTATGCAGAGAATAATAATTTCTTTACATAAATTTTACATTAGCATATTGGAGGTACTTTTAATGCATCAGAATTGGTTTAGTTATATCGATGCATGTTCTTATGCTTTTAATATAGATTATAGTATACAAATTTATTCTTTTAAATTATATAATTTTAAAAGTTATTCAAACCAAGAATTCAAAAATTCCCTATTTTTCCTCCATTTTGCATATATTTTGGTATTGTATATTATAATACTTACTACACTGTAATCATGCAATATTGTGTAACAGATCTCTCAGTAAAGTACTGAAAATTACTTGTATTGTTTATACTGTAGCCTCCGTTCATCCATTGGCAATGCTTACGATTCAGTTTACTGCGCTTTATAGCTATTTACGCAATTTGTGTTTAAGAATTAATCTTTCTCGGCTGAACTCGATACTCCTAGGTTATGCCATCAGCATCTCAAAGAATCGTGTTGATCTACCAATTCACATTATAAATTCTAACGAATCTTTCAACGTGTGCAATTCACTACTACGAATCGACAGAACTCGGCAATATATATATTATTGCGGTGCTGTTCTGTTTTCGTATACTATGATATAGCATCACAATGCTTGGCAACTTTCCTGCTCATCTTCGTACTCACTCGGCAGCATTCGTCCGGGCTCGGCTTGGAAGCCAAAGCTAAGAGGAGTAAACAAAGCGCAAGCGAGAATGAATCGAGAATGTCCTGATCACGATTCTGTTTGGACGACGATTCATGCACGATTCTTGCGATTCATTTTGAACGATGATTCATGCACGATTCTTGAGATTCTTTTTGAACGACCTTTCATGCCGATTCTTGCGATTCTTTTTGAACGACGATATCACAAAGTGGGTGTCCCGAACAACTGCTAAGCATGGAAACAAGTCACCGCGAGAATTATACACTCGCAAAGGTTTAAACATAATTCACAATGTTTTGAAGTTGTACACGAAGGAAAAGCAAAACATTCTAGTTGTTCTTCCTTTGAAAGGACGTGGCTAGAACGAATACAGCAGTAGGAGGAAGTGAAATAACAATAAATATGATTGCTAAAGAATGTGATAAAGATACTACTTCAGGCACACTCCTGGAAAACGACGGAATCGGAAAAAGAAGTTTGATAAGTGCGTCGTTTACAGTAAAGTTTTAGAATATTATGAGGTGCGTAAGGTAACTCCAATAGTGAAGAAGTTGTTCTATGCAATAAAGAAGAAAATTAGCCTCTATGTTGGACGCAAAATATTCTATTGAATATTGAAGGAAATGGGATTTATTTTCAAAAAATATAAGGATATGCGGTAAATTTTAGTGGAACGCCAGGATGTAGTTGCTTGCAGAGCAGCCTATTTGCGGGTTCTAAGAATTAATGAAAATGGTCCCAAGAAACTGGTAGTTTATAACAATGAAACTTGGGTACATACCCCCTATACTGTAGAGAAATTTTGGAAACATGATATTCCTGGTGAATAAATTGTTGGGCAAAGAGCAATAGTGATGCATGCTGGCAGTGAGATGGATTTCGAGGAATGTCTTACTGGATTTATTGTCCAGAAATTAGCATTGCTACAATTAGTGTTGCAAACCTCATCTGCACAATATAGCGTCAAACACGAGGCATGTTGAGTCCGTTCCAGGTTGTTGTTTACAACAGGATCGTTCTTGTCTGAGACACACTATAAAAAACAAATTTATAGGTATTTATACAACCAAAAGGCAACCAAGAGTTTGTAATGTTCTTGATTTTCGATGGTAATGACACCAAGACTTTGCACCAAATACTGTATGTGAATGAACAATAATTTTACATTGAGAACAATTATTGCGTAAATAACAAACCTTTAATTTTCAAATGCTTTCTCAAAGTCAAAAAACGCACAATATTTTTATGCAGCGGCTATGGCTCAAGGTAATCGAAAGGTCGGCACCGGGCGGTCGGAGTAAAAAATGGTAACTGCCGCTCGTCAGCGTAAACACCGGCGCGCTATCGGCAGATAAGTAGAATATTCTGGTAGTTTCTTCTCCCCCTCATATCGAAAGTTTCTCGAAATACTTCTAGAGCTTTCGAGAACTTTGTGGAAAGATTCAACTGACTATATAAGCGAGCGATCTCGCGCAGTTCAGTCAGTGCGAGTTGGCAAGTTGAGTTGCATCGCGCAGCCAGCTAGCGAGTAGTGAACGCGTTTTTGTTGCGATATCAGTGCAATTCTCCGACGAAGTGATGGCTGCTGTGACATACAGCGAGTGCTATTGCGGAACGAGAAATTGGAGGTCTAGTATGCGAATCCGCGGCGAGTGAACCATCCGAAAGAGAAGGGTACGTCAAGAAAAAAGTGAAGTGACGGAAAGTTGAACTGGTTCACCCGAGTGAAGTGATATTGTAAACGAAGTAAAATCCTAGTGAAGTTGAACTAGATAAAAATAAAACTGTGACAATAAAAAAGTAAAGAGTGAAGGTTAAACAATCCAATGCAATACATTTATTTAACCTTCTCTACCTCCATTATTTATTAATAGGTATAGAAATTATTCCTACACAAGCTTATTTTTCTGTCTACCTCATTTAAATCCAAATAAACATTTGCAGAAATAGCTACATTACACATTTCGTTACTAACACAACGAGAGTAGCGATAGTCAAATGTTTAAGAACTGGACGCTATATGCTGGCCTAATTCCATACGTTTTCCATGCAGTGGCTAGAAAAATTGAATCTTGAAAAGACTAAATAATGACCAAGAAATGAACAATTCGAAGCTTTATTAACCGATACCTCAGAAATAACTTATGCCACAAAAGGAGCTTATTTGAAATAAACTGTAAATTTTAAAAGGATTCTACATTTTTTGTGTGGTATGTTTTCGTCTATGAAAAGGACTTCAAAGGCTATTCTCAGAAAATTCAAAATATAGGTGCATTTTATTTGTCATGTAAATATATTTAATATATGGTATTTTAATCAAAATCGTTGGAGCCATTCTTTAGAAAATCGAAAGTTTTTAAAACTTTTTCATGTAAAGGGTAGTTGCAGGTGGGAGGAATTTCTTGAAAATCTTTTGTCCAATCCTTGGAAGATACTTATCCGAGTTTGGCATTTTTTATTCTGTTCACAGACCCACGCGGGCAGGTTTTCAAAAACGGTTTATTTGGATTAAGGGGGCCGCTCAAAACATGTATTTCTGGCAAAATTTCGGTATCGAAAGTTTGGGTGGAATGTAGCAGAGTAGTAGAGAAAGTAGGTAAAAACTGGACAAAGTCACAATATTTAGTGCCACTTCTCTCTCAGAGTTGTCCACAAATAGGAGGACTAGCTTTCGCCAGAATCTATGTAGCTCATATTCAAAGAATAAATAGACTCTTTTAATATCTTGCTCACTGTCGCTGTTGAAACTGTCGCAAAAACCGTTCCTACTTTCAGCATATTCTCACCTGCAACACGCGGTCATATGTGCTATTTCCTCTAAAGAGACACTCCGTCTTTTGGATATGATTTTGCCACATACGAATCAAGTTGCTAGAAGGGGCGTTAAAACCAAATTTTCACTAGTACGCTCACTGAGCTGTTAACTCTGAGCAGTAGCTTTTTCTACGCCAGTTTTGAGGGTTTTTTTGTTTCATTTCCATGGTTACAAAGCAAATTATCTTATGCGCATGATTTCAAATTATATTGTATGCCGTAGAAGAAGTAATTATATTAATTTTAAAACCCTACATACCCCTACTTTCCAAAAACAAGCGTTCGATTCCCAGTAACCGTCCACTCTGACAACCATGTGTTTCTCCCTTGGCGCGGAAGGTTGCCGGGGTGATGTATTCTACCAAGATTTCACCTTTCCCCATTTCATCTCGAATTCACGTTTCAATTGTGCTCTTAGGTCCTGTGTTGCTGGCGGCACCGGCAAGATGACGTGGATGTATGCGCGTTGAAAAAAATGTCTTCCTATGACCGTCAGAGTCAGCTGTCCCGTCCGTTAGGGTCGCTGCATTGCAATTTTGGCTTTTCTCGCCACTGGTGCGCGGGTGTTCAAACTGGAAGTGTTTTAGGGACTTTTGCGCGACTCTATGGACCTGTCTGCATGCGGACCTGGGACCTTCTATGAGTAGTTTGAGAAAGTGTTATTGTTGTTTATTTATTTAGCTCCACGTATGGACGTCAATTTGAAGTAGAATTGTTCTTTACGTTGTTTAAGGAGTTTGCACCACGTATGGACGTTAATTTGAAGATTGTTTGTTACGTAATATGCTGCTACCTATGAAAAAGCCAATTTGAAGATGAGACATTTTTGTTGTTATGCTCCAAGTTTAACAAACAACATTAACTTTGGTATTACACTGCTTCTATAGATAGTATTTACGTTCGTTTTTATGGTGCGACAAGAATGTAGGCTTACACAGATTTTAAGTTTAAATTCACTTCTGTTTATTAATCCTTGACACAAATCAAATAGCACTATATTGATATCAAAGCTGTGAGATTTTTAATTTAATACTTGCACTTTTTAAAGCGTATACTTATTTTACGTTTCACACGAATACGTAATATTTTTCTAAAGAACACATCTTACATCCGGTTACTATCAAGCTCTCCAGGCAACTGAACATATTTCAATCGTCCAAACCCGTAAACGTCTGTATTTGAAGTCTCTAATTGGCTAATCCTAGTCCAATAGAATACCTGCATTTTACTAAAACTTTTTTTGGCTGTTGATTGGTTATTTTTAAACTTTCGCAAAATTTACATTATCCTTTCTCCAATCATGACTAGCAGCATTTAAACTCTCAAACTCTTGTTACCTCATTGTTAGCAACTTTAAACTTATTATTCTCACAGCTTTTAATTATTAAATTACGTAATGCATTCACATAACATTATTAAACATGTTTACAATAATACAAGCATATGCAATGACTGTTGCATGCATTTTTACAAATTATTACACACATATTGCTTCAAGGCGGGCTGTTATTGAATTTACATATTATATAATTTAATGTAAATAATTCAAGTGTTAGAAATACTGCCTCAAAGTTCCTTCACCTCATCCCTGCCTCCCCGGAGTTATAGCCACAATAATTGAAATGCGAGACCGCCTGTTCTATACACATCGTACATCCTACTGTATGGCAAGGATTTAAATGGCATCTGCTGACCACTACTCTGATTGAATTCCTGCAAAAGCGTTAAGAGAGAAGTCAAAAATCTCTTTTGGCTACAACGCAAAGCTTCTTCACTTCTAATTGTAGTATGGTGAAAGATACAATGGATGCATCTGTGCTATTGAAATCAGACGGCTAAGGGTCGGTTTCACCAAACGCGGGTAACTCTTACTCGCGAGTTAGCCCTTTGAGCGTTTCACCGACAACTCACTCTGGAATAAATTGCGTATGCGAGAGTAAATCAGAGAGTAACGTTACTCGGCGAAATATTGTGGAATAAACTACAGAATAACTGATAGCTAGCATTTTACAATGGCTGCACCGCTTCAGGATTGATGAGAATGGTTTTTAAGACAGTTCTAGCGATGGAGATAAGGATTTTTATCAATGAGACTGAGTACTTTGGTGAATACTGGATCATCACTAAGATCTGACCTTGGAGGTCCACCACCTCAAATTAGAAGAAAGAATAGAACAAACGCTTACACTATATATTCATGTTGCATATTAAATAGAAAACAAATGTATTACCTGTCTTATTGCAGCTATTCATTTATTAGCTAAATCCTTCTTTGCAGCTTTTTTTAGCAGCTCCCACTCTGGCTTTATATTAGTTGCAGTTCTGTGTTCCATAGTGTTGCCAGTATTATATTACTTTCTCTACTACGTATAGTAATTAGGGGAAGTATTGTATTCCACCCAAAAATTCAATACCGAGATTTCACCGGAAATACATGTTTTGAGATCCCCTGAATCCAAAAAAAGCATTTTTGGAAACATGCCCATGTGTGTGTCTGTCTGTGAACAGCATTACTCAGAAACGAACAGTCAGATAAACACCAAACTTTGTATTTAGGTTCAGTATCCTCCAGAGATGCGACAGGAAGGTTTTCAAGAAAATCCCCCACCCCAGATTACCCTTTACATGGAACATTTTTCGAAAATTTTAATTTTCTCAAAAATGGCTGTAACGATTTTGATTAAAATATCATATGTTTAAGATATTTTCATGACAAATGAAATGTATATCTTGAATTTTCTGGGAATGTCCCAAAAGTATTTTTCATTCTGAAAGACTTTTGCATAACTGGTAAACCATAAGAGATAGACAAAGGTTTACTACACAAAAAATCTAGATCGAGTTAAAATACACAATTTATGTCATATACATTTGTTTTGTTGAGTGAACCATTTTCGAGATATTGCTTGCTATTCCCTTAAATTTTTCAATACCTATGTTCTCAAATGGGAATTCGTTATTCATTCTTACTTTCTCTACTACGTATAGTAAGTCGGGGAAGTATTGTATTCCACCCAAAAATTCAATACTGAGATTTCACCGGAAATACATGTTTTGAGACCCCCTGAATCCAAAAAAAGCATTTTTGGAAACATGTCCGTGTGTGTGTCTGTGTGTCTGTCTGTGTGTCTGTTCGTGTGCCTGTCTGTCTGTGTGTGTGTGTGTGTGTGTGTGTGTCTGTCTGTCTGTCTGTGAACAGCATAACTCAGAAACGAACAGTCGGATAAACACCAAACTTGGTATTTAGGTTTAGTATCTTCCACAGATGCGACAGGAAGGATTTCAAGAAAGTTTCCCCACCCCAGTGTACCCTTTACATGGAACATTTTTCGCAAACTAATTTTCTTAAAAATGGCTCTAACGATTTTTATTAAAATATCATATGTTTAATATATTTTCATGTCAAATAAAACGTAAATTTTGAATTTTCTGGGAATGTCTCCAAAAGTATTCTTCATTGTGAACGACTTTTGCATAACTGGTAAACCATAAGGGATAGACAAAATTTTACTAAACAATAAATGTAGATCGCGTTAAAATACACAATTTTTGACATATACATTTTTTTGTTGAGTGAACCATTTTCGAGATATTGCTTGTTATTCTCTTAAATTTTTCAGTAGTTATTTTCTCAAATGGGAATTCCTTATTCATTTTTTCTCTTGGATATGCAATGAGTATTTATCTGTGGCAAAGGGAATGGTGCTGCACCTAGCAATCCGAAATTAAGAGATATGTATGTGCTTAAAGGCTACTGTATTTCTATATTGCCCTTGTAAATATATATTCCCCTTACATCTACAAGAAAATTAGCAATTAGATAGAGTCTGCAAATGTTTATCTCGATTAACGTGAAGTAGATGGAGAATAAGAGTTTGTAAAAATAGTTTGTACAAGAGTAGAGAAAGTCATGAGAGTGTAACACATCAGATTCTTTTTCTGCAGCCTTCTTCCATGTATTCTTCCTCTGGCGCATAGTTGAAGCATCTGTTCACTTGTTCTCTAACACACTTACAAATGCTTCTACCACAGAAAGCCGCAGGAGTTTTTCAGAAGAATGCCAATTTGGCCTTCTCTTTCGCTTTCCTTCGTCTGACATGATTCTGTAAATTCAAAACACAAACAGTATAAGTTAATAGGATAATTTCATTATAGCGAAAGTGTAAATTAAATTCTTTCAAAAATATTAGCTATTCTGATGTATTTCTACTTAGCAGTGCTTTCGTTTACTTCTTTCTCCGTAGCTTTAACCCCTAAAACTTTCGTTTACTCACACTAAAAGCCTTAAAATGGCGAAAAAAGTTGTAAAAATTGCTCACAAACTATAAGAAACTTCGCGATCGGCACTTTTCTGGTATAATTATTAGAGTAATAACCCGAGAGTACTTTAACCTCCACACAAGCATGGTGAAACGAATATATGTTACTCGGGAGTAACAACCACCGGGTTAATGTTACTCTGGAATTACTATTCTAGACTTTAATCGCGTTTGGTTAAACCTGCCCTAAACCGTGGAGGAACCTGCAACTATTTCAATGAGTCTAAAAACTACAATTACGCATTTTCACAAAGTAAAACACGTAATGATTAAATGAGACTAAAAACTATAAGAACAAAAAATTCATAAAACTGACTACCAAACTGTATTGATTTCAAAGCTACTGGATCCGTACTTAAGGAGTTCATTTCCATACTTCCATAACTAACAAATCTGGTATGTTGTACTAGCATGATTGCCCATACTCTTGTAAAAACTGCTTTTACCAACGATTATTCCGCATCTACTTCATGTTAATCCAGATAGAACCTTGCACAAACATCCCAGAAGCACCATCGATCATACTTAAGGAAGTTGCATCCAATAATATGCATTAATACTCCTATATGCGCTTGGTTGATCGAGAGCACTTGTATAACAGTGACATCGATGTTGTCGATTACGTCCCATTTGTTCAAATATGCACCCTAGACTCTTAACAGGAATTTGGTTTGTTTCTTTCTACTTTCTCTACCACGTAGAGTAAGTAACGAAAGATTGTATTCCACCCAAAAATTCGATACCGAGATTTCACCGTAAATACATGTTTTGAGGTGCCCTGAATCCAAATAAAGCAATTATGGAAACATCTCCGTGTATGTGTCTATCTATGAACAGCATAATTCAAAAAGGAAAAGTCTAATAAATACCAAACTTGGTATATTTGTTTAGTGTCTTCCTAGGTTGTGACATGAAGATTTTAAAACAGTCCCTCCTATCCAGAATACCCTTTACATGGAATATTTTTAAAAAACTTTGATTATGTCTTTAAATGGTTATAACGATTTTAATTAAAATATTATATGTGTAAGATATTTTCATGGCAAATGAAATGTATACCTTGAATTTTCAGTGAATGTCCACCGACGTCCTGTCCATTATGAAGGCTTTCGCGTAACTGGCAAACGTAAGAGGTAGACAAAATGTTACACAACACACAATTCATGTCATATACTTTTTTTATCGAGTGAACCATTTCCGAGATATTCCTTGCTGTTTGTTTAAATTTTCCAACAAACACTTTATATATTCGTTTTTTTATGTCCTAGACATGCAAAGAGCAACCAGTAACCAGCACTTAAAACATTTGAATATCGTTTAAAGCCTACCATATGCCCCTTGCCCTACAAGAAAATTAGTAATTCGATTGTTTCTGCAAATGTTTATCTCAATTAACATGAAGTCGTTGGAGAATAAGCGTTTGTAAAAATAGCTTGTACAAGAGTAGAGAAAGCCATGCGAGTACAACGCATTAGATTTTTTTAATACCAAAATGTTATTTAGAGTAGTATAATGCTGCCTCTCCCTCACTGCAATGTTATAACAAATTGTATATAGAAGAGAGTTGAATAAAATATGCTCAAGAAGGATTAAGGGTGGCGAAAGAAAAGATATTTCTAGGGATTTTGGCTGTAAAAGCCACCTTAGGTGAATTTCAAGCTACTCTGCATTTATGTCAGTTAAATTAATCATTTTCTCCCCGCGTCGTGAGAGAGTTAAGAGTCTCTTGATGAAAAAGAGAATATTTTATCCAGGATGTGGTCGGGACGTCGCTCCGAAGTGCTTTACGCTGACGTGAGCGCTGGCGTGATTCTTAAGAGAACAATTTAAACGTTTTTACAGCCATATATCATCTCTTACTACAGTAGAATTTTCTAGCACATTGCCACTGCAATACTGTCTTTCTTTTCGTTTTATAAAGCGTTGCAGAAATCCTCGTCTTTAAGAGGGAAAACGTTATCGCACGTAGACAATTTTTGCTTCTCTTATCCCAGGCAGACAGAAAAGAAAAGAAAATAACTGTACCTGAAGTATTAGTAAGCTATGGATTCTCGTTTTTCCTAAGTCTGCTACGTACCCAGTCGGTAGAGGAGGTATTGTATTGCATCAAATCTTCGATATGGGTATTTCACCGCAAAAATACAGGGTGCACCATTTAAGTTGAGACTGTACTATATCTTCAAATTAAACGTTGTAGAAAGAAATGTTTTTAATAAAAGTTGCTTGAAATTATGGGAGAAAGTAAGTGTAAGTAGTGGAGTTTGTTTGGATTCATATAAATTTAAATTTACCCTAAAACGACCATTATAACGTCCTCAAATAAAATACGACTAATGACATTTACTTTCCCCTATAATGTCATGCAACTTTTATTAAAGACATTTCTTTCTACAAAGCTTAATTTTGGATATATTGTACAGTTATGATGTGGTACATTCACCTTCTAATGGGTATACAAATTATTCTTAAGAAATTTTATTTTCCTATCTATTTTATTTTAATAGTGATAAATATTTCCAGAAATAGCTCATTACACCTTTCGTTACAAATACAAAAGGAATGGCTATAGTCAAAGGTTTAAGAACTGGCCTTTAAATTACTTACTGTTTCAATGACATCGTGAAAGTAAAAAGTGAGATGACTTAAAAAGTAGTAAGTATTGAACAATTCCAACCATTAATAACAGATATCTCGAAAATAGCTGATGCCACAGAAAACTTCTTTGAAATAGATTGTGTGTTTTAAAGAGATCTATATTTTTTGCGTACGTTTTCGTCCATCGCTAAAGGTTTACCAGTTATACAGTTATACAAGATTATACAAAATTCTACAATAGCAATACTGATATTCAGTATTAAGGTAACTGGTGTCCATATACCTATCTACTCTGAACTACATACAGTTTATGAAACAAATTAAACAAAACAAACATTTTAAAACCAAACATTACCACTCCTTTACCTTGAAATTTTATCGGTACGTCCAGTATAAATTTTCCTGTTTTATAAATTTTGTTTATTCATTTTATTTATAAAACTTAATACTTAAGCACCATAATCTAATAAACAGAAACAAAGTTTGGAGTTAAAACTTAGCAATTTGACTAAAGTAAAGGTGATCTTTTAAAGCTATGAATGCTCCACAAAATCTGATACATAAATGACCTAAAAGAAGGATATACTCCTGTTAGTACGTTAATTTTTGTTAGAGAATAGCAACGTTTCTGCCCTTATATCAAGTTGGATTTCAAACCTGGGCTACTTGTTACAAGTCTCTACTGCTTACATAGGACAACACCTGTGACTTAAACAGGTTGCAGAAAACAACATGCAGACAATTGTGGGGTAGAAAGGCAGAATCATAGAAGCTTTTTACTGCGCTCCATGTATCAAAACTAAATGCGTCAATTAGACCTATTGTGGCTATCACCAGGGAGGAAGGGATGAGATGAAGAAACCAAGGAGGCTGTAGGCAGACATGCCACAGAGACGCGCGCAAGTCCTTAACACTTCCAAGCTCGGAGACTCCTACCATTGCTGGAGCTGAGGGAGGGAGGCTAACCACCCACCAATCAAGGAGCTGCTGTCAGTGTTCATAGTGTTCTTTCCATTAAGCAAGCATACGCGCCATTTGCGGCAGCGCACACGCCACAAAACCGAGAAGCAAATAAATAAATAAATAACATCTGAAATAATGCAACCCGGTACCTAGTTTTCTACATCGGGGCGTGCATTCCAAATCCTTATAATTTTATTCAAATTCACTCAAACATTTTAGAAAATATTATAGTTTAGCTATGTTATAAAAAGAAAAAAAGAAAATATCATATGAAAAACAGTTCCTGTATCTAATAACTACAATAGCAATACTGATATCTAGTATTAAGGTGTAGGTAGACTACATACAGTTTATGAAACAAATTAAGCAATACAAAAATCTTAAAACTGAACCATTACCACTCCTTTACCTTGAACTTTTACCGGTACGCCCAGCATAAATTTTCCTGTTTTATGAATTCTGTTTATTCATTTTATTTATATAACTTAATACTTAAATTTATACTTAAATTTGTATCCGTTTATTAGATAATGGTGTACTTATAAATAATATTATGATGTTTATTATAAATTTATTAGTTACTTGTTTTAATTTTTATGCTAGTTTATTTCATTTTCTTTATTCTATTATTTAAATTATTTACCTAGAAGCACACCTTAAACATGAGAAGGTAACGGAATGAAAGGGAAATGACGAAAAGCAAATCGTGATACAGAAGAAACCGCCCAGGCATTCCCCTGCCGCCTACATGGAAATCACGAAAAATCCATGGGTCAGAACCAGAGGGCTCCCGGATAGATCCCGGGACTTTCCGAACGGGAATACCACACGATCCGTCATGTAGAGTGTGTTTGTGGCGCGTCAGATGTAAACAAAACGCACTCTTGCGTAATATTCTTGTGATCTAGTCGCTGTCAGTAGGTGTGTCTGATGGGAGGCTTATTGTACGGTACGGTAATGTCGAACGCTCCCCTTGTTTATTACAAAGAGTACGCTATAGTAGGGTGTAAGATATACAACGCAGGGGGACATCTCGCGCACTAGAACCTATATAGATCAATTGTGGCTATCAGCCCCAGAGGGAAAGGGATGAAGTGGAGGCTACAGGCAGATACGCATCCTAACTCGGTCCCGTTGTTTCCGTGAGTAAAATGTCAAAAACCCAATTCAGTCCCGTGGCATATACTGTCAACAACACAACTCAGCACCGTAGTGTATACTGTCAACAACCCGTCCCGTAGCATACACTGACAGCAAGCCAACTCAGTTCCGTGGCATATAGTACGAAACCGTAATAATACTGTGAGCATAATGGAGTGTAAAGTGGTGTGGCATCCCTGCTAGAAAAGTGATAGTGGTTTTTAGCAAAAGTGTTTGGTTGTGAACGCGCCTTGCTGGTAGCTCTTCACAAAAGAGCAAACGCTATTACACATACATATTTTGGCGTTTTTAAACTATTTTCTGTGTGGAGTTTACAACATTGTTACATGCATTCTATAAAACAAACTTATATATAACATCTGATTTTCGGTTAAAATCGGTTTTACTGAGACATGCACTGCAATATCGTTTTACAGACACTATAGATCTCCTGAAAGTCGTAAGTCTTTTAAAATGTACTAGATTGAGGTTAATTTCCTACAGGACCAAGTAACTTTGTTAATATTTTGGAAAACGGGACCGAGTTATGTTGTTTATATTTTGGAAGATTTACTGAGTTATGTTATTTACACTTTGGAAAACGGGGCCTAGTTAGCTTGCTTACATTTAGGCACGCGCGGAAATCGTTAACATATCCTGGCTCCAAGACTCGACGCACTACTAGAGTTGCACACAGAGGGCGATGAACGACCCTTGCAGCATGGCAGCTCTCTGATATACACGGGGAATACACTTTCCCTGGATGAAGCATTCGCACTATCGGCCCGGCACCACCTCACGCCACGAAAGCTGAAAGGACACGTGTAAGACGAGAAGGAAACAGAATGAATAGGAAATTATGGAAAGGAAATCGCAGTAGATGAGAAACCACTCCAGTATTCGCCTACCGACCATAGAAAACCATGAAAAAACGCATGATCAGAGTGGGCGGTAGACGGGAGTCGAACTCAGGATCTCCCGAATGTTAGCTCGCACGTTACTGCGGAGATGTCTGGTCCTGTTCTCTTTCGTAAGTATGAAGTAGTTTAATTTTAGGAGGAGTTGTATTGTATATCGACTGTTAGGGAGCCGAACTTGTAGTAGTTGCAACCACACGTATGGTAAAAAGTTTCCGGTAGTCGTTGCCCCAAGTTTTAAAAATATTAACTTTGTAATTTGACTGTTTCTTTAAATGTTATATATTTATGTTTGCCTCGGCTGTGTCAGTATTGTTGTTAGAGACATGAATTTCTTAACAAGGAGTGATGCGGCTAAAGAATATAGGCTTACACGAATTATAATTTATACTTCACTCATTTTATTAATGCCTGACACGATTAAATAACACTTCACTGATATAGCTGTGAGATTATTTATTAATTACTTGCACTTTTTAACTCATAAACTATTTTCTGTCTCACACTGAATACGTATTAAACTTCTCGAGGACGCGTCTCGCGTCCGATTAGGAACGCTGCCTACTAGCAACTGGCTTCTGAAATTGTAAACTTTGCTTCATTTCAGTTTCTGATTGACTAATTCTAGTCCAATAGAATACTTTTATTTATCTTAAGATTTCTTCAGATTGTTGATTGGCTATTTATAAACTGTCTCAAAAATTACATAATTGTTGCTCCAAGAATTACTAGTAGCATTATTAAACTTTCTAATTCATTATTGCTTCAAGGTTACCTCATTGTTAGCAACTTTTGACCTATTATTCTCACAGCTGCTACATTATTAAATTACGTAATACATTCACATAACATTATTACACATGTGTACAATAATATAAACATTAATACAATGGCTGTAATATACACTTTTTATATATTGCTACATACACATATTCCTTTAAGGCGGCCTGTTATTGAAATTATATATTATATAATTAGACTGTAATCATTTAAATTCTAAGAATACTGCCTCAAGTATACTGCCGGTATTCAAATATCGTTGAGATAGCCCATGAAATACTGTATAATTGGCTTACAACACACATGTCTCAACGTTTGTTAAATTTAAACATGAAAACAGCTCAAAAAGACTCATAGTATCAGATATATTCACCGCCGTTGTATAATGGTATATTATGCAACAAGACTAAAGTTATAGTATACAGACGCGAGTATGCTTATGAAACGAGCAGTAAAGAGATTCATAATTTTCATACGGGCATATTAGGATAGGATAGGACCAGAAGCGAAGGTGTACTTAGCACCTCGACCTACGCAGATCTTTTGTGCCTAGGGCAGAGGACACAGTCCCTACCATTTACAGATTTGAACTCCCCGGATGCTGGCTAGTGTAGTCGAGCAACCTCCCTCCTGTGGGTTTACACAGGACTCGGAGACCGCTCGCAGTCCGGGGCCGAAGGCTTACTCAGAGCAGCCCTTTCCCCTGCCATGCACACGCCGACACTTGCAACCATGAAAGAAACTAAGCAAATGAAAGGTGAAATGAAATGAGAATGGAGATGAAATGAAAGACGGGAAAATCGGGGATGTAGTGATCCTTATCAGCATTCGCCTGGCGATCCAAGGAAACGCCAGAAGAATCCCATGCGTCAGGAAGGTCGGCCAGGGAATCGAACCCGCAACCTCCCAAATACGGCTACAGACGTTACCAGCGAGCCATTCCGCTTCGTTAGGAGCGTCTTAATTGTCATCATAGTCAAGTTGCATACGATTTCTTTTGGTCGAAAACACTATGATTTCAAAACTTTGAGTTTTTACAAAAAAATACAATTCACCTTGTTAATTCTGTATAATTAAATGCTGATTTGATGGCTGTACTATAGAGTCCAAGCTGTATTTATTGATTGCAGGTAACGTGAAAGCAACACATTGAAGCAAAGGGAATGAACTAAATTTATTAGTATATAAACATTACATTGAACAGAATTACTTCTATTTTAAATACACATACACTACGTGCTCAAAAGTATCCGGACACCTGGCTGAAAGTGACGTACAAGTTCGTGGCGCCCTCCATCGGTAATGCTGGAAGTCAATATGGTGTTGGCCCACCCTTAGCCTTGATGACAGCGTTCACTCTCGCAGGCATACTTTCAATCAGGTGCTGGAAGGTTTCTGGGGAATGGCAGCCCATTCTTCACGGAGTGCAGAACTGAGGAGATGTATCGATGTAGGTCGGTGAGTCCTGGCACAAAGACGGCGTTCCAAAACATCCCAAAGGTGTTCTATAGGATTCAAATCAGGACTCTGTGCAGGCCAGTCCATTACAGGGATGTTATTGTCGTGCAACTACTCCGCCACAGCTCGTGCAATATGAACAGGTGCTCGATCGTGTTGAAAGATGCAATCGCCATCCCCGAATTGCTCTTCAACAGTAGGAAGTAAGAAGGTGCTTAAAATATCAATGTGATCGTGCCACACAAGAAAACAAGCGGTACAGGCCCCCTCCAGGAAACACACGACCACACCATAACACCACCACCTCCGAATTTCACTTTTGGCATTACACACGCTGGCAGATGACGTTCACCGCGTATTCGCCATAACCACACCCTGCCATCAGATCGCCACATTATGTACCGTGATTCCTCACTCCTCACAACGTTTTGCCACTGTTCAATCGTGTAATGTTGACGCTCCTTACACCAAGCGGGGCGTCGTTTGGCATTTTCCTGCGGGATGTGTAGCTTATGAGCAGCCGCTCGATCATGAATTCCAAGGTTTCTCACCTCACGCCTAACTGTCATAGTACTTGGAGTGGATCCTGATGCAGTTTGGAATTCCTGTGTGATGGTCTGGATAGATGTCTGCCTATTAGTCTTTACGACCCCCTTTAAATGTTGGTGGTCTCTGTAAGTCAACAGAAGAGGTCGCTTTTGTGCTGTACATGTTCCTTCACGTTTCCACTTCACTATCATCTCAGAAGCAGTAGACCTAGGGATGTTTAGGAGCGTGGAAATCTCGCGGACAGACTTCTGACACAAGTGAAACCCAATCACCTGACCACGTTTGAAGTCCGTGAGTTTCACGGAGTGTCCCAGTCTGCTGTTTCACGATGTCTAATGACTTACTGAGGTCGCGGATAATGAGTAGCACCAGTAGGTGGCAGCACAAAGCACCTAAGATGAAATACGTATGTTTGAGGGGGTGTCCGGAAACCTTTGATCACATAGTGTATCTCAATATTTATCTGGTAAATGGATCTTAATGAAATGTTTGAATTTGGGATGCTTATTTGATTCTAGCGATAGGGGAGCTGCGCGCGCCGAGTAAGATCATAATGGTCGCTGAAGTATTATCTATGACGTAACAGTTCAGTTACGTCACATATAATCAACGTATTCTAGTCTGGATGACCAAAAGCAGTAAAAAGGTTTTATTATAATAGCCTTCTTTCGTAAATAAACTACTCCAATTAATTTACACCGTCTTAAGGGGACAAGGTAGTTTGAACACATGGAAGTTACACCTTGTGTGTTATATTACCACTGCTCTTAAAGTCCTCAATGGTTTTCCCTGAAATTCTTATGCATTATTTTACAAATCATCAGAATTATTTAAAGTGGTTGTTTGCTTTGATAGCTTATGTAATTGAGTCCTTAAAAATTATTTCATTCTGCACAAAAATAATAACATTTACTCTTAGAATGTATGAATTCTCTGACACTACTTGAAATGTAGAATCACAGTTTTTCATGCTTACTCTTAGTATAATTAGATATCTACAGAACCTTAATATTTTAGTTATGTATATCAGTTCACTAGAAATTAAAAAAAAAGTTGTTCGCAAAGTCAAAAAGTTAAACAACTGAAAAATTTGCGACATTGTTGCTTTCTTAATATCACTAATATACATTTTAAAATTATTACTATGATTCAGAAAGTTTAGCTATGCGTTGTATACATGTACTAAAAATTTCAGCTCTATACCTCTCATACGTTCTGAAAAAAAGGCACATGAGTATCCAAAAATGTTGTTTTGAGAAAACTGAATTTAAAATTTGAACATTAAAATTCCGACACGCTTCTGTACATTCCAGGGTCATAATCATCTGCACCTTCATTTCTGAATTGTTTTAGCTTTTTTGATTGCCTTTTCTTGGTCCTGGTCTCCTTTGTTAATTGCTGAACTGCTCGCTGGGCATGATATAGTCATTCATTGTTGAAATATACAAAAATGTTCTAAAACATTCTGCATGACAGCTTTAAAGGAATGCAAGCTAGCATTTAAATGGTATTTAAATGTCTTAAAAACCTCTTAACCTCCCAAAAAGTATATTTTCCAGGCACTGGAAACAATTGAGATTTTATTAGTGCCTAAAACAAAAAATGTTATTTTTTACCATTTCAGAGTGCCTTGTCCCCTTAACAAATAACACTTTACAGCACGCTTCACTCTAAACATATTCATAATTTTCCCAAGCAGTGTGCAGAATGCTGTTTTTATCAGTATTGACTGCAACTGGCTGTGGTAGTGGAGGCTTTACTTTAAAACTTATGCCCGTTTTTTGCACTTTTCTTCTTGCGCACCTGTGGCGAGCTTTGAAGTAAATGTCAGATGTCCCACATTTCAGGTGCTGCTTTCTGTAAACAAAGTTGATGTGCCTCTTGGCGTTCCGCATCTACAGTTTTTGTTTTTAATGCTGGAAGGAAAAGCTTGACTTTAGAGTGACATGGCGTATTGAAGTTTCAATATTATTGCTCGGTTGCTATTCTTTAATAGCTAACCATCTTAATAATGTCACCATGTTTACGGCAAAAATGTAAAAACGTTCGATTTTCATTTTGTATACCACGTACCATTCCATCTAAAATTTCGTACTGAAATTTCATTGAAAATACATGTTTTGAGGATCACCTCCCAAAAAGCATTTATAAATAGACCGTGTATGTGCATGTGTGTGTGTGACTATGAACAACATAACTCAAAAACGAAAAGTAGAATAAATACCAACTTAGTATTTAGGTTCAGTACCTTACAAAGATGCGTCACAAATATTTTCAAGAAAATCCCATACCACAATCTCTTTACGACGCTTTGTGGGGCGCTTTATGAAATTTTTGAATTTCCAAAAAATTCTCTAACGATTTTTATTAAAAAGACCGTATAGTAAGGATATTAAAATTACAAATAAAATGTAATTGTCTGCGAATAGCTTGTGAATTAATTTTGTATCTTGTGTAACTATTGAACGTTAAGCGACAGAGGAAACCGTTCTACACACAAAATGTTGGTTTCACAATTTTTTTCAAATAACTTTTTATGACATCATCCACTTCCAACATAGCTCGTACCGATCCATACTTAGCCATTTTTTTAAAGAACTGTCGATTTTCAGCTGTTTCTCGCGATGTCATGGAAACAGTATGGAATTTTAAGGCCAGCATATAGCGTTCAGTTATAAAACATTCGACTATCACTATTCCCTTTGTATATATAACGAAATGTGTAATGCATGTATTTTCACAAAGGTTTAACTCCAATAAAATCAAGTAGATATGAAAATAAGCTTTCGTAAGAATAATTTTTATACTCACTAATAAGCGACAGAGGATAGGGAAACTCATGAACGTAACAATCAGAATTTTTTAGTTTATAATTTATTATCTTTGATGTGGTAATATAAAATGATACTTTTACGCGTTTTACTCCTAAATGAGTATGCAAACACAAAGAAATTGTTTTGCAGCCATTTTAATGTCAATAAGTTTAAGGAAAAACAAAATTCGTATATATGTTATTGATATTTACACCTTTAAACAAAATTCGTATACATGTTATTGAATTTTACAGCTTTAAACAAACTTCGTATACATGTTATTGATATTTATAGCTTTAAACAAAATTTGTATATACGTTATTGATATTTACCCCTTTAAACAAAATTCGTATACATGTTATTGAGTTTAAGCTTTTTAAATGTGTGTATGGAAAATAATTAAATTCGCCGGATTATTTAATATTTTTCAACTAGCATACAACCGTTTTTAAACCCGAAATTTCTATAGCTCACGTGAAAATGTCAAGCTAATAGGTTAAGCTATTAATGCTATTAATGTCAAGCTCCTTGAACCAGAGTTCAAGGAGCATTTTGAACAGTAAAAATTTCTGAGCTAAATATATTGAGGAAATTGAAGTTTTAAGGTCTATGCGGTGCTATACCTAAATAGTACAGGTACATTAAACAGCCATCTGTACCTTTAAGATGTTTTCAATAAAAAAAAACCAAAAACCGAATTGTCTTAAGTTTCCTTATTTTACCCAGTTTATGATACTGTGTTTTTACTGATTTCGTTACCACTTATCACCGCAAATACACAACGCACATACACACGCAAACACACATGTCTATGGCGGAACTCGAACCCGCGACTCTGAGCTTGGCGGATAGCCGGAGCTAAACACTCCAGCGACCACAGCTACGAGGGCCGACTTATAGCATGAAAGTATAAGGCATAAGTATAATAAAACTGTAAGAAATGATGTGTTACATTCACATGACTTGCTCAGCTCCCTATCGCTTATTAGTAGTTATACAACTTAATTTTATGAAAGTTTGTGTGTGTGTGTGTGTGTGTGTGTGTGTGTGTGTGTGTCTGAACAGCATAACCGAAAACTAAAAGTCAAATATATACCAAACTTTGCATTTAGGTTCAGTACCTTCCAAACATGAGACATAAGAATTTTCAAGAATATCCCCCACCCCAAACTACTATTTACATAGAATATTTACCACATTTTTATTTTAAAAAATGGCTCCATGGCTTTTGATTAAACTAGCATATTGTGACATTTGGTTAGGGTAATGTTTGTATGTCAGTTGGGAAATGTATGTACTGGTGTTTGGGTTGGTAGCAGAGATCGGATGATGTCAATATAGTGGGGGAAACCGGTTCGTTAGAAGGTAGCGTCAGTTGCTTCCTCTCTCTTGCAAGGGAGCACCCGTGTAGGATGGCCACTTCATGATCGACTCATCGCCAACGGCAAAACAGGTGTTGTTGTATCAGTTTATATCCAATACATTTTTGTCAATCTAAAGTTCTGGCATGTTAATTCTTAAAGTAGTTTGATCCTTCTACCCTCCCATACAATGTTTTAGGACCTCGTGTAATTTGTGATATGTTAGATCCTAATACCTATTGTTCTACCCCCATTGAACTTCATTATGAAGAGTTTACGACAAATTATTAAAGATAGTTTTACATGCCACATAAAATGTACATTTACAATTTTCTGGGAATAGTCTGTGAAGTCCTCTTCATTCAAGAGAATTTTGAATTATCTTATATAACAATTAAATGTTAAGCGATAGACGAAAACGTACTACACAACGAATGCAGATATCTTTAAAATAACACGCAATTTATATCAAATAAGCATGAGCCATTTCTGAGATATCCGCTTTTAGAGTTTTGAATTGTTCTTTACTTGGTCATTCTATTAAAGTCCTGTCAACATAATTGTTTCTCGCGATTGCTTGGCAACAGTATGGAATTTTAAGTCCAGTATATAGCGACCGGATCTTAAACATGTGACTATCACATTGAATCTATAACGAAATATGTAATGTAGCTATTTTTTCAAAGGTTTATTTCGATTAAAATGTAGTAGATAGAGAAATAAGCTTTAGTAAGAATACTTTGTACACCTACTAATAAACGAAAGAGGATAGAGAAAGTCATGTGAATGTATCAAATCAGATTATTTCTACTTTCTCACCACGTACACAGTAAGTAGAATAAGTATTGCATTCCACCCAAAAATTCGATACCAAGATTCTACTGGAAATAAATTTTTGAGTCCCCCTGAATCCTAAAAAATCTTATGTGTTACACTCACATGAGTTTCTATACTCTTGTACAAACTATTTTTGCAAAATCTTATTCTCCATCTATTTCATATTAATCGAGATACACATTTGCAGAAACGACCTTTTGACATGCAAAGAGAATTACATTTTACACATAGCGACCATTTCTAAAACTATTTGACTATCGCTTAAGGCGTACCATGTTCCCCTTGTTTTGTATTTGCAAGGGCAATATAGAAATACAGTAGCCTTAAACATATAGCTGGTTGCTAGGCGCAGCACCATTCTCTTTGCCACAGATTAATACTCTTTGCATATCCAAGACAAAAAAATGAATAACGAATTCCCATTTGAGAAAATAAGGGAATAACAAGCAATATCTCCAAAATGGTTCACTCAACAACAAAAATGTATATGGCATAAATTGTGTATTTTAACACGATCTACATTT
Source organism: Deroplatys truncata (assembly GCA_030765065.1). Classification (NCBI taxonomy): domain Eukaryota; kingdom Metazoa; phylum Arthropoda; class Insecta; order Mantodea; family Mantidae; genus Deroplatys; species Deroplatys truncata. The sequence continues at coordinate 151,965,490 of CM060985.1, read as the reverse complement.
TTGTGTAGAAAAATTTTGTCTATCTCTTATGGTTTACCAGCTATGCAAAAGTCGTTCACAATGACTCTCCATTTTTGATAAAATTAAAATGTTCAAAAAATGTTCCATTTAAAGGGTAATCTGGGGTGCTGGGATTTTCTTGAAAACCTTCATGTTGCATCTCTGGAAGATACTAAACCTAAATACCAAGTTTGGTGTTCATCCGTCTTTTCGTTTCCGAGTTATGCTGTTCACAGACACGCACACGGGCATGTTTCCAAAAATGCTTTTTTTGGATTCAGGGGGTCTCAAAAGATGTATTTCCGGTGAAATCTCGGTATCGAATTTTTGGGTGTAATACAATACTTCCCTTACTATGCCTAGTAGAAAAAGGAAAAACGAAAAGCACTTTAGAAAATGATCCGTCTGTGTGTCTCTGTTAGCATAACTCAAAAACGAAAATTCGGATAAACACCATACTTGGTATTTAGGTTCAATACCTTCGAAAGATGCGACACGAGGAATTTCAAGAAAGCTCCTATCCAAAACTATCCTTTTAGATGCAAGACTTTTCGAAAACGTTTATTTTCTAAAAATGGCTATACCGATTTTCATTAATATACCATATATGAAAGATATTTACACGACAGGTAAAATGTATATCTTGAATTTTTTGGGAATGTCCTGTGAAGTCCTCTTCATTCGGAAGGAATTTTGTATAATATTGTATTAGTGCTAAACGCCAACGGACCCACGATAGCCTGCTACTAAAAGTTTGTAGATGTATTTAAAACACATAATTTGTATCAACTAACTTTATTGTGGCATTAGCCATTTCTGATTAATACCCGTTATTAATAGTTCGAATTGTTCATTACTTGGTCATTCTTTTAAATCTCTGTTTACACTTAGCTGTTTCTCGCGATTGGAGGTAGCAGTATCGAATTTTAAGAGCAGCGTCCAGGTCTTAAAACTTTGACTATCACTATTTCCTTTGTATCTATAATGTAATGTGTAAAGTAGCTATTTGTCCAAAGATTTATTTGGATTGAAAAACAAACGTTAATAAGATTAGTTTGTATACCCACTAAACAAACGATAGGGTTGGAGAAAGTCATGTGTGTCACATATATGTTTATGCCTTATTTATAGGGGAGGGTACTACCTGTCACGAAAAATGAAAAAAATACGAGACTTAAGTACTATTCAAACTCGAAGAAAAATACCTGAACGTGACAAAATTCGTGTTACATTCCCATGCCTTTCTCTACTCTCTAGAGCTTATTAGTGGCCTACACATTTTTCTTAGGAAAGCTTATTCTCCTATCTCCTTCATTTAAATCAAGATAAAATTTTCGGATATAGCGGCATTACACATTTTTTAATAGATACAAAGAGAAAAGCGATAGTCAAATATTTTAGAACTGGACACTATGTACTGACCTTAAAATTCCATCCTCTTTGCGTTGAGGCAGTATTTTTATCAGTTAAATATCAGTCTAATTATATAATATAATAAAATATATCAGCGGTCTTAAAGCAATATGTATGGAATATATAAAGTGTATATTACAGTCATTGTATTATGTTTATATTATTCTGTACATATATAAAAATGTTCTGTGAATGTATTACATAGTGTAACAATGTAGGAGCTGTGAGAATAGAAGCAAGCTGCTTTTCGTAGCAAACAGAATTACAAAGTAGAAGCCGAAAGTTGCTAATAATGAGGTATCCTTGAGACAACAATAAGTTAGAAAGTTCAATAAACCTACTAATAGTTCTTGGAACAATAATAATGTAATATTTAAAACAGTTTATAAATATCCAATCAAAAACTAAAAAAGCTTTAAGTTAAATAAATGTAATTTATTGGAGTAGGGTTAGGCAATCAGAAATTAGAAATAGAAGAAATATACAAATTCAGGTGGTAGACGCTACAAGATAGCGTACCCTAGCAGTTAAATTTGGTACGGGTTCAGTGTGAGATAAAAAATTCAATGCGGTGAGAATAATGTAAAGTTTACCTGTTAAAATTGCAAATAACAATAATCTCACAGCTATAAAGTAGGATACATCACTGAAGTGTTATTTAATCGTGTGACGGATTAATAAATAAAAAAATCGATGTGTTACACTCACATGACTTTCTCTACTCTTGTACAATCTATTTTTACAAACGCCTATTCTCCATATGCTTTATGTTAATCGAGATATCGAGATGTCAATCTTATTGCTAATTTTCTTGTAGATGCAAGGAGGAATATGGTAGCTTTTAAGCAATGGTCAAATATTTTAACGCTGGTTGCTATGCGGCGCATTCCATTCTCTTTGCAAGTCCAGGACATAAAAAAATGAATAACGAATTTGAGAAAAAGCACAAGTATGGAAAATTTAAGGGAATAACAAACAATATCTCGAAAACGGTTCACTCAACAAAAGAAATGTATATGACATAAGTTGTGTATTTTAACGAGATCTACATTTTTTGTGTAGTAAAATTTTCTCTATCTCTTATGGTTTACCAGTTATGCAAAAGTCGTTCACAATGAAGAATACTTTTGGAGACATTCCCAGAAAATTCGAGATATACATTTCATTTCTCATGACATTATCTTAAACATATGATATTTTAATCAAAATCGTTAGAGCCATTTTTGAGAAAATTAAAATTTTCGAAAAATGTTCCATACAAAGGGTAGTCTGGGGTGGGGGGATTTTCTTGAAAACCTTCGTGTTGCATCTCTGGAAGATACTGAACCTAAATACCAAGTTTGGTGTTTATCCGACTGTTCGTTTTTGAGTTATGCTGTTCACAGACACACAGACACACACACACAGACACACACACGGACATGTTTCCAAAAATGCTTTTTTTGGATTCAGGAGGTCTCAAAACATGTATTTCCGGTGAAATCTCGGTATCGAATTTTTGGGTGGAATGCAATACTTCCCCTACTTACTATACGTAGTAGAGAAAGTAAAAAGTACAATACAATTATAATTTGTGTAAGCCTTGCTCTTTAGTTGTACCAGCCCTGCTAAGAGATACATGTTCTGCAAATTACTACTAAGTCGAGGTATACATATATAAAATTTAAATAAATAAACATTAAAAATAAAAAGCTGATTCGTAAACGTGGGGCGAAGGCCACAGGAAAGTCTATACGGTACGTGGGGCGAACACTCCTAGAAACAATCTCCCGCAAGTTAAGCATCCATAACGAGATACAACCACAACAATTAAACCCCTGCAAGTTTGGCTCCCATACGTGCGGCTGCGAACTACTTCAGCGTGGAATCTAACGAAAGAAGAAATATCTAAAGCACTTGAAAAGAATGACAATGTATTGAACAATTCGAACCATTAATAACAGATATCTCGGAAATGGCTAATGCCACAAAAAATTTCTTTGAAATAAGTTGTGTTTTAAGAACATCTATAATTTTACTTTCTCTACTACGTATATAAGTAGGGGAAGTATTGTATTCCACCCAAAAATTCGATACCGAGATTTCACCGGAAATACATGTTTTGAGTTACCTGAATCCAAAAAAAAAGCAATTTTTGGAAACATTTCTGTGTGTGGGTCTGTGTGTGTCTGAACAGCATAACTCAGAAACGAACATTCGGATAAACACCAAACTTGGTATTTAGCTCCAGCATCTTCCAGAGATGCGACACGAAGCTTTTCTAGAAAATCCCCCATCTCAGATTACCCTTTACATGGAGCATTTTTTCGAAAATTTTAATTTGTTCAAAAATGGCTCTAACGATTTTGATTATATATCACATGTTTAAGATATTTCCATGACAAATAAAATGTATATCTTCAATTTTCTGGGAATGTCTCCAAAAGTATTCTTCATTGTGAACGACTTTGGCATAACTGGTAAACCATAAGAGATAGACAAAATGTAGATCGCGTTAAAATACACAATTTGTGTCATTTATATATTTTTTTTGAGTGAACCATTTTCGAGATATTGCTTGCTATTCCCTTATATTTTTCAATACTTATTTTCTCAAATGAGAATTCGTTATTAATTTTTTTGTCTTGGATATGCAAAGAGTATTAATCTGTGGCAAAGAGAATGGTGCTGCACATAGCAACCAGCTATTAAGAGATGTGTCTATGCTTAATGGCTACTGTATTTCTATATTGCCCTTGCAAATACAAAACAAGGGGAACATAGTAGGCCTTAACCAATAGTCAAATAGTTTTAGAACTGGTCGCTATGTGTAAAATGCAATTCTCTTTGCATGTCAAAAATCGTTTCTGCAAATGTTTATCTCGATTAAATGAAATAGATGGAGAATAAGAGTTTGTAAAAATAGTTTGTACAAGAGTAGAGAAAGTCATGTGAGTGTTACACATCAGATTTTTTATGAAGTACGTTTTCCTGTATCGCTTAACGTTTACCAGTTATACAAGATTATACAATTTCCTCCGAATGAGGAGGACTTCACAGGCCATTCCCCAGAAAATTCAAGATATACACTTGATTTATCATCTACATATCTTTAATATATGCAATTTCAATCAAAATTGTTAGGGTCATTTCTTTAAAATTAAAGATTTCGAAATATTTTCACGCAATATGTGTGGCGGTGGGAGGACTTCTTTAAAATCCTTTTGTCGCACCTCTGTAAGGAATCAACTTGAATACCAGGTTTAGTTTCTGAGTTGTATTATTCACAGGCACAGACACGGACCTTTTTTCTAAAATTGCCTTTTAGTGGAAATCAGGGCTCCTCAAAACATATATTTCAAATGAAACCTCATTATCGAATTTTTGTGTGAAATGGAATACCTTCTCTACCTATTATGTACATGGTGGATTAAGTAAAAAGGGGTACAAAACGAGGTAACATTTGAGCAACAAGCCGGCAGTACGTGACTAATGTGGGGCATTTATCGACGTTTTCTCCAAGATTGGCAGATTTAGCAAGGCCGGGAAAATAGTCTAAGCATTATATTCATAGTACTTTGTTTGAGAATAAAATGAAATATGCCTGGTACTGATTATTTTCAGTTTACATGTAATAGTTACTAAAATTCTAAGTTTTGATCGTGGATTTATTTGGGAACTGTTCGCTGCGCCTTTCATTCCTCCTTTGTTTGTACTGGTTTGGCGTGACGATCGCTGTAGACCTTTCCTGGTTCAAGGTTCAGCTCGCAACCGGTGAGTTGGACGTGTGATACGTGACTGTTTATACTGTAGACCTCTGACGAGAAAACGTTTGTGGGGTGTTCTGTTCTCCGGAGGAGTGAGGGGCGATAGTACTACGTGGCACCTCACGATAATGTCATAAATAGATCTTCTCTCTACATTAAAATTATTGCATAACGTTAGTTTTCCACGTAGTTCATTTAGAGCAGTGTGTAAGTGTTTTATAAACTTATTTACAAAGTCCAGTAAGAAAGGAAGAGCTCTACACGTCAAGCCAGAGAAATAGTTGCTAACGTTATTAAAATCTATGAAGAGAAAGCAAACAAAAGCAACTGGTCACTCAGCGTTACTAGCAGAAGAGCGTATGTTTTATAAGAGGCCTTAAGTCTTGTTGATATGTTGAAAGTAGAGCCGTTATCTTTCTCAGCACTAGAATTGTTGATGTCAACACATTCCTTACAGACACATTTTCGTGAGAGGAACACAGTACCCACTAGGTGAGTATCCCACCAATATTAATATTGTCTATAAATGTAACTAGACGCTTAGCTCTGGTCGTATTGCACGTGTGACACAAACGGGAAGTGATTGTTTATTTAAATATTGCCTTATACTGAGTTCTAAGATTTTATTGCGTTGGTAAATGTCTTAGTCATTACACAGTTACTCAATGAAGTACTCTGTGTACCTTAAAACATTCTAGCAGGCAAGTTAATGGAGGGAAAAGTCAAGCTATTTTTCGGACATAAGACAAAATGGTAACTTAGTTTACGTGTTTTGGTAGTTTTTTAGATTATTCATTTTATCAGTTATATACATTTTTTAAAGAACCAACTCTTTTGTACCTGGTGTTTCCAAAATTGTTATATGAGCAGACAATTTTTTGTGTATTACATGATTCTGCGGGTAAATAGAATTTTATTATACGAAGGACTAAAGCATCAAACTTAGGAATTTTCAAAGTTTATGCCTTAATTCTTTTTCGGCTCACCTGTTACGACTTTACGAATTTATTTCTCCTCCATTTTAAGTCACATGTCGATGAAAGTGTGTGGACGTATTCAAATAAGTATGCTCTACCCAATGGATGCAAGATAATTTTAAAAACACACAAAATTTTGGCTGCTAGAAATACTTTCTTCAGTAACTGTATGTGTTAAAAGAGGCAGTCTGGTGCCTGGTTTCGAAACGCAGAATAATGGCTGTGCCCTTTATATTCTAATTTGTTCGGTCAGTGAATTTAGTATGCGTGTATTTTGGGAGAAGCTAAAATTTTTGTTGGCAGTATTTACCCATTAGGTGTAGCCTTGAGTTAGTTTTGTTGAAAACCCAAAACATGTAGAGATATATTTCATTTATGGTAATCGCTTCTTAAATAACTAGTAACTGAAATGCATAAAACAATAACTTAGAGAATGAAAATGCATATAATTCACAATTTTAAAGGAGATGTGAACAGTTAGAAGGCCGTGGTCCACCCACACGCCCTTTTTAAGTTACTATCCTATACAGGGTGAATCAACTAAAACTTGCACCGCAAATACTGCGGAAATGGAAAGTGCTATTGATGTGTTGTTTTTACAGCATTGATTGGTAGTCAGGGGCTCGTATTATTTTAATAATAATCATAAAGTGTATTTTTTGAGCAACCATCAATTTTTAAATGGAACAATGCCTAATTACATCAGAAGAATAAAGGTAGGGTAAATTAGAATGTCAAGGTCTTTGTTGCAGGATTCTAATGCAAGTTGTTTACGAGAAAAAGTATTTTGAAAAGTTTGCACCCCGACAATTGTTTGTCCCATTCAACCTGCTTAGTTGTTAGGTATTGTTTGCATTGTGTTTGCTGTTCATTGATTGCATTGCGACTTTCTGGTCAGTTAGTTTATGACATTTCAAGCAGTAAGTCGTGAGTGGAAGATGGGGTTTACTAATGCAGAAAAAGCCGACATGCTCATGGTGTATGGAGAGTTTAGGAAGAATGCAGTTCGTTCCTATGCGGTGTATGTGGAAATATATTCCAATAGATGTCAGCCATCTCTGAATTTATTTATCAACCTCTTCAACCAATTACGTGAAAGTGGTACAGTAACACCTAGAAAACGTAACAGAAACAAACAAGTGACTGAAGAAGAGGCAGTAATTAATGTTTTGGCTGCCGTTGCCATAGATCCGCAAATTAATTCCCGCACAATCGCACGTGGAAGTGGCATAAGTCAGGCAAGTGTACTGCGCATTCTCCATCGACATAGGTTCCATCCCTATCACATCTCTCTCCATCAAGAGCTGCATGGAAACGATTTTGAGAATCTTGTTAACTTTTGTACATGGGCATTAAGACATGATACTCCAGATTCATCATGCATCTTGTTTAGTGATGAGGCAACATTTACTAATCATGGCCAGGTAAAGCGCAGAAACATGCACTATTAGTCAGTCGACAATCCCCGTTGGCTTTGTCAGGTGGAACGTCAGCGTCCAAGGAGTTTAACGTGTGGTGTGGGATAGTAAACCATCAGCTCATAGGCCCTTTGTTTATAGAAGGAACAATGAACTCGCACAAGTATCGCAGCCTCCTGACAGACCATCTGCCACAAGCTAGAAGACGTTCCTTTGCAGACTAGGAGATACCTGTGGACCAATATGATGGCTGTCCAGCCCATAGTGCACGAAGTACCACAGTTTGTCTTCACGGATTGTTCCCAAATCGTTGGATTGGACGAAGAGGACCTGTATCTTGGCCGGCCCGTTCACCGGATCTGAGCCCTTTAGACTTTTTTCTGTAGGTAAGGCTGAAAGACACTGTCTACAAGGATGTACCAACTACACCAGACGATATGAAACGAAATATTACTGTTGCCTGCTCTGAAATTTCCGCTGAAATGCTGGAACGTGTGCAGCAGTCTTTCCATAGCAGATTGGAAATGTGTATTGAAGCTGCCGGTAGTCATTTTGAACACAACCTTTGAAGGACTGCGTTCTCTTTACTCTTAAGAATCCCCAGAAGTATTATACATCCCTTTTGTTTTTCTTTAGTTTGTGCTACCACAGGTTGTAGGTACAAGTGTCGGTCCGTAAAAGCTTCAAAATAAGATTTCTGGTAAACCACTTGCACTAGAATCTTGCAACAAACGACACTGACATAATTTACCCTACCTCTATTCTGTTGATGTAGCTAGGACTTGTTCCATTTAAAAATTGTATGTTTGCTCAAAAATAACACTTTCTGAGTAGTATTAAAATCTCTTTATAGGCTACATATACGAGCCCCTGACTACCAATCAATGCTGTGAAAACTGCACATCAATAGCACTTTCCACTTCCGAAATATTTGCGGTGCAAGGTTTAGGTGATTCGCCCTGTATACGAAATAAGGCAGTAAGACCCAACAAGTTACTCCATTTTGTTACTGTTGCTTATGCGCGGAAGAAGTTGCCTAGCATGAGTAATAGCGAAATCGCGAAAATAGCGACATTATTAGGTCCTTCACTCGCTACCTACCGCATCTATTGCACCAAATAAAGTTGCATAATTCTTCATTGGGGTTTAACCTCATAGGCCCTACGCCTCCTCCCTGTACTCTCGCTGTGTTTCTCCTTTCGCTGTTGACGGTTCTTCAGTATGACCGACACAGACACAAAGTGCCTACTGCCAAAGCGCGAAGTAAATTTTACATGCTAGACGCGGATCAAAGTATCTATTTATTATGATGTAAATATATAAGTTTATCCTAAATACATACATGTTTGGAATGTCATGAGACAATCTCTTCCCCAAAATGTAGATTGTGGTACCGTAACCTGGACAGGCTTTTTGAAACATTCTGTTCTATGTTACATAGGGCAGTTAGAGGAGGGTTGAAGCCGTGACACACACAACAAACAGTACCTACACTGTCAGGATAATGCACTAAAAACCCATAAGGAACAAACCAATGTACTAAATCACTGTACTTGCTATCAATTTTGACCTGGTAAAAGTGTTGACAACGCGCTGCTTACAATCAACGAGGTCTAGATAATAATGGGATATTCTTATAAATGTTTGGTATCGAGACTACAGTATAATTGTTATGTTCTGATACTATGCGACATCACTATCGATTAAACCTTCTCCATTCTCAACGGTGCAAAAACGATGCATTATATTAAGTCAAGAAATCACATGTGTTACACTCTTGTACAAACTAATTTTAATTTTAACTATTAATTGAGATAAACATTTGCAGAAACGATCTTTTGACATGCAAAGAGAATTACATTGTACACATAGCGACCAGTTCTAAAAATATTTGACTGTCGCTTAAGGCGTACTATGTTCCCCTTGTTTTTTATTTGCAAGGGCAATATAGAAATACTGTAGCCTTTAAGCATAGGCATATCTCTCAATAGGTGGTTGCTATGTGCAGCACCATTCTCTTTGCCACAGATTGATACTCTTAGCATATCCAAGACAAAAAAATGAATAACGAATTCCCATTTGAGAAAATAAGTATTAAAAAATTTAAGGGAACAACAAGAAATATCTCGAAAATGGTTCACTCAACAAAAAATGTACATGATACAAACTGTGTATTTTAACGCGATCTACATTTTTTGTGTAGTAAAATTTTGTCTATCTCTTATGGTTTAACAGTTATACAAAATCCTTCACAATGAAGAATACTTTTGGAAACATTCCCACAAAATTCAAGATATACATTTTGTTTTTCATAAAAATATGCTAAACATATGATATTTAAATCAAAATCGTTGGAGCCATTTTTGAGAAAATTAAAATTTTCGAAAAATTTTCTATGTATAGGGCAATCTGAGGTGGAGGAATTTTCGAAAACCTTCGTGTCCCATCTCTGGAAGTCATTGAACCTAAATACCAAGTTTGGTGTTTATCCGACTGTTCGTTTCTGAGTTATAGTGTTCACAGACACACACACGGACATGTTTCCAAAAATGCTTTTTTTGGATTCAGGGGAATTCTAAACATATATTTCCGGTGAAATCTCGGTACCTAATTTTTGGGTGGAATACTATACTTCCCCTACTTACTATATGTAGTAGAGAAAGTAAAAATATGCACGTAAATTAAAATTAACCTGCAACAATTAAACACAAAATTAGTTTGAAATCATCAAACAATACTTCAGGAACGATTTCTCAGTTAACTTCAATAAGCCTGGTATTTTAAATATACTAATAGCAAATTTTAACCAGTCAAAAATAGAGATCCGTTCTTTACATTCATATGTCTTTCCCGACACAAAAGCATTTATTTTTATATAGGTTCAATCAATTAATCTTTTCAAAGCTTATTTTTCTATCTATTTTATGTTAATCGAGATAAACCTTTGCAGAAAAGTGTTCCTTACAGATTTAGTTGAGAGTACAAGGTGATATAGGAAACCAAATAAGCCAGACCTACATTTTTACTTTCTCTACTACTCTCCAAAAAAAATCATTTTTGGAAACATGTGTGTGTGTGTCTGTGAACAGCATAACTCAGAAACGAACAGTCGGATAAACACCAAACTTGGTATTTAGGTTCAGTATCTTCCAGAGATGCGACACGAAGGTTTTCAAGAAAATCCCCCTACCCCAGACTACCCTTTACATGGAACATTTTTCGAAAATTTTAGTTTTCTCAAAAATGGCTGTAACGATTTTGATTAAAATATCATATGTTTGCGATATTTTCATGACAAATTAAATGTATATCTTGAATTTTCTGGGAATGTCTCCAAAAGTATTCTTCCTTGTGAACGACTTTTGCTTAACTGGTAAACCATAAGAGCTAGACAAAATTTTACTACAAAGAAATTAGATCGCGTTAAAATACACAATTTATGTCATATACATTTTTTTGTTGGGTGAACCATTTTCAAGATATTGCTTGTTATTCGCTTAAATTTTCCAATACTTATACTTTTTCTCAAATTCGTTATTCTTTTTTTTTTTTTGTCCTGGTAATGCAAAGAGAATGGAATACTCCACATATCAACCAGCTCTAAAAATATTTGACTATCGCTTAAAGCCTAGCAATTCCCCTTGCAACTACAAGAAAATTAGCAATAAGATTAACATCTCGATATCTCGATTAACATGAAGCATATGGAGAATAAGCGTTTGTAAACATAGTTTTTACAAGAGTAGAGAAAGTCATGTGAGTGTAACACATCAGATTTTTACTTTCTCTAAAACGTAGTACTGCCTTGCTGTCAAAAAACGATATCGAGATTTCACCAGAATCATGTTTTTAAGACCCCTGAATCCAAATAAAGCACTTTCGGAATCTTTGTGTATGTGTCTGTGAACAGTTTACTCTAAAATGAAATGTCGGATAAATACCAAACTTGATATTTACGTTCCCTATCTTCTTAAAATGCGACAGGAACATTTTCTAATCTTCCCCAACTCAATCGATCCTTTACATTTTTCTTTGTTTTCTAAAAGTGGCTCTAACGATTATAATTAACGTACCATATACGAGGCTATTTAAACCAGAAATAAATGTATATCGTTAATTTCCCGGGGAAAGCTTATAAACTCCTCTTTATTCGGAAGGAATTTTATATTATCTTTTACAACGGGTTAAGAATAGACGAAAACGTACTACACAAAATATAGGTTCCTTTAAAACCCACAATTTATTTAAAATAAGCTTTTTTTGTGGCATAAGCCGTTCCTGAGATAATCGGTTATTAATCATTCGAATTCTTCATTTCTTGTTCATTCCTTTAAAGTCCTTTCAATATTGAGTTGTTTCTCGCGCTTGCATGGAATTTTAAGGCCAGCTTATAGCGCCCTGTTCTTAAACATTTGACACGCTGTGCCGTTTGTTTCTGAAATAAAATGTGTAATGTAACTATTTCTACAACTTATTATTTGAATTAAAATGTATTAATTAGAAAAATAAGTTTTAATAATAGTTTTCGTTACGATTAATAAATGATAGAGGGTTGAGAAAGTCATCTGAATGTATCATATCAGATTTTTTACTTTCTCTATTACGTACAGTAAGTAGGGGAAGAATTCTAGTCCACCAAAAATTCGATACCAAGATTTCACCGGAAATACAGATTTTGAGTCCCCCTGAATCCAAATAAAGAATTTTTGGAAACATGTCCGTGTGTCTGCCTATGTCTGTGAACAGCATAACTCAATAAAAAAAAGTCGGATAAATACAAACTTTGCATTTGAGTTTAATATCTTCCAAGTATGCGACACGTGGATTTTCAAGAAAATCCCCCAATTCCAAATCCCTTTTCGGCAACATTTCTAGAAAATGTTGATTTTCTAAAGAATGGCTCTAAGGATTTTGATTAAAATACCACACATGAAATATATGACAAATAAAACTTATATCTTGAATTTTCTGGGAATAGCCTGTGAAGTCCTCTTCATTCGGAAGGAATTTGGTATAATCTTGTATAACTGGTAAAAGTTAAGCGATAGAAGCACAAAATGTGGGCCTCTTTAAACAGAAAATTTATTTCAAATAATCTTTTTTGTTGCATGTGCCATTTCTGCGATAACCGTTACTAAAGGTTCGAATTGTTAATTTCTTGGTCATTGTCTTAATGTCCTGACGACATTCAGCTGTTTCTGGCGATTGCATGGAAACAGTATGGAATTTTAGGGCTAGCATATAGCGTACAGTTCATAAACATGTGACTATCACGGTTCTCTTCGTATTTATAACGAAATGTGACTGTAGCTAACTAGCTATTTTTGCAAATATTTATTTGGGTTAAATGTAGTAGACAGAAAAATAAGCTTTAGTAAGAATGGTTTGTTTATCCATTAATAAAGATAAAGTCTAGAGAAAGTCATGTGGATGCATTACATCAGATTTCTAAAAATCTGATGTGTTACACTCACATGACTTTCTCTACTCTTGTACAAACTATTTTTACAAACGCTTATTCTCCATCTACTTCATGTTAATCGAGATAAACATTTGCAGACTCTATCTTATTGCTTATTTTCTTGTAGATGTAAGGGGAATATATATTTACAAGGGCAATTTGGAAATACAGTAGCCTTTAAGCACATACATATCTCTTAATAGCTGGTTGCTAGGTGCAGCACCATTCCCTTTCGCAAAGATTAATACTCTTTGCATATCCAAGACAAAAAAATGAATAACGAATTCCCATTTGAGAATATAAGTACTGAAAATTTTAAGGGAATAACAAGCATTATCTCGAAAATGGTTCACTCAACAAAAAAATGTATATGACATAAATTGTGTATTTCAATGCGATCTACATTTTTTGTGTAGTAAAATTTTTTCTATCTCTTATGGTTTACCAGTTATGCAAAAGTCGTCCACAATGAAGAATACTTTTGGAGACATTCCCAGAAAATTCGAGATATACATTTCATTTCTCATGACATTATCTTAAGCATATGATATTTTCATCAAAATCGTTAGAATCATTTTTGAGAAAATTAAAATTTTCGAAAAATCTTCCATGTAAAGGGTAGTCTGGAGTGGGGGGATTTTCTTGAAAACCTTCGTGTCGCATCTCTGGAAGATACTGAACCTAAATACAAAGTTTGGTGTTTATCCGACTGTTCGTTTTTGAGTTATGCTGTTCACAGACACACACACACAGACACACAGACACACACACACACAGACACACACACGGACATGTTTCCAAAAATGCTTTTTTTGGATTCAGGAGGTCTCAAAACATGTATTTCCAGTGAAATCTCGGTATCGAATTTTTGGGTGGAATGCAATACTTCCCCTACTTACTATACGTAGTAGAGAAAGTAAAAATAGGTGTATGTGTGTGTGAACAGCATGTCTCAAAAACCAAAAGTCGGATAAATACCAAAGTTGATATTTAAGCTCAATATCTTTCAAGGACGTGACGCAAAGATGTTCAAGAAAATTCCTCTACACCAAACTACCCTTTACATTGAATGTTTTAAACAGTTTCTGACTTTTCTAAAAGTGGCTCTAACGATTTTTATTAAAATACTATATGTTAAAGAATATTTTCACGAAAAATAAAGGGTATATCTCGAATTTTCTGGGATTAGCTTATAAGGCCCTCTTCATTCGCAGAAAATTTTGTATAATTTTGTTTAACCGATAAACGTTAAGCGATAGTTGAAAATATATTACACAAAAAGTAGATCTTTTTAAAACATACAGTTAATTTCAAGCAAATATTTTTGCGACATAAACAATTTCTGAGATTCCGTTGTTAATGTTTTGAGTGATTCAATAGGATATTATATTAAAGTCCTGTCAATTTTCAGTTGTTTCTCGCGATGTCGTGAAAAGATTATGGAATTTTAAGGTCAACGTATAATGTGCAATTCTAAAACAACTGACAATCGCTATTCCCTTTATATCTATAACGAAATGTGTAATGCAATTTCCGGAAAGGTTTACTTTGATTAGTGAAGTAGATAGAAAAATAAACTTTCTTAAGAATAACTTGTATACCTATTAATAAACGTTAGAGGGTAGAGAAAGTAATGTGAATGTAACACATTAGACTTTTGGTATAAGTTTTTTTCTGATATACAAAATTGTGTAACATTGCTTTGGAATGAAGAGGACCTTATAGGCTATTCCCAGAGCATTCAATATAAACATGTTATTTTTCTTGTAAGCCCCTTTTGATCCATTTTTACAGAAAATATAAAATTTAAAAAATGTTAGTTGTAAAGTGTATTTTGAATTTGGTGATGTCGCATCTTTGGAGTACGCTTAATCAAATTACCATTTTGGTATTCGAAGATTTTATTTTTGTTATTCTGTCCCCCACCCCCCGTCTCTCTCTCTCTCACTCTCTCTCTCTCTGTCTCTCATACCCACAGACATACACACACACAAACGTACGTTTTTCCTAAATATGGTTTCTTATTATGTTCATGGGACTCAAAATACCTATTTGTGGTGAAATTTTGAAATATAATTTTTTATTGGAATACAATACTTCCTCTATTTATTGTAAGTACATATTAGAGAAAGTAAACATATGTCTTATAAAAATCTCTCCATTATGTCATGCCTATTTCAGTAAAGTAGTGACCATACTACGGTTCTTAAGCGGGATAATTCACATCAGGATAACTGCAAACTCTGAAAAAATAAACAAATAAAGTAAAATAAAAAGCTAACTGATAAAGCCCTGATAACCCCGGACAACCTCTATAAAATACCCTTAAAATCCTCTCGTAACCTCTAGCTAAACGTGGATTTCTTGTAGTGCGGTTGAGGTGACCAGGAGATATTTCAGCCATTTCTTACACCTTAATGTGACTGTAGTGCAACAAAGGTTATAAATTAAATACTTTCTAATTAAAGTTCAAAAAAGAGAATACATTTCTACTTCCTAAAGAATTTGACTTGAATTATTTGGAGAAATTGATTTACAAACCTGAAGATTATATCTCCCTACATAAGCTAGGAAACCGTAACATATTTAAACCATATAACTAATGCAGAAATTCTGTTGTTACATTCACATTACATTCTCTACCTTCTATCGTTTATTATTGGGTAAACAAATTGTTCTTAGAATGTTTATTTTTATACTTATTTAATTTTAATCGACATAAACCTTTGCAGGAACATTACACATTTCGTAGGCTATAAAGGGAACAACAATAGTCAAATGTTTAAGAACTGGACGCTGGATGAAAACAAAGTATTATTAATAATAAGAGATACTTCGTAAATGAATGTGCACAAGAGGGTAGTTTTAAATAACTTGTGTGTTTTAACCAGCTCTATAGTTTTTATGTAGTAAATTTTCATCCATCACTTAGCTTTTATCAGTTATACAAGATTACACAAAATTCCTTTCGAATAAAGGGGACGTCCCAGGCTGCTCCCAGAAAATTCAAGATAAAAGTTTTACTTGTTATGTAAATATTTGTTATTGTAATCAAAATCGTTACAGACATTTTAAATATTTATATTTCGAAAAATGTTCCATGTAAAGGGTAGTTTGGGCTGGAGGATAATCTTGAATATCTTTGATTTGCATCTTTAGAAGTTGTAGAATTCAAATGACACGTTTGGTATTTATCCGACACACACGCGTACACACATATGTAAACCGACACAGATACACATACGTGGTCTTTTTTTATAAACCTGCTATTTTGATTCAAGGTGCCTCAAAATATATAACTTCGATAAAATCTCGGTATTGAATTTTTATGTGGAGTGCAATAAAGTTCAGCAGTATGAGTGTTTGACTGTATTTTTTCAGTTGTGTGTGAAGAAGGTGTTTTGTTATATTGTTATTATTTGCAGCACGCTTTGGGAGCCAACTTAAAGTGGTTGCAACCACACCTATGGTAAAAAATTTTCTGTAGCCTTCGCCCTAAGTTTAACAATATTAACTTTATAGTTTTGACTGTTTCTTTAAATAGTCAGTATTAATATTCTTTACAGACATGAATATCTTAGCTGGGCGCAGTGCGGCTAAGAATGTAGGCTTACACAGATTATAATTTTTACTTCATTCCTTTTATTAATTCTTGACACGATTTTAATAACACTTCACTGATACAGAGAGCTGTGAGATTCTTTTGTTAACTACTTGCACTTTTTAACACGTATACTATTTTTTTTTGGGTTTCACACAAAATGCGTATGACGTGCTCGCGTCCAGTTATGAGCACAGTCTACAAGCAACTGACTTGAATTCCACCGGCTAAATTTGTAAATTTCTATATTTCAAGCCTTTGATTAGCTATTCCTAATCCAATTGAATACTTTTATTTAACTTAAGCTTTTTCTGGTTGTTGATTGGCTACTTTGTAAACTGTCACAAAAATTGCATTATTGTTGCTCCAAGAATGACTAGTAGCATTATTACACTATCTTACTCATTATTGACCCAAGGTTACCTCATTGTTAGCAACTTTTAACCTATTATGCTCACAGCTCCTACATTATTATATTACGTAATACATTCACATAACATCATTAAACATGGCTGCAATAATATAAACATTTACAATGACTGTAATATACACTTTTTATATATAGTTACATACACATATTGCTTTAAGGCGGGCTGTTATTATATTTTATATCATATAATTAGACTGAAATTATTTAAGTGTTAAAAATACTGCCTCGTGTGCTATTGTTCTTGCTGCATCAAGTGGCATCAAAAAAGAATCATTCCGATAAGGGTATATTATTGCCCTTTCCGATGCCAAATACTTGTGTTCTAAAATTATTAAGCACTGCAAGAGGCGTGGTTTTACAATATCCAAGAAGGTGATCTCATGTGCACTCAACAAAGAAGGTAAGGCCTCATCAGGACTTGTTCCAAAGAAACAGGGAAATCCATGACCGGCCACCAGTCGCACCCGAGAGATAATTTGATGTGAAGGCTCATGCCTCTGGACCAAATCCTGCAACTCAGAGGGCCATTTCACTTTGATTACGGTCCCTGTTGCTGCTGTGAACACTATAATCAACCAGGATTTGAATCTAGAAAAGCGTCATCAGAGCCGTGGATATAAGATGTTGCCTAAACACATTGCAGAACGTGCCACTAACAGCAGAAAGTTGAATGAACGATACCTATCTGGTGAAAAATGGATGTTTGTTTGTCTTTTTAGATGAGACGTATGTTTATATTGATGTAATAAACCGTGGGCTATATATTACCGACCAAGGGGAGAAAAAAAATTGGAAGTTAGTATAAAGAAACTAACGAAAATTTCCCTAATGATTTTATGGTAATAGCAAGATACAGTTACAATGGTAAATTAACCATTCGTCGTGCACATAAAAAATGTGAAACTTAACTCGGCATATTATTATACTGGCGTTCTGATACCAATTTTCCATACAGAAATCGCTGCTCTCTATGGTGCAGATGTAAATAAAGTCTGGTTGCATCAGGATAAGGCATCAAGCCATACGTCTCTTCAATCTACAAATTTTTTGAGAACATAGAGAGTGAAATGGGAATACATCCCATACCTTTCAGCGACATGCGTGTTAAATCGGCTGATGCATCACTGATGGGCTTTTGTGCATTTGGGTTACTGAAAAGAGCCCTTGAAAGGAGATGGCCGCGAACATTGGATGGTCTCTGGAACGCTGCCAGGAGGTATGGAATAAACTGCATATCCCTGTATTTCGTAGCAGTTTGCTGCAGATTGATAGCTCAAGCTAAAGACTGCCATATAGAACATCACTGCTGGTGGAGGCGTGGTTTTTCATAAAGTAAGGGGGTCTTAATTTTGTTATCAGAGATTGCGAACAACCCTCTGTACTAGATGTTATCAAGTGCACTGTAGTTCTTTGCACCATTAATGGACACCTGATATACATGTGAGTTAGAACCTAAATGGACATTAAAAGTACTAATGGAACGATACCACTATTTCTCGATACCCGATATCGATAAATGATTACGAGCACCGATACTAGATACTCATTTTATAAAAACTGAAAAGGCAACAGTTTATTCACCAATTATGTTCTTATGAATAGTTTTCTTTGTATAAATGCATGTAACTAATGTTGTATACTAATTCCGAATTTGTTCCTCTTTGACATTCTCCAATTTTTATCTTGATAAGGCCACAGGTTGTAAATGTCCGCTGTTATTAGCCAAGGATAATAATAATAATAATAATAATAATAATAATAATAAAGGATAACACTTTTTTGTTTACTTTTATATGTAACTATACATTTTTGTGGTGAAAACCCTCTTTTAAAGGATTTTTATCTATATTATGAAAATTAGTCTCTGTGTATACCCATAAGCTACGTTCTGACCCGAGTATGACTTGCCTAAACACAAACTGACAGATGGAAGGAATGAACAAATATTTGCATACGCTGTATTATCTCACGTCTTAAGTTCTGAATTGTTTCTGCTGAATTCACACATTTTGGTCACCCGAGTAGGTAAATGTAATGGCTGAGAGTGAGCCACCAAACCAGGCTGTTGCAGAAACGTGATTTAGTGCGTCAGCTAAATCAGCTTCATTCACAACTCAGTTAACGCTGCAATTTACACGAGTATAATTGGCACAACAGTTCTAGAAATGTGAAAATCTTAATGACAGCTATGAAGCGAGTTACTTACCAGATCAGGAAGTGACCGTCGTCTGCATGCTGCAATAGTGCGTGGGACAGTCATTGTCAAATATCCGCACACAGGTTATGCACTGCACTGATAATCTTATAGTTTATATACAGTATATTTAAATCCACCGCTGTAAAAAGCGCTTAATATAAAAACCTCTCAATCATCTGCTTCCAGTTCTTCCACATCTGACAGCCCTTCCTCATTGCTGTCATCACTGACGTCGTTATTTTCTGCACATTATCCTGGATGAGAATTCTATTTGATTTCGATTTCTTCCACTTGAACCCTGAACCTTTTATAATTTCTTCTGAGATTTGTAGCACCACCTTGAAAATTTATGCTGTCTTTCAGCTTAATGAGTAATGAGTTTCTTTTTCCACATACAAATTGTGAATCGTGCGCCGAATGAGCGTATCGTCTATTTCTGTAATACGTTTAGGGACCTTATGTTTCTTCCTAAGTCTGTCCAATTATACTCTTTCATCCATATGTTTTTTTTTCTTATCTTTGAGAACTCTGGAAACGGAATTCAGTGAAATACCAGTTGCTTTGGCTACTCTTTCTTTCATTCTCTTAAGGCTTTTGCGGAACTCGGGTGAACTTATATTTTCTTCCTTCATCTCTGCTTTTTTCTTCATGAAGTCGAGGACATTTGCAATTTTTTTCTGCTTTGACTATGTAATACCTTACACTTAACTTTGAAAACGTAGGAGCCATGGTTATAAATATAACAAATGTAAAATAAGCACTATTTAGGTACTCCTCTCTTTAAAATTACAACCATATGCACACACTATGTGTTACGCACTGTGAGTAAGCAAAGGTATTATATCGCTTTCGTTGATTAAACTAAACATAAACCATTCCTAGGCTCGGCAGCTGGGATGGCAATCAAGGCCACGATTCCAGAAGTTTTGCGCTAGTTATTCCTGCATTCCGTTCTTTATTGTTTGCACGTTTTCATTTACACACAACCCGATGGAATGTAGCATTGATTCGCCCATAGAAAACAAGTCAACGTCTATCAGGAACTATAGTTCAGCAACAATTTAGGGACACATGTGGTGCAATTACGTGAAGTCTCGACTGCTTTCCTTATCTAGCAAAAAGCTAAATGCAACAACTTTCAATAATGTCAAGCATTTAAAGTATCAAAATGTGTCGAAGGTTAATTTAAAGTATTAGGCATAATTTGCTATCACCGAGTATGGAAAGTATCGAAGTATCAGAGGTTTTGAGGTCACATCCTTAATTAAACGCACTGAGTCCTAAGGTTATTTCCGCTGGAAACCTAAGTTGCAATAATTTAATAGTGAGGTGCATGCAAAACCAGAGATAAAAGCATGAAAGGTGTCATGTGTAGGACTGCTGTTCACCGCCAGTCTTTAACACAATTGCACACTCAGCGCCGAGCAAACACTTGCTGGAGCCTCGATTCACTTAAAAATACTTCTAATGTCATTGTGCATTCTAGCTTTGGAAGCCTTTACGAAACGACGCAGTCACTGAACAAGCATCTCCAATTAAAGCGCAGCAATTTGGGCCCTGGGACAGTTTTCCCTTCGCTCTCATTTAAATTCTCTACAAGTCCCACAAAGTCAATTACGGCTACCACACATGCATTCACTTGCTGTTCATTTTTAAACCCCCCCCCCGCTCTAATACAACTAAAACGCCAACCTTTGTTAATTCATGCAATTTCCGACAGGGGTGAGGTATAGTAGGAAAAAACAGCTTCGAAAATCAATGGGTGACATCCTCTGTACTTAGCTGCTTCAATCCTTCTATAAACCAATAAATCGCGCCCCAGAAGACGTGGCGATAACGGCATAAGGGACACCAGAGGAAAAATGCTGTGATTCGCATATGAGGCAGTGTATGTAGTAATTTGTAAAATGTATGTAACAGTCATTGCATATGCTTATATTATTTTATACATGTTCAATAATGTTATATAAATATACTACGTAATTTAATAATGTGGAAGCTGTGAGAATAATAGGTTAAAGGTTGCTAACAATGAGGCAACCTTGAGGCAATAATGAAATTGAAAGTTTAAGTACTACTAGTCATTATTGGAGCAACAATAATGTAAATTTAGAGACAGTTTAAAAATAGCCAATCAACAACCAGAAAAACTTTAGTTAAATGAAGGTATTCTATTGGATTAGGATTAGCCAATCAGAGACTTAAAATACAGAAATCTACAACTTTAGACGGTTGAAATCAATTCATTTGGTTGTAGATAGCGTTACTAACCAGACGCAAAAGGTGTCTTCAAGAAATTTAATACGTATTCGTGTGAGACGAAAATAGTTTTACGTGTTCAAAAGTGCAAGTAATTAATTAAAGAATCTCACAGCTCTCTATATCAGTGAAGTGTTATTTAAATCGTATCAAGTATTAATAAAAGAAGTGAAGTAAAATTATAATCTGTCTAAGCCTACATTCCTGTAGCATCACAACCCTGCTAAGAGAAATGTGTCTCTAAAAATAATACTGACGCAGCTGAGGCAAACATGGATATTTAATATTTAAAGAAACAGTTAAATTACAAAGATAATATTTTTGTAAGCTTGGAGCAAAGGCCACCTGAAAGTACATTTGGAGCGAAGGCTACCGGAAACTGTTTACTATACGTACGGTTGCAACTACTAAAAGTTCGGCTCCCCAACAGTTGAAATACAATACAACTCCTACTTCAAATCAGCTTTTCCATACGTGAAACAATAACCTTCTCACATGTAATCGCTTCTTTTAGATTTTAGCCAGTGCTGCCTTAGGGAAGTTTTATCCAACGTTATTCTCAATAGTATTAAAATTAAATATGTGTATATTATTGAGGCTTATTCCCCACAGCAATCACCTGAGTAGCACCTCTTACGTATAATTCAAATCATTTCTTTGGTTTCTGAGACACGTTCTGAAACGTGCACTTCTAGTGTGGCATTTTTATTTGGGAATTATTTAACATATATATCTTCCTACAGCCAATTCATAATTTTATTTCTCTATAAACCCCTATCCTCTGTACTTTTATCTGTTAGTCTTGTAATCCAGTTGTCAAGTAGTGAGAAGATCGGTTGGGAGCTTGCCTACTCAGTACATTAGACATGGGGCGATTCATGAACGACTACAAGGAAAGAATCGTATGAATCGTGTCAGTCTTAGCATGAATCGTCGTTCAAAATGAATCTTAAGAATCGTGTATGAATCATCGTTCAAAAAGAATCGCAAGAATCGGCATGAATCGTCGTTCAAAATGAATCGTAAGAATTGTGCATGAATCGTCGTGCAAAATGAATCCTAAGAATCGTGCATGAATCATCATTCAAAAAGAATCGTGATCAGAACATTCTCGATTCATTCTCGCTTGCGCTTTGTTTACTAGCTTTGGCTTCCAAGCCGAGCCCGGACGAATGCTGCCGAGCGAGTACGATGATGAGCAGGAAAGTTACCAAGCATTGTGATCCTATATTAGTATACGAAAACAGAACAGCACCGCAATAATATATATTGCCGAGTTCTGTCGATTCGTAGTAGTGAATTGCACAGGTTGAAAGATTTGTTAGAATTTATAATGTGAATTGGTAGATCAACACGATTCTTTGAGATGCTGATGGCATAACCTAGGAGTATCGAGTTCAGCCGAGAAAGATTAATTCTTAAAAACAAATTGCGTAAATAGCTGTAAAGCGCAGTAAAATGAATCGTAAGCATTGCCAATGGATGTACGGAGGCTGCAGCACGTGGTATAAACAATAGAAGTAATTTTCAGTACTTTACTAGAGATCTGATATACAGTATTGCATGATTACAGCGTAGTAAGTATTATAATATACAATACCAGAATGTATGCAAAATGGAGGAAAAATAGGGAATTTTTGAATTCTTGGTTTGAATAATCTTTAAAATTATATAATTTAAAAGAATTAATTTGTATACTATAATCTACATTAAAAGTACCTCGAATATGCTGATGTAAAATGTATGTAAAAAATTATTATTCTCTGCATACCGGGTTTATACCTTTTCACGTATTTATAAAAATTATATAGCTTATTTTCGCGTGCAACTTCGGTAGCAGTGACGAATAAACAACAGCAATAATAATAATAATAATAATAATAATAATAATAATAAAAATTGGACAAAAGTAAAATTCAGACAGCGGAAATGAGATTTTTACGTAGAAGTTGAGAATGTACCAGATTAGACATAATAAGAAATAAAACGATAAAATTAGAGAACTGAATATTTATAAATTATATCATATAATTGAAGAAAACTAACTTAATTGGAAAGCGATATGAACTACATGACTGAAGAAAGAATACCACTATTAATTAATAAATACAAACCGTCGGGAAAAAGAGGCATCGGGTACTCCAGAAAAAGAGAGGAGTAAAGTAAAGAATCGAATGGAATGCCTAATCATCGAAATGAAGAATATAATAATAATAATAATAATATCTTCATAATTACTTTGCATAATACCTTATGTAATCGTAACTTAAGTGGAATCACACAGGTTGATTTTTATGACAAATTCAGGAAACTCCAAGTGTATTACCCAAAATAACGCGGAAAGCGCTTTTACATACATTGTCTTTTATATGTCAAAGAAAAAGATCATACCCCCCATCGTAACAAAAAAAGCCCTAATTGCGTATTTTGGTTGCAAACTGCGAAGTACAAACGGGGACGATTCATATAAGAATCGTGAGTGAGAATAGACGGCAGGCAAGGCGACGATTCATTAACGAATCGTGCACCAAGGCAGGCCAGCAGACAAGGGTACGATTCATGATTGAATCGTGCAGTTGGGTAGACCAGCAGACAAAGTGACGATTCATGAACGAATCGTGCGCTAGGAGAGACTAGCAGACAGGTAGCAAGAGGACGATTCATGAATCGTGAACGAATCGTATGAATCGATTCATGAACCGTGAACGAATCGCATGAATCGATTACTGCAAAAGAATTGCTCGACCCAACTCTACAGTACATATGAGTGATGGGAGTTACTGAAAGAGGAGCAATGGGAAAAATGTTGATATCATTCATACCCTCCCTCAGCGTAGAGGCGGTTCTGTCGGATAATTTTCATTTACCAAGGACAGTACGTCAAAGAGTAGGTCAACAACACCAACCAGGTTCAAACCTGTTTGGGAGGAAACATTTTATTACAGCACAAGATAATGTTGTAAAGTTTTTAATGTGTAATAAGATATTAAAGCATATAAAGAAGTTTAATCTACAACGACATTATTCATATTGCAATGCACAAATTAATCATATCTCGCCATATTGAACATTGCTAATTGTAGTATTTATTTATAACAATAGTGTTATATTAGTAATATACCTCCATAACACAATCATATAATTTGTATTCAAATCAATTTGTATCGCAAAGTTACTCCCGTGCCACTGAGTTTAAAATCCGGCCTGCTTCTCAGATTTCCTTGTGGCAGATACTGACGGGAGCGGAGCAGGTAAAGCCAGCTCCCTAGAGCCACATACTGATGATGCCTGCTCTAGACCCATGCCCCTTCGGATCCCATTCATCCCTTGTACTCTTGGTCTTCTCCGTCCTGTTTCCTTTAGGTGCCCATTTAGCACAATTCTTACTATTCTATCGTTTCCCATTCCTTTCACGTGTCCGAACCATTTCGATCTTCTCTCTTCTATTATTTCCAATACATTCTCTTTTTACATCCATTATTTTCCTAATTTTTGTATTACAAATTTTATCCTTTCTTGAGATTCGAGAAGCCCTCCGCCAAAACTTTATTGTAAAAAAGTTTAATACACTTAGTTACTATTGAATTATACCTGAGATTCTTAAATTTATTTATAAGTGGTATTTTCTTGATCATATTATTTGGAACTTAGTATGCAAAATTTTACTCCAGAAATGCTCAAAGGATAACGCTGATAAAAATGGATATTATAATGAGTGTAGCAATTTAAAATATTTTATGTTACTTATTTCTGTAAAGGAATGCACTTAATATTCCCCTGAAGTCTTGAAACACAACTTTCAAAACTAATTTATTAAGTCCTCTTCCTGTACTTAAAGTTAGGCTTAGTTTTCTGTTAAGTCTTTAACACCGTAAACATTTACGGTGATCAAGTATTTAGTAAAATTAACAAAAATCAGATATGCTATGCTCAGGTAGCTTTGCTTACCCACCATCTTTTAAATATAATATAGGTTCTACGTAGATTCTTGTAAAAGGAATTTCTTCTGTCTAACTTAAGTTAACTGAGCTAAATGTTTGCATAAATAGTTTCATTACAAATTTCGTTATAGGTTATAGTGGTATGGTGTTAATAGGTAGCTTGGTAAAGGAAAGGATTAGTATAAGGGAGTTGACTTTGGCCTGCTCAGGTAGATGATGGATATCTCAGGAAAGTGTGGAGCGGAGAAAAATAAAGAACGTGTTCTCTTTATGCGTTAAATCCACAAGAACATAATTAACACTTATGGCTTTATGGCTGTTTTAATACAATACGTAATACCTGAAATCGCCTTCAATTTTTGCGCGCTATAACTGCCTTCCCTTCCCGAATTCCGCTTTCCCATCATATAACAGTATCACTAAATACCTTAATTTAACACCGAAATTTTCTGGAACATTTCTGATACTGTGTGATGCTACCTTCCCTTACAAATGGTCGAAACGAAGTGACGAATTTACCCCTGTCTGAAACTGTGCTCCGCCATAGAAAAATGTCTATTTCACAGCCATATTCCATTTGACCACAGCCCTTTTTCAAGGCACGTGGTTTTTCTCAGCTCTTATTTACTATTTCTGTTATTGCCTCTAAAAATGTCGTATGATCGCTTGTTTAGAAGATATGGTCTTTACGTTGGAGTTGTTTTTACTGCCCCACTTATGGGTGCCAGTTTGAGGAAAGTGTTTTGTTGAAGGTTTGCACCACGTTTGAAGTTGTATTGTTCTTGGAGTTTATGTTTTGATGTTAGCCCCACGTTTTGGGCGCCAATTAGAAGTAGTATTGTTCTTTACGTTGTTTTTGAAGGAGTTTTTTATTTACGTAATTTATTGTTACGTAAGTTATTAGCCCCACGCTTGGGAAGCCATTTTGTGAAGAAGTGTTTTGTAGTTGAAGTTTAACTGTCCCACGTATGGGAGCTAATTTGAAGATGATGGTTTGTTACGTAATATGCTGCTACGTATGTAAAGTCTATTTGAAGATTTATTTTTGTTGTTACGCTCCAAGTTTAAAAAAAATAACTTTGTTATTAAACTGCTTCTATAGATATTATTTATGTTTATGTTTGACTCGGCTGGTCAGTATTACTTTAGAGTCACGTTTCTCTTAATCAGGGCGTGGTGCGACAAGAATGTAGGCTTACACAGATTTTAATTTTTAATTAACTTCGTTTTATTTATCCTTAACACAAACTAATAGCAGTACACTGATATCAAGAGCTGTGAGATTCTTTTAATTCAATCCTTGCACTTTGTTAACACGTATACTCAATTTTCGTTTCACACGAATACGTAATATTTCTTTAGAGAACACATCTTCCATAAAACTTTATCTGGTCGTTGATTGGCTATTTTTAAGCTTTCACAAAATTTAGGTTATTGCTGCCCTAATCATGACTAGTAGCATTCAAACTCTTAAACTCATTATTGCTTCAAGGTTACCTCATTGTTACCTCATTGTTAGCAACTTTAAACATTATACTCACAGCTCTTACATTATTAAATTGCGTAATGCATTCACATAACATTTTTGAACATGCATGCAGTATTATAAGCGTATACAATGACTGCTACATACGTTTAAAAAATTACACACATATTGCTTCAAGGCGGGCTGTTATTGAATTTACATATTATATAATTTAATTGAAATTATTCAAGTGTTAAAAATACTGCCTCACATTATTGTATTAGTATTATTGCTCCGTTTCCTTTAGGGGGGGAGTGCATGAGGGATTTCCGAGTATTATCTACTTTTGAAGCCTCCTGCTTTCCCCTACCACCAACATTTCCTTTGTATGTTGAAAGGTTCTTAATGATCTCCCTTCGTGCCCGTCGTCGCAGCTTGCTAACTTTGCCCGCTTTTTGAGTCCAACTCACCTTGCAGAATTACTTTTCTACCTGTTTTACAATTTATTTAATTTTCTTCATATTAATTCTCATACTTCCTACGTTTTATTCTCTATTATTATTTGCTAATGTTTTATTTTATCGTCCTTTTCTCTCTCCTTACTTCTTAATTGATTTGTTACGTTAGTTAGTATTTTATTTCTTAAATATTTATCCTTTAATTCTTCATCCAGCCTAGAGTACCTTTTTCTACTAATTACTCCTGCGATGATTATTCCTATCTTTACTCCCCCATAGACGGGAGTATAAAGGGGATAGGAAGAGCCAAGTGATTAAAAACGGGTAGCTATACCTCATACTCTTAGAAACAACTTCATGTTGGCAGTAGTTGATAAAATGAAACGACAGTATTGAAAAATGCAACACAATAAAAACACATCTTTGCAAAATGACTGATGGGACAAAAAATACTTGAAATATATTGAAAGCTTTAGTTTGTCT
This sequence comes from Deroplatys truncata, assembly GCA_030765065.1. Taxonomy (NCBI): domain Eukaryota; kingdom Metazoa; phylum Arthropoda; class Insecta; order Mantodea; family Mantidae; genus Deroplatys; species Deroplatys truncata. Next base: position 151,937,641 of record CM060985.1, on the reverse strand, counting down.
TATCTCTTATAATTTACCGAATACACAAATTATTCAAAATTATTTCATATAAAATTAATACTTTAAACATATTAAAACATTTTAAGCACTGAGCGACAGCTTTGCATGTTATTGAACGGAGGTGTTAAATATGAGGGGCTTAGATGCAAACTCCAACATTTCCATTTTTCGTGAAACATGAGTTTTTGCTATTCCTAGAAAATGAAAGAATTAATTTTATTTTTCATATAAAGATCCAAAAATTGTGGTATTTTTAAACAAAATCGTTAGTCATTTTTGAGAAAATAAAAACATTCGGAACATTTTGTATTAAAAGGGTAGTTTTGGTTTGGGAGATTTTGTTAAAAACCTTCGTATCGAATCTTTGGAAGGTACTCAATATCAAGTTTGGTGTTTGTCTGAGATGCAGGGTTTGAGTTATTTTATTCACACCTCCCACACAGTAGCTTTTCTAAAGTGTTTTTTATTTAGGGGGCCTCAAACATGTATTTCCGGTGAAATCTTGATCCCGAAACCTTGGATGGAGTGCAATACTTCCTCTAGCTGTTATAACGTTGTAGAGAATTAAAATCCCTCATCCAATACTGCTTTACATTTTTATTAAAGATTTCGGTATTTTTGCCCTTCTTAGAAGCACATATTTTATTGTGGATTCTTCACTATTCTGGTTTCTTCTTCATAGGCCCAGAGAGACTGTATGCTCATTCATTTCAGTGACCAACCACTTCGCCTTGACTACTAGTGTTTGCAGAGGGCTTAATTCAGTTATCGAGCTGATAGCAGCCACGGCTTGCGAAGTAATACCAATTTAATTTGGACTCCTCCTGTCTTATCAGATCATCCCTTACTACTTGTTACATTTAAGAACTGGAGATTCAGGGATAGGAGCTATGCAGTAAAATTAAACGTTGTTTTCCTTGAGAAATACGAGTTTATAATTATTTTGCCACACGTTTGGGCGCCAATTTGAAGAAGATGGTTTGTTAAGTTATTGAAAGTCAGTTTGAAGAAGATGAGTATTTTACTTTATTTGCATCACGCTTTGGAAGCCAATTTGAAGAAGATAGTTTCTTTAAGTATTAAATATTTATGTTTGCCTCGGCTGTGTCAGTATTTATTTTAGAGACATGGAAGTCTTGGCAGGGCGTGATGCGACAAGAATGTAGGCTTACACAGATTTTAAGTTTTAATTCACTCCTTTTTATTAATTCTTGACACAAATTAAATAGCACTTCACTGATATAGAGAGCTGTGAGATGTTTTTATTAAATAATTGCACTTTTTAATACGTAAACTATTTTCGTCTCAGACGAATACCTAATTAATTTCTCGAGGACACATCTCGCGTCTGGTTAGTATCTCTGTCTGCAGGCAACTGAACTGATTTCAAGCGCCTAAACTTGTAAATTTCTCTATTTAAAGTCCCTGATTGGCTATGTTTACTCTAATAAAATACCTGCATTTAACTAAAGCTTTTTTGTGGTTGTTGATTGGCTATTTTTATAAACTGTCACTAAAATCACATTAACGTTACTCCAAGAATCACAAGTAACATTTAAACTTTCAAACTCATTATTGCCTTAAAGTTGCCTCATTGTTACCTCATTGTTATCAACTTTTAACATGTTATTCTCACAGCTCCTACATTATTAAATTACGTAATACATTCGTATAACATTATTGAACATGTATACAATAATGTAAGCATATGTAATGACTGTTACATACATTTCTACAGATTATTACATACACATATTGCTTCAAGGCGGGCTGCTATTGAATTTACTTATTATATAATTTGACTAAAATCATTTAAGTGTTAAAAATCTTGCCACATCCTGAAAACTTTTCTGTGTCAGCTTTCCTGATGGTTCTAAACGTGTCACAGTGTTTTCTATTTTATCCTTTGAGGTTAAACTCATTCTTTTTTAGTTGCCTTCTTTTTTATGTTTGGGGGTATAACGATGTGCTGCTTAACTTGGCAATAGGCGGTTTCTGAAAATCTTGACGCTAATAGTGCATCGCAAGATCGTCTTACACGAGCAGCATTAATTCCACAAGGTGTATATGGATAAAATCCCATTCAAACGTGTGCTTTAAAGAAATGCTATTTCTTATATGCATCCAAAATAGGACTTACTTAAATATTCTTAAGCGTAATATTTCAGGAAGATAAAATTAATTTATGATTACAGCATTTAAAGTTTTCTCAGAAGAGTTCATACATAGTTCATACAACAATGAACATATAGCTCAGATAATACAGGGTTGTTCAAAATGATGGACCCAAATTAAATACATTGTGTTTCACGAAGTATAATTTGGACATGAACAATCTACATACTAGTGAAAAGAGAAAGTTTCAAAGTTTTTGTTCACAGGATATAAATGTGCAATGTGCCCCCACTTTGTTGCACGGCAAACACCCACTGATATACGTGGTCGTCCCCGGCTTTTTCCGTTACAGAGACAGTTTCTTGAAATGGGATAAGCCAACGTTTGATGCTTTTCCCAGTTGAAGGGTTAATGTGGTATCGGGAAGGAAATGCCCGCTACACTGTAAACTGCCGACTTACGTCTTACAAACTCGAGAACGCAGAAAACTTTATGCTGCATCGTAGCCATCTTACGTACAACTGACGGTGTAAGGAACTGCTTGCCCCTATTGGCGCGATACCCTATCGGACGCTTACGTAACAATCACAGCGTAAACAACAATATAGAACGCCCTCTTTCCTTCGGTATGTTAATATACAATTTATACTTTGTGAAACACAAAGTTATTAAATTGTGTCCATCATTTTGAATAAGCCTGTATTATAAAAACTTTTATGTGTTACATTCACATGGCATTATCTACTCTCTAGCACTTATTAGTGGGTATAAAGGTGGGTATACCCATAGTGGATATATTCTTACGAAAGTTCATTTTCCTATCTTCTTCATTTTAATCCATTCCGGAAACAGCTGAATTACATATTTCCTTATAGACATAAAGGGAATAACGATAGTTTATGTTTAAGAGCTGGACGCTATGTACTGGCCTTAAAATTTCATGCTCTTTACGTGCAATAGCGAGAAACAACTGAATATCGAAAGGACTTGAAAAGAATAAATGAGTGTGTGTATTTAAGTAATGGTAGACATGCATAGATCCTTATCAATCGCACGGGTTCACAAACTGTACGTTCTGTTATAATACACAGAATAATAAGCAATATTATTAAGAATAAAAGTGACAATTCATAGAAGGAAGCGAAAAAAAATTACCACTGTAAAAAGATATCATTGAACGAAAAAATCTGATGTGTTACACTCACATGACTTTCTCTACTCTTATACAAACTACTTTTACAAACGCTTATTCTCCATATGCTTCATTTTCATCGAGATGTTAATCATATTGCTAATTTTCTTGTAGATGCAAGGAAATATGGTAAGTTTTAAGCGATCGTCAAATCTTTTAAGCACTGGTTGCTATGTGGCGCATTCCATTCTCTTTGCATATCCAGGACATAAAAAATGAATAACGAATTTGAGAAAAAATATAAGTATTGAAAATTTAAGGGAATAACAAGCTATATCTCGAAAATGGTTCACTGAACAAAAAAATGTATCTGACATAAATTGTGTATTTTAACGCGATCTACATTATTTTTGTAGTAAAACTTTGTCTATCTATTATGGTTTACCAGTTATGCAAAAGTCGTTCACAATGAATACTTTTGGAGACATTCCCAGAAAATTCGAGATATACATTTCATTTGTCATGAAAATATCTTAAACATATGATATTTTAATCAAAATCGTTGGAGCCATTTTTGATAAAATTAAAATTTTGGAAAAATGTTCCATGCAAACGGTAATCTGAGGTGGGTGTCGCATCTCCGGAAGATACTGAACCTAAATACCAAGTTTGGTGTTTATCCGACTGTTCGTTTCTGAGTTATGCTGTTCACAGACACACACGGACATGTTTCCAAAAATGCTTTTTTGGATTCAAGGGGTCTCAAAACATGTATTTCCGGTGAAACTTTGCTATCGAATTTTTGGGTGGAATACAATACTTCCCCTACTTACTATACGCAATAGAGAAAGTAAAAAAATAAAACATATTCAAATATGGCATCTTAAATATAAATAACGTCTAAAACGGGGTCAACGGTATTCCAATGCATAATTAGATCCCATTAAGGTAAAAAAGAAAAGTTACGAGAGTAAATATACACAACACACTAACAAACAATAAGTGAAAAACAATGACAAAATAAAACACGAACAACAACGTTTAGCTCTTCCTACACCCTACTTCCCTGCTATCAGCCTTCTCACATCTCAGCTGTCTTGCCTCAAGTACAAATCTACCTATTCCCTCCATGCCTTCCCTGCCTGCCAGTAGTATCCAGCGTATGGTTAACTCTCCATTCGAGGTGATAAAGAGTAACGGTAAATATTTTTCCGTCCATTCCCCCGTACCCCTACAGCTTGCCAAAATATGCACCTATGACTCTTCCTCCTCGCAAAAGGGGCCGATTCTTCTACCACTTTCATCAGTATTTGTTATCATCCGCCACCCTCCCAGTCTAAGCCACGCGAACCCGTGTCTAATGAGTTTGGTGCCCGTTTTAATGCATTGTTCCATACCCTACACAGATTTTAGCCCAGACTGTACTTCTAACGAAACTGCCTCTGTGTGTTGTGCAATTGTTTGTTGCCTGTCAATATCACAGAGGTGGTACTTAATTTTCTCCACGCCCTCCGCCTATTTCCCTGACCTGCCATCCAAATATTGCCATCACTATGGTTTCCAAATCTCCTTTAATTTTGATGCCCATGTCGAATTTACTTCCATTCTCAACTGCTCACTATGGCAAACCGCCGTAATTAGAGATTGGTCTCCAAAAACGATTTTCATCCAGTATTTTAGTGCTCTAATTTTGCACCCTACCGTCTCTATGCACTCCAAATTCCCTTATAATCCCGCAGTTATCCGTACACATCCCCACCCTCAGAATTCCTTTCAAAACTCCGGTCTTCACTTGGTCCAAATTCCCTGTTTGTACCCACCCTTATATTTCTGCTCCACATGTCATCGCGGACCTAACTGTCGCTCCGTATACGGTCTCCAGTAAACCTACGAGAATATCTAGAATTCGCTACGTAACCGAAAGGTTCTGCTTTACTCCTGCCTAGAGTTTCATGATGTCAATATGTTTCGTCCATTTTCTGTTCATCGCAAAAATGAGCCCAAAGTACACGAAACGTTTAACGTTGTCCAGCGTCTGTCCTGCATATGTCCATGTCTCCTTCCCATTATAACCCGAAGCATTCTTGAAAGTCTTATTTATATTAACTGTGACATACTACTGAACAATTCTAACCATTAATGACGGATATCCCGGAAATGGCTTATGCCACAAAAAAGTGATTTGAAATAAATTGTGTGTTCTGAAGAGATTGATACTTTTTGTGTTGCACACCCAAAGATAAAATAAATGAGTAACAGCCAGAGAGGGAGATCGATTGGGAAAACATCGGAAGCATTCGCTGAAGCTGTGTTCAGAATACACGGTATTCCACTCTACGAGTATTTCAAAGTTATGTGATGGAGGAAGATACCTTTTAGTACGGTTGTATTCATGGTAGCGAACGGTGAAACGCACGTGTCTTACCTATAATTGGAACAAACAGTTTTCTAATCTTTGGCGTTTATGTTTTTTCTTATTATATAAATTTTAGTTTGTTAAATATACGGCAATTTCGTATGTTTAACATGCACAAGATATCTAATATTTTAAGACATTCACGCATAAAAGCAAAAAAGTTATTCTTTTTTTCGAAATAGATGCCATATTAGTACATTCTAAAGCAAAAAGCTAAATATATATTTAGTTGACTTAATATTGGATGTGCAAAATCTCTGTCTCATTCTTCAGTTATGATAGGCGCTGGCGTGATCATGCGCGCGCACTTTATAGACTTCAGTTCTGCATGATATATTAGGAACCATACTGCCTTTTGATATGGCTGAGCGCACGCATAAAGACGAAGCTACAAGAATGTCTCTCCTTACATAGTGTATGTTGCTGGATACTCTGTGCTAGAACATTTTGAGCCCCTATATCTACGGCCACGAGTTGGGTTCAGTACCTGAATTCCAGGGAAGAGATTGTTCGTCGTCGATCTGGTTCTGTTCGAAATGCTTTGTCCACTCCTCAGCAGGACACTGTCCCTTCAAGCATGAGTCTACATTAGAAGTAATTCTCATTTCCCTCTGACGAACCGCACAGCCTTGTGTCGTTTGACTACAGCAGGACTTTGATCGATCGGCAGCTGAAAAACAGCGTCTTACAGACGATCACAGATAATGTCGCCTCACATATTCAGAAGAAAATATCAACAATAACTGGAATAGTTATATTCACAGAGGACGCGACATTTTCATTTACAAATGGGGTAAAGCAATTTCCTACCTCTCCAGAGGGAAACGTTACGACGCAAAATACATAGCACAAATGGATCGCTAAGGTTGCGTATCTGTATTGTGTTGGGGTTGGATGTCACGAGATGGTCTAAGTGTGTTGTGGCAGCTCTATGTCAATTAAATAGCAGTATAAAAGCATCCTCAAAAACATCATGGTTCCTTCTGTAGGGACTATAAATACCGATGGAGTGATTGAATTCCTGCAGGGTAACCACCCTGTCAGCAAGTTTTAAACTGGTTCTCGAAAAGCCAAGACATATTAGTAAATGACTGATCTCCTTACTCATCCGATTTGAATTCTATTGAACATGTGTGAACAGCTGTGAGGAAAGTTTGAGTTAAATCTATCTGCAAGGCAACGCAAGACAAATGAGGTTTTGTAGGATAAAATATTGTAAAGCATGCTTGGGAGGAAGAATCCTCTCGTGAAAATTTTACTAGGCATTTGATATCATCCATGTCCCGTAGAATGAGGGCAGTAATAGAAGCAGAAGGTTTACACACCCGATATTGTGTTAGTTTATTGTTTTACTTGTTTCTTATTTAGTTTGAAAACAAAAAGGAGTGTGTTTGACTTTTTGTTTATGAGAATAAACACCTCGGAATAGAATAAGCCTTTGCAATTGTAAATTATATTATAATATGCGCAATAAACATCATGTTTTTTCGCCAAAAAAAACAAATTATACTCCGGATGCGATACTCGGTAGGCTGTCAGTACATAGTTAGTACTTGGGACTCATTATGAAAGGTGGTAATAGAACCAAGCTAAAGACACGCGCCCGAGACAACATTGTGAACCGGCCTCGGAAAGGATTTGGACTTAAACAAATATACGCTTCGAGAGTCTACTCATTGTTCGGTCTTAGGATGTGCGTTCCGTCTATCGCTTATCGTTTATCAGTTACACAACGTTACACAATATTTCTTCCATATGAAATTGATTACATAGGCTCTTCCCAGGAAGTTTAAGACATACCTTTTTATTTTTGTGTAAGTACGTGGTATTTTAATCATAATCGTTAGCGTTTTTGGAAAATAAAGCTCAAAAAATGATCTTGTAAAGGGTATTTGAGGGGGGGAGCTTTCTTGAAAATCCTTGCGTCGCATCTTTGGCAGATACTGAACCTAACTACCAAGTTTGGTGTTTCTACTAACTTTCGCTTTTGAGTTAAGCTGCTCACGCACACATGGACCTTTTTGTAAAAATGCCATTTTTGAATTCAGGGAGCCTAAATGCATGTATTCCGGTGAAATCTTGGTATCGAAATTTTGGGTGGAAACCAATACATCCTCTACCTACTAAGTACGTGGTAGAGAAAGTAAAACTTAAGTTGTTATTAAGAAGCAACTCTTTATTGTCATGCCAAGATGAAGGCCGAGACCACAGGCACCTGGCCTGACTCGGGCTGTATGACCTGGCTCAGCAGTAACCTAGCTCGCCGACAACAGAGAACAATAACATTTGCAGTTCGCAAAACTTTCTTTGGTCTACAGCAAGGGTGGCGAAAACAGCCTTCAGCTCCGAGTCATGCTGGAAACGCAACCCGCAGAGCAGTCGCAACGACTGCACTGTTTGCGCGTAACACAGACAGCAAGAGGTGTCCTACGAGTTCAGAGTGGACGGATATGACTGTTTGAAATGAATGTACTCATTCAAGAACTATATTATTTGTAGAGTTATACAGCTGCAGTGTTTAATCAGAAAGAAACAAATGCAATTAATACACACAACGCTATGTTTCACAAATGTCATGTACACTACGTGATCAAATGTATCCGGACACCTGGCTAAAAATGATGTACAAGTTCGTGGCGTCCTCCATCGGTATTGCTGGAAGTCAATATAGTTTTGGCCCACCCTTAACCTTGATGACAGCGTTCACTCTCGAAGACATACTTTCAATCAGGTCTGGAAGGTTTCTTGGGGAATGGCAGCCCATTCTTCATGGAGTGCGGAACTGAGGAGAGGTATCGATGTAGGTCGGTGAGGCCTGGCACGAAGTCGGCGTTCCAAAACATCCCAAAGGTGTTCTGTAGGATTCAAGTCAGGACTCTGTGCAGGCCAGTCCATTACAGGGATATTATTGTCGTGTAACCACTCCGCCACAGCCCGTGCAGTATGAACAGGTGCTCGATCGTGTTGAAAGATGCAATGGACATTTCCGAATTGTTCTTCAACAGGGGGAAGCAAGAAGGTGTTTAAAATATCAATGTAGGTCTGCGCTGTGATGTGCCACGCAAAACAAAGGGTGCAAGCTCCCTCCTGGAAAAACACGACCACAGATAAACACCACCACCTCCAAATTTCACTGTTGGCACTATACACGCTGGCAGATGACGTTCACCGGGCATTCGCCATACCCACACCCTGCCATCGGATCGCCACATTATGTACCGTGATTCGTCACTCCACACAACGTTTTGCCACTGTTCAATCGTGTACTTTTGACGCTCCTCACACCAAGCGAGGCGTCGTTTGGCATTTTCCTGCGTGATGTGGGCTTATGAGCAGCCGCTTGACCAAGGTTTCTCACCTCACGCCCATCATAGTACTTGGAGTTTGGAATTCCTGTGTGATGGTCTGGATAGATGTCTGCCTATTACTTTTTACGACGCTCTTAAATGTCGGCGGTCTCTGTTAGTCAACAGACGAGGTCGGCTTGTACGCTTTTGTGCTGTACATGTCCCTTCACGTTTCCACTTCACTATCACATCAGAAACAGTGGACCTAGGGATGTTTAGGTGTGTGGAAATCTCGCGTACAGACTTGTGACATAAGTGACACCCAATCACCTGACCATATTTGGAGTCCGTGATTTCCACGGAGCGTCCCATTCTGCTGTTTCACGATGTCTAATGACTACTGAGGTCGCGGATAATGAGTACCAGGCAGTAGGTGGCAGCACAATGCACCTAAGATGAAAAACGTATGTTTTGGGGTGTCCGGATACTTTAATCACATATTGTATCTGCTAACAGCTAACGTACTGCACTCTACTCTTAGAAATATTTATTTAATACAGAAAGTGCTTCTTGGTATAGAATGCAATGCAAGGTACAAACATTTACTATACTCTTTTCCTTAAGAAAGGCTTTGAGCCTGCCAACTATACCATTCTTACCTTTAATCATCGAGCGAGCTCCATCCGTTGCAATTGACGCTATATTGGATCACTCTGAATTGTGTTTATTTACACACATACAAACAGCATTAAATATGTCTTCTACTTCAGTAGTGTCTTCCAAAGTGATCAACTCCGGCACATACTCTCCGACATTTAATTCTTCATCCACTCCTCTTACAAATATTGCCAACTGAGCTGTGTCAATCAAATCTGCCCTTCCATCAAGAGCTAGAGAGAAGTACACAAGTTTACGGATTTTCACATTCACTTGTCCACTTGTATCAGTGGGCAACAACCCAATTCTTCAAGATATACTTTGTTGTGAAAGGTGCAAGTTGTTTTTAAAATTAATCAGTTCTTAGGGGCCCATAACTTTTACCACGTCCATCATAAATGATTTAACAAACCCCCCCATTTGAAAATATTTAAGGACTTTACCTATGTTCCACGCCACAACGTAACTAGCCAGTAGTTGTTATTTTGTTATTTAGTAGCAGGAACAGTGTGCTTCTCCTTTAGCTCAGTTAGTTTCTTGGTTCGTTCCAATTCTGAAATAATGAATCAATAAACGCCATAAAAATAATCTGCAATTCTATAGTAATAATAATAATAATAATAATAATAATAATAATAATAATAATAATAATAGGCTCATTATTGCAATAACGATGAACGTGGCATACAAAATAATAATAATTAATAATAATAATAATACCTTTCAGTTCTCATATTCAACGTGACATGTGCAATAGTGTCGCTGTATATTATTTCGTAGTATGCCATGTATAATTTTCGAACATATAGAACACTTAATATCTGTGTGTGTGGGTATATGCCTCTCTCAAGGCTATCGATGGACTGACCTCGGTAGAGTGTTCAAGTAAGCTGCTTGGTCGCGCCTAAGGGAAGGAAAAACGCTGATGATTACCAGCGATTACGGGGATGTAATCGCGACGCACGATGTAACCGCGAGTCCTATTTTGGACGCCTTTGGTCTAGTGTATGAAGACTAAATTATGTAAAGCAGTGTTTTATTATGCCTACTGTGTAGAACTCTCATGATTTACCTTACAGACCAGCGTACGTTGATGGAAAGCTTTGTTCCAAGAACATGTGAATTGTCAGCTGGAATGTATGCATAAAATCTCTGAGGTCACATTTTCCAACATATCCACAATTAATAATTAGTTAAAGAAATTAAACAGACTGCAGCGTCAGATTAAAATATGAGAGTCAATATTCAAGCCGAGGAAAAGCCAGAAGAATTAGGGAATGTCGTGGAAAGAATTCTAATAAAATAGCTGCCTCGTATTACAAAGTGTTATTGATGACAATTTCATTACCTGCTCGCTCTCCTTAGATTATTAAGTGTGAGAAATACTTAAACATAAAGCTTATGCAACAACTTCCCATAAGCTCGACGACTGACAAGACAGGTTCCTGCGTTCTAATATTTTGGTTGCAGAAGTTCGTCGAGTGTTCAAAAATGTGTTCAGCCGGTGCCATCCTTGAGTAACCGCAGAGGGGCACAAGGTTGCAAATACATTCCCAACACATGTTCATGTTCCTGGTCTCTGCAACACAATATACATTATATGAGCATGTAGTAAGAAGCCGAAAACACAAGAGAGTTATCTGGACAGTCTGCTTGGACATGCTGCAGTTGCTCCTGCAGACAAAGGTGTGGCAGGATGATGTCCTTGCACCACCGCATTATGCAAGCAGTGTGCGCCACTATCTGAATGAGGCCTTTCCTAACAGGTGGATTAAAAGAGACCCCCGTTCCCCTTTACTTTTTTCCACGTGGTTTCATCAAGATCCAAGTTTACCTACCAGGAGCTGAAACAACGAATAAGAGAGTAGTGTAACTCCTAAATACTTGGCTTTTCTTAAGATTTCATCCTTAACGTGTCAATGTTTAGATTGTTTAAACCCGAGGGTTTCCTTTTTCTGGCAGAGGGTAAAACTAAAGGTAGGGGCCCCCGTAACCGGGACAGAGTAGCCAGTTGACCCTTTATACTTCTAACGTGATCCCTGGGAGGGAAGAATGAGGGGAGAGACCCGAATGGCGATCTTATCCGGATGCTGACGGGCGAGCATGGGCGGGGTCTATAACGTTTCCAGATAGAACGCATGCTACGCCGCACGGTCCCTTTCCACAAGCCAGCAAACTCGAGGGACTTCGGAGCGAAACCACACGCTGAGGACACACCGAAGTAAGCGGTACCGCAGCGACGCCAGGAAAGAAACCTTTACAGAGGTGAAGCCACCGTCCAGCCTCAACCCGCCGAACAGAGTAGCTTGGTCCTGCAACCCTGAAACAGATGACAAGGAAGATAATGGGTACGGGAAGTGAGAGGAAGGAGAGTGTGGTAGAAGATCACCTAGAGAAACCACGAAAAACCCATGGGCCAGAGTCGGTGGTCGCCGGGGATCGATCCCGGGACCTCCTGAATGCGGGCCACAGTCATAACCGCCTGAGCCATCGCGCTCGGTCCTGATAAAGGATATTATAATGTCATTTAGGCCAGGACCCTCTTCTCTACAGCAATTTTCGGAGCTTCATTCATTATTTCTGAAACTGCGTTAGAGAAATATCCTCTCATATATGTCGTCATCAGCATATACTTGGCTAAAAATGCTCTTTCTTTAGATAGTAAGGGCGGTATTTAAATGGAACATCAGCCATTTATATACAGGGAAGCAACTGACAAATGAACGGCCCTGGTAAACGAGAAAGGGGAGTGATTCATTGGACAAGTTTGACATGTCATATTTCACTAAAAATAACGACACTAAAGCTACTTTAAATGCATAGGACATTGAAAGTATCTTCAGAATTGTTTGCGAAAATATCAACAATCAATACTAACCGATTATTTTCTTAAAAATACAATCCTGAATTGAATATTTACGTAAATTTACGATCTTACTACTCTCTGCACTACGTATAGTAAGTCGAATGAGTGTTGGATTCCACCCTAAAAACCTATACCGAAATTTCACAGCAAATGCATGTTGTGAGGCGCCCTGAATTCAAATAAATCATTTTGAAAACATTTCTGTGTGTGTATGTATGTTTGTGCGTGTATCTGTCTGAGAATAGCATAACTGAAAAACGAAAAGTGGAATAAATTCCATTTTCACACCCCAGATTACACTTTACATGGAACATTTTTCGAAAATTTTGAGCAGAAATATAAGATATTTTCATGGAAATTGAAAAGTTTTATCTTGAATTTTTTGGGAATGTACCCTAAAGTCCTCTTCATTCTGAATGATTCCGTATAACTGGTAAACTGTAACAGATAGATACAATTTCACTTCACAAAAAATGTAGTTCTCATCAAAACACAAATTTATGTGATATACATTTTTTTGTCCAGAAACCATTTCCGAGATATTCCTTGTTATTTGTTTGAATTTTCCAACAATTTTTCTCAAATGAGAATTCCTTATCTTTTTTTTTCAATCCTGGATATGCAAAGAGAATGAAATGATGCATATATCAAACGGCCCTTAAAAGATTTGACTATCGTTTAAAACCTACCATATTCCCCTTCACCTACAACAAAATTAGCAATAAGATAGTTTCTGCAAATGTTTATCTCGGTTAACATAATTAGATGGAGAATAAGCGTTTATAAAAATAGTTTGTACAAGAGTAGAGAAAGTCATGTGATTGCAACGCATCGGTTTTCTTTACCAAATTTCACAGATGCATTGCCTTAATAAATGGATTTAGAACAGAGCTTTATTGCAAATTTCTTTTGCTGTTGCTTTTAACATCGTCTCCAGTACTGTAACCCGGCTGACAGCTTTCTTTTGCCGAAAGAACGCAAAACAAATTGCATATCAACATCAAATGCTCTAGTAGCCGGATTCGCCTACACAGCAGCGCTACCTTGAATATAGAGAGACATTTAGTACCTATCTCCTTTGTTGCAACAGTAGCATGCTGGGACTTTTGGGGTGACAGTTCTGTACAAGTAACACTCGAGAGAAATCATTCTTGACGGTTTCAAGTTACTCGACGTTCGCAAATGCCTACATGGGCATGTTACTCCTCTTTCTAAACAATATTACTCCTGAAGCACAACTATTGTGTTCTATTCTCAGGAATGTGCACCGGAAGCTCAAAAACAAGTCTTCTGTGATGATACTGTACCTTTGTCAACGTAAATATCTCTAAAACAAATCCACAGGTAACAAATGACGTGTGCGGAATTGTAATATATTCTCGATGCGGAGAGAAGTTTGTGGAAAATTCCAAAATAGAAAGGCAGCACAAAAATAAGCATTTAGAACATACAAAAAAGTGGTTGTGGATGCTTTTTTACTGCGCTTTTTATTGATACATTCACATGCTTTTCTCAACACTCTATCGTTTATAAGTGAGTATATAAAGCATTCTTACTAAACCATATTTTTATATCTACTACATTTTAATCCAAATTACAGATGCAAAGAGAACAGTGATAGTCAAATGTTTAAAAGCTGGACGCTATACGCTGGCCTTAAAATTCCATACTGTTTCCATACAATCGCAAGAAACAGCTGAATGTTGAAAGGAATTAATGACCAAGAAATGAAAAATTCGAATCACTAATAAGGAGCATCTCAGAAATGGGTTATTCCACAAATAGCTTATTTGGAATAAGTTGTGTGTTTTAGTGAGGTCTACATTCTACATCTTTACTTTCTCTACTACGAATAGTAAGTGGGGGAAGTATCGTATTCCACCCAAAAACTCAATACCGAGATTTCAACGGAAATATATGTTTTGAGACTCTCTGAATCCAAAAAAAGCATTTTAGGAAACATGTCCGTGTGTGTGTCTATGTGTGTCTGTGAACAGCATAACTCAGAAACGAACAGTCGGATAAACACCAAACTTGGTATTTAGGTTCAGTATCTTCCAGAGATGCGACACGAAGGTTTTCAAGAAGATCCCCCCACTCCAGATTACCCTTTACATGGAAAATGTTTCGAAAATTCTAATTTTCTCAAAAATGGCTCTAACGATTTTAAATAAAATAGCATATGCTTAAGATGTTTTCATGAAAATCAAATGTATATCTCGAATTTTCTGAGAGTGTCTCCAAAAGTGTTCTTCATTGTGAACGACTTTTGCATAACTGGTAAACCATAAGAGATAGACAAAATTTTACTACACAAAAATGTAGATCGCGTTAAAATACACAATTTATATCATATATATTTTGTTGTTGAGTGAACCATTTTCGCGATATTGCTTCCTATTCCCTTAAATTTTCCAATACTTATACTTTTTCTCAAATGGGAATTCGTTATTCATTTTTTTGTCCTGGTAGTACAAAGAGAATGGAATACTCCACATAGGAACCAGCTCTTAAAATATTTGACTATCGCTTAAAGCCTACCAATTCCCCTTGCATCTACAAGAAAATTAGCAATAAGATTAACATCTCGATATCTCGATTAACATGAAGCATATGGAGAATAAGCGTTTGTAAAAAATAGTTTGTACAAGAGTAGAGAAAGCCATGTGAGTGTAACACGAAAGATTATTACTATCAAAGAGGACACATTTACTACACATTATTTTAATATTCTGTCCAATACAGATTTAGCCGCCTAGGCACTCAATGAGTCGTCTCCTCTGAGATCACTATCATGATATGTGGGAACGTTTGCGTTTAAAAGTAGAGTTATTCCAACACATATACAAATGTTTCAGTATCTAGGCGGCTAAAACAGATATTGGACAAGAATGGAGATTGGACAAATTATTAAAATTATATCTAATAAATGTGTTCTATATATTTCCGGTGAAATGTCGGTATTGAATTTTTGGGTGGAATACAATACTTCCCCTATTTACTATACGTAGTAGAGAAAGTAAAAAGTATAACGCATTTCAGATTTACATATGTCGCCAGTAAAAACGAGTTTTCTTCAACATTTTGCGTAAAACGTGGTTTTATTTATTATACATTTAAAATGCTTACTACAAGGGATGAACAGGGAGAGGGATTTTAGTAAGTAAACCATCAAGTTACGAACGCATCGAGAGTTGTTGGCGAAGGAAGGTGGGAGCAACTGCGACCTTGCAGGGTTCTCTGTAAACAAACTATGAATAGATAAAGGCACTACACCCAGCTTCGAAAGTAGTTAAATGAGGATTAAGGAGTAATATTAGAGGAAAGAAAGCAATATATGGCTAGCTATTGGTTGTGTGCAATTAGTTTATGAAAGCTACGAAACAAACATTTCCAAAGTTGTACAGTTTTACTTTCTCTACCACATATGTAGTAGGAAGAGAAGGTATTGCATTCCATCCAAAAATTCGATAACGAGACTTCGTCGGAAATAAATATTTTGAGGCCTCGCGAATCCAAAAGGGTATTCTTAGAAAAAGGTCCGTGTGTATCTAAGTTTGAACAGCATAACTCAAAAAAGAAAAGTCGGATAATTACACAACCTGGTATTTAAGTTCAGTATCTTCCAAGGTAGAAACACAAAGATTTTCAAGAAGATTCTCTCACCCCAAATTTCTAGAAACGGCTCCAACAATGTTTAATAAAATAACGTTATTACAGGTTATATACATGACAAATAAAATTTATATCTTAAATTTTCTGGAAATAGCCTGTGAAATCCTCTGCATTCAGAAGGGGTTTTGTTCAATCTTGTATATCTGGAATACGTTAAGCAAGAAACGAAAACATACTAGAAAATAACTACGGATCCATTTAAACACAAAATTTATTTCAAATAGGTTTTTGTGGTGTAAACCACTTATGAGATATCCTTATTAATTGTTTGAATTTTTCTTTAATTGAAGTCCTATCATTATTCAGCTGTTTCTTTCGATTGCTTGGGAACAGTATGGAATTTTAAGGCCAACATATAGCGTCTAGTTCCTTAAAAATCTGATGTGTAACACTCGCATGACTTTCTCTACTCTTGTACAAATTATTTTTACAAGATCCTTTCTCCATCTATTTCATATGAATCCACATAAACATTTGCAAAAACGATCTTTTCACATGCAAAAAGAATCACATTTTACACATAGCGACCAGTTCTAAAAATATTTGACTATCACTATGTTCCCCTTGTTTTGTATTTGCAAGGGCAATATAGAACTACAGTAGCCTTTAAGCATAGACATTTATCTTAATAGCTGGTTTTTAGATGCAGCACCATTGTCTTTACCACAAATTAATACTATTTGCATATCCAAGACAAAAAATGAATAACGAATACCGATTTGAGAAAATAAGTATTGAAAAATTTAAGGGAATGACAAGCAATATCTCGAAAATGGTTCACTCAACAAAAAACATGTATATGACATAAATTGTGTATTTTAACGCGATCTACGTTTTTGTTTAGTAAAATTTTGTCTATCTCTTATGGTTTACCAGTTATGCAAAATTCGTTCACAATGAAGAATACTTTTGGAGACATTCCTAGAAAATTCAAATTATACATTTTTTGTTATAAAAATATCTTAAACATATGATATTTTAATAAAAATCGTCAGAGCCATTTTTGAGAAACTTAAAATTTTCGAAAAAGGTTCCATGTAAAGGGTAATCTGGGGTGGGGGGATTTTCTTGAAAATCTTTGTCGCATCTCTGGAAGATATCAAACCTATATACCAGTTTGGTGATTATCTGACTGTTCGTTTCTGAGTTATGCTGTTCACACACACACACACACACACACACACACACACACACACACATGGACATGTTTCTAAAAATGCTTCTTTTGGATTCAGGGGGCTCAAAACATATATTTCCGGTGAAATCTCGGTATCGAATTTTTGGGTGGAATACAATACTTCCCCTACTTACTATACGTAGTAGAGAAAGTAAAAATTGACTATCGCTGTTCTATTTGTTTTGATAACGAAATGTGTAATGCATCTATTTCTGCAAAGGTTTATTTGGATTAAAATTTACTAGATATAAAAATAAGCTTTAGTAAGAAAAGTTTGTATACAGACTCATAAACGATAGGGGGTAGAGAAATTCATATGAATGTAGCGCATCAAATTTTCAAAGCAATATCCGCTTATATTAGTGTACGATACAGCAACTATAAAAATTCTGAACTGTAGTTTGGGGCTGAGATGATTAATGGTCCCTTTCCTCATTGTTCCATTCTAATGTCACATGTTCCTTGCGTTTCATTCATTTACAGTGTTGTTTAGCATAACGTTTTAAGCATCTTTTGAGCACTATGTTACGTCTCATGATTTCGCCATTTGTGCTGGTGTTCCCTGTTACATTCCGTCACAAGTGATACTAATCCTGATACATAAACTCTTCTTTACTTTAGGCATATTGCCAGAATTCTTCACTGGTGTATATTTTGCAGCGAATAAATGGAAGAGTTGCAAAGAAATGTGCTGTTGGGAAGGGAAGGTGTACCTGACGTCATCCATACTCCGTGCGATGATAGTGTTGATCTGTTTATTTACTAAAACCCCTCTGCCTGGTAATGATAAAAATATTGTTCAAGGTTACCTACCGAATGTTAAAGAAAAGAATATTCTAAATTTTGGGACGTGGTAGTATGGACCAAAACAAGAAAAAATGTCCAGTAAAAATGGGCTCTAAAATGCATACCTTAAGAGCTATGAACACTTGTTCATCTTCGCTAGTGTGAAACATCTCTTCTACTGCAAGCTCTTTGCTATTATGTGTGACGTACAGAATTCTGTAAGCAAATAAGGACACATCACTCTGTTACTGTGAAACAGCATAGCTTCTAATGTAAACTGCTTGCGATTACATACGACCTGCCATTGTGAACTTTCGCTAAAGGAGGTGCTCAATATGGTGCCCATTCATAGTAAGGCATGATTCTGCCCGACGTCTTAGGAAATCACGCGCTCTCACCACTACAGGTTGGTCACGGATGCTCTGGCAGACATACCCTTCTGTAGTATTTGTATATCATTAATGTGGTTGCATACACCAAAGATTTCAAGATAAAACTGCAATGTAAAAGCATTTTACAAAGTTATCAAAATACAAACTGATGCCATTAGAACTAATAAGAGTATGCGTTGCACTTACCCAGAACTGTGAATACGCATTACGGTAACAACACTAACAGATGTTTAATGCATGCTGTATCCATCGACAATAATGTGTTCCTCATTTGTTTACTGCCTGTTCTTAAGGTATGCGTTTTAGAACTCATGTTTACTGTTTTTTTCTTGTTTTGGTGCATACTGCCACCTCTCAAAACATGGAATACTATTTTTAACACCTGGTATTTATACCTATATGAATAATCTAGAATTGTGCATGTAAAACAGGACACCACTGCATCCGCGGAAAGGTAACACAAACACGCATCTCCTTCTTGTTATACACAATCAGCTGTGAAGGCCAGTAGAATGCCTCGGTGCGGCGAAGACATAAATGGAAATGAGTGTACGGTAATAGTCATTGTTTCTAGGTGTGCTTGATGTGAAGCGGCTACTTTATGGTACGGTAATAGCGAAAGTTCGTCTTCTTCAGCACAAAGAGTACAGTACAGTACGCACCGAGTGAGGTGACGCCGCGATAATGTGTGCGATTCACATCCGTAGGTCCCGGTTTCGATCCACGTACAACCGCCCACTTTGATCCATGGATTTCTCATGGTTTCCGCGGATCAGAAGGCGAATACTGTGATGGTTCATCTTCCACCACGACTCTCCTGTCCCTTATTTCCTATACATAATGATGATGGCATCTTCCTTATCATCTGGCGACGGTTTTCGGCGGATTGCGCCTGGGTGGTGACTGTGTGCTCTGTACAGGTTTTCTCCTGTCGGCGTTTCGGGATTTCTCAGATAGGTCTCACCTCCTAGCGGATCCCACCTCGAGGGGAACGCTGGGGTTTCGGTGACGTGTGAGTGTTCCAGGGCGGCGTCGGATGAGTTCGATGTGGAAACGTTAAGGACCCCGTCCTTGCTTCTGCCCTGTCATCTGGATCTGGACGACCTTAGCATTTCTCCCCTCATCCCTCCATCCTAGGAGTCATGATAGAAACGGAAAGCGGAGTTGTGGCTACTTGTCCCAGTTGTTACTTGCCTCTCCGTTTGTACCTTTATCCTTAGAGTATAGTACGCGCCTATAATGTTAATGTTCTCATTCTGTACCTGTATCATTAATTGAGACAGTAAGTGAACCTTTTTGTCTGAGTTATATTTTAGTTATATTTTATTCTGACTGGTAAATGAATATGTTTCATAAAGTTAAGATGTGAACTCGTTCAAGCTACCCCATGCTCTTAACCTCAAAATGCTTAGTTTGGTGCTGCATTTCCGCATATATATATAGCATAGCATAGCAAGAAATTGAAATCAGTTTCAAACCAGAACCCATATTTTCTGTAGTACATAGATAACGAAAACACTACAGGTAAAACAATACGTAGACTAATTCTTCTTATAGCATTTTCAGTATGTGCATATTTAAAAACTGTTTCAAATACATATCGAACATTCCATGTGAAATCGAACGTCAAAAAGCTTCGCATCTTTTCCTATTAATAGAGGAAATAATTTATCAAATATTAGCATCTAAAATCCCAGTATTGTCACTTTATTGAACGATAAATGTATCGTATTAATTAATTTTGCCACACAAGTGCGCATAGCTCCGGAACCCTTTATTTCAGAATAGTGTACCAGATCTCATTTTGTAGATAAAAGTTCGCATTTCATTACAGCATATAGTAATTATTTTTATAATATTCGTAAAAATCCATATATAGTTTTTACTTATTTTGAGCATCTCCGGATTTTTATAAAACTAAAATATTAGATTCAGAATAACCCATATTGTCATTAAGAGAAGTCGGCAATGTTAGTAGAGTGGTTTTGTTTGGGTGTTCGTAGTTATAATACAAAAAGTTAATAAACGCAGCGATCTACGTAGTTGATGCACGATGATCATCAAGCGCTCTGTGAATGTGTGAAGAAATGCTCAGAACCGCATACTGCTTAGTAAGCGTTCTCACTGTTTAACCTTATGCACAACAGCTTGCTTCACCTTCAGTTCAAAACAAACATGCGAGAACGACCATGAGCACCTAAAATAATTTACTTCTTTAATTATTTTAAGCGAAACCTTAGCAGTAACCATTACAGTAAAATATATGTTTGGTTGTGTTTAAATTACGGAATCTGGCCATATATAATACAATTGTTTTCTTAATTCGTAACCACCTGTACTTGAAAAAATACAGATTAATTCACTTGAATAAACGTAATAAGTGCATGTTTACTTATCAGTATGAAATTAAAGCTTAGGGAATCAAAATAAAGCTCGATTTAAACAATTAGATTCAAAGGTTCCAAAGTTATAACAGCTTGACTTTGGAAATTTTAGGAAGATACGATGAATTTGAACAATTCTAAATACAAGGCTATGATGTTCTAAATTTTAAGAGTTTGCACAAAACATTGTATCGAGCTTGTCTACAAATACAAGAAGTTTTGTTTCGTTTAAAAAATGCAAGGTCGATTTTCCTTTTATTTTGGACAATCAGAAATGGAATGTCTATATATATATATATATACAACAGATAATGAGTTCAATCTTACTACTTGCCTTTCGATGATCTCCAGGATGACCAGCATTAAATCATAACTTCACTTAAAGGAAGAACCCTCGCGGCTTACCTGAAAAAAAATTAGAGAGGTTGGTCACCACTTTTTAAACATAAAACTAACAAATAAACAATTTATGTATTTAGTGTATAGTACAAGTTGAAGATTTTTTTACGTAATAATTTACGTAAATTACTTTATCTGCTCCGCAGTTGGGAGCCAACTTGAAGAATATGATGTTTTGTTACGTATTGTTTTTATGTAAACTTGAAGAAGATTATCTGCTTGACGTAATATATATGTTTAGACTTGAAGAAGTTGGTATGCTTACGTAATTATATT
The DNA here is from genome assembly GCA_030765065.1 of Deroplatys truncata. Classification (NCBI taxonomy): domain Eukaryota; kingdom Metazoa; phylum Arthropoda; class Insecta; order Mantodea; family Mantidae; genus Deroplatys; species Deroplatys truncata. The sequence goes on along the minus strand of CM060985.1, from coordinate 151,916,079 downwards.
TTACATAATTGTATTTAGTTGCATTTAAGGAGTTCCTGGAACAAGCTTTGGGCGTCTGTTTGAATTTGTTGATTACGTAATAGTTACTGTTATTACGCAATATGCTGCTACGTATGAGAAGCTGATTTCAAGATGTGTTTTTATTATTACACTCCAAGTTTTACACTATAATATTTAACTTTGTTATTAACACTGCTTCTATATATTAGTTATGTTTGAATTTTGCCTCGGCTGCGTCAGTCTTACTTTAGAAACATGTTTCTCTTAATTAGGGTGCGGTGCAGCAAGAATGTAGACAACACAGAATTTAACTGTATAAGTTTTCTTCTTTTATTAATCTTTGCACATTTTTATAAAGAACTACACTTTTTAATTATCTTCAATACTTTCACTTAGCGCGTATACATATTTTACGATTCACACGTAGAGAACACATCTTCCATCTGTTCACTACCAAGTCTTGCCAGCAACTGAGTAAGATTTCAACGGTTAAACCTGTAAGCTTCGGTATTTCAAGTCTCTGATTGGCTAATTCTAGTCCAATAGAATATCTGCATTTTACTTAAACTTTTTCCTTGCTATTGATTGGCTAATGTTAAACAGTAACAAAATTTACCTCATCTTTGATATAATCATGACTGGTAACTTTTCAAACACTTAAACTCATTATTGCTACAAAGTTACCTGATTATTACCTCATAGTTAGCAACTCAAAACTTATTATTCTCACAGTACTTGCATTATTAAGGTATATAATGTATTCACATAACATTAATAAAACATGTTTAGAATACAAATAAGCATTTATAATGACTGTTACATACAATTTAAATAATTATTACATACATATTGTTTCAAGGCGGGCTGTTATTGAATTTACTTATTGTAAAGTACAATTGAAATTATTCAGGTATTAAAATACTGACACAAATTTCCTGGAAAGTGTGTTCTATTTACCTATATGTGATAAATTATAGTTTAAGATACCTAAAAGGTATTCCCTCCATGATCATTTTTGCAGTCACGAACAGAGTAAAATAAGTATTTTGATAATACTTCATCATATTCCATACCAGAATTTTTATTCAGGTCTAATGCGTTACAGTTGCAACAGGAACTAATGATACCGTAAGTATTAACGGAAATATATAACTAATTAAATAAAGAAACAGTAACATAAAGAAATAATTGCAATATACAATTTCCGTATATTAGATCAATGTATAATGTAATAAGCTTAAGTTGAAAAGATTTGTCAGGAGAAAATTTAATTAGCGAGTCATGTTAAGCAAAGTCATTAGTGACAGCCGAAGTAACGAACGCGTTAGCATAAAGATCCTGGGAAGGAGTTTTGAGTTAAGTTCAGTACGTTAGCAGGGTAACGTGGGAAAAATTCTGAAAAAGAAAGAAACTTAAATTGTGAGACTTAGCCAGACCCTTCAGGGCCACAAGGTAAGAAACTGCACGTAGACATTTTCGGAAAATGCGAGAGAGAAAAAATTCTTAGAATTTGGTAGTCCGTGAAACTTATGTTTCAGATCCACGAGATTTGGCAATGTATAATGTAGAATTTTGATGGGGTAGTTCTAAAGCAGGCGAACCTTAAGTTAAACAGACGTGCAATTGTAGTCAGAGACACAGACATTCACTCGGGATACAACTTGTGTGTCATTTTAAGCGCCTATTGACACACTTGTGTGAGAAAGATTTAGCGACAGGGGTTTCGCCGGTAAGCATTTTAGTCACTCTTGATAAAGAAGGAGGCCGGAATTGCTTTCCACAGGCTGCAGCAAACCAAAACAACTAAGATTCCTAGGTCTGCATCGGGAACCTTAGCCATAACTAAGGAGGTAGTAGAGATTTTCAAGACGGAAGTAGCCTACTTCGCAACAACTTTACATCACCATAAGAATTTGAAGGTAAAAATATTAAAGAGGACTTATCTATCAGAAGCTATTTACACGAGTGTTCTTTGATCTGGTTCACAGATGGCTCAAAAACAGACACAGGGACGGGTTTTGGGGTATTTGGTTGAAGACGCAGATGACGTTTTAATAATTCTCTGAAGCTGGTAACTACGGTATATCAAGCCGAAATATTTGCCATTTTACAATGTGCAAAGAAAACCTTAGAATAGAGCATAACAAAAATCTGATGTGATACACTCACATGACTTTCCCTCCTCTTGTACAAACTATTTTTATAAACACTTATTCTTCATATGCTTCATGTTAATCGAGTTATCAAGATGTTAATCTTATTGCTAATTTTCTTGTAGATGCAAGGGGAATTGGTAGGCTTTAAGCTATAGTCAAATATTTTAATAGCTGGTTGCTATGTGGAGTATTCAATTTTCTTTGCATTACCAGGACAAAAAAATTGAATAACGAATTTGAGAAAAAGTATAAGCATTGGAAAATTGAAGGGAATAACAAGCAATATCTCGAAAATGGTTCACTGAACAAAAAAATATATATGACATCAATTGTGTATATTAACGCGATCAACATTTTTGGGTAGTAAAATTTTGTCTATCTATTATGGTTTACCAGTTATGCTAAAGTCGTTCACAATGAAGAATACTTTTGGAGACGTTCCCAGAAAATGCGAGATCTACATTTCATTTGTCATGAAAATATCTTAAACATCTGATATTTTAATCAAAATCGTTAGAGCCATTTTTGGGAAAATTAAAATTTTCGAAAAATTTTCCATGTAAAGGGTAATCTGGGGTGAGGGAATTTTCTTGAAAACCTTCGTGTCGCATCTCTGGAAGATACTGAACCTAAATACCAAGTTTGGTGTTTATCCGACTGTTCGTTTTTTAGTTATGCTGTTCACAGACACACACACGGACATGTTTCCAAAAATGATTTTTTTGGATTCAGGGGGCCTCAAAATACATTATTCCGGTGAAATCTCGGTATCGAATTTTTGGGTGAAACACAATACTTTCCCTACTACTGTACGTAGTAGAGAAAGTAATAACAGCCTTTGCCACTGGGCGTGCACCAGTGAGAAAGCACCTACACATAATAGGAAGGTTTCAAGGCAACACGGACTGTGCGGGTCTGAAAGTCAAACAACCTATCATATATTATGTTCATGTGAGGCGTTAGCGTCAAGCAGATATAATATCTTTGGGAACATTTTAATGGAACCAGAAGACTAATATCCCAGCACATTATTGGACCTGTGTAATCTGGTGAGGGACACAGGACTAGTCCAAAGGGCTAGCAATCATTACAGGGTTAGCAGAGTAAGACTGCAGCAGTGCAACCGGAGCTTCTGCAGACGGACCCAGGCACCCCCCACAAAAAAACAGTCACGACAAGTTACGCTTCCAGCATTTTTTATTGTTGAAACAGTTATTTTGAGGCAGTATTTTTAACACTTAAATAATTTCAGCCTAATTATATAATATGTAAATTCAATAACAGCCCGCCTTGAAAGCAATATGTGTATGTAATAGTTTGTAAAATGTATGTAACTGTCATTGCATATGCTTATATTATTGTAAACATGTTCAATAATGTTATGTGAATGCATTAAGTAATTTAATAATGTAGGAGCTGTAAGAAAAATAGGTTTAAAGTTACTAACAATGAGGTAACCTTGAGGCAATAATGAGTATGTACGTTTAAATGCTACTAGTCATTATTAGAGCAGCAATAATGTAACTTTTTGAGACAGTTTAAAAAAATACCTAATTAACAACCAGAAAAAGCCTTAGTTAAATGAAGGTATTCTATTGGACTACGATTAGCCAATCACAGACTTGAAATACGGAAATTTACAAGTTTAAATGGCTGAAATCAATTCAGTTGCCTCCAAACAGTGCTCATAACCAGACGCGAGATGTGTCCTCGAGAAACTAAATACATATTCTGTGAGACGAAAATAGTTTACGTGTTATAAAGTGCAAGTATTAAATAAACGAATCTCACAGCTCTCGATATCAGTGAAGTGCTATTTAATTTGTGTCAAGGATTAATAAAAAGGAGTGAATTAAAACTTAAAATCTGTGTAAGCCTACATTCTTTTCGCACCAAAACCCTGCCAAGAGAAGCTTGTCTCTAACAAATACTGACGCAGCCGAGGCAAACATAAATATTTAATACTTAAAGAAACAATCAAATTACAAAGTTAATTTTTTTTTAAACTTGGGGCAAAGGCCACCTGAAGGTACATTTGGGGCGAAGGCTACCGGAAACTTGATATATATGTGGTTGCAACTACTACAATTTCCGCTCCCCAACAGTTGAGATATAATACAGCATCTACAAACTGACTTTCAATACGTAACAGCAACTCACTACTTCAAATTGACGTCCATGCGTGGCTAATAAATAACGTAACAAACTACTTCTCAAATTGGCGTCCATACGTGGAGCTAAATAAATAAATAAACAATTCCAACAAAACACCTTCTTCAATTTCCAACCTTCATACGGATATTGCAGAAGTTAGCAGGTATAATAAATGAATTGTTAATCAGCTTCATTCTTTATTGTCAAATGCTCGGTTCATTATCTCAAGTGTGTAGATTATATTAAATTTCAGTCAATTAAAACTGGTGTTATCCTTTCACAACTGCCCTCGCATACCCTGAGATAAGGATTTCATATCTCTTCCACTGAAACAGCTGGAACGTGAGAACAACAGAACGAGCGACGAGATAACAACATCAAAAGCAGGTAAAGTTTATTTCTTCAAACTGTGGCACCAACAGCGGCTTTAAAAATTCAGATAACATAGTACGTTATCACAAATTGGCACTTCGCTACTTCGGCTGTTTCAGTATTAAGAGACATTTTAGGTGAAAGAAACAAAACATTCCGTTTCTAATTATACAATATAAATACTCTATAGAAACCTGTCAATTATGTTTTCCAAACATTTTTCAATATCCGCCAGATTAGTAGTTCAGCGACATCTTTAAGTCACCAGTGCGCTCCTTTTTAACCTCACTGGACCCTTTCTGTACGTGTTTTTCAGTTTTACATTTTTGCGTAATGAAATTTATTTTTTACACTTCAGTTTTACTCTGAAATGTATGCAAATCTGTATACATAATCTAAAATATAGTATCTCAAACTTCAAGCATGCATTTGACTTACAAAAAATTTGTTTACACTCAAAAGAAACGGAAAATGTCAACACTAACAACTTCATAAAACAAGCGCTTATTTCTCTACAACTAATAATATCAATTTCGATCATATCTCACTGTACTGAAATATTAGAAAACTTCATTACCACATTTCTGACTAATTAAAATACGCAAGGCAGTTTTAGAAAATTAGCATTGTTTTCGCTAATTAAAGAAATGTACGAGGCGTATTCCAAAAATAAGATCCGTTTGGTCATAAGAAAAACATCGCTCATGAGACAAGGTCTTTATTGACAGTTATACGTGCCCACATATATGCTTTACTTTCCCACATAATCTCCGTTCACATCGACACACTTGCTGTAACACTGTATCAGCTTCTTTAACGCCTCGGTATAGACGTCTGCCGTCCGAGAATTGAACCAGTTGACAACGCTCGTCTTGAATTCAACGTCGGTTTGAAAACGTTGTCCACCCAGCCACCGTTTCAAATGCAAGAAGAGGAAATAGCCGCTTGGTGCCAGGTCGGGACTGTACATTGTCCAAGCGTTCCCAACGAAACTCTTGAATCTTCTCTTTGGTTTTGGCAGCGGTGTGCGGGCATGCATTGTCGTGCAGGGGGATGATGCTACATGACAGTTTCCCGTGGCGTCAATTTTGGATCGCACGTCTCAGTTTGGTAAGCGTTGCACAGCACACGTCAGGTGTAATTGTTCACTCATGGTCCATAAAATCAAACATCGGTAGCCATCATTTTGCGATTCGTGTATGGCGATTTTTTACACTTTTTTGTTTTGTGTGAACCGGAACAGCGCCACTGTATTGACTGTTGTTTCGATTCTGCGTTGATGTACGTTATCCTTGTCTCGCCGCCCGTAACAATGTGGGAAAACAAACCATCTCCACCTTGTCTATAGTGCATAGCAGTTTTGGCGCCTACCTCGCACAAAGCTTCCGATATCCAAGTTTTTCAGTGACAATCCTGTAAAGGGAGGTTCGAGGTACATTTGGGAATTCATCAGACAGACCACTAAACGTCAAATGCCGATCACTTCGAAGTTTTTGGTTCACTTGCTCAACGATGTCGTCGGTCCAAATACTGAGCTTGCCGCTCCGCTGTTCATTTGTGCTGCGACTTCGAAATTTTTGACAGCAGTGTCGAGCCTGTTTGTCACTCATTATGTCCGGTGCATACACGATGTACAACCCACGAAGGATGTCCGCAGCTGACGATCGTTTTGGCAGAAAAATCTAATCACACCACGCACTTCACAACTAGCAGGATCTACCATTGTCACGGCCATTGTGATCTGCTCTCGCCGGGTGATAAACGCCTACTGCATCACACCACACTGTGGTAGGTTCCTCAGGAGTCGGTAGACAGCGCTACAGGCATGAAACGTCATTATTCCGTTAAATACTGTTCACCGGAGCTTAGTTTTGGTATACCCCGCGTAACTGGCATTATATGAAAATTTATTTGAGCTGGAGTTTTGAGCTTTTGCACAGTCATTTATTTGTTTGCTCATATTAAGTGTGCCCATTTTAAAGCGAATGCCTTTAACATTTAAGAAGTTAGAAAATATAGTCCCATAAGGAGCGGCGATTCTGTTTTACAGTCCATACTTGTCTATTATATTGTAGGAGCTTTATTTGAATTAAGTTGTGCACGATAATGAGTTTGAGCGTCTCTCTCTCTCTCTCTCACGCACACACACACACACACACACACACACTAGATGTTTATCCCACGAACAAACTGGAGACAGAAGTTTAACGATACGTATATTCTTACTGTAATGGTTCGCAGGTTGTAATAGTAAAAAGGAAGCCAATCCAGTTACGCGATATAACATCATAGGCAACTCACTAGTCACCTGCTGCTAAGAACAACCATGCGGGCTGGCCCGGCTATTTGGCTAAAGGTAAACTTACCGCTGTTCTTTGTTTCCTAACAGTCACTCACGATGTAGTTAATTAAGGAAGGCCGAGACTGAAAAGGAGAAGGGGCACAACGGCAAGCTGACCTTTAGCCAGGTAGCCGGGCCAGCCTGTATAGGTATAATCGGCACCTGGCTGTGAAAGTTTTAGCACTAAACTAGCACTCTATGTCACTGGTTAACTTTTTATGGTTACAACTTGGGAACTGCTGTTGTATACTTAGAATTTACGTTTCATAAATATTTTGCCTGTAGCATTTTTCCTGGATATATCTCGAATTCATGGACATCCTAGTTTTAAGCTAAAACATTAAGCTGCAATGAGTAAAGTGCACAAAGAGCACAACAAGAGTTTTTTTTGGAATAAAGTGTGTACTTTAAAGACATGTACTTTTTTTGTTTCATACACTTTCTTCTATCGCTTAACGCTTACTAATTATACAAGATAATACAAAACCCCTTCTGAATGAAGAGGACCTCACAGACTGTTCCCAAAAAATTCATGATATACATTTTATTTGGCATATAAATACCTTTAATAAATACCATTGTAATCAAAATCAGTAGAGCCATGTTTATAAAATCAAACCTTTCGAAAAATCTGCCATGTGAAAGGTAGTTTAGGGCTAGAGAATTTTGTTGAAAATCCTCGTGTCGCATCTTTGGAAGGTACTGAACCTAAGCACCAACTTTGGTATATATCTGAATTTTCGTTGTTGAGTTATGCTGTCCATAGAGTCAGGCACAGACACATGGACCTTTTTCCAAAAGTGCTTTTGTGTGTGTGTGTGTGTTCAGGAGACCTCAAAACATGTGTTTCTAATGAAATCTCGGTGCCAAATCTCTGATTGGGATGCAATAGCTACTGTGTATCGTATATGGTAGAGAAAGTAAAAAAAATTGTGATGTGTTACAGTCAAATGACTTTCTCTACTCTTGTACAAACTATTTTTACAAACTCTTATTCTCCATCTATTTCATATTAATCGAGATAAACATTTGCAGAAACGATCTTTTGACATGCAAAGAGAATTACATTTTACACATAGCGATCAGTTCTAAAAATATTTGACTATCGCTTAAGGCCTGCCATGTTCCATTCTGGGCGCTAAAGGTAAAAAACCTGCAGAACATCACAATTAGTTTTGGAAAATGCGCTATTTTTCAGTATAATGAAAATACATCCCAAATGAATAAAACTTATAAAAGGAAATGTTGCTCCAATTATTCTGTGAAAAATAGCTATCACTTAAAACAAAAGATCATTTTGACCCCCCTGGGCGACTCGTATACCAAACTTGGTATTTAAGTTCAGTCTCTTCCAAGTATGAGCCATGAATGTTATCGAGAAAAGCCCCTTTACACTGAATTATTGCAATTATTATGTCACAGCTGCATGTTACATTCGTAATCTTTTCCTTATTATTTTAAATTGTTAATATATTAATTGCGAATATTACGAAACGGGCACTGGTAAAAAATATTTGTTTGAGGTTTTCGCACTTGTGTCATCACGTACAGAATAGGTGGAGAGGCCATTGCATTTAATCCAAAAATTCGATATCGAGATTATACCGGAAATACACGTTTTGAGGCCCCCGAATAAAAAATCTCTTTAGAGAAGCTCCATGCGTATTTATGTCTGAACAGAATAACTCAAAAACGAAAATTCGAATAAATACAAAAGTTTGAATTTGGCTCAGTACCTTCCAAGGATGCGACACGAAGATTTCAAGAAAATTTCCCAACATAAACTCCCTTTATATGGAACATTTTTCGAAATGGTTGTTTTTCGCAAAAATAACTATAGCGATGTTGAGTAAAATACCATATATTAAATATATTTGTATGACAATTATGACATATATGTTGAATTTTCTGTAAACAGAGGTCCTCTTCATTCCAAAGGAGTATTGTATCATCTTATATTATTGGTAAGCGTTAAACGATAGAGGAAAACACCCAAAACAGGTGAATTTAGATCTGTTTAAAATCCACAATTTATTTCTAAGAATCCTTTTTGTAGCATAAGCAATTTCCTAGATATCCGTTATTAATGAATTGAATTGCTGAATGCTAGGCCAATCTTTTAAAGTGCTGTCGATTTTCAGTTCCTTCTCTCGATGTCATGGAAAGTGTATGGAGTTTGAAGACTAGCATATCTCGTCCAGTTCTAAAACATCTCACTATCTCTATTGTTTTTGTATCTATAAGAATTGTGTAAAGCAGCTATTTCCAGAAAGGTTTATGTCGATTAAAAAGAAGTAGGAAAATAAACCTTCGTAGGAATAATTTGTATACGCACTCATAAACAATGAGAGTAGAGAAAGCCATGTGTATGTAACATAGATTCTCTTCTTTTCTTTACCATGCTAGTCTCCAGCTCCCGCGGTCGCGGGTTCAAACCCGGTAGAGGGCGATGTACTTTTTCGGGCGTACAAATCCTTCGGAAGGGAAGTAAAGCCGGTGGTCGTATGTTGTAGATTTACGGCACGTAAAACAACCTCAAGCCTGATAAAGAGGCCTCTGAGCAAAATTACAGGTCGTTCACGTTCAATATAGAATGCGACGCTAAGAACCACAGAAGTTAAAGATGATGCAGTAATTTGTATCACAAATTATTTAAATGTAAAGAATGATTATAGTATGAATATGCATTTTTATGTGACATTGATTTGAGATGTTTGTTAATTGTAATTATTGTTGAGAAGTACGTTTATACTGCCTTACTGAAAATGACAATAATAGCGTGCAATAATGCAGCGAGGGGGTGAGCTGTTTATCATTATTAGAGACGAGGAAGTTACGCAATGTTGGCGCGTTTTTTTCTTTAGAATTTGCTGGAACATTTTCCCTAGAGCATATGTATTCATAATTTTCATTGGATATAAAAATAGACGCTAATGTTGGCGCGTTTTATTAGCCAATAGTAGCTCAGTTATAATCTTTAGGCATATCGGGGTGTAGGAGTATAAAAAGGGCTAGGTTAGAGGTAAACCCCGTCAGTTCACCGAAAATATTTGTATGCTACACGTCGCCTTCCGTCCGTCAGTTCATCGAAAACATTTGTACGTTATACGTCGCCTTCAGTCCAGCAGAAATATTCGTACAGTACACGTCGGCTATCGATTCGCAAGTTACGCGTAGCAGAGTTATGAAAAATCTAAAGTGTTGTAAAGTTAATTATACAAAAAGTTGAAGTACGCGAATTAAGAATGATCAGTAATGAAGTTATTATAACAGTTTCAGTTTGGCGAGTGTCTAGATAAAAGTGTAAATGTGATAGTGAATGTGTTCGACAATAAAAAGTGTAAAACAAATTCTTTCATCAGTGTTATTTTTGGATAAAAGACTCCTTTCCGTTTACACAACCTGTATAAAGAGAAGTGCTCGACCAAAAAGATCATAGCTAGCCGGAAGACAGTGAACCAAAATTAAATAAAATAACATTAGCATTCTTTCAAACAAACACTAATACTGCCGCAAATTGCTAACACTAGATGGAGCTAACAAACCTAACAAAGAATCACGTCACAAAATGGTTTCACCATGTGGAGTAAACACAAATACACAAACATTATAAATAATACCGTCGCAAATTGGCTCCCAAACGTGGGGCTCAACAAATTAAATATAACAGAAGTAAACCACTTCAAAGAACGTCCATAAACTAAAAAAAATAACCTCTCCATTTCTTTAATATTTCGCACCCACCACTAAACAACTATTTCCAGATGTTCAAACTGAAATTAGGACATCACATATTTTTGTTCCAACCTCGAAAAGGTGATAATCAGAATGGTGTTAAAGAGGTACGCTCTTTGACAGTACTTAAAATACCATCTCAAGAGCTGGTTTCCTGGTGTGTAATTATGTGTCTCTTCCCCGTTTCACCCATTTATGCATGTTTTTCCGTGTTTATCAATGCTGCCTAAACACTACCACCAATTGTCTGTGATTCCTTTCTCCAGAGAGACCTGACCCTTTATCACCCTTTTCGTTCTTTACTCATTTGTGGACAGAGCCTGGAGGAATGTGTTATGTATTCAGAACCTAACCCTCAATTCCATTGTTTAACCACGAGCTAGCTCCAGCTTCAACAATTGACAAACAGAGAATATATGTATGTCGGAAAAAATCAATACAGTACACACTTTGTATCAATGTGTAGTTTAAGTAATACAGAATTAACAGTTTTGATATTCCTGACCAAACATGCTTATCTTAATATTGAATAATTCATTTCACAGACTGGAAGGCTCAGAATAATGGTAATATGTACCTACGACGTACTAAGGAAAGAAGCTTTGGAAATACAAAACACAACTTCATCCGCGTTCAACCAATTCCTCTTTAAAATCTATTACTTTCTCTACTACGTACAATAAGTAAGGCAAGTATTGCATTCCACCCAAAAATTCGATACCGAGATTTCACCGGAAATACATGTTTTGAGACCCCCTGAATCAAAATAAGCATTTTTGGAAACACGTCCGTGTGTGTGTTTATGTGTCTGTGTGTCTGTGAACAGCATAACTCAGAAACGAACAGTCGGATAAACACCAAACTTAGTATTTAATTTCAGTATCTTCCAGAGATGCGACACGAAGGTTTTCAAGAAAATCCCCCACCCCAGATTACGCTTTACATGAAACATTTTTCGAAAATTTTAATTTTCTCAAAAATAGCTCTAACGATTTTGATTAAAGTATCAATGATTAAGATATTCTTATGACGAACAAAACGAACAAAATACACAATTTATGTCATACACATTTTTTTTTGTTGAGTGAACCATTTTCGAGGTATTGCTTGTTATTCCCTTAAATTTTTAATACTTATTTTCTCAAATAGGAATTTGTTATTAATTTTTTTGTCTTGGATATGCAAGGAGTATTAATTTGTGGCAAAGAGAATGGTGCTGCACATAGCAACCAGCTATTAAGAGATATGTCTATGCTTAAAGGCTACAGTATTTCTATATTGCCCTTGCAAATACGAAACAAGGGGAACATGGTAAGTCTTAAGCGATTGTCAAATATTGTTAGAACTGGTCGCTATATTTAAAATGTAATTCTCTTTGCATGTCAAAAGATCGTTTCTGCAAATGTTTATATAGATTAATATGAAATAGATGAAGAATAAGGGTTTGTGAAAGGGTAGAGAAGGTTATGTGAGTGTAACTCATCAGATTTTTTAAAGAGCGTGTCGCTATACATAGTGTCAGTACAAAAACTTTGAAAATGGACACAATAAAATATTACAAAATTTACATCTGATCAATGCATCTTTTCAAAATAGTCTCCATTACATTCTATACACTGTCTCATCCTTTCAAACCATCTTTCACATGCCGAATGCCATTCGTCTTTGGAAAGAGCGCAAATAAATACATCCTTTGTAAACTGCTGCTGCTGCATTAGGTGACTCAAATACTTGACCTCGATTTATTCTTTCATTTTGGGGAGTAGAAAAAACTCGCATGGGCAAGGTCTGTACTGTAGAGAGAATGGGACAAATATCTGACACATGCAGAAATTGGGTTGTTACGTGTGCAGTGGGGCAGTGGCATTGCCATGATGCAACAAAACTCCACCCAGACCAGTCTTAGGACGCTTTTTTCTCAGTTCATTGAAATCTTGTGGCAAACATTTTGTGGTGTACCATCTGGCAGTAACAGTATTTTGTCCCTTAAGCGGAATTGTCACAATGTGGCCACTTGCTGAGAAGAAGGAACAGATCATATTCTTGCCAAAACTTCTCGTTTGCTTCACCTTTGTTGGGGATCTTCACTGGGAAGACCCAGACCGATGACTGTCGTTTAGTTTCTGGATCATACTGGTAAATTCAGCTTTCGTCACGTGTTGTAATGTGAAATATGTTTTGGATTTTCCTCCTTTGAATTTTTCAATTATCGAGAAAGGTGTTTTCTCACCCACGTATGGAAGCCAATTTGAAGTAGTTTGTATTGAAGGAGTTGTATTATATTTCAACTGTTGGGGAGCCGAACTTGTAGTAGTTGCAACCGCACGTATAGTAAACAGTTTCCAGTAGCCTTCTCCCCAAATGTACTTTCAGGTGGCCTTTGCCCCAAGTTTTAAAAAAATATTAACTTTGTAATTTGACTATTTCTTTAAATATTATATTTATGTTTGCCTCGATTGCGTCAGTATTTGTTAGAGACACGTTTCTCTTGGCAGGGTTGTGATACGACAAGAATGTAGGCTTACACAATTATAATTTTACTTCACTCCTTTTAATAATACTTGATATGATTTAAATAACACTTCACTGATATAGAGAGCTGTGAACTTAGTTTTCGTCTCACACGAATACATATTAAATCTCTCGAGGACGCACAAACAACACATCCAGTTATGAGCACTGTTTGTAGGCAACTGAACTGATTTCAACCGTCTAAACTTGTAAATTTCTGCATTTCAAGCCTCTGATTGGCTATTCCTATACCTTTATTTAACTAAAGCTTTTTCTGGTTCTTGATTGGCTATTCTATAAACTGTCACTAAAATTACATTATTGTTACTCTAATAGCATTATTAAACATTCTTACTCATTATTGCCTCAAGGTTACCTCATTTTTACCTCTTTGTTAGCAACTTTTGACTTATTATTCTCTCAGCTCCTACATTGTTAAATGAATTAAAGCATTCACATAACATTATTACACTTGGATAGAATAATATAAGCGTATGCAATGTCTGTTACATGCATTATACAAATTATTATATACACATATTGCTTTAAGGCAGGCTGTTATTGAATTTACATATTATGTAATTAGACTGAAATTATTTAAGTGTTAAAAATACTGCCTTATTATTTCCTGGCACCACTGCACACGTGCTTGGCTCTGCTCATTTGTATGATGATGGGAAATCAAGCGACTGCAGATATTCCTGACGTCAAGCTTTCTTTCAGGATTACTTTCACTGCTACTGCCTAATATTTAGGCTTCTTGAACTTGACCATACGTGCAACGATGATCTTCCCGTAACATGAGCCCTGCTTTCACCACATTTTCATCCATTGTTGCTGTAGCCCGTCCTGCTCGCTCTTCATCTTTCAAGGAGTCCTCTAAACCCTGCATACCTTGGATAAATGGTGGACTGTGAAGGGCAAAGATCCCAAATGCACGATGCAGTATTTAAAAGCATTTTCCCACCTAAACAGACTTTAAGTCAAAGAAAATCACAGCATGGAAGAGCTCTCGCTTAGATCCATCCTAGCGTATGGCGTAGCAACACCTGCTGTACATACACACGCGGTGTTCACGATACGCGTTGTTGGAGCGCACCCAAACTTGCACATGTTGCTGTCTGAACTTCAATCTTTGGCTTACCTACTCATTGTTGCTCATACGCAAAACCTTCAGAGTGGCCCTGGTATGATGGCTTGTAAATTTTTCATGGCCAGAGGACAAATATCTCGGAGATGATTCATCTTCGTCTTCTTTAACTGTTTAACCTCCTCATATGTAGGACTTACACCCCCAGGACTTACAGGCGGGTGCCTGGGGTTAGAGGCCCGTCGAGGAGCAGACACTTATGGATCAGACAGAATATCCAGGATGGTTGATCAGCCCGATGCCTGGTATGGGAGGAAGGAAGTAGATGAAACGAAATGATGGTGAAATGGATGAAAGGAAAGGAGATGATGGAGCAGTTAGTGGAATGAGCGGTGGGGGAAACCGGAAAACCTGGAGAAAACCCACCCAGACGCCGCTTTGTCCAACACAAATCCCACATGCGGGTCCCTGGGGTTGAACCCGGGCCGCTTCGGTGAGAGGCGAGCGGTCTAACCACTCAGCCACGGCGCCGCCCATCGGAGATGATTAACTCCACAAAAGAAATTATTTGAAAAAGTATGTGCTTTAATAAGATCTAAATTTGTCGTGTAATAAGAATCGATATACCAATTATACAAACGTCATTCAAAGTAAGTACGCCTTTTTACAGCCTATTCCCAGAAAATTGGAGATATAAATTTTATTTGATACTGTAACCTCCCACGGGGGTGGTTACCCCCCGCAGTAGGTGATTACACAGGGGGTTGCTAGCTCAGAGGTAGGGGGGAATGCGTTGGTACCGGGGTGGTAGGCAGGCCAGGGTGGCGTTCTAGGATAGGGGGTATTTAAATGATGAACAGGGGATGCATTGACCCAATAAATTATATTGTTACCTTAAGTGAGTACATTTGGTTTGGGGTGAAGCCCCGGCAAATGAACAGAACTCAGATGAGTCGCATGCTTACCTGGTTAACTGGTGGCGACGGGTCTCGAGACTGACAACTGATCTGACGACTCTTTGATAACTGCCTGGCAACTCTCTGATAACTGCTCGCGATTACTGCTCGCATAACTCTCTGGCAACTCTCGCGACCGAGTCAAAACCCTGTAATATAAATACGTACAGAGGCTCTGACTCGGCGTTGTGCAGCGTGGACGTGTTCTGTTAACCTGGTTTCCACACTTGCGCTGGTTTACGACATATGTTGCAATACTCGGTGCTCAACCTGGTCCGCTGAGTTATGCGAGCAGTAATCGCGAGCAGTTATCAGAGAGTTGCCTGGCAGTTATCAAACAGTCGTCAGATCAGTTGTCAGTCTCGAGACCCGTCGCCACCAGTTAACCAGGTAAGCATGCGACTCATCTGAGTTCTGTTTATTTGCCTCACCCCAAACCGAATGTTCTCACTTAAGGTAAGAATATAATTTATTGGGTCAATGCATCCCCTGTGCTTCATTTAAATACCCCCTATCCTGGAACGCCACCCTGGCCTGCACCATTCCAGTACCGACGCATCCCCCCTACCTCTGAGCTACCAACCCCCCTGTGTAATCACCTACTGCGGGGGTAACCATCCCCGTGGGGTGTTACAATATACAGCTATCTTAAACCTATACATTTTAATCGAAATTTTTAACCATTTTTGAAAACATAAAAAAAGAATGTGATTTTCTTGATAATCTTCATTCGTATTCTTGGAAGAGGCTGAACTTAAATGCCAAGTTTGAGTTATGCTGTTCACATCCAGCGGAATGGGTCAGTCCGTAATATCTGTGGCCCCCATTCGGGAGGTCGTGTGTTCAATTCCCGTGGCCGACCTTCCTGAACCACGGGTTTCTCGGGGGTTCACCGAGATCGCCAGGCAAATGCTGGGAAGGATCATTATATCCCTCGAATTTTCTGTCCCTCCATTTCATCTCCATACTCATCTCAGTTCACCTTTCATCCGCACGGTTTCTTTCAGGGTTACAAGTGTTGGTGAGAGATCTTGGCGTATGCATAGAAGGTGAAAAAGGATGCTCTGTGGAAACTTTCGTCCCCCGGACTGCGAGCG
This sequence comes from Deroplatys truncata, assembly GCA_030765065.1. Taxonomy (NCBI): domain Eukaryota; kingdom Metazoa; phylum Arthropoda; class Insecta; order Mantodea; family Mantidae; genus Deroplatys; species Deroplatys truncata. The sequence goes on along the minus strand of CM060985.1, from coordinate 151,899,667 downwards.
GTCTCTCCACAGGGGGAAGGGGATTCGGCTGCACCAGTCAGTACCCGGCGAGTTCAGATCTGTAAATGATAGGGACCCAGCCCTCTGCCTGTCGTGCCTCCTGTTCCGGCCACCTCGTCCCTTCCTCCCTGCCGAGGTCCAAATTAGATCGAGCTTCCAAGCCCCCCTCCTCTTCTAGTTCTATCCTTTCCTATGCTGTTCACAGCACTTACTTATGTAGGTAAGTGATAAGGTAATATGGCGGCACCATGGCCGAGTGGTTAGACCGCTCGCCTCGGGTTCAATCCCAGGGACCCGCATGTGGGATTTGTGGTGGGAGGGTTTTCTCCGGGTTCTCCGGTTTCCCCCGCCAATCATTCCACCAACTGCTCCATCATCACCTTTCCTTTCCTCCATTTCACCACTATTTCGTTTCATCTACTTCCTTCCTCCCATACCAGGCATTGGGCTGATCACGAGTCATCCGCCTGTAAGTCCTGGGGGGTGTAAGTCGTAGATAAGAGGAGGTTAAACAGAGAAAGAAGAAGATAAGGTAATATAACTAAGCAATATTGCTAGTAAAACTTATCACCAATATAATTAATTGTACCAGTACTGACATTGTAATAGCTCAGTGAAACCGACTACGTCACACTGAGATTATTTAGATGAAACTTCGTGGCTTTCATGCATGTATGCTTTCTTCTTACAGTACATTTGTTACATGTCGTACTTGCCCTACCACGTACATAGTAAGGAGAGAGAATATTGTATTCCATCCAAAAATTCGGTAACAAAATTTAAGAGAAAATACATATTCTGAGGGCCCCTGAATCCATAATGGCACATTTAGAAAAAATATCCGCGCCCGCGCGTGTCTTTCAATAGCATAACTCAAAAACGAAAAGTCTGATAAATACCAAGCTTGGTGTTTAGATTCAGTACATTTCATGAAAATCTCCCTACCCTCAACTATGCTTTACGTAGAACATCTTTCGAAAATTTTAATTTTTTAAAAATGGTTTGAACGATTTGATTAACGTGCCTTATATTAAATATATTTACACAACAAATACAATGTATATCCTCGATTTTCTGGGAATAGCCTGTGAAGTCCTCTTCATTCGGAAGGAATATTGTATAATCTGGTATAACTGGTAAACGTTAAGCGACATACGAAAACGTTATAAACAAAAAATATAGATCTCTTTAAAACACACAAATCATTCCAATATCTTTTTTTGTATCATCAATCATTTACGGAATATCGAGTATTGATGGTTCGATTTGTTCAATCCTTTAAAGTTCTCCAGACATTCAGGGGCTATTTGCTGTTGCATGTAAAGCGTATAGAATTTTAAGGCTAGACTAAAGCATACAGTTCTTAAACATTTGACTATCGCTGTTTCCTTTGCATTTATAACCAAATGTGTAATGTAGCTACTTCTGAAAAAGTTTGTCTCGATTAAAATGAAGTACATAAAGATATAAGCTTTTGTAAAAGAGTTTTTATACATATTTAATACATGACATGCGAATGTAATACACCAGAGCTTTAATCTTGTGCAAATGGTTTACTTCTACCTAAAATGCCTCACAAGTGCTGTCTTAATAAACCATTTCTCCAGTTTCTCCATTAGATTGGAAAAGGACTAGCAGGCGACGAAGCAACAAATGTCCCACGCGACATAACACGATTTATGTGCCTTGCTTTTTCCCACAGGAAGAAAATAAAGCAATACTTCCAGATTATATATCTCGAGAATTGAATCCGAGAAAGAATGCAGTAAAATGAATCTCAGCTATAAATCACTGATAAGTGTTTTTATACCCGCAACATGACACTGATCTAAGAAGAAGAATGTTGTACAAGAAACCTTTCATAAAAAAGAAAAACAATAAAAAACGTTTCCCTGGAGCAAAAGGCGGTACCAAAGGTTTCATAGGGAAAACGTGGTACTCTTCTCTGCATTATAGACCAAAACAGACAACTTTCACTAATAATAGTATGTGACGTATGTGAAAATGCATTTTTATAAACAATAAATAATGAAACTTGACGTCAGCATTTGATGTGCAATTGTTCATTAATACTCAAAGTTTGATTGAAAATTTTTCCTCAGATATTAAGATCGTCATTATCAAAGGAGAAATTATTAGAATATGTACGTTTTTATATGAACTCAGCCATTCAATCTGGTAAAAAGTTGTAGTAGTTCCTTATGTAATGATCAGGCTAAGGATCCGGGACAACTAAAAGGTGAAGTGAAGTTTACTGCGCTTAGAGTAGAGTGCAGTGGGATGGCGCATTAGGGTGTTGTTTACCTGTGAGGCCGTGTACAATCCCCTTCGTGACTAGAGATACAATATACTTGCGTCACTCATTCCAATGCATGTGTCCTACTGCATTGTCCACCATCATTAGACTCTACAGTTTACAGTAGCAAACATATAGTGCGTTTGTAAGGTTGTACATACATTGGTTACTAACTTGTTCTGGATCCCTAGCCTGACTCATGATAAAATCATATGCAGCAAAACCTTTATTAGGCTTCTAGATTTAGAATAAAAAAAATATGTGTTACCCTCACATGACTTTCTCTACTCTTGTACAAACTATTTCTACAAGCTCTTATTCTCTATCTATTTCATATTAATCGAGATAAACATTTGCAGAAACGATCTTTTGACATGCAAAGAGAGTTACATTTTACACATAGCGACCAGTTCTAAAAATATTTGACTATCGCTTAAGGCGTACAATGTTCCCCTTGTTTTGTATTTGCAAGCGCAACACAGAAATACAGTAGCCTTTAAGCATAGACATATCTCTTAATAGCTCGTTGCTAGGTGCAGCACCATTGTCTTTACCACAAATTAATACTCTTTGCATATCCAAGACAAAAAAATGAATAACGAATTCCCATTTGAGAAAATAAGTTTTGAAAACTTTAAGGGAATAACAAGCAATATCTAGAAAATGGTTCACTAAAAAAAATGTATATGACATAAGTTGTGTATTTTAACTCGATCTAAATGTTTGTGTAGTAAAATTTTGTGTATCTCTTATGGGTCACCAGTTATGTAAAAGTCGTTCACAATGAAGAATACGCTTGGAGACATTCCTAGAAAATTCAAGGTATACAATCTTTTTGTCATTAAAATATCTTAAACATTATATTTTAATCAAAACCGTCAGAGAATTTTTGACAAAATTAAAATTTTCGAAAAATGTTCTATGTAAAGGGTAATCTGGGGAGGGGAGATTTTCATGAAAACCTTCGTGTCGCATTTCTGGAAGATACTGAACCTAAATACCAAGTTTGGTGTTTATCCCACTGTTCCTTTCTGAGTTATGCTGTTCACAAACAGACACACAGGCACACAACGGGCATGTTTCCAAAAATGCATTTTTTTGGATTTTGGGGGTCTCAAAACATATATTTCGGGTGGAATACAATATTTCCCTACTTACTATACGTAGTAGAGAAAGCAAAAATACAGTTTTGGCTTGGAAAAATCCTTAAATGCATTGCCATGCATAATAATAAGTAATATATTTTCAAAGCATTCCAGGCAGTCGGCTGCACAGGATTGATTATTGCACTGATCTGAGCTAAGTAATTTCAGAGAAAATGTTACAATATTTGTACAGAAACGTCATTTTATATAAAAGAGTGCAGAATATTTGTTTTTTTAATTTAATAAATGACTCAAATTCAGTTGAAGTAATATTTACTACTAGAAAGCAGAAAAGTGTCTTTAGCCTTAGTCCTGAAGCATTTTCACCAAGTAGTGTAACCAGTCCATGCAGTAACATTAAAGATGGCAGGTTCAAGCAATGCTTCTACTTTGCTCCAAGAGTTTTATTTATTTTTAACTTCCCTTGAAGCTTAACCTTCTTAAACCTGGTAGATCATATCGGACAATGATCAAATGAAATGAGTGAAATGTTACTCAAATGAGCCATGGTTTGAAGAAGCTATTTATTACGTTATTTTTAGCACCACGTTTTGGGAGTCAATTTGAAGTAGGAGTTTTATTGTTGTATGAAGGAGTTGTATTATACTTCAATTGTTGGGGAGCCGAGCTTGAAGTAGTTGCAACCGCACGTATGGTAAAAAGTTTCCGGTAGCCTTCGCCCCAAATGTACTTTACGGTGGCCTTTGCCCCAAGTGTTTAAAAAATATAAACTTTGTAATTTGACTGTTTCTTTAAATATTATATATTTATGTTTGCCTCGACTGCGTCAGTATTTTTGTTAGAGACATGGTTGTCTTAGCAGGGCGTAGTGCGGCTGAGGAATGTAGGCTTACAAAGATTTTAATTTTTAATTCACTCCCTTTTATTAATTCTTGACACAATTTAAATAACACTTCTTTGATACAGAGAGACAGAGAGAGATTCTTTTATTAATTACTTGCACTTTTTAAAACGTAAAACTATTTTCGTCTCACACGAATACGTATTAAATTTCTCGAGGACACATCTCGCGTCCGATTAGGAACGCTGTCAACAACCAACGCCTCCGGTTATGAGCGCTGTCTACAAGCAACTGACTTAATTTCTACCGCCTAAAATGTTTAAATTTCTGTATTTCAAGTCTTTGTTTGGCTATTCCCAATCCAATAGAATAATTTTATTTAACTTAAGTTTTTTTCTGGTTGTTGATTGGCTATTTTATAAATAGTCACAAAAATTACATTATTGTTGCTTCAATAATGACTAGTAGCATTATTACACTTTCTTACTGATTATTACCTCAAGGTTACCTCATTGTTAGCAACTTTTAACCTATTATTCTCACAGCTCCCACATTATTAAATCACGTAATACATTCAGATAACATTTTTACATGTATACAATAATATAATCATATACAATGACTGTAATATACACTGTTTTATACAATATATATTATATAATTAGACTGAAATCATTTAAGTGTTAAAAATACTGCCTCGGGGTCCGTAAAACTTAAAGTTAGCCGAAATTCGTCTTCTCAGTATAACGGAAAACCCTGGAAACAACCTTATCTGAATGATTCACCGTAACCGAAATCTCGAGAACTCTTGAATCGGAAGCGGCTTTATTCTATGAAATAATTGGCTGAGTTATGCCTTTCGCTCTCTGCCCTAAGACAGCTTCTGTTTTGCGGACCGAAATATCCGGTTAGTTGAGCGCGGCTAGATGTTGGGTGTTTTATCTCGCTTGTAGGTTTAATGAAGTAGACCCAGTTTAATAATTGATGGTACGGCATACCTGAATGATGACAGGTCGGGTAAAAGAATGTGTTTTATAAATTTGTGAAACATATTACAATACCCACTTTTATTATTTACATTCTAAGCAGTGCATTTTAGGTTCACTTTTAATAAATCACTTGTAATCCTTAAAACAAATTTATAAGCTTAGTGAAATAGATAGTAATGTAATAAAATAAAGACATACAAACAAAAATGAAGCTAGTGGCTGACTGAAAAGGGAGCGTGGCAAAGATATTTAGGTTTTTAAATGAACTTAGAGATGGAAAACAAGCTAAATGCCCTAGGAAAGTGTTCAAAATGTATGATTTATCAAACAAACCTTCAGTTTTTGGGTGCATCTACCTAATGATTCTTTCTAATGGTCATTAAGGGGAGTGAATAATAAAATATCTATAGGGATTTACAAACAACCAACGAGCTTTCTTATTCCAATCAGAATCCATCATATATCCATTGTTTTGTAATCGCCTATTGCATTACGTGCTTTGACAGATACCTTCAGCATCCCAAGAGCAATGTCATACCTTATACCTCCCTCATTTCGCTACATTGATTTCATAACGGAACACGAAACGAATTCTGAATACCAGATGTATTACACAGTAAACATCAAAAGAATGCTGAAAAGTTATTTCAAAATTGTCTTTCAGAAGCGTAGCAGAAGTAGGTACGCACATCGAGGGATCTGCAGAGAATTTATCATAATTAAATTTGGTCTCCCATTCCGCTTTCTTCTGGTAAGGTGGCTTTATAAAGCAGGAGCTCCCTTAGCTGCTCAAAGGACGGAACGGGAACCCGAGCTTCTAAAAAGACGGCAGTATCTTGGAGCAAGAGAAGACGTGCACACAAATTACCTTTGCTTTTCAGCAACGCACTACGTAACGCATAAGCTGAAAAGGAGCACTTCCAGTCTTATTTTTAAGACTTGGTGAAACTCTGAGTAGCTAGCATAGACCTGTAACTTCCTTCACAGTACATTTTGCTCTCTGAAAGCTACAACATTACGAGCAAACAGAGCTTGTAAAATCTCTTAACAACCGCGCATCCTCTTTTTCTGCGACAAATTATTTCGTACTCAAAGTAACATTCCTACCAACTTTCCCACTTTAGTACCTGTTGAAGCCATTCCCGAGAAACTACAAAAGCATTATAAATAATAAATTTTGTGTCTCTTTGAATACAACGGCACAACTCAAAATATTTCGAGAGCTGCATTTGTAAAAACTAACAAATTAATGATGCTACTTCAATAAAATAAGTGTCTGAACACAGCTACACCCGAATTAATTTTTTTTCGTAACTCCAACGGTCCTTTTTTATATAATACAGTGCCTTTGTTTTATGCCAAGGCCATAACCGCCTTATATGCGTATCGGCCGAGACGGCAGTGAACTCGGTAATATGTCACTGCGCAGCAGCAGCGGCGCAAGAGGTGTCAAGGGTACGTTTATCGGCTGTGAGCTGTCTCAGTCGCTGCTTTGTCTTCGTGCTGTGAAGTGTTTCGGCAATACGTGTGTTGTTTGTGTGTGATTTCCTTAGGGGTGTTATTCTGTTATTAGTCTAGGAAATGCTGCCAACCTATTCGCGGTTAAACACCGTATTTTATGTAGATTGTATAGACAATTTCAGCAATAATTTCCTGGTTGTCCAGTTCCGTGTACAGACGTTGTGAAATGTTAATAAATTTATAACAACAGGATCGGTAAACACTAAAAAATTAAGTTATAGGAAAAATGACCATACCATAGACAAGCTTAAGGACAATGTAAGAGCAGAAGTTACGAATATTACGCAAGAAGAACTTATAGATGTGAATGGTAATTTCACCCGATGAGTAAAAAATGTGAACACGCAGATGGACACCACCTTCATCAGTACTTATAACAAAGTTAGTACTAATTACGTATGTGTTACTAGCAGTCGTGAATATGTAAGGCGGGAGTTACGAAACGGAAATACCAGCATTGCAGTGGACTGTGTGCGGAGCACGTATTCGCGCGATCCGCGGCCTTGGCATAAAAGGAAGCCACTGTATATAACATAACCCGCTGAATAATTACATTTTGGCGGTATATAAAATTTTCATTGTTATTTATATTCAAAGTTACAATTTCTACTCCTTACTCTCTTACTAACCTTTTTATTTTTCTTCTCCAATCATCTCTGTCATTCCATTCCTCCTCTAGTACTTTTGCTTTCATTCTCGTGCAAGGGAAAATAAAAAAGTAATCTAGTACATTTCTTAAAGCAAAATGAAAGAATGCGTTCACAAAAAACGGCAATTTGCATTTGGGACATTAAATATTGCTTTGCTTTTGCACATGGTATTTATTTAGATTTATACATTTTTCCACCGAACACAAATTTTTCAATGTCCATTTGGATAGATTTCAAAAGTTTCGTATCGCCGCTGACTGTTTGCCAACAATGTTCCTGTAGTGCACCGAACAGCTGGTGTCTGACAAAGCCAGACCTGGACTGTATACTTGATTCTTTGAGAATCTCCTATTGCTAAAGGACTGTATCATACCGCGCTCTACCTATTGCTAATTCGTCATATGGAGACTAGCAGAAAGAATTTACTTTTCCAGCGGTCTCGGTGGATGTTTATAGCGCATTGCACACGTATACAGTGCAATAGGACACAATAAGCGGCGGCATTTATAGTTGCTCTTTTTAATACGAAATCAGCAAGAATGACACTTTTGGCCGTGTGCACCATCCTCGTTAAACAAATCCGTCAGGGATCTGCAGCTTACCGCGATAAGAATTTAACCGGCGTAATCATCACACAGCGGTGCACCAATTTTCACCGCAGTTTAGGTGACCGTGGTTACCTGGAAGGCGCTCCCCTTGTTTGAGCACACTCTACTGATCGCACCCGGATGTACATGATGTCGTCTGTTTTCACATGTTCTACCTCTTTGCTGAAGCGCGTGGATGTAGTTCAGCGTGCAATGGATGAAAGCAAAAGCAGACACAAGTTTCTCTGTTACGTTATTAAATTTAACAGCAATTCTTAAAAAAAAGATGGAAAGTACAGAGATAGAGGCAATTGCTTTAAGATGGACAGGTGGGAAAAGCTGGCCTTATAAGAAAAATATCCTGAACTATTTTAGATGTTTCTTTTCTTTCTTCCCACACTGACTGAATTCCAGTTACGTTAGCCGATATTCACTGAAAAACAGGCAAAAAAAAAGAAAGAAAAGAAAAAAATACATTATTCTCAAACAAGATTTGAAACTGGAATCTCTTGAATAAGAGGCGCAGGACGCTACCCCGAGACCACGATGACGGCTTCGGATTTTAGACTTCGGTACTGATCTCTTCAGGTTACCCGATTCCTATACCTGTGCAATCAACGTATTACCTAATATTCCTGAAAATGTAGTAATTGCACTAAATCTATTCGTTACTCTCCTTATTTCTGCCTTGTTCTTGGAACTATGCTGCAAGTGATATAATTATGGTATGTAACGCCGTGATTGTGTGGATTTTCGTTACGTCATACATTAGGATATTTAAAGTACCTGTCGTACAAATAGGCCTTAAAGTATTACAAATTGTCATACTTTTGCCCACCTAAATTAGGAATAAGGAAGTGAAAAATAATGATATAAATTACCTTAGGAGTGAGTTTAGAACATGATGTGGTCTCTCCAATATCCGGTGCCCACCTACCCTCCCGTTTTAGGTGTTTCACCTATATAGGCAAATCGCGTGAGGAAAACAACAAACGTAGCCATTTTCCCGAAAAATCACATGCAAAGTGGGTACTGCCAACCTAAATAAGAAGTGAAATGCACTATGCGATGTGCTGTTGTTTCTGCGAACCTGAATCTTTCGAGTTTTAGACACGCAGATCCCTCGGCTAAGCCCTGTCGTCGCTTCGCGCAACTTGCTACACTCCTCTCCTTCTAAAAAATATCCCTCGGCTACGCTTTGAGGCTGAGGGCCTTCAATGTCTCGGCTACGCTTTGAGGCTGAGTATCTTACCGGCTTCGGTGGCATTATTCATATGTTGGCAGCATTACGTTAGAGCAAGCGTAAGACCTAATGCGGGCAAAAGTATGACAGTTTACCCCAAATTACATTATAGTAGTTTTATCAGAGTTTATTCATTGACGAAAATGGAGTGTATGTATTATTTGGGAATTCTAACCTATACCGTTCCGGCATTTTAACATTTCAGCACAAGTAAAGTTGGAAATAATTGAAGGAAACCGAAGGTTTAAGTCCGGTCAGATTTAACCGCGGTAAAATCCTTGCCGTCGATGCACCACAAATGACCGTTCACCGCGGTATAGTCCATATTTTATCATGGTAATATCTTGATCGAGAATGGTGCACACGGGCATTTGAGTGTCTCAGAAAACTGTCTCAGCAAATCCTTTCCTGTGGACGGGGTTTTCCTGATTTGTTTTAGAGACGGAGCGGGTTTGTATGTTTCCATACCTACTCTGTCGTTCTCATAATGAAACACCCCAGAAACAATAGGACCGAGCATATGCTCAAGGCTGTGTAGCATACGGTCCTCCATGTACTGTGGTCTGAGTTATCTTCGTGCCCAAATAGTTGACACTGCGTTACGTAAGTTGTTCTTGGATGATGGTGTATACGCTGTCGTATGAAATATCCACTGTATCAGCTTTTGTTTGGTTTGTTCACCACCGATCCTCCTGAATCAATCCCTCCACTGTGTCAACAATGCTCTGTATGCGAGGCCGTCCAGAACGGAGTTCACTGAAGACATACACGCGTCCTGAGATCACTTTGCACAGCATTTACAGACATTTGTGGAATTACCACACTGTAACCATACACTGCATACAGCTCACTATAGATTTCAGAGGGCTTCTAATAGGGATAGGAGTTTGATACCTCGATACTTTTGATAAGTTTTGCATTCTTGAAGGTTGTTGCGTTTAACTTTATCCTAGATAAAGAATGAAAGGAATCGACATTTCACGTTATTGTCTCGCACGTGTCCCCAAAGGGTTCTTGATAGTCCTTGACTGCGTTTTCACTATGTGAATCAATGCAACATTCCATAAAACCCTGTGTCTGAATAAAATCATGCAAAAAATGGGGAATGAGTAGGGATGCTTGCGCAACATGCAGCGTTAACTTAGTTGAGAATGAAGATTATTTAGCTGACGCACCAAATCACGTTTCTGCAATAACCTACTGAGCGGGATGGCTCAGGCGACAGACGTTGGTTCGGGAGGTCTTGGGTTCGATTCTCGCGGCTGATCTTACTGACTCATGGGTTTTTCGGGATTTTCCAGGGGTGGCTAGACGAGTGCTAGGAAGAATAATTTCATTTCCTAAATTTCCTGTCTCTCCATTTCACCTCAACTTTCATCCGCATGGTCTGCTTCAGGGTTGAAAGTGTCGGCGGAGGTCTCGCCATTGTATGGCAGGGCAAAAGGATGCTCTATGTAACTCTTCGTTCCCGGGACAGTCTCCGAGTGTCGGGCTTCAAGTTGAATGTGTCAGCCTGCACGAGCTGACAACCGAGGAGTTTCAATCTGTAAAATGTAGCGACCCTTCCCTCGTCCTGTTGTGCCTCCCGGTTCGGCCGCCTTCTCTTTCCTCTCATCTCAAACCTCCCTCCAGGGGGCACCCTGTCAGGGGCTCATGCACAAAAGATCTTATAGGTACTATGTCCCCCTCCGCTCCTAGCCTAGTCCTATGACCGTGTGCACCATTCTCGATCAACATTTTAGCGAGGCAAAATATAGACTTAACCGCGGTGAACGGTCATTTGTGGTGCATCGACGCCAGCAAAAGTTTATCAAGGATTTCACCGCGGTTAAATATGACCGACCATGAACGGCCGGTATTCGCTGATTATTTCCTACTTTGCTTGTGCTGAAATGTTAAAATGGCAGAACGGTATATTAGAATTTCCAACAAATAGATACACTCCATTTTCGCCAATGAATACAAATCCTGATAAAGTTACTTTAATGTACTTTGTAAATGTTAATGCTTAAGGCCTTTTATTTTACTTTCTCTACTACGTATAGTAAGTAGGGGAAGTATTGCATTCCACCCAAAAATTCGATACCGAGATTTCACCGGAAATATATGTTTTGATACCCCCTGAATCCCAAAAAAAAACATTTTTGGAAACATGTCCGTGTGTGTGTGTGTCCGTCTGTGAACAGCATAACTCAGAAACGAACAGTCGGATAAACACCAAACTTGGAATTTAGGTTCAGTAACTTCCAGAGATGCGACACGAAGGTTTTCAAGAAAGTCCCCCCAGATTACCCTTTACATGGAACATTTTTAGAGAATTTTAATTTTCTCAAAAATGGCTCTAACGATTTTGATTAAAATATCATATGTTTAAGATATTTTCATGACAAAGGAAATGTATATCTAATTTTCTGGGAATGTCTCCAAAAGTATTCTTCATTGTGAACGACTTTTGCATAACTGGTAAACCATAAGAGATATAGACAAAATTTTACTACACAAAAATGTAGAGGGCGTTAAAATACACAATTTATCTCATATAAATTTTTGTTGAGTGAACCGTTTTCAAGATATTGCTTGTTATTCCCTTAAATTTTCCAGTACTTATACTTTTTCTCAAATGGAGGTTCAATATTCATTTTTTGTCCTGGTAATACAAAGAGAATGGAATACTCCATATAACAACCAGCTCTTAAAATATTTGACTATAGCTTGAAGCCTACCAATTCCCCTTGCATCTACAAGAAAATTAGCAATAAGATTAACATCTCGATATCTCGATTGACATGAAGGATATGGAGAATAATCGTTTGTAAAAATAGTTTATACAAGAGTAGAGAAAGTTATAGGAGTGTAACATATCAGATTTTTATACATAACGAAATGTGTAATTTAATTATCTCTGCAAAGGTGTATCTCCAATAAAATGATGTAGATAGAAAAATAAGGTTTCATAAGAGTAAATAGAGGATAGAGGAAGTCATGTGAATGTAACACAGCAGATTTGATTCTAATTGCAGGTAAGGTATTTGTAGGAGTGTAAGCTAATTACGGGAATCCAATTAATTTAATGGATGGGTCAAAATAATCAATGCTAACTTGATAATACATACTAAATATCTTGAAATACTGTCACGCTACGAATATACATTAAGGCAGAAAAAACCTTTTGGAACCGGTTGTGTTCTTTTATGTCATTTTTTTTAAAATATTAACCGATATTAAATTTGCTTACTTCCTTACAGTATTCAGGCGTATCCGCTATGAGGTCTTAACAAAGACTTCTTGGTAGTTTTTCCGCTCAGAAATCGCTCCAATGACGGGAAACGTTGTCTCGTGGAAATATTGAGAATACTACCAATCCATTCAAGCTGTTCGGAGAGGCGGTTGGAAGAAGCTTACGTAACGGTTCTAATGCGATTACAGATTTATTGAGAAAAAATATGTGTTACAATCACATGACTTTCTCTACCCCCTTTCACTTGTTTTCTTAGGAAAGTATATTTTCGTATCTAGTTCATGTTAATCGAGATAAACCTTCCGGAAATAGCTGCCTTATATATTTCGTTAGAGAGTAGCAATACTCGGTCTGTTTTGGAACTGGACGCATTACGCTGGCCTTAAAACTCCCTACTCTTTCCAAGACATCCCGAGAAACAACTGAAAATCAACAGCACTTTAAAAGAATGGCTAAGTATTTAACAATTCCAAATATTAGTAATGGATATCTCGGAAATGACTCATACCATAAAAAATTTGATGTGTTGACTCACAAGACTTTCTCTACATACTGTTTTTACAAATGCTTATTCTCCATCTATTTCATAGTAATCAAGATAAATATTCTATCTTATTTCTAATTGTCTTGTAGGTGCAAGGGGAATATGGTAGCCTTTAAGCGATAGTCAAATGTTTTAAGAGCTGGTTGCTATGTGGCGCATTCCATTCTCTTTGCATGTCCAGGGCATCAAAAAAAAAACGAATAACGAATTCTCATTTGAAGGAAATTATTGGAAAATTCAAACAAGTAGCAAGGCATATCTCGGAAAGGGTTGATTGGGCAAAATGTATATAACAGAAATTGTGTGTTTCAATGTATTTTTGTGTTGTAAAATTTTGTATAACGGTTTACCAGTTATGTAATGGTCGTTCAGAATGAAGAGGACTTTTAGAGACATTCCCAGATAATTCAAGATATACATTTAATTTGCCATGAAAATATCTTAAATATATGCGATTTTAATCAAAATCGTAGCGGCCATTTTTAAGAAAATACTAATTTTCGAAAAATATTACATGTAAAGAGTAGTCTTAGTTGGAATTTTTCTTGAAAATCTTTGTGTTGCAGCCCTGGAATATATTAAACTCAAATAATAAGTTTAATGTTTATTCAACTTTTGGTTTTTCAGTTATGCTGATCACAGTCAGACACACGAACATGTTTCTAAAGGTGCTTTCTATGGATTCAGAGCACCTCAAAATATGTATTTCCGCTGAAATCTCGGTATTGAATTTTTGGTTGGAATACATACTTCCCCTGCTTACTATATATAGTAGAGAAAGTAAAACGTTTTTTGATATAAACTATGTGTTTTAACGAGAACTACATTTTTCGTGTAGTGCGTTTTCATACAAAGTACCTTCCGAATGAAGTGCACTTTATAGACTCTTCCCAGAAAATTCAAGATAATATACGTTTTATTTGTCATATAAGTACATTTAATATATTGTATATTAATTTTAGAAATTAACACTTTTAAAAATGATCGACGTAAAGTGTAGTTTGGGATGAACGGATTTTCGTAAAAATCTTCATGTCGCATATCTGGAAGGTACTAAATCTAAATAATATCTTTGGTATTATCCGACTTTTCGTTTTCGAGTTATGCTGTTTACACACACACACACACACACACACACACACACATGCACAGACGCAGAGATCTGAGGGCGCACGTACCTTTTTCTAAAAGTGCTTTTTGGATGCCAGGGGTTTCAAAACATGTATATCTGGTGAAATCTCGGTACCGAATTTTTGGGTGGTATACAATACCTTCTCTACCAACTGTACGTGGTAAAGATAATAATAATACGCTTTCGGAATTCCATACACCCAAGGCGCAACAAATTCATCTGAGTAAAAAGCGTTTCTGATATTTATAGGAAGATTAATCATTGTAGATGATGATGACAATAATCTAACATTATCGGAATGCTGAATGCAGTAATTGAATTCACGCTAGACACATGTGAGGGATACACTACGTGATCAAATGTATCCGGACACCTGGCTGAAAATGACGTACAAGTTCGTGGCGCCCTTCATCGGTAATGCTGGAAGTCAATATGGTGTTGGCCCACCCTTAGCCTTGATGACAGCGTTCACTCTCGCAGGCATACTTTCAATAAGGTGTTGGAAGGTTTCTTGGGGAATGGCAACCCATTCCTCACGAAGTGCGGAACTGAGGAGAGGTATCGATAAATTACTGTTCCGTAACTACGAACTCCAAATTTCCCATTTATTGATAATAGGGCACAGATTCTGTTGATTTTGAATTAGGTATTTTCTTCACGTAATATATATTTTTGAAGAAGGTTATGTTGTGTTGCTTTAGCTTAAACTGCCCCACGTATGGGAGCCAACTTGAAGAAGGTGTTATGTTACGTAATATATTTTACGTAATTTATTTAGCTTGTTGTTGGGAAGCCAAGTTGAAGTAGGTGTTTCCTTCACGTAATTATGTTTTACGTAATATTTATTTAGTTGCATTTAAGGAGTTGGCAACACGCTTTGGGCGTCGGTTTGAATTTATTGATTACGTAATAGTTACTGTTATTATGCGATATGCTGCTACGTACGAGAAGTTGATTTTAAGATGTAATTTTGTTATTACACTCCAAGTTTTACACTATAATATTTAACTTTGTTATTACAACTGCTTCTATGTATTATTTATGTTTGAATTTGCCTCGGCTGCGTCAGTAATGTTTGTAGAGTCATGTATCTTAGTCAAGGCGTGGTGCAACAAGAATGTAGACATCACAGAATTTAACTTTTTAAAGTTCACTTCTTTTATTAACCTTTGCACATTTTTATAAAGCACTACACTTTTTGAGAACTGTGAGAATCTTTAATACTTTCACTTAGCACGTATACATATTTTACGATTCACACGTAGAGAACACATCTTCCATCTGTTCACTACCAAGGTTTGCCAGCAACTTAACAACTTTCAACGGTCAAAACTCGCAAGCTTCGGTATTTCAAGTCTCTGATTGGCTAATTCTAGTCCAATAGAATATCTGCATTTTACTTAAAGCTTTTCTTTGCTGTTGATTGGCTAATTTTAAACTTTTAGAGAAATTACATTATCGTTGCTTTAATCATGACTAGTAATTTTCAAACTCTAAAACTCATTATTGCCACAAGGTTACCTCATTTTTACCTCATTGTTAGCAACTTAAAACTTATTATTCTCACAGTTCTTACATTCTTAAAGTATGTAATGTATTCACATAACATTAACAAAAGATGTTTACAATAAAAATAAGCATTTGCAATGACTGTTACACACATTTTAAATAATTATTACATACATATTGTTTCAAGGCTGTCTGTTAATTGAATTTACTTATTATAAAATACAATTGAAATTATTCAGGCATTAAAATAATGCCTCAATTTCTTTCCTCTCTGTGTTAAGATTCAATTTATAACCATTTAATATTCAATCTCGTCTATTTCATGTTTAATACCAGCTCTGCACAATATTAGCAACAGTGATTTCCTGGTCTTCAGCCTTATCAAGATCTTTGTTACCCTACGTGAAGATATTTTAAACTACCTTTTACATGACTCCACAAGTGAAAAAACAGCTTGTAAATATATTTCAGTGTAGGTTACACTTTCCGTTAAACACCTTTAAATATACTGGTAATGTACAGACATTCCTGTCTGACGTGCTGAATTACCTTCGTGCATGGGCACAGGACCGAAGCCTCCCGTACCCAGGTAAGCTTTGCAGGTAACAACCCCTAAGCCTCCCGCGAAACCGGCGTAATTAGCCAGCACGTGGGGTGGGATGTGTATGCCTAATATTTTCCTTGATTTCTTTCAGTGTACGGCAAATTAGTTCACAGTTAACATGTTTCCCGACGAGACTGAAATTACGGTGAGTAGGACAGGAAGGAAAAGTCTACTTCGGAACGGTTACACTTTCGGATTCCAGAAGTGTTTAAAAAGTGGGCTGGCGCGATGGATGTGAAATGTTAAAAGTTGCAAAAGTTTTATTAAAACCATTCCCATTGAAGAAATAGATGTCCTGAATATTCAAGAGGACCATAACCACGCGGCACCACCTAGTGACAAAATTCAGGGACAGAAAGTACTTTGTGATCTGAAGAGAAAAGCTACGGAAGATATATGTGAAAGGCCATCAAAACTAATATATCAGCAACTGAAGACAGAAAACACAGAAGAAGTAACCACTGGAGTTGTCCACAGTTTACGTAAGTCCATATACAAAGCTAGGCGAAAAATTCTGCCAAAATTACCCACAATTATAGAGGAGGTACATGATGTTCTGAACACATTAAATGTGAAAACTGTAGATGGAGCCGAGTTGTTGCTTCACAACGATGCTGCGAAGAACGTTGTAATATTTTGTGAATCCGGAAACCTTAGAGTACTCAGTCAGTGTGACACAATATATGTTGATGGAACCTTAAAGTATTCCACAAGGTTGCCAGCTATTTACAATCCATGGGCTCGTTAATAGACATTACATTCCAATGGTATTTTCTTTGTTGAAGGACAAGAAAACTTCATCATATCAGCAGGTATTTTCAACAGTTGTTGATAAATGTAATAAGCTAGGCCTGAAATTCTCTCCATCAACGATGTTTTCTCACTTTGAAGAAAGCATCATGAATGCTGGAAGAGAAGTGTGGACTGATGTTAAAATCCAAGGATGTAAATTTCATGTAACACAAAGCTGGTGGCGAAAGATACAAAACTTGGGACTTGCACATGACTACTATTCCAGAAATGAAATAGGAAAATTTCTAAACTACATATTTGGTTTGCCAATGCTGGATCCTGATATGGTTGGTGACTGTTTTGCTGAAGACTTCATGGCAGTGATGCCTGCCTCGGAAAAACTACAGATGTTTTGCGACTGTTTAGTGGAAACTTACATCGACGAAAATGCACTCTTTCCTCCTTCCATGTGGGCAGAACTAAGTTGCAATAGACAAAGAACTACCAACGCTTGCGAAAGTTTCCACAACAAATACAACAATCAGTTTTACTCCTGCATCCCAGATCTGTATAGATTTCTTGAAGTACTGAAGCAAATTCAGCTGGATACTAAAATTGCAATTAATTCATCAACAAATGAAAAAAGGAAAGGTCTTATCCACACTTGAAACTCATGATGCAACAAGTAGAAAATTTCAAAGTTGGAAAAATTTCAAGAATGGATTACGTGAAGTCGATTTCTTATAGAACCAAACCTGGAAATACATGGAAATAAAATCTAGAAGGAAAAATACCGCTTATTTTAAAGACAAAAATACATATTACTGTATAATATAGGTTTAGAATGTCAAAATAACGAAGCTTCTAAATGCGGATCCATTGTGAGTAAATTACAGAAAATAAAGAAATAATGACAGGGTGATAAATGTAGAATCTTTTGGGGTGCAAGCCAGTTCGCCTCCTCGTGGTGCACCCTGGGTAACGCTAAACGAACTGGAACAACAACCACTAATTCAAATTTAAGCGTTGAGATTCATTTTCTTTTGGTACTAGAGCCGCGTTTCTTTGTTATTAATCATAAACGCAACAATGTAACATCTTCCACCCGTATGTAATACTTCATCAAATATTATAAACACCAAACTGGAACTGTTGCCTGTTTCGACCGGGAGGCTTTGGGCCTATGTAATTAAGGACTGGTACTGCTACCTGCTTTGGGGAGGCTTGGGGGTATGTAATTAGGGACCTTTAAGGGTCCGGGAGTCTTCGGGGCTATTTTTCTGACCGCGGGAGGCTTCGGTCCCGCACCCAATACATACGTCCGTCACAATTTCTCCTGTCTCTACCAAGCTACATGTGTTTCGTTACCTTGAATTTCCTGGTAGTAGTAGTAGCAGCAGTGTTCTTTTTTTTACTAGACGTGTTTTTAAAGTAACTAGGATACTTTTTTTAAAAAATCTGTAGTAATATATTCACATGACTTTCTCTACCATCTATCGTTTGTTAATGGATATACAATCTATTCTTGTAGTTGTCGTTTGAAAAAGGGATGGGTTTTATGCCCAAGTACTGCGACCTTAAATATCTATTACGCATCCCCCTTTCATCAGTTAAGTAGACTGTTGATCGTTATGAACTTGACAGACTGCTAACTGAGGCTTTCGATAGTTCATCTATCTTTGGAAAGTGATTAACAAAAATACTTGCTCTTTGGTTTGCAAGAGCAGGGAAATCACATAGCAGATGAGTAACAGTCTCATCTCTTTCTATCCATCTACTACAGGTAGGGTTGTTAAAAGATCCCATTCTGTATAGATTAAACTTTAGGGCATAGTGTCCTGTAATGAATCCTGTTGCCCATGCAAGTCTTCTTCTACTAAGATCGCGCAAGCACTTTGCCTGGCTGTTATCCAGGTCTGTAATAAACAACTTGGATTGTCTGCAACCCTCAATGGAGTTCCAGTAGTTCTTGTGTTCTGCTTGAGCCCAACACTTGATAGGCAGTTTCACTGGTCTGTAGGACACCCCCAGGAACCAAAAATGGGATTTCGCGTCCAATCTTGGCTGGTTCATCTGCTTTCTCGTTGCCTGGTATACCTGTGTGTCCTGGCACCCACATAAGTTGAACCTTATTGTGTTCAGCCAGTGTCATTAAGGATTCCCGCCATTCTGAGACAAACTTGGATTTTATTGATGGTGATTCAAGTGCTTTAAGAGCAGCTTGACTGTCTGAGAGGATAAGAACACTTTTATTCTTATACCTCTTTTTTATGTTTTCTATTCTTAGTAAAACTTGTTTTTCTATTTACTTAATATTAATGTAAGTAAATCTTTGAAAAAACAGCTAATTACACATTTCGTTATAGAAACAAAGGAAAGAGCGACAATTAAATTTTTAAGAAATGGACGCTATATGCTGGCCTTAAAATTCCATACTGTTTGTATGACTCGTGAGAAACAACTGAAACTCAATGGGAATGATAAAGTATTGAACAAACCGAACCATTAATAACGGATATCTCGGGAAAGGCTGATGCTACAAAAACTTTATTTGAAATAAACTGTGTGGTTTAAAGAGATATAGTTTTGTGTACTACGTTTTTGTCTATCGCTTAGCGTTTACCAGTTATATAAGATTATACATCATTTCTTCCAAATAAAGTGGACTTCACAGGCTATTCCCAGAAAGTTCAAGATACACATTTATTTTGTAATGTAAATATCTTTAATAAATGCATTTTAATCAAAATCGTTAGAGCCATTTTTTACAAAATCAAAACTTTCGAAAAATTCTCCATGTAAAGGGTAGTCTGGGATGGGAGGATTTTCTTGAAAATCTTCATATGCATCTTTAGATTATATTGAACCTAATGCTTAGTTTGGCATTTATCTATTTATCTGACCCTTTGTTTTTGAGTTATGGTGTTCACAGACACACGGACCATTTTATAAAAATGCTTTTTGTGGATTCATCGGCTTTTGAATAGAATACAATACTTTTCCTAATTACTGCACGTAGTAGAGAAGTAAAAATAAAGGAACATTATTTTCCAAATACTTTATTATGATTTGTTACTTTACACCTTACAATACTTTTCCAAATAGCCACCACCATTATTCAGGCAATTTTCGTAACAGGAAGCCAGTTTTTGTAAGCCTTCGTCAAAGAATGATGCCGTCTGTGATGAAAGCCTTTTCTGCACTTCTTGTTTCACATCATCGTTGTTAACAAGTTTTCATCAAGGAATTTCTTTAGATGAAGCAACAGATTAAAATCGCTTGGTGCCAAGTCGGTAGTAAGGTCGAATTTTCCCAACCAAATGATGCAAACAGATAAAGAGTTTGTTTGGCTGTGTGTGTCTGGACATTGTAACTCATTTTTGTTTCTCGTAAACCTCACACAGTTTGCGATGAAGGTTTGCTTGTATAACATTTCTCGCATTCAAAAAGCGATGACTTCACAGTCGCCAGATCGTTCGATTGCTTTGAACATTTTGAAACGCTCTAACAACAGGATAACACAAAGCGAAGATCGCTCACAGCAGCGTCTGGCATCTAATAAATGGAGTAATATTAAAACGGTGCGTACTTTAAAAACACGCCTCGTATTTTACAGAAAGGAAAATGTTACACGTTGCATTTGTAGACCTGTATTTTTTACTTTCTCTACTACGTATAGTAAGCAGGGGAAGTATTGTATTCCACTCAAAAATTCGATACCGAGGTTTCACCGGAAATACATGTTTTGAGACCCCCTGAATCCAAAAAAAGCATTTTTGGAAACATGTCCGTGTGTGTGTCTGTGTGTCTGTGAAAAGCATAACCCAGAAACGAACAGTCGGATAAACACAAACTTGGTATTTAGGTTTAGTATCTTCCAGAGATGCGACACGAAAGTTTTCAAGAAAATCCCCCCACTCCAGATTACCCTTTACATGGAACATTTTTTGAAAATTTTAATTTTCTCAAAAATGGCAGTAACGATTTTGATTAAAATGTTATATGTTTAAGATATTTTCATGACAAATGAAACGCATATGTCGAATTTTCTGGGAATGTCTCCAAAAGTATTCTTCATTGTGAACGACATTTGTATAACTGGCAAACCATAAGAGGTAGACAAAATTTTACTACACAAAAAATGTAGCTCCCGTTAAAATACACAATTTATGTCATTTACATTTTTTTGTTGAGTAAACCATTTTCGAGATATTGTTTGTTATTTCCTTAAATTTTCCAATACTTATACTTTTTCCCAAATTCGCTATTAATTTTTTTTGTCCTGGTAATGCAAAGAGAATGGAATACTACACATAGCAACCAGCTCTTAAAATATTTGAGTATAGCTTAAAGCCTACCAATTCCCCTTGCATCTACAAGGAAGTTAGCAATAAAATTAACATCTCGATATATTGATTAACATGAAGCAGATGAAGAATAAGCGTTTGTAAAAATATATTTGTACAAGAGTAGAGAAAGTGATGTGAGTGTAACACATCAAATTTTTTGTGTCCTGGACATGCAAAGAGAATGCCATGCTCCACATAGCAACCAGCTCTTAAAAGATTTGACTATATCTTAAAGCCTAGCATATTCCCCTTATCCCTTACCTTTCATCCCTTTTTTCCATTATAATCATCCAATAAAACTATATTACTGGAGGCAAATCAGAAGCCAACGAATAAATGGTAGCAGCATATAACAGATTCTGATATGCTATTGCCCCAAGGTTACTATTACGAAATGTATTTAAATTCACAAAATTACAATAAAAACTGAATCTTGGGATTTACAGAAACGCAATATCTTCTCTTGCTTGAAAATGTCAATGCAAAAAATTGTAGTCTTTCCTTACTATTCGCACAACTCTGTTATAGCTAACGGAAAGACAGGAGACACCGGGGTAGCGCAGTGGTTTCGTTTCCGACTCTCGTCCTGAGGTCTGGGATGCAATTCCCGCTCTGTGACGATTTTAAATCAATCCCATCCATGCCTAGCTCATGTTGATTTTCCCTAACGCTGAACGTGGTTCGGAATGTGCTATAAAAGTTGTAGGTCCTCCTGAGCTGGATGCCTCCGCCTCATAAATGGATCCAGTCACTGTTTGGTGGAATGAGGTATTCCCAAAGGTCACAGACAACAAACATATGGGAAGCGTTAGAGACGACGACGGAAAGACAGGACAGAGCATGCAGGAAACCATGAGGCATGGTAGTATCTATAAAGATCATTAGAAGAAACAGATGCTCAGAAGTTTTGAAATAATGAAAAAAAAATGCCGTAACTCCTAAAAGCAATACCCAGACAATTCTGTACAGTAATATCTCACTCCAGCTTCAATAACCCTAATACTCGGCATTGAAAACAGCATTAAAATACATATAAAACAAGAATAAAATTTATAAAATTAAACTACTGTGCTCCTTTCACGAGAATGCGTCTTTAAGGAATGTGTTGACATCAACAATTCTAGCGCTATCTAAGAAAGATTACAGCCCTACCTTCAACATATCAACAACACTTAAGGCCTCTTAGAAAACATACGCTGTTTTGCTAGTAATGTTGAATGACCATTTGCTTTTGTTTGCTTTATCGTCACAGATTTTAACAACGTTAGCAATTATTTCTCTGGCTTGACTGTGTAGAGCTCTCCCTTTCTTACTGGGCATTGTAAATAATTCTATTAATCACTAAAAAACATTTACACACTGCTCCAGGTGAAAGCATTCTGGAATACTAACGTTGTGCGATGTTTTTAATGTAGATAGTAGATCTATTTATGACATCATCGTCAGCTGCCACGTAGTACTATCCCCTTTCTCTCTTCCGAAGAGCTGGACATCCCGCAAACGTTCTCTCGTCACAAGCCTACAGTATAAGATTCCCCACCCGACTTGTGAACAAACTACCTTAAGAAATATTAATAAATCGGGGTGCGAATCAACAGATGATCAGAGAGACAGTACAGTACGTGCAAGTATAAATTACAGAGGCATGACAATGAAACTCATGATGCAATAAACCCTGAGGTTAAAGGCGATGACTATGCAGATCAGGTGCGCTCTCCCAGTGGAGAGCAGCAAACGTGACATGCTAACAACAACTGAGCCCTCCAATCGCAAACAACTACATAATACATCCCGAAAGGAAGAATCAGCTAGAGGACAATGGAAGTAATTAAATAAGCGCTCTCAAAAACGGACTATAGCTCGCGTAATTGTTCTTGAACACTGAAACATTTAAATGAAAGCTCGGATGCGAGTTACTTACCTACCTTCAGTAGCAACCATATCTGATTATGATGACGTCAGCCACCCAAGTATCACTGGAATGTTTATTTCAGATGAACCTGTACAGAGAATTCGCACAGTCACTACTAAATTAAATACCATAGTTCTAGTAACGATTTCAGTTCCACATAAGGACTTGGCACTGAATAAAATAATAATTTTGTTTTTATCACATATTAATTCCTCTATACTGTGCATATCTTCGTCATCAGTGGAACCATTATCAATTTAATCCTTGACACTGCTTTCCATTCTATTGCTTTCAATTCTTTCTTCCATTATACCAGCTTTATCCCATGTTTCGACAGTTTCTGCTGCTTTTGTCCGGTCGTTATGTTTTTTTTTTCTAGGAGACCCAAAAGATGCCTCTGCATCTTCATGTTCTTTCGTTTCTTGCAAAATTCTGCGAAAAGAACTTTGCGAGACGCTAGTGACCGCAGGAAATTTTTCTTGTAAGTTTTTGATTTCCTTGAAAAGCTCAGGAGATTAGTGATCCTTATGCTTGACCTCAACATTCGTGTAGGCATTTCTAAAAATTAGCAATCGCTTCAGGAGTTTGGCTTTGTAGTGTTTTTCCCTTTAACTTTAAAATTAAAGGAAGCGTAATAAAAAAATGGTAATTGGAGCAACAGTTCTAGACACGTGAAAATCTTAATGACAGCTATGAAGCGAGTTACTTACCAGATCAGGAGGTGACAGGTAGTCTGCATGCTGCAGGAGTGCGTGAGACAGTCATTGTCAAATATCCGCACACCGGTAATGCACTGCACTGATAAACTTATATAGAGTATATTTAAATCCACCACTGTAAAAAGCGCTTAATATACGAGTAAAAAACTGTCAATCATCTGGTAGGTAGGTGGTTTGTCAATTTGAGTGTTGTGGTAAGAAGCATTATCGATAACCAGAATGGACCCAGCAGGCATATTAGGTATCAACATACTGTTGATTTACTTCAAAAAATGAATACACAGAATTACATGATGAAAATCTCCTGCTTTTTGTTGCGACTTGTAAATGAGAGGGACATTTGGAACGAAGCCTATCTTTCCAGCAGCATGAACGATAATAAGTATTTGCCCTTTGGCAACAGGTGCCTGCAAACCTAATTCGCTATCGTCACTCCAACTTTTAGATGTTGTATGACTGCTGTATATGTATGACTCATCTTCATACACTATAGTTTGACCCTCTAATTTGTAAGGTACTCTTCCAGCTGAGATCGTATGTGGTGCTTTTCTATTAGAACTCTTCTATTTGATTTCGTTTTCTTCCACTTGAACCCTAAATGTTTTATAATTTTTCTGAGATTCGTAGCATCACCTTGAAAATTTATGCTGTCTTTCACCTTGATGAGCAATCTGCTTATTGTTTGCACAGTTTTTTCTTACACACAGAAAGTGTGAATCCTGCGCTGGATGATGCAATTGTCCAAATCGTCCATTTCTGTAACACATTTAGGCGCCTGATTTTTCTTCCCAGGCGTGTCAAATGGTACTCCTTCATCCATGTGTTTTTTCTTATCTTTGAGAATTCTGGAAACAGAACTTAATGAAACACCAGATGCTTGGCTACTCTTTCTTTCACTCGCTTAAGGCTTTTGTGGAACTCGGGTGAACGTATATTTTCTTCCTTCATCTCTGCTTCTTGCTTCATGAAGTCGAGGACATTTGGAATTATTTCCCTGCTTTGACTGTGTAATACCTTACCTTTAACTTTGATAACGTAGAAGCCGTGGTTATAAATATAACAAATATAAAATAAGCACTATTTAAGTACTGCTCTCTTTGAAACCACAACCACATGCGGAATACTTTCTATGCAGACTGTATGTGTTACGCAATGTGAGTAAGCAAAGGTATTATATCGCTTTCGTTGATTAAGCTAACCATAAATCATTCCTAGGCTCGGCAGCTGGGGTGGCAATCAAGATCACGATTCCAGAAGTTTTGCGCCAACTATAACATATTTAAAAGCACATTAAAACCGTATGACAATATTTTACGCTCTACTGTATCAGGGGCAGACTATTCACACTACGTATTGCTTCAAGTAACATGATCCATAAGTTCGCTGCATATAGGAGAGAAAAACGTGGATCCCGGCTCGTTAACTGTTCTCCGCATCAAGGGCACTGATCAAGAACGAATGCGCGAGCTATAACCATCGATTAAAAACAAATCTGATGTGTTGCACTCCTATGACATTCTCTAATGTTGTAGAAACTATTTTTACAAACACTTATTCTCTGTCTACTTCGTGTTAAGAATACAAACATTTTCAGAAGCATTTTATTGCTAATTTTCTCTAGATGCAAGCGGTATATGGTAAGCTTGGAGCAGTAGTCACATCTTTTAATAGCAGGTTGCTATATGGAGCATTCCATTCTCTTTGCATGTCCAGAACGTAAAAAAAAAGGAATAACGAATTCCTATTTGAGAAGAAGTATAAGTATTGCAAAATTAAAAAAAAAAATAATCAGGAATATCTCGGAAATGGTTCACTCCACAATATATATATATACACATATATATATGTATATATATATGACATAAGTTGTTTGTTTTAATGAGATTACATTTTTACTTTCTCTATGTATAGTTAGTAGGGGAAGTATTGTATTCCATCCTAAAATTCGATACCGAGATTTCATCGGAAATATATGTTTTCAGACCCCCTGAATCTAAAAAAAAGTATTTTTGGAAACATGTCCATGTGTGTGTCTGTGTGTGTCTGTGAACAGCATAACTCAGAAACGCAAAGTCGGATAAACACCAAACTTGGTATTTAGGTTCAGTATCTTCCAGAGATGCGACACGAAGGTTTTCAAGAAAATTCCGCCATCCCAGATTACCCTTTACATGGAACATTTTTCGAAAACTTTAATGTTCTCAAAATGGCTCTATCGATTTTGATTAAAATATCATATGTTTAAGATATTTTCATGACAAATAAAACGTATATGTTGAGTTTTCTGGGAATGTCTCCAAAAGCATTCTTCATTGTGAACGACTTTTGCATAACTGGTAAACCATAAGAGATAGACAAAATTTTACTTCACAGAAAATGTGGTTCGCGTTAAAACACACAATTTATGCCATATACATTTTTGTTGTTGAGTGAACCTTTTTAGAGATATTGCTTGTTATTCCGTTAAATTTTCCAATACTCTTTCTCAAATGGGAATTCGTTATTCATTTTTTTATGTCCTAGACATACAAAGAGAACGGAATGCGCCACATAGCAACCAACTCTTAAAAGATTTGACTATCGCTTATAGCCTACCATATTCTCCTTGCATCTACAAGAAAATTAGCAATAAGATTAGCATCTCGATTAACATGAAGCATATGGAGAATAATCGTTTGTAAAAATAATTTTGTACAAGAGTAGAGAAAGTCATGTGAATGTAACATATCAGAATTTTTTGTGTAGAAAAACTTTTTCTATCTCTTGTGGTTTAGCAGTTATGCAAAGCCGTTCAGAATGAACAAAACGTTTGGGGGTATTCTCAGAAAATTCAAGATATACGCTTCATTTGTTGCGAAATATATTATATATATATGATACTTCAATCAAAATCGTTGGAGTCATTTCTGAAAAAATCAAAATGTTCGAAAAATGTTCATGTAAAATGCAGTCTGGGTTTGCGAGATTTTCTTGAAAATTCTCTTGTATCTTTGAAAGATTCTGAATCAAAGCACCAGGTGCTTATTCGACTTTTCATTTTGGGTTGTGCTAACTACAGACACACACACTGCTTTGTAAAGTGATTTTTTTATTTATTCAGGACACCTCAAAACATGTATTTCCGTGAAATCTCGGTATAGAATTTTTGGGTGGAATGGAATACTTCCCCTACTTACTATACGTAGTAGATAAAATAGAACATATAAGTTAAATGCATGGATCCAGAACAAAAACTGGAATACACACTCTCTGAGTTTGGCTAACCTCAAGGAAATCTATGTGACGAGATACAAAGCTTGTGATTTTATGACAGAGCATAGGAATTTTCCAGTATTAAAGCCAGGACGAAAGGAAATTAGGTTGAACTGTATCTAGACTTAACGCACTGACGTCACAATAAAAACATCCCACCCCCGTTCCTCGTACAGTGTATTGGCGTTTGTAGATAGCACTCGGCTACTCACTAGACCATGTTTTACTGGCTGTCAGTAACCTTTAACTGTTGTTTACGTTCTTTGTATTGATAATGGTTTGACATAGATATGACGTTTATTGAAAACAGGTCATTTTGTTTTGTTGTAACAAAGTTAGGCTCGCTTGACACTTTAGACAGGAGTCAATGCAGATGCCATAAATATGTAAGATGACTGTATGACTAATTTATTCATATAGTATATGAATGCTAAAATATTATATGCTAGAATCTATGGACGATTTGTTGACTTGTCTTTGTTCCGATTTTGCTGGCAACCATTGAATTAGCTCTATTTCAGATGATGATGAAAAGGTGTATGTTATACTCACATGACCTTCTCTAACTTTCATCGCTTAATTATTAGTCGGCACAGATATGATTACTTCAGTTTAATCCAGTTATATCTTTCCCGAAATAGCTGAATTACACATTTCGTTATAGATACAGAGGGAATATTGATAGTCAAATAATAATAATAATTATATATATATATATGAATCATAGATAACGTATATCTGGGATATGGCTGATGCAAAAAAATGGACATTTAAGATGAATTTTATGTTTTAAAGAAGCCCACATTTTTGTGTTGTGGGTTTTCGTCTACCGCTTAACGTTTACCAGTTACGTAAGATTATTATACAGAGCGGTCCCTCAGCCATCTGACCGGTAGTCGCGATGCGTGTTCCGCAGGGAATCCCTCAGCTATTGCCCGGTAGTCGCGATGTGTGTTCTGCGCGCTATATTTAGTGTATCTGTTTATTATTCTCATTAATGATACTGATACCACATTCTTACTGATTTTATGATGATTATTACGATATATTGATTACCTATTGAACGAACATAATTACTTTTTATTTTATCAGTACTAACCTTTTTCACAGCCGGTGTTGAAAGTGGTGTTCTTCGGCAGATAAGCATTCTTTGCACCTTCTGATAAAATACTATTCACACGCATAAGTTCTTGTTGCCTAATTTCCCTAATTTCTGTTCTTATATTGCTTTTAAGATCGTCTATGGTGCGAGGATTATTCCTATAGACTCTATTTTTGAGATTTCCCACATATAAAAGTCACAAGCATAACATCCGGTGATCGAGCCGACCATAGCACTTTAGACATTATTCTGTCATCTAAAATATTCCAAGGAAGCCTCACGCGGTCGTAATTGATGGACAATAGTCACTCTGTATGGTTTTAATTTCAACAGTTTCGTAGACCTATGTAGTGAGGTTTTGGAAACACTGACTTGTGTTACACGTCCTAAAGATTTATTCGGAGACCGTTCAAATGCTTCGCCAATTTCATCAAGTTTTTCTTCCGTTAGAACCCTTCGTTTCTTATTACAACTTACAACATTAAATGATCCCGTTTTCTTCACTGTATTCACTAGATATGTAACTGTTTCTCTACTCGGAACTAGAATACCAGGAAATTTATCGTGAAGTTGCCTACATACCTGTCTACATGAGTCGGTTTTCACATACGTGTCATACATAAAAAGTCTTTGTTCAAGCGAAAATTTCAGTACCATCTCTGGGTTGTAATAAGCCGATAATTCAATCGCACACAAATACACACGCGTCTCGCGTCTATACACAAGAAGCAATAACAGCTGACTTAAGTATGCTGCCACATGTCCGATAAGTGGAAGAGCCCGTGGCCTTGAGTACATTCAGACGTGTCGTACAAGACTGCCGTGCAATTCCCGCTCTATAGAAATCCTTCCAAATGAAGACTTCATAGGTTATTCTCAGAAAATTCAAGATATTCATTTCATTTGTCAAGTAAATATCTTTAAAATATCGTATTTTAATCAAAATGCTTTCAAAAAATCAAACAATTCGAAAACTTTCCCCTGCAACGTTAGTTTGGAATGAGGGGGATTTTTTTGAAATGTTCCATCTTTGGAAGATGCGGAACTTAAACACCAAGATAGGTATTTATCAGACTTTTCGTTTTCAAGTTATGCTGTTCACAGACACACACACAGAACACACACGGACATTTTTCTAAAAATGCTTTTTTTATTCAGGGTCCTCAAAAAATGTATTTCCAGTGAAATCCTGTTAGTAGAGCCACAACTATCACGCAAAGCTTTCAAGAACCATAGTAATACAAATGATACAACCTTTCAATATTATGCAATATGCTTTAACAACTTTACCATCCGCAATACTGCTCGGTCTATCTTTAGTCAGGTAAAATATTCCTTTACTTTATCGATCAAAAGATCTACTAGGGATTATGAATTACATATTTTCAATACGGGTCTGTGTTTAGGAACCACGCTTTCGTTTCATAAAAATAACGAGATGACTCCCGCACCACTTGACATTGCTTCATTCCAGATGACTGATGGGAGAGGTACCTTGCGGGATTATAGCGCTCTCAGGGTATCCATGGAGATATTGTTGTCGTTTACTGGAAGCGATTGTGAAATTCTGCGCTTAGAGCATTGTCGTTTTAGCATTTGTAGCGTTTTATTCCGAGTTTCGTGTTTTCTGAATGGGAGACTTCAAAACCCTTGCTTGTTAGTTTAGATAAAACGTTATTACCTTCTGTGCTACGTATAGTAAGTAGAGGAAGTATTGTATTCCACCTAAAAATTCGATACCCAGATTTCACTGGAAATATATGTTTTGAGAGCCCCTGAATCCAAAAAAAAGCATTTTTGGAAACATGTCGTGTGTGTGTCTGTCTGTGAACAGCATAACTCAGAAACGAACAGTCGGATAAACACCAAACTTGGTATTTAGGTTCAGTATCTTTCAGAGATGCGACACAAAGGTTTTCAAGAAAGTCCCCCACCCCAGATTACTATCTACATATAACACTTTTCGAAAATTTTAATTTTCTCAAAAATGCCTCTAAAGGGTTTGATTAAAATATCATCTGTTAAAGATATTTTCATGACAAATAAAATTTATATCCTGAATTTTCTGGGAATGTCTCCAAAAGTATTCTTCATTGCGAACGACTTTTGCATAACTGGTAAACCATAAGAGATAGACAAAATTTTACTACAAAAAATGTAGATTGCGTTTAAATACACAATTTATGTCACAACCATTTTATTTATTGAGTGAACCAATTTCAACATATTGCTTGTTATTCCCTTAAGCTTTTCTATACTTATTTTCTCAAATGGGAATTCATTATTCATTTTTTTTGTCTTAGATATGCAAAGAGTATTAATCTGTGGCAAAGAGAATGGTGCTGCACCTAGCAACCAGCTATTAGGATGTATGTCGATGCTTAAAGGCTACTGTATTTCTATATTGCCGTTGGAGTTACAAAATAAGGGGAGCATAGTAAGCCTTAAGCGATAGTCAAATATGTTTAGAACTGGTCCCCATGTGTAAAATTTAATTCTCTTTGCATGTAAAAAGATGGTTTCTGCAAATGTTTATCTCGATTAATATGAAATACATGGAGAATAAGAGTTTTTAAAAATAGTTTGTACAAGAGTAGAGAAAGTCATGTGAGTGTAACAAATCAGATTTCTTTTTTTGGACTGAATCATATCCGAGAAACTCCTTGTTATTTTTTTGAATTCTCCAATACTTATACATTTTCTCAAATGAGAATTCGTTACTCGTTTTTTTATATCCTGGACATACAATTAGAATGGAATGCGCCACATAGTAACCACCTCTTGAAACATTTGACTATCGCTTAAAGCCTACCATACTCCTCTTGCACCTACAAGAAAATTAGCAGTAAGATAGTGTCTGCAAATGCTTATTTCGATTAACATGAAGTAGATGGAGAATAAGCGTTTGTAAAAATAGTTTGTATGTGAGTGAACCATTTCCGAGATATTCCTCATTATTTGTTCCAATTTTCCAATACTTATACTTTTTCTCAAATGAGAATTCGTTATTCTTTTTTTTTATGTCCTGGACATGCAAAGAGAATAAAATGCTCCACATAGCAGCCAGCTCATTTGACTGTCGCTTAAAGTCTACCTTTTTGCATATTCCCCTTACACCTAAAAGAAAATTAGCCATAAGATATTTTCTGCAAAAGCTCATCTCGATTAACATTAACTAGATGGAGAATAAGCGTTTGTAAAAGTAGTTCGTATAAGAGTAGAGAAAGTCATGTGTGTGTAACACGCAAACATTTTTTTTAGTAGCCTCTGTAATTCTGTACTAACATCATGACGAGGGTAATAGTGTTGCGTCTTTAAATATGGCTATAAGATGTATTAAGTTACGGTACACACAGAAAAATATATATATATATATATATATATATATATGTACATACAGAATGTGTCATATTTACTGAAACGGTTGAAATATGGATACTAGAAGCGAAACGCTTCCAGTAAACATGGGTCCGCAAACGAGCCATGTGCGAGATAATTTCAAATGTGGGATTATAAGCTGTCACTGCCTTCATTAAACAACATCGTTTTAATTAATACAAATGAAATTGAAAAGTAGACTTTACGTTTAACAATTGTCATTTTAAGTTGCCTCAAAATTTACTCATAGCTTAACATAACAAGGAATACAATTATGCTTCAGTATGTTTCACGTTATTAATACTGTAGACTCTTTGCTGTTAAAGGAGGTGTTCAAAGTGCCGTCCTTGCATCTGGAAGCAATACTGCACTCGTCTCTGTAGTGAGTTTCGAATTCTTTCGAACACCTACAGATCATTTCGTTATTCCTGACAAGCACTACAATTCTCTGCTCCAGTACTTCAGCTGTATCAACGGGAGTGCTGTACACTGCATATTTGTGAGGTGAGCCCATATAAAAAATTCCAAAGGATTGAGATCAGGTGATCTTGGAGATAAAGGTGCAGGCCCTCTTCGACCTATCCATCTTGGACCATATCTCCAGGTTAGATTTCGTTATTCCTGACAAGCACTACAATTCTCTGCTCCAGTACTTCAGCTG
Organism: Deroplatys truncata; assembly: GCA_030765065.1. Taxonomy (NCBI): domain Eukaryota; kingdom Metazoa; phylum Arthropoda; class Insecta; order Mantodea; family Mantidae; genus Deroplatys; species Deroplatys truncata. Next base: position 151,867,302 of record CM060985.1, on the reverse strand, counting down.
TATCAACGGGAGTGCTGTACACTGCATATTTGTGAGGTGAGCCCATATAAAAAATTCCAAAGGATTGAGATCAGGTGATCTTGGAGATAAAGGTGCAGGCCCTCTTCGACCTATCCATCTTGGACCATATCTCCAGGTTATATGTTTTCTTACAGTAGCAGCAAAAAGATGTGCCGATGCCCCATCATGCATGTACCACATCCTTCGACATTGCTCAAGGGAAACCTCCTCAAGCAATTCTGTCAGTGGCGGCTCATAACCACACATTCGCAATAATAAATCTCGCACATGGCTTGTTTGCGCACCCATGTTTACTGGAACGTTTTTGCTTATATTATTGTATGCTTTTAACCGTTTCAGTTTGCGCTATTAATTATGATACATCCTGCATATATGTATATATATATATGCTATTCTTTTAAACATAACTAGATGACGATCAGAATAGGATGCTTCAAAAGGCGCGCCAGTTTTGAATCCGCGGTATATTTCTACTTGTTGGTTATCAACATTATTGCGTACTTTTCGGTATTCATGAACAGATCATTTAATTCAGTTGATCCAATTAGGCTACAAGAAAGAAAATAGAAGTTCCCAACCTTCACCACAGATGGCAACAAATCCAATACCAAGAGTTTCTAGTTCTACACAACAGAATATAGACCAATCAGACTACAAGACAGATGAGTTCCCAATCGTCACTACAGATGGCAACGACACTACCAGTTTCCAATTTTTCACAACAGAGAGCAGAAGAAGCGTCTAATGAAATATTTCTTGGGGTTAGGGGAGAAGAAGAACCGTTTAGAGATGATGGGAGAAACCTAGCTCCCGAAAACGCTCTTTAGTTAACATCTAGCGCATATGTGATGGGAATTAACATATAACGACTCAAGTTTAAATTATCATTAAATTATTCATAAACTTTCCGATTGTTGCTTCACTCTGAATTTCTAGTATGTCTTCAATGTGTGTATAGCCATGTAACAGTTTACTATGTGCGATATGTGCTAATTGTAAAAAGGTTATTTAGGAACCGTCAGACGTCTTCGCGGATTCTAGGGCGTAATGAAGCCCGAATGAATGAAAAGTTCGCAGAGTTATGGTAAGGTTCAATTAAATTGGTTCACAGTAAATATTAAACGTTCTAGACGTCCTCCTTCCAGTAGAGCTGAGCAAAACTTTAAGGCTGTTCGTGACGATGTGGTCGCTAGTTCAATGAAATTGGTTATTCACCGCTCCCAGGAATTGGGCATAGAATATACTTCAGTAAGATCTCCATTATTGCCCTTACAATTTTCAGTTAACGCAGCAGCTAAAGAAGAGACGGATCACAAGAAGAGGCAAAGTTTGTTGACTTAACTCTGAAGACGCGCCTCTGCCGCAGTCGAGTGGTTAGACAGCTTGCCTCTCGAGGGGCTCGGGTTTGATCCCAAGGAACCTTATGTGGGAATTTCGTTGGACAAAGCGGCGTCTGGGAGGGTATTCTCCGGGTTCTACGGTTTCCCCAGCCACTGAATCCACAAACTGCACCATTATTACCTTTCCTTTCATCTATTTCGTCGTCATCTCATATCATCTTTTTCACTTTCATACCAGGCTTCGGGCTGATCATACACCCTTGCTGTTCTCTTGGATCCAATCAGTCTGTCTGCTCTACGACAGGGGTTTGACTCCAGGCACCCGCTTGTAATCCTGGGGGTTGTAAGTCTTCCTATTGGGGAGGGTAATGAGAAAGAAGATGAATATTTCTGACGTCAGGAGAACAACTGCTTTGTGGCGAGGCGCACTTCCCTTAAACGGATGTGTGAAAAAACCGATCTACCGTATCTGGGGGTTAGCAAATGCTTTCATGGTTTAAGAAAGAGAATGCATCTACCGCGAGTGACAACTTGGTATGGCTTTTGGCCGGACGGCATGATTCACCGTAATTTCTTTATTTGTTAAGTTGAGTTAGAAAAAGCTGTGACAGTTAATGGAATACGATACCTTGCGATAATAGATTTTTTTGTGGTTTAATTTCAATGGAATGGGCATTCAAAAATTGTGGTTTCAACAGGATGGTGCTATCTGTCACAGTTCCCGCAGAACAATTGAGTTAATCCATAAGCGGTTTGCGGATTGGCTCATCTCGTGTAATGTGACCACTAATGGCCATCAGAGTCACCTGACTTAATCTCTTGTGATTTTATTTAATTTATTGATATATGTGAATAAATCCGAAACATCCGCGAGTTAGAGAAGGAAATTCGGCGTGTTTTTCCTGAATTCCAAGTGGAGTCTTATCAGGAAGTCATAACGAATTTCACTGACAGGGTTTTTGCATGCCAGTGCAGAAGAGGAGGTCATATGCCCGATATCATACTCCATACATGAAATGGGAAGGTGTGATGAACATTTTTGTGTATTTTGTTAATGTGTTTTAAAAAGCAAAACTTCATAATTTGAGGCAGTATTTTTAACACTTAAATAATATCAGTCTAATTATATAATATAACAATTTAATAACAAGCCGGCTTAAAGCAATATGTATATAATATTTGAAGTATATATTACAGTCATTGTATATATGTATAATAATGTTATGTGAATGTATTACGTAGTTTAACAATGAAGGAGCTGTGCGAATAGAAGCAAGCTGCTTTCCGTAGCAAACAGAATTACAAAGTAGAAGCCGAAAAGTTGCTAACAATAAGGTAACCTTAAGGCAACAATGAATTAGAAAGTCTAAAAAGGTTACTTATATTTCTTGGAGCAATAATAATGTAATAAAAAGGATTATAAATAGCCAACCAAAAACTAGAAAAGCTTTAAGTAAATAAAAGTATACTATTGTAGTAGGCTTAGCCATTCAGAGACGTAAAATAGAGAAAAAGTACAAATTCAAGCGGTAGACAAGACAAAAAACGTAACCAAGCAGTTCGGTTTGGTACGGATTCAATGTGAGACATGAAAATTCATTACGGCGAGAATAATATAAAGTTTACCTGTTAAAAGTGCGATCAACAATAATATCAGAGCTCTACAGTAGTATATATCAGGGAAGCGTTATTTACTCGTGTGAAGGATTAACAAAGGGAGTGTAATACAATTATAATTTGTGTAAGCCTTCATTTTTAGCCGCACTACCCCTGTTAAGGGATACGTGCTCTGCGAATTACTACTGACGCAACCGAGCATACATTTATAATATTTAAATAAATAACATTAAAATAATTATTACACATAAAGTGAACCTGTAGCGAAGGCCACCGGAAAAGCAAACGTGGGGCGAAGGTCACCGGAAACTTTGTATGTAGGGCGAAGACTCCTAGAAACAATCTCCCGCAAATTGTCGCCCATAGTGGTGCAACCGCTACAACAATTAAAACACCTTCAAGTTTGATGTATAAAAACCGGCGCGCTTTTTGAAGGACCGTTTTTATACTGAAAGTGTTTTAGAACACATTTGTTCTTATAAATTTCAAGAAAAATACAGAGATATTTGGCAACAGCAGGCTTTCCCTTAGACGTATGTTGAAAAATCTGATGTGTTACACTCACATGACTTTCTCTACTCTTGTATAATCTAATTTTACAAACGCCTATTCTCCATATGCTTCATGTTAATCGAGATATCGAGATGTCAATCTTATTGGTAATTTTCTTGTAGACGCAAGGGGAATATGGTAGCTTTTAAGCGATGGTTGCTATGCGGCGTATTCCATTCTCTTTGCATGTCAGGACATAAAAAAAATGAATAACGAATTTGAGAAAAAGTATAAGTATTGGAAAATTTAAGGAAATAACAAGCAATATCTCGAAAACGGTTCACTCAACAAAAGAAATGTGTATGACATAAGTTGTGTATTTTAACACGATCTACATTTTTTGTGTAGTAAAATTTTGTCTATCTCTTATGGTTTACCAGTTATGCAAAAGTCGTTCACAATGAAGAATACTTTTGGAGACATTCCCAGAAAATTCGATATATACATTTCATTTCTCATGACATTATCTTAAACATATGATATTTTCATCAAAATCGTTAGAGCCAGTTTTGAGAAAATTAAAATTTTCGAAAAATCTTCTATGTAAAGGGTAGTCTGGGGTGGGGGGATTTTCTTGAAAACCTTCGTGTCTCATCTCTGGAAGATACTGAACCTAAATACCAAGTTTGGTGCTTATCCGACAGTTCGTTTTTGAGTTATGCTTTTCACAGACACACAGACACACAGACACACACACGGACATGTTTCCAAAAATGCTTTTTTTGGATTCAGGAGGTCTCAAAACATGTATTTCCGGTGAAATCTCGGTATCGAATTTTTGGGTGGAATGCAATACTTCCCCTATTTACTATACGTAGTAGAGAAAGTAAAAATCACAGTTACGGGTAAGGTCAGGTGTGTTGTAGAGTAAAATCGCGTCTCCGATAGCGCTGTGAATCAGTTACCTCATTAGGGGAACGATTTTTATTTAAGGATATGTTTCATATCATCGAAAGGTTTAGTATGTAGTGAAGTAGCTAAAAATCAAACACAGTTATTACTTTTTCTACTAGTGTAGTAAGTAGGAGAAGCATTGCGTTTCACCCAAAAATTCGATACGCAGATTTCACCGGAAATACATGTTTTGGGATACCTTGAATGCAAATAAAGCAGTTTTGGAAACATGTCCGTGTGTCTGTGAACACCATAGCCGAAAAAGTCGGATAAATACAAAATTGGGATTTGAGTTTAGTATCTTCCAAGGATGCGACACGAAGCTTTTTAAGAAATTCCCCCACCCCAGACTACCCTTTACTAGGAACATCTTTAGAAAGTTTTTATTTTATCAAAAATTGCTCTTACGATTTTGAATAAAATGTTATATGTTTAGGATACTTTCATGGCAAATGAAATGTATATCTTGAAAGGTCCTTTTCATTTTGAATCACTTCCGTATAAGTGGTAAACCGTAGGAGAAAGACAACGTTTTACTTCAGAAAAAGCACACAATTTATGTATTTCCTTGTTATTTACTGGAATTTTCCAATACTTATACCTTTTTTCGAATATTCGTTTTTCTATACCCTGGACATAGATAGAGAATGGAATGCTCCACATAGCAACCAGCTCTTAAAATATTTGACTATCGCTTAAAGCCTACCATATTCCCCTTGCAACTACAAGAAAATTAGCAATAAAATCTGCAAATATTTATCTCGATTAACATGAAGCAGATGGACAATAAGCGCTTGCAGAAATAGTTTTACAAGGGTAGAGAATGTCATGTGAGTGCAACACATCAGAGTTTTTTTTTAATGAAGCTAAAGAAAGATGATCCGTTTAAGATGTTAGAAAAGTAAAACGTTATATATAAGAGGTTAATGCACACATCTCTGAGAAAGTTGCTGCAATATAAGTGGAAGAGATGGAAGTTAACAATGAGAGATGTTTAAATTAAATTGAGTTTTATTTATGGACGCTCTTTAACTGCTGTGGTCCTTAGCGTCCCATTCTATATTGGGCGTGAAATCTACGACACGGGACGACCGGTTTTACTTCCCTTCCGTAGGAAGCCATACTAAGGATTTTTTTACGCCCGAAAAATCCATCGTTTGAACCCCCGACCTCGGGAAGTAGAGGCTAGCATGGTAACCATTACACCACGGAGGACGATATGAGTGATGTTTGAGAATCCATCCACGTTGCATGGCAGCACTACCTTGAATAGGAATCAAAATGGCGGTCACATCACAACGGACCGTAATTGTAGGTTCCCATTTAGAAATACGAAATTCACCCAAAAAGGACTATCATAATGTTCTCCAAACAAAACACGACTAATGCTATTTACTTTCGCCATAATAATAAGCAAATTTTATTCAACACAATTCTTTATACAACGCTTAGTTTGGAGATATTGTACAGTCTCAGCTTAAATGGTCCTCCCTGTATATTTTACATTAAACTCAACTAAAAAAAAATCTGGTGTGTTACACTCACATAACTTTCTCTACTCTTGTATAAACTATCTTTACGAACTCTTATTCTCCATATATTTCATATTAATCAAGATAAACATTTGCAGAAACGATCTTTTGACATGCAAACAGAATTACACATTACACATAGCGACCAGTTCTAAAAATATTTGACTATCGTTTAAGGTGTACTGTGTTCCCCTTGTTTTTATTTGCAAGGGCAATATAGAAATACAGTAGTCTTTAGGAATTGACACATCTCTTAATAGCAGGCTGCTATGTGCAGCACCATTCTCTTTGCCAGAGATTAATACTCTTTGCATATCTAAGACAAAAAAATGAATAACGAATTCCCATTTGAGAAAATAAGTATTGAAAAATTTAAGGGAATAACAAGCAATATCTCGAAAATGGTTCACTCAACAAAAAAACATGTATATGACATAAATTGTGTATTTTAACGCGATATACGTTTTTGGTGTAGTAAAATTTTGTCTATCGCTTATGGTTTACAAGTTATGCAAAAGTCGTTCACAATAAAGAATACTTTTGGAGATATTCCCAGAAAATTCAAGATATACATTTTATTTGTCATGAAAATATCTTAAACATACGATATTTATTCAAAATCGTTACAGCCATTTTTGAGAAATTTAAAATTTATGGAAAATGGTCCATGTAAAGGGTAATCTGGTGTGGGGGGATTTTCTTGAAAACCTTTTTGTCCCATCTCTGGAAGATACTGAATTTAAATACTAAGTTTTGTGTTTACCCGACTGTTCGTTTCTGAGTTATGGTGTTCACAGACACACACACACACACACACACACACACACACGGACATGTTTCCAAAAATGCTTTATTTGTATTCAGGGATCTCAAAACATATATTTCCGGTGATATCTCGGTATGGAAATTTTGGTTGGAATACAATACTTCCCCTACTTACTATACGTAGTAGAGAGAGTGTATGTGTTTCACCATTCTACCCCCAATCATCACTACCACATAACATATGTGTTTTGTCATGCGGTAATACGTAATTGGCCCATATAACACTCAAAAATGCAGTAAATGTATTGTATAAGGCTCCCTGCTACCCACAAACATGTATTGGCATATGCATATTTAATATAAATACTTAACAGACAGAATTAAAATTTTGAAAGAAAAAGACTCAGGGAGATATAATAATGCAGACAGATACATAAAATAAAGATTTTTGTTTACGAACACTAGCATTCTTGAAAGAACAAATATTTCCATGTGCTGTATTATCTCACATCTTAAGTTCTGAATTGTTTTGCTGGATTAACAGTTTTTGGTTACCGGATTAGCCAAATGTAATGGCAGGGAGTGAGTCAGCAAGTCAGGCTGTTGCAGAAATGTTCATTTAGTGCGTCAGATAAATCAGCTTCATTCACAGCTCAGTTAACGCTGCATGTACTTGTGTAGCTCTACTTCTTCTCACATTGCTTTGCGTGCGTTTATTTAAACACAAGTCTCTCTGAATGTTGCATTGATTCACCCACAGGAAACGCATTCAATGTCTATCAAGTAGCCCAACAACTTTTTGTGGACACGTGCGAGGCAATAACGTGAAGTCTCGTCTCTTTCATTCCTTATCTAGCATAACGTTAAACGTAACATCCTTCAATAATACAAAAATTAAAGGTTTAAAATTATCTCAAAGTATTAGACATACTTAGATACCACTGAGTATCGAGAATATGGAGCTCCCATTAATAATAATAATAATAATAATAATAATAATAATAATAATACTAATAATAATAATAATAATAATAATAATAATAATACAGTGGACACCCGATTATCCAAGCTAATTGGAATCGAGGCTACCTCGTATACTTAAAATGTCAGATAATACAGAAATAATGCACTAATAGAAATTAGAAAGTTGCTATATGTAAACTAAGGAAACTTTTCCCAATGGTTTCATGGTAATAGCAAGGTTCAGTTACAATGGCAAGTTAACCATTCGTCGTGTACATAAAAGTCTGATGTGCTACACTCACATGACTTTCTCTACTCTTTTACAAACTATTTTTACAAACGTTTATTCTCCATATGCTTCATGTTAATCGAGATATCGAGATGTCAATCTTATTGCTAATTTTCTTGTATATGCAAGGGGCATATGGTAGGCTTTAAGCGATAGTCAAATATTTTAAGCGCTGGTTGCTATGTGGCGCATTCCATTCTCTTTGCATGTCCAGTACATAAAAAAAATGAATAACGAATTTGAGAAAAACTACAAGTATTGGAAAATTTAAGGGAATAACAAGCAATATCTCGAAAATAGTTCACTCTACAAAAAGATGTATAGGACATAAATTGTGTACTTTAACGCCATCTACGTTTTTTCTGTAGTAAAATTTTGTCTATCTCTTATGGTTTACCAGTTATTCAAAAGTTGTTCACAATGAAGAACACTTTTGGAGACATTCCCAGAAAATTCGAGATATACATTTCATCTGTCATGGAAATATCTTAAACATGTGATATTTTAATCAAAATCGTTAGAGCCATTTTTGAGAAAATTAAAATTTTCCAAAAATGTCCATGTAAAGGTAGTCTGGAGTGGGAGAATTTTCTTGAAAACCTTTGTGTCGCATCTCTGGAAGATACTGACCCTAAATACCAAGTTTGGTGTTTATTCGACTGTTCGTATCTGAATTATGCTGTTTACAGACAGGCACACAGACACACACACGGACATGTTTCCAAAAATGCTTTTTTGGATTCAGGGGGTCTCAAAACATGTATTTCCGGTGACATATCGGTATCTAATTTTTGGGTGGAATACAATACTTCTCCTACTTACTATACGTAGTAGAGAAAGCAAAAATATGAAAATAAACTCGGCATATTATCAGACTAACGTCCTGATACCAATTTTCATACTGAAATCTGAGAAACGTTAATTTTATTGTAGGAATTGTATTGTAGTTCAACTGTTGGGGAGCCGAACTTGAAGTTGGTTACAACTGCACGTATAGTACCCGCTTTCCGGTAGCCTATCCCCCAAATGTACTTTCCGGTGGCCTTTGCCCCCCCCCCCAAAAATATTGACTTTGTAATTTTGACTGTTTCTTTAAATATGATATATTTATGTTTGCCTCAGCTGCGTCAGTATTTATTTTTAAACAAATGAATGTCTTAGCAGGGCGGTATGCGGCTGAAGATTGTAGGCTTACACAGATTATAATTTTTACTTCTCTACATTTATTAATCCTTGACACAATTTAAATAACGCTTCATTGATATAGAGAGCTGTGAGATTCTTTTATTAAATACTTGCACTTTTTAAACACGTAAACTATTTTCGTCTCACCCGAATGTATATTAAATTTCTCGAGGACGCATCTCACGTCCAATTAGGAAGCTGTCTACAACTAACTGAACTCTAAATTTTGATATATTTCAGTTTCTAATTGGCTAATCATAGTCCAATAGAATACCTTTATTTAACTTAAGCTTTTTTTCTGGTTATTGATCGGTTATTTTATAAACTGTCTCAAAAATTATATTATTGCTTCCAAGAATCACAAGTAACATTATTAAACTCTCAAACTCATTAATGCCTCAAGGTTACCTCATTGTTAGCAACTTTTGACCTATTTCTCACAGCTTCTACATTATTAAATTACGTAATATATTCACATAACATTATTGAACATGTTACAATAATGTAAACATATACAATGACTGTAATATGCATTTTTATATATTGTTACGTACACATATTTCTTTAAGGCGGGCTGTTATTGAATTTATATATTATATAATTAGACTGAAATCATTTAAGTGTTAAAATACTGCCTCAAATCCCTGCTGTCTATGGTGTAGATGTAAGAAAAGTCTGATTGCATCAGGATAAGTCATGAAGCCACACGTCCGCTTCAACCTACAAATTTTTGGAGCACATAGGTAGAGAAATGGGAATACATTCCACACCTTACAGCGACATCTGTGCTAAGTCATCTGATGTATCACTGATGGAGTTTTCTGCATTTGGGTTACTGAAAATAACCCTTGGAAGCAAACGGCCGCGAACTTTGGATGGTCCCTGGAAAGCTGTCAGGAGGAATGGAATAAACTGGACATCCCTGAATTTCGTAGCAGTTTGCTCCAGTAAAAGCTGTGCTACAGATTGATAGCTCAAGCCAAAAGCTGCTAGATAGAACATCACTGCTGGTGGAAGCGTGGTTTTTCATAAGGTAAGGGGGTCTTAAGTTTGTTACCATGGATTGCGAACAACTCTCTTTACTAAATAAGATTACTTAGAAAGACTGACAAATGTAATGCCATAATATGGCAGGTTTCTATCTGGTTGCTCGAACCAACCATGGTAACATGCCGGCATGACATTAAATTCCCCCAACTGACTCGCACTTTCCGTTAAACCACAAGGGGACTTTAAATTCATCATGAGAGACCTACCCCAATGACGGCTTACAACGTGTAAGTACATAAGTCCCGGGATTTATAGTTCAAATTAGGTCAATCAATGGCAATTGTTATAACCGCACAAGCCGTTTATGATAACGATTAGAAAGTTGGAGCCAGGCTGAAAAATTCTAAAAATTACTTGTTGAAAAGTTCTTTGGCTTACCTCTTGCCTGCCTTGAATTGAGTTTTATTTATGGACGCTCTTTAACTGCTGCGGTCCTTAGCGTCCCATTCTATATTGGGCCTGAAAGACCGGTAATTTTGCTTAGAGGTCTCTTTAACAAGCTTGAGGTTCCTTTACGTGCCGTAAATCTACGACACGGGACCACCGGCTTTACTTCGCTTCCAAAGGAAGTCATGATAAGGATTTTTACGCCCTAAAAAACCCATCGCCCTCCATCGGGTATGAACCCGCGACTTAAAAACTAGAGGCTAACATAGTAACCACTACACCACGGAGGACGACTCTTGCCTCTCTTGGACACTAATAATAATAACAACAATAATAATTAATAATACCTTATTTAATTTCATGCGCAACAGATCGCCCTTGTACACCATTCATTGGAACGATGTATATTTTCAGTGAATGCATTACGTATCTGGCGAATGACCAGTTACTCACCAGAAGCTGCAGAGCGAACACCGGGATTGAGAGCTTTGCATCCCTCAACATTTTCCGGATCATGCATCTACCAGTGAAACGACTCATGGCAAATCTCGACAAGAAAGCCCCTGGAGACAAAGCGAGAAGAGAGACAAGGCACACGAAATAAAACAGAAAGAAAAATACCTTAACTTCGTCCTCGACGGGATTCTTCAGTGCTGTTTTTGGATACCTCTTCGGGTCTAATTCACCTGCAGGTAAACGAGAAATGTAGCAAATGTGGTAATGGTACGGTAGTATTTTTCTTCTTTTCTTTTATGTTGCCTCTTTGCATTCCGTGAAACAGCCGCCAGCGTATGCAAGAACTGGCCGCTAAGGATGGCTGAATGAACGCTGCATTTAGCTGTAAACTTAACATTTAAAAGAAAGAAAACTGTAGACTCTACATTCTACATTATTACTTGCTGTCTCTCCCAGTTGTGTATGTAGTGTCCATCGTTATGCAACCTGACTGTAGGCAAATATCCTACTTTTTATCTTGACTTTTCTTACCTTGCGGTGTGCTCCGTGCTCTAAGAGTTTGACCCAGAATTCATTTTCTTTTTGTGTTTTATTTTTCCAAGAGTAATATGCCAGGTGTCCGGTAAAAAGACACCAATATTTACAGAGGAGGTGGTATGAAGCAAAAGAAGAAAAAACAGTTCCTATAAACATTAGTCTTAAACCTTATCTTCTGAGATATTGTCTTACCTTGTAGGAGGAGCATATCTTGCACTCCGAGCGCTTTGGCACGAAACTAACGAGAAACCTTGTGCGTAGATGTTCGTTACTTGCAGCATATCAGCACTAGAATAGTAACCTACTGTATCCCACTATGTGCTACATTCGTATTGTTCTATCAGTCAGGTATGTTAGTTAAGTCTTGTGTACGATAGTTTTGTTGTGAAAGTGCAGTACTGTAATTTGTTTTCTTGTCCTTCTCTGGACTTACAGCAACGGCCTATTTTCATCATAGGGTAAGGCGACAACTAATACGAGTCTTTCATGAGCGATGGATTGGTTAGGGAGGACCAATACATTGGCCTTCCCGTTCTTCTTTGAGAACCTTGGCCTTTAGATTTTTGGCTTTGGGAATATTTAAAGACCATGGTGTATGGAGTCCCCATACATCATGTGAAGACACTACGTGAGTAGGTAAATATAGAGAGAGCTGGGCCACTTATTTGGGCATATATGGGAAAGGATAGGGAAAACGAGGCTAGATGGGGCGGTTCAAGGAGGAAAATGGGTTTATATGGGAGAGATAGGGAATTACGACGACCGATACTATGCTAGACAGGGTTGAAGGAGGGAAATACGTTTATATGGAAGAAATAGTAGAGAGGTGTTAGGCTAGACAGAGGTCGAGGAGTAGAGTATGGTTTATATGAAAGGTATAGGAAAACGAGGAGGGGTGTTAGGCTAGACAGAGTTGAAGGGTAGATCATGTCTTTTATATGAGAGAGGTAGGGAACAGGAGCAGCGGTGTTAGGCTAGACAGAGGTCGAGAAGTAGAGTATGGTTTATATGAAAGGTATAGGAAAACGAGGAGGGGTGTTAGGCCAGACAGAGTTGAAGGGTAGAGCATGTCTTTTATATGAGAGAGGTAGGGAACAGGAGCAGGGGTGTTAGGTAGACAGAGGTCAAGAAGTAGAGTACGGTTTATATGAAAGGTATAGGAAAACGAGGAGGACTGTTAGGCTAGACAGAGTTGAATGGTAGAGTATGTCTTTTATATGAGAGAGGTTGGGAACAGGAGGAGGGGTGTTAGGCTAGACAGAGGTTGAGGAGTAGAGTATGGTTTATATGAGAGATATAGGAAAACGAGGAGAGATGTTAGGCTAGACAGAGATCAAGAAGTAGAGTATGGTTTATATGAGACGTATAGGAAAACGAGGAGAGGTATTAGGCTAGGAGGGTTTAAGTATGCGTTTATAAGGAGAGACGAGAAAACGGAGAGAGATCCTATGTTAGGATGCAGAGGTGTTTAAAGCTAGAATGTGTTTTATATAGGTTAGATAGGAAACCAAAGAGATACTCAGCTAGACAGGGGACAGGAGAGGAATGCGCTTTATGAGAGGTAGGGGATACGGGGAGTGGTGTTAGGCCAGACAGAGGTTGAGAGTAGAGTATGGTTTATATGAAAGGTATAGGAAAACGAGGAGGGGTGTTAGGCTAGACAGAGTTGAAGGGTAGAGCATGTCTTGTATATGAGAGAGGTAGGGAACAGGAGCAGGGGTGTTAGGCTAGGCAGAGGTCAAGAAGTAGAGTATAGGAAAGGTATAGGAAAACGAGGTGGACTGTTAGGCTAGACAGAGTTGAAGGGTAGAGTATGTCCTTTATATGAGAGAGGTTGGGAACAGGAGGAGGGGTGTTAGGTTAGGAGAATTGAGTATGTATTTATAAGGAGAGATGAGAAAACGGAGAGAGATCCTATGCTAGGATAGACAGGTGTTAAAGTTAGGTTAGATAGGAAACCAAGGAGTGATACTCAGCTAGAGGGGGACAGGAGGAATGCGCTTTATGAGAGGTAGGGGATACGGGGAGTGGTGTTAGGCTAGACAGAGGTTGAGAGTAGAGTAGGCGTTTATATGTATGAGAAGTATAGAACAGGAGGAGGGGTGTTAGGCTAGACAGAGGTTGAGGAGTAGAGTGTAGTTTATATAAGGGTATAGGAAAACGCGGAGAGGTGTTAGGCTAGACAGAGGTCGAGGAGTAGAGTATGGTTTATATGAGAGGTACAGGGAAACGAGGAGAGTTGCTAGGCTAGACAGATAGTGAAGCAGTAGGAATATGGACTTATATACAGGAGAGATAGGGAATAGGAGGGGAGGTGCTAGACCTTGAAAGCGACTTTAGATGTGAACTTAGTGGAAAGCTGTTTCATGTCAATGTTCTTGACGTACCCATCACGTAACCCATTCAGGGAAAAGGTGACTAGTAAAGGGAAAAAGGTGTCCAGTAAAGGGAAAAATGTGAACAGCAAAGGGAAAAAGGTGACCAGCAAAGGGAAACACGTGACCAGCAAAGGGAAAAATGTGATCAGCAAAGGGAAAAATGTGACCAGTAAAGGGAAAAAGGTGACCAGCAAAGGGAAAAAAGGTAACCAGCAAAGGGAAAAGCTAACCCACTCACACTAGCAGGTAAGTAATTCAGTTAGTATCACAGGGTAGGGAAGCGGATATAGCATAGTTCCGTATGATGTTACAGGTAATTCAGAGAGTATTGTAGGTATTTAGGATAATTCAAGTAACATAGCTGTTTAGAGTCACTCAGCTAGTATCACAAGAGGCTAGTTTCCAGGGGCAGGACGTATCATAGATGCATATTTTTCACAGGCAATTCAGCTAGTATCGGAGGGTATTTAAGCTAATTCAGCTGGTATTACAAGAGGCGGACCGCATCATAGCAGTGTATGACTTCACAGCTAATTCAGTTAGTATCGTAGGTATTTAGGCTAATTCATCTAGTATCACAGGAGGATAGATTCCAGGGGTTGGGTATAGCATAGTTTCGTATTTCACAGGTAACTCAGCTAGTATCGTAGGTATTTAGCATAATTCAAGTGTGATAGGGGTTTAGAGTAATTAAGCTAGCATTACAGGAGGGTAGGTTCCAGGGTCGGTTATAACGTAGTTTCGTATTTTACAGTTAGTTCAGGTAATATCGTAAGTATTTGGGTAATCAGCATAGTTTCACAGATACTCGTGATAATTTCGTTCAGAGACTTGTATCACAGCTATTTAAGGTAAATGCAGGTGATTCAGGTTGTATCAATGGTATTTGAGTCATTTTAACAGGTAATTCATCTAGTATCATTGATATTTAGGCGGCAAACCATATAGTATCACAGGTGATCGTGCTAATTTAGAACAGGAATTCGTATCAGAGCTAGTTAAGGTAATTTCACATGATTCGGGCAGTATCACAGGTATTTAAGTCACTTTAACAAGTAATTCAACTAGTATCACAGCTACTCATGGTAATATAGAGAGTAATTAGATTATAAACATTTCTCATCCAACGTTACAACAATTTATATACTTTTTTCTAAATCTTACAAACTTATTATATGTTAAACAGTTATTGTGCGATGCGGAGAGGGATAAACTGCATATTGGTTCACAAATTGAAAATCTTTACGTCAACATACCTTTATTTTAGATCGTTATAGATGTCTCTCCCCTTTTATCTAGGCTTGAGACTAGCACTAGGATTGCTCCTAATGGCAGGGTTACCACCTTCCCTTCCATCTTCTTCTTTCTTCATCAGGCGTATGCTAGTTGCATACACAGCACACGGATAAACTTCATTTTTAAGATTGTAGACTCACGAGAAAATCTTCATCTTCGACTTACATTCTCTTAAGCACTGTTTGTAATACTGTAATGTCCATATGCATAGGTAGTTATTCCATCCTCAGCAATAATTCTTTTATCATCAAAGGGATTCAATGCAATTTTATTCACTTGCACTGTGGTAACATCATGCTTTCGTGATAGGATTAGATTCATGGGCGTTCTGATGATTTCACAGGTTTTAAGACAGTCTGTATAGCTGTCAAACGAAATGTACTGCTTAATAGCGCTACGTTTTATACCTTTAATCTTTTTTATCATTGAGCCTTGAATATATAAGGCATACATCTTAGGACGTAGTCCAACAAAGCGTAGGATGATTTTGCTGTTAGCCTCGTCTTTAAATTTTCCCAATACCTTCTTGTTCTGAGTAGAGTGGCATATATGATTGGCAGGGTAATCAGCTGTATCGAGATGCTCAAGAAAACGTAACTTTGTCCTGGTACACATCTTCAGTTGTTACAAGATGAATGAATGAATCAGTGTCCATATACATAAGCCTCAGGTTTTCAGCTCCATAATAAGGCAACAACACGTCGTAATGGTAGTTATACATTAATGTCTTGGAGATGTCCAACACACTCATTCCAATGTATATAGGCTTGTTGAATACAATCTGACGAGAGACCATATGTACAGCAGCTAGATTAGCAGCATATATCGTCCTGTCGATAAACGTAGGCTTGGCGATCAACTTTTCTAGAGTCTTCTCATTGGTCACCAGTCGTATATCCACACGGCTACGTAGGTTCTCCATAGTTTTTTCCAAACATGGCGTTGTTAAAGAGCTTATAGAGATCCTTCTCGAAGTCATTTGCAGCTTGTTGTCGTAGCCTGTTATTAAATTCCACATAAGGTTTCAACCACCGAGACTGTCGGAATTGTAGCACACGATGGATTTTTGTTAGTCGTAGTCCATGACTAAGAGCTTGCTTCAAAGCCATGTAATGCACTACATACTTCTTTCGAGGTCCAAGATGAGGTATCAGTTTCTTTGTAGATGCTTCCAATGGCTTCATACACTCAGGCAGGAAAGGTAGATCGTTGTGTAGATCGTGAAGTTCTACAGGATATTCGATATCAACTTCTAATATGTACCCATGAGGATCATCTTCTTGTAGTGTTTCTAAGTTGATTTCTTCAGACGAAACCCACTGAAATCCACCAAAAGGAAGGGCGTGACACATTGCCCACCCATATTGGTTATTGGCGTCCTCATATGTGATAAATTGGGTTGGTCTCGACGGATCAAACTTCTCCATATACGCGTTATTAGCTTCTGCATACCGATAGGAAACTTGACATAAACCTCCTCTTATACCTGATTCCACCATGAGTAGTTGATCGTAATCTTGTAACAGCTCCAGCTTAATTCCTGTATACAACAACATGGCGTCCCATGTAAGTCCTGGTGAGGTAAAATAATGCGCAGGGTCAACTTTGTGTGTTTTGAGGGTTTGCTCTCTGAACGTCTCAAAGACATCGGCTAGGAGTAGTACATCTGAGGTTAAGTACAGGTCGCTGTACTCGCCCAGGTTTCTCACATTAAACAGCTCCCATACATTTCTAGCATGATCATAGTCAGCATCACTAATTTCTTCTTCATTTAATCTATTGTAGAAGGTGTGCTTAGGAGGCAAGCAGGTCTCGTTCAAAACATCCCAGGAAGTGACGTAATCATAGGGAAATACCCCCTTACGAGTCATCAACTTCAATTTGTCTTCTCCAAAGTACTTTAGTGTTTCAGGATATGAGGTTAGATTTTTTACCAACTTATCCAAGCTTGTACTGAGGAAACGGAAGCTGTCCACAAATCGAAGCTTTATATCTCCTACATACTTGGTGAATGAAATATAGCTTTCTTCAGAGTTAGGAATTACCTCCACACGTTCACTTGTACAACCCAGCTCCTTAACAATGAAATGAGAGTCATATCCGCTAAGGTTATGCATGAAGACTGGTATATATTTAGGTGTTTTACAGGCTAAATTACATTCATTATGAAGACTTCCACGATATTCACCGCTGATGTGATCATGGTCGCGTACTTTGTAGTTCTCTTCTGTAAAGCCTTTTCCACACAAGTAGCATGTCGTAGAAGACTCAAAATCCTTTTGCTGTTGATCCGTAAGTTTCAGAGGCTTAGCAGATTTGTATACGCCATCAATCATTTTTGCAAGAGATGTCAGGTACAGCATAAACTTCTGAGCAGCATCAGCACCACGATACACATAGGGTTGCTTAGGAAGACCAGTTTCGAGATGTTCAACGTTGCTTGATGGTTTAACGTAAACACAGAAGCTCATTGGTGTGTGCTCTTGATAAGGGGTTGTATAGGAAGTTTCAGGATTGGGTATACACGTATGACATGGAGTGAGAATACTCTCAAAATCAGCATAGATGACATAAGGTACTTTCAACATCCTCTCAACATTTTTAAACTGTACAATCGATTTCTCCTTGGTAGGCATAACTAACCTCGCAACACCATGTTGATTACAGATTGATGTATGTTCTTGTAGTTTTTCCAGTCCACTTCGTCCGCTCTGGTCATCAAAATGTGTAAAGCATCGCTTACAAGTATAAACCCGTCCATTATGGTTAGTTTTCTGACGTCGAACGAGTTTCTCAAAATTCTTTATATACACGTAGTGATGTTTTCCACTGCTGTCATTCAATAGTAACAGGTCGCGATGTTCAGGTAGTTCAATATCAGCAACCTTTATCGGATACACTTCATGCTTCTCATCCAACCCGAAAACGTTAATAGATATCTTGTTAAGCTTCTCAAATTTAGGTATTTGAGAAAGTGGAGTAGGATAGGAAACACAGCTGAAGTCGTACTTATCTTGAAGCTGCTTGTATTTGCTGACGCGTTGAGGCTTGGTGCTCACGAATTTAGCTAGTACAGAATACATGTAGCATTTCTCATTACTAAAGCTCTAAACGATTAATCAGTAGGGTAGAAATGGGCATTCACGCGCAGTTAATTTATGCATGGAATGCAATTAATATGCTAATTATCCCCCCTCCCACTAATTAGCCCCACCCCCATCATTTCTACCCTACTGATTAATCGCTTATATCTCCTGAATGAAAAGAGATAGAACAATGTTATAAAAACTAATCAATTCTTTGGAATGCGCCGCGTCCTAGAGATATTAATCCGACTTGTCCGGGATGCCTGGGTTCGAATCCCACGAGTAATTACAAATTCAACTTCTAATAACTCTGAGACTGATTAAGATAAAGACGCCAAATCAATTGTATTACATTTATATCGTTAGGTAGTTTCTTCTGAATGTACATTTGGATACCTGGTGTCCTGGGTTCGATCCTTAATTTTAAATCTTCATTATCTCGGAAACTAAGAGAGGTAGAGGGATGAACCAAAGCATGTTTGATAGCTGTTATAATGTGTAATTAATACTGTATATAATTTTTAATCAGTTGTCCCTAGTTCGAATCCCGATTTTTAAATGATTTCCTTAATTTTTCTCTGTATACTAGAATATATCACTTAGATTGATTGCGTAACTGTATACAACTCTTTTTAACATAGCAAACTAATTCTATAAATAATTTTGTTTCTGGTGTTCTGGGTTCGAATACCGATAAAATGTAATTTAATTATAAATTTAATAACTCCTAAACTACTTAAGATAAAGACGTCAAATAAACTTTATTACATTTATATCAATAGGTAGTTTCTTGCGGATCTATATTTGGGGATCTGGTATCCTGAGTTCGATTCTTAATTTTAAATCTTCATTATCTCTGGAACTAAATGAGGTAGAGGAGTGGGCTAAAGCATGTTTGATAGGTTCTGTACTGGGTAATTAATGCTGTATATAATTGTCAGTCAGTTGTGCTTGGTTCGATTCCCATCTTTTAATGAGTTCCTTAATTTTCCTCTGCACACTAGAATATATCACTTGGATTGATAGCGTAACTGCACACAGCTTTGTTTAACATGTCAAGCTAATATTATAAATTATTTTGTTCCTGGTGTTCAGGGTTCGAATACCGATTTAATGAAATTTACTTGCAAATTTAATAACTCGTAATCTAATTTATATAGACACGACAAGTAAACCGTAAACAGAGTACCTAGTTCCTAAATATCGTTATCATGACAAAAAGTACTTTAAAGTACTCAGATCGAATCCCGAAGGGGTGATTTCATATATCTTCAAGCCTATGAATCCTATCAGGTTCGAGTAAAGATTAAATGGTAGATGCTGATGCGAGGGAGCTAAATTCCTAAAAATACATTTATTAAAACTATTACCGGGTTCGATTCTAGAAGCTTAGATTCTGTGAAACACTGGAAAAAATGCTTTGCTCGTGATTGTAGTGAAATGTAATGGTCTTTCTAGAAGAAAATGGAAACGAAGAATTGAAAAGGGAATGAAAACATGAAATAATGTAGTATATACACACATTTAACTGAACAAGGGAGAAAATCTTCTACGTTACCTTTTAAGCCTTTACTTTTAAGTATTTTGATAATAGAGATTGTACTAGCTTTGGTGTAATGGGTGGTGGTAGGCTTTGAATGGAACCTCTGAGTGAATGAGCGTGTGGGAATACTTCTCTTGTTGGTGTGACAGCATATACATGTAGTTACGAGACGAGTTTAAACGTGTTTGATACTGCCAGACATCCTGTCTCTGGGTGTGACATCATAGGCATCCTGACTCTGGGCGTGAGGTTAATACGCGTGGAGCAAACATATACAGCTAGTTATGGAGCGAGTTTATGATTGATCTAAAAGGTTCGTGCTCCCTCTATAAATATGGTGATCTAGGGTATTGGACATCATTGTGCTAATTAGCCTTGAGGTGTTAACATTGTGTTCTCTCCAAGAATAATCAGCTTTATAAGTGATATCAAGGTGAAGAGGTCTACATTTCCCTTGAAGAAGGATTAATACGTTATTACATCAAGAATAAAGATGAATAACTCAGCGTATAAGGATATTATTCCAAGCGCTACTGGATATGCATGCGGAAAATGTGGGAAGAAGTTCCTCCGAGGTTATCACAAGAGAAGACACGAGATGAGCTGCAAGAAGCTCTTCAAATATAAACATTGTAGTTTGACCTTCAATGATGGTTGTAAGGGCCAGCGACACGAAGATATATGTGAAATAAGCAGTCCTCAGAAGAAAAGAAGATTGGAGCCAACTAAACATCAGTTACTGTCAACAATGGAGGACTGTGACATGAAAGAATACGAAACTTCATTCGAACGACGATTGAAATCGTATTTTATACGATGAGAATCACCTAAGGACCTGAATATGTATCTGCATGAAGCAAAACAACGCATAATCCAGGCTGTGCATAATGAGCTTGGTATTCACAAGAGTGTTAAAATTAATCTGCTGGTTGAGTGTCGATTTGTTAACAGTATTGGAGAAACCTGTGACAAAACATTTAAAACACGGAATCAAGCTGTTTTCCTAGAAACAGATCTGGACTCAACACTGGAAGCGAAATTCAAGAAATTGGTGACTGAAATGGAGGAGTCTCAGCTTAAGGGTAGCAACTGGGCTTTGCTTGCAGTGGAAGGACTTCGACTTCGTATCAACAAGTACAATCCGTTACGAGGAAGTAGCTACATACCACTACCGTCATCTGTTGAAGCAAGGAAAGCGTGTATAAACATTCAGAGCTTTAGTAATGAGAAATGCTACATGTATTCTGTACTAGCTAAATTCGTGAGCACCAAGCCTCAACGCGTCAGCAAATACAAGCAGCTTCAAGATAAGTACGACTTCAGCTGTGTTTCCTATCCTACTCCACTTTCTCAAATACCTAAATTTGAGAAGCTTAACAAGATATCTATTAACGTTTTCGGGTTGGATGAGAAGCATGAAGTGTATCCGATAAAGGTTGCTGATATTGAACTACCTGAACATCGCGACCTGTTACTATTGAATGACAGCAGTGGAAAACATCACTACGTGTATATAAAGAATTTTGAGAAACTCGTTCGACATCAGTAAACTAACCATAATGACGGGTTTATACTTGTAAGCGATGCTTTACACATTTTGATGACCAGAGGGGACGAAGTGGACTGGAAAAACTACAAGAACATACATCAATCTGTAATCAACATGGTGTTGCGAGGGTAGTTATGCCTACCCAGGAGAAATCGATTGTACAGTTTAAAAATGTTGAGAGGATGTTGAAAGTACCTTATGTCATCTATGCTGATTTTGAGAGTATTCTCACTCCATGTCATACGTGTATACCCAATCCTGAAACTTCCTATACAACCCCTTATCAAGAGCACACACCAATGAGCTTCTGTGTTTACGTTAAACCATCAAGCAACGTTGAACATCTCGAAACTGGTCTTCCTAAGCAACCCTATGTGTATCGTGGTGCTGATGCTGCTCAGAAGTTTATGCTGTACCTGACATCTCTTGCAAAAATGATTGATGGCGTATACAAATCTGCTAAGCCTCTGAAACTTACGGATCAACAGCAAAAGGATTTTGAGTCTTCTACGACATGCTACTTGTGTGGAAAAGGCTTTACAGAAGAGAACTACAAAGTACGCGACCATGATCACATCAGCGGTGAATATCGTGGAAGTCTTCATAATGAATGTAATTTAGCCTGTAAAACACCTAAATATATACCAGTCTTCATGCATAACCTTAGCGGATATGACTCTCATTTCATTGTTAAGGAGCTGGGTTGTACAAGTGAACGTGTGGAGGTAATTCCTAACTCTGAAGAAAGCTATATCTCATTCACCAAGTATGTAGGAGATATAAAGCTTCGATTTGTGGACAGCTTCCGTTTCCTCAGTACAAGCTTGGATAAGTTGGTAAAAAATCTAACCTCATATCCTGAAACACTAAAGTACTTTGGAGAAGACAAATTGAAGTTGATGACTCGTAAGGGGGTATTTCCCTATGATTACGTCACTTCCTGGGATGTTTTGAACGAGACCTGCTTGCCTCCTAAGCACACCTTCTACAATAGATTAAATGAAGAAGAAATTAGTGATGCTGACTATGATCATGCTAGAAATGTATGGGAGCTGTTTAATGTGAGAAACCTGGGCGAGTACAGCGACCTGTACTTAACCTCAGATGTACTACTCCTAGCCGATGTCTTTGAGACGTTCAGAGAGCAAACCCTCAAAACACACAAAGTTGACCCTGCGCATTATTTTACCTCACCAGGACTTACATGGGACGCCATGTTGTTGTATACAGGAATTAAGCTAGAGCTGTTACAAGATTACGATCAACTACTCATGGTGGAATCAGGTATAAGAGGAGGTTTATGTCAAGTTTCCTATCGGTATGCAGAAGCTAATAACGCGTATATGGAGAAGTTTGATCCGTCGAGACCAACCCAATTTATCACATATGAGGACGCAAATAACCAATATGGGTGGGCAATGTGTCACGCCCTTCCTTTTGGTGGATTTCAGTGGGTTTCGTCTGAAGAAATCAACTTAGAAACACTACAAGAAGATGATCCTCATGGGTACATATTAGAAGTTGATATCGAATATCCTGTAGAACTTCACGATCTACACAACGATCTACCTTTCCTGCCTGAGTGTATGAAGCCATTGGAAGCATCTACAAAGAAACTGATACCTCATCTTGGACCTCGAAAGAAGTATGTAGTGCATTACATGGCTTTGAAGCAAGCTCTTAGTCATGGACTACGACTAACAAAAATCCATCGTGTGCTACAATTCCGACAGTCTCGGTGGTTGAAACCTTATGTGGAATTTAATAACAGGCTACGACAACAAGCTGCAAATGACTTCGAGAAGGATCTCTATAAGCTCTTTAACAACGCCATGTTTGGAAAAAACTATGGAGAACCTGCGTAGCCGTGTGGATATACGACTGGTGACCAATGAGAAGACTCTAGAAAAGTTGATCGCCAAGCCTACGTTTATCGACAGGACGATATATGCTGCTAATCTAGCTGCTGTACATATGGTCTCTCGTCAGATTGTATTCAACAAGCCTATATACATTGGAATGAGTGTGTTGGACATCTCCAAGACATTAATGTATAACTACCATTACGACGTGTTGTTGCCTTATTATGGAGCTGAAAACCTGAGGCTTATGTATATGGACACTGATTCATTCATTCATCTTGTAACAACTGAAGATGTGTACCAGGACAAGTTACGTTTTCTTGAGCATCTCGATACAGCTGATTACCCTGCCAATCATATATGCCACTCTACTCAGAACAAGAAGGTATTGGGAAAATTTAAAGACGAGGCTAACAGCAAAATCATCCTACGCTTTGTTGGACTACGTCCTAAGATGTATGCCTTATATATTCAAGGCTCAATGATAAAAAAGATTAAAGGTATAAAACGTAGCGCTATTAAGCAGTACATTTCGTTTGACAGCTATACAGACTGTCTTAAAACCTGTGAAATCATCAGAACGCCCATGAATCTAATCCTATCACGAAAGCATGATGTTACCACAGTGCAAGTGAATAAAATTGCATTGAATCCCTTTGATGATAAAAGAATTATTGCTGAGGATGGAATAACTACCTATGCATATGGACATTACAGTATTACAAACAGTGCTTAAGAGAATGTAAGTCGAAGATGAAGATTTTCTCGTGAGTCTACAATCTTAAAAATGAAGTTTATCCGTGTGCTGTGTATGCAACTAGCATACGCCTGATGAAGAAAGAAGAGGATGGAAAGGAAGGTGGTAACCCTGCCATTAGGAGCAATCCTAGTGCTAGTGTCAAGCCTAGATAAAAGGGGAGAGACATCTATAACGAGCTAAAATAAAGGTATGTTGACGTAAAGATTTTCAATTTGTGAACCAATATGCAGTTTATCCCTCTCCGCATCGCACAATAACTGTTTAACATATAATAAGTTTGTAAGATTTAGAAAAAAGTATATAAATTGTTGTAACGTTGGATGAGAAATGTTTATAATCTAATTACTCTCTATATTACCATGAGTAGCTGTGATACTAGTTGAATTACTTGTTAAAATGACTTAAATACCTGTGATACTGCCCGAATCATGTGAAATTACCTTAACTAGCTCTGATACGAATTCCTGTTCTAAATTAGCACGATCACCTGTGATACTATATGGTTTGCCGCCTAAATATCAATGATACTAGATGAATTACCTGTTAAAATGACTCAAATACCATTGATACAACCTGAATCACCTGCATTTACCTTAAATAGCTGTGATACAAGTCTCTGATCGAAATTATCACGAGTATCTGTGAAACTATGCTGATTACCCAAATACTTACGATATTACCTGAACTAACTGTAAAATACGAAACTACGTTATAACCGACCCTGGAACCTACCCTCCTGTAATGCTAGCTTAATTACTCTAAACACCTATCACACTTGAATTATGCTAAATACCTACGATACTAGCTGAGTTACCTGTGAAATACGAAACTATGCTATACCCAACCCCTGGAATCTATCCTCCTGTGATACTAGATGAATTAGCCTAAATACCTACGATACTAACTGAATTAGCTGTGAAGTCATACACTGCTATGATGCGGTCCGCCTCTTGTAATACCAGCTGAATTAGCTTAAATACCCTCCGATACTAGCTGAATTGACTGTGAAAAATATGCATCTATGATACGTCCTGCCCCTGGAAACTAGCTTCTTGTGATACTAGCTGAGTGACTCTAAACAGCTATGTTACTTGAATTATCCTAAATACCTACAATACTCTCTGAATTACCTGTAACATCATACGGAACTATGCTATATCCGCTTCCCCACCCTGTGATACTAACTGAATTACTTACCTGCTAGTGTGAGTGGGTTAGCTTTTCCCTTTGCTGGTTACCTTTTTTCCCTTTGCTGGTCACCTTTTTCCCTTTACTGGTCACATTTTTCCCTTTGCTGATCACATTTTTCCCTTTGCTGGTCACGTGTTTCCCTTTGCTGGTCATCTTTTTCCCTTTGCTGTTCACATTTTTCCCTTTACTGGACACCTTTTTCCCTTTACTAGTCACCTTTTCCCTGAATGGGTTACGTGATGGGTACGTCAAGAACATTGACATGAAACAGCTTTCCACTAAGTTCACATCTAAAGTCGCTTTCAAGGTCTAGCACCTCCCCTCCTATTCCCTATCTCTCCTGTATATAAGTCCATATTCCTACTGCTTCACTATCTGTCTAGCCTAGCAACTCTCCTCGTTTCCCTGTACCTCTCATATAAACCATACTCTACTCCTCGACCTCTGTCTAGCCTAACACCTCTCCGCGTTTTCCTATACCCTTATATAAACTACACTCTACTCCTCAACCTCTGTCTAGCCTAACACCCCTCCTCCTGTTCTATACTTCTCATACATATAAACGCCTACTCTACTCTCAACCTCTGTCTAGCCTAACACCACTCCCCGTATCCCCTACCTCTCATAAAGCGCATTCCTCCTGCCCCCCCTCTAGCTGAGTATCACTCCTTGGTTTCCTATCTAACCTAACTTTAACACCTGTCTATCCTAGCATAGGATCTCTCTCCGTTTTCTCGTCTCTCCTTATAAATACATACTCAATTCTCCTAACCTAACACCCCTCCTCCTGTTCCCAACCTCTCTCATATAAAGGACATACTCTACCCTTCAACTCTGTCTAGCCTAACAGTCCACCTCGTTTTCCTATACCTTTCCTATACTCTACTTCTTGACCTCTGCCTAGCCTAACACCCCTGCTCCTGTTGCTGTTCCCTACCTCTCTCATATACAAGACATGCTCTACCCTTCAACTCTGTCTAGCCTAACACCCCTCCTCGTTTTCCTATACCTTTCATATAAACCATACTCTACTCTCAACCTCTGTCTAGCCTAACACCACTCCCCGTATCCCCTGCCTCTCATAAAGCGCATTCCTCTCCTGTCCCCTGTCTAGCTGAGTATCTCTTTGGTTTCCTATCTAACCTATATAAAACACATTCTAGCTTTAAACACCTGTGCATCCTAACATAGGATCTCTCTCCGTTTTCTCGTCTCTCCTTATAAACGCATACTTAAACCCTCCTAGCCTAATACCTCTCCTCGTTTTCCTATACGTCTCATATAAACCATACTCTACTTCTTGATCTCTGTCTAGCCTAACATCTCTCCTTGTTTTCCTATATCTCTCATATAAACCATACTCTACTCCTCAACCTCTGTCTAGCCTAACACCCCTCCTCCTGTTCCCAACCTCTCTCATATAAAAGACATACTCTACCATTCAACTCTGTCTAGCCTAACAGTCCTCCTCGTTTTCCTATACCTTTCATATAAACCGTACTCTACTTCTTGACCTCTGTCTACCTAACACCCCTGCTCCTGTTCCCTACCTCTCTCATATAAAAGACATGCTCTACCCTTCAACTCTGTCTAGCCTAACACCCCTCCTCGTTTTCCTATACCTTTCATATAAACCATACTCTACTTCTCGACCTCTGTCTAGCCTAACACCGCTGCTCCTGTTCCCTACCTCTCTCATATAAAAGACATGATCTACCCTTCAACTCTGTCTAGCCTAACACCCCTCCTCGTTTTCCTATACCTTTCATATAAACCATACTCTACTCCTCGACCTCTGTCTAGCCTAACACCTCTCTACTATTTCTTCCATATAAACGTATTTCCCTCCTTCAACCCTGTCTAGCATAGTATCGGTCGTCGTATTCCCTATCTCTCCCATATAAACCCATTTTCCTCCTTGAACCGCCCCATCTAGCCTCGTTTTCCCTATCTTTTCCCATATATGCCCAAAAAAGTGGCCCAGCTCTCTCTATATTTACCTACTTACGTGAACATGTGTTTAATACCTGTGACGCAATTCGGCAACAACCAGAGGCGTTCCAAAGAATGCGTGATTCCATGAGATGCAGGGTAGAAGGCTGTATTGCAATGGATAGCGGCTACATCGAGCACTTATTGTGAATAGCAGATCAAATACATGGTAATCGCTGATGGTAGTATAGAAGATCATAACTCAGGAAATATAAAGTTACGAGGATCTGTTCTTCTTTTGTTACATAGTACCTCCTCTGTAGAAATTGGAACCCTTTTTCCCGATAGCCTGTATATCATATTACGATGTTTTCCTTCTGACTCTATCACCTGAATTCATAGTGGTTGGATGGGTGCATTACCTCCCGGGAGGCGTTTTGGGTTAGTTGTAGGAGAACGGCTGTATACCTCAGGCATTCCTGTTGCACCGCTTTAGGGGATTACTGTCGGTCTTTTCTCCCCTTCTTTCTCCAACCTTCTCCTCGTTTGCGTTTCTGCAGGGTCAGGTCGAAAAAAATGTACTTTACTCTTGACAGTAAGAGCATTGCTTGTTTTGGGTTACGTGGATATGTTCAAATTATACCCAAAACACAGTCTATTTGAAATGATATTTTAGGTTTGTAAAAAATAACGGACAGTCGTCGCCAGGTGTTAGGAGACAGTATTTCTGTAAAGTTTACATTCCAAATTAGGCAATGTTACATTCATAACACTTTCTCTACCCATTATAGTATATTTTATACCGTTTAACAGGAAAGCGAAGCGACAGTCAAAGTTTAAAGCAGCGTCGTTATATGCTGGCCTAGAAATTCTATGCTCTCTTCATGGCGTTTTAAGAATCAATTTAAAAATTGACAAGTATTGAACAATTCAGACATATAACAAGGGACTTTTAGGAAATGGTTGACGTCGCAAAAATATGTATTTGTCCAAATTACATTTTTTAAAGAGATCTACATTGTGTCTTATGGTTGAGACAGTGACACAAACTTCACACTTCCAATTAAGATCACTTTACAGACAGAAAATTAAAGATATAATGTTGTTTATCATGTAAATATTTTAAATATAAGACACGTAAAGAGTAATGTAGGGTGTCGAGATTTTGTTCAAAATTTGGTTGTCGTTGTTTTGGAAGATACTGCATTTAAATACCAAATTTAGTATTCATCCGACATTTCATATCTGAATTATAACCTTCATATACATACACACGGACCATTTATAAAAGTATTTCTTATTCGGGGGACCTCAAATTTCGTATTTCCTGTGCAATCTTAAAATCGAATTTTTCAGTGCAATATAATACTTCCTCTATCTAGTAGGTAAAGGTACGTATCACAGAGGGGCCCCCGTACTGAAGCACAGCAAGGCACGAAGGGCAGTCCAACATGACCCCTAGGAGAGAAGGATGAGCGCAGAGACCCGAAAGGCGATCAGATCCAGATGCCGATGGGAGCAACGATGGCGGGGTTCCTAACGTTACCAGAGAACGCATCCGACCCCACACAGTCGCTGTCCTCAAGCACCAATCTCCAGGGTCCCCGGTAGCGGAGCCCTACGCTGAGGAGAGACCTAACTGAGCGGTACCATAGCGACGCCAGGGAAGAAACCTTTACAGAGCGCAAGCCACCGCCCAGCCGCAACACACTGAACACCGTCGCCTGGTCCTACAACCCTGAAACAAATGTCAAGGAAGAACACCCTAGAATTCACCTGGCGATCCAGGAGGCCACGAAAAACCAATGGGTCAGAGTGAACGGTTGCAGGGATCGGTCTCGGAACCTTCGAATGCGGGCCACAGACGTAACCGCCTGAGCCATCCAGCTCGATCTATATAGTTGGTACGCGTAGAGAGATTAAAAATATTGAACAACCCTGTTTTCTCTATTGTGCGTTGAAAATTCAAAAATTGAATGGGAGCAAAATATTGATTAATTAGTCATGGGCAATGACTTGTGTTTTGAGGCACGTAAGGCTTTCCTGGTATTACCTTTGACATGTCATTTCACCCAAATATGGGTAACGTTTCTAGGTTTTGTAATACTTATTGTGTTTTGAATAAATAATTAGTTGTTTTTTTACACTTTTACTCAATCTCATCACTTCGTACGGCAGATCGGACTACCTTCTGCAGTATAGGCTGATTTTAATTTGGGGAATAAAGGCAGCTGATCCCCGGATGTGACAATATGAAAAAGCAAAGACGAATGTACATAAAATTTGGTGGTTTAATAAAGCAAGATTAGCAATATTCATCTTTGAAATACCTTTTTGATTAGAAGAAACAAGGACTACTAAAAATACAGTGCGTTCGCTTCTCCCTGCGGTCGGCCGGGCGGGCGATTGCATGCAAGTTTGGAGCATTAGACAGCGACGTGTATCAACCCTCGAGCTTATCCTACTCATTTATTGTTTATTTATGGTTATCACTTGAGTACTAAACTTGTCACAGATGATGTTGAAACTAGTGTCCATCTTTTGATGAAATCTCCATTCACCCTCTGAAGTTTGTGTCAAATTGACCCTCCCCCGGAGAAATCTACTCTAGGTGACTACAGGCTGCACTAAAGGAAGGCTGACGTCTAAAGTAAATAAACCTCTTATATAAGGAACCAATATCCATAAGATTAAAGATAAAAATAAAGTAAATATTGGGCATTGATATGGAGTCTTACTTAGTCTCACATCAATAGGTAATTTTTCCATGAAAGATTAGTATTAAACCAATAACCTAACAATAGTGAAATGAGTATGGTGGTGCTTTGTAAAGGAGACGTCAAGATCAAGTAGAAAGAGTAAGGTTAATTTGATTCACGTAGTACCTCGGCGAATGTGGTCGTGACTGCGCAGGCACCGGTTCAAT
Organism: Deroplatys truncata; assembly: GCA_030765065.1. Taxonomy (NCBI): domain Eukaryota; kingdom Metazoa; phylum Arthropoda; class Insecta; order Mantodea; family Mantidae; genus Deroplatys; species Deroplatys truncata. Next base: position 151,837,191 of record CM060985.1, on the reverse strand, counting down.
CCCAGCTCTGATCACCGTGCAGTGGACGAAGTTGAAGTTAGTCTTTCTTTGACGGCGAGAAATTTCACGAGGAAAACAGCAGGGTAATGTTTAGACAGAAGGCATTGCGGACAGTGTTTATAAATTCCTTTTGGTTTAACTTATTCAAAATTATCTTTAGTGATTATTAACCTGGAAGGATTGATCGTGCGAAATATAGGTTTATTGGTGTTCCAAATTTGAAATATATCGGTAAATGTGAGAGCAGAAAGCAAGTATGTAATAACTGTAATTTAATTCAGTGGATTTAAGCCGTAAAGAATTTAAAGAATTGTGGAAGAATAAGAGTTTCTGAAATGCTATTATGTATTTTATAGAAGTGTAAGCTAATTAAATGAAAGAAATTCAGCTTATTAATTAATGTAGTATATTGTCAAATATTAATCTGCAATCATTCCTACTTTAATCTACATCCTAATGAAGAAGGTGTTTGTTATAGGAATTGCATTATTTATTTAGCTCCACGAATGGATGTCAATTTGAAATAGTTTGTATTGAAGGAGTTGTATTATAGTTCAACTGTTGGGGAGTCGTACATGAAGTAGTTGCAACCGCACGTATAGTAAATAGTTTCCGGTAGTCTTCACCCCAAATGTACTTTCAGGTGGCCTTTTCCCCAAGTTTAAAAAAAAATATTAACTTTGTAATTAAACTGTTTCTTTAAATATTTAATATTTATAGTTGCCTCGGCTGCATCAGTATTATTGTTGGAGTCGTAGAAGTCTTGGCAGGGCGTGATGCGACAAGAATGTAGGCTTACACAGATTTTAATTTTTAATTCACTCCTTTCTATTAATCCTTGACACAAATTAAATAGCACTTCACTGATATCGAGAGCTGTGAGACTCTTTCATTTAATACTTGCACTTTTTAACAAATATACTATTTTCGTTTCACACGAATACGTATTAAATCTCTCGAGGACGCACAAGCATCCGCTTATAATCACTGTCTGCAGGAAACTGAATATATTTCAACCGTCTAAACTAGTAAATTTCTGTAATTCAAGTCTCTGATTGGCTAATCCTACTCGAATAGAATACCTGCATTTAATTAAAGCTTTTTCTGGTTGTTGATTGGCTATTTTTATAAACTGTCACTAAAATTACATTAATGCTTCCAAGAATCACAAATAACGTTTAAACTCTCAAACTCATAATTGCCTCAATGTTACCTCATTGTTACCTCATTGTTAGCAACTTTTAACTTATTATTCTCACAGCTCCTACATTATTAAATTACGTGATACACTCATATAGCATTATTGAACATCTATACTATAATATAAGCATATGCAATGACTGTTACATACATTTTACAAGTTATTACTTGCACATATTGCTTCAAGGCGGGCTATTATTGAATTTACATATTATATAATTTGACTAAAATCATTTAAATGTTAAAAATACTGCCTCACTATTGAGACAGAAACACACGTTTCAAGTTATTGACAAATTTTCAAAATTAAAAAATTCTGCCCTTAGTTGGAGAGCGAGTGAATGATGCATTAATTTTAACTAGTTTTTGCTTAGTTAGGACCCTTCGTTTTGGCTTAGCGTTGAGGGATCCTTAATTTATTAACAAGACACCTGACAGTCTCTCTATTTGGAACTGGAACGGTTGGGAATTTGTCTTGAAATTGCCTACACCGGCTCTGCATGACTGGGGTTTACAGAAGTGTCATACATGAAAGCTCTTTGTTCAAGCGTGAATTTCTCGAATGCCATGTTAATGGATTTTAAAATAAACCTATGTCACGTCTTATACACTACACGACTTTTACACACGTAGAGATAAACGAAAACTGACTGCGTCTTCTACACTGCAGAGACAAGCGTAAACCGTGTGTTTTACGGAAACCACCACAGTAAGGCAGCATGTATGTAGGCTATATTACTGCTGCTCCGCGCTTGCATGCGATCGCCTGCCGCAAGGGAAAGCGAACGTACTGTTATTAAGCTGGTATTGTTCTGTTATTATAAAACAAGTGTTAAACTATAAATTGAATTTGTGTCTTTTATGGAATTAAGTGCTTAAAGTAAGAGAGTTAAGAATAGGTAATGCATTATTTACAGGTTTTACAAAACTAATATGAGGATTTTTTAATATTTCTGGTTAAGTTTTACATATTTTGTTTAAATTTTATGAACCACATAATTTGAAGGCTTGATTGTTGGATTGGATTGTGAAACGGTGAGGATTCGACACCGATCCAGGAATGAGGATATTGTACCGACGACCCACGAGAGGACGCCCTCGAGAGGGAAAGGAAGTTAGAGGAGAGACCGGGCGGCCAGAAGCAGGAGTAACTGCACAGCAATGACAGGGCTCTTACCCATTCTAGATTGAGACGCCGCGGTAGTCGGATAGGTTGAGTGGGGATCCCATCCCACACAGAGGGTTCAACGCCCACCCCCCAAGGGGCGGTCTTTATATCCCGGCAAACAGCCGAAAGCCGAGGCACGGAGAAAGTTCACAGAGAGCATGCTTTTTCCCTTCTGCCACACCGCACCGAAATACTATCGCCGACACTTTGAACCCTGAAACAGTGCAAACGGGGTGAAAGATGAATGAAGCAATTAATGGAACGACATGGAGTTAATTCGGAGACGAAATAAACCATTCCAGCATCCGCCTGATGACCTGGGAAAACCCCGAAAAATCCTATGAGTCAGAATGGAAGCTCGCTGGGAATCGAACCCTGGACCTCCCGAATACGGACAATTGTGGGCGTACTTTTCTAGATAAACTTATCTTTTCATTGTTTTTAAGAGATCATAGCAATTAATAACACGGTTTAGATTATTAACCCCGTTCCGTCTCCTAATCTATTTAGGCCGACCAATACATCCTCCTATTATTGTTTTGTACTGATAAATGATGTGATTTTTACCCATTCTAAGAAATGGTCATTCCAGCTGCATTAGAGTTGTTTCATTTTAGGTCCGAATCTCCAAACCTATAGCGAGGATTTAAAGAATTGTAAAAGGCTTCTTTTATAACTTTACGGTAAGGTTTATACTTTCTCTACTACGTACAGTAAGTAGGGGAAGTATTGTATTCCACCCAAAAATTCGATACCGAGATTTCACCACAAATACATGTTTTGCGACCCCCTGAAACCAAAAAAAAGCATAGTAAAATTTTGTCTATCTCTTATGGTTTACCAGTTTTGCAAAAGTCGTTCACAATGAAGAATACTTTTGGAGACATGCCCAGAAAATTTGAGATATACATTTCATTTGCCATGAAAATATCTTAAACATACGATATTTTAATCAAAATCGTTAGAGCCATTTTTGAGAAAATTCAAATTTTCGAAACATGTTCCATGCAAAGGGTAATCTGGGATCGGAGGATTTTCTTGAAAACCTTCGTGTCGCATCTCTGGAAGATACTGAACCCAAATACCAAGATTGGTGTTTATCCGACTGTTCGTTTCTGAGTTATGCTGTTCAAAGACACACACACTATACGTAGTAGAGAAAGTAAAAAAAATCTGATGTGTTACACTCACATGACTTTCTCTACTCTTGTACAATCTAATTTTACAAACGCCTATTCTCCATATGCTTCAAGTTAATCGAGATATCGAGATGTCAATCTTATTGGTAATTTTCTTGTAGATGCAAGGGAAATATCGTAGCTTTTAAGCGATAGTGAAATATTTTAACGCTGGTTGCTATGTGGCGCATTCCATTCTCTTTGCATGTCCAGGACAAAAAAAAATGAATAACGAATTTGAGAAAAAGTATAAGTATTGGAAAATTTAAGGAAATAACAAGCAATATCTCGAAAACGGTTCACTCAACAAAAGAAATGTATATGACATAAGTTGTGTATTTTAACGCGATCTACATTTTTTGTGTAGTAAAACTTTGTCTATCTCTTATGGTTTACCAGTTATGCAAAAGTCGTTCACAATGAAGAATACTTTTGGAGACATTCCCAGAAAATTCGAGACATACATTTCATTTCTCATGACATTATCTTAAACATATAATATTTTCATCAAAATCGTTAGAGCCATTTTTGAGAAAATTAAAATTTTCGAAAAATCTTCCATGTAAAGGGTAGTCTGGGGTGGGGGGATTTTCTTGAAAACCTTCGTGTCGCATCTCTGGAAGATACTGAACCTAAATACCAAGTTTGGTGTTTATCCGACTGTTCGTTTTTGAGTTATGCTGTTCACAGACACACACACACACACACACGACACACACACACAGACACACACACACACACACACAGACACAGACACGGACATGTTTCCAAAAATGCTTTTTTTGGATTCAGGAGGTCTCAAAACATGTATTTCCGGTGAAATCTCGGTATCGAATTTTTGGGTGGAATGCAATACTTCCCCTACTTACTATACGTAGTAGAGAAAGTAATTAAATAGACTCTAAAATGACCATCACAACGTCCTCCAAATAAAAGACGACTAACGGCATTTACTTTCCCCCATAATATCAAGCAACTTTTATTCAAGACATATCTTTGTACAACGCTTAGTTTTGGAGATATTGTCCAATGGTCAACACTGTATATAAATATATACGTACTCAACATATGCAGCATATTTAATTGTAATAAATTCGGTACAACATATATTCACCTGTTGGCCTTTGACATTGTTCCCGTGTGCAGTTCTTCTTGAGTTTGATACATTTAAACCGAGCTGTACTGAAGGAGAGTTTGAGAGCTCTCAAATAATCAAGAGCGTCTGGGCACACATCAGAGCGCAGCTGGAGTTTCGCAAGGCAAACAAAGGACGACATGAACTTTCAACACTTCGGGGAAACTGTTTCGAGAGCGTATTCAGAGCGTCTTGGCGACCGACAGATCCGTCACAAAACGTGCGCAGCCACATGAACTGCAAAAGAGGCCCGTTCTAATCAGAGATAATGCAAAGTACCTGCCGCGAATTCGCAGTATGGTGTGGACTTAGCACAAACAAACCCTTGATCCTAATTATGCAAAGGAAGCGCGAGAACAAAACACATGCACCCGTGGAGAACCTTTGTAGAGGGGCACATTTAGGGTAACTACAGAGAAACCGCTGACGCTCGTCCGCAGATTTTAGAGATTAGCACATACATTTTTAACATTTATGGCTATTTTATGAGGACAAAAATTCATGTTTTATCACACAAACCAGACTCTAAAATTATGTAATAGGCTCTAAAATGACCAAAATACAACACAGAAGCGTTTACACCTAATTTGATATATTTATTACGTTGCAATCCGTCCAAAAAACGGTTTTCAAGAAAATCCCCCACCCCAGACTACCCTTTACATGGAACATTTTTCGAAAATTTTAATTTTCTCAAAAATGGCTCTTAGGATTTTGATTAAAACATCATATGTTTAAGATATTTTCATGACAAATAAAATGTATATCTTGAACTTTTTGGTAATGTGTCCAAAATTATTCTTCATTGTGAATAACTTTTGCAAAACTGGTAAACCATAAGAGATAGGCAAAATGTTACTACACAAAAAACGTAAATCGCGTTAAAATTCACAGTTTGTGTCATATACATTTGTTTTGTTAAGTGAAGCATTTTCTAAATTTTGCTTGTTATTCCTTAAATCTTACAATACTAATACTTTTTCTCAAATTCGTTATTCATTTCTTTTTCCTGGTAATGCAAAGAGAATGGAATACTCCACATAGCAACCAGCTCTTAAAAGATTTGACTATCGCCTAAAGCCTACCATATTCCCCTTGTATCTACAAGTAAATTAGCAATAAGATTATCATGAAGCATATGTAGAATAAGCGTTTGTAAAAATAGTTTGTACAAGAGTAGAGAAAGTCATGTGAGTGTAACACATAAGATTTTTTTCTATCTACCTCATTTTAATTGCAATAAACCTTTTCTAAAATAGCAGCATTATACATTTATTGATGCAAAGGGAACAGCAGTGGTTAAATATTGAAAAACTGGATGTTACATGTTGGCCTTAAAATTCCATACTCTTTCGATGATATCGCGGGAAACAACGAAAATCGACATGTTTTGTAAAGAATGACGAAGTATTGAACAATTTTAAACATTACTAACGGATATCTTGGAAATGGCTTATGCCAGAAAAAAGTTGTTTGAAGTAGATTTTCGATTACCACTTAAAGATTGCCGGTTATATAAGCTTATAAAAATTTTCTTCCCAATGAAGAGGACTTCAAAGGCTATTTCCAGAAAAATCAAGATATACGTTTTATTTTGATGTAAATATATTTAATATGTGGTAGTTTAATCAAAATTAAGTTTCGTATTTATCCAACATTTTGTTTATAAGTTATGCGGTTCACAGACATACACACACTAACACACATACACATTAACATTTTGTAAAAATGCTCCTTTTGCATACAAGGTCCTCAAAACACGTATTTCCGGCGAAATCTTGGTATCGAAATTTTGGGTGGAATGCATTACCTTCTCTACCTACTATGTACGCGATGAAAAAAGTAAACACATGATGTGTTGCACTCACAGGGCTTTCTCTACTCTTATACAAACTATTTTTACAAACGCTTATTCTCCATCTACTTCATATTAATGAAGATAAACATTTGCAGAAACTATTCCTTTAAGTGATGATTCTCTTTGTATGTCCAGGACGTAAAACGAGAAGCGAATAACGATTTCCCATTTGATAAAAAGTATAAGTATTGGAAAGTTCAAACAAATAAAAAGGAATATCTCGGAAATGGTTCACTTGACAATAAAGTATGTGACATAAATTGTGTGTTTTACCAAGATTTATGTTTCTTGTGTAGTAACTTAGTAGTTATGTGAAAGTCGTTCAGAACGGAGTGTCTTTTGGGGACATTCCCAGAAAATTCAGGATATGAATTTCGTTGGCCATGAAAATAACTTAAATACATCATGTTTTAATAAAATTTATTAGAGCCATTTTTTGAAGTTCAGAATGTTCGAAAAATGTTCCATGTAAAGGGTAATCTAGGGTGGAAGATTTTCTTGAAAATCTTCGTGTCGCTTCCATGGAACATATTAAACACAAATACCAAGTTTGGTATTTATCCGATTTTTCGTTTTTGAGTTATGCTTTTCACAGTCAGGCAGATAGAGAGAGACACAAATACGCGGACATGTTTACAAACTGCTTTATTTGGATTTAGGGCACTTCAAAACATGCATTTCCGGCGAAATCTTGGTATCGATTTTATACTTATCCATTAATATATTTATTAGAGGAAATAAAAAGGAACGCTAAGGGATATGTTTTATCTTCTGAACTATATAGCTGATTTTATGTAACACATACACGCAAAATGGTAAGGATCGGTCATTTTAAAGCAAAAATTTGAGGCTATCCCGCCGTAGATCAGCAGCTTTAGCATGATTTTCCCCCATGAAAATTGTGTGTCGTAGCCAAGTGTTTGGATTGCTCGCCTATCACTAAGGCGACCCGGGTTCGATCCCAGGGTCGCATGTGATAAAACGGCGTCTGAGTGGGTTTTCTCATTCCAGCGGTACTTCATCTTCATCTTTCCTAACATTCGTCTCTCGCATCTCATCTATCATCTCGTTCATCGCTGTCATCCCAGGCGTCGGCCTAATCCCCCACCCTGGTTGTCACTCTCTGATCCATAGACCCTCAGCTCTCAGACAGCCATCAGACCACAGATATTGGCTTGTAACTTCTAGGGAGATTGTAAGTCCTACGAAAGGGAGGGTAATAACAGATTGCTTTGAAGTTTAGTAAAGAAAATCAGTTGTTTGTAGATATGGAATTATCACACTGAGATTCCCTGTTAAACTCTAAGAACATTTTATACCTTCAATGCCAGATCTTTTAAACACTCCAGAATTTGATGCACGGAGAGTTGAATTTTTGAGCAAAATAAATAAATTGATATCAAACTACCTGAGTCTCTCGTGTAGTCAGTGGTATTCAATGCAACTCCTGAACTTCCGTTTGACCCTTGTTTTCTACGTTCCAGATTTAAACACGTTGCAGCCCTGCGAAACATCATTTGTATCGCACCTGTGACCAACTTAAATAAAAACGCGTGCAATGGACACAGAGAACATTTTACTGTTAATTTATTTAAGCTCAGCAAGCTGAAATAAATACTAACATTTTTACATCTTATAAATGTAACTGGAATACCACCACGTACTTTTACTTTATCTATCACGTAACTAGTAAGTAGTAGGTAGGATTTCATCGGAAATTCATGTTCTGAGGTACCCTGAATCACTTGTAGAAAAAGGACTGTGTGTTTGTCTGTAAACAGCATAAATCCAAACCGAAAAGTGGGATCAATACCAATTTGGTATTCAGTTTAAGTATCCTCCTAGGATATTTTACGAAGATTTTTCAAGAAAATCCCACACCCAAACTACCCTTTACGTGGAAAGCTCATGAATTTGCAAGAGAAGGAGCTGCATTGGACCAGAGGAACATCTTGGATGTTTAGTAAGAGAGACTATTAAGAACTAGACCAAAGCAGTACATCATAAAATCTGGCTTAAAACTCCAGGAAAAAAACATGTTAAACTATTTATTAGAAAACCACGTAAGAAAAGAATTGAAAGCTTATTTAAATTTAATGGACTTCAGCTGAGAACATTTATTGCATTTCTCACAGCATGCTCCTCTGAAAAAGCATTGCAGATTGTGCAAGAAAGAAACTGAAACAGCCCAGCACATTATATGCTCCTGTAATATCTTGGTCCACAGGAGATATATTGCCCTTGGGAAAATGCTTTTAGAACCAAAAGAACTTGAAACCATATCTGCTATAATACTGTCTTCCTTAGCAAAAGGTTCAGGCATATTGAATTGACTTTAAAACGGTAACAGGTAACACCATAAACCCAAGACTGAAGTGCTCCGTAATCTGTATCAAAAATATTTCAACATTTTTGATATTCACAAAAATAAAATGTATAGGGGAGAGGTCCCTAATTTGAACCGCCTCTTAAATTGAACCGCTCCGATATTTTCCAAACTGTTCGACAGATGGCACCATAATCCTAGCAGAAGGTAGTGTGTACAGCTATGAATGCTTGGAGTTGTTGACTATGTATTCTGAGCTGTGGTTTCAGTTGTATGAAGTGTTTTGTGTTTTTGGTGCTTCAGAACTAATAGTTGACTCATCTAGCTAAGCTTATACGACCAATTAGGTAAGCTTGAGATGATCTGTATATATATCATGTTATAAAGTGTTTATTCAGCAACAATGTTCATGCATACGTTTCTTCAAGCAGCGTCTCTCCTTGTCACATAGATGCTAAAGCTTCCAAAATGGCATGGCTCGTAAATTGAACCACTGTTTGAGCCCTATATTGAACTGGTCCAATTTAGGAAACCTATTGAAGTTCTAGGATTACTCAACTGCGAATAGTATATCTTGCGAATAAATATCCACATAAGATGCTAAGTTAAAAAAAATCACGTTAAAAACAGTGGATGACATGAATATGTTGAATTTGGAATTGTTTGAAATGATGGACATGATCCAGTGTATGGGTTGTAGGATATGACCACAAAAAGTGTGCAAAGCTAGTGACAAGAAGAAAGTGTTTTATTTTGAAGACTGTGTATAATTCGACTCTTTTGTATGAGAGTAAAAATTAGTAAAACTGTGTATTTGCAAATAATACCTATTCCAAAATCCAATTGATTTTGATTATATAAAAATTCAAAATGTTCAAGGAAATTGCTATTGTTATCAGAATTCTGGATTCTACTTTTGTTACTGATAACATATTTGTTTTGAATGCCCAATAAAATATGGGTATTTTTTATTAATAAAAATACTTTTAAACTTAAAAATATGTGGTTCATTTTAAGACACGGGTGGTTCAATTTAAGGACCACGTTCTTAATTTGCACCGATTTACACCATCTCACTTTTTAAATTTTAGGGACCTTTCCCCTATCTCGAATTTTGTAGGAATAGCCTGTGAAGTCCTCTTCATCAGGAAGGAATTTTCTATGACCTTGTATAACAGATAAACGTTAAGCGATAGACGAAACTGTAGAACATTATAAAGCACACAGTTTGTTCCAAATTAGTTTTATGAAATCAGCCATTTCCGAAATGTGCGTTATTAATGGTTCGAATTTTTCAACACTTCTTCATTCCTTTAAAGTCCTGTCGAATTCAGTTGCTTCTCGCAATTGCGTGGAAACAATATAAAATGCTTAGGGCGGCGTATAGCGTCCAATTCTTAAATATTTGAGTATCGCTGTTCCCTTTGTATCTATAAGAAATGTGTAATATAGTTTTTTCTGCAAAGGTTTATCTGGATTAAAATAAGGCAGATAGAAAAATATTTTTTTCCTTTAATCAGAGTAACACGCGTGTAGCATGCGCGGATTTGCAATTTTATTACACATTACCTTTTATATACAATGACCGTCGGGGTAGCGCAGTGGTTTCGTTTCTCGTACTGGGGGTCTGAGATTTAATTCCTGCTCTACGGTGGGGATTTTAAGTCAGCTCTATCCATACCTACACCTCAGATTTGGCCATGTGAAGTATCCCCAAGGCCCAACATTATAATCACGCCTCTGTATCTCCGGCCTGACGTTTCGTGAGGGTAAAGAAAGAGATAGGTATGTATCAGAATGGCCACCTCTAACAATACTAGCGCTGTGAATTTTCGCAGTAAAGGAAGTTATTCTGTCTCATATCAACAGATAAATCAGGATTCTAATTTGATTTATTCTAACGTTTTTAATAAATATAGTTTACTGTTGTTGTTGAGAGCTTTTTTACACGCAAAACACAACAAAAAAAGAAAAGAATCGAAAATATGGCAAGGTTTGAAGTACTGGATTCATTCGCACAGCAAAGGGTGGAAGTTGTCTGCTAGGACCAATTACAGCCTTCTTCCCTGTGTGCGTCCACTGCATTTTGGACTGTGTTCTTGTATGTGAAGCACGTGTGATTAGTAGCTGTTTGCTTTAGTCCAGGTGAGCTTGATTTTTTGTGCGTGTACGATTTACTGCGTTATTCTTGTTAAAGTTATTATTCTAGTTATTGTTATAATTATCGATCGTTATAGTTATTGTTATAGTTGTTATATTGCTATGGCTAGTGGTTCTTCAGAATCGAAGAAAAAAATCGGGTCTTAACGGAGCCAAAGCCGTGAATTTATATTCAGGCTACGTGAATATTTTGAAACGGAGCGAGACAACAGGGCACCTCTTCTTCCTTTGGCAAGAGTAGTGGAGCACCAACAGCCAAAGACAGGAAGCAAGTCATACTTCAATGGCTGTTGGAAAATAATGTCCCCGGAGTGCCAGCAGTAATGAACAAAGAAGAACACTTACAAATTGTTAAGTTGTACAAACCAAGATTCTGTACATACGAGATAGACACCATCGCTGCTACACATGGGCACACTGTCATCCGGCTTCCACCATGTCGCTGCCATTTCAATCCCATTGAACTTATCTGGGCACAACTCAAGGGGTATGTATCATAACATAACAAGACTTTCCGCATCGCCGAGGTTGAGCGCTTGGTGCAACAAGAAATCGAACAGGTGTCAGGGGAAAGGTGGCAGAGTGTTGTGAAACATACGTGGGAACTTCTACTTCAAGCAAAAAAATCTGATGTGTTACACTCACATGACTTTCTCTACTCTTGTACAAACTATTTTTACAAACGCTTAATCTCCATATGCTTCATGTTAATCGAGATATCGAAATGTCAATCTTATTGATAATTTTCTTGTAGATGCAAGGGGAATATGGTAAGTTTTAAGCGATAGTCAAATATTTTAACGCTGGTTGCTATGTGGCGCATTCCATTCTCTTTGCATGTCCAGGACATAAAAAAATGAATAACGAATTTGAGAAAAAGTTATTGGAAAATTTAAGGTAATAACAAGCAATATCTCGCAAACGGTTCACTCAGCAAAAGAAATGTATATGACATAAATTGTGTATTTTAACGCGATCTACATTTTTCGTGTAGTAAACTTTTGTCTATCTCTTATGGTTTACCAGTTATGAAAAAGTCGTTCATAATGAAGAACACTTTTGGGGACATTGCCAGAAAATTCGAGATATACATTTTATTTGTGATGACAATATCTTAAACATATGATAGTTTAATCAAAATCGTTATAGCCGTTTTTGAGAAAATTAAAATATTCGAAAAATGTTCCATGTAAAGGGTAGTCTGGGGTGGGGGGATTTTCTTGAAAACCTTCGTGTTGCATCTCTGGAAAATACTGAACCTAAATACCAAGTTTGGTGTTTATCCCACTGTCCGTTTCTGAGTTATGCTGTTCACAGACACACAGACACACAGACACACACACAGACACACAGACAGACACACACACGGACATATTTCCAAAAAGGCTCTTTTTGGATTCAGGGGGTCTCAAAACGTGTATTTCCGGTGAAATCTCGGTATCGAATTTTTGGGTGGAATACAATACTTCCCCTACTTACTATACGTAGTAGAGAAAGTAAAAAAAGCTCAAGGTGTTTTGGAAGACCGCGTAGAAGAATTAGTTATTTCATTAAATGCTGACAGTAGTGACTCCAGTGACAATAATGATGAATAAATGGATATCTACGAGGAGTGCGGTGTCTTTCCGCTGGACAATCGACATGTTAAATGTGAGTAATTTAAATCTCTTTATTTAAGCTTCCTGTAAATGCTATCCCATACTTAAAATCTCTGATATAGGCAACAATTTCATTGTTTGCACTTTGCAAAGACGTGGCACATGTATACACACGTGTTAACAGTAGGGGGCAAGAATTGACAACACTGCCTTTCTCGGTCGCACAAACTGTCAGAGCGGCGGTACTATAGTTCGGAGTCCACGATAAAAGCTGCAGGTCCTTTCATTCCACCGCCAAAATCAATATCACCCTAACATCGGAGACAACGGATTCCTACCGCTGGGTCCTTCCAACTCAGAAATGGGTCCAGTCATCGCTTGGTGGAATAGGTATTACCCGCAGGTCATAGGCCTTAGGGGAGCGTTAGAAACACGACTTTGTATAAGCAGAAAAAGCACGGCTAACCTGACGTATGCTATAGAAAAGCCTGAATGCAGCTTTACAATTACATCGAACACTAAATATTTACTTGTTCACCGAGAAAAACTTATGGAAAATTCATGTTTTACTTCATTGTAGTTTACAATCGCTTTGGGTATCTAGTCTTTGACTCCATAGCTGATTAAATCACCCGGTTTCTATCGTAACAGCTGAAGGTTATAGACTGCATCGAGAATTCCCAGCACTTGAATCCTTCCTTGTTATTTACATCGTCGTTAAAGCGTGTTCGAGTGCTTCCGTTTTCTGCACGGAAACGTTACAGCACTAGAAAGGTACTCTGAAAATACTGTAGTATTGACAACCTGAAGATGAGAAGTTTCCACATGCAATTTAGTAAACTGATAACGAAGCACAATAACAACATTCAATTAAAACTGATGATTTAAAACTGTGAGCCCCTCTTTCGCATAAGACAAAATACGACTACAACCGGAAGGGGACATATCACCTCGACCTACGCAGATCTTTTGCATCTAAGACTCCGACTGGGCGCCACCGGGAAGGGAGGGATGAGGTGAGAGGGAACAGAGGGCGTCTGGACCAGGAGGCACGACAGGCAGAGGGCAGGGTTCATACCATTTAAAGATTTGAAACCCTGTGCCGAACATCTGAGCCCTCCCGTTTGGGAGTTGTTCGGATTGGGTTGGACTCGGCGGGGTAGTTGTTCCTGATACCTATGGGAGATTGGGTGCATTTGGGTGATGACGTCCAGGTGGGGTTGTGAGACACCTTAAGGCCTTCCGTTACAATACTTCCCCTGGAAGTGTGCCACGTTGGATAGAGGTAGATAATGCGCTAGATTCACTGTCGGCCCCACCGACAGTCTTTCGGCAGTCTTCCTCTTTTTGGGGGGAGTTGACGCGCGTAAGTGACGTATACACTTCTGTCCCTGTAATGGGGACGGATTAAAATTTTCAGACGCCAGCCCATAGGAAAAGCCCTCGGGGGTTGAGAGTCTCTCTGCTGACGTCCCCCGCCTTTGTCCCGGGGGGGACTTGGCTCCCTGATGGCTTGTCTGTCCCCTCCTCCCTGTGGGACAAATGTTTACTCAGAGCATCCTTATCCCCTGTGATGAACACGTCGAGACCACCCTCCGACACTTTTAACCCTGAAAGAAAGCAATCAGATGGAAAGGGGATTGGAGATGAAATGGAGGGACAGGAAATTCGGGGGAAGTAATTATCCTACCCAGCCTTCGCCTAGTGTTGTGGGGAAACCCAACGAAAATAAACGATGGGCAGGAAGGTTTGTTACGGGAATCGAACCCACAGCATCCCGAATGCGGGCCACAGACATTACCGCCTGTGCCATCCCACCATCCCTTTCCGTTTCATTTACATATCTTGTACCACTCGTGAACAATTAAAAAACTACAAAGTATTCCCCTTAGGGCTGAAAATCTTTTGTGCACGGACGCGGTAACTCAGACGGTGATGTCATTTGATCTCATTAGGAATGTCGTGGGCTGAATTCGTGTACCTAGCCAATCCAGCTGGCGTTTTTACGTAGTTTCCTCTCTCACTAGGTAGGTTATTCATCTCGCGCACTGAGACCTGCAGAGATCTATTGTAGATACCACCGCTTAGGAGAAGAGGATGAGGTGAAGGAACCATAGGAGACTACAGGCCGTAGGCAGACAGGTCACAGAGACGCGCGGTAGTAATTAACATTTCCAAGCTAACAGACCCTCCCACTGTTGGAGCCGCTGAGAGATGGCGATGAACCACCCACCAATCTTGCAGCCCTCTGATGTCCACGGGGAGTACTCTTTCCATTGAGCATGCATCCGCGTCATCTGTCCGGCACTGCTGTACACCACGAAATCTGGAAGCACACCTGAAGGATAAGAAAGATGGTAAGGAAATCGTGAAAGAGAAGCAACCATCTCAGTATTCGCCTGCCGACCCCTGAGAATCCACGAAAACCCCACTGGTCATAGAGGGCGGTCGTCAGGACCTCCCGAAAGCGAGTCGCAAACGTTACCGCGGCGCCACCTCGCTCTCTATCACTAAGTGAGTACCAGATTGAATATTTCATACCAGTCCAAAGTTATATTCACATAATGAATTAAATAATAAAGATCTGATGTGTTTCACTCACATGACTTTCTCTACTCTTGTACAAACTACTTTTACAAACGCTTATTCTCCACTTCCTTCATGTTAACCGAGATAAACATTTGCAGAAACTATTTTATTGCTAATTTACTTGTAGCTGCAAGGGGAATATGGTAGGCTTTAAGCGATAGTTCAAATCCTTTAATAGCTGGTTGCTATGTGGAGCATTTCATTATCTTTGTATATCCAAGACAAAAAAAACGAATAATGAATTGCCATTTTAGAAAACTATAAGTACTACAAAATTCAAATAAATGTCAAGGAATATCTCGGAAATTGTTCACTTGGCAAAGCATGTGTAACATAAATTGTGTTTTAACGAGATGTGCACTTTTTGGTAGTAAAATTATCTCTCTCTTACGATTTACCACTTATGCAAAAGTCAGAATGAAGAGGATTTATGGGGATATTCCCAAAACATTCAAGATATGCATTTCATTTGCCATGAAAATATATTAAACATATGGTATTTTAATAAAAATCGTTGTAGCCGTTTTTGAGAAAATCAAAGTCTTCGAAAAATGTACCATATAAACGATAGTTGGGGGTAAGGGGATTTTCTTGGAAATCTTTGTGTGGTATCCCCGAAAGATACCTAACTCAAATACCAAGTTTGATATTTATCGGACATTACGTTTTTTGAGTTATGCTGTTCACAGGCTGACCAACAGACAGACACACGAATGTTTCCAAAAATGCTTTATTTGAATGCTTTTCCGGTGAATTCTCGATATAGAAATTGGGGTGGAATGCAATACTTCCCCTACTTACTATACGTAGTAGAGAAAGTAAAAATTCTAATTGCACGGGAAGAGGGTAATGCCAACAAGGTTCTCACTACAGTTACCTCAGCTTTGGAGCAAGACGACCCCGCGGCTATAAACAAATTAAATTGAGTTTTTACTTTCTCTATGTATAGTAAGTAGGGGAAGTATTGTATTCCACCCAAAAATTCGATACCGAGATTTCACCGGAAATACATGTTCTGAAACCCCTTGAATCCAAAGAAAGCATTTTTGGAAACATGTCCCTGTGTGTGTGTCTGTGTGTGTCTGTCTGTGAACAGCATAACTCAGAAGCGAACAGTCGGATAAACACCAAACTTGGTATTTAGGTTCAGTATCTTCCAGAGATGCGACACGAAGGTTTTCAAGAAAATCCCCCCGCCCCAGATTACCCTTTGCGTGGAAGATTTTTCTAAAATTTTAATTTTCTCAAAAATGGCTCTAACGATTTTGATTACAATATCATATGTTTAAGATATTTTCATGACAAATAAAATGTACATCTTGAATTTTCTGGGAATGTCTCCAAAAGTATTCTTCATTGTGAACGACTTTTGCATAACTGGTAAACCATAAGAGATAGAGAAAATTTTACTACACAAAAAATGTAGATCGCGTTAAAATACACAATTTATGTCATATACATTTTTTTGTTGTTGAGTGAGCCATTTTCGAGATATTGCTTGTTATTCCCTAAAATGATTCAATACTTATTTTCTCAAATTAGAATTCGTTATTCATTTTTTGTCTTGGATATGCAAAGAGTATTAATCTGTGGCAAAGGGAATGGTGCTGCACCTAGCAACCAGCTATTAAGAGATATGTATGTGCTACTGTATTTCTATACTGCCCTTGTAAATATATATTCCCGTTACGTCTACATGAAAATTAGCAATAAGATAGAGTCTGCAAATGTTTATCTCGATTAACATGAAGCATATGGAGAATAAGCGTTTGTAAATATAGTTTGTACAACAGTAGAGAATGTCATGTGAGTGTAACACATAACATTTTTTATTTATGGACGCTCTTTAACTGATGTGGTTCTTAGTATCCCATTCTATATTGGGCGTGAAAGACCGGTAATTTTGCTCAGAGATCTCTTTACGAGCTTGAGGTTCTTTTACGTGCTGTAAATCTACGGCACGGGACTACTGGTTTTACTTCCCTTCCGAAGGAAGCCATGCTAAGGATTTTTACACCCGAAAATATCCATCGTCCTTCGCCGGGGTTGAACCCGCGACATCGGGAACTAGAGGCTAGCATGGTAACCACTGCACCACGGTGGACGACCCACTCGACTTTGTTAGAATATCCGCTAAGCACTGAAACTTATGCATTACACTACAGGTAAACGACGCAATATGACAAAGATGTTGGTGTTAGTAAGAATGAGAAAAAAAATCTGATGGATAATTTCACATAATTTCGTTTCTTTTAAATAGATTCCACAAACTATTTTTATGACAGCTTATTTTTCTAATTATTTTATGTCCATCGAGATAAACATTTGTTGAAATGGTTTCATTCTACATTTCGATATAGACAGAAGAGGTACAGAAACAAAAAGGATAGTCAGATGTTTAAAAGCCAGTCCCGTTTGCTGACTTTGACATTTCATACTCTTTACATGACATCACGAGAAATAAGTGATTCTGTAGTAGCATTTAAAAAAAAAATGAAGTATTGAAAAGTGTTTATCAACAACAACGGAGGTCTGATCCCAAGGTAGTGGATTCAAACCTGGCCCGGACCAATCATTGCATGTAAAATGAGGCAGTATTTTTAACATATGAATAATTTCAATTAAATTTTATAATATGTAAATTCAATAACAGCCCGCCCTGAAGCAATATGTATGTAATAATTTGTAAAAATGCATGTAACAGTCATTGCAAATCCTTATATTATTGTAAACATGTTCAATAATTGTATGTGAATGCATTACGTAATTTAATAATGTAAGAGCTGTGAGAGTAATAAGTTTAAAGTTGATAACAATGAGGTAACCTTCAGGCAAAAATGAGTTTGAGAGTTTAAGTACTAGTAGTCGTGATTAGAGTAACGATAATGTAAATTTTGTGACATTTTAAAAATAGCCAATCAACAGCCAGAAAAAGCTTTAATTAAATGCAGGTATTCTATTGGACTAGGATTAGCCATTCGGGGACTTGAAATACAGAAGCTTACGGGTTTTTTACGGTTGAAATATGTTCAGTTGCTGGCAGACCTTGGTAGTGACCGGATGGAAGATGTGTTCTCTAAAGATATATTACGTATTCGTGTGTAACAAAAATTAAGTATACTCGTTAACATAGTACAGGTTTTAAATTAAAGAATCTTACAGCTCTTAATATCAGTGTAGTGCTATTTAATTTGTATCAAAGATTAATAAAAAGAAGTGATTTTAAACTTAAAATCTGTGTAAGCCTACATTCGTGTCGTACCACGCCCTGATTAAGAGAAATGTGTCTCTAAAGTAAGACTGACGCAGCCGAGGCAAACATTAACATAAATAATACCTATAGAACCAGTTCAATAACAAAGTTAATATAATATTTTTTAAGCTTGGACTGTAACAACAAAAATACATCTTCAAATAGGCTTTACATACGTAGCAGCATATTACGTAACAAACAATCTATTTCAAATTGGCTTAACAAAGCGTGGTGCAAACTCCTTAAACAACAACGTAAAGAACAATAATACATCTTCAAGTTCGCTTACCAAGCATGTGGCTAACAACAACAGTAAAACTTCAACAACAATAAACTACAACAGTTGAAGAACAGTAATTCTTCAAAAAGAACTCCTGGGGGCGAATTTCCGGCACACTGACGGCGCTGATATGATCCTGGCAATGGAGAGCGTCGTTAAGAAACCAAATATGTAAACAACAACGCGCATCTCCGAAACGGCTGATGCCATAAAACAATAGATTATGAAACAAGGGGTAAAAGTAGGGTTTTATTTTGCAAGTAGGAAGGTCTTCGTTTCACAATCCTATGAGCAAAAAGCACTTGTAACACGTTTGGATATACTATTGTTTAGACAACGCTCGAATTTGTAAAATATCTATAATATTGGATTGCTTCTGAAACTAAAAGATACGAAGTTTAGAACGCGTTCCTGAAACAAGAGAAATTACGTTAAAATTTTGATGTGTTACACTCACATGACTTTCTCTACTCTTGTACAAACTATTTTTACACACGCTCATTCTGCATATGCTTCATGTTAATCGAGATGTTAATCTTATTGCTAATTTTCTTGTAGATGCAAGGGGAATATGGAAGACTTTAAGCGATAGACAAATCTTTTAAGAGCTGGTTGCTATGTGGAGAACTCCATTCTGTTTGCATGTCCAGGACATAAAAAATGAATAACGAATTTGAGAAAAAGCATAAGTATTGGAAAATTTATGGGAATAACAAGCAATATCTCGAAAATGGTTCACTAAAAAAAAAATGTATATGATATAAATTGTGTATTTTAACGCGATCTACATTAAAATTTTCGAAAAATGCTCCATGTAAAGGGTAATCTGGGGTGGGGGGATTTTCTTTAAAACCTTCGTGTCGCATCTCTGAAAGATACTGAACCTATATACCAAGTTTGGGGTTTATCCGACTGTTCGTTTCTGAGTTATGCTGTACACAGACACACACACACACAAACACACACAAGGACATGTTTCCAAAAAAAATTTGGATTCAGAGGTCCCAAAACATGTATTTCCTGTGGAATCTCGATATCGAGTTTTTTGGTGGAATGCAATACTTCACCTACATATTATACGTAGTACAGAAAGTAGAAAGCGAGATATTAGATATCTTATTGGCTCGCTTGCAGTCATATTCAGTGAAATTGTTTTGCCTTACACCAGGTATAATGAAGCGATTAAATGCTGCATCATATTGCTTTCTGAATTTTTGGGGTAAATAGTTCTAGTGTTAGTTTTCTGCTGCTTTTGTAATTTCACTTCCATTTCGGTTTCTTCTGAATTCATAATATCCGCCATTTCATCTTTATGTATGTTAGATAAAAGAATAGCGATTTAGATCAAAGAAATTGCAATAAATTTGAAGTATGACGGTTTGTATTGTGAATAGGTAATGCGAGCGCCAGGAGAAATTAATCATGTAAAAAGACATAATAAAAAATCTGATGTGTTATACTCACATGACTTTCTCTACTCTTGTTCAAATTATTTTTACAAACGCTTATTCTTCCTATGCTTCATGTTAATCGATATATCGAGATATTAATCTTATTGCTAATTTTCTTGTAGATGCAAGGGGAATTGGTAGGCTTTAAGCGATAATCAAATATTTTAAGAGCTGGTTCCTACGTGGAGTATTCCATTCTCTTTGCATTACTAGGACAAAAAAATGAATAACGAATTTCAATTTGAGAAAAGTATAGGTATTGGAAAAGTTAAGGGAATAACAATGAACACATCGAAAATGGTTCACTAAAAAACAAAAATGTATATGACATAAATTGTGCATTTTAACGTGATCTACATTTTTTGTGTAGTAAACATTTGTCTATCTCTTATAGTTTACGAGTTATGCAAAATTCGTTCACAATGAGGAATACTTTTGGAAGCATTCCCAGAAAATTCAAGACATACATTTTATTTGTCATAAAAGTATCTTAAATATGTGATATTTTAGTCAAAATCGCTAGGGAAATTTTTTGAGAAAATTAAAATATTCGTAAAATGTTGCATGTAAAGGGTAATCTGGGTTGGGTGGATTTTCTTAAAAACCTTCGTGTCTCATCTCTGAAAGATACTGAACCTAAATACCAGGTTTGGTGTATATCTGACTGTTCGTTTCTGAGTTATGCTGTCCACAAACACACGGACATGTTTCCAAAAAAATTTTTTTTGATTCAGGGGGCCTCAAAACATATATTTCCGGTGAAACCTTTGTATCGAATTTTTTGGGTGGAATACAATACTTCCCCTACTTACTACACGTAGTAGAGAAAGTAAAAATAAAACCTAATCAAACCAAGTCGAATCGTTAAACATGTGCAAATAGAAAGAGTAATTCCCAGCGTTTGCACTTAAAACACCTTAACTCGTGTGCTGTGTTAGAAGTTGTAATTTTGGCCGTGCTGTCCAAAAATATATTTTAAATAAATTGTTGTTTTAGAGATTTACATTTTTCTGTGTAGTACGCTTTTGACTATCTCTTATGGTTTACTAGATATACAATATTATACAAAATACATTCTGAATAAAGGAGATTTCATAGACTATTTGCATAAAATTCAAGATATACGTTACATTTATCATGTAAACATCTTAAATACCTGGAGGTTTGATTAAAATTGTTAGTACCATTTTTGAAAAAACAAAAAATTAGGGAACAATTTTACATCTAAACGGTAATTTTGGGTGGACAGATTTTCTTGTATACCTTCGTCACGTATTTGAAAAATACTCAACTTAAATATTTGGCATATATAAAGCCGTTTGTACACGTTCAGATTTTTGTCAAATTCAATACTTTCAAGACCTTTGAAGGGTTGTCACTACTTTACAACTTTTCTTGTCAAATTGCTTCGAATACTTTTAAACTTGTCTTGAAAGCAAATAAGGATATGCTCTTAACGATCAAAGATATGACAATGATTTGATGGCTTTAGCTAATGAAATGCGAGTGTTTACAGTGCGTCACGAAATCTGCAAAATGGCGGAAAGCGAAAAGTAAACAAAAATGGCTACCCGGCTAAGGTATTTTGTATAGGAACTGATATATGTCTGTATGTCTAGGACTCTGTGGATTACCACAACAAGATGAAACAGATGAAGGCATATAAAGAAATAATTCCCAGGCAGATTTCCGAAATAAGTATACATTAATACAATGTTATATAGTGTGGTTAACCTATCAGTTGGTGTTATTTCCATTGTACTCCATAATCGTAATGTGATTTCATTGGATATAATACGTGAAAGCGCTACATAATATTGGTATAGAACAGTATTTCGTTGCAAACGTTTATACCTTGACGCAAATAGTAAATTGCTTTGTGCGTCATAAATTATCTATTAATGTGTTCTGAAGGGTTTCAGTTTGAAGAAAGATAACTTGTAAATATACATTTATGACATTGTCAAGACTTGTCCAATCTTGTCACACACTGAAACACGTTTGAAAATGTTTCTTGTAAA
Source organism: Deroplatys truncata (assembly GCA_030765065.1). NCBI lineage: Eukaryota > Metazoa > Arthropoda > Insecta > Mantodea > Mantidae > Deroplatys > Deroplatys truncata. The sequence goes on along the minus strand of CM060985.1, from coordinate 151,814,974 downwards.
CTCTTGAATTGAAAAAAAAGTTTGATCGTGTACAAAGGGGTTTATGCATTTCCTTTATGAGTTGGGTTGCTCACACACGCTCACATAGATTTTATTAAAATGATTTATATTCGAAGGGTCTCAAATCATGTATTTCCAGTGAAATTCCGGAATCGAATTTTTACGTGGAACACAAGGTAGAGAAAGCAAACCTTTTATTCATGCTGTGTCTAAAAGGTTTTGTATATTTTTTCTTATTTTTCTTCTTACTTTGTATACAATTTTTCAGGTCTAAGCTACAAAGGAACCAGTTATGTTAGAGCTGAAGTGTTTGCGACATATTCGACATGAAAGTTGTATATAATCAGATTGATAAGGCATCCTTTTCTCTGTGCTATTTCTCAAAGACTTAATGCGCACAGCCATAAATTATGGAACATTTGCAGAATTACCAGAAATCTGTGGTAAAGCCAGCAATGCCTTTGGGTGAGAAGTAAGCAAGATTAATGGATCGCAATGTCGGAGGAGTCTCTAAGAGAACATTTAAAATGGCGCACTAAAACCTTTTCATTTATAATGATTTGTAAATACCATACCTTGACAGTTTTATAATTCCTCGGTGCTACGATTCTTCTTACTATCGCGACAAAAAGCGACATATGTTCAAGATCAGAGAAGCAGAATGATAAGGTATGACATAACGAACAAAACGGCAAATACACTGAGGCCCATGGTTAATTAAAATGAGTTCGCTTTTAATCTAGCCAGCAATATATCTCACCTCGTGAAGGAGAGAGTGTTAGTCAAATGTACGCAACGAGATCTGCCGGATGCTGGATTTAGCGGATTACGCTATACCTGCGTAAAGACTTATGTTCAAGGTAGAGTTTCATATCTTAGTAGCTTAAGCTCTTTGTACAAGATAAAATTTTTGTCAAATTCAATGCCATACACCACTTTCCCAGAGTTATCACTACTTTCCTCATCAAATTGCTCCTAATACTTTTAAAGACTCTGAAAGCAACTAAAGACATGCTCTAAACCAGCGTCATCTCGCTCGTTGCTCCCGCTGAATCACCTACTGTACACTGTCTGACCTTCAGCTGCGCGGTAGGCAGGAACAGATAATTCGTTCAGTGCACTGCAACATTTTGCTTTTATAATACGTAATCCACCGTTCATAGGTTAATATAGCTGTTGTAGGTTGAGGTAGTATTTTATACCATAACATGCTGTGAGTGCCAGAGTGATTGTAGTGTAAATTAATATTATTGTATGTACAGGATTTTAGATGTTTGTTAGCCATTAACATTGTTAGAAAATAAGTTTACACGGACTTACTGAAACTGACAATAGAAGTGGGTAACAATATACCGAGGAGGTGAGTTGTTTATCACTAAGATGAGGCAAACAAAGGACGTCAGGGTAGCGTGCCTTTCTTTAGAAATGGAGGGAATATTTATCCTAGAGCATATATGTTAGTAGTAGTGATTGGCTGACAAAACAGACGCTAATGTTGGCGCGATTTAGTAACCAATAGCAGCTCTATTATAATGTTTAGGCAATTCGAGGTGAAGGAGTATATATTCTCGAGTCATAAGCATGTGTCGCGCACTTCTAAAGAATCTCTCGTGAGGTGCACATCATACAGTTTGGAAGAATCTCTCGCGTGGTACACGTCGTAAAGTTAGTTACAAAATTGTGAAGTACGCGGCAACTAATACGACAGTAATTACATTTGGAAATACTACAGTTTCAGTCGGGCGTGTATATAGATTAAAGATGTGAATTATTAATTTTAATGTGAGGGCAATAAAATGTGAAAACAAATTCTTTTATCAGTGTTATCTTTTAGTAATAACTCCTTTCCGTTTACACGCCCTGCTCAGAGATACTTGCTTAACTGAGTAATAATAGTTACTCGGAGGAAAAATAACCCAAAATTCAAAATAATAAAATAATAATAGGCGCCAGTAAATAAGATAACACGAGCCAGTATACCGCGACAAGGTTCATGTTTGGTAGAATAATCGTTCAATTATAATGTCTCTTATATTAGTGTTTATATTTCGGACATAAACACGCATATCTTCTTAGGTTTGGTTTTCGTCACATAAAAATTGCAAAAAATAGTGACAATTAATGTAGTATTAACATAATAAAACAACAGGCTTCTTTACTTGGTCAGTACCACTTTAATCACATTGTAACGCCTTCAGTATAAAAATTAATTCGTAACGAAAAACGTTGATATGTATGACAAGAATATGAACAGGCATTTTGATAATTAATTGCTATCTAACACAATACAAGCAAACTACAGCGTACTTAATAATTGAAACATTATAAAGGAACGAGGGACCCACCATTGGCGCCTCATATTACGCGTTTATCCCCTGTAGTGCACGGAGCAAGCCTGCTTGCTCTAGCACAAAATCAAATGAGCTGGTGACAGCTCTAAACGGTCAAAGATTTGACAATGATTTGATGGCTTTGGCCAATGAAACGTGAGTATTTACAGTGCGTCACGAAATCTGAAACATGGATAAAAGTGAAAAGTAAACAAAATTGACTACCTGGACAACGGATGTCGTATGCGAGATAATTAGGTTATACGAAAGCTGGCCATGCCGTACTTTATGGATTCCTTGTATTACCACATCAGAATGAAGAAGATGAGGGCATATGAAGAAATTGCCAGGCAGATTTGCGAAGTATACAATAATGCATTAATTAAACCTTAGACTGTGCAGGTAACCTACAAATTCGTGTTATTTTCGTCGTATTCCTTAATCGTCATCAGACGACATGCGTGTAACATGATATCGTAATTATTAACAGGAACATATAAATAATTAAATAAACGTAGGATAGTAAGATAGAGAAATAACTGCAATAAATAATTTTTCTGCATTAAATTAATTTATAATCTAATAAGCCTAAGTTAAAAAATTTGACCGGAGAAAGAGGTCATCAAACCAGTCATGTTAATGAAATGCATTAGTAACAACCGATTAGCGAACGCAATAGCACAAAGATTTCCGGAACGCAGTTAAAGGATAAGTTCAATACGTTTGCAAAGTTATGCAGGCAGGATTTCTGTAAATTACAAAGAGAATGCAATTCTTAGATTCGAGCGAGGTACCGTGTGCAAACATTGTAAGATACGCATACGTAAGTTTAAGTTTTAAGATTGGACCGCGTGAGAAGGAACGTTGAAAGGTAGCGATAGGTAGGCGGAACTTAAGTTAATAAAAGAGGGTACACTCTACATCGGATTTGCTTGCTTAATTCTGTGACTTACAAGTGTAACGATGCTTATGAATTTTATTTTCATTTTTAAGTTGTGTAGTTACCAGTGACAATCTGGAGTTAAAAAGATATAGCGGCTATTACGAGGGAACTTTCCGAGTAATATTTTTGCTACTTGCGGCAACTGACGCCTCGCTGCACTGTAATTATAGAAACAATTTAATCTTTAATTCAACAGTGAGCTACTCTTTTCAATTTCATTAAAATTTATCAGCTAACTCAACTGGTGTTATCCTTTTATACTACACTCACGCATACCCTTAGACAAAGAACTCGTAGCTATACCACTGTAGCAGCTGGCCGACAAAATAACGCAGAACAAGCTAGGAGATGACCACAAACTCAACAACAAAGCAGGTAACATTAAATCTTATCTAAATTGATGCAACTTCGAGAAGCAGCGTTAAAACTTCAAGCAAAGGCTACGGCTTCAAAATTTTCGCACCACGAACGGCTTTCATTACATATTGAAATTACACAGTGATGCTGATGCTACATTACTTTGCAGCTGATAAATTAGAAATTCAGTTTGGTAAAGATACAACATGTAAATGTCTTGTCAAGTCTTTTCCAATCTTTTCAAACATTGAAAAATATTTGACGATCTTTCTTGTAAACCCTTGGGTTAAAAAAAAATAAAGGCTTGATCATGTTTACTATTGTGCATAAAAAGTGGCCCATTCCCCTAGATCACCATAGTGTTTTTTACTTTATAAGGTTTCCACCTAAAGTTAACCAACTCTTGACTCCACCCCCTGTATCAATTCTCCTGTGTCAGTAGGTGAATTCTTTCCTACCAGTTTTTCTCTTCCATTCCGTTACCTTTACTCGCTTCAGGTTTGCTTTAGGTTTCGTGGTGTAGGCCAAATAGCGTGGATGCCCTCCTAGGTAGCTCTAGCAGTGGGATGGGTCTTCCACCCAGGAATTGTTAGGAACTTTCGCGCTCTGTGGCCTGTCTGCCTGTGTTTGTAGCCTCCTGTGGTTCCTTCATATCATCCCTTCCTCCTGGGGGGTGATATATAAATAGATCTCCCATAGGTCGCAGTGAGCGAGGTTTCTCCCGCCGTCGTATACCCTATAGTAGTGTTTAACGCCCGATCTTACTACATACGGCTCCACAGGCAGTGGGCACTAACGATACATGAAATTAAATAATAATTGGTATTGAAAATTTGGTGAGGCAGTGTTTCAAGCTTACGTTTTAGTATATTTCCCTTGTATTTATGAAGATTGAGGAAAGTCTAGCCAGGGAGGACAGTCCTGGCGGGATTTGATCCTCGGAACTCCCGTGCTCGAATCTATGTATTAGCGACCTCGGCCACATGTATCGTAAAGCTACGTACGTATCACGGAGAGGTCTTCGGAAACGGGGCAGAGTACCTCACGCAGACCAGTTGGTCCATTGTGCTTCCAACGTGATCCCTGGGAGGAAGGCATGAGGGGAGAGAATCTTACGGCAACGAGATTCGGATGCGGACGGGCGCAAGCATGGACGGGGTCGCTAACGTTTCCAAATAGAACGCATTCGCCGCCTTACGGTCCCTGCCCACAAGCCACCAACCTCCAGGTTCTCCCGGAAGGAAGCCCCACGCTGAGGAGAGGCCTAACAGAGCGGTACCGCAGCGACAACAAGGAGAGAGCACAAGCCACCGTCCAGCCGCAACCGGCAGAACACCGTTCCTGGTCCTACAACCCTGAAACACATGACAAGGAAGATGATGGGTACAGGAAATTAAAGGAAGGAGAGTCGTGGTACAAGGTGACGAGTAAACCACGAAATATCCATAGGACAGAACAGGAGGTCGCCGGCGATCGATCCCGAGACCTCCCAAATACGGACCACAGAAGTAACCGCTTGAGACATCCCATTTGGTACATGTATCGGTAAACATATTCATGTCTCAATGTGTGTGTGTGTGTGTGTGTGTAAATGCATTTTACGTTGTGCTCAATATTTATGAAATAAATACATTTCCAATAAAAACTTTCTCCTATTTTTAATTAGATTTCTGCCCACGTTTTATTGCCCTTAAGGTAAAGTGCGAAAGCTTTGCGCGGGCTCACTAGTTACTTAAAATATTGGAAAATTAAAACGAACCAAAGCAAATATTTGCTGCCCTCGTGACCAAGTGGTTACTACTCTGCTTTCCCATCCCAGAGGTCCCTAGTTCAATTTTCCGCCTGAGGCGGGGGAATTTTTCTTTAATTTTAATCGTTCCCTAACCTTCACAGCAACTGAAAGTATGTATGTGAGACATGAATGTGTTTTGCAACTAAATGAATTAAAAACCTGTAGATAAACTTATGTGGTGCCACTTTGATAGTAGCAGATAAAGGGGCTATAGAAATTGAAACATGCACTTCTGCCCAAGAGGAAGTGGATTAAATTATGAATAATGGCAGATTCCTACTTGAAAATATATTCCATAAATTAATTAACAAACCGAATTTCTTCTATTTAATAAACTCACACTTCAATAACATAGATAATTACAATTTACAAACCGTTATTCGTTCACCATTCTTTACATTCTTTACGGCTTCAATGCTTTAAATTAAATTAAAATAATTGCAGAATTGCTTCCTGCTCTCACATTTACCGATATATTCTAAACTAACAGCAATAAGTCTATAGTTCAGATGATCAATCTTTTGCCAGTGAAGAATTACTAAAGAGAATTTTGAATACGTTAAGCCAAAAATGAATTTAGAAATACCGTCCAGAATGCCTTCTATCTAACGTTGTCCTGTCGTTTTCCGCGTAACCTAGCTCGCCGTCGAAGAAAGATTGGTCAGCCTTATGGACAGGACGTTGAAAAAAGTTGGAACTGATCCGGCGTCTGCGCAGTCGAAGACGACAATCCCCTGACGTACTGCGTGACTCAAAATAACTGCGCCCTTTGTTCTTGTTGTTGTCGTCTGCTTGAGAACCACTACCATAGTCGTTTCACTTCTGTTCCCGTACATGTCAGGCTTCTTTAGTACAGCCCAGTCGCCTAAAGTAGATTTCTCCGGGAAGGGTCAATTTGGCACAAAATGAAGCAATCAAAAAGGGTGAATGCTTGGATATTTTGGAAATGTTTTCTACCACAATCTTTGTAGCATAAGTGTATGTTTTCATAACTTTTACAGATCTGCTTAAGAGTAGACCAAATGGCACAGACTTACAAAGAATGGCGTTCTTATTTTTCGTGCCTCTTATTAACTGGAAATTCATCTTTAATTTGATGTATACAGGTTGAGCGAGAAGTCCTCGTAACCTCGTGGGTATCAAATGTTATGATGTAGCTATGTTACTTCTTACCAATCGTTGGAATTCGTGGTTACATGTTTTCGCAGTCGAGTTTTCATTTGTAGCCATGACAGATGTGAGCGGTCATAGTTACACTATTGAGGCAGTATTTTTAGCACTTGAATCATTTCAATTAAATTATATAATATGTAAATTCAATAACAGCCCGCCTTGAACCAATATGTATGTAACAGTAATTCCAAATGCTTATATTATTGTAAACGTGTTCAATAACGTTATGTGAATGCATTACGTAATTTAATAATGTAAGAGCTGTGAGAATAATACGTTTAAAGTTGCTAACAATGAGGTAACAATAGGGTAACCTTGAGGCAATAATGAGTTTGATAGTTTAAATGTTACTAGTCATGATTAGAGCAAAGATAATGTAAATTTTGTGACAGTTTAACAATAGCCAATCAACAGCTACAAAAAGCTTTAGTAAAATGCAGGTATTCTATTGGACTAGGATTATCCAATCAGAGACTTGAAATACAGAGGTTTACTGGTTTGGACGGTTGAAACATGTTAAGTTGCCTGCAGACCTTCGTAGTAACCGGATGGAAGATGTGTTCTTTAAAGAAGTATTACGTATTCGTGTGAAACGAAAATTAAGTATACGCGTTAACAAAATGCAAGTATTAAATAAACGAATCTCACAGCTCTTGATATCAGTGTAGTGCTACTTAATTTGTGTCAAGGATTAATAAAAAAAGAAGTGAATTTAAACTTAAAATCTGTGTAAGGCTAAATTCCTGTCACACCACGCCCTGATTAAGAGAACGTGTCTCTAAAACAATACTGACGCAGCCGAGGCAAACATAAACATAAATACTATCTATTGAACCAGTTTAATAACAAAGTTAATAATTTTTTAAACTTGGAGCGTAACAGCAAAAATACATCATCTTCAAATCGGCTTTCATACGCAGCAGCATATTACGTAACAAACAATCTTCTTCAAATTGACGCCCAAAGTGTGGTGCAAAACTCCTTAAACAACGTAAACTCCAAGAATAATCCACTTCAAATTGACGTCCATACGTGGAGCTAAATAAAAAAAATAAACTCCAAGAACAATACTACTTCACCACTGAGGAACGCTTAGTGACCAAGTGTGTGGGTGCACGAACGAGAACACACAAGACAGACAATGAGACAGATTATGGGAGCATTCCAGGAAAGGTTTAATAAGGCACCACCGCGAAAAGAAACGGACTGGGAAAGGCATGCTTTTGCATTGCCGCGGAGTGGAAGGAAGAAGACGCGTCGACACGTAAACGTGCGTCGGAACTCGGTATACCCAGGACAATAATGCGAGATCACATGAAAAAAATCTGATGTGTTACTCTCACATGACTTTCTCTTCTCTTGTACAAACTATTTTTACAAACGCTTATTCTCCATATGCATCATGTTAATCGCGATATCAGATGTTAATCTTATTGCTAATTTTCTTGTAGATGCAAGGGGAATTGGTAGGCTTTAAGCGATAGTCAAATATTTTAAGAGCTGGTTGCTATGTGGAATATTCCATTTTCTTTGTATTACCAGGACAAAAAAAATACGAATAGTGAACCTGAGAAAAAGTATACGTATTGGAAAATTTAAGGGAATAACAAGCAATTTCTGAAAATGGTTCACTCAATGAAAAAAAATCTATATGACATAAATTGCGTATTTTAACGCGATCTACAATTTTTGTGTAGTAAAATTTTGTCTCTCTCTTATGGTCTACCAGTTATGCAAAAGTGGTTCACAATGAGGAATACTTTTGGATACATTCCCAGAAAATTCAAGATATACATTTTATTTGTCATGAAAATATCTTAAACGTATCATGTTTTAATCAAAATCGTTAGAGCCATTTTTGAGAAAATTAAAATTTTAGAAAAACGTTCCATGTAACGGGTATTCGGGGTGGGGGATTTTCTTGAAAACCTTCGTAAAACCTTCTTGAAAACACCAAGTTTGGTATTTATCCGACTGTTCGTTTCTGAGTTATGCTGTTCACAGACACACACGGACATGTTTCCAAAAATGCTTTTTTTGGATTCAGGGGATCTCAAAACATATATTTCCGGTGAAATCTTGGTATCCAATTTTTGGGTGGAATACAATACTTCCCCAACTTACTATACGTAGTAGAGTACGTAAAAATATAATGTGTTGCACTGACATGACTTTATATACCCTTGTACAAACTATTTTTAAAATCACTTACTTCATGTTAATCGAGATTATTTACAGAAACTCTTATGGGGAAGGGGAATATGGTAGGCTTTAAGGATAGTCAAATCTTTTAAGAGCTGGGTGCTATGTGGAGCACTCCATTGTCTTTGTATGTCAAGGGCATAAAAGTACGAATAACGGATTCCCATTTCAGGAAAAGTATAAGTATTGGAAAACTCAAACAAATAATAAGGAGTATCTAGGAAATGGCTCATGCCACAAAAAAATGTACATTACATAAATTGTGTGTTTTAGGGAGCTCTACGTTTTTTGTGTAGAACAATTTTTGCTACATACACACAGACACAAACACGGACTTTGTTCTAAAAGTGTTTTTTGGGTTCTGGGTGCTCAAAACACGTATTTTCGGTGAAATATCGGTATGGAATTTTCGGGTGAAATGCAATACATCCTCTACTTACTATACCAAGTAAAGAAAGTAAAAATATTACCATTTAAGTCTCTTATGAAAGTTCGTGATACACCAATGAGATCAATGGAGATGGTGTTAGATCTAGTTTGTATAGCAGCAGAAATTTGGGGTTGGAAAAAGATTGAAAAATTGAACTAAATCCAGACGGATTTTCTGAAGCGAATTCTACATGTGGGGAGGGGTGCTGCAAGTTGTGTGGTTCTTAAAGAATTCAACCTATACAATGAAACCATACATCTAAAAATAAGGGCAGTGAAATACTGGTTACGTATAGTACGGGGAGATCGGGCACTTCTACACGCGGGAGCAAGTACGCGAAGGGTAAGATAGGAGTTGGGCCACGAAATTGCGCAGGGGCTTGAAAGAAATTGGAAGGGGGTACATTTGGCTACAGGTTGTGCTGTGCACTAAAGTGTCATTTTATTTATCGCGCCAAAGTCCGTGAATACGTCCCAATCGTGTTGCTTCTTGAGTTTTTGGTGTCGCGGCGTATTCTGATCGCTTGTTCTTTTGTTTGAGTCGAGTATTTGAAGAGACTGTGGTGTGTTAATTATTTGTGTGATCACAGGGAACAAAATTGGGTTGACCTATTTTACCTTCCTTTTTTTGTTAATTTGTTGGCCATTGTGTTAAGACATCGCACATGTGCTTTAGGTTAACAAATGCTTTGTTCTTTTAATACCATACATTTTTTTAAAATTATGCAGTGTTTACCATTTAGAAGGTAATTGCAAATATACAATTGTTGTAGAGTTTTGGTAAAGCTACAGCTTAAAAGGATATTATTATTTTTAAGATAATTTAGTTCTTGCGTTAGATTTGTCATTTTGTATTTGAAAAGGGGTTTAGTGGGCCATATTGAATTTATTTCTTTTACAGATATAATTGGATAATGGTTTTATTTTCTTAAAATAACGTATCGTTGGTAGTTTTGGTTGTGTGACTGAATTTATGCTTTGCCCAAGTAATCTGTTGTGTTGTGGAAAGCTGATTGAAAATCGGTAATAATTATTAGATATTTCCAGTGAACTTTGTTTCGTTTTATTTGATTTAAACTGGTTGATATTGGGGATTTCATTAGTATTAAAATGGTGTAATTATTTTTGGGATATTGGTAACATAAACTTGTCCCCATGTGAACCTAATTATTAGTCAGTTGGGACAAGGTATCCATTTTGGATTATTAATGAAGGTTAGGTATTTTGTTTTTTATGCCTTCTTTTAATGACGTTAATATATTATTATGGAAAGGAATTATTGAAAAGTTTGAAATATATTTGAGTTTTATTTATTCTCCTTTCTAATATTTTTGGTGACTTTTGTCGTATATATCCTTCTGGTTGTGGTTTTACTTTGGCTTATGCCCGGTTTATTATTGCGGAATATATATATATATATTATAATATGATTTAATTTTTATTAAGCCCACTTTATAAAACAATAGTAAAATTGCACAGTTACTAATATAATTGCAGCAGTGTGGTTCTACTTTCTCTACTACGTATAGTATGTAGCGGAAGTATTGGATTCAACCCAAAAATTCGATACCACGATTTTACCGGAAATACGTGTTTTGAGGTCCCCTGAATCCAAAAAAAGCATTTTTGGAAACATGTCCGTGTGTGTTACTGTGTGTGAGTCTGTGAACAGCATAACACAGAAACGAACAGTCGGATAAACCCCAAACTTGACATTTAGGTCCAGTATCTTCCAGAGATGCGACACGAAGGTTTTCAAGAAAATCCCCCCAACCCCAGATTATCCTTTACATGAAACATTTTCCGAAAATTTAAATTTTCTCAAAAATGCATATAACGATTTTGATTAAAATATCATATGTTTAAGATATTTTCATGAGAAATGAAATGTATATCTCGAATTTTCTCGGTATGTCTCCAAAAGTATTCTTCATTGTGAACGACTTTTGCATAACTGGTAAACCATAAGAGTTAGACCAAATTTCACTACACAAATAATGTAGGTCGCGTTAAAATACACAATTTATGTCATATACATTTTTTTATTGAGTGAACCATTTTCGAGATATTGCTTGTTATTCCCTTAAATCTTTCAATACTTATACTGTTTCTCAAATTCGTTATTCAATTTTTTTTGTCCTGGTAATGCAAAGAGAATGGAATACTCCACATAGCAACCAGCTCTTAAAGTATTTGACTATCGCTTAAAGCCTAGCAATTCCCTTTGCATCTACAAGAAAATTAGCAATAAGATTAACATCTCGATATCTCGATTAACCTGAAGCATGTGGAGAATAATCGTTTGTAAAAATAGTTTGTACAAGAGTAGAGAAAGTCATGTGAGTACAACACATCAGAATTTTTTGTTTTAATACACATATTCGGTTTCGTTAAATTTTGTATTTATTATATGTGATAATTATTTGGTAAATTGTTTATTGTTTCATAATACTTTTGTTTAGTTATTCAAGATTACTTATTTTATTTGTTTTTCTATTTGGTATTGTATTGCTGCAGTTATTGTTAGTTTTTTGTTTAATGGGCAGTTGTTGTATGTCAATTGGCTAAGGAATTTAGAAATATTAGAAATTTTAAAATCCATTTAATATATATATATATTAAATGGATATATATAGGCATACGTGATAGCCTAGGGGAGCTCATCGACCGATTTTATGTTTTATAAAACTTTTATGTTTTGTAAATCATATTCTTGGTATAGTTTAGAGTGTTAAATGCTATATAGTAAGCCAAGAGAGGTCAGTATGATCTGAAGTGTTCACTCTTGCTGTTTGTTTTGCTTTTATTCTTAATAAAGTGGTTAAATAACTTTGACCTGTGCTTACCTTGTTCTGTCCTGTGTCAGATAGTTGGTCGGACATCTGTCATTTATGTTTCTGTTGAAAGGATCTGTACTTATAGGTGGTATCACGATCTGATGAATTTATAAAGTGCCTCTATTCTTGATTCAATTAAAGATTTTAGGCTCTTTCAGTTCCTATATAATCTGTATGATTTAAAATTAAACCTTATCAAGAAATAACAAGGGGAGGGACATGGAAGTAGCGGATGGAAGATAATTCAAACACGACACGTGATATTGACAGACAGAATTTAGAATCACAAAGTGCGGCTAAAATTTCACTTAACTTACAGTGTCAATTAGCGGGAAGGCAGGCCTGTTTAGATAACCGTACGCGAGAGGAAAGAAGTGGTTTGGCCTGGCTAAGATTGGGCATCTAGACACGCAGCAAATTTACTGATGGCACCGGAGTGAAAATATATCCACGCAGTGGTGAAAGGGAAACATTGAATCATATTCGGCTCAGTGCAGGGAAACCGAATTGCTAAGAAAACAATATTTACCACCACAGTTTCCTGAGTCCAATAGGGGAATGGAGGCATGCTTGGATGTGACGTTGGAGGAGGGGTGTCATAAAATGGGTTTATTTTTGTCTAAGATTCGGCAAAGGAGGTCAATTGCCCTGGAGAACATTAGAGGGGTGGACAGTACATAAGAGCGAGTTCTTAAGGGTCGAGGCACTGTATATATTTGTAATATAATTTTAATTCTTGCTTATTATTTTTCTTTCTCTTCTTTCTCTTTTTCTTCTTCTTCTTCTTTTTGTTTCTTACTTCATTATGTTTGTGTGCATTATAGTATATATATTTGTGTGTATGATAAGTATATATTTTGTATTAAACACATATTCTTAGACTATAGGACAGGATAAGCATGTACGGCAACGAGGCCCATGGGATTGTTATGTTTTACAAGAGTAGAAATACAAAAATCTGATGCGTTTCACTCGCATGACTTTCTTTACTTTTGTACAAACTATTTTTACAAACGCTTATTCTCCATATGCTTCATGTTAATCGAGATGTCAATCTTATTGATAATTTTCTTGCAGATGCAAGGGGAATATGGTAGGCTTTAAGCGATAGTTAAATATTTTAAGAGCTGGTTGCTATGTGGCGCATCCCATTCTCTTTGCATGTCCGGGACACACCTGAAAAAAAACGGAATAACGAATTACCATTCAGAAAAAATATATGTATTGGAAAATTTAAAGGAATAACAATGAACATCTCGGAAATGGTTCACTCGGTCTCCTCCCCCAAAAAATTGTATATGACATATACTACATTTTAGTGTAGTAAAGTTTTGTCTATCACTTACTGTTTTCCAGTTATGCAAAGACATTTAATTTGCCATAAAATATCTTAAACATACGATATTTTAGTCTAAACTGTTCATCATTTTTGAGAGAACCAAAGTTTTCAAAAAACGCTACATGTATAACATAGCCTGGGCTTAGGGGATTTTCTTGAAAATTTTCGTGTCTCATCCTTGAAAGATACAGAACCTAAACCCCAAGTTTGGTATTTATCCGACTTTTGGTATTTGAGTTATGCTGTTCACAGACACACTTCCACACATACATGGACCTTTTCCAAAAATAATTTTTTTGGGCTTCAGGGGGCCTCAAAGCATGCACATGGCATCAAATTTTTCGGTGGAATGCAATACTTCCCCTTCTTACTCTACGCAGTAGAGAAAGTAAAAATGACCCGATTACCGTGTGTGGCTTTGCGTAAGTATTCTCATATATTCAATAAAACCAGTGTCCAATATGTGGGGAAAGAGAAGATTTAGAACATATCGTTTTTGACTGTAAAGGTACACAGCATTGAAGAAAGGAAGCTATAAATGGGAAATGGTTAAAACTGGACAGGAAAGTAGCTTTAAGCAAGATTTTTAACAAGGATAGTAAAAAGGTAGAAGAGTACTTGTCCAAAGTAAAAAAGAAATGTTTATGGACAATAAAAAGAGATGTAAATTAATTAAATTAATTTCATCAGGTGATGTTAAGTTATGTAAATATATTATTATTATTATCTTAGTATTATAAAATTATTTTAGTATCATTACTATTATTTTATTATTATTATTATTATTATTATCTTTATGTTATAATACGAGAGTAATATGGGTAGAATATGGCAAGATAACAGCTTGGGCAGATGTATAGACATATTTTAAGTAAGATTGCTAGCACAAATAAATAAATATTCAGTAATCATAAAATGCAACCCAGATCCAAAGTAACAGGCAACAAGATGAAAAATCTGATGTGTTACACTCACATGACTTTCTCTACTCTTGTACAAACTATTTTTACAAACGCTTAATCTCCATATGCTTCATGTTAATCGAGATATCGAGATGTCAATCTTATTGATAATTTTCTTGTAGATGCAAGGGGAATATGGTAAGTTTTAAGCGATAGTCAAATATTTTAACGATGGTTGCTATGTGGCGCATTCCATTCTCTTTGCATGTCCAGGACATAAAAAATGAATAACGAATTTGAGAAAAAGTATAAGTATTGGAAAATTTAAGGTAATAACAAGCAATATCTCGCAAACGGTTCACTCAACAAAAGAAATGTATATGACATAAATTGTGTATCTTAACGTGATCTACATTTTTCGTGTAGTAAGCTTTTGTCTATCTCTTATGGTTTACCAGTTATGGAAAAGGTCGTTCATAATGAAGAACACTTTTGGAGACATTGCCAGAAAATTCGAGATATACATTTTATTTGTAATGACAATATCTTAAACATATGATAGTTTAATCAAAATCGTTATAGCCGTTTTTGAGAAAATTAAAATTTTTGAAAAATGTTCCATGTAAAGGGTAGTCTGGGGTGAGGGGATTTTCTTGAAAACCTGAGTGTCGCATCTCTGGAAGATACTGAACCTAAATACCAAGTTTTGTGGTTATTCCACTGTTCGTTTCTGATTTATGCTGTTCACAGACACACAGACACACAGACACACAGACACACACACAGACATATTTCAAAAAATGCTCTTTTTGGATTCAGGGGGTCTCAAAACATATATTTCCGGTGAAATCTCGGTATCGATTTTTTGGGTGGAATACAATACTTCCCCTACATACTATACGTAGTAGAGAAAGTAAAAATGCAATACGACTAGTATACCATAGCATGAGACTTACTCCAGATCCGTATACTTCAACGGCAGAGAAAGATGACAACTGCCTCACGTGAACCCAACCCGGGTGAACCTGAACACGCGACCGTGGCGGTGAAGGTAAGAACACGGTAAAAATACAGCCACTCCGCTCACGGAGAAAATGTGCACTACTAATTAAGTGCCCAATGGTTAAATAGCTTTTTTTGTGGATGACATTTTCCGATATAAATGACCCTTTTCCTAGAAGCCATTACAGGTAGCTAAATTAAACCTTTGAACGATAAAATAAAGGTGCATTTTACTTTCTATACTACGTATAGTAAGTAGGGGAAGTATTGCATTCCACCCAAAAGTTCGATACCGAGATTTCATCGGAAATACATGTTTTGAGACTCCCTGAATCAAAAAAATCTGATGTGTTACACTCACATAACTTTCTCTACTCTTGTAGATGCAAGGAAAATATGGTAGCTTTTAAGCGATAGTCAAATATTTTAACGCTGGTTGCTATGTGACGATTCCATTCTCTTTGCATGTCCAGGACATAAAAAAAATGAATAACGCATTTGAGAAAAAGTACTAAGTATTGGAAAATTTAAGGAAATAACAAGCAATATCTCGAAAACGGTTCACTCAACAAAAGAAATGTATATGATATAAGTTGTGTATTTTAAGGCGATCTACATTTCTTGTGTAGTAAAATTTTGTCTATCTCTTATGGTTTACCAGTTATGCAAAAGTCGTTCACAATGAAAAATACTTTTGGAGACATTCCCAGAAAATTCGAGATATACATTTCATTTCTCATGACATTACCCTAAACATATGATATTTTCATCAAAATCGTTAGAGCCATTTTTGAGAAAATTAAAAGTTTCGAAAAATCTTCCATGTAAAGGGTAGTCTGGGGTGGGGGGATTTTCTTGAAAACCTTCGTGTCGCATCTCTGGAAGATACTTAACCTAAATACCAAGTTTGGTACTTATCCGATTGTTCGTTTTTGAGTTATGCTGTTCACAGACACACACACACACACACACACAGACACACACACGGACATGTTTCCAAAAATGTTTTTTTTTGGATTCAGGAGGTCTCAAAACGTGTATTTCCGCTGAAATCTCGGTATCGAATTTTTGGGTGGAATGCAATACTTCCCCTTCTTACTATACGTAGTAGAGAAAGTAAAAAATCTGATGTGTTACACTCACATGACTTTCTCTACTCTTGTACACACTATTTTTACAAACGCCTATTCTCCATATGCTTCATGTTAATCGAGATATCGAGATGTCAATCTTATTTGTAATTTTCTTGTAGATGCAAGGGGAATATGGTAGCTTTTAAGCGATAGTCAAATATTTTAACGCTGGTTGCTATGTGGCGCATTCCATTCTCTTTGCATGTCCAGGACATAAAAAAATGAATAACGAATGTGAGAAAAAGTATAAGTATTGTAAAATTTAAGGAAATAACAAGCAATATCTCGAAAACTGTTCACTCAACAAAAGAAATGTATATGACATAAGTTGTGTATTTTAACGCGATCTACATTTTTTGTGTAGTAAAATTTTGTCTATCTCTTATGGTTTACCAGTTATGCAAAAGTCATTCACAATGAAGAATACTTTTGGAGACATTCCCAGAAAATTCGAGATATACATTTCATTTCTCATGACATTATCTTAAACATATGATATTTTAATCAAAATCGTTAGAGCCATTTTTGAGAAAATTAAAATTTTCAAAAAATCTTCCATGTAAAGGGTACTCTGGGTTGGGGGGATTTTCTTGAAAACCTTCGTGTCGCATCTCTGGAAGATACTGAACCTAAATACCAAGTTTGGTGCTTATCCGACTGTTCGTTTTTGAGTTATGCTGTTCACAGACACACACACACACAGACACACACACAGACACACAGACACACACACAGACACACACACGGACATGTTTCCAAAAATGCTTTTTTTGGATTCAGGAGGTCTCAAAACATGTATTTCCGGTGAAATCTCGGTATCGAATTTTTGGGTGGAATGCAATACTTCCCCTACTTACTATACGTAGTAGAGAAAGTAAAAAGCATTTTTGGAAATATGTCCGTGTATGTGTCTGTCTGTGTGTCTGTGAACAGCATAACTCAGAAACGAACAGTCGGATAAACACCAAACTTGGTATTTAGGTTCAGTATCTTCCAGAGATGCGGCACGAAGGTTTTCAAGAAAACACCCCCACCTCAGACTACCCTTTACATGGAACATTTTGCGAAAATTTTAATTTTTTCAAAAATGGCTCTAATGATTTTGATTAAAATATCATATGTTTAAGATATTGTCATGAGAAATGAAATGTATATCTCGAATTTTCTGGGAATGTCTCCAAAAGTATTCTTCATTGTGAACGACTTTTGCATAACTGGTAAACCATAAGAGATAGACAAAATGTTACTACAAAAAATGTAGATCGCGTTAAAATACACAATTTATGTCATATGCATTTCTTTTGGTAAGTGAACCGTTTTAGAGATATTGCTTGTTATTCCCTTAAATTTTTCAATACTTATACTTTTTCTCAAATTCGTTATTCATTTTTTTATGTCCTGGACATACAAAGAGAATGGAATGCGTCACATAGCAACCAGCGTTAAGATATTTGACTATCGCTTAAAACCTACCATATTCCCCTTGCATCTACAAGAAAATTAGCTATGGGATTAACATCTCGATATCTCGTTTAACATGAAGCATATGGTGAATAAGCGTTTGTAAAAATAGTTTGTACAAGAGTAGAGAAAGTCATGTCAGTGTAACACATCAGATTTTTTTTTATTTACTTCAGTTTCAATAATCTGGTTAATTTAAAAGAATCCTATTAAAGTTTAGTCAAGAGAGTCTTCTTCTTCTTCCCTAACATGGATTAGGCCTTTAGACCTGTTTCGAGGCTAAAATTGCTCTCTCTACCTCATACGGGGCCGTCCAAATGGTTTATAAAATAGTGCTTGCTATGGTAATCTCAAGGTTCCATCCTTAGGAGGTGACCTTTCCACATATTATGATATCTTTTAGTGTCTTCCCATGTGTTTTCTTCATGTAGTTCTTTTCTTATATCTACATTCCAATCTGATGTATTAAACTCATATGACTTTCTCTACACTTGTACAAACTATTTTTACAAACGCTTATTCTCCATATGCTTCATGTTAATCGAGATGTTAATTGAGATATTAATCTTATTACTAATTTTCTTGTAGATGCAAGGGGAATTGATTGATTTTAAGCAATAGTCAAATATTTTAAGAGCTGTTTGCAATGTGGAGTATTCCATTCTCTTGGCATTACCAGGACAAAAAAAATGAATAACGAATTTGAGAAAAAGTATCTCGAAAATGGTTCACTCAACATAAAAATGTATATGACATAAATTGTGCATTTTAACGCAATCTACATTTTTTGTGTAGTAAAATTTTGTCTATCTCTTATGGTTTACCAGTTTTGCAAAAGTCGTTCACAATGAAGAATACTTTTGGAGACATTCCCAGAAAATTCAAGATCTACATTTCATTTGCCATGAAAATATCTTAAACATATGATATTTTAATCAAGCTCGTTAGAGCCATTTTTGAGAAAGTTAAAATGTTCGAAAAATTTTCCGTGTAAAGAGTAATCTGGGGTGGGAGATTTTCTTGAAACCTTCGTTTCGCATCTCTGGAAGATACTAAATCTAAATACCAAGTTTGGTGTAAATTCCGACACACAGACACACACACGGATATGTTTCCAAAAATACTTTTTTTGGATTCAGGGTGTCTCAAAAGATGTATTTCCGGTGAAATCTAGCAATGAGGAATACCACTATTTCTCGATACTCGATACCGATTCCGATTTTTAAGCACTGATACTCGATACTCAATTAGTAAAAACTTGTAAAGGCGTTAGCTTGGTCACTGAATTATATTCTTATTAGTAGTTTTCTGTGTATAAACGAATGTACCCAATTTTGTATTGTATACTAATTCCGATATTGTACCTGTTTCACTTCTGCAACTGGCAGATGAACTTTATCTTGATAATTCCAAAGGTCATTATGTCTCTTATTGTTCATCAAGGATAATAATAATAGTAATAATACTTTATTTACTTTCCTTTTTATGTAACCATAATTTATACTGAAAACTTTATATAAGGGACTTTCTACCCATTGAAAAACAAATAGATTCTAGTAATTGTTTATTCTCCAATCTTGAAAACATAAACTAATATACATTTTTCATGAAACTCAAACCTCTAAACATAACAGATATTTCCAAGCGTTGTATTATCTCACGTCTTAAGCTCTTATTTGTTTCTGCTGGATTTTCAGATTTTGGTCACCGGAGTAGGTAAATGTATTGGCTGAGAGTCAGTCATCTAGCTATTGCAGAAACGTGATTTACCTCGTCAGTTAAATCACTTCATTCAGAACTAAGTTAGCGCTGTACACGAATACCTCTATTCCTTCCCCTACTCTTTTGTATGTTTTCATTTAGACATAAAGGTCTATGGAATGTTGCATTTATTCACTCATGGGATTCGCAATCATGGTTTATCAAGAACTTAGTTCGGTAAATCTTTGGGTAAACTTGCAGGCAATAAGACGAAGTCTCAACTCCTTTCATTCCTTACCTCGCATAAAGTTAAACATAAAAGCTTTCAACGGTACAAAGCTTAAACAATTAAAAGTATCGAATGTTTATCTCAAAGTATTAGATATATTTTTATACCATCGAGTATCGAGGTCCCATCCCTACGATTAACAAACGATAAAAAGTGAGAGGTTTCTACAGAATCTGGTATTGGTTAACGTTTTATATATTGGTGTATTAGCTATATACTTTTTGGGTCCCATACCGGTGCACACAGCAATCTTGTCTTTGTCTGTGTACAGAGAGAGGAAAATAAGGGACATGTTACTAGTCCGCCGTTGTGGTACTGCCTAAGCGGCTTTGGGGACAGCGACCTCAACTAAATACTCCTTTCGAGGTTTCCCAATGTAAACTACGATACCACATGACAGAATTCCAGTATCAAAGGTAAACACGTAGATCGGTTTTTGGTACTTCTTACACTTTGCATTGCATTAACATAAAATACTGAAACCTTTGGACATTCTTTGCGACATTATTCTGGACATATTGGATATAATATTCTTTACTGTTAAGTGCCCCTTTAGAAACAGTGTTTGCTCGAAGTTGTCAGTAATTTTGAGACCGACAGTCTCAAAGAGAGAGAGAAAAAATCACTAAGGAACAAGACTACACACGTAAACACACATAGAGACAGATACACACTTCGTCTCGTATTTTCTACTTCCGAGGCTCTCCAATGCACTTAAAGGACCCTGGGACTAAACGTTCTAAGTGTTTTAATATTTGAGCTATTCACTTGAATATAGCCACACTTATTATGAGTAAATAAATAAATGGCTGTGCAAAACCTCAAAGATCTAGCTCTACAGTCATATAATATAGTTTCACATTTTTAATTAGCAAAAAGAAAACAATGCAAACTTTTAAAACTCTATTGTGCATTCGGATTTGCCACAAGACTATAGTGGTGACATTTTATAACACTTTAGCACAGCGAAAATGAAAACAAATATTTGATTTAAGTTGATATTGTTAGTTGTAGAGAAATACATTTTTCCTTTTTTGAAATTATTGGTGTTAACATTTTCGCTGCTTTCAGTATGAATTAATGAATAAATAAATCATAAAAGTTGATTGTTTAAATGGCACAATTTTGATTTTATATGCAAATTAGCACGTAGTTATAGTAAAACTGAAGTGTAAGGAATAAGTTTCATGTGCAAAAATGGAAATCAGAGAAAAAACACAAAAAATTATCCAGTGCGGTTAAAAAGGAGCGCAGAGTGATTTAAATTGTTGCTGGGCTTTTAAAAACGGCTGATCGTAAAAAATGTTTGGCCAAAATGATTCACAGCTGCCCACAGAATCCAATAAATCTTCATACCGAGCAGGCCTGGTTGTCGAACTTAAAAAAGGTCAATAACTTGCAACTCATCGTTAATTATAATTATACAATAATTATAGTATAACAACTTAGAAAAATCCATCGGTTTACGGGCTGCGCGACTATTCAGGAGGGATAAATCGCTCTTTTGCCTTTAGCTACCGAGTTATCCAGTGAGGTGTCTTAAAGAGGAAGTGGGCTGATACGCGGGAAAGAAGTGTCACGTCACAGTTGTGAACACAGCAATTTTATAGTATACAAACATTTAATAGGATCTTCTTTACATCGTGATAACTCAAAAACTAAAATTCATATTTCAATTCTGTAAGAGGTATATTAAACAGCATAACTTCGAAATGACAATGATGTATGAGTAGTCTCCCTATAAAAATTAAAGCCGCTGGTTTTCTTTGCAAAACTTCATTTGAAATAATTCGTATTATGAAAATAAATTTTTTCTTGAAGAGATAGATGGGAGAATGAAGGCTATGAAATGCCCTGTGTGAGTTAACTTTTGGAACATATCCTATAATAATCCCATGATATGTGAAATGCTATCGCTAATTATATGCAAACATTTGTTTTCACACCCGTTGCACCTTGTTCTTTGCGTGGCCTATCAGAGAAATCTACAAACACAGTATTATTATTGCAATGCTTTCGTGTGTTTAGTGCTGCCTCTACAGTTGGATAGTTACAACAGTGTGCGAATAAATGATAAACGATTTTGAGAGAATAAAATAAAACACGGGCTAGGCGAAATTATGGCGTGTGGGCTTAAGCAGAGACACACAGGCTTGCCTGCCAAACGCAGTTGGAGAGGGGTAATACATAACTGGGTGAGTTACCCCTCCCAAGGACTTTTTCTAAGTTGCTGAACTATAAATCGTAAGTATCAATTAACACATATACATAAAACAAAGACATAGGTAGAATAATATCAAATATATTTCATGTGTGCAATAATGAGCATAACTGAAGATAGCTTATTTAGTTCAGTACAGGTCTTTACGTGCCGGAAAATAGGCAAAAGACGAAGTAGGTTAGATTATCATAACTGAATGCGCACATACACTTTCCACAATGTCAGCATGAACGGAAAGAGGATGAAAGAATTCTGCTGCATTACATCCTTACCTTCTCTACCCTCTATCGTTCATTAGTCTTCTACTTACTTCCAGCGATTAGGCTTAAGGACTTTTCCGTCTTCACAATCATCTCTCTATTCAACGTTTCACAGTTCGATTAGTATTATTTTCATCTCAAATAAATAGATCAATTGAATGAATACATAATTTTCCTCCAGCTGAACACACCTATAATGAATTAACTCTAATCACAAATTAGAATTTAAATTGTCAATTAATTGCTTCATTTCTAATGTGGCAGAATAGTGCACTGGGTTTAAACTATACATCTTCTACCTGTTGGTCTGTAGTTTAGGGCTGGTTTTGGAATTCTTATTGGTTTCATTCTTTGTACATGTTGTCCAGATCCCGAATAATCTAAATTTTTTCATAAAGGCACATGCGAGGACAGTCCCAAAAGTACCCAACCTGACGTACAGATAGCGGTTCTTGTTTCAAACAAATGACTATGGTAGAAAGTACCACCCTTATAAAACTTACGTTTGGAGTTTGGCGGTGCTACGTTGTTTAGTACTTGTTTATCAACCATTAATAGTGAACGCTCTCAGCGAATTTTTAAATATGGATAAAACTGGGTATCGTTATGTGATACAATACTTTCATTTGAAAGGTCTTAGTTTAACTAGATTGTACTTTGCGGGGTCTTCTCCTTCGTTTACAACCGTAAAATATTGGGTGCAAGAGTTTAAGCGAGGCCGTAGGAGCTGCCAAGACGTACATCGCAGTGGTCCACCAAATGAGCTGATCACGCCAGAAATTGTGAAGAAAATCCACAAAATGGTATTGGATGACCGTCGACTGAAAGTCTGCGAGCTAGCAGACATTGTATGAATTTCAAAAAGTGCTATACATCGCACACTAACTGAAAATTTAGACATGAGAAAGCTGTTCACAGGATGGGTGCGCGTTTATTCAAAATGGAGCAAACACAGCGTCGTAAGGATGATTCAGTCGAGTGTTGGCAATGTTTCGCTGCAATACAGCGGTGTTTTGCGTTGATTCATAACTATGGATGAAACTTGGCTCCATCACTTCACACCTGAGACGAAGGAACAGTCAAAACAGTGGATTGAAAGGGGAGAATCGGCTCCAAGGAAGGCGAAGACAGTTCCATCTGCCGGCAAACTTATGCCGTCAGCTTTCTGGGAAGGTGTGAGATAAATTTCGTTGTTTATCCTCAAAAAAGAAAAGCAATCAATGGCGAGTATTATGCAAAGTTATTGCAGCGTTTGAATGATGAACTCAAGCAAAAACTGCCGCATTTAGCGAAAAAGAAAGTTCTGTTTCATCAAGACAATTCACCAGTTCACGCATCCATTATCACCGTGGCCAAAATCAATTAGTTAAAGTTCGAATCGCTTCCTCATGCACCCTGTTTGTCAGACTTAGCCGCCTCTCATTATTTTCTGTTTCCAAAGTTCAAGAAATGGCTTGATGGTAGAATATTTACCAACAATGAAGAGGTGGAGTTTGCAGTTGATGGCTATTATACAGAACTCGACGGTTTTCACTATAAACAGGGCATTGAAGCTATTGAAAATCGCTGGGAAAAGTGTATCGAGCTGAAAGGAGACTATGCAGAGAAATAAAGATTTTTTTCCCCAAACTTTTTGTGTTTTCTTTGTTAGGTCGGGTACTTCTGGGACAGCCCTCGTGTGTCTAATTTTTGTCTTATATCTTCGTTCCGTAAATGGTCTTATTTCGCACAACCTTTAAAGGGTGTTAGGAAGTTCATCTTCATTGCTACCATATGTGGAATGTATATTGGTTTGTAAAACTTCATTATAGTATATTTTTGTTACTTTCTCTACCACATACATAGTAAGTGGAGAAGATATTGCATTCACACAAAAATTCGATACCGAGATTTCACCAGAAATACGCGTTTTGAGCCCCCTTGAATCCAAGAAAAGCATTTTTAGAAAAATGTCCGTGTGTGTGTGTGTGTGTGAACATCATAACTCAAAAACGAATAAACGGATAAATACCACACTTGGTATTTATGTTCAGTACTTTCCAGATGTGACACGAAGATTTTCAACAAAATCCCGCAACCCATTTAATGTTTACATGGAAACCGTTTCGAAAATGTTAATTTCTTTTAAAAAAGGATGTATCGATTTTAATTAAAATATCAAGGTATTCACATGACAAATAAAATGCATGTCTTAAATTTTCTGCAAATATCCTGTGAAGTCCTCTTCATATCCAAGGAATTTTGTATATTCTTGCATAACTGGTAAACGTTAGGCGATAGACGAAAACGTCCGTACAAAAAACGTTGATCTCTTTAAAACGCAAAATTTACTTCAACTACGTTTTTCTGTGGCATAAACCGTTTCCGAGCTATCCGTTATTAAAAGTTAGAGTGTTAAAGGCTTGTCGTTTTTTTAAAGTCTCATCGATTTTCAGTTGTTTCTCGCGATTGCATGTAAACATTTTGAAATATAAGGCGACATATAGCGTCCAGTTCTTAACATATGTTTATCGTTGTCTCTTTACATCTATAATGAAATATGTAATGTGGATATTTCTGCAAAGTTTTATTTGGATTAAAAGGTAGTGGATAAAGAAATAAGCTTTACTAAGAATATTTCCTATGCCCACTAAAAAATACAGGGTAGACAAAGTCATGTGAATGTATCACATCAGATTTTTTTATTTTATAAACTTCTGAATTGTTTCATACACCATTTTGAACTTTGCAAGATTCTTCCACAACATCTTTGTCTCGGTTCTAATATATTAATATCTATAACAAGTTTAGATCGGAATGAATGTTTCCCCTTAAAAGGTATGCTTTTAGTTTTATTGATTGATATTTTAAAACCGTACCCAGTAATAAACTTATTTTAAAATATCAAAATATCGTTTATTAAAGGATATAGATACGTAATTTAGTTATAGATAAAAAGGGAATAGCAATAATCAAATGTTTAACAACTGTACGCTATATGCTGGCCTTAAAATTCCATACGCTTTCCATATAATCGCGAGAAACAACTGAAAATCAACAGGACTATAAACAATGGTTTAAGTATTGAGTAACCAAGGCACTAATAACGGATATCTCGGAAATGGCTGATGCCACCAAAAATGTTATTTTACATAAACTCTGTGTTTTAAAGAGATTTACTTTTTTTGTGCAGGACTTTTTTTGTCTATCGATTAACGCTTACCAGTTATACAGGATTATACAAAACTTTTTCCGAACGAACAGGACTCCGCAAGCTATTCCCAGGAAATTGAAGATATACATTTTATTTGTCAAGTAAATACATTTAATGTACGGTATTTTAATCAAAATCTTTACAGCCACATTTTAGATAATAAAAAAAAATCGAAAGTGTTCCATGTAAAGAGTCGTTTGGAGTGTGAGATTTTCTTCAAAATCATTTGAGGCAGTATTTTTAACACTAAAATAATATATAATTCAATAACAGCCCGCCTTAAAGCAATATTTGTATGTAACAATATAAAGAGTGTATATTACAGTCATTGTAAATGTTTATATTATTGTATACATGTGTAATAATGCTATGGGAATATATTACGTAATTTAATAATGTAGAAGCTGTGAGAATAATAGGTTAAAAGTTGCTAACAATGAGGTAACCTTGAGGCAATAATGAGTAAGAATGTTTAACAATACTACTTGTAATTCTTGGAAGCAATAATGTAGTTTTTGTGACAGTTTAAAAACTTAGCCAATCAACAACCAGAAAAAGCTTTAGTTAAACGAAGGTATTCTATTGGACTAGTTTTAGCCAATCAGGAACTGAAATATAGCAAAATTTACAAATCTAGAAGTCAGTTGCTTGTAGACAGTGCTCATAACTGGACGTGTTGGTTGCAGACTGTTCCTGACGTGAGATGCGTCCTCGAGAAATTTAATACGTGTTCGTATGAGACGAAAATAGTTTACGTGTTAAAAAGTGCATGTAATTAAATAAAACAAATCTCACAGCTCTCTCTATATCAGTGAAGTGTTATTTAAATCGTATCAAGTATTAATAAAAGGACATGTCTAACAATACTGACGCAGCCGTGGGAAACATAAATATATAATATTTAAAGAAACAGTCAAATTAAAAAGGTTAATATTTTTAAACATTGGGGCGAAGACCACCGCGTACTATACGTGGTTACAACTACTTCAAGATCGGCTCCCCAACAGTCGAAATACAATACAACAAACCATCTTCTCACATCGTGTCACATCTTTGGAAGCTACTGAACTTAAATACCAAGTTTTGTATTTTTGGAGTTATTGTTGATCACAGACAAACACATTCTTTTTCTAATAATGCTTTTTATTTGACTCGAGGGGCCTAAAAGCATGTTTTACCAATGAAATATCGATATCAAACTTTTGGGGGAATGCAGTTACCTGTTTTACCTACTAGGTACGTGGTAGAGAAAATAAAAACTGTATCGTCAAAAAATCTACCTTAAACCGTTCTATGATGCGGATATTGGAGCCACCTGTAGATTGCGTTACATGGAGATATGTAGGTCGATTAAGGGCATACACAGCGAGAATTAATGATGCTCTGCTAATTCGGAGATGTCAACGGCACACCTCCCTCGGCTACCAAAGTTAGGAACCCGCTATGTCAATAAAAGCAGTTTCCATATTCCTTTTTCCCAGAAAAAAGCATGTAAGCAGGAAAGGGGGAACTAAACCACTTCCAACAGACCTCCTGTCCTTTCAGAACGAGACTGGAAGGACATCAATCTTCTGAGGGAATGGTTTATGTATTTTTGGTTCACTAACTTTGTGGAATAGGGCTAGCATTCGGGTAATAAAGAGGCATAGCATTTTCTTAGCTATGTAATAAAGTAAACATACGCATGCTATTGCAATGATATGTAGTGTAATTTTATAGTAAGGTTCTTTACAGAAGTCGCAGCATCAGATGAACTGAGTTTCAACGTTTCAGCGTTTTAACTTTACTACAAAGTATTTATTGATAGTAAATAATTATTAATAGCTAGTGCATTTCCAAGAAATTACTTTAAAAGCCTGTCAAGTATGACGTACAGTTGCTATCTGCGGGGTATTGGAATAGTGTGTCTGTCCTCTATTCCGGAGACTATAATTTCGAATTTCTCATAGGGTGAGTTACCTGGAAGAATGTTTTTCTTCGGGGTTCTCCAATTCCTCAAGAGATATACATTGGATAATTCTGAGTTCAATGGAAACCCGATTTAAGGTGTCGTATTGTTCCCATCTTATTCAACATATTTCCATTCTGAAAAGGAGAGTTGAATACATAAAAGATAATTTACAATTAATTTCTCTACTACGTACTTGCAGTATATAGAGGAAAAATTCTTTTTAACCCAAAACTTTTATATCGAGATTTCACTTAAATACATGTTTTGAGACCCCTGAATCCAAAAAAAGCATTTAAAGTAATAATTCGATGTGTGTGCGTGTCTATAAATAACATAATTTTAAAAAATCTGAAGTGTTGCACTTGCATAAATTTTTCTACTCTTTTACAAACTATTTCTACAAATGCTTATTCTCCATCTACTACGCGTTATGGAGATAAACATTTGCAGAAACATCTTATTGTTAATTTTCTTGTAGATGCAAGGGGAATATGGTAGGTTTTAAGCGATAGTCAAATATTTTAAGCGCTGGTTGCTATGTGGAGCATTCCATTTTCTTTGCAAATCCAGGACTTAAAAAAAGAAATAAGAAATTTTCATTTGAGAAAAAGTAAGTATTACAAAATTCAAACAAATAACAACGAATATCTCGGAAATGGTTCACTCGACAAAAAAAAAGTATATGGCATAAATGGTACGCTTTAACAAGATCTACGTTTTTTGTGTAGTAAAACTAATATGTCTTATGGTTTATCAGTTATGCGAAAGTCATTTAGAATGTGGGCACTCTCCCAGAAAATTCAAAGTACCTATACATTTAATTTGCCATAAAAATATCTTAAACATATGATATTTTAATGAAAAACCTTGGTGCCATTTTTGAGAAAGTCAAAATCTAGAAATATATTCCATGTAGTCTGGGGTAACGGAATTTTCTTGAAAACCTTTGTGGCGCATCCTTGGAAGATGCTAAACTCAAAATACCAAATATGATATTTATCTTAGTTTTCATTTTTGAGTTATGATGTTCATAATTTGACATGTTTCAAAATGCTTTATTTGGTCCAGGTCCCCACAAAATATGTTTCCGGTGAAATCTCGGTATGGAATTTTTGGGGGTTGCAATACTGCCCCTACTTACTCTACATAGTAGACAAAGTAGTTATAATTCTGATAAGCACCACAATGTGTTTTTTAAAACGTAATTTCATTTTTCAAAATTCTTGAAATTAAATACGGAGAAATAAAGGTTTTAAGCTAACCCTTATAAATAGTAATTGCTTGTATTAAATTCAAGAGTTCGTTGTGTATTATTACATACAACTGCATATTTTGCATAATTTGATATTCCTGATTATTAATTTAATCTTGTTTCCTGTATATATTGTAACAAGTATAACATAGCTTTTGATATTTTTATGTATAGCACAGTATTGCGTATCATTAAGACGTGCCGTTGTCCTCCGTGGTATAGTGAATACCTTGCTAGCTTTTAGTTTCCGAGGTCACGGGTTCAAACCCTGAGGAGGGCGATGGGCTTTATCGGGAGTAAAAACCCTTAGCATGGCTTCCTTCGGAAGGGAGTAAAGCCGGTGATCCGTGTCGTAGATTTACGGCACGTAAAAGAACGTCAAACCTGATAAACAGGCCTCTGAGCAACGTTCCGGTCTTTGACGCTCAATATAGAATGGGACGCTGAGGACCACAGTAGTTAAAGAGTGTTCATAAATAAAACTCAATTTAATTTAGCAACACTTGCCCAGCACAAGTTCGAAACCTTTCTGTCTTCAAGGTCAGTTCTTGTCTCTTAAATGAAGCACTGTTTTTTGCATTTCGAGGATATATTGTTTGTATTGCATTATACAGGATGTTTCAGAAATACTTTTACAAACTTCGGGTATGGGTTTCTTACACCACAAGAAGGAAAAACGTTCATATGAACATTTGTCCCATAATCCTTTGTTTTCTCGTTAGGTGTTCAACACAGTGGTACACTTATAACACACAAAACTCATAAGAAATGCTCGAGATGTCCTTCTCTTGCTTCTGTGCATGCCTGTACTCGTCGAATCATGGAATGTCGCACCCTGTCAAAAACTCCGGGATGGTGTCGAATGGTTTCGCAGGCTTCCATGACACGCCGATGAAGCGTTTCTGCATCCGGGATGCCTGCTCCATAAACCAATGAGTTAAGATGCCTCCAGAGGTAAAAAAACACAGCGTTGAGGTCAGGAGAACGTGTAGGCCATGGAATTGGTCCTCCTCTGCCTATCCATCGGTCATGGTAGATACCAGTCAGTGCATCTCGAACTCATACGGCTAAAATGTGCCGGAGCCAGGCATTTATCACATTTACCAGCAAGGTGACAATAAACAGCGAAAATTTTGGATGACTAGGTTGTCTTCGGTCTGGAAACTCCATCCGATAGAGCCGTGCAGCCTCGCGTCCATTACCATTCGCGCGACCATACATAAAAATCATGTCTGCCTGTTCACGAAATGAATATCCAGCCATAGTGGAACGAAACACGTGCAGTTAACTCACATTGAAACGTTGAAGACAGACTGATGACAAATGACAAACGTAAACAAATCTCCATGGCAACACTTTGCCATCTACCGTATGTAGTACAATGGGTCAACGCCTTCTATGAATGCATAGAGAAATGAAGTTTTGATTTTGGACCCCGAAGGCCGTTGAACTTACACTTTCATTGTGACAGGAATAACGCGAAAACCAAGGATTATAGGGAATATGTTCATATGAACTTTTTCCCTTCTTTTGGTGTGAGCAACCCATACCCGAAGTTTGTAAAAGTATTTCTGAAACACCCGGTATGCACTAAAACCATAATTTACTGTAATACGGATGTTAAAAAAAATGTATTAGGTTCATTGACATAACTTTCTCTACCCTCTATCGCTTATTAGTAAGAACACAAATTAAGCTTACGCAAGCTTATTTCTATATATACTTAATTTTAATCGAGATAAAGCTTTTCGAAATAGCTGAGTTACACACTTCGTTATAGATACAAAGGGAATAGGGATAGTGAAATGCTGTAGAACCGAACGCTATACGCTGGTCTTCAGATTCCGTACTCTTTCCCGACATGGCTGGGCCCAAATGACCTAGCTGTCGACGGGCCCTTAAACTACACACCACCAACACCACACCGACATGGCGAGGTAGGTACAGCTGAAAACTGACAGGACATTTATTGAACAATTCGAACCGTTAGTAACGGATATCTCGGAAACGGCTAATGTCCCAAAAATGTCATTTTAAATAAATTGTGTGTTTTAAAGATAAATACACTCTTTGTGTAGTACGCTTTCGTCTATCGCTTAACGTTTACCAGCTATACAAGGGTATACAGAATTCTTTCCTAACGAAGAGGACTTAACAGACTGTTCCCAGAAATCTTAAAATATACATGTTATGTTTCATGCAAATATCTTTAACGTATTATATTTTAATGAAAACCGTTGGAGCCATTTTTCAAGAAACCAAACGTTTTGAAATATCTTCATTGTAATGGGTAGTTTTGAGTGAAAGGAATTTCTTGAAGATATATGTGCCGGAGATCTGAAAGGCACTGAATTTAAATACCAAGTTTGGTGTTGATCCGATTATTCGTTTTTGAGTTATGCGGTTTACACACACAGGGACCGTTTTCTAAAAATGCTCCTTTTTTATTCAGGGGGTGAAATATTCGTTATTTTGGGTGAAATGCAATATCTCCAAGTATGCGTTGGAGAAATTAATAACATTTTAATGCGCAACAAACTCCTTGCAAATATTTCAGTGAGAAGGGAAAGAAATATTTCGCTTCAGAGAGGAAGGGAAATGATTACCTTCTCTGGCATATATTCATACACTATGTAATCAAAACTATCGGACACCTCCACAAACATGCACTTTTCAACTTAGGTGCATTGCGCTACCACCTGGTACTCATTATCTGCGACCTCAGTTGTCATTAGACATCGTGAAACAGCAGAATGGGACGCTCCGTGGAACTCACGGACCTTGAACGTGGTCAGGTGATTCGGTGTCACTCGTGTACAAAGTCTGTACGCGAGATTTCCACACTCCTAAACATCCCTAGGTCCACTGATTCTGATGTGATAGTGAAGTGGAAACGTGAAGGGACATGCACAGCACAAAGACCTAAAGGCCGACCTCATCTGTTGACTGACAGAGACCGCCGACATTTGAAGAGGATCGTAAAGAGTAATAGGCAGACATCTATCCAGACTATCACACAGGAATTCCAAACTGCATCAGGATCCACTCCAAGTACTATGACAGTTAGGCGTGAGGTGAGAAACCTTGGATTCCATGGTCGAGCGGCTGCTCATAAGCCACACATCACGCAGGAAAATGCCAAACGACGCCACGCTTGGCGTAAGGAGCGTCAATATTGCACGATTGAACAGTGGCAAAACGTGTGGAGTGACGAATCACGGTACACAATGTGGCGATCCGATGGCAGGGTGTGGGTATGGCGAATGTCCGGTGAACGTCATCTGCCAGCGTGTGTAGTGCCAACAGTGAAATTCGGAAGTGGTGGTGTTATGGTGTGGTGGTGTTTTTCCTGGAGGGGACATGCACCCCTTGTTTGTTTTGCGTGGCACGATCACAGCGCAGACCTACATTGATATTTTAAGCACCTTCTTGCTTCCCACTGTTGAAGAGGATGGCGATTGCATCTTTCAACACGATCGAGCACCTGTTCATACTGCATTGACTGTGGCGGAGTGGTTGCACGACAATAACGTCCCTGTAATGGTCTGGCCTGCACAGAGTCCTGACTTGAATCTGGGATGTTTTGGAATCCGACTTCGTGCCAGGCCTCACCGACTTACATCGATACCTCTCCTCAGTTCCACACTCCGTGACCAATGGACTGCCATTCCCCAAGAAACCTTCCAGCAGCTGATTGAAAGTATGTCTGCGAGAGTGAACGCTGTCATCAAGGCTAAGTGTGGCCCAATACCATATGGACTTCCAGCATTACCGATGGAGGACAACACGAACGTGTACGTTATTTTCAGCCAGGTGTCCGAATACTTTTGATCACGTAGTGTAGCTTAATTAAAATCTAAGTTTGAGATTTTATTGAGTCCTCGCTGATCACATATACTGAGAGAAGCATGCATTCTTGACTTTGGCGTTAAAAATAGTAATCTATCTATGCTAACGTTAAACACTTTCCTAATTTCTTTCATCCGCAATATGTTATTTTACGTATTTGCGTTCTCTCAGCACAAATGTTACAAATCTTGCGTCGTTTCATTTATTTACTTTCTTTACCAGGTACGTAGTAGGTAGAGAAGCTACGTATTGCATTTCACCAAAAAACTCTATACCGAGATATAACCGGAGAACACGTTTTGAGGCTCCTTGAATCCAATTAAAGCATTTTTGGAAACGTGTCTTTGTGTATGTGAAAAGTCCAATTCAAAAACTAAAAGTTGGATAAGTACCAAGCTTGGCATTTAAGCCAGTATAATCCGAGAATGCGACACGAAGATTTTCAAGCAAATATCCTCACACACTACTGCCCTTTATATGGAATATTTTTCGAAAATTTTGATTTTCTAAAATATTTTTCTAACGATCTTTATTAAAACAACATGTATTAAACATATTTACATAACAAAAAAGCGCATATCCTGAATTTTCATTCGGAAGGAATTTTGTGTAATCTTGTATAATTGGTAAACGTTAAGCGATAGACAAAAATGCACTACACAAAAAATGTAGATCTCCTTAAAACACATATTTTTTTTTCAAATAAGCTTTTTGTATCATAAGCCATTTCTGAGATATACGTTGCTTTATTAATCATGCTTGTTCTTTTTAAATACATATTTGAATACTTTTTAGACAAATGTTTTGATATTACGGTTACAAACTGTTGTGGGGTATTTTTGTCCGAGCACACATGCTCCTAATATCAATGTTGTATGATACACAAAAATAAAGCATAGTGAGTATATATCAAAGAAATAGTTGTATGAAAATAATTGAACATTAATAATGATGTACATTTTTAAATCATTAACCTTATTTATACAATTTCAAATTATTTAACAACATTGCTTTATTCTTACTGTTTATAAAATTATTACCTCTTCTGTTATCTACAGCCATTAAAATGATTAAAGAAAAGTAAAAACACTTTTGAGCACCACAAATAAAGTTCTGCAAACTGCCTTAAACTATTCTCACTCTATGACACCTGGTGATGAATGTCCTAAATCTTTGTGTTTTCAAGCTTTTACAACACATTATAGCCTGCAATACTTTGAATCGAGTAGTGATATGTTCTATTCCTGCAGCATTATGTAACTTCAGTTTTACTAAATAAAGTATTTGGCTGTATGGCAGCTTTATGTATTATACAGAATCAACGATTTAAGTTCACTAAGTGTTGTAGAAAGAAATGTCTTGAACAAAAATTGCTTGATATTATGGGAGAAAGTAAATGTCATTAGTCTGTCATTTTAGGGTCAATTTTAGTTTATAAAATGGAAATCTACAATTAAGGTCAAATTAAATTGACCCTTAAATGACCTTTGTGGCGGGAAACGGTCGTTGGGCAACTTTTGTAGCTGGAAATCGATGACCCTTGGGTCGTTGTTGCCCGTTGCAGTGTTGTTCTTCCTCGGCTATTGGTGCTCGTCGGTTGTTGAGTATTCCATTCCTAGCTATATTTAATTATTGAATCTCAGGTTCTAGTGGGTGACGCAAGTTAAAAATACACTGCGAGTTTCCCTTAATCAATGAAGTTTATTTCACAATTTGAATAGTTACAGACGGCTAGTTTATTCCACTGTTATAATAATAATCCCACCACTTTACGTTAGTTAGAAGCCTAGCTAAATTCACACGCACCCCACCCTTGTGCACCCACGTGCATTTGTAGCACCTCGTGCTGACGTGACTTCTCGATGAGATATAATCAGAATAAGAGCGGGCTCTGAGGCTTTGTCTGTCCTTATATACGGGAGCCCAGTGACGCTCCTCTCCGCGTTTGAAAATGTAACAACTTTTCCTATTGGCCCTCAGGTCGCGTTAACCTGACATGTATGAGAATGTGCGGGTTCAGATCCGTGCGCTTGGGCGCCATGATGTAGTGTGGTGCCGCTTGGTGACAGGTACGGTCTTTATGATTTCTTGGAATTCTGCTAGCTCGCCCGTGTCTTACAATCAGCTCTGTACAGATGTTAGGTGTTGAATATTTTAACATGTTAGTGAATTAAATTATTACTGTACAATTCTTATATGTATGGTTCCCCTTTCATATGTACAATTCCTCTATATATGTATAATATATCCCCTTTCACCATCACAACGTCCCCCAAATAAAAATTGACTAATGGCATTTACTTTTCCCCATTAATATCCAACAACTTTATTCAAGATATTTCTTTCTACAAGGCTTGGTTTTGGGGATATTGTACAGTCTCAATTTAAATGGTCCACTCTGTATATTAAAATACCTTATGTGTCACATCCACATGACTTTTCTACCTACTATCGTCTATTTTATAATTTCTACACACTTTTCCTATGAAAGCTTATTTTTCTATCTACTTAATGTTATTTGAGATAAACATTTGCAAAATATTTCGTTATAGGTACAAGGGGGATAGAGAATACCATATAAATTATCAGATATTTAAAGACAGGCCTTGAAATTTCATACTCTTTCCATTAAATCACGAGAAACAAGTTAGTGACGACACAAAATGACATAGTTTTGAAAAAGTCTCAACAATAATAATGTATTTCTAAGAAATAGTTTATAACACAGAAACCTTATTTGAAGCAAATTAGGTACGGACTCAAATGGAGTTAGAGTTTGCAAGTTATACAAAATTATTCAAATTTCCTTCAAACGAAGGTAAGTGAATAAGTATCCACACACTATTTCTAATTTTTTGTAGGTTCGGTGTATAGTTTGTGCGCGCGCACGTCGACATGTTGTTCCTTTGTCTCCGCTTGTGGAATGTTATCACTCCAGTGAGTGTTGCATTGATGCATAATAAGTTGTTTTTTTTCCGTGGGGGGAAAAATGCATTATTGCATTCGAACCCCAGCCGGTGTGCAATGGCTGGGGGGATATGTGGGGCTCGCCGCTCAGAAGCGGAATACCCACTAAAAATCCTACCACGTGTTAATTGTATATTGCTGAGTAGGATCGTGCATTTATGTTTGCATGCTTTTAGTCGGGTTCCGCATACCACCCCGGTTAGTATGTGAATGGCTACTTAGCTGGCATACATTGCATGCGAGCGCGTCAAATGTTACTTGCTGGTATTGTCCATGGAACCTGAACAATACCAGTGGGTTATGTGCGTATGTTTCTTATGTTGTTAGTATATGATTAATAATGCCTAAGATCTAAAATGTGTGTTGTTTGCAGTGAGCGCCTGCGTGTCACATGACTTAACATTAACTTACTGCTAGGTTGTATAATTATTGTGTTATATTAGTTTTTGATTAATTGAAAAATTTTGAATTGTGTCCTGTGCAGTTCTTCCCAGGTTTTCCTGATCGTCAATTGGGCACAGGCGTCTGTCGTAATAAGCATGGCTGCACTCCTGACCATTTGTACCAAAGAAGAACAACACCGTTTTTTGTCGTCTGAAGGTGTACCAGCAGACGAAATCCATTGAGGACTTTTCACACAATATGGGGACAAGTTTTACCCCAGTAAAATGTGTACGAATGAGTGGAAAAGTTCAAAAATAGTCGGACAACTCTGAAGGACGAGAAAAGAGCAGAACGTCCATTCATGTCCATTAGTGATGCTAACAATGAGCAAGTCAGTATCTTGATTCAGAGAACCGAAGATTGACTGTTGATGAATTGGCTAACCATATATTCTTTGGTCTACTTAAAAATGCCTTAAGGGGCCGTCTATTCATCACAGAACACGAAGCTTGCTACTCAAGCGAAGAAACTTTTTTTCTGAGACCATCAGAAAGCTTGTGAATGATGGACCACCTGCATTGAGAAGCAAGGGGCTGCGGTGAAAAATGAGGTAATTGTAAGTTTCTATTGTTATAATAAATTTTAAAAATGATGTGCATTAGAATCAAAATTGTTTAAAAAAATAAAACTTAGCTAATAAGTTTCCATATAGAAGGTAGTTTAGATTGCAAAATTTTTTTAAAAAACTTTCGTGTCTTACTTTGGAAGATCCTGTAAATAAATGCAAAGTTTGGAATTTATACCGCATTTTGTTTTTGAATGCTTTTTTGGATTCAGTGGGCTTCAATTTTTGGGTGGAATACTAGAGGTATATGACAGAGAAATAAAAGGTACATATTTAACTTCATTGTTACAGAAGCATTAGTGTATGCAGAGTATTTACATTTACGCAGCGACGTTCTCTAGAACGTTTCCATGCCGAAACAAAACAAACATGAAGGAATTCTTTATTCCGTTTGTATATGTGGTACCTCCTAGACTTTGTCATGATTGCAAGAGGCAGAGACGTCAAGTGATCTGGGATGCTGAAGTTATCTTGAACTTCGTGTTACATGCAAATTCAGTTTTATGGTATACTGATTGATTTCCAACAAGCTCATTGATTTGCTTCGCACGTCGGCGTCACAAATCACCGGTTGAAATATTACCCCCATCCGTCGCTCATTGCCTACCTACTCTCCAATCAGGAAATAGAATTAATCGGTCCGGGTTTCTTTCTCAGCCCCGGAAATCCGGAGTTCTGAGTGTAGAACTGGGGAAATTTAGTGCCGTAAGGATGGTAATGTTGTGGCCGTCTAGTGCAGATTTATGACCGCCAGCACGGCTTTTTCTTATTGCTCCTGGGCCCTTCCGTTCTCTTGTACACATTTTAAAAGCATGCTCATTTACTTCCCCTCCATAGCAGGCTATAGACTTCCGAAAGACAAAATGATGTACCTTTAGCGCACTTCTATTTCAGAGCATTTACCAGGTTCACTAAGATTTCGTATCTTCAAAACTTAATCTTCTTTCAATTAGTACCTTTAATTGCTTACGGCAGTTAATGTGTTACATTTGTAAAAAAATAGCGTGTGCTTGTAAAACGTTTATTATTTTCTTCCGTTTTGTGTGCTTTTGGTTGTTAGTTTCTTTTCTTTCTTTTTCTACTTTCTCTACAACGATATAGTGGGTAGAAAAGGAATTATATTCCACACAAACATTCGATACGTATATTTTTAGACTTTTACTTTCTCCACTACGTATAGTAAGTAGGGGAAGTATTGTATTCCACCCAAAAATTCGATAACGAGATTTCACGGGAAATATATGTTTTGAGACCCCCTCTCAAAAATGGCTCTAACGATTTGGATTAAAGTATCATATGTTTAAGATATTTTCATCACAAATGAAATGCATATCTCGAATTTTCTGGGAATATCTCCAAAAGTATTCTTCATTGTTAACGACTTTTGCATAACTGGTAAACCACAAGATATAGACAAAATTTTACTACACAAAAAATGTAGATCGCGTTAAAATACACAGTTTATGTCATATACATTTTTTTGTTGTTGTTGAGTGAACCATTTTCGAGATATTGCTTGTTATTCCCTTAAATTTTCCAATACTTTTTCTCAAATGGGTATTCGTTATTAATTTTTTTACGTACTTCACATGCAAAGAGAATGGAATACTCCACATAGCAACCAGCTCTTAAAATATTTGACTGTCGCTTAAACCCTACCAATTCCCCTTGCATGTACAAGAAAATTAGCAATAAGATTAACATCTCGATATCTCGACTAACATGATGCCTATGGCGAATAAGCGTTTGTAAAAATAGTTTGTGCAAGAGTAGAGAAAGTCATATGAGTGTAACACATCAGATTTTTATATAAAGGCCCGAGCGCGCGTATATTTGTGTCCGTGTAGAGCATAACTCATAAAGTTTAAAAAATTCGATAAATACCACACTTTGTATTTGGCTCAGTATCTTCCAGGGATGCTACACGAAGATCTCCAAGAAAATCCCCCCAAACCACTACCCTTCATAGGGAAATTTTTTCGAAAATTTTGATTTTCTAAAAAATGGCTAACGATTTTGATAAAAATACCATACATTAAGGATATTTACATGAGAAATAAAATGCATATCTTGAATTTTCTGAGAACAGCGTAGGAAGTCCTCTTTATTCAGAAGGAATTTTATGTGATTTTGTATATCTGGAAATGTTAAGCGATAGATGAAAACCTGCCACACAGTAAAATGTAGATCTCTTAAAACAAATAATTTAATTAAAATATTTTTTGTAGCATAAGCCGTTTACGAGACATCCATTATTAAGGGCTCCAATTGTTCAATACTGGTTATTCCTTTTAAGTCCCATAGATTTTAAGTTGATTATCCGATGTCATAAAAACAGAATGGAATTTTAAGGCAGTATATAGCGTCCAGCTTTTAAACATTTGACTATCCCTGTTCCCTTTGTATCTACCTATAACGAAATATGTAATGTAGCAACTTTTGAAAAGGTATATTTGCATTAAAGTGAAGTAGAAAAATAAGCTTTAGTAGGAATAGTATGTATACTGAATGATAAAGATACCCATCTTGGATTTGGTGGCTAACCTCTTTCATTTTTTCTTTAAACCTGAATAATTTTAACTTTCTCTGCTAAGTGTAGTAGGTAGGGAAAGAATTGTAATCCACCCAAAATTTGATATTGAGATTTCACCGGAAATACATGTTTTGAAGCCCCTGAATTCAAAAAGGAATTTTTAGAAAAACGCCCGGGTGTGTCTGTGAACAGCATAACCCAAAATATGGAAAATCGTATCAACATAAAACTTTGTATTTAAGTTCAGTACCTTCCAAATATGCGGCACGGAGATTTTCAGGAAATCAACCAAATTAGACTACCCATTACATGGAAGATTTTTCGAAAATTTCAATTTTCTAAAAAATGGCTCTAAAGATTTTAATGAAGATACCATATATTAAAGATATTTACATGACAAATAAAGTGTATATCTTGAATTTTCTGGGAATAGTCTGTGAAGTCCACTTCATTTGGAAGAAAGTTTGTATAATCTTGTATAACTGGCAAATGTTAAGGTACAGACGAAAACTTACTATACAAAAATGTAGGTCTCTTTAAACCATACAATGTATTTAAAATATGTATTTTGTTGTATAAGCGGTTTCTGAGATGTCAGTTATTAAAGGTTCGAATTGCTCAATACTTTTCATTCC
The DNA here is from genome assembly GCA_030765065.1 of Deroplatys truncata. NCBI lineage: Eukaryota > Metazoa > Arthropoda > Insecta > Mantodea > Mantidae > Deroplatys > Deroplatys truncata. Next base: position 151,775,214 of record CM060985.1, on the reverse strand, counting down.
TTTAAAGTCTCGTCGATTTCAGCTATTTCTCACGATTCCATTGAACAGTATGGAATTTTAAGGCCAGCACATCTCTTTGTATCTACCTATAACAAAATGTGTTGCAGAGGTTGATTTGGATTAAAATGTGGTAGATAGAGAAATAAGCTTTAATATGAATAGTTTGTATATCCATCAATAAAGATAGAAGGTATAAAAAGCCATGTGAATGTATCACACTAGATTTTCTCTTTACTTCCTTTTCCCGCATACAAAAATTGAGTTAGGTTAATAGTTATACTTACAGAAGCAATGAATTGTAACTCAATGTTGAATATGCATGTATACAACAACGTTTATGAAAATTATATCATACATAAGGAAGCACGTGATTGAAATGAAATTTAATCAGGGAATAAATACATCACAATACGCTAATGATTAAGTTTCGAGATCTTTGCATGACCTTTGAGCTTGTGTATTTAGTTATTTGTGTAGCTCCGATGCGCTATATGCAAAGAATGGAATCAAGAGGTTCTGGATATGTTCCCTGGGGATTTCCCTTCATGCAGTTTGTATACGAGTTCACAAATCATCGACATTTGTGGACCACCGTGACGAACGAGTTACCGACCAACCATATCCCAGACATGTTTGACGGGCAACATGTCAGTCAAACATGTAGATCGTCGTTATTCAAAGAAGTCTTCCACACTCCTTGCAACATGTGACCGGATCCTGCTAGAAGGTGACCTCTGGAGTTATCTCAAGGAGGGGAATTACCTAGGGCTCCAAAAGCTCCCTCATGTACAGGTTGCTGTTGAGCTTGTTCTCAATACATAGGAGGTTAGATCCGTTGGTGTACCCAATGGCACTCCAAAATCATCACAACTGATGTATACCCGCTATGCCGCTCAACAATGTAGGCCGCCAGATCGCGCTCACCACGGTAGCGTTGAACACGTATACGGCCGTCAATGTAGGGCGGGTTGAAGCGGAATTCATCTGAAAACACTACATTTTGCCACTCAGCATCCCAGTGGCTGCGTTCTTGTACCCATTGCTTTTGGAGACATTGTGGTTTATGGGCAATCAAAGTCGACGCAGTGGCATGTGTTCCACTAGTCCAATCCATGTTCCACCAGTCCAATCCGCAGCAGAGGAGGCGTCGTTAGTGAGCGTGCGGCACAACGATGCTTTTAACTTTTCAACACAGGAGAAGAAAACGCTAGGAATTTACTACATTCTGGAAGGCCTAGATTATGGAATATTGAGAATATACGCAGAGTTTTGGAAGAAAATGCGCAAAAAAACTATTCGTAGGCTGCCAGAAAAGCTTGGTCCATCAAACAATACCATACATCGCCAGATTAAGAAACTTGGAGAATCAAACAGAAGCGATATGTACCTCATGAATTCACACTTCAACAGGCTCAGTGTAGAATGAATATCTGTCGTCAGCTTATCTGTAGTCCCATGGATCATAAGATTTCTCAGGAGAATTGCCACATGTGATGAAAAATGGATCTATTAACGCAGACCTGACACCTCAACACAGTAGCTCAGTCCCCGTCAACCTGCCAAAGTCATCCATAAGAAAAAATCAGTTCGGCCCTAAAATAGTGTTGGTGCTGGTTGAATTTTGAAGGATTGATTCACCAGGAGTTTGTTCCAAACGGGCGTGCAGTCAATGCGGATCTTTATTTTCAACAACTGGAACGAGTTCGTTAAATGTTGAGACGAAGATACCCAGCATTAATTAACCAAAATAGAGTTCTCTTGCAGCAAGACAATGCAACACCCCATACTGCAAGAACAAACATGACAAAAATTCAGGAATAGGAAGGATTGAAACTACTACCACGCCCAATACACAGCCCTGATCTGGAGTCTTCAGATTACTACCTCTTTCGACCCATGGCCTATTTCTTGGGTGGAAGAAATTTCGAAGGCATTGAAGTCGTGGAAGAGGGTCTCGCCGAATTCTTCGCATCAAAAACCAGAGACTGGTACCGTCGCGGGATAATAAACCTTGTTGAAAGGTGGCTAAAGACCATAGAATCTGATGATCCGTGCTTTTAAGAGTAGTTTAATTTCTTGTCAAAAAATGTTCCAAATACAGTTTTGCCTAAAATCCGACACCAACTATATATGAACTACGTAAATTAATATTAAGTGGCTTAAAACGTTTTTATTATAAATTCTGAGTCTGTTGTTAGAACAGTGAATGAGAATAACATTGAACTTCATTATTATAATTATAACAGCAAATATAAGCTATACGTTTTGAAATAAATAATGTTTGATACGTTATTAAATTTACAGTGATAGTATTTAATTTCTGTGTTTCCCATTCATAACACTGAATTATTTGAATATGTACCACAACCCATTTTATTTTCAAAATGCACCATATCCAAACTGTGACTAACTACTTGTAAATGTGTTACATACCTTAAATATACGCCTAAATACGATTGATTATACACAAAGAATAGTGATGTAAAGTCAGAGGAATATATAACATTTTTACAAATATGAGCAGTTTCATTTTATTTCCTGTAAAATTAGTTTTGTAAAATTTGGTACCTTTTGAAAACAAGCTCCATAATTCCGGAAAAATCTGTAAAATTTCATTTCAATCTATTTAATAATCCGTTATATGAAACACAGGCCTATCGTTATATTCCTATGAGACGCAAAACACGCCTATATAAAAAGTTAAAAACAAAGTATATAATGATTAACTTTTGTTGCCTGGACATGATCAACTAATCGTGTAACATTAGTAGATAAACCTTGATGTAATAGATATGAGAGCATGTCGTTCAAATCAACAAATCCGTCATGTTGACAAGTACTCCTTAAAATTAATAACACATTCGGTTCCTAAATTTAAAAAAAACACTCGATTAAATAAGGTTGCACGGTTGAAGTATTTGGTTACACTTGAGAACGGAGTATTATATAAAAATCCAGTTGTACAAAGAGATATTGATTTCCAATCGGAAAGTTATCCAAACAAGGGATTCAGAATCTTTCCTATCCCCCAGTAGCCCTTCAAGAGATTCATGAAGTGTAGACATGTGGATGACAGGTGATGTGGGAATATCGTTCGTCGTTATATTTACATGGAAGCATCGTTAAGAAACAATTTATCTTGTGCCTCCAACTTCACAAAAATATCCGGACGTAGTGAAAAAATAAAACGTAGTAATTTCAATACAGCATTTTAATGCCAGGTTCGATAGCAACGTGAAGAAGGTACTTAGCTACATTTTAAAAAATTCCAACAGTCATATTAATGGAGGAAAACATCTAAATTTTTGGACATAAAGATCAAATGATAGTACACTTTACGTGTTTTGGCGGCTTTCAAATCATTCATGAGTTTTATAAATTTTTGAAAATATATAGAAAAATTGAAAATTTTTGATCGTGGTGTTTTCAAACTTATCTTTCATGCAATGCTTAGAGAATTTTTTGAGCATACATCGGCACACTTTCATCGAGATGTGACTTAAACTGATGGACAAGTAAATTTGTTAATCGTAAAACCTGAGCCGAAAATGCGGAATTCAGGCAAAAACGTTGAAAATTCACAACCTTGAATCATAATACACAAAACATTTTCTACTCAATGCACATGAGAGGATTTTGAAAAGAGCACGTACAAAATATTTGCAATTTTGGCATATTTTCCAAAAATGTATAAAAATCGTAAAATGAACTATTTAAGAAACCTTCAAAACATATAAACTGTATTACCATTTGATATTTATATAAAAAATGGTTAGATTTTTACCTCGATTAATTTGGCTGCTAGAGTTTTTTAAACTACAGACAAATACTTTCCTAGGTCCTTTATGTATTAATTCAAAGCGTTAAAAAACGGTATTGCTTGATCTGATCAGGTCAAATCCCCTCATTTTTACCATCTGTACCACATACATACCAGGCAGAAAAACATTGCATTTCACCGAAAAATTTAGTATCATATTTCACCGGAAATACACGTTTTGAAACCACCTGAATCAAAAGCATTTTAGTAAAATGTCTCTGTCTGTGTGTATCTCTCTCCCCCTCCCTCCCACCCCTTTCTTTCTCTCCCTCTCTCTATTTCTGTGTGTGAACAGCGTAAGTGAAAAAAAAATGTTGGATAAGTATGAAACTTGGGTATTTAAGTTCAGTACCTTCCAAAGTGAGGCAGTATTTTTAACACTTAAATAATTTCAGTCTAATTATATATGTAAATTCAATAACAGCCCGCCTTGAAGCAATATGTGTTTGTAATGATTTGTAAAATGTATGTACCAGTCATTGCATATGCTTACATTATTGTATCCATCTGTAGTAATGTTATGTGAATATATTACGTAATTTAATAATGTAGGAGCTGTGAGAATAATAAGTTAAACGTTGCTAACAATGAGGTAAACTTGAGGCGATAATCAGTTTGAGAGTTTAAATGTTATTTGTGATTCTTGAAAGCATTAATGTAATTTTAGTGTCAGTTTATAAGAAATAGCCAATCAACAACCAGAAAAAGCTTTATTTAAATGCAGGTGTTCTATTGGAGTAAAAATAGCCAATCAAACACTTGAAATACAGAAATTTACAAGTTTAGACGGTTGAAGTCTAGTAGGTTGCCTGCGGACAGTGTTTTTAACTGGATGCGAGATGTGTCCTCAAGAAATTAATTACATATTCATGTGAGACGAAAAACAGTATACTTGTTAAAAAGTGCAAATGTTAAATAAAAGAATCTCACAGGTTTCGATATCAGTGAAGTGCTATTTAATTTGTGTCAAGGATTAATAGAAAGGAGTGAATTAAGACCTAAAAATCTGCGTAAGCCTATATTCTTGTCGCATCACGCCCTACAAGACTTTCATGTCTCTAAAATAATACTGACGCAACCGAGGCAAACATAAATATTAATTATTTAAAGAAACAGTCAAATCACAAAGTTAATATTTTTTCAGCTTGGGGCAAAGGCCACCTGAAAGTACATTTGGGACGAAGGCTACCGGAAACTGTTTACCATGCGTGCGGTTGCAACTACTTCAGGTGTTCGGCTCCCCAACAGTTAAAATATAATACAACTACTTCAAATAGGCTTTTCATACGTAACAGCAAACAACGTAAATAATACGACCAACTTCAAATTGACGTCCATACGTGAAGTAACAACCAACCAAACTCAAGTTGACGCCCAAATAATGCTAATTCAACTCCTTCAATACTACTTCAAAAGATGCGGCAAGAAAATTTTCAACCCCAACTACTGTTACATGAAACATTTTCGGAATTTTTGATTTTATGAAAAGTGGCTCTAAGGAATTTGATTCAAACGCCATATGTATTAAAGATATTTATAAATAAAATGTGTATCTTGAGTTTTGAGGAAATAGCCTGTGAAGACGTCTTCACTCGGAAGGAAATTTGTATAATCTTCCATAACTTAAACGTTAAGCGATAGATGAATACCTACTATAGAAAATGATATACAGCTCTTTAAAACACACAATTTATTTCAAAAAATGTTTTTCGTAGCAAAAGCCATTTCCCAGATGTGCGTTATTAATGATTAATATTATTCAATACTTAGTCAAAAACCCTGTCGATTTGCAGCTGTTTTTCGCGATATCATGAAAACAGTACAGAATTTTAAGGCCAGCGTATAGCGTTCAGTTCTAAAACATTTGATTATTGCCTTCTCATTTGTAGCTATAATTAAATGAGTAATGCAGCTATTTCTGGAAAGGTTAATCTCGATTAAAATGCAGTAGGTAGCAAAATAAAATTTCGTAAGAATAATTTGTATACACACTACTAAACGACAGAGAGTAGAGAAGATCATGTGAATGTATCAAATCAGAATTATTTTATTTTCAGAAATATTGCCCCTTAGTATAATTATTTCGCATATTTCTACCATAGCACTCATATCACAATAACAAAAGCAATTGCTTCGATGAAAAATTCATTCAGCTTTTAAGAAAGTAGATTTTAGGCAAACTTGGAGGTGGACTATGATTTTCAAACATGACCACCCAAAACAAACAATATGGTTTTCCGAGATGGAACCTTACCATGTTGACCAATATTAAATTATCGTCTGAAAAACATTGTACTTCTGTCACAGACTTAGTGTCATAATAACTACGAATTGAGATAACACAATGTTCTCTGTCGTCCTCCGTGGTGCAATGGTTAACATGCTAGCCTCTAGTTCCCGCGGTCGCGGGTTCAAACCCGGCGGATGGCGTTGGATTGTTTCGGGCGTAAAAATCTTTAGCGTGGCTTCCTTCGGAAGGGAAGTAAAGCCGGTGGTCCCGTCGTAGATTTACGGCATGTGAAAGAACCTCAAGTCTGATAAAGAGCCTCTGAGCAAAATTTCGCATGGGACGCTAAGGACCATAGTAGTTAAAGACGTCCATAAATAAAACTCCATTTAATTTAACGAAATTTTCTGCCTCAATGCTCCTTTACCAATGACCCTATAACAAGTTTGAAATGTGTCAGTCGGCTCGACGTCACCCTGTATAAATGTAACTGCCAAAATCTACTAGAAAGGGTTCGAACCTTGGCTATGGGGTGACGCAACACCAATACCAGGTAAGAGAAACGCCCACACCTAAGCTCTTATTCAAAACATTTTGTATGTACTGTGTTTATTTAAAAAAGGCTCTTCAAACAAAATAATGTACACAATCACACGCCGCATGAACTGAAAATTATGAATGTTATAAACTTGGGAATAACATACATTATTAGTTTAGTTATTACAGGAGTGAAGGTAATGTAATGTAATTTATGCCTTTGCCCCATTTAACCGTATAACCTGAGCCCTCATGTCTCACTAGCCTATTCAATTAAACAATTAACACAAATGTAATGAATTCCTGTGCTGCCGTAAATAAGTTACAATACGGAACATAAAATAAACCTTAGACACGTCAACAATAAAATAAAATTTAGATTGATAATTTACTTAAGCTTTGGAGAAACTAACAATCTTGCTTGGTGTCTAGACTACTAACAATTTGCGTAAACACTTAATAAATTAATAGTTCACGTAAAGCGTACCAAAATAAATATTTAAATCAATTAAAAGTGTCTAAAATGACCAAATAACTCACAAACTACGTATACACAACTCAAGTGACCAGGCCGCAAGTTTGACAATTATAAAAAAATCTGATGTGTTGAACTCACATGATTTTCTCTACTCTACAAAAGCTTATTCTCCATCTATTTCATATTAATCGAGTTAAACATATGCGAAAACTATCTTATGGCTAATTTTCTTGTAAGTACAAGGGAAATATGCTAGGCTTTAAGCGATAGTCAAATATTTTAAGAGCTGGTGGCTATGTGGAGCATTCCATTCTCTTTGTATGTCCAGGACATAAAACAAAAAATACGAAATTCTCACTTGAGAAACGGTATGGAAAATTCAAACAAATAACTAGAATATCTGGGAAATTGGTTCACTCGACAAAATGAATGTATATGACTAAATTATGTGTTTTAAGGAGATCTACATTTTTTTTGTGTAGTAAAATTTACCAATTATGCAAAAGTCATTCAGAGTGAAAGGACTTTTGGGGGCATTACAAGAAATATCGTTATATACATTTCATTTACTATGAAAGCATCTTAAACATATAATATTCTAATTAAAATCGTTAGAAGGATTTTTTTAAAAAAAATCCATATTTTCGTAAAATTTTCAATGTAAGCCCTACAGTAGGCGCGTGGTTGACACTTATCACCCAATGACGTTTGATTGTTATTATTGTCGTTATTTTTCAACTTGAAACTTTCCCGCTCGCAGTGCCTATCAAGAAGCTTTGTCGTCGCCTATGTGTGGCAGTTGGGTTTGGAATTTCAAAGTGATAGGTCGAGCTTACAAAGTTAAAGTGGGCTGGTTGACAACTGTCCCCCACGTGCCCATTTATGTAACAAAGTGAGGTAAGTTTGCCACGTTTTTTCCTTCACTATGACTGCAAACATTGTATTTATTCTACATCTCTCCTGAAGTTACCTATAAGTTTTGTTATGAATTAAATAAATGAATTAATTTTATTACTTAAATTTATGCATTATATTTATAGTCCACAAAGATTCCTTGTATGTTCCATTTATACGAGTATTTTAAAATTAAAACAATGCTATGTTTTATTCTGAATATAATAGTTTAATTCATTAGTTTTATTCATTAAGTTTCGTACATTTTATATTGCAGTTCTAGACTGACTTTTCACACACATGGCCGAGCAAAATAAGAAAAGAGTAGAGGCTCGTCAAATGCTGATGTTTGGTTGAAGTCGTTTGAAGATGATTTACAACATGAGATGGAAATAACGATGTTGAAGAATCAGATTCAGATGAAAAGGACCATGTGAGAGTGAGCACGATATAGAATCAAAACAGTCACGAGAAGACGAATCAAATAGTGGTGATTCTCCAAACATTCATTATTATTTTGGTAAAGATTGTAAAATAAAATGGTCAAAAGATGTCCCAACCAGAAGCGTGAGATCAAGGTTGGAGAACATAATTACTCATCTTCCATCTTATCTTAAGGCTACTATCAAACTACTTCTCTATTACGTACATTCATTAAAAGTGTCTAAAACGGCCAAATAACTCACAAACTACGTATACAGAACTCAAGTGACCAGTTTTAACAATTGACTACAATGAGTAGTGGTAAGCCAAGGCAGCTTTTCCTAATAAGATTCAACTTAACATAACACGTGCAAGTCTGGGCGCGAACTAACAATGAAGCATCGTAACCACCGCGTGTGTATGTATAGCAGGGTTGCTACCCATAAACTAGGATGGATGTCAAGCGAGAGCATTTCCATGTTATGACCTTCTATGGCTTTAAAGTCAGTTCAGGAGACAGCGAATGCCTTTAAAGACTGCATCGTGCAGGGTTATTTGCCCTTCGCAATCCACCATTTATGGATGGTATGCAGAGATTAGTAGAGGAAGGGATTCCCTCGAAGATGAAGGGCGACCGGCTACAGCAATAATGGATAAAAAGAAGCCCTAAATATTGGATCGGCAGCAGTGAAAGCAATGCTGAAAGAAAAACAGTGAGCAATGGTGTCAGGAAATGATTGAAAAACTGAACGGAGGAAGGTCCAAAAACATATTTAACATCGTAACACGCGACGAAATCTGGATTTACCTGTATGATCCAGAAATTAAACGAGAGTTATCGGCCTGAGTCTTCCCAGAAGATTCCCCAACAAAAGTGAAGCAAACCAGAAGAGTTGGCAAGAAGGTGATCTGTTCCTTCTTCTCAGGCTAGTTTGTGACAATTCCGCTTGAGGGACAAACGACTGTTACTGCCAAATGGTGCACTACAAAGTGTCTGTCATTACAGTTCAAATCTTGTCCAATGCGACTTTTTTCTATTCCCCAAAATCAAAGACAAATTTCGAGGTCAACCATTTGAGTCATCTGAGGTCGCAGTAACTGCTTGCAAAGAATGTATTTGCACTCTCTCCAAAGAAGAATGCGGCTCAGCATTTGAAAAATGGTTTGAAAGGATGAGACGGTGTATGGAATGCAGTTGAAAATACATTGAAAACATGCAATGATCAGATCTAAATTGTTAATATTTTATTGCATCCATTCTCAAAGGTTTTGGAGTAACCCTACGTAGGGTATTTCATTCCAACCAAAAATTCGAATTCGAGAATTAACCCGGAATACATGTTTGGAGGCACCCTGAATCCAGAGAAATCATTTTTAGAAAAATGCCCCTGTGCGTATGTGTGTGTTTGTATCTGTGTATCGGTGAATAGCATAGCTCAAAGACGGGTAAGCACAAATCTTTTAATAAATTTAGTATCTTCCAAAGATGCAACAGGCAAAGATTTTTAAGAACATCCCCTAGTTAGTTACCTTTTACATATAATATTTCACGAAATGCTTAATTTTCTCCAAAATGGCTCTAACGACTTTAATTAAAATACCATAGCATATTAAAAAGGAAGGCGTCCATTTCGAATTTTCTGGGAATACTCTGTGAAGTCCTCTTCATTCGGAAGGAACTCTATAATCTTGTATAACTGGTAAAGTTAAGTGATAGATGAAAACATACCATACAGAAAAATGTAGATATCTTTAACGTATTTAAAATAAATTTTTGTGCATAATCAATTTCGAGGTATCCTTTATTAATGGTTCGATTTGTTCAATAATCTGTAATTTTTAAACTATTGTCGATATTCAAATGTTTCTCGCGATTTCATGGAAACAATATGAAGCTTTAAGGCCAACGTATAGCGTCCAGTTCTTAAACATTTGACAATTGCTTTTCTCTTTGTATATACGAGGGGCACTATTTATATTTTGAACCTAATAATTAAAACAAAGTAATCTTTACTTTAAAACTGCTTTATTGTTTTTAAAATATTCTCCTTTATTATCAACACACTTTTGCATCCGTTTGAACCGCTTGTCAAAGCATTTATTCCAGTCTACTTGAGACACCTCCAAAACATGGTTTTTGAAGGCATCAAATCGTTGTCCATGCCATTTATTCTTAATGTTCGGGAACAAAAAGAAGTCATTGGGTGCTAAATCAGGACTGTATGGCGGATGACCCATCATTTCGATTTTTTGAGCCTTCAAATACTCTGTTATTAGACGAGATGTGTGTGCGCTCGCATTGTCTTGATGAAGAACGATTCTACGGTTCTTGTTGGTGTTCCTTGCTTCACCGATGACTTCTGGCAAACAAATGGTTGTGCACGATTCGGCATTGATAGTTTTACGTTCCTCTAAAGGCACTGTTGTCACATGGCCAGTTTTGCTGAAAAAGCAGGCGACCATTTGCTTGGAAAGGCTTCGAGTGCGAACAACTTTTGTTGGATTGGCTTCATCTTGAAACCCCATACAGTCGACTGCTGTTTACGTTCCGGCTCATACGCTTAGATCTATGATTCGTCACCTGTTACAATGTTATATACGACTTTTGAGGCACCGCCATTGTATTTCTTGAACATTTTTGTACACCAACTGACACGAGCATCATTTTGAGATTGCGTCAATTTTGTGGGATCCAACGAGAGCAAAACTTTTTCACGGCAAAATAATGATGCAATATTTTATATATGCTGATGGAACTAATTCCTAGGGTTGCCTTAATCTCACAATATGTCGCATGACGATCTTTGATTGTTAGGTTTTGCATAGCATGAATGTTTTCTGGCACAACAACTGATTTTGGACGACCTTCACATACTTCATCATTGTGCAAACGGCGGCCACAATTAAATTCGTTATACCAGCGTATCACATTGGCAAAGGATGGAGCTTCGTCGTCAAATATGGAAGTTAGTTGATCGATGTACTCTTGTCTTGATAATCCACGTCGAAATTCGGAGTAAATCATTGCACGAACATTTTCACGAGTTAATTCCATGTTTTTGTTGGTACACAATTTTCAAGTTAGTGTAAACAAAACCAATGACGATCCATTGACAAAATGTTTTAAGTAGATTATGGTAAAAAATGTCAAACTTTCCAATGAAAACGTCAGATGGCACCTACAAAATTCAGATTTGCCAAGGATCAAAATATAAATAGTGCCCCTCGTATAACGAAATGTGTAATGCAGCTAATTCTGTAAACGTTTATATAGATTAAAGTAAAGTATATATAAACAAACTTCAGTAAAAATAATTTGTATATCCACTAATAAAATACACAGGATAAAGAAAGTAATGTGAATGTAATAATCAGCTGTTTTCTTTTAATTTCTTAAAACGCTAAAGCAGCACGTTTTGAAATGATTATATTCCTTATATCCTCATAAGGAGTTGTATATCGTAGTTAGAATATTTGGACCTGCATACTAAATTGTTGATTTACACAGGTACATATCGATGTGGGACTGTTGGTCTGCGCCTCGTAGGAAAGAGTTTGGAAGGAAAGGGTGTTATCTCGTCCGCTGCCTTCAGTAATGCAGGTAGTTTCTGAGAAAATGGTTTCTTGAAATGAGAGCTATTCTCTTAAGATGTGTGGATAGGAGATAAATGAGCGCTCTAATTCACTCCTTAACGGCCCCTTAATGTTTACCCACAAAAGAACAATCTTTTTATCTCTCCATTACACATAATTTCGCGTTTGCTAAACTCCCACGATCAGACAGAGTATTAAATCTGCTTCTAATTTTTACTTTCTCTACTACGTATAGTAAGTAGGGGAAGTATTGCATTCCACCCAAAAATTCGATACCGAGATTTCACCGGAAATAATAGAAATAAAGCATTTTTGGAAGCATATCAGTGTGTGTGTGTCTGTGAACAGCATAACTAAAAAAATCTGATGTGTTACACTCACATGACTTTCTCTACTCTTGCACAAACTATTTTTACAAACAGTTATTCTCCATATGCTTCATGTTAATCGAGATATTGGTATGTTAATTTTATTGCTAATTTTCTTGTTGATGCAACGGAAATTGGTCGGTTTTAAAGGATTTTTTAAGAGCTGGTTGCTATGTGGCACATTCCATTCTCTTTGCATGTCCAGGACATAAAAATGAATAACGAAATCACATGTAAGAAAAAGTATTGGAAAATTTAAGGGAATAACAAGCAATATCTCGAAAATGGTTCACTGCACAAAAAAAAATGTATATAACATAAATTGTGTATTTTAACGCGATCTACATTTTTTGTGTACTAAAATTTTGTCTATCTCTTATGGTTTACCATTTATGCAAAAGTCGTTCACAATACTTTTGGAGACATTCTCAGAAAATTCGAATATACATTACATTTGTCATAAAAATATCTTAAACATATGATATGTTAATCAAAATCGTTAGAGCCATTTTTCAGAAAATTAAAATTTTCGAAAACTGTTCTATGTAAAGGGTGATCTGGGGTGGGGGATTTTTTAAACACCCTCCTGTCGCATCTCTGGAAGATACTGAACCTAAATACCAAGTTTTGTGTTTATCCGACTGTTCGTTTCTCAGTTATGCTGTTCACACCGACACACAAACACACACACGGACATTTTTCCAGAAATGTTTTTTTTTGGATTCAGGGCGCCTCAAAACATATATTTCCGGTGAAATCTCGATATCGATTTTTTGGGTGGAATACAATACTTCACCTACTTACTATACTTAGTAGAGAAAGTAAAAACAGTCTGATGAATACCAAACTTGGTTTTTGAATTTAGTGTTATCCAAGGATACGACACGAAGATTTCCAAGAAAATCCCCCACCCCAGACTACCCTCTACAGGGAAAATGTTTTGAAATTTTTTATTTTCTTAAAAACAGCTCTAAGGATTTTGATTTTTATTATTTTTATGGCAAATTTAATGCATATCTTGGATTTTCCGGGGAAAGTCCCCAAAAGTCCTCTTCATTCTGAATGACTTTCGCATAACTGGCAAACCGTAGCAAATAGACAAAACTTTACTACACAAAGATGTAGATCTAATTAAAACACACAATTTATGTTTTACATCATCTCATTTCCGAGATGTTCCTTGTTATTTTTTTGAATTTTTCAATACTTATACATTTTCTCAAATGGCAATTGTTTATTTATTTTGTTTTTGCTTTTATGTTTGTTTTTGCTTCCACTATACGAATAGCAAGTAGGGGAAGTATTGCATTCCAATCGAAAATTCGATATCGAGATTTCAACAGAAATTTCATTCCGAAATACCTGAATCCCAAAAAAGCATCCGTCTGTGTGCCTTTAAACAACACAACTCAAAAATGAAAATTCGGTTAACCACCAAACTCGGCATTTAGGTTGAGTATATTTCGAAGATAGGACACGAGTTTTTTCAAGAAAAACGCCCCACCACAGATTATCCTTTACATGGAACATTTTTCAAAAATTTTGATTTTCTCAAAAGTGGCTCTAACCATTTTGATTAAAATATCATATGTTTAAAATATTTTTATGCATAATTAAAATTATATCTTTAATTTTCTGGGTATGTCACCAAAAGTCCTGTTTATTCCGAATGACTTTCGTATAACTGATAAACCGTAAGAGATAGACAAAAGTTTACTCCACAAAGAGGTAGATCTCATTAAAGCAAAAATTTATGTCGTATACAATTTTCTTCTCGAGTGAACCATGCTTCCTTTTCCAATACTTAAGGTTTTTCCCAAATGGAAATTCACTTTTCGTTTTTTTATGTCCTGGACATGCAAAGAGAATGGAGTGTTGCACATAGCAACCAGCTCTTAAAAGATTTGACCAACGCTTAAAGACTACCATGTTTCCCTTGCACCTACAAGGAAATTAGCAATAGGTTTATATGGATTAACATAAAGCAGATGGAGAACAAGCGTTTATAAAAATAGTTTGTAGAAGATTAGAGAAAGTAATGTGAGCGCAACACATCAGGTTTTTATCCTATGGCTCCTTCAGTATTATTCCCCTCTTACAAACTGGTTCGCTAGATATCTAACAGCCTAACTCACATTCTCGTAACAGAATACGAACTTACGTGGCCCAAGCACAAGATAAGACACCGAAGTAAACGAGAATGACAGACGAGAATGACAGGAGGTTAACACTATTCGAACCTGAGTTCGTGCTCTAGATAAATTTCCATTTACGACCATTTTACAGTTACGCCTGATATCTTTTCTAGTCCCCAATCGATATCAGTGCTTCCGTGACAGACCCTAACTCATATTTATTGGTTTGCCTAATTTAGAAATTCCGGTCATCACGTCTATCTAGAATTGTCACATTATTTTCGCATGATTACATTTTCTGTCGGTCGACTGGTTTTCAGATGGCTGGTTTGCCCTCGTATTGTTTAAGCTTCCGGATTTACACGTTACTGTCGATTTCCAACCCTTTGTCTCCATTTACCTGGAAAGCCATTAGTATCGCACCTGTTACTCTCTTCGTCTCAATTCTGTTTCTAAGCTGAATACATAATACAGGATGCATCTTTATTGATGTGATATATTTGGGGGACCTGTTCCTGTTTATATGTACATGGGTCTGAAAATCAACCGTTTCGTTGTTATAGGTCAAAGAAAATGTATTCCATGAGAGAACAGATGGATATGCACTACACGTATGGCCGTGGAGACGGCAATGCAGCACGAGCACGTGAACGTTATGCAGAAAGGTACCCTGACATGCAGACACCGTGTTCAAGAACATTCGCACGAATTCACCAACGCTTGAGAGAGAATGGCGCATTTGAGAGGAGTACTAGGGATGTTGGGAGACCAAGAATGGTACGAGGCATTGAGCTTGAAGAAGGAGTTCTTCGTGCTGTGGATACAGAGCCATCGCAAAGCACAAGACGTATGGCTGTGAGGGAAAGAATTAGTCATATGACTATCTGGAGAATTCTGCATGAACATTTTCTGTACCCGTATCACCTTCAACGTGTGCAAGGATTAAATGAGGCGGACTTTGAACCAAGAAGACGTTTCTGTCAACGCATGTTACAGCAGTGCGCTGTGTTGATAAATTTACTAGCCTGTATCTTATTCACGGATGAGGCTGGTTTTACTCGCGACGGCTGCTTCAATTTTCATAACACTTATAACTGGACATTTGAAAATCCTAATGAAGTACGACAGGAAAACCATCAATAGAGGTTCTCTTTCAACGTTTGGGGTGGAATAATTCATTATCACCTTATTGGTCCCTGCTTCTCCCTTGCGCGTCTGAATGGACAAACCTATCTCCAGTTTCTCAGAAATGAGTTGCATCACTTAAATGATAATGTGCCTCTGGACATCATGCAACGAAAATGGATTTTATACGATGGTGCTCAAGCTCATTTAAGTATGATAGTTCGCAAGTTTCTGAATGATCGATTTCCGCAAAGATGGATTGGTCGAGGGGGACCCATTGCATGGCCTGCTCGATCGCCTGATTTCAATCCAATGAATTTCTTCGTTTGGTTACATTTGGTTACATTGGTTACCTGATGTTGACATTTTTATAGGACCTATCCAAGCTGGATTTGATCAAATACGAAACACGCTAGGAATTTTCAACAGAGTACGCCAGAGCATGGAACGTAGGCTTACTGCATGCATCGAAGCAAGAGGAAGCCACTTCGAGCAATTTTGTAACTTTCAATTTTGTGTTGTAATTCTGAAATAAATTATTTTCAGACCAAGGTTCATGTGAACTTTTTTTTACTGTTTTGTTGTCAGGAACATGTCCCCCAAATACATGACACCAATACAGATACATCCGATATTTACTGCATATAAAGCTTAATACTAATTTTCTTTTAATATGTTCGTTTTCTTTATCACGATTATATAGCGTGATTTATTTGTTTCTCTTACTATTCCCAATCACATGTTGCATTTGCTTTATATTTTCTTTAGTTTGCTTTATAGCATTATTGTGATTGATCGGGCAAATAATACAACCTCAATACGAACAGTAAAAATGTGACTATTAATATTATTGTAAAGTGAAAGGAATTCCTGGTGAATATCTTTCTTAACATGAAATACGAGAAAGAAATGTTCGTTTGTATGATTAATTTGTAAACCATATATTAAACTTAGTTTATATAGAAAGCACTACAAACATTACTTGCCAACCACGACAAACGATTTCTATTAAAATACCATATCTTTAAGATATGTGAATATTAAAACCCATGTCTTTAGTTTTCCATGAATAGGCAATGAAGCTCTTTTTGCATCGAATAAGTATTGTAAAAGCTTGCATTACAGATTAATCTTAAAAGATAAAAACACTTATTCCCCAAAAATGCAATAAAAGACCAAATTTGTCAGTTTATTGTGGAATTGTCCATTTTCGAGGTTTTCGTTGCTATTGATTTGGATATTTCAATAATGTTACGTTTTTAAAGTGCTAAGCTTTCTTTCTCGTGACTTAATGCAAAAAGTAAAGATTTTCAAAACCTATATATATCGCCCGCGTATTGAAAATCAGATGTGATAAATTATACCTCTCTGTCTTTATTTAACGGTATACAAACAATTCTTACTGAAGCTTATTGTTTTATCTGCTACATTTTAATCCAAATAAATCTTTTCAGACAGAGTTACATTACACATTTATTTAGGTTGGAATAAAAACAGTGATATCCAAATGTTTAAGAACTGGACGCTATATTCTCTTCTTAAAATTCCGTACTGCTTCCATGCAATCGCGAGAAATAACTGAATGTTGAAAGGCCTTTAAAGAATGAGGACTAAAGCTATGCTCTTCACTGAAACGCAGACAGACACATACATGGACATTTTCCTAAAACTTTCTAACCGATATTTGACTGAAAATACATGTTTTGAGGTCCCATTATTGAAAAAGACGCATTTTTAGATACAGATCCGTGTGTGTGCGTGTGTGTGTGTGTCTGTCTGTGTGTCTGTGAACATCATAACTCAAAAACGAGAAGTCAGATACACACCAAACTTGGTATTTATGTTCAGCACCTTCTGGAGATGTGATACAAAGATCTGAAGAGAATCCAGCCACCCAAACTACCCTTTACGTGGAACATTTGTTGAAAAATTTTATTTTATAAAAAATGGCTCTAACGATTTTGATTAAAATACCAAATATTTACGAAATTTAAATGACAAATAAATGTATTTCTTGAATTTTCTGGGAATTATCTTTGATGTTCTATTTATCCGGAGGGAATTTTGTATAATTTTGTATAATTAGTAAACGTTAAGCGATAGACGCAAACTACTACACAGGAAATGTGGATCTCTTTAAAAACATACAATTTATTTCAAATAAATTTTGTTTAGCATTATCATTTTCCGAAATATCAGTTATTAACGAGTCGAATTGTTCATCACTGAGTCATTCCTTAAAATCCTTTCAACATTCACGGTAACAGTATGGAATTTTAAGGCCAGCATATAGCACCAGTTCTTAAACATTTGAGTATCGTTGTTCTCCAATATCTGTAGGAAACATGTAATGTAGCTATTTCTACAAAGGTTTATTTGTATTGAAATGAAGTAGATAGACAAAATTAGATTTAGAATGAAGAGCTTATGTACCCACTAATAAGCAATAGAGGGTGGAGAAGGTCATGTAAATGTAGCACACCAGAATTTCTTTTTAAACTGGTGTTGATTTTCGAGATCTTATAGCAACAATACAGAATTTCAGGGTCATTATATAGAGACCCGCTTTTAATCCTCCATCCATTCGGTTTCTATATAGCTCTTGTACAAACAACACCAAAGAGAATCTTCGGCGGATTTTTTATAATTTTCTAGGGTCTTTTGAGGCTTGTTCTTAACCTTAGCTATCACAGAGCGTGGTGGCTGGATAACACAGCTATAAGGGGGAAGAGAGGGGAGGTTGATACCTTTATTTTTTCTGGTGTTATTGAAACCAAAACATGTTTATTATCTCAGAACCAGTCATGCCGTGTACTATCGAAATTACTCGTGAACAAATCGTGGGTATGTGGGAGGATAAGCGCTCTGTTGCAGCAATTGCAACGGCAGTGCACAAAAGTGTTTTTATAGTAAATTACTGGATAAAATATTCCAGGAAAGTGGGGAAGACGGTCTACATACTCATCAGAAAGTAGCCACTCACCGTAAAACATCCACAGGTGATGATATTCGTTTACTAAATGCAAATTCCTCTTTTGCTATAACTGACTGATCGTGTTTAGAAACCAGAGATAAATTGTATATGTATATGGTTTACCGAATATGACATACATATTATAGCAATAAAATTGGGTTGTATTTTCGTCTATAATCCTGTTGTATTCCTATGATCAGCAATATGTTAGTACAGGTATATTAACCAGTTGTAGTTTGTATTAAAGGGAAAACATGCTGCTTTATTTATTTATTATTTAGTTATGTTTGATACTAAGCAGTAACAAGCATTGTTACCACTGTGAGAATGCAGTTCTGTTTATCTTTTGTTATAAAGTATTACTACGTATTTAATGAATACAATTGAAGCTTTAATATGAAAATCTTCTCACAATGCACATTCTACATTTCACTAACCTGGGCGCTCATCAAGCATTCGCCTTAGCTTGTAGCCCTTTCAAAGGTGTGTCCTGTACTAGCCGGTAGGGTATGGGCTACCTATCTGTATAACAAACTGAATACACTCACTCTACCTCTTTCTCTTTTAGCCAATACGATTGAGAGCGTAAACATATATTTGGTTTCTACGCCATTTTTTAACCTTTGTTGTGGTTATTGGTGCAACTATTTAGCAAAACGACTGGCGTATCTTACATAGTTTTCTAAAGCAACCAATGAAATAGCCATGACTCGCAAGGCCACGTACAACGATGAATAATGTGGCATAGACACGAGCTGCAGTGAGATTTTCTTTGGCGCTCTTTGTACCTATAACGAAAGATGTAATGAAGCTATTTATCCAAGTATTTACCTAAATTAAAATGAAATAGATGGAGAAATAAGTTTTGAAAGAATAGTTAGTAGTAGGTACTTAAAACTAAACGTTATTGGGTAGAGAAAGTCATGCGAATGCAACGCATAAGGTTGTTTTTCTTGGTAGTAGTATCAAGTACTATCTATCAAGAAAGTAAATGTAAATATCTTGTGGTTCAGTGTCATTCAGGCATGCTGCTATTGTAGCAGGTTCCTTTCTTCGGAGATTTCTGTGCCTTTATTTACACATTTACGTTGAAGTACACAGTAAATATTGAAAATCTGTTTAAAATTTACCTGCAGCTGAATTGTTATTTTATTAGGAGAACACTAAGGGCCGGTTTCACAGTTCAGGCTTAAGTCAATCCTTTACTAAGCTACGGACGCAGCTTAAACAAAACTTAAGCTTTGGTTAAAGCTTTGCGAGTTCCACAGTAGGGCAACCACGTTTGGCTTTACTAAGCTGAACAACTCCTCGGAACTTTAAAGTTGGTAACGCTTGCGCATGCGCATCGAGCGAATTCCCATCATTTGTTTATGGCGGCGCTGTTCCTGAAAGTAAGGTTTTATAGGTTATTAAGATACACACATTAAAATGACCGAAAAATCAGAACCCAAACGTACTGCTAACTTCACTTCTCAAGAATTTAGCATTCTGTTAGAAATCGTAAAGCAGTATAAGCACATAGTAGAGTGCAAGCAACCTGATAAGGTACTGTGGAGCAGGAAGAGCCAAATGTGAGGGAAAATTGCGGAGTTATTCAATGCAAAGAGCGGAGTAATATATAGAGATGCTACCGCGTTGAAGAAAGAAATATGACAATTTGAAGAAAGCTGCAAAAAAAGGAATACGCCGACGAGAAATGTGCTATTCGGGGTACTGGTGGAGGCCCGGCTGTGTCATCGTTAATTACGCCAATCGACGAGGAAATAAAGGAATTAATTGGTGTGCAAATTGATGGATGTGAAACAATTTTCACAACCCTGCATGCTGTAGATTTTGAGACGCCGGAAAAATCTCCATTTGCAATTGGCATGCTTCCACTTGCATGCAACCTCAACGTCAAAAGAAGGATTGCTTCTGACGGGAGGGCTTTGTTTCTGAAATATAAAGTAATAGTACCTTATGAGCGATAAAGTATATTATAATGGTGTAAGAATAAATTTAATATTAAGTTTTACTTACCAGTTTGTTTTATGTTTAATTATATCATCAATAATCTCTAGTACCATCATCGCAGACTGTTTACTTAACCGAAACATCTCGTAGAATTCTCGGGCATTCCATATGTGGAAATGGTTTGGACGCATTCTAAACACTTTAGGCCGTCTTCTGTTGTGAATATCGTTTAAAATAATTTGCATTTCCTCGTGACTAAAATTGTCCTCAAATAACATGGCGACTCCTTAACTTAAACCGCAGTTCAGTACGGTTTAAGTCGAGTCACGTATAATCTTGGCTTAGCGCTGTAAAACTCAGCTGTAGCTTAACTCTCCGGTTAAGCCCGATTCGAAGTTTAAGCTTATACTGTGAAACCAGACAGTATGGGTGTGCGTATCACATAAAGTGAAAGATGTAGCGATTTTTTGCCTGCTACTTCGTTGTGTTAATCTTACTTGCGTCATTCTCGTCTCTGCGTCATTGTATGGGTAGCCTTCAGGACTCGTAGTCGTCGATATCAGTCAGGAAGCACTTCTCGTCGATCTGAGGGTCAGCTGTCGGCGAATCGGCCTGAAATCCCCTACAGTTGTTGTCAGGGTAGGATTGCAAGAGTGATGACACGAGGCTATTGTCTTGAAAGAAAACTGTTTTCACTTTTCTCACTCCTCAAGCTAGAAATCCTGCAAAATTCATTGGTATTCTCTAACACCTGCGGTTCTTGTAGCACTGTCTTCCACTATTGTCTCTTAGAACACTAAGGTTACCTCCGGCTAGTTATTTAATATCGCGGTGCTCTATCACCGTTCTTTAGATTTTCGCAAACTTGAAGTGGTCACTTGACTAGCATTAAATCGTTTATGAGCTTGGATATAATTATATCGAAGAATACAGTTATATAAATTTTTCAACCTACACTTTGTAATTGCATACTTGCGCGGCACTTAGCAACTTTCGGAAATTAGCGTCCTTTTCTGATCCGGAGTGCTACGTGTTACCTCAACGAAGAATCAGGACTAAATTTCCCAAATCCACGTTCGCGTTCACATATATTAGTCACTGCTCGCCTCCCAATTTTGTACATGACACTGCGTCTTCCTGTCTTTCCATTGGTTTTCACACTTATTCTCTACGTTTATTGGTTCCCTGGTTGAAAATGCAAAGCGTAACTTCAGAAATGTTCGATGCCTCATAGCGTCTGTTTACTTTAAAACTTGCCTCATACCCACGAAGTGCAAAAGAAGGTTTCGATTTTTATGGCCTCACGCTAGGAAAACGCAATGGACAGTCTAAAACAAAGCTACTCTTATTTTTGCCTAAATCTTGCAGTGTTTCTTATGCGATTACGCCTTTATTTATTTAGCAATATTATTGAAACTTAAAACATATTTACAGCTTCTGAATGGCTTTAGATTCATACAGCTTTTAATCCTATTGCTTTCAAGTTATGGAAATTTATCAAATTGAATGTTAATTAATTATTAATAATTCCTAAATTATAATTATTACGGAGTTCCTTTTTCAGTATTCTTAATCAGGCGCAAATATCGCTACAAAGAGGTCTCTATATACGAAGTTAGCACTTGCTAAGGATTTCTGTGGTACTTACACACTTAACTTTCGCGACGCTCAGTTCTCACACTTCGTCTTCCTCTTTTTCTCTCCTTGTGTTCTTTTCTTCTACCGGTGCCATATATTTCACGTCCATGTGCAAATTAACATTTCTGTCTCTGACAGATCTCCTGACCTGAACGCAGCTGAGCATGTTTGAACCTTCATGGTTCAAGAATGTCAACACATAAAGCAGAGAGAGTGCAAAAGGATCTGGTAGCCCATGTGACGGAACCATGGCCTCATTCAGGGCTACTTTGTAACGTTTTGTTAAGTAGACAAGGTACTCTGCAATGGTCAAAAATCACATTTTTTTGTTTTAGGCACTAATAAAATCTCTATTATTTCCAGCCTCAGAAAATAATACTTTAGGGGGATTAAGAGGTTTTTAAGACAGGTAATTACCATTTAAATGCTAGTCTACATACCTTTAAAGCTGCCATGCAACCCCCATTTAGAATATTTTTGTATCTTTCAACAACGATGACTATATCATGCCCAGCGAGCAGTACAGCAACCATCAAAGGAGGCCAAGACCAAGAGAAATCAATCAGAAAAGCTGAAGCAATCCAGGAATGAAGGTGCAGATGATTATGACCCTGGAATGTACTGAAGTGTGTCAGAATTTTAATGTTCAAACTTTAAGTTCACTTTTCTCAAAACAGTATTTTTGCTTACTTATGTACCTTTTTCTCAGAAAGTATGAGGGGTAGAGAGCTGACATTTTCAGCAGATGTATACAACACACAGTTAAACTTTCTAAAGCACAATCGTAATTTTATAATGTATATTAGTGATATTAAGAAAGCAACAACTTTGCAAATTTTCCACATTTTTACTTTTTTGACTTCGAAAATATTTGTTTTTTAATTTCTATTGAACTGATATACATAACTAAATAATTGAGGTTTAGAAGATTGCTGATTATGCTAAGAACAAGCATGCAAAAGTATGATTTTGTATAGCAAGTAGTATCACAGAAAAATATACATGAATTCACATGTTTTAAGAGTAAATTTTATTATTTTTCTGCTGAATGAAATAATTTTTACCGGCTCAACTACATAAGATATCAATGTAAATAACCACTTGAAATAGGTGTCCTGATTTATAGAATAATTATTACAAATTTCAGGAAAAACCATTGAGAAATTTAAGAGCAGTGGTAATTTAGCACACTTAAGGTGTAATTTCGATGTGTTCAAGATTAGCTTGTCCCCTTACAGGGTTAACATATTATTAAAGCCACTAACCAATTAAATTGCATTCTGTTACTTCGTAACAAAACAACATTTTGTTAAGAATAAATGTTTGGTTGTTGAACACAACAAACCCCGAAACCGTCTTGCTAATACGTTTGTTACACAACAGATTCACACAAACGTCGTTTCAATACTGTTGTAAGAGGAAAATCACGATGAAAACTTGTTCATTTTAATTATCAAATGCTTATTTATTTATTTGGCGTAAAATATAAATGTTACGGTTTACGCTTGAGTAAGCAATGCTCAGTGTGATAGCATTGGTAAATGATGCTTCCAGCATAACATTTACAGACGAATTTTAATATGAAAAAATTTGATGTGATATGCACATTCACATGATATGTACCTTCTATCATTCATTAGTGGATATAGAAATCATTCTTACTCAAGTTTGTTTTTCTATCTACTCGATTTTAATTTAAACAAACCTTTGCAGAAGTGGCTACATTATACATTTCGTTATAGGTACAAAGGGAACAGCGACAGTCAAATGTTTAATAACAGGGCGCTATATGTTGTCCTTAAAATTCTATACTGCTTCCGTGCAATCGCGGGAAACAACTGAATGTTGAAGGGACTGAAAAGGGGCGTACCATACGCATATAATAATTGTACATAGTAATAATATAATTCACCAAGAAACATGCTTAAATATTCAACAACAAGAATTGTACAAAGCAGATTGTAAGAAGCGGGCGAGCAAATTCCAGGTAAAAGGTAATTCCACGTAGAGCCCACCTTTCACCAAGCTAATGAACAGGGATCCGGTAGCGGTAAGGAGAAATAGAAAGAGACAGATAGAACAAAGAAAGAGAAGAGATATTGATTTCGCTTCATGACGCCCCATGGTGACGAGTAAGCGCAAGACTTTGAGTGGAATATTCTCATATATGTTAAGGTAACGCGGTCTGAGGACCAATTAGAAACGTGGTTACATTTTGAATCGTCACTAGGCTCACGTATATAAAGGGGAACAAAGCCCCAGATTTTAACTCTCTTCTAGAATTTCGCCGACACAAAGTACTACGTTCTTTACAACAAATGCACGTGTGTGTGCATATGGGTGGGAGACGTGTGCAGTTATCTAGGCTACTGATGTATTAAAATGGTGGGATTTGTATAATAGGAAAAGCTAGCCGCCCATAAATGTGTAAATTGACAATGAACCACATTTATTAACGGAAATGCAGTATATTTTTAAATTGCCTCACCCACGATAACCCCGAGAACCACGAATTAGCTATATAGAGAAAGGTTTGGAATGGAAAACACAGCAGCCGACGAGCATCCATAGCCGAGGACGAGAACACTGCAGCAGATATCATCAACCAGAAGAAGGACGCTTTCCAGATACTACTGACCAAAGATTTCACGATACAAATGTCGCCCAACAACCGTTTCCCGCTACAGGACTTTAAAGAATGACCAAGAAATGAACAATTCGAATCTTGAATAACGGATACCTCAGAAACGGCTTATGCCAGATGACTTATATTAAGTAAGTCGTGTGTAAACTTTTTGTGTAGTCTATCGCTTAATGCTTACCAGTTTTACAATATTATACAAAATTCTTTCCAAATGAAGAGGACTTCAGAGGTTAGTTGCAGAAAGTTCAAGATACACATTTTATTTTTATATTAATATCTTTCATGTATGGTATTTTAATCAAAATCGTTTGAGCCGTTTTTATAAGATAAACAATTTCTAAAAAGTTCCATGTAAAGGGCAGTTTAGGGTGTGGTGATTTTGTGATAATCTTCATGTCGCACCTTTGAAAGATATTGAACCTAAATACCACGTTTGGTTCTTATGCAGCTTTTCGTTTTCTTGAGTTATGGTGTTCACAGACACGCAAACATACACATTCTTTATTTGGATTCAGGGGCCTCAAAACATGTATTTCTGTGAAATTTGGTATCTAATTTTCGGGTGAAATGCAATGTTCCGCCTATTTACCATACGTTACAGAGAGATTAGAAAAAGAGTTGTGTAATTTCGCATCGTAATAAAGAGAATCAGTTATTGATTTGAGAATTTTAGTTTCAAATAATAATAGATCCTATGTTTATTTAAATGGTTCACGAATTTATTTGCTTTAGTGTTAAGCTAAGGTAAAGAAGTGTTCACTTTTGAGAACTATAGAATAGTATAGCATTCGTTTTCGTTCCCAGAATGGTTTTAAGATGACTTTTAATCTGCTAGCCACTAGAACCTAGTTCTCTCAGAAATGTATTTGCCACTTTCTTATAACGACAGGAAAATTGATCTTATTGTAGCTGTAAGAGTACGAACTTAACAGAAGGCAGTCAGTTGGGTGATAACATGATTGTTTATACTTAATTAAGCTGCATATGAAAATAACCCGAATTAAAATAATTATAGCTCTAACAATGTCCGAGATAACAACTAGTAAAGCTAATCTTTTCACTACGATCCTTCTCTGAACGAATATATAAAATAATACTGATATTAAGAGATTTTAATAATAATAATAATAATAATAATAATAATAATAATAATAATAATAATAATTTTCATTCAGAGATTAAGATACAAGAATATTTTCACAGAAATGAACTAAAGCTGAACACTGCCAAATCACGAATAGTAGAATAAATACCTACTTATGCTTGATGGTATATATAAAGGTTTCACAAGAATTTTCATGACTACTGGTTTCTTTAAAAAATATAACTAAAAGCCAAAAATCATAAATAAAATTAAGCAATAATTGTGGGTTGATTTGAAATAGTGAACATTGTATTAAAACAATATTAAACTGCGTTGCTAATTCTTTTGAATGTATTTCATTTACCTAAAATTAATCTCACTGCCACAGCTGTTCAACAGTTCGGCGAGTTTTCCGTATAAAAATCTAATTCTTTGGAGTCACACGAATGTGCAAGTCTTGCTATTCTAAAAAGCAATGGGTTCAAATTTTAAAAATCAATAAATATTTTACGTTTTTTCGTGTGACATTTTCACAACACACTTTGGCTCAATCTTGGCAATGAAAAGTAATGAAGCATTTGGTAGCCGGTATTCCGGCGCTGGTAGCAGTGTGAGAAAAGGCTATTGCAAAATTTTCGATTAGTCACTCCAATGGGCTAACAATTCGCGAGAAAGCAAATATCGCGATAACAAACAAGTTGCATAATGCCGAATAGCAACACCTTTGTTCAGAGCTCAACAAATAATTGCAGTCGCTTCTTAGCAATGAAGTTAAAGATTAGCTCTGATTATCAGTGCAGTTCAAACACTCCTTTATACTAATTTTAAACTTGCAGAAATACCATTGTAGCTCTAGGCGATTACACATAGTTCCAAACAGCGGTATTTTTCATACATTTTTAAATCTCAATCAGGCAATTTGGAATTGATTTCGTCATAAAGATAAATTCGATACAGTTTTATTTATCAACATATCATTGGTCCTCAGATACAATCAAGGAACTTTTAATTTCACTCTTTAACGGACACTGGGGCTAATGTTTAGGTGAAAGTCATAAACTTTTCGATTTTTGAATTACATCGCTTAAATTTCTATTCACATCTGTGAATCATTTGCTAAAATGCTTTCCGCGACCCATTTTTAAACGCCCTGTTTAAACCACTCGTGTGCTCCTTTTTAGCCTCACTGGAACCTTTGTGTATGTGTTATTTTTTAGTTTTAAATTTTTGCGTATGAAATTCATTACTTATATTTTTAAATTTTGTGCTTCTTCGTATAAAAATTGGCATACATAATCTAAAACGTGTTATCTAGAGATTCCAGCATGCATTTAATGATTTCTTTATTCATTGGCTCATAAAAAATTAATTTACAAGTGAAAAACAATGAACATTTTACCATCAACAAATTCATAAAAAACAGTTAATTTTCTACAACTAAAAACATTAACTGTAAATAAATCCTTACACTTATTTTCACTGTTCTACAATGTCAGAAAATGCTACTATGTTACTTTACAAATGTAAGTGCGTAAAGCAGTTTCAGAAATTTGCCTTTTTTTATTAATTAAAAATATTCAATTCCATCGTATGAGAAATCTTTGAGCTAGAGCTTTGAGCTTTTGCGCAGTCATTTATTTATTTACTCATATTAGGGGCGCCAATTTCCACGTGAATAGCTTTAAAATAAAAATGTTACAAAATTCAGGCCCGGCATCCCTTAAAAGTATCATCCCATAATCCTTGGAAAGCCTATTTTTCTTAAGAAATTAGTGTTTCTGTGACTGCCACATTTTCAATCAAATTCCTGAAAAAGAATAGTTTCTACTTTTTTAATTATTACAAGAATATCTGCTTGCGTTGTAGTTTTAGAAATATTGGAACAAATTTCCACAAATATCTGTCACACTTATGATCCGGAAATAAAAATTAAATTTATCTGGAATGCAAATTCCAATTTTTGCTTAATTCAAATGATGTCTATGTAAATTTTCTTCATTATTTTTATTGTCCTGAAAATTTCCAGCGATAAATTTATGTATTACATTCTTAAAAGTTTTTGATGAAGGTTCCAAAAATTATTTATAAAAAAATTCTGAAAATAAAAAACAGAAAATAAAATATTTCGAAAAAGCGTTCAATGAAAAGTAGTTTGGATTGGGGAGATTTTCTTGACAAACCTTCGTGTTGTATCCTTGGAAGATTTTGAACCTAAATATCAACTTTGGTGTTTATCCTACTTTTCGTTTTTGAGTTATTGTGTACACAGACACGCACGCACGTACTCGCACGCGGATAGTTTTTTTAAAATGCTTTTTGGATTTAAGTGCCTCAAAACATGTATTTCCGGTGAAATCTCGATATCAACTTTTTGGGTGGAATACAATACCTCCCCGACTTACTATACATTGTAGGGAAGGTAATAAGGTGTATGCAATAAATTCCATAATAGGAAGAATTAAGAAAACATCAAGTAAAAAATGCACCCAATTACGGATGTTGAACTCTCGAATGTGGATGAAAATTTCCTGAGAAGCAAAGATATGTGGATAGGAAAGGCAAAATTTCTAACCTCTCTAATAAGATGTGTGCTTATTATGTTTGGAACTGGAACTAGAACTATGAGAACGTGAGACGGTTGCACGGATATTAGAATTGTTTCGGTGGGAGTCCGAGGTACGCTGGCCACAGTATGAAGAAGTACTGTATGTACGTTAAGAAGAAACGTTGTAAAAACAATATTTGTGCAGAGAAGCGTGTTACCGGACTTCGGCAGGTAACTTAGGAGAGCTCCATAAGAGGATTAGCCAAAACTTACCGAGAAGCATAGAAGCTCGCAAACTTGACAGTTGTTTGAGTGAGAGAGACAATGTTAGAAAAGAGTCAAATACCTTGTTAATCCCAGGTGTGTTAAGCTTGGCGTACCATGACACCTATTCTAACACGACGCTTAGGTAAACCAATAAAAACACGTGTAACAAGTTTCGGCTCAAGAGTAGGCGTCTATTCTGTTAACTGTTATTAATAGGAGGAGAAGTTTGGACTTTATGTAGCTAGAGTTGGTGTTGCAATAAAATAGAGGATGTGAGTGAAGTGAAATGTTGTGGGGTAAAGTGAGTGGATGTGTAGTGATAGAAGAAAGATGGTTTAGTGTTTGGTTAAAATGGGTGAAAGTTTAGTATATAGTGCTAAAAATTTAAAATTAATATATAAAATAAATAGAAAGGAAGTTAACATAAAATTAATATGGATATTAAACAAAACATTATAAGGTAAATAAATAAATAAACACAAATGCATAAATAAAAATATAAATGAATTAAACAAAATATTAAACTACTACAAATCATATAATTATTATGAAAACAATGGAATTTAATAAACAGATAACTTTAACTTTATAACCTTTAATTATGGAAAATGTTAAACAAAATATAAATATAAACAAACTTATTAAAAAGATTGGTAGCTTAGAGGATGGTTTTGTGCTGGCCACCAGCACATTTTCGCTGGTTTCCAGTGAATATAGTTAAATAGGAGTAGATAATAGCTGGCTTCCATTTGTTAAGTTTGCTGGTTTCCAGCAAGTGTGGATAAATATAGAATTTATAATTGTAGTTACATCTTTTTACGCATTTACTCTAATCTAATAATTTAAATTCTCTTTCTTTCCTTTATTTCTATTTTTATGCATTTTTTTTAGACATTGTATAGTTTGTAGTTGTTTTATCTGAAAAAATCTGTTGTAATATAAAATGTAAATGTGTTGTGAAAATGAGTGTAAAGTTTTAATTTATGTCCGGTGCCCGGATAGTGTATTCATATTTCATTTATTCATTTATCTATTTATTTATTGTTACCTAGAGAAGGGAAAGAATTTCGAAAGATAATTCTATTTCTGATCATCGATATGCATACTTCACGACGGTCTGTGCATGTGACGAACTGTCGCTCATTAAAATTTTTAAGTAGTGGAGGTATGTACACGTTTCAAAATTGATTTTTTGCTGTTATGAAACTGCAGTGCTTCCTGTTTAAAGTGATGTAAGTTTTATTTGAATACTTTGACTCTTAAGTCGACTAAAATTTATGTAAGTGGTGCACTGCGATCCCGGATTTCAAAAAGGTGGGCGTGGCAGCATATTTTGAGTTACTTTGCTCCTCGTTCTACGCTATTTCTAATTCAAATCTTCCTCCTCCAAGCTACTGTGGCCTCTGCAAGCACTTTCTCATGTTTTCAACAAATAAAACTAACGGAAAATGCCATGAACGTTGTATTTCATGATTTTAGGGGCCTTAACATACCACTCCTTGGAGGTACTGTTTGTTTACAAACATTTCAGGGCTACTAGAATTTGTGAGATAAAGTGGTTAACAACTTAAATTCTCTTCACAGAAGAGAATGTTTCATGGTGACACACATACTAAAACAGTGCAATGACAGCAATGAAAGTGTTCAGACAATGAATACTGATAAACCCATGCTTTTCATTCCAGGAATGAATGGGTTTACAGTGCTAATTGTGACAGTGGTTGTATGAGGGCTGTCCAGAAACTCACCTCCGTTTTGAAATAAATATGAAACCGGTATACATACAAATGTTTCATTATATACATCTTAAAACTGCAGATTTTCTCTACATAGTCTCCAAACAGATTCAATCACTTGTCATACCTTTTCACGGTTTTTGAAATACCCTCTGCATAAAATTCTGCCACCTGTGAATTAAGCCAACCTGTCACGGCGTTTTGGAGCTCTTCCACATTGCCAAAGTGCTGAGCTGCAAGCCACCTTTTCATGTACGGGAACAGATGGAAGTCTCTGGGAGTCAAGTCCGGGCTCTGCGGGGGATGGTCAAGGACGTTCCATTTGAACTTGGCCAAAATTTCATTTGTGTTGTTTGCTATGTGAGGGCGAGTGTTATGCAGAGAAACACCTTGTTAGAAGACCACGACGCTTGTTTTGGATTGTTCTCCTTAGCCTTTTCACACTTGGCGGGATTTGTTATTTCAGCGCTCATGTTGTAAGGTTACAACTAGCAAACACGCGACAGTACGATGCTCCACCTTGCACAGCTGCAAGCGTACAGAGTGACTGCACACGCTGATGTTGAAATGGAGGCGCTACCCCCACTACTTCACGTGATATACATGAACGGAGGTTACTTTCTGGACAGCCCTCGTATTAATATTCTAATACTATTAAAGGATAACATGATTTGACATAATTTTAATAAAGAATGCGTTCAGGATTTTAAACTTTTCAAATAAGCAATTTGTTATACGTAACATCTTAATTTTTAAACCAACTTTCTGAAACAACGAAAATTTATACGCTTTACAATTTTCAAAACAACAAACCCTATACTGCGTACTGGACTACAAGCTTCATTCATAAGTCAAATTAAAGTTTAAGGAACACGCTCTTTTGTGAACTAGAACTTTTAAATTACAATGAAAATCACCATTGCTATGAATTTTTAAAGTAAATTTGCCCCAATTTCTTAAAGAATTCAACCACAAACTTGAACTGTATAATTTGTAATTATATATTACAAATATTATAGTTATAAAATAAAGCTCAATTTAAGCCACAACTCACTAAAAAAAAAGTTTTGAAAAGTGGAATGTTTTTTTCTGAAATGTGATGTTTTTATAGGAAAGAATTTTTTTAAATGTTGTAATACATATTTTTCTTAATTAAACTTAAATGATTTAACTGTAGATATGTCATTTTATTACTAAAACTGTAGCATTTCTTTCCGAACGTGAAGTATAATACGAAATTCGAGAAAGGCCCCGTGAAAGGGGATATTACCAAATCTCTTTCATTGATTTAATCATTATAGAAACTTCAATAAATCAGACTTAAATACTAAACACATTAACTACTTATTTGCTCTTTACCCAACCCAAGTTAAGAGCTCCTTAGCATTGATTAGTCCTCAAGAACGTTCAGAAAAGAAAACGAAAGCCGCTTAAGATCAACTAGCAGCCCGGACACACGGCATCGTATATGCTTCAGGCGAGAATATGTAACGTGTTGTATCCCATATACATGTCACTTCGATGCGCTTCCCGTCACACACTGAAAAATTTAATAAAGAAAAAAATCTGGTGTGTTACATTCACAATACCTTCTCTACCTGTATATCTTATTAGTGGGTACAAATATTATTCTTAGAAAATATCTTCTTATCAACTTCATTATAATCTAGATGAACGTTTCCGGAAGTAGCTACATTATACATTTCGTTATAGATACAATGGAACAGTAATAGTGAAATGTTTAAGAACTGGCCGCTATATGCTTGTGTTAAAACTCTTTCCGTAACATCGCAAGAAACAACTGAAAATCGACAGGACAAAACAATTATTTGAAATAAATTGTCTGTTTTAAAGAGATCTACATTTCAAATCACATCTTTCGCCTGTCGCTTAACGTTTACCAGTTATACAAGACTATACAAACTTCCTTCCGAATGAATTGGGTTTCAAAGTCTATTTCCAGATAAATTCAATATATACATTTTATTTGTCATGTAAATAATCTTTTTAGAAGGTCGGTGATGTCGAAAAATGTTCCATGTAAAGGATAGTTTGGTATGAGGAATTTTGTTGAAAATATTCGTGTCGTATTACATTCTCTACTACGTATAGTAAGTAGGGGAAGTATTGTATTCCACCCAAAAATTCGATACCGAGATTTCACCGGAAATACATGTTTTGAGACCCCCTGAATCCAAAAAAAACATTTTTGGAAACATGTACGTGTGTGTGTGTCTGTGTGTCTGTCTGTGAACAGCATAACTCAGAAACGAACAGTCGGATAAACACCAAACTAGGTATTTAGGTTCAGTATCTTCCATGGATGCGACACGAAGGTTTTCAAGAAAATCCCCCACCCCAGAGTACCCTTTACATGGACGATTTTTCGAAAATTTTAATTTTCTCAAAAATGGCTCTAACAATTTTGATTTAATTATCATATGTTTAAGATATTTTTATGACAAATAAAATGTATATCTAGAATTTCCTGGGTATGTCTCCAAAAGTATTCTTTATTGTGAACGACTTTTGCATAACTGGTAAACCATAAGAGTTAGACAAAATTTTACTACACAGAAAATGTAGATCGCGTTAAAATACACAATTTATGTCATAAACATTTTTTGTTGTTAAGTGAACCATTTTCGAGATATTAGTTGTTATTCCCTTAAATTTTTCAATACTTGTTTTCTCAAATGGGAATTCATTATTCATTTTTTTGTCTTGGATATGCAAAGAATTATAATCTGTGCCAAAGGGAATGGTGCTGCACCTAGCAACCAGTTATTAAGAGATATGTATGTGCTTAAGGGCTACTGTTTTTCTATATTGTCCTTGTAAATATATTTTCCCCTTACATCTGCAAGAAAACTAGCAATAAGATAGAGTCTGCAAATGTTTATCTCGATTAACATGGAGTAGATGGAAAATAAGCGTTTGTAAAAATAATTTGTACAAGAGTAGAGAAAGTCATGTGAGTGTAACACATCAGATTTTTTTGGAAGGGACTGAATCTAAATAGCAACCCGACTTTTCCTTTTTAGTTACACTATTCAGCGACACACAAAGACACAAATGGACGTGTTTCCTAAAATCCTATATTTGGAGCAGAGACCTCAAAACATGTATTCCCGGTGAAATCTCGCTATCGAATTTTTTGTTGGACTGCAATATATACCCTACTTATTATACGTAGCAGTGGCAGTGAAAAGGTCACTATTTTCAATGTTTTTTCAGTAGTTAGTGAATACTTCCACATTAAACGAAAAATAAAAACAATTCCTCGAACTGAGGAAATTGCTACGGGAGCTAACTCCACGAGTGATTTAATTTTCATATCCTACATAGAAGCTCTTCTGCATCAGATAGCAATAAGAGCACCCGCCTCTGAGAGCGTAGCCATGGCGATGGACATCGCTATTCGGTGAAATCTCCAATAAAATATTATATAAAATAATGCTACAGGGGTCAAGTTACAATACAGTACTAGCTGTGGTAGTCATATAACGTACGAGCCGTGGTTTCAAAGTAAATACCGATAACTTTTTAAACACAGTACAGTATTATTTTCCAAATACTTTATTAACATTTATTACCTTACACCTACTTCTCCACAAAGCCACCGCCATTATTCAGGCACTTGTAACGGAAACCAGTTTTTGTATGCCTTTTTCAAAGAATGATGCCGCCTGTAATGAAAGCCAAGTTTGCATATCTCGTTTCACATCATCGTCATTGAAATGCTTTCACCAAGGAACCTTTTTCAAATCAAAATCGCTTGGTGCCAAATCCGGACTGTAGAGAGAGTGGTCGAATTGCTCGAAACTAAATTCGTTTGGCTGTGTTTTAGCTGGGCATTGTCATGAACCAACAGGATTCCACGCGAAGGCATTCCAGACCTTTTGCACGACAGAACTTTCGTAGCTTCTCACAAGAGACTTCTTTGTTGACAGTCGCATTCCTGGGCAAGAACTCAACCAGCAAAAC
Source organism: Deroplatys truncata (assembly GCA_030765065.1). Lineage (NCBI taxonomy): Eukaryota > Metazoa > Arthropoda > Insecta > Mantodea > Mantidae > Deroplatys > Deroplatys truncata. Next base: position 151,740,785 of record CM060985.1, on the reverse strand, counting down.
ACCTTGTCTGTCCCAGAAAACCGTGCACATGATCTTGCAAGTGAATATCGTCAGTGGAATTTCTTCTACATGGATTGTTGCTTTGATTCAGGAATGATGTGGGACTACCATATTTCATCGTCTCTAATGGTGTGCGTTAGCAAACAATCGACTTCTTCAGGATATCGCGTGGGAAAAGTCAGCGCAACGGCAGATCGCTTGTGCTTGTGATTCTCAGTAAGATTTTTCGACATCCACCTGCAGCACATCCGAAATCCTAAACGTTGTGTCACAATGTTGTACAGGACTGACATTGAAATTTATGGAAAATGCAAAGATAACACCGATATGATGAAACGCGAATGTTTTCTTCCACTGCTTGCGCTAAATAATACGTAATCACAGACGATCGGCCTTGGAGGACGTTATGATGGTTATTTTAGGGTCAATTTAATTATTTTAAACGGGAACCTACCATTTCTATATTGTTTTCTCACTCCTTATAAAAATAAACAACATTTGTATAAAGCACTTTGCAATTATTCTTACCCCTATGTAAATAACAACGAAAATTCTGAATGGCTGTGTATGAAGAGTGCAGTGAATGGTTGGGCTATCCATGGATGGTCATTTGAGTGTAAAGTTTTTATTTTGTTTACTTATTTCTCATCACAAAATAAACAGCTTTATATAAACCACTTTCTAATTAGAGAACAACATACAAAATGTAGGTTCCCAATAAAAAAATTAATTAACCCTAAAATGACCATCACAATGTCCTCCAAACAAAACACGACTAATGACATTTTCTTTCCACCATAATATCAAGAAACTTTTATTAAAGACATTTCTTTCTACAACGCTCAGTTTTGGAGATATTGTACAGTCTCAACTTAAATGGCCCACCGTGTGTAATTTTGTGTAAGGTGTAAATCATAATAAATAGAGAAAATACTGGATTTGTTATACAAGTATTAAATGTAGGGTTTTATTTTGCGAGTAGGAAAGTTTGCGAAATGAAGACCTTAGGCTGAGATATATCGAGATTCTTGAAACAAGAGAGATTACGTTAAAAACGAAATCAACTCTTGTATGCAGCAATATGTCAGATGTTTTGATGTTTTGATCACTGGCAGCCATTTTCAGTGAAAGTCTTTTCAACATGTTTTTCATTACACCACATAATTCTATGTCATATCCCTTTCTGGACTTTTTGGGTAAATACTTCTAGGTTTTTTTTCGGTTGATTCTGTAATATCTCCTGGTTCTTCTACTTCAGTTTCTTTGAATTCATAAATGCCGCCATTTAATGTTTATGCAGGTTATACTGTATAAAATAATAAAATTTTAGACCAAATAAAGCACAAGGCTGCCTACACTATATTCACTATTAGGTTGATCCGCGGCAAAACAAATCCACGTGGTCAGTGCACCGTGTTGCAACACGGTGGCAATGCGCCCAGGAAAGTAGTCCTATGCTAATCTCTGAATTTATCCTTAAATAATATAATATTCTATACAAATATCTAAGGTTTCATTTAACGCTGATTTATACCGTAAAACAGAGCTGCAAGTCCCGTGACGCAATTCGTATGAGTTGCCTGACATCCGGGTAGGCGCAGAATATTGTTTACAGCCAGAAACCAGCAGTTGTGTTTAGTATCATGGCGGATGGTGAATTTGTTATTGTGTTTTCGTCGAATTACGTAAAGCATTACACGCGCAAACCATTGACTATTGGTGAAAAAAATGGTGTTGAATCTTTATTATACGTTATGTGAGAAATATCCAACATTTTCCGCGAAAGAAATGGCGAAATTAACTTCCGAGTTCACCGGTGTTTCGAGTACAAGTATAAACAGTGCTTGTGCAGAAAAATCTGAAACGAGAAAAGTGGTTACACCCGGAAAAAAAAGAAAGCATATGAAATATGCGATGCAAGAATGTAGTGATCTTGAAAAGAATGCAATTTGCGTAACAGTGCACAATTTCTTTTTTAAAATGAGCCGCCAACAGTTAATAAAGTGCCGCTTCCAGAGAGCAAATAAATTAGGTTATCGCATACCTGTTACTTTATTTTTAGCTCATTTATTTTAGAATTAACTATTATTATATTGCAAACTTTTGTTTCGTTACAAATATCATTCTTATCATCTTTAACCCTAAACAGAATGTGCTAGTCACCGCCCATGGTCTGAAAGTGTGGCAGTATTTCTAGTGCGAATAGCGGAAGGATACATTATAACGGTGCACTGGTCACCTGGGATTTGTTTTGACGCGGATCAACCTAAGAGTGAATACAGTATATATAAGGTATAGATTAACTTCACAATGGATTGAAGTATGGCGATTTGTATTGTGAGCAGATAATGCAACCGCCGTGAGAAATTAATCATGTAAAAACGTAATGAAAAGTAAAACCTAATCAAACCCCTCAAATTATTAAACATATGCCGTTACAAAGGGTAACTGTCGTGTGATTGGACTTGAAACCAAAGTTTGTCACAATGGGGTTGTATAAACGTTTTATAACACTGGTCCGGTAATGTAAAGCTTTTAGGTCGCGTGCACTATGTTAAAAGTTCTACTTTTAGGCCATTCTGTCTAAAAATACTATAAAAACGTAATTTATTTAAGACTGGGAACTTATTTAAAATACATTTTATTGTAGGGCAAGCATTTCCGAGGTAGTGGATGAAACGTTTTTGAATTGTTCAATACTTTGTCAGTTTTTGAAGTGATGTCGCCGTTCAGCTGTTACTGGCGACTTTTTGGAAAGAATGTCCTGCGTTGAAATATTTGAATATCGCTTGGTTTTCTTCTATTTTCTTTATACCTATAGCGAAAAGTGTAAATAAACTGGAAACGTTTGTATAGATAACATAAAACAGGCAGTAAAGTAAGATTTTGTAGGTATAGTTATAGAAGCTGTATAAAATAAACGATAGCGGGTAAAGAAAGATATGTAAATGTAAAAAAATTTTATCTGTGATTTTCCGCGCGGCGACACAGCAAGAATGACTGCACAGTCTGCCTTGAAACCATAGTACTCTCAGCCTTGCAAGAGCTCCGATGGTTTGCGGAAGGAAAGCAATCATAGCGCCCTCTACTTAGAGTGGTAATGGTTTGCGGGAAGGAAAGCAACCCACAGCACTCTAGATGTGGTTCAGCTGCTAATACACCAGACCTACCACGCAACCCCCCTTCCTAGTAATAACATTCATTCAAGTATCAACTCCTGCCGCTATAGGCACAGTATTAAACTTGCTTCATCATCATTACCATCGTACTCCTGCCACTAAAGGAATAGTATCAAACTGCAACCAGCATAGATGGCATCACAGCAAGTACGACCTGCCGCTAGAGAGACAGTGTTGTGATGTAGCGGCTATGACCTAAGGTTATCGGGAGGTCGGCGCCGGGCGGTCGGAGTAAACAACAATAGCTTTGCTCGCCAGCGTAAACACCGGGCTCACTATTGGCAGATAACTAGATCCTTCTAAAGCTACCTCTCCCACCTACTCCAGAAAGTGTGTCGAAATAGTTCTAGAAGGTAGAAAATATTGTGGAAAGATACCACTGACTATATAAGCGAGCGTTCTCGCAGAAGTGAATCGTGAGAGTTGACTGCGATTTGGTGTGGTGACTTGCAGGAGTGCTACTGCGAAGCGTCAAGTTGTGGAGTTCTTGTGTTTGTCTCCCAAGTAAAGTGAACCGGCGTGAAGAGACTGCATCACGAAGGAAGTGAAGTGAACTCCCGCTGAAATTGAATTACATAAAAACGAAATACTGACGGATAAAAGCAAAACAGTGACAGTGAGAATACAGAGAAATAACAGTTATAAAACTGGATAGAATCACAGCAGTATACTCACATCATCAGTGGCATTTATGCCATTAGTTTCTGCTGCGGGAAATGGCATATAAGTATTAAATAGGATTCATTTACTAATCTAATTATATTCCAGTACTTTGAAAGGTGGAATTTGGGAACTTGTGCTGAGAATACTGGCGCATCACTGTAAATATCAGCGTATTAACGTAAATAGTATTAGAAGTATAAAACATTTTATATAGTAAGTGTAAAGGAAGCTAGCTAGCCTGACAAGCCAAGTAGCAAATTTAATTTAGGTGCCTGAAGCTACGCGTTATTAGGCAGAGATATCTCCAGGCCTGGCCAAAGCACAGGGAATCGCTAAGTATGACCAAGGAGACGCTTGAGTGAGAGAGTAGAGATTGAAACGAGACAGAGGGAAGTGTGGAAGATATGAGAGTACATGTTCTCATACGACACCGATGTGATCCGCCAATCACAATATTGCTATAAGCCACGGCGGGAAAAATAGCACTTTAGCTGAGAATATACATAAGGCGGATCCCTGCAACCACACTGCTGCATACATTTTTTTTCGGGTGGTGAACTTCTTGCCACTCAGATGATCAAGCGTGCGACGAATCTGCTAGAAGTTGAAAAGCAACTTAGAGTGGGAGGTGCAGAGTGATAGATTGGCCCCATAACCAATCAAATACTTGTGGTATAGAATTCACGGCTATATGCAAACCATTATGAAAATAAATTATAGTTTAAAGTGAACTTCGACGTTTTCATTTCGAACCCTGTAACCACTTCTGGGATAAGAGTTAAAAATCATAGGTCAGCACAGAAGTGTTGTAGAACGCTGTTTAACAGCAATTTACCATCCACACCAGAAGGAAGATGACGAGGTAAACGAACCAGAAGGAGCAGTTCTGTCGCATACTTTTACGTTTACTTCCAGTTAATTCTTTATAGTTAATGGTGTTACTTCAGTAAATGTACCAGCATGGCCTCCTGCTTCCTGTTATGACACATTATTAATTTTGTACATTGTAGGATTGCTGATTGCAAACATAAAAGATTGTTTCGATTCTGACCTTTATTAAACATAAAATTACATTTCTAATTAATGTAATATAAAGGAAGAACTAAATTAGACTCGCATTTCATGTTTGTTACATACTCGTTAAGAAAAAGATGTCTAGTTTGTCACGTGCGCGAAGGTGTAAACTCAAGGGTTTTATTTGCACTAAATGGACTTAAAGAAATTCTTAAAGATTTAAATGCACTCTGGTTTATGCTGTCACAAATGAACGCTAATTGTGATTTCCGAAATACTAATAAAATAGTGACAACGTGCATTTCGAAGTGAGACTGTGTATTTATTTTACTTATTATAGTTCAAGAAAGAAGAAAATTTAACCTTAAGACAATTTTGATTATTGATTATGTATAACTCTATGATAAGGCCGGTTTTGTTATACGGAAGTGAAATCTGGGGATGGGAAAGAGCAGAGCATGGAAATAAAACACCGGTAGCATTTTGGAAAAGAGTTCTTGGAGTTTCACAAGCCACATCAGATTCGGAGGTATTGAGGGAGGTGGGATGTTATGAAGACACAATACACTGCAAAATAAGACCAGTGAAGTACTGGCTAAGGTTGATGCAGGGCGATAACTCCACACTACGATCCAAATGTTATAAATACCAGCGAGAAAACCTGTCTCCTAAGTTTTGGGCAGCTGATTTGGAAAGGGGTTTGAGGAGAACAGGAATTGGGTTAGTATGGCTAAGACAAAAACATATGTAAAGGTAATAAAAGAAGACTAAGAGACATCAACCAACAGGAATAGAATAGGATTGTAAAATTAAACCTTATCTAAGTCTAGCAAATGAAATACAATTGAATTGGGGTAAAGAGGCATATATACTTAATTTAGGAAGAAAGAAAAGATCAGGAATGGCATGGTTCAGACTGACGATTTTGTCAGGAGAATCTGCCCATTCTGTGATTTGGATGAGGACTATGTACATATTTTGGCGGAATGTGCACAGTGGGAGAACCAGCGAACGATTAAACTGAAAGAAAAATTCTTAAGTCCCTCAAGAAAGAGATTGGTATGTTGGGATCTACTGGCTGACCAGAGGAACTGGCAAAACATGGGTAAGTTTTTGGCTAAAGTGCAAGAAGCTAGGTCAAATTTTTTCAGTTAGACAAAGGTAATTTATCTCTATTTCCCTTTTTCTTGTTCCTTTTTGTTGTGTTTTCTTTCTGTTGTTTATTTTGTCACCCTATTGTATCTTAAATACTTGTGAAATAACTTCAATAATTTGAAACCAATAAAGATGTCTTATCCGTACTTCTGTCTATACTTCTGTCTGTCTGTCTGTCTGTCTATCATATGTAGGTCTTCGATAAAGTATCCATAGTGAATTTTAGGAGATAATGATAAACGAAAGATACACAGAACATGTAATAGTCCTAAAACATATGCACGAAGACACACAAGTAATTATCGAATACAAGGAAGAGTAAACATAAATTAAAATCGTAAGTCCTGAAACTTGGGGTAAAGTAGGGTTCTCATTTTCGTTCACACTATAACAACGATATTCTTTTGAATGGGAGAAATAAATTATGATATAAACAAGTGCATATTTTAATTATCGTTATATCCTGATAACGATTAAAATTATGAGGCAAGTAAATTAAAATAAATGTGTACGAGACAATACTAAGAAAACTAAGAAACACAACTAGAAAATCATTACGATGAAATTTTATAAACGAATCCCATGCTGTCTACAGCTCAGAAAACTGGACAATGAGCAGAAAATCTTATGTATAGCCTTCATATGACCTACACTCACTCTTTTACAAACCATCCTTACATAAGCTTATTCCTATGTTTCTTATTAATACAGATGCAGTTTCATTACTCACTTATACATTTCATTCTAGATATGTAACAAGAATAATGCTGTGAAAAAATTGTCTTAAACATTTAATAATATAACTAATTTAATCATTTTGAAAATGACAAAGAAGAGGAAGAGATTATGAGAATAATAAAATTACTATTATGAATTTGCTCTAGAATATGCAAAATATAAATTTGCCGAAACAAGCTGGAAATCTTAACCCTTGCACTTGATGATGACACTATTACAACAAAGTTGGTGTCTCTGTTATTAACAGAATATGTCAATAACAAAGGTATAACCTATAAATTCAAAACATATTGAAAGAAGCAACTCCGCTAATTTTGGTATCCAGAAACAGCAATGATAAGAAGAGAGACAAACACGCAGCTACACAAAAGCGAGTGAAGTAGGGCGACATACGTGGTATATGGAGCGTGTTAGGACAATGAAACAACGCCAGGACGAGTCTGTTGTGAGGAGCATCACAAACAAAACATACAGTTTTACTTGTCTGTGTCAAAGCCACCATAATATCCCAGAGCTGATGTTAGTGGTAACTGCAAATATGTTGCATACTACGAGCTCAAACATGCATTTAGAGTAGGGTTGTCGCGTTTATGTCTAAATGTGCATTAAATATTTAAACCGCTTAATCTGGGCCTGTAGATTTTAATGGGGACTCTGAAGACCGAGGAAAGCTTAAAAATACCTCAGTCAGGGAAAGTGGTACTTGCGGAATTTAAAACGCAGCCAGTTCACTACTCCATGCCCTATCGACCTGGTCTACCCTTGTCGGTCACTGTAGTTTATTGCCACACTAACGCAATAAAATAGAAATTATAAAAATTAAGTTAAAATAATAATAATAGAAGTTATATAACCTTACGTGTTATATCATTTTTCTTAGTGATTACCTATTTTTTTGTTAATTGTATACTCATTGATCTTCTATTTTGTCAACAATAAAATTATTACATCTATTTTACATACTTTATATCCATGTATTGAGAATGCGTAGGTATTTCAGGAGTGCCTGGACACTACGTAAAATATAATGCTATTATTAAAAGTAAATAGAACATTGGGGAACCTAATATATATTTACAATAGTAAGTATATTACGCAAAAATACTATAACGGTAGTAATTAAGACACGAGTATGTTTATCTAACTCGCTCTGGCTGGTTTCATAATTTTCATGCAAGCGTCTTAATTACTAAGTACGAAGGCTTTCACGGCGGAGTTAATCGATAAAACATTAAAATCTTCCGGGCTGAAAGGCCGTGGTCTAAGGGTTAAATTACTAGCACCCGACGTTTCGGTCAACTCTGTGCTTGCCATATTCAAGAGTGTAACACCCAGGACAGCTTGATAACGTAGAATTACAGAAGTAATTAATCGAGTGAATTAAAAAATAACATAAAAATTTGATAAAATACAGGCATAGGGGTCTATAGGGCAATATTTAGAAATAAAACAATATATATATATATATATATATATAAGCTTATTATTGTTAACGCTGTTTTCTTCTAGTACGTAACACTAACCAGATTAAAGTCGCCTCATAAAACATAATAAGATAAATGAGAGCAATAACATATCGTTAAACCAGTTTAGAAAAGATAGTCAAATATATTTAAATTTCTAAAAGAAACTACTCCAAATTAAATCTTTTTAGTAAAATCAGATAAAATATTTTATATTCACATAAAGAAAAATTTGTTACTATAAAGCATGCTGAAATTCCTTTCCCGAGAACTACGAAAGCTAAATTAAATTATGAATAACAAGGACGGCCAAAACAGCCTTCAGCTCCAAGTCATGCTGGAAACGCAACCCGCAAAGCAGTCGCAAGGGCTGCACTGTTTGCGCATAACACGGTCAGCAAGAGGTGTCCTACGAGTTCAGAGTGCACGGATATGACTGTTCGAAATGAATGTATTCACTCAGAGAACTGTATTATTTGTAGACTTAAACAGTAGCAGTGTCTAATTACAATGAATTAATTAATACATACAACGTTATGTTTCACAAATGTCATGTATTTGCTAGCAGCTGTAAACTTAGAAATATTTATTTAATATAGAAAGAATTTCTTGGTGTAGAATGCTGTGCGTGTTTTTACTACACGCTTTTCCTTAAGAAAGACTTTGAGCCTGCCAACTAACCGTTTCTTATCTCCAATCATCGAGCGAGCTCCATCCGTTGCAATTGATGCTATCTTGGACCACTCTAAATTGTGCTTATTTACACACATACAAACAGAATTGAATATGTCTTCTACTTTAGTATTGTCTTCCAAAGGAAATAACTCTCCGACATTTAATTCTTCATCAACTCATCTTACAAATATTGCCAACTGAACTGTGTCAATTACATCTGCCCCTTCATCAAGAGCTAGAGAGAAGTACACAAATTTACGGATTCTCACATTCACTTGTCCACTTGTATCAGTGGACAACAACCCAATTTTCTGGAGATACTTTGTCGTGAAAGGTGCAAGATGTTTTTAAAATTAATCAGTTCCTGGGGGCACACAATTTTTACCACGTCCATCATACATGATTTAACAAACTCCCCCTTTTGAAAAGATTTAAGGACTTTGTCTATGTTCCACGCCACAACATAACTAGGTAGTAGTTTTTTCTGTCATATTTTGTCATTTAGTAGCAGAAACAGTGTGCTTCTCCTTTAGCTCGGTTAGTTTCTTGGCTCGTTCCAATCCTGAAATAATGAACCAATACACGCCATACAAATAATCTGCAGTTCTATAGTAATAATAATAATTATAATAATAATTCCTTTCAATTCTGCATATTCAACATGACATGTGCAATAGTGTCGCTGTATATTATTTCGTAGTATGCTATGTATAATTTTCGAACATATCGGACACTTAACGTTTTCGTTATTTCAGAACAAAGAAACAGGTGTTCCTCTTACGTTTGGAACTCCCTCTTCTTTGATGTTCAAGGAGTTGACAGTGCTATTATTTGTAGCACACCCACTGTTCAATCTGTGTGTATATGCCTCTCTCAAGGCTATCGATAGACTGACCTCGGTAGAGTGTGTTCAAGTAAGCTGCTTGGACGCGCGCAAGGGAGGAAAGACGCTGGCGATTACCAGCGATAATGGGGATGTAATCGCGACATACGATGTAGCGAGTCCTATTTTGGTCACCTTTGCTGTATATTATGACGCAGGGGCTATGGCCCAAGATTATCGGGAGGTGTCGGTCAGGCAGTTGGAGATAAACAAAGATGAGTTGCGCTTTCCCCAGTATAAACACTATAAACAGCGTCGGTAGATAACTCGAATCTTCTCGAAGTTTGTTTCCCCTACCTTCAAAACGTGGTTCAGATACTTATAGAATGTTCTATTTAAGATTCCATTTGCCATAAAGTGCGTATAGAAATAAACAGCGACAACGATTGGTATATTGGGAAGGACATTGAAGTGAACATTTTTCAGGAGGGAGCCAATGTTTGGGAATACAAAGTTAGGACGGTGTCAAGGTTTGCACAACATTCATGTTTGTGCAGACGAAAATCCGCGTGCGCAGATAGTTATAAGTAACCAATACAGATTCAGTGTGAACGTATGGGCTGTGATAATTTATGACCAATCATGGGGTCGTGCCTGCTGCCAAACACATAACAGGACCGACATACCTCACTTTTGTCAGAGATGCTCTTCCTGCTCTACTTGATTTGGTGTCACTACAGGTTCTTCAGGTAATGTGGCTGCAACATGGCGAGCTCTAGCTCAGTTTGAGTTCAATTTGCGGCGCCACCTGGAAGGCCACATACCCCAACTTATGGATTGGTAGAGGGGGGTCACCATGGTCCCCTGATCTGACGCCTCTTGACTGGATTCTGTAGGATACTGTAACGACTATGGTGTATGCTACCCCTGTAACAACAGAGGAGGACATTACCGCACGAATCTATGCTGCGACCGAAATACTGATCACACAACTGCACTTATTTAACCATGTGCATATTTCTCTGGACCGCAAATGTACGCTCTGCATTCAAGTAGGAGGTCAACAGTATTTCTACACGGCAGCAGGGATCGGGTGGTTCAAAATTAGGGAACGTTGTTTCCTAGAGCCCTCGTATCCATTGCACAACATATTAAACTTTGAATCCTTTGTCGGTGTATTTTTCTATACCACTGTATAAGCGAGGGTTCTCGTGAGAGGGGGCGAGTCATCTGAGTCGGTCACTGAGTGACTAAGCGAGTTGGTGAGCCGTTTCTGCAGCGACATCAAGTACTGTTCTGCAGCGAATGGTCACGACTGATTTGCCGTGTAACTAGTGCTACTGCAGGGAGAAATATTATAAAATTTTTGTGTATGACACACCAGAGTGAACCGTCCGGAAGAAGAACTTGAAGTGACTTTTGAACTAGTTCACATTAGTGAAGTGAAAATGTGAACTAAGTGAAGCTCCAGTGAACTCTGAAGGCATTCAAAACAGTAACAGTGAGAACTGAGAGAAGTGACAGAAACTGGACAAAGTCACAATATTAATTGTCTTCAATTTATTGCCTCTAGGACTGTAAGGTATACAAGGTCTCATTCGAATCACCATATGATGACACACACTGAATGCATGAAAACACTTCCCAATCATATCTTTCCCTGAATATGGTTCGGTTTCCTTGGATACATATTACTGCATACCGTATGTGGAATATGAGACCTTGATTCTTATGCAGTTGCCTAATATCCACAGAAGCACATCAATTTGGATTCAAACAGACGGGTGACTCGGAGCAGAAGGTTGGATGACCTACTCCCCGATCGCTGCAGCAGCTTCTATTGTGAGTACTGGAAATTAAAAAGAATATATGTTTAAAATAAGATTCGTTTTACAGCTGGTATGGTGATTTGCAGCAATAGATTCTCTTGTGGCATCTGCAATCATAAAGTATGTCTCTCTAAAGCGTATCGGCGGATATGACGCATGTAGTCGACCATCATTCTGTTGTCGTTCTAATGTTGTTTGTAGCGCGAATATGGGACAGTATTTTTAACACTTAAATGATATCAGTCTACTGATATAATATAAAATATAATTACAGCCCGCCTTAAAGCAATATGTGTGTGTAATAGTTTATAAAATGTATGCAACAGTCATTGTATTATGTTTATCTTATTATGTACATGTATAATAATGTTATGTGAATATGTTTGTAATTTAACAATGTAGGAGCTGTGAGCATAGAAGCCGAAAGCTGCTAACAATGAGGTAACCTTGAGACAACAATAAATTAGAAAGTTTAATAACTCTAATAATAATTCTTGCAAAAATAATGTTATGTTTAAAACAGTTTATAAACAGCCAATGAACAACTATAAACAGCTTAAGTTAAATAAAAGTATTCAATTGTAGTAGGGCTAGCCAATTAGAAATTGTACAAATTCAGGAGGCAGACGCTACAAGACAGCGTTCCCAACCAGATGCTACATGTTTGTGTACCCGATTGGTACGATACGTGGTCAATGTGAGACATAAATATTCATTGCGGTGAGAATAATATAAACTTAAGTGTTAAAAAGGTGCAATTAACAAAATCTCACAGCTCTACAGTAAGATATATCAGTGGAGTATTATTTAATCTGTGGAGAGTTAATAAAAACAAAGTACAATACATATATAATTTCTGTAAGCCTTGTTATTTAGCCACACCACCCCTGCTAAGAGATACGTGTTCTAAAAAAAATACTGACGCAGCCGAACTTGAGAGGGTTTATACCCCATGTATGGTACAAACTTTTCGGTGGCCTTCACCCCAGGTTTAAAAAAATCAACTTTGTAATGTTAACGTTTGCTTTAATATTATATATGTATGCCTCGGCTGCGTCAGTATTTTTTTAGAACACGTATCTCTTAGCAGGGGTGTTGTGGCTAAAGAACAAGGCTTATACAAATTATAATTGTATTGTACTTTGTTTTTATTAATCCTCCACACAATTAAATGGCACTTCATTGATATATCGTACTGTAGAGCTCTGAGATTTTTGTTAATTGCACCGTTTTAACGCGTAAACTTTATATTATTCTCACCGCAATGAATTTTTATGTCTCACATTGACCACGTATCGTACTAATCGGGTACACAAACTTGTAGCATCTGGTTCGGAACGCTGTGTTGTAGCGTCTGCCTACTCAATTTTTACAATTTCTCTATGCCAGTTTCTGCTTGACTAAGCCTGCTCAAATAGAGTACTTTTGTTTAACTTAAGCTTTTTCTAGTTATTGATTGACTATTTATAAGCTGTTTTAAGTATTATATTATTGTTCCAAGAATTATTATAAGCGTTATTAAGCTTTCTAATTTATTGTTGTCTCAAGGTTAGCTCATCGTTAGCAACCTTCAGCTTCTATTCTCACAGCTCCTACATAGTTATATTACATAACACATTCACATAACATTATTATACATATATACATATAAGATAAAATTAATACAATGAGCGTTACATACATTTTATATATAATTAGATACACATATTCCTTTAAGGCGGGCTGTTATTACATTTTATATTATATAACTAAACTGAATTCATTTAAATGTTAAAAATACTGCCTCAAATAATGACACGTCAATGTAAATACCGATATTAATGTGAATAATGTGAGAAAATTGTAAATATTTGTGTGTTAAATGTAACGTAGTGCAGCTAGTCGTGCAGGTGAAGGTCAGATATATAACGTTAACCAGAGACATCTCCAGGGTAGCATAAAGCTCAGGAGCTAGGCTAAGTATGACTGGCAGAGACAGTAGAGTGAAAGAGAGATAGCTAGACATCTGCAATTATACATAGGTGTGTGTGTACCGTGTGTTAAAGAAACGTATTCCATAATTTGAGAGATGGTAGCGTGGACCAAAACAAGAAAAAAGTCCAGTAAACATGCGCTCTAAAATGCATATCTTAAGAGTTATGAGCACCTGTTTATCGTCGCCATTGTGAAACATCTCTTCTACCTTTAACATCTGGTATATATATATACCGCCTGAGTCTTCTCAACTTGTAGATTGGTAACTAGGCAACTTTCTTCATGTTTCGAGAACGTTCTAGCAAATCACGGTTTCTTTCCAAATGAACTAGAAAGTCAATTTGCGAAGCTCTAGTGGTTCGTGCTCACTGTGGAACAGTGTTTTCCAATAGAGGGTATCTGGACATGCTGTTAGTATACGGGGAAGCGCAGCAGTATGCAACAGAGGCACGCCGTCTATTCCAACAGAGGTTTCCGCAGAGAACACTTCCTATAGATCACACATTTTGCAAGTTGCGAACTGCCTTCTGGAATCAGGAAAAGGAGACAAGACACCCCATCCACGAAGAGATCACCCTGTGTGTGACCAAGCAATGGCGGATATTGTGACTGCGTATGTCCTTCAGCATCCGCGTTGTAGTACGAGGGACATTCACAGGCATATTAATATTAGCCATTATTCCGCGTGGAGAATGCTACACCATGCAAAGTTTCACCCTTATCATCTTCAGCTACACAAGGAAATACTGCAGCTGGACCATGGAGGAAGAGTGGTGTTCGCTAGGTGGATCATACGACAAACTGAACAATATCCAACAATTTTCGGAAACTGTGTTATTTACAGACAAATCAGGGTTCCACAACACAGGCCATGTAAATGGCCACAGCATGCATTACTGGAGCACTGTAAACCCACATTGGTTGCGAGAAGCGGCCTTACAAGTCCGATGGTGTTTCAACGTTTGGGCTCATATACTCAGTGATCATCTAATAGTTCCTTTTATTATGGCCAGTTCACTGGGAATCGTTATATCCACTTCCTACAACACCAGCTGCCTACTCTACTGGATAAACTGCCGTTGCAGTACCGACTAACCTTGTGCTACCAACATGATGTGACGCCAGCTCATTCGGTCCGTCGTGTAACGGCTTATCTCGACGCCACCTACCCTGAGCGATGAATCGGAAGGCGTGGATCAATAGGGCTGCCAGCACGCTCACCAGAGTTACCATTAGATTTCTTCTTATGGGATTAAATTAGTTCTTGTTAAATGTACTGAACATAAAAAGTACCTTGAAGTGGTAGTATTTGAACCTGTGACCTTCATCACTGACGGCCAAGACGCACACTGTTGCGCAACGAGTGCAAGTCACTGCACGCACAGCGGTGCAAAGCACTCGTTTCGACTGAAATTGATGCGACGCGTTGCAGTGGACACTTGTTTACGGCATAGCCTGCTCAACGCCAGGACTGCATATCTTCTCAATCCGCAGGCTGAGAATACTCACCTGGTATATACATATAAAGAGAGTGACACAGAGCGGGAGATACAGTTTAACAGATAGGTCCCATAACCCTGTAGCATTTGTGGGATAGAAATCGCGGCTAACTGCGAACAAGTGTTAATAAATTACAGTTAAAGTGAGCTTAAACTTTTATCCCGTCTCTGTTACCACGACCTAGAGAAAACCTCAGCGTATATGCCAACACAAAAGTGTTGTAGGGACCATTTCTAATAGCACGTCATAACACCCACCTGGAAGGAAGACGACGTGCAGCCGAGAGATCCGTCATATTATTGATGAAAATATCCTAGTCCAGTTGTTTAACTAGAAAGCCTTGAAAATGAATTGTTTGTGGTCATCTGCAATTCCGTTGAGTCTCTAAACACTAACAACATATATCGTGACCTCTCTATGACAACATGAATGAAAAACTAATCAAAATAACTGTGCGAGAGACACACATCTATTACCTTACACACCGAAGGGGGACACTTCGCTCACTTAGACCTACATATATCAATTGCGGCTACCTATGCCTAGGAAAAGGGTTGAAGTGAAGGAACCACAGGAGGCTACAGGCCATAGAGACGCTTGGAAGGATCTAACAGTTCAAGGTTTGAAGATGCGTCCCACTGCTAGAGCTGGGTGAAGAACGATCTGTCGGTCAAGCCGCTCTCTAGTGTCCACGGAGTGTACCCTTTCCTTTGAGCAAGCATCCGCGCCATCTATCCGTCACCGCCATGCACCACGAAAACTGGAAGCACACCTGAAAGTTGAGAAAGAAAAGGATTTAAAAGGAAATGATGGAAAGGAACTCGTGGGACCTGAGAAACCACGCCAACTTTCACCTGCCGACCATGTAAAACCACCTAAATACCAAGGTCAGAGTGAGCGGTCCACAGGAATCGAAGCCGGAACCTACGGAATAAGAGCCTCACATGTAAACGTGGAGCCATCTCACGTGGTCATCGAGAACATAGTAATGTGTAAGAATACATTCATGTTGTGTACTGATACAGAAATGTGTGTGAACGGTAGCGATGATAGTTAAACCTTTAATAGACATTCTATAATATAACGTGATTGTTGCAGTATAACCTTAACTTTGCACTTCATCTATTTAGAGTTTGACATTCTCGTGATGTCTACCAGAATATGGAACGCACACTTTATAAAATGTTCGGCGTAAGCCCTTTAGATTTTCTACATCATCCAAAGATGATCCTGACGGAAGGTAAGTTCCTTATTTTCGATCAACTTACCGCAACGTTTTCTAAGTTAGTTTTCCTAAAAGACTTAATTTTCTCCAAAAGAAACTAAACAAACTAAATTACAAACTACTGATTTTCCATATTAAAAGTGTACTGAGTATAAATTTTTAAGTCGTAGTTTCTAACGCTTCCCATATGGCCTATGATCTTCAGAGGATCCCACATTCCACCAAGCGATGACTGGACCCATTTCTGAGGTGGAGACTCCCAGCGCGTGGAATCCGTTGTCTACGATGGTAGGGTGATGATGAGGATGATAGTGGAGTGAGAGGACATAAAGCTTTTACTGGACTCTGAACCACGTTGAGCCTAGGAGATGCTTCACATGAACAAATTAGAGATATTGATGAATAGGGGCAACTTAAATTCCGCAATCCAGAACCAGAAATCGAACGCTTAGTACGAGAGCCGGAAGCGAAACCACTACGCTAACATAGCACCCTTGATTTCAAAGTGTGTTAAGGCGTTTAATTTTGAAACAATGATTTGAAGCGAGTGACAGCTCTAAAGGGAACTATGTAACATAGTACACGATAACGTAGAAGTGGAGAAGCTGTCTACAAAGCACGGCGTTGAGTACGAAGAATACAAATACTTATTGCCGGGGTACTTTGAGGCAGTATTTTTATCACATAAATGATTTCAGTAAAATTATATAATATGTACATTGAATAACAGACCGCCTTGAACGAATATGTGTATGTAATAATTTGTAAAATGTATATAACAGTCATTTCATATGCTTATATTATTGCATTCATGTTCAATAATGTTATGTGTATATATTACGTAATTTAATAATGTAGGAGCTCTGAGAATAATAGGCTGAAATTGCTAACAATGAGGTAACCTTGAGGCAATAATGAATTTCAAATTTTAAATGTAACTTGTGATTCTTGGAAGCAGTAATGTAATTTTAGTGACAGTTCATAAAAATAGCCAATCAATAACCAGAAAAAGCCTTAGTTAAATGAAGGTATTCTGTTGGATTAGGATTAGCAAATCAGGGACTTGAAATACAGAAGCTTACAAGTTTAGACGGCTAAAATCAATTCAGTTGCCTGCAGACAGTGGTTATAACCGGATGCAAAATGCGTCCTCGAGAGATTTAAGAAGTATTCGTGTGAGACGAAAATATTTTTACGTGTATAAAAGTGCAATGATTAATAAAAAGAATATCACAGCTCTCTATATCAATGAAGTGTTGTTTAAATCGTATCAACTATTAATAAAAGGAGTGAAGTAAAATTATAATGTGTGCATGCCTATATTCTTGTCGCACCAAAACCCTCTAAGAGAAACGTTTCTCTAACAAATACTGACGCAGCCGAGGCAAACATAAATGTATAATATTTAAAGAAACAGTTAAATTAATTGTTTTTAAACTTGGGGCAAAGGCCACCTGAAAGTACATTTGGGACGAAGGCCACCGGAAACTTTTTACTATATGTGTGGTTGCAACGAATTTCAATTTCGGTTCCCCAACAGTTGAAATACGATACAACTCCTTCTAAAACTAACCTTTCTCGACTGGGAAGAGTACTAAAGTAAATTAGTTGTTTATTGGCCATGTGCACCATTCTCGATCAACGTTGATCGCGGTCAATTCGACATTAAGTCGCGTTCAATGTGATTTTCGCTGCATCGACAATGATTAACGTGGTAGTTGATTATGCTTAAGTTTGACGGCGGGTGCTGGACCGATCAATTCCATTGATTGCGGTTAAGTTGAACCAAATGGCAGCCTATTTCGATTTTCTCGAAGGTATTGAGGATGGGTTTAAGTACGTATAATACTTAAATTGGGACCAACGTCAAAACTGGGTCATTGTAAGAGGCGACTCTCTAGAAGACAGGTAATTTAAAGAATAATGTCAGGTATCAAAGAATGCACTGTGGTAGACAATACATGAAATGACTGAGAGGTTAGAGCGCCCTACGAGCTGCGATTATCCTCTTTCACCCTTGAATCATGTGCTGCAGAACCTTTTAATATTGTGATAGGAGATATTTCTAGAGTCGACCGAACAACCATGTTGCGAATTACGAGTATGTATGTATGTATGTATGTATGTATTTATTTATTCTGCAATTGGGTACTTCCCGGTGGCAGAATTAAACCGTACAAAATTTACATCACCATGACTAGCTTACAATAATAATAATAATAATAATAATAATAATAATAATAATAATAATAATAATAATAATAAACAAGACTAACAATACAAAATGATTAATTTTAAATATTAACGAAGCTTTTAAAATCCCTAATTACTGAACCATTTATAGTTTACTTAACTATTCACAATTACTTAACTATTCACCATTTACTTCACTATTCACAATTTACTTAACTATTCACAATTTACTTAACTATTCACAATTTACTTAACTATTCTCAATTTACTTAACTATCTACAAAGTACTTAACAATTTACAAAGTACGTAACTATTTTCGAGGTACTTAACTATTTACAATTGGTCCTTATATTTAGTTACCAGTATTTTCAACCTGGTAGTGTCAACTTTAATAGTATAGTTTGTGAAATGAGTACACTAGTTAATTAACCAACATTTATTCTGCTAATATTATTTCTGAACTGCTTTAAGGTCAGAGGACAGCCCTGAAAGGCTGCTACAGGCAATTCATTCCATTCCTCAATGGTTCTATTAACAAAAGAAAATTTTCCCACGTCGGTTCTGCACTTTCTACCCCTAATTTTAAACAGATGATCGTTTCGACCGTAGTGTGCTGGATTCTCTAACCTTTCTCTAACATCTGCCCAAGCATTTGAACCAGTATAAGCTTTAAATAACGCAACTAATCTATGTTTTTTACGCCTAACGTTTAGCGGTTCCCATTCATTCTCTTCACCTTTTGTAAACCCAAAATCTTTACCTCTCCTTATGAATTTTATAGCCCTTCTCTGTACTTTTTCTAAGGAATCAATCTGATTGACTCTGTATGGGTCCCAACATGCTACTCCATATTCCATAACCGGCCGCACTAAAGATTTGTAGGCTAGTTCCCTGGTCTTTGCGCTCCCCTTTTTCAGTATTCTCATTACGAAATGCAATGCTTTCCACGCTTTCCTAGATGTACTATTTATCTGTTCCCCCCATCCAGCATAACTTGACAAGCACACTCCCAAATATTTGCAGCTGTCCACCTGTGGAATTGGTTCCCCGCCCATTTGATAGTTATGTATAATCTTCCCCTTAGTTCTGCTAAAAACAATGGACTTACTTTTCCCAGCATTAATTGTCATTTTGTTTGCTTCGGCCCACCGCCTGATTTCATTTAGGTCGTCCTGAAGAGCAGTCTCATGCATGGAATTCCTAATCTTATTGTAAATAATACAATCGTCTGCGAACAGTCTTATCTGGCATTTAATGTTTATATGGATATCATTAACAAAGATAAGAAACAGTAACGGGCCCAGTACCGAGCCTTGGGGCACGCCCGAACTTACGGTCCCCCCTTCTGACAGTTCTCTACCTACTCTTACTCTTTGCGTCCTCCCTTTCAAAAATTGTTCTACCCACAATACAACGCGATTATCAAGTCCCGCATTTGCTAGTTTCCGGATGAGTAAACTATGTGGCACTACGTCAAAAGCTTTAGAAAAATCTATCACCACTGCATCAGTCCTTCCCCCTGCATCCACCTCATCTGCCAAATCTTGAATTAATGAAGTTGTTTGACTTTCACATGAATACCCGGATCTAAACCCATGTTGCGCTTTGTTGAACCACTGTTTGTTTTCTAATTCCTCCCGTATGTATTCTGCAATTAGATGCTCCATTACTTTACACACTACCGACGTTAGGCTGACAGGCCGATAATTATTTATTTCTGTTTTATTACCCCCTTTGTATATTGGAACTACTATAGCGGATTTCCAGTCTTCCGGTAGTGCACGGTTGTTAATTGACATGTTAAACAAGAGCATTAGGTAGGGAATCATGGCTTCTCCCCCTATTTTTAATATTTCAGTAGGTACGTTGTCCGGCCCTCTTGATTTTCGATTCTGTAGCATCTTGATCCTTTTACGTAATTTTGGCGCCATTATTTGAAATAGCGATTCTCCACCACTCCTATTTTCCCGTTCAGGACTATCATCCATTTGATGAAAGACCGATACAAAATGTGCATTTAATATGTTCGCCTTTTCCTTATCATTTATTACGGCAGTCCCGTTAACTTTGAAATCTGGTATGCCTTCTTTATTACCCCTGCGTCTCCTCACATAATTGTAAAATGCTTTCCATCCATCACTTTCCTTATTTAAAATTTGTTCTAAGAACCGCTCCTGCGCTTGCAACTTTTCGTTTTGTAAATTCTTGGTTAATTCTTTAGATTTAATAAAATGCCATTCTGATTTCCTCCTTTTATGATACGCGCGCCTTGTTTTCCTTTTAAGTGACCTAATACGTTTTGTATAAAATTCTGGATCAGCGTTATTTTTCATAACTTTAAAAGGTACATGTTTCATAATTGCTTCCGAAGTAAGTGTTTTGAAACTAGCCCAGGCTTCATTTACACTAATGGCAGATTTTACGAAAGACCAATATTGCTCGCGTAGAAAACTCTGAATAGCAGCCCCGTCCGCTTTCTGGAAATTCCAGCTAATTGATATTTGTTCTAATTCAAACCGGTTCAATCGTCCCCCCCAGCTTACTTCTAATTGCACACAATGGTGGTCACTGATACCTGGCAAGACCTCACATTCAGCAAACAAAGACTGAGGCCTGCATAAAAATACATCTAGTAAGGCTGATTGCCGAGTACTTGTGTTAACGACTTGCAACAACCCCTGTTCCCAAACCAGAAAATTAACAAGATTTTGGTCTTCGCCTCCTATTAACTGACCTTTCCAGTTTACATTTGGCAGATTTACATCCCCTGCTACAATAACGTTTCCCTTTACGGAAGAGATTTTTTCTATTAATTTATGCAACGTTTTGTGATTAGTTTCGCTAGGTGGTCTGTAGCAAGCTATTATTGTTATATTATTACCTTCGTTTTTTTGATCAATAATTTCAATTGCCATAATCTCTACATCCTCTTCTACCCATAGCGCTTTGCTTTGTAACTCTGACTTAGCGCAAATAAAAATTCCCCCTCCCCTTCCGTCCCTGTCCCTCCTAAACACCCTGTAATCTGAGCTGAAAACTTCCGCATCATTTATATCAACATTTAGCCATGACTCCGTACCTATAATTACATTTGGATTACATATCTCCATTAAATTCCAAAACTCTACAACTTTATTCATAATACTACGGCAATTTACCTGTAACAGCCTTAAAAAGCCAGCCCCTACCTGTGAATCTTCGTTTCTCCGAGGTTGTTGTCACTGTTGCTTCTGCCGCTTGCTGCCATCGCTCCACGTCGTCACCCTCCCGAACAAAGCTGCCAACTTCGAAGATCCACTTCGGTTTAAGTGCACACCGTCCCGTCCGTAGTCCCAGTCTTCAATCCACGAATTTGGGTCCAGAAACTTCGCGCCCAGTCGCTCCGCTACCCATGCATACGAGTCGTTTACCTGCATTATCTTCCTCCAGTTGACATCGCGTCGTCTCAAAACTCCACTAACGACGATCTTCGCTGAGGGAAATAGCTGCCTTGTCCGTTTAACTAAGTCGTACATGTCTCCCATCACGTAGTTTACACTTCTCCGCAGGTCATTGCTCCCAACGTGCAATACAATCGTCTTATAGCTGTCTTCCATCTCCTCTTGCTTTTTCTCGATTTCCCCCAGCAGTCCTTCAGTCCTTATGCCAGGATAGCAAGCTACCTCTGCATTCGGGTTCCCCGCATTTCTCACAATAGAGTCTCCGACTATCAAACATGGTTTCCCCTTTTCTTGTCCATTTTCTTTCCTGAGCTCCCTGAGCTGGCTATTCTCTTCTTCTAACTTCCGAATTTTCTCTTCCGCGCGTTGGAGCTTCTCGCGTAACACCCGTGCTTCTTCTTGCAGCTTCTCCAGTTTCTTCTGATTTGCGATGACCGTTTCAGTTCCCCTGCAGTCCTTACATTCCCAGTTTTCTTCGATGTTCTGGTCCCTCTTAATTTTTTGGCAGCCAAAATGGTACCACTTCGCGCAGCTGCTGCATTGTAGTCCTGTCCTTAGAGCTTTGTTGCAGCTCCCACATCCTTCATCAGTCACAGGTCCTGGGTTTAATTCAACACCTCCTATCACGAGCAAAATTACTAAAACAAACGCCATAAAATAACACTTCGACGTTACGTTCGTCCTACCTAATACCTGACTACCTGCTATCCACGATCCCCTACCCGTCCGCATTCCGATCCTTGCTCGGTAAACCATCAACTCCACCCCCATGGCCGCTACTTGTTTATACCTGTGTGTACTTGGAACGTCCTGACACGACCTCTTCCCTCAAGGTCTCGAACACGAATGATGTGTCGGATATAATTGCCTTTTTCTGTCCACGGTTTTGTATCGCTTTCGTGTAAGGTAGGTTTAGGATCCCTGATGGTTCAGATCAATAGATTTCTGGGTGTCGTGTAAACTATAGATCAGCATTTACTCTTTCATCCGTATTTCTTAACATAATTCTAATAAAATTACTCAAGACAATATAAAATATAAAACTCTGATGTGTTGTACTTACATGTCCTCCTCTATTCTCTTACAAACCATGTTTACGAGCGCATATTCTGCATCTACTTCATGTTATTCGAGATATTGATAGGTTAAACTTATTGCTAATTTCCTTGTAGATGCAAGGAGAATATGGTAGATTTTAAGTGATAGTCAAATCTTTTAAGAGCTAGTTGCTATGCGTAAGTATTGAAAATTCAAACAAGCAACAAGGAATATCTCAAAAATGGTCCAATCCACAAAAATTGTATATGATATAAACTGTATGTTTTAATGACTTCTACATTTTTTGTGAAGTAAAATTGTGTCTATCTCTTACGGTTTATCAGTTATGCAAAACTCATTCAGAATGAAGAGGGCTTTGGGGGATATTCCCAGAAAATGCAAGATATACATTTCATTTGCCATAAAAGTTTCCATGTAATGGGGAATTTTTTTGAAAATATTCGAATTTGTACTAAATTTGGTATTTATCGAAATTTTGGTTTGTCAGTTACGCTTTTACAGACAGACACATACGCGGACATGTTTCCAAAATGCTTTATTTTGATTCAGGGCATCTCAAAACATGTATTTTCGGTGAAATCTCGTTACCGAAGTTTTGGGTGGAACGCAATACTTCCACCACTTACTATACGTAGTAGAGAAAGTAATAACAATTCAGTTACTGCGATTAACCTACAATTTACGTCAGGAACTCCGTGTTGTTCCCGAAAATTGACACATCTGGACTACCGCTATTTTAGAAAATGGCGATTTGTTTACGTATTCGTTTATTACATGGGTAAAGTGCATGGTTTAGTGCATGGCTAAATAAATCCAAGCCTTTTGCTTGTCCTTTAAATAACATGGGCCATCAGTCATTTTATTTACGACTTCATTGAAATATAAGACAGCCATTTCCAATAGAACGTCACTCTCATATTGAAAAACATTTTGGAGACCAATTTTTGTTTTACATTTTCGTTTACCGTCAAAGAATGTCCAATCATACAACATTTCAAAATTAAAACAAAAACGATGCGAAATGGACAATGCGATTATAACTGACTACTACCTCTTTGGAAATAGAACTGATGCTTTTGTTTGAGGTAATTCTCGTAGAATTATGAGCGTCCAGAAATCTAGGGCACGGCCAGCTGAAGGCGGTTCGTTGATAGAGAATTAACAATAATGCAGCGCAATTACAATTTAACCACGGTCAAAGTTTGATCACGTTTAAGTGGCATTACATGGCCATTACATCTCTTCCGCTAAAATCACCAACTTCCATCACTAGACTCCAGTAAAGACTTGAACGCCTGCTTCATAGGCAACTTCTCTGACAGGCTGGTCGTACACCTCTGCAGAAGTATTAGGCGGATTGAATTCCGGGCTTGTGTTGCTGTGTATTCTTACAATTATAGGAGGTAGAAATCTTCGAGGAGTGGAGGATATGTGAATTCCTAAAACATCAAATAAATTAGGTTATGTTAGTATTGTAGTACTAAGATCTGTTATTATGTTGTCGCATAAGTAAGTCGGTTTTTAAGTTTGGTGTTTTATAAGATAGAATTGGGTTTTTTTTGGTTCGCCAATGCTATTTACAGGATACCGTGGCTATTATTGCGTAAATTGCCAGAATGTGTCAGTCGTCAGTTGTCAATACGCAATCACAAAATGAAAATTACAAGGTTTGGGATTAGAGTCCTTCTAAAGCACTAATGGAAACAAAATTATAAACCTGCTGCCGCGACTCAAAAAGTATATGAAGTGGAAGGAAAAAGTATCGTTAGTGAGCGTATGGCATAACAATGGTTCCAACGTTTCAACACTGCAGAAGAAGACATTCAATATTTACAACGGTCAAGACTTAAATTATGCGATATTGAGAATACACAGAATTTTGGAAGAAAATCCACCAAAAAGTACTCCTAGGCTGTGAGAAGAACTTGGTCCATTAAAACATACTTATATTGCCAGATTAAGAAACTTGGAAAGTCAAACAGAAGCTGTATATCTGTACCTCATGAATTAATACCTCAACAGACTCAACGTATGGTGAATATCTGTCGTCAGCTTATCGGTAAGGAGAAATGTCACATGTGACGAAAACTAGGTCTATTTCCGCAACCCTGAAGCCTCAAAACAGTGGTTCAGTTCCATCAAACTGACAAAGTGAAAAAAAGAAAGAATAAAAGAATTTGATATGTTACACTCACACGACCTTCTCTACTCTTGTACAAACTATTTTTACAAACTCTTATTCTCCATATGCTTCATGTTAATCGAGATGTTAATCTTATTGCTAATTTTCTTGTAGGTGCAAGGTGAATATGTAGGCTTTAAGCAATAGTCAAATCTTTTAAGAGCTGGTTGCTATGTGGCGCATTCCAATCTCTTTGCACGTCCAGGACATAAAAAAATTAATAATGGATTCCCACTTGAGAAAAAATATAAGTATTGGAAAATTTAAGGAATAACAAGCAATATCTCGAAAATAGTTCACTCAACAAAAACATATATAGGACATAAATTGTGTATTTTAACGCGATCTACATATTTTGTGTAGTAAAATTTTGTCCATCTCTTATGGTTTACCAGTTACGCAAAAGTCGTTCACAATGAAGAATACTTTTGGAGACTTCCCATAAAATTTAAGATATACATTTCATTTCTCATGAAAATAGCTTAAACATATGACATTTTAATCAAAGTCGTTAGAGCCATTTTTGATAAAATTAAAATTTTCGAAAAATGTTCCATTTAATGGGTAATCTGGGGTGGGGGGATTTTCTTGAAAACCTTCGTGTCGCATCTCTGGAAGATACAAAACCTAAATAACAAGTTTGGTGTTTATCCGACTGTTCGTTTGTGAGTTATGCTGTTCATAGACACACGCACAGAAACTCACACGGACATGTTTCCAAAAATGCTTTTTTTGGATTAAGGGGGTCCCAAAGCATATATTTCCGGTGAAATCTAGGTATCGAATTTTTGGGCGGAATACAATACTTCCCCTACTTACTATACGTAGTAGAGAAAGTAAAAACATTTCCAACCCAAAGTAATTTTACGTGTCTGATGGAATTTTGTTTCAAACAGGCGTTCAATCAATGCGGATCTTTATTCTAACAACCGGAACGAGTTAATGTAATTCTGAGACGGAAATACCCGACATAGTTAACCGAAAAGAAACTCTCTTGTACTGCTGCCACACCCAACATACAGCCCGGATCTTGCGATTTCAGATTACCATCTGTTTCGATCCATGGCCAATTTATTGGGTGGAAGATATTTTGAAAATTCTGAAGCTGTGTGTGAGTGTGTGGATACCAGATACTGGCTCCGTTGCAGGAAAACTAACCTCTGTGAAAAATGGCTAAAATCCACAGAATATGATGGTCTATACTTTGAAGAGTAGTTTAATTCCGTATCAGAAAACCTTTAAAATAATACTTATGAGACATCATTTTAGATTTCTAGAATTTTGTAGGTGGGTGACATATTTTGAGAAACCATAATGCAGTTGATGTGGTTAAAAGATTATATTTGCTTATACCACTATCAGGTAGCTAGACACGTTAAGGCTTAGTAATTTTTTTAAATGGATAGGTTAAGTATACAATAAGGTTTGCATTAAGGAATGGCAATTCAAGCAAGTACGTCAAACACTTTTCTATTTTACTTTCATCAGTAACAAACTGCTTAAAAGTTACACACACAACATAAGTCAATAGTCAGCTATTTCTATCACCATGGAGGTATGGCTACTTCTGTCAAGTCTCAGAATAAAAAATGATATGCATTTTATAATTATGGTATTCATATGTGAAGGTGAAGAAAGTATTTTCTCAGGAGACTTTTGGTCTTGTTTTCTACAAATACCTGCGAGGCGTTACATGCAACCTTAATTGTAACCTTTACAAACACGTTTTTAAGGGAGATGTAGAGAATAAAAAGAAGCACATTCGTAAAGCAAAGCATCACAGCAAATGAAATCTCAATTAGAAAAAAGAGGACGATATTAAAGAAAGAGCAATTGCTGCAAGAGGCCAAGAATGAATATTTACGTATGCGTCACTAGATTTGATTACGTTAAGTATTCCACAGAAATAGAATAGCAATAAATTATTGAATTTATGTTAAATGATGTTTTGTATAACCAAGGACTTGATGCCTAGATGTTTAATAATGTTATATTTCAAACAGTGAGGAAAGATAAATAAGTAACCACAACAGCTGTATTAAGGTTGCTCACTCCCAAATCTATGTTAAACAGAAGGACCAAATTTCTCTTTGTGGAAATTCACAGAACCCGCTAGGCTCAGCGACTAGACAAGCGAGGCCATGCAGCATGTCATCACATGCTTTTTAATAAACATCCACTGTAAGTTATGTAGGTCTTCAAATCGGCATGACTTTCTTCGAAGGGAAATAAAACCGGTTTCGTAGATTTATGTCACATAAAAGTACCTCAAGCCTGTCAAAGAGAACTCTGAGAAAAATATCCGGTCTTTCATGCCCAATATTGAATGTGGACGCTCAGGACCATAGTAATTAAGGAGCGTCCATAAAAATAATCTTTATTCGGCCGTTGCTGCCACTGGGTTGTTTTAGCATGACGTGAATACTTTGAAGCGGGTTTATCACCAGCGCCTCTCGCAGAAGACTAGCAAAATTTGAGCGGAAGGGTTGCGTATCAACAGTGAAATGGGACTTGTATCGTACCTTTCCAGTATTTACATTTGGAACTTCTTTCGCTTAGGTTTCGTAAACTTGCAATCTCAGCATGTATACTGATAGGTAACTCAAATAATTGAATGGTTTTTGTAGCTAACCTGTTCTGGCTTTAATGGCACAACGTTCACGTTTTTAATAAAGAATAAGTTTTGTAACCTTTATAAATATTTTAGTTGTTTCTACTTTTTTGTTAATAAAAGCAATGTTTTGTCAAATCCCCTCGTATCCTTGCAGTTCGTAAGTAGCACTCAACCATGTAGATTCTGTGGTCGGTGGCCACTAACATCTCACGGTCAAAGAACGCACAAAATGTATTGAAAAACAGTTCTGTGCTACAACAGCATTTCAACTTGTTTACGGAGTCGGAAACGCATGGGTTCAATCCCGCACCTCCCCTTTGAGACAAGAGGCTCACTGAACTAATAATGACGTCATCCATTCAAACCGAATAATCTGAAGAACCGTTATGAATCAAGGAGAAATCTGGGGCGTAGCTAGATAGGATTGATCCATTTGGATTAAACGATAGATTAGATTCAAAAGAAGTACATTTTTCCTATATTTTCTCCTACTGTGCAGTTACATACTGGTACTGGTGAGTACCAGGAATATAAGTGAGCAAAACTGAAATCTTTGAAGAAGTAATTTATATCTGAACTTTTATCATGTCTGTTGCTCATTTTAGTATCACACGTTTGAGTATGTTGGCGGAGTGATGCTAAAATAAACAAATCTAATTTTTGACAAGCATGTGTCTGTGAAAGACCTGTTACCAGGAGCATAAATTAGAGCACGCAATTTAGTGATAGAGCAAGAAGCTTCAGTTTTTCACCTTTAAATACAGAGGGACTCAAAACTATGTACTCGCTCTTCGGTAACGATATCTTGGGAAGAAAATGACATAGACTTATAGTTCTAGTGCAGTAATGTAGCCTAATGCTATCTCAACAGATATGTCATTTTATGTGTTCAAAGTGATCACCAGCAGTAGCGTCCATGCTGCTCAACTGCTGAGTGAACTGCGGAAATGAGTACGTCCGGTATGTGGTTGCGCACGATTCTGAGATGAATTCTTGTAGCTCTCCAGTGTAGCTGGCTTCTTCATTCTTCAACTTCAGCTTCGTTACTCGTAGGTACAAGTGCAGAGGTGTCAGGTCTGGAGACCATGGCGAGTACTCAGTGGCACCTCTTCGTCCAGGTAAAGTATCAACCAAGTACGCCCTGACGTCTCGATTGGAGGAAGAAAGCATTGAACCACTACGCAAGAATTGTAAGTGTGTGTTATTTTGTTCCCAAGATACACATTATTAAAGAGCGAGAACATAGTTTTGGAGCCCCTCTGTATGTACTTACGAAATAAACCTGGCAGTAACCTCAACAATTATTGTGGTTGAATTTGGGTAGCGATGTTACTAAGGAAGTAAAGATGAACATTAGGGTCAAACGTAGCAACTAAGGCGATATTCTCTGTAGTCATGAGTAACATAGTGAGAAAACTAAGCTTTTTGAATATACTTCCTTGTAACTAACAACGATTTCCATCTAATTCTTGGAGAGCTAAAATTTAACCACAAATGTCTTAAAGTTAGCATATTGGGAATTCTGATTGGAAACGTAACTTTTAAAAAAAATTAACAAAGTGTTAGCGTACAACAGAGATAGCTCTTCTCCACCCATCAAGAATCTGCTATGCTTGAAGTGAAAAGAAACACACTTATAGGGATATATGTACATTATTCATGCATAAGCTTTTCAGAAAACTATGGCTAAGTTATAAAGGAAACAGTAACTGCAAGTTTCTTACAAAAGAGCAGGATGTAATGATGGCAAAACTAAACGTTTTAATATGATGGGACGATACCAATATTTCTCGTTTCTCGATACTCGATATCCATACTGATTTTTGGGGATCGATACTCGTTACTCAGTTTGTATAAAAAGAACTGTAGGGGATAGCTTGTTCACTTAATTATGTTGCTATTGGTAGTTTTTGTATAAAGGCAAGTAACACATTTTTTATTGTATACTAATTCCGAAATTGTTGCTATTGGGCACTCTCCAGCTGACAGCATATTTTTAACTTAATAGTGCAACCGGTTATATACCTTCTACTATTAGTATAACAATGACAATAAGAATTTTATCCATCCCATTTATGTAATTATATTACGTTTTAAAGGATTTTCTATGCATATATGTAAATCAGCTCTACGATATACCTCTAAGCTATGTTCGTGATCCGAGTTTCACTTGGCTAAACACAAACTGACAGATGGAAGAGAAGAACAATACTGGCGCTGTACGAGGGGCACTATTTATATTTTGAGCCTAATAATTAAAACAAAGTAATTTCTGAATGAAAAATGCGTTATTGTTTTTCAAAATATTCTCCTTTATGATCAATACATTTTGCATCCGTTTGAACCATTTGTCAAAGTATTTATTCCAGTCTTCTTGAGACACCTCCAAAACATGGTTTTTGAAGGCATCAACGGCTTCTTCTGCTAACGAAAATTGTTGTCCACGCAATTTATTCTTGACGTTCGGGAACAAAAAGAAGTCATTGGGTGCCAAATCAGGACTGTATGGCGGATGACCCATCGATTCCATTTTTTAAACATTCAAATACTCTTTTGCTGGACGAAATGTGTGTGCGCTCGCATTATCTCGATGAAGAACGATCCTACGGTTCTTGTTGGTTTTCCTTACTACACTGAAGACTTCCGGCAAACAAATGGTTGTGTACCATTCGGCATTGACCGTTTTACGTTCCTTTAAACGCACCGTTACTACATGGTCAGTTTTGCTGAAAAAGTAGGCGACCATTTGCTTCGAAGGGCTTCGAGTGGGAACAACTTTTGTTGGATTTGCTCCACCTTGAAACACCCATACAGACGACTGCTGTTTACATTCCGGCTCATACGCATAGATCCACGATTGGTCACCTGTTACAATATGTCGCATGACGATCTTTCATTAGTAGCTTTTGCACAGCATCAATTTTTTCTGGCACAATAACTGATTTTGGATGACCTTCACGAACTTCATCATTGAGCGAACGGCGGCCACGATTAAAATCGTTATACCAGCGTTTCACAGTGGTAAAGGATAGAGCTTCGTCTCCAAATGTGGAAGTTAGTTGATTGATGCACTCTTGCCTTGATAATCCACGTCGAAAGTCGTAATAAATCATTGCATGCACATTTTCACGAGTGAATTCTTTGTTTTTGTTGACACACAATTTTCAAGTTAGTGTAAACAAAACAAATGACGCTCAATTGACAAAATCTTTGAAGTAGATTATGGTCAAAACTGTCAAACTTTCCATTGGAAACGTCAGATGGCACTTAAAACATTCAGGGTTGCTAAGGCTCAAAATATAAATAGTGCCCGTCGTATTATCTCACGTCTTATGTTCTTATTTGTTTCTGCTGGATTCACATATTTTGGACACCGGAGTAGGTAAATGTAATGGCTGAGAGTGAGTCACAAAGCCAGGCTGTTGCAGAAACGTGATTTAATGCGTCAGCCAAATCAGCCTCATTCGCAACTCAGTTAACGCTGCATGTTACACGAGTACCTCCACTCCTCTCCTCATTGTATTGCATGTTTTCATTCCGACACAAAAGTCTATAAAGTGTTGCATTGATTTACTCACAGCAAACGTAGTCAAGATGTACCAAGAACTATAGTTCAGCAACTCTTGGGGTAACGTGCGAGACAATTCATCCCTTATCTAGTATACAGTTAAACTCAATAACCTTTAATAATGGAAACTTAAAAATTTAGAAGCATGAAAAAGCATCGAAGATTTTTCTGAAGGTATTGAACCTTCTCTGATACGACCGGTACCGAGAGTATCGAGGTATCGATGTCACATCCTAATTTTTAGAGAAGGACAAAAGCAGAGTGATGTATTACAGCTTCATGAAACGTAGCTAACCAATACCAAGCTAAGAAGGACATTTGGTGAGATACAACGCAAAGAGACGGCTTAAGAGCTCCTCCGGGGATGGGTGGTGCGTTGAGCTTGTCACGTAGGTGTCACTAAGGATTTTATTCCGCAGTGCAAATGGGTTTCTCGATATCAGCCTGGCTCTGCGGTAAACAGAGTCATCAACATGAGAAAGACCAAAGCTAGTAGGTGTAGTTTGAGGTCTTCTTTTTACTTTATCTACTACGTATAGTAAGTAGGAGAAGTATTGCATTCCACCCAAAAATTCGATACCCAGATTTCACCAGAAATACATGTTTTGAGGCCTCTTGAATCAAAAAAAAGTATTTTTGGAAACATGTCCATGTGTGTGTCTGTGTGTGTGTGTGTGTGTGTCTGTGAACAGCATGACTCAGAAATGAACAGTCGGATAAACACCAAACTTAGCATTTAGGTTCAGTATCTTCCAGAGAAGCGACACGAAGGTTTTCAAGAAAATACCTCCATTCCAGATTACCCTTTACATGGAACATTTTTCAAAAATTTTAATTTTCTTAAAAATGGCTGTAACGATTATTATTAAAATATTATATGTTTAAGATATTTTCATAACAAATGAAATGTATATTTCGAATTTTCTGGGAATGTCTCCAAAGTATACTTCGTCGTGAACGACGTTTGCATAACTGGTAAACCATAAGCGATAGACATCGTATGAAACATTTTTAAAATGTAAAAAAAAAAAAAATTCAAAGTCGAGTAAAAGCCATTAGAAGTTGTGCCAGTTTCTCCCCTTCCACAAGTTTGGCCGAGGAGCACAGCAACAGAGCCTGGCATATTCAAGACGGCTGGATTCTGGTTGCCGGAGTATGCCATTGGCGGACAAGGTCGCCAATAATGAGGCAGCAGAACTGCTACGACGGAAATTTCTCCTGGCCTGGGCGACTTGGCACGCAGGTTTGTAAACGTGAGTCGAAGTGTACTGTTTTTCGGCCTAGTCAAAATTCTATCAAATATTCTTTCGTGAGTAAGCTGTAAAATTGATTTAAATTCAGAGTGCAACTAACAGGGGAAACAGACAAAGAGAGATGGCTATAACGTTTACCTGTTTTGTTTGAAAATAATTTGTTTTGGGTGAAGCAATATTGAGACAAACATTTCAAGAAATACATATATTTCATGGCCGAGCTTAAAGTCTTAAATGTTATATTAAGATTAATTCATGTCACATTTATGTAATTACTACAGCAAAGATGAATAAGCTATTCCATAATTACGTGTAAGATCTCCCTAAAACATACGGATAAAGTAACAGATATATATATATATATATATATATATATATATATATATATATGCTTTGTGTTGTATTAGCGGCAATTTGGTCTGAGAGTCGAGTGAGTGCGGTTGTATGTGAAGAGTGTGAATGTAGCTCGTGTGTGTAACATCTCCCTTCATTTATTTCTTTATCTCTTTTTTTCGCGATGTTTACATTGAATAAACCGTGATTAATGCGAATTCTGTGTATTTTGTTATAATTATCCCACGCCTACACTGAAATGTGATGTTCCACGTTCTAGTCCTCTCACTGCTTCTGTAGCGACGTCTCCTATGAAGCTTAACGGATTTATTAGTTTACCAGAATGCTCCAGAAAGAATCATACTAGACCAAACAAGTTGTAACTCAATAATAAAATAGGAAAGAAAATATTTTTGTGCTTTTGTTACATGTGATTCTTACCTAAGCGCTTCACATTTATCTTAAATATACCTAGGTTATAATGAACTTGGTACAATTAATGAGCAACAAAGCAAACACATGCCATTAGGACATTTGTTTCTAGACATTTAAATGGTTATGTGTTGAAGCCTTAATGGACTCCAAGAGCAAAGGTTAAAGTAGGTAATTTAAGGTAAGAGTTCAAAGTATTTTTTGGATACAGAAATTATGTTTTATTTATTGAAAAATTTCACCAAATTTCAGCAATGAACATCCTTAAAGGATGTCAAGAAGCAAAATTTCAAACAGAGGAGCTGGACACATGGCAAAGCTAAGGTGAAATATGTGTGAATATAATATAAACAGATTTATTATTTAGATAAGTGTTCAAATCCGATCATTTACGAATAGTTAACAAACATAAACGCAATATACTTGTGTGTAAATATAATTAATTTTTACATTCTACTCTTTTATAATTTTTAAAAATTGTAATGTATTGTAGCAGTTTAAAATTCGCCACAATATCTGACGAGAATCACCTATCAGATGAAATCATCGAAAAAATGTGTATACATGCAGCACGGTGTGAAGTTTACACACTATTTCACATCAAAATGATGCGTAACTACAAACAAAGCTTCTACTCGCGGGCAGTGGAATAACGAGCAACTACCTCGGCAATAATGGTTATGACAAATGAAGAGATGAGTTACAACGCTGCAGCGAGGAAATAGCGTATTCCGGAGGCAACACTGCAACGCCACATAAACACAAGTGATGTAAACACGCCTATGGTACAATACCTTTGAAAACACTTGCTTTGCTCGTTCATAGTTTATCAAAATATTATCCTTCTTACCGCAGAATATGTCTATTCATGAAAGAAGATGTGTACATGTATTTTTGAAACGCTAGCAATTGCATTTATATCTTGATGTGTGGCTCACCTGCTTATAGCATCGCTAAACATTTTGCCAGGCTTCTCCAACCTCATGTAGATAACACGCTCTCGTGTATCCGAGGCTCTTTGGCGTTTTTATCGAACGCTTAAAATTCATGATAACGGTTCCATAAGTATCTTCAAATTTAAATGCGGATGAAACCTGATTTAGGGAAGGAAGATGCGTATACTACACAGTTTAAAGTTAATGTGAAGAGTTAGAAAGCCTGCGGTACACCCATCCGCTCTTTTTAAAACAGCTTCTTATATACGAAGTGCATCACTAAAAGAATTACCTATTCGGTTTTGATACTTTTTGTTCTTATGTTTCTCACAAACACCTCGTTACCTACCGTATTTATCCCACCAAATAAAGCCTCATTATTCATTGGAGTTTAGACTCATAGATAAAACATCCCTCTGATATGCTTTGCCGCTTAGGGCCCTAAATCAGCCATTCGCGCAAGGCTCTATATGTTTTGATGTGCGCGGCTCTTCTGTATGAACAGCACAGCCACAAATTGGAAACGTTTACTGGCCAAACCAGGAAATTAGTTTTGGAAGGTGGACTGGGAATAAGTCCAAATTCATATTTGCCCCTGAGAACATTCGCATCAGCTTCAGTTTGGTTTCCTTATTGACAGTAATTCTGTAAAATAAATATAAACACATTTAATGTACCTTTCCCGGAGGACATCATCACATTTTTTCTAAATGTTCCGACCAAACGTTGTTTCTAGAGGAGTTTTGAACAGACACACGCTCTGGCCATCTGTAGAAGCTAATTAGTACATAAAACACTTTGAGAGAAGGCGCTTATAACTGCCACTTTCAAGCTTTCCTGCTGACTACGCTACATGAATGACGACGTTTAGAGATATGGAGTCTGGGAACAGACACTTGCACAGTACTTTGAATATATTAACAGCATTTATCCACACATTCAATTTATTATTAAGAAAGAAGATGCGGCACAGATCGGCTTCATGGATATTTTGTTAAATAAGAATCACGATGGGACCTTTGGACATCACCTTTACAGGAAATCCGCGCAAACGGATTCTTACCTGCAATCATCATCCCAGCTATGATGAAAGCTCTTATAAATCGCGCCACTCGCATCACCTCCGAGTGCAATTATGGCATCTATATTTTTCACTACAAAGACAACGGTTACAGAATTCACAGAACAAAATGGCAGATGCAGTACCATTTTTACTTTCTCTACTACGTATAGTAAGTGGGGGAAGTATTGTATTCCAACCAAAAATTCGATAGCGATATTTCACCGGAAATACATGTTTTGAGACCCTCTGAATCCTAAAAAAGCGTTTTTGGAAACATGTCCGTGTGTGTCTGTTTGTGTGTCTGTGAACAACATTACTCAGAAACGAACAGTCGGATAAACACCAAACTTGGTATTTAGGTTCAGTATTTTCCAGAGATGCGACACGAAGGTTTTAAAGAAAATCCCCCCATCCCAGACTACCCTTTACATGGAACATTTTTCGAAAATTTTAATTTTCTCAAAAATGGCTCTAACGATTTTAATTAAAATATCATATGTTCAAGATATCTTCATGACAAAGGAAATGTATATCTCGAATTTTCTGAAAATGTCTCCAAAAATATTCTTCATTCTGAACGACTTTTGCATAACTGGTAAATCATAAAAGAGATAGACAGAAATTTACTACACAAAAAATGTAGTTCGCGTTAAAATACACAATTTATGTCATTTACATTTTTTTGTTGAGTAAACCATTTTCGAAATATTGCTTGTTATTCCCTTAAATTTTTAAATACTTATTTTCTC
The DNA here is from genome assembly GCA_030765065.1 of Deroplatys truncata. Taxonomy (NCBI): domain Eukaryota; kingdom Metazoa; phylum Arthropoda; class Insecta; order Mantodea; family Mantidae; genus Deroplatys; species Deroplatys truncata. Next base: position 151,704,725 of record CM060985.1, on the reverse strand, counting down.
AAATGGGAATTCGTTATTCATTTTTTTTTCTTGGATATGCAAAGAGTATTAATTTGTGGCAAAGGGAATGGTGCTGCACCTAGCAACCAGCTATTAAGAGATATGTATGTGCTTACAGGCTACTGTATTTCTATATTGCCCTTGTAAATATATATTCCCATTACATCTACAAGAAACTTAGCAATAAGATAGAGTCTGCAAACGTTTATCTCGATTAAGATGAAGTAGATGGAGAATAAGCGTTTGTAAAAATAGTTTGTACAAGAGTAGCGAAAGTCATGTGAGTGTAACACTTAAGATTTTTTTAAATAATCTGATACTTCGGAAATGCCCTTAGCCAAACATATTGATAGCTTCTTGATGCCCTCATCATAACAAATCTGGGTCGTATCATTAGCCATTTGCGCACGAAGACTTCCACACCGGCATCATCCTCAAATCGTTTGCCTCCTAGTGCCTTCTTGAGTGGCCCAAAGAGATGAAAATCGTAGGGTGATAAGTGTGGACAGTAGGAAGTGTGGTCGAGTGGTGTCTCTTTCATTTCTTCCAATTTACAGCTAGTGAGCTCTGCAGGGTGGGGTCTGGCGTGTCATAGAGAAAATGACTTCCCTTATTGGCTGGTCACGTCGTTTGCCTGCGATAAGCAAGTCTAATCTCACTCATACGGTCACAGCAATATGTCGCATTGATGGTGCGATGGTCAAACCTTAGTTGTCCTCAAGAACACCATGAGTGTCTTGAACGTTCTCAGTAATGCCTGTCCTTGGATGACGATCATACCTGTCATTTTCGACACCTCACGGCCTCATGCCAAGTGAACACACGAGCCTTTGAAATTGTTGATCATCGAACTGACTGCTACCAGTCTGCAGAATTTCTGCCGTTTTCACGCCTTCACGAACAATGACGATGCGTTGTGCAGTGGAAGTATGTACCTCTTTCTCAGACTCCTGAACAAAACTAACAATAGGGTTTCAATTACTCATCCCCACTCCTGACACCAACATCAAAACCAATGCAGAAGTCGCAGCGCGCTGTGTTTAAAATTACGTGCTTGGAACAAAAAGTCTTGTTTGTATATGAATCACCCACGTACTTTATCCAAAAATAAAATGTGTATCAAATTAAAACAGTAAATTCTCATTTATAAAACTGTACAGTTAACTAGGAATGTAACTTTGTTGGCAGTTTTCGCCATTTTGTTTCTCCTTAATTGAAAAAGTAATTCTATTGAAGAAAATGTAATTGTCTATTACCACTTATTCCACGAGCATTAATAGTACAACATTATGTTCACTTAATTTAAGATCTCAGTTTGCTTCATTGCTAATAATTAATATTCAAATGATTAAATTACGAGGTGTATTTTTAAGGTAAGTACCGTTTTAATATTGTGCCGCTGCAGTCAAGATTTTGAGCACGTGCGATCACCTCCTCCATTCATTAGGAAGCCAGACGCAGTTCTGAGTGATCGTCAATTTGTGTTTCCTTGTTAGAGCGTTCGGAAAGCTCAAAATAATCGAACGACTCCCCAACTGTGAAATCAGACCAGTAATTCGATTTTTGAACGCGAGAAATATTACGCCAGTAAACATATATGGCCAATTGTTTGAGGTTTATTGGGAACAATAATGAGTGACAATGCCCGACTACACACAGCCAAAGAAACTCAAGATCTTGTCGCATCATTTGTTTGGGAATTCGATCACCTTCCCTACACTCCGGTTTTGGCACCAAGCAATTTTCATACGTATGTTCATCTGAAGAGATTCGCTGGTAAAAGCATTTCAACGACGATGTTGTTGTTAAACAGGAATTGCAGAATTGGTTCCATCACAGGCGGCATCATTCTTTGACGAAGGCATACAAAGACTAGTTTCCCATTACAAATGCTTGAATAACGGCTGTAACTGTGTGCAGAAATAGTGTAAGGCGTAAGGTAATGAATAATAATAATAAAGTATTTGGAAAATAATGCTTCATGTTAATCATATAAAAATATGCAGAAACTATCTTATTCCCAAATTTCTTGTAGGTGCAAGGGGAATATGGCAGGCTTAAACTTAGTCAAAATTTTTAAGAGCTGGTTGCTATGTGTAGCATTCCATTCTTTTACTATGTCCAGATCATAAAAAAACGAATAACGAATTCCCATTTGAGAAAGTGTATAAGTATTGGAAAATTCAAACAAACAACAACGAACACCTCGGAAATGGTTCACTCGACAAAAAGCTGTATATGACATAGGCTGGGTGTTTTAACGAGATCTACATTTTTTGTGTAGTAAAATTCTGTCTATCTCTTACGGTTTACCGGATATTCGAAAGTAATTCAAAATGAGGAGGACTTTTGGAAACATTCCCAGAAAATTCAAAATATACGTTTTATTTGTGGTGATAGTGTTTTAAACATATGATATTTGAATCACAATCGTCAGTCATTTTGATAAAATAAAAATTTTCGAAAAGCTTTCCATTTTAAGAGTAGGTTGCGCATCTTTGAAAGATACTGAACCTAAATACCAAGTTTGGTATTTATCAGATTTTTCGTTTTTGAGTTATGCTGTTCAAATTCACACACACACACGACCCTTTTCTAAAATTCTTTTTTTTTATTCAGGGGGCCTCAAAACATGAAATATGCTTGGATAAAATCTCGATATCGAATTCTTGAGTGGAATGCAATGCTTCCCCTACTTAGTATACGTAGTAGAGAAAGTAAAAGTTATGGGTATTTACTTTAAAAACACTTCCCGTATTAACGGTTACTAAGATACCCTTTGTGAAATGACTATAATGGAATTAAAAGAAAGAGAATCGTTAGTACCTACTTGATCATATCGTTATCACGGTTACTTTGTTCCGAGCGTGCTATAAGCCTGTGCTGGACAAGCCTGTGTCTTGCATATAGGTAAAAGTTATAACTCTTTAGAAGATGAACTTATCATTACAAACTAAACGTTTTGGACCTTAAGCTCGCCTTTGGGATTTCCTACAACTCTTCTACCTGTTGGACAGTAATTTAACGCTTGAAGAGGACTACGGTGTGATTCCATTCTACAAAGCTGTGAACACCATTCATATCCTTTATTTTCTATCGTTTCTACTGTATTCGTAATTTTTAATTCTTTCCTTATATCTTCATTCCTTTTTGTCATTATCAGAGTGTATGTAACCATTGGATGAAGCAGTTTCATTTCTGATGCTTCAATATTTGTTTATATTTACTTGTGAGGGTCCATATTTCTGCAACATATATTACTACTGGAACTTCAGGAGCTTCATAACATTTTAAAATTGTTCCTTTATGTAGCTTTTTAAACAGTGCCCTTTTAATACTGCCTCTTGATTGATTATACTTAAGGAACTTATCATTAATATAATTTTCTACAGTGTAGGAAACTGTGCATCCCAAATAATTGAATCTGGAGTGTTGTTCCATTATGCGCCACTTAATTAAAATTTTATTCTCACGTGTATTTTCTATTAAATGCCATTTATAAATTATATTTTTCCCTATTATACTTAATAAATACAATTTCCCCTGTAAATTATCTTCTGTATCAGTGAATACTGCCTCATCATCAGCATATAGGATTGTATATACAATCAGCCTGTCTTTAATGTAGTGTAGTATTGATTTAAATGTCTTGCCATTGTTTTAAAGATTCATCAATATAAATATTAAAAAGATTGGATGAGAAACAACACCATTGTCTTATTCATATATTTATTTCTATAGATTTAATAATTTTAATATTAATATTACTAGGTTGTATCGTAAGTATTGTCGGTTTTTAAGTTTGGCGTTTTATAAGATAGAATTGGTTTTCTTTGGTTCGCCAATGCTAGTATGCCACAGCTAGAATTGCATATATTGCGAGAATGTATCAGTCGTTAGTTGCTTATACACAATCACAAAATCTAAGTTACAAAATTTTAGATTAGAGTTCTACAGTACTACTGTATACAAGATTATAAAGCAGCCGCGGCTCGAAAAATATGTGAAGTGGAAGGTGAAGGTGTCGTTAGTGAGCGTGTGGCACAACGATGGTTCCAGTGTTTCAACACTGGGTAAGAAAACACTAAAGATTTACCACGTTCTGGAAGACCAAAATTATGGGATATTGAGAATACACGCAGAGGTTTTGAAGAAAATCACAAAAAGGTAACGATGGAACTTGTTCCATCAAAAGATAACATACACCGCCAAATTAAGAAACTTGGAAAATCAAACAGAAGCTGTAGATGAATTGACACCTCAACAGGCTCAACGTAGAGGCTGTCGCCAGATTATCGGTAATCCCATGGATGATAGATTTATAATAATTGTCACATGTGATGAAATATGGGTTTACTACCGCAACCCGGACACCTCGAAACAGTGGCCCAGTCCCCATCAACCTGTCAAAGTCATCGTTAAAAAAATAAGTTCGGCCTTAAAGTAATGTTGTGTGTCTGGTGGAATGTTGAAGAAGTGATTCACAGGGAGGTTGTTCCAAATGGGCGTATTCAATGCGGATCTTCATTCTTAACAAATGGAAAGAGTTCATGAAATTTTAAGACGAAGATACCCAGCATTAGTTAACCGAAACAGAGTTCTCTTGAAGCAGGGCAATGTAATATCCCATACTGCACGAACAACCATAACAAAAATTCAGGAATTGGAAGGAGTGAAACTACTACCGCATCCAGCATACAGCCTGATCTTGCGCCTTCAGGTTAACATCTGTTTCGATCCTTGGTCCATTTCTTGCGAGGAAGAAATTTCGAAACATTGAAGCTGTGGAAGTGGGTCTCCCCGAATTTTTCGCACCAAAAACCAGAGAATGATACCGACGCGGGATAATAAACCTTGCTGAAAGATGACTAAGGACGATAGAATGTGTTGGACTCTACTTTGAAGAGTAGTTTAATTTCTGGTCAGAAAACGTTCCAAACAAAGTTTTGCTTACAAAGCGGCATCACTTATGAGACCATCTATATTATTCATATAAAGGCTTTGTATGACTCTAATCAGATAGATTGGTATCCCTTTCTTCAACAGTATTCTCCATAACGAGTTTCTATCTAGAGGGCTGATCAACAGAGACTGATTTTTTTTCACAGATGTTTATTACTCAAATTCAATGTTTACATGATCTTTTTCAAAGTAGTCCCCTCCTACTTCAATGCAATTTTTATAGAGTCTCTGCCAGTTCTTGAACACGTGCTGCAGACCATTCTTTGTCAGATCCTTGAGAATCGCCTCACTTTTCCTGAGCACTGCTTCAGAGTTCTCAAATCGAATACCCCTAAGCTTTGCCTTTAGTGACGTGAATAAAAAAAGTCACAGGGTGCAAGATCGGGCCATAAGGTGGATGTGGTACACAGGTAATGTTGAATCGAGCCAGAAACTGCATGACTTGATTTGAGACGTGAGGCCGTGCAATGTCATGAGGAAGTCGCCACCTAGTCCGAGAAAGCTCTGGTTGTTCCTTTGCAATGTGCTTCCTCAGTTCAGCCAATACTGACGTGTAGTATGCTGCTGTAACAGTAGTGTGAGGTGGAACTGCATGCTGGTAAATCATTCGATTACAGTCAAAAATGTGATCACCATCACTTTCCCTGCAGATAGAACAACTTTTTGCCTTTCTTGGCTTTGGAGAACCTGGCGATTTCCACACTGTGCTGGCTTGTTTTCCTTCAGGATCATAATGATGCAGCCATGACTGATCACCGATGATAATCGATTTAAAAAATGCATCACCTGCATTGTCTGGTATGCGAAATACACGTAGGGTCCACAAAATAGAGCATTACTACCAATCTACCAATACGAGAGTGCTGCCGCCTACCAACGTTATACATAAAAACCCGCTCTTTTAAAATATTTATGTTACAGATACGAAACTATCACGGAAGTTACAGGAAGTTACAGACTTTGTTGATCAGCCCTCGTACATAGTCAGATGCTTTGGAGTCATCGTTGGCAGTAACATATGTAGGAAGCTGCATTCTCTGTGTTTTTCTATTAGGTGATTTATGATGAATACGCAGTCTGTGGTGGGTCTATCTTACAAAGATACGGAGATTTTCTAAAAGTATGTTTCAGTTATTGGTTTTAATCTTTGAAGAATTATTTTAACATACAGGGTTATTCAAAAAATGGACACAATTTCAGTTTGCTATATTTCCTGAACTATATGTTGTATTCTAATTCTGTGACTTACATATGATTACACATACATGGATGTTTACGGATGATCATTAAGCCCCTCTTATTGCACGGTTAACATAAAGACGGTAGTTGAATTCATCTCACAGTCGATGAACAATGTCTTGCATCTGAGTTCACCTCAGCTGTTATACGCTTTGTTAGAGCATTTAAATTCGTGGGAAGAGGTGATACGTAAACTGCATCTTTCACGAACCCCCACAAGAAAAAGTTACAGGATGTAAGATCTGGAGACCCCGTTGATCACAACTCAAGTGCCAAGTCTTCATTACACATGCGACCTATTCATCTCTGAGGTAGACATTCATTCAGCAAGCGTCGAACATCCAACTTCTCAACATCCTCTTTCAAATGTAATTGCGTCCATCATTTTGAATCACGATGTGCTTATATACACTATTATGCAAGGTGGTGACACTATAATGACTATTATCATAGTTACTTCAGATAGACTCATCATTTGTATAACGTATTGCGATTATAAGTTAATGAATGTGATGGTCAGTTTTAAAGATTCTTGTTTATTTATTAAACCTTATATAGTTTATTGCTGTTATTATTCTGGTTTTTTCAAATTAAGCACATTGACCATATGTAATATCTACTTTAAGATTTACATCCTTATATAGATAACACTATTCTGCATTTTCAAGCTTTTTGTCAGGTGATTTATTAAAGGCAGGTATGCTTTAATTAAATTTTATGCTGATTCCAGAAATAACTTCCGTTTTGTTCTATCACGCCAGGTTTTTACACAAAATAAGTGATATTTTGACAATTTTACTAATAAGCATAGAAAAGTATTCAAGGTAAGTTTTTATTCAAGAGACATTTTAAGAATACTCTCAAGAACTCCCTTAATTTATTTCATTACTACATTTTAACAAAACAAAAAGCCAAAGTGTTTCATTTATTTTTTTCAAACTTTCTCTTCTTTGACTAACTTGCAGATCCTTGAAGATGACTGTCCCTCCTCAACATACAACAGGAGTCCGCTATCATAGTTTTATTCCATCTCGCCTGAGTAGTGGCAAAATAAGAGTTAAAAACACTTAATATGCAGGAATGTGTATTCCTATGATAATTAGGACTCCCCCACCCCTGCCACGCCACCCTGGTACCTTCTGCTTGCAGCTGATGGTTATAAATCTTGTTGAGCATAATGGAAAGCTAGACAGGTAAGCTATTAAGGTTGTCAATCACCTGTCAAAATGAACAATAGGATAATAAATTATGCTTTTCTAACAAAGGCGGAGACGGCATTCTACCCACTCCATATCCGCACACGTGTGCACTTCTGCACCTGAAACAACCACCTCCCACTCGCATTGTTTAACGACCACGTGCAAAAGAAAAAGGGTTGTCCTTCACCTGTCAAAATGAACAAAGGGCATAATAAGTTACGCTTGTAACAATAGAAAAGGTTGGAGCCGCGTAAACAAAGGAGAAGACGTTATTATCCTCCATCCCAATGTCCTGCACACGTGCACTTAGGAAGTCCACACCTGCAAAACCCCCTCCCCATATACCTGGCCCTGTCTTTGTTTGACTGTGGTAAAAGAGAGAGAGTCCCGTTTCACCCGAGGCAAGTTTCATCTACCTGATAAGACCATAAACTCCACCGCCGCTCCTCACAGCCATCCTGGCATCGACACTGCCTAAGGGTAGTTCTCTACGGGAGCAGCAGTGTCATCACGAAGACCTACGGGTACACCCGAACATATATATGTTTGTAACAAGTCTAACACCTCTCCCCAGCGCTGAATCTGCACGATAACCAACGAGAATCACCGAGCATGGTTATAATGTTCTGTTTCTGCAACTATCGGCTCTTTTTGAAACAGTGATATAAAAAACGTGTTTAACATATATCATTACATATACTAAACCTCTGTGTGTACCTGGATATCCATAGGTATGAGTTCGAATCTTACTGCAGGCAAAAGTTTAATGTTTTTAATTGCTAATGAAAACATTGATACTTTGATAGGGTAACACATCATTATATCATTACGCCGATTATTGAAAGACGTTATCGGTTACCTAGAGCTCCTAGTTCGAATCTTACCTGGCGAAACTCTAATGCTTAATAAATATTAAATTATGGAGGCACGCACAGGCAGATTAAAATGTATTTAACAAATATAATTTAATTTTTATATGTCATTACGATGTTTTAATGCGTGGTATTCTTAGGTATCCCGAGATCCTAGTTCGAATCTTACCCTGCGAAAATCTAATGCTTAATAAATATTAAACTAGGTGAGTATGCGCGGTCAGATTAAAAATGTATTCAAAAATATAATTATTTATATTAAACCCTGGTGTATAGTTAGATATTCTGATGCCTACTCACGCTTCTTTATTACTACCTCTTTCCTTTTTCTTTCTAGCTCCTTATTTCTTCTTGACATGCATGCATCCAAGCATTTATGTATACACGAGCACATGCCACAGCCATTTCACATACATATTGACACTCATACACATAGCCCTTACACATGCATATACCAGCGCACTTACACACATACACACACACTCACTTGCACACACACATACACACATGCAGGAACATACACACATCCGCCCACAAACACACACGCACACAGTCACCAGTGCACGCACACACACTCAAACACACACATACACATGTACGTACTTACATTGACTCCAAACATACGAATCTACACGATGACCTATGAGAATCACTGAGCATATATATATATACATTATGTACAATGTATTCTAACTCTCTTCTTATGCACCAGTTGGCTCTTTCAAACAGAGATTTCAAAAAAAAAAAATTTTCAAATATAATTATTTATATTAAACCCATGTGTATCACTACTGTTTAATCGCTTATATCTCCTGAATGAAAAGACGTAAAACGATTCAATAAAAATTAATTATAATCTTGGAATGCGGCGTATCATTTCTGGGTTCGAATGCTATGAGTGATTACAAATTCATTTTCCAATAACTGCGAAAATAATTAAGATAAAGACATGAAATAAACCTTATTACGTTTATGTCATTAGGCAGTTTTTTGTGATTGTATATTAGGATACGAGGCGTCATGGGCTCGATACTTGATTTTATAACCTCTATTATCTCAGAAACTAGCAGAGATAGTGCAACTCTATTACAGCAATACTTTAGAAATATACGCTTAATAGGTAGCGAAGAAGATTTTCTCCATGGTTTATTTAAATGCATGCATATACTGCATTATTGCATGTTTTCATTCCCATTTCAGGTCCTACTTTCCAACTTCCCTTTATTCTCCAAAGAATCAGTATACAATATGGCATTCCTGTACGCTTAATACTCGGTTATCATCACAGAAAACCAATACATTTCACTAAAATCACAAGCAAAGTAATTTTTCTAGAGCTACACAGATTTTAAGCTTCTATAATCGAACCTGGTAATACTTTAATAAATGTACTTTTAGCAATTTAGCTCGCATGCATCATCATCCAGCATATAACCTTTATTCAAAACTGGTATGATTCATAGGATTGAGGATATATGAAATCACCCCTTCGGGATTCGAAATGAGTATTTTAAGTAATTTTTGTCATGATAACGATATTTCGTGAGCAGATACTCTGTTTACGTCTGATATGACGTGTCTATCTAAATTATGTCGTTAGCTATTAAATTTGTATATAAATTTAATTTTATCAGTATTCGAAACCTAAACACAAGAATCAAAATTATTTATACTATTATTTTAACATGTTAGAAGAGCTGTATACAGTTATGACATTAACCTAAGTGATATATCGTAGAGTATAGCGGAAAATTGAGAAAGTCATTGCAAGATCGGGATTCAAACTAAGGACTACTATCTGCCCATTACATGCAGTATTAATTGTCCGTTATAGGAGCTATCAATCATGCTTTGGTCCACACGTCTATCTATGCTATTTCTGAGATAATAGAGATTTTAAAATCAAGTATTAAACCCATGACGCCTGGTACGTTAATATACAATCTGCGGCAGTCACCTCCTCTGCGCTGCTGTTGGCTTACCTTGATGCATCTCCCATGTTGGTTCCAGAAGTTCGCAGTGTGCTGGTTCTCTGCAATTTTATCCTCGGCTAGCTGCAGTAATTTTCTTTAAACTATATGGGAGCATGGACTTATCTTTGGTAAAGGAAGCGTCGATCTCGGGTGGTGATATAAGAAGACATAGACGTGCTTTGGTTATGAAAAGATGACACTGCCGTTTCTTTTTATTTAACTAACCCACGTAGTATACAACACTGGTATTGCCGCCGTTAAAATACTGTCCACCGCTGTTAAAACACGCGGCGCGGATATGACACGAAGTTTAAATATGCTTATTATCTCTATACGAGTAGTGGTTCTTAGCTGTGTTTCTAAAACTGTCTTTATTCCCTTTTTGGCGCGATATCTCACACATCCTGCAGCATCTCTCCCTGACCACACATGACAAAATGCCAAACTGAAAAGAAATGCCCAACTGCCATGAAATGCCAAACTGAAATGAAATGCCAAACTGAAATGAAATGCCCAACTGAAATGAAATGTCAAACTGCCCCTGATTTGTTCCTAGCAGATTCATTTATAGTCGCAGGCTTCTGGGGCTGCTTCCTTTCCTATTGGTCCATTTTTAGCGCCACTCGACGCGTCTCACTATTTCGTATAAACTTCCAGGGATCTCATTGGTCCAAGTTTAATATAATTCGCGGCTTTTTCAAAATTTACCGTTAAGCTATCTGTCTCTCTCACCTGGTCACGGCGAATTTTCAAATAAAGGGACAAAAGCTCTACACCCTCGCTGTAGGAATAATGGCCCTGCGACCAGAGAGACGTCATAAAACTAGATTTTCTGCCTTCGAAGGCACTATTCCTGTAGCTAAAACATTTTGTCGTGGACAGTATTTTAACATAGCGCTTAAATTATTTACATTAAACCATTTATAACTCTCCTAATATTAGTAACCTAGATACATACATAACGTTAAATCACCCTTCTTAAACTATACAAGCAGTATAAGAAAAAGATATGTTCATAATATGATTTAACATCAATAAAAATTAATAAATTATCTATAATTACAGTTCTCGGGCTCGGCCTAGAGTTGCCGTTTCAAATCACAAAAAACTACCTAATGACATAAACGTAATAAGGTTTATTTCATGTCTTTATCTTAATTATTTTCGGAGATATTGGAACATGAATTTTTAATCACTCCTAGGATTTGAACCCTGGCATCCCGGTCAACTTGGAACAATGAAACAATGATACGCCGCATTCCAAAATTATAATTAGTTTTTGTTGCATCGTTTTATCTCTTTTTATTCAGGAGATGTAAGCGATTAAACAGTAGTGATACACATGGGTTTAATATAAATAATTATATTTTATAAATAGATTTATTTCATATTTCTGTTAGAAAGAGCCAACTGGAGCATAAACAGAGAGTTAGAATATATTGTACACGTATATCTATGCTCAGTGATTCTCATAGGTCATCGTGTAGATTCGTATGTTTGGAGTCAATGTAAATATGTACATGTGTGTGTGTTTGTGTGTGCGTGCACTGGTGACTGTGCGTGCGCGTGCTTGCACTGGTGACTGTGTGCGTATGTGTTTGTGGGCGGGTGTGTGTGTGTGTGTGTGTACAAGTGAGTGTGTGTATATGTGTGTAAGTGTACTGGTATATGCATGCGTAAGGGCTATGTGTATGAGTGTAAATATGTATGTGTAATGGTTCTGGCATGTGCCCGTGTATATATGAATGCTTAAATGTATGCATGCAAAGAAGAAAGAAAGAGATTGAAAGAAACAGGATAAAGAAAGAAAATAAGGAAGCCTTTCTAGGCATAGGGATATCTAAGTATACACCAAGGTTTAATATAAATACTTATATTTGCTAAATACGTTTTAATCTGACCGCGCATACTCACCTAGTTTAATATGATTTAAGCATTAGAGTTTCGCAGGGTAAGATTCGAACTAGAACCTCGGGGGACCTAAGAATACCACGCATTAAAACATCGTAATGACATAGAAAAATTAAATTATATTTGTTAAATACATTTTAATCTGCCTGTGCATGCCTCCACAATTTAATATTTATTAAGCATTAGAGTTTCTGGGCAAGATTCGAACTAGAATCTCTGGGTACCTAAGGATATCCTACATTAATCAGGGTAATGATATACAAAAAATTTAATTATATTTGTTAAATACATTTAAATCTGCAAGATGCATGCTTCCATATTTTAATATTTACTAAGCATTAGAATTTTACCGGGTAACATTCGAACTAGGACCTCTAGGTAACCTATAACGTCTTTCATTAATCGGGGTAATCATATACTGATGTGTTACCCTATCAAAGTACCAATTTTTTCATTATCAATTTAAAACATTAAACTTTTGCCTGCAGTAAGATTCGAACACAGACCTAAGGATATCTAAGAATACACAGAGGTTTAATATATGTAATGATATATGATAAATACGTTTTTGATATCACTGTTTGAAGAAGAGTCAATAGTTGCAGAAACAGAACATTATAACTATGCTCGGTGATTCTCGTTGGTTATCGTGGAGATTCATGTGCTTGGTAGAGGAGTTAGACTTATTACGAACACATATATCTATGAGCAAGCGTAGGCTTTCACGGCCGGTGTTCGTAATTCTAGAAGAGTCTTCCGGGCTGATTTTCCGTGGTCTGCTTGAGTAATTGGACCCAGACGTTTCATCCACTACTGCGGTGGACATCATCGGTGGCGTGGTCGAAGTCTTCTTGGTGAAGGTACAGTTGCGTCTGAGGCGTCGACTGTCCGGGATGCGGTATTTATACACGGGGGGTCTTCTCTGATTGGCTCAGGGCTCGCTGAGGCAGTGCGGTAGGTGGGAGGTGCCTAGCTGCATACTCGGCGCTACTAGATTCTGATTGTTTCGCGTTGTTTGACTGTCTGTTAATGTCATCGATGATGGGGTACCAAGTTTTGTTGAGCTTGAGGGCTTCTTCCTTCCTATTGAAGCTGTTGCAAAGGCACGGTATTCCTTCCCCTATGTTCAGAACGTCAACGACAGGATTGAACGCTTCCTGCGACACCATAATATCAAGACGGTTTTCAAGCCTACTAGAAAGCTCAATAGCTTACTACGCTCAGCCAAGGACCCGAGGGACCCCCTCTCCTCGGCTGGCGTATACCGGATCCCCTGCTCATGTGGTGCAGTATATATTGGCACGACGCTACGCAGTATCAACACCAGTCTAAACGAACACAAGAGATGCTGCCGTATTGGACAATTTGAAAAGTCAGCGGTCGCCGAACATGCTATAGAAGCGGAGGGGGAGCATGTCATCAAGTTTCTGGACACCAGCATTCTATCTAACATCCCACACTACCATGCTCGACTACAGCACGAAGCCATAGAAATTTATAAGCATTCCAACAACTTCAATTAATATCGATTGCTCAAAAAAGAAATCGAGCGCTCTGATTACCTTTGTATCGCCAACACGCAAGTTTGATAATTAATTTTTAATACATTCCAGTTTTCGTATTTTTCGTCAATATCAAAAAGTCTGGTGTGTTGCATTCGCATGACTATCTCTTCTCTTCTGCAAACTATTTGTCCAAACGCTTATTCTCCACCCACTTAATGATAAAGAGCTGGATTCTATGTGGAGCATTCCATTATCTTTGTATATCCAGGACTTAAAAAACGAATAACGAATTTCCATTGGAGAAGAAGTGTAAGTCTTGAAAAATTCAAGCAAATAATAGGAATATCTCAGAAATTTTTCACTCGACATAAAAAAAAACCAAAAAAAAAACGTATATGACATAAGACATAAATTGTGTGTTTTAACGAGATCTACATTTTTTGTGTAGAAAAATGTCTATATCTTATGATTTACCTTTTATGAAAAAGCCATTCACAAAGATAAGAGCTTTTGGGGGTATTCCAAGAAAATTCAAGATATACATTTTATTTGTCATAAAAATATCTTAAATGCATTATATTTTAATAAAAATCGTTAGAACCACTTTTGAGAAAATAAAATTTTTTTAAAAATGTTCCATTTGAAGCGTAGTCTCGGGTGGGGAAATTTTCTTGAAAATATTCGTGTCGTATCTTCTAGAGATACTGATCCTAAATCCAATTTTGGTGTTTATCAGACTTTTCGTTTTTGAGATATGCTGTTCATAAACACACAGACACACATCCACGCAGTCACACAGACACAAACGCAGAAATTTTTCTAAAAAGGACTTTTCGTATTCAGGAGGCCTCAAAACATGTATTTCCGATGACACCCAGGTATCAAGTTTTTGGGTGGAATGTAATGCTTCCCCTTCTTACTATACGTAGTGGGGAAAGTAATGACGAAATCCATTTGAGAAATAGTATAACTATTGGAAAATTCAGACAAATAATAAGGAATTTTTCCAAAATAATTCAGTCGACAAAAAATGTACATATTTGGATTCAGGGCACCTCAAAACATGTATTTCCGGTGAAATCTCGGTATCTTATTTTTGGGTGGAATACAATACCTCGCCTACTTACTATACTTAGTAGAGAGAGTAAAAACATGGCCCTGCTTATAGTATGTTTTCTACCCTGCTTAATTCGGAATTGATTTAAGGACTGAGGAAATATTAAGACTTACTTGAAACACTCACTAAATCCTTAGCCCCAACACATTTACCTCAGCAGTACATTATAAGAACAAACATGTTTTATGCTTTTACTTGACTAAAAGTTATCTAGTGCATCTTAAATTTATGGCTATTTGGTGTATTCCAGCATTATTATTTTCTAAACACTCAATTTATGTTTTCGCTTTAACTCCCAACTTAGAACCTTTGGTCACATTATTCACTTGTTTGTTTCAAGTGTTAATAAATTTCACTTACTACGGAAGCTTGCGTTAACTTTACTGTGTAACATCTTGCCTTCTGTTCCACTTGAGAATAATTCACCTTTGGGAGTGTGTGCTGAAGAGGAGGCGGACCTTTCAACCTTTCCTAACTTGCCAACATTTTACCAGCTTTGTTGCTGAATTTAAATATAATAGTTGCGAACATATTGATGGATATTTAATAAAAATAAATTCTGTGAGGGGTAGCGTGTATGCTATACATTCAGAGATCCTGAGTTCGAATGTTGGTTAAGGTGAGCTATCTGCTTTTTACCTGGTTTTCCGTTATCGTGAGAAGACGAATATCGGGTAACTCTAAGCTCTAGGGAACCAGAGAATATTTGAGCATATTTTCAACCGTTTTGTTCATTCACCGTCTTACATGACCTAAACGGTTAAAGGGCCTTCAAAACCTTAAGAAAAATCTAATCTGTTACACTCACATGACTTTCTCTACTGTTGTACAAACTATTATTACAAACGTTTATTCTCCATGTGCTTCATTGTAATCCAGATGTTAATCTTATTGCTAATCTTCTTGTAGATGCAAGGTGAGTATTGTAGGCTTTAAGCTATAGTAAAATATTTTAAGTGCTGGTTGCTATGTGGAGTTTTCCATTCGCTTTGCATTACCAGGGCAAAAAAAAATCTGATGTGTTACACTCACATGACTTTCTCTACTCTTGTACAAACTATTTTTACAAACGCTTATTCTCCATATGCTTCATGTTAATGGAGATATCAAGATTTTCTTGTAGATGCAAGGGGAATATGGTAGGTTTTAAGGGATAGTCAAATATTTTAACGCTGGTTGCTATGTGGCGCATTCCATTCTCTTTGCATGTCCAGGACATAAAAAAATGAATAACGAATTTGAGAAAAAGTATAAGTATTGGAAAATTTAAGGGAATAACAAGCAATATCTCGCAAACGGTTCACTCAACAAAAGAAATGTATATGACATAAATTGTGTATTTTAACGCGATCTACATTTTTCGTGTAGTAAAAGTTTGTCTATCTCTTATGGTTTACCAGTTATGAAAAAGTCGTTCATAATGAAGAATACTTTTGGAGACATTCCCAGAAAATTCGAGATATACATTTTATTTGTCATAACAATATCTTAAACATATGATATTTTAATCAAAATCGTTAGAGCCGTTTTTGAGAAAATTAAAATTTTCGAAAAATGTTCCATGTAAAGGGTAGTCTGGGGTGGGGGGATTTTCTTGAAAACCTTCGTGTCGCATCTCTGAAAGATACTGAACCTAAATACCAAGTTTGGTGTTTATCCGACTCTTCGTTTTTAAATTATGCTGTTCACAGACACACAGACACACAGACACACAGACAGATACACACACGGACATGTTTCCAAAAATGCTTTTTTTGGATTCAGTGAGTCTCAAAACATGTATTTCCGGTGAAATCTCGGTATCGAAATTTTGGGTGGAATACAATACTTCCCCTACTTACTACACGTAGTAGAGAAAGTAAAAATGAATAACGAATTTGAGAAAAAGTATAAGTGTTGGAAAATTTAAGGGAATAACAAGCAATATCTCGAAAATTGTTCACTCAAAAAATGTATATGACATAAATTGTGTATTTTAAAGCGATATACATTTTTGTGTAGAAACATTTTGTCTTATCTCTTATGGTTTATTAGTATGCAAAAGTCGGTCACAATGAAGAATACTTTTGGAGACATTTCCAGAAAATTGGAGATATATAATTCATTTACTATAAAATGTCTTAAATTTATGGTATTTTATTCAACATCGTTAGAGCTATTTTTGAGAAAATTAAAATTTTCGAAAAATGTTCCATGTAAAGGGTAATCTGGGGTTGGGGGGATATTCTTGAAAAATTTTGTGTCGCATCTCTGGAAGATACTGAAACTAAATACCAAGTTTGGTGTTTATCTGACTGTTCGTTTCTGAGTTATGCTGTTCTGACACACACACACGATATGTTTCCAAAAATGCTTTATATGCATTCAGTGCACCTATTACGTATGCCTACAGAATACAATAAACAAATGACGACACATTAGTCTGTTACTGTGAAATAACATAGCTTCTAATGTAATCTACTTGCAATTTCATAGTAGACATGCTTCACTACGCTCACCATTGAAGGTTGTTCGCGGATGCTCTGGCAGGCATTGATGACGCCTTCCTGTAGTGTTTGTACATCATTGCATATACCAAAGATTTAAAGATAAAGCTGCAATTTAAAAGTCTTTCACATGCTTCTCCCAACACAAACTAATTCCACAAGAACTAATAAGAGTATATGTTGTACTTACCCAGAACTGTGAATACGGTTTACAGTAAAAAAATCAGCAGATGTTTACTGCATTCTGTATCCATGGACAGTAACAGAGTAGTGTATCCTCATTTGTTTACTGCCTACTGTAGGTTGTACGTAATAGCAAAGAGCTTGCAGTAGGAGGGATGATATTTCACAGTAGCGAAAATGAAAATTGCTCTTAGCTCTTAGGGTATGCATTTTAGAGCGCATGTTTACTGGACATTTTTTCTTATTTTGGCCCACCCTGCCACCTTTTAAAATATGGCATACTTTTTTAACACCTGGTATATAATTTGTTGCAATATGTTTGAAGCATAGTGTAAAATAAATAGTGGTCTGTTACGAAGATGATTAATTAAATAACCACAATGTGACCATTGTGTTTCTTAAGGGTGCACGGATTAAAAGTCTTAATAATTTTCCCTCAAGGAAATGTGTTGTCGTGTTGGATCTGTTCAATATGATTCTACACACATAACAAAACGAGAAAAGGCAGGGGTATGTTGTATTGAAGTATCACAAAAGTGCTCTCGGTTGAATTTATTTGCTCTTAGCTTCGGTATATAGTCTACCAGTGTATTGAAATAACTTCCCATTAACGCCACTTCAATGGGTTGTCAAAGCCTAATGTCGGCGTAGGTGCATTCATGCCTTGGACGGCTTAAATAATGGTCAGGTCCTGCAATTACTTTCCATGCCGCTGGTAAAAGCCTCACTAGAATTCTAATTTCAGAAAGCGCCTCGATTAGCAGACGGCAGCAATTCACCGTACTCATGTTCGTTTGACAGTAACACCTGCTCTACTCATGCAAACTTTTTAATAATTACACGCGAAAATTACAACAGTAAACAAAAACTTCCTTTAACACAAGCTGTGAAAATCGGTGACAAGCAACACGAGCTTTTGAGATGGTGTGGTTTTGACATGCCTCAATTATTTATTACTGGAGATATAATTAATACCTCCATGCAGTTCAGCTTTAATTATATTGTGAATTTACATACAATAGAAACAAAGAGGTCATTAATTATTTTAGGATATGTTTGAGATACTGATAATTCCCTTTAAACGTTAAATGGGGGGATTAGACGACAAACATCTGGAATGATAACGTATATATAATTTAAAGCTGTATTAAGCATTTAAATCTGTAGTAGGTTTGTATTTTTACATTCCCCACCATTACTCATTCCACAAAAAGCAATCTCCATCCGATTTCTTATCGTCTGTAAGGGCGTTAATAGGGGTGACCTAAGATATCCACTGGCGCCCCTTCGCTCTTGGTGCGTTGAAGGAGGACTTATAACTGATGCTTTAAGATTAAAATCCTAACATCTCGAGAATTTACTTCTATTCAAGAGCATTTCCAAACAGACATGTGTTGTATGTTCGCAATAAAGCTCACGAAAGTTCGACAAAGTCGGTCGCCATTCCTCACTTATACCTCTTCGTAATTTACCAGTGAGTTGACAGAACCAGTATAGGTATGCTTATTGGTGCGATGCACAGCACAAGTCATAATAGCACGTACACCCAATAAAATGAAGTCACGACGTCATTAAGTACCTTAGAAACAGTAACAAATGCTCTTTGTCCAGGGAAGCCGTGTTGATTTTTTCCTGTAGTTTCTGTACATTATAGGTAGAGAAGGTATTGTATTCCACCCAAAAATTCGATACCGAGATTAACGTGTTTTGAGGTCCCACCGTTCCATAAATATCATTTTTAGACAGCATGGTCTAAAATAGAACTTCTAACACAGAGCGCAGGAGCTAAAACACTGAAAATAGCTGATAGTGAATCAACAAAACATCGAAACATTTTCTGACATCTCGCTTTTCTAACGTCATTTCTCTTGTTTCAAGATTCGCGATCTAAACTTGAGCTCTGCTAACTGAAATTTTAAAAATTCGAGTGCTATCTAAAAAACCTGATGTATTACACTCACATGACTTTCTCTACTCTTGTACAAACTATTTTTACAAACGCTTATTCTCCATATGCTTCATGTCAATCGAAATGTTAAAATTATTGCTAATTTTCTTGTAGGTGCAAGAGGAATATGGTACTATTTAGGCGATAGTCAAATCTTTTAAGAGCTGGTTGCTTTGTGGCCACATTCCATTCTCTTTGTATGTCCAGGACATAAAAAAATGAATAACGAATCCCCTTTTGAGAAGAACTACAAGAATTAGAAAATTTAAGGAAATAACAAGCAATGTCTCGAAAGTGGTTCACTTAACAAAAAAAACGTACGTGGCATAAATTGTGTATTTTAACGCGATATAATTTTTTGTGTAGTAAAATTTTGTCTATCTCTTATGCTTTACCAGTTATGCAAAAGTCGTTCACAGTGAAGAATACTTTTGGAGACATTCCCAGAAAATTTGAGATATACATTTCATTTGTCATGAAAGTATCTTAACCTTACGATATTTTAATCAAAATCGTTTGAGCCATTTTTGAGAAAATTAAAATTTTCGTAAATGCTCAATCTTAAGGGTAGTCCGGGGTCGGGGGATTTTCTTTAAAACCTTCCTGTCGCATCTCTAGAAGATACTGAACCTAAATACCAATTTGGTGTTAATCCGCCTGTTCGTTTCTAGTTGTGCTGTTCACAGACACAGACACACACACACGGACATTTTTCAAAAATGCTTTTTTTTGGATTCAGGGTGTCTCAAAACATATATTTCGGGTGAAATCTCGGTATCGAATTTTTGGGTGCAATATGTTACTTCCCCTACTTACTATACGCAGCACAGTATATGCCACACGTGCTAAAACTGTTTTATTTGCCCCTTTTATCACAATGTACTGTTTTAGAAAAAGATCTGTCTCTATGTGTAAACAGCATAACTCAAAAACAACAAATGAGTTAAATACCCAACTTGATATATTACTCAGAATCTTCCAAGTATGTGACACGAAGATTTTTAAGAATGACCGCTCCCCACATGGCCTTTTATATGGAAACTTTTGGAAAGCTTTGATTTTCTTAAAAATGGCCGTAACATTTTTGATTAAAATACCATACAGTTACATGACAAATAACATATATATTTTGAATTTTCTGGTAAGTCCCTCAAGTCCTCTTTATTCAGAAATTTGATCCAAATAACGAGTCTGCAATAGTGAATGGAGCTTCATAATATTCATATAGTTGTAACTAAAATAGATACCTAAAGTAATAGTAAGGATTAATCCGTCTTATTTTGATGGTTTATTTATTTTATGTCTCTTTAACTACATGGTAATATCGTGACGGATCTGTTACTGGATAACTCTTAGATCGATGTGTGGCGGACAGTTAGACTTCTAGATCTCATCCCTGTAACCACCCGCTTCGTATGAGTTGAGACCCTAGCGCATAGCAACCGGATCTTCTGCTTCGTGCCGTGCAGGTGCCGTCAAGTCTAACTGCTTTTATTGCCTGTGGTTAGATGCCACAACATTCGATATTGCCAGGTATTTTTCATGTTTACTCTTGTTTTAGGCGTAAGGTGGAACTTTCAGTTGTGGTATTAAATATCTAATCCAATATTTATCTTAGTGGTTGAGGGAAACCACGAAAAAACATCAGCCAGATTGGTCGGTCCACGGGATTTGAACCTGGGACCTCCCGAATGCGGGTTACAGACTTTACCGTCTCAGCCATCCTGCTCGGTTTGTGTGGCTTGATAAATGATTTTTCATAACTCGTAAACCGTAAGGGATAGACAAAATCTTACTACAGAAAAATTAAGATTTCGTTAAGGCATACAAATTATTTCAGATATATTTTTCTGGAGTTAACTATTCACGAAATATTCCTTATTATTGTTTTCAATATTACACTGCTTATAGTTTTCTCAAATGGGATTCGTTATTAGCTTTTTTCCCTCCTGGTCAATCAAAGAGAACGGAATTTAGAATATGTCGCATAGCGACCAGCTGTTTAAAGCTTCGACTATCGCTTAAACCTAGCGTATCCCCAATTCCCGTTGTATCTACAAAGAAATGTTGTAGGGATCTTTGGGTCTAGTAGCCTCAGGAGTGCTGACAATAGAGGGTAGAAGCCACAGATGGAAGAGGCGGTCGGTACCGGATTTGAGGTATGCCATTATGGAGCTAAAGTATGTGGAAAAATAAAACTAGGTTCTATAAAAAGAACTATCTGTTAAGTCACTTAATTGATTTGAGTTATGGGATATAGAACCTACAACAGGTCCTAAGTTGCAAGAGCTTAAGTATGCAAGAAGAAACAATAAGTAGAGAAACACTTGTGAATTTAACGCATCATATTTTTAAAGTAATAACTGTTAAAGGAGAAAAATGGCAAGTAATCTCACGAGAGGTTATGAATTTAGCGATAGATAAAATCATAACCTCCAATGTGATTTATTGAGGCTGTTCAATGAATAAATTGTCATATATAAATAATTAGGGATGGGACCTCTAACCGTCAATACCTCGATACTCTCGATACTCCGTGATATTGAAGTATGTCTAATACTTTGAGATAAACCTTCGATTCTTTTTCGATAGTTTTAAATTTTTAAGTTTTGCATTATTAAAGGTTGTTGCATTTAACTTTATGCTAATGAATGAAAGGAGTCGAGACTTAATGTTATTGCCTCTCACCTATCACCAAGAGCTGCTGAACTGTAGTTCTTGATAGATCTTGACTGCGTTTCTGGTGAATCAATATAACATTTCATAGGTCTTGGTGTCTATATTAAACCATATAAAGCAATGGATAAAGGAGTAGAGGTACCCGTGTAACATGCATCGTTAACTGGGATGTGAATGAGTGCGTCAACTAAATCAAGCTGACGGCTGCAATAGCCTGTCTTGATAACTCACTCTCAAACATTACATATAGCTATTCCGATGACCTAAATCTGTGAATCCAGCAGAAGCAATAGAGAATTTAAGACGTGGGATATTACAGCACATGGATATATTTGTTCTTTCATTCCATCTGTCAGTTTGTGTTTAAGAAGTCAAACTCGGGTCACGAGCGTAGCTTACAAGTAAATCGTACGATTAATTAAAATTATTTCGATAGAAAATCCTATAAAAGAAGACATTCAGCACAGTATATGCTTACATAAAAAGGGAATTGAAGAAACTATTACTATTAATGTTATTATTATTATACTAACCTTGAACAGCAAGTAGGAAGTACACAAACAGGAATTTAAGTTTACTTACTCTACTACGTACAGTAAGTAGGGGAAATATTGTATTCCACCCAAAAATTCGATACCAAGATTACCGGAAATATATGTTTTGAGGCCCCCTGAATAAAAAAAAAGCATTTTTGGAAACATGGCCGTGTGTGTGTGTCCGTGAACAGCATAACTCAGAAACGAACAGTCAGATAAATACAAAACTTGCTATTTAGGATCAGTATCTTCCAGAGAAGCGGCGGCGCCGTGGCCGAGTGGTTAGACCGCTCGCCTCCCACCGAGGCGGCCCGGGTTCAATCCCAGGGATCTGCATGTGGGATTTGTGGTGGACGAAGCGGCGTCTGGGCGGGTTTTCTCCGGGTTCTCCGGTTTCCCCCGCCATTCATTCCACCAACTGCTCCATCATCACCTTTCCTTTCATCCATTTCACCAACATTTCGTTTCATCTACTTCCTTCATCCCATACCAGGCATCGGGCTGATCACCCATCCTGGATGCTCTGTCGATCCATGAGTGTCTGCTCCTCGACGGGCCTCTGACCCCAGGCACCCGCTTGTAAGTCCTGGGGGGTGTAAGTCCTACATAAGAGGAGGGTAAGCAGATAATGAATGAATGAATCTTCCAGAGATGCGACACGAAGGTTTTCCAGAAAATCCCTCCAGCCTAGATTACCCTTTGCATGGAACATTTTTAGAAAATTTTAATTTTCTCAAGAATAGCTCTAACCATTTTGATTAAAATATCGTATGTTTAAGATATTTTCATGACAAATAAAATGTAATCTTGAATATTCTGGGAATGTCTGCAAAATTATTCTTCATTATGAACGACTATTGCATAACTGGTAAACCATTAGAATTAGACAAAATTTTACTACAAAAAATATAGATTGCGTTAAAATACACAATTTATGTCAAGTACATCTTTTTGTTGAGTGAACCATTTTAGAGATATTGCTTGTTATTCCCTTAAATTTTTCAATACTTATTTTCTCAAACGGGAAATCGTTATTCATTTTTTTGTCTTGGATATGCAAAGAGTATTAATCCGTGGCAAAGAGAATGGTGCTGTGCATAGCAACCAGCTATTAAGAGATATGTGTATGCTTAGCGGCTACGTTATTTTAATATTGCCGTTGCAAATAAAAAACAAGGGAAACATACTAGGCCTTAAGCGCTAGTCAAATATTTTTAGAACTGGTCGCTATGTGTAAAATGTAATTATCTTTCCATATCAAACGATCGTTTCCGTAAATATTTATCTCAATTAATATGAAATAGATGTAGAATAAGATTTTGTAAAAATAGTTTGTTCAAGAGTAGAGAATGACATGTGAGTGTAACACATATTTTTACTTTCTCTACTACGTATAGTAAGTAGGGAAAGTATTGTATTCTACCCAAAAATTCGATACCGAGATTTCACAGGAAATATATATTTTGAGATCCCCTGAATCCAAGAAAAGCATTTTTGAAAACATGTTCGTGTGTGTGTGTCTGTGTGTGTGTGTGTCTGTCTGTCTGTCTGTCTGTGAACAGCATGACTCAGAAATGAACAGTCGGATAAACACCAAACTTGGTATTTAGGTTCAGTATCTACCAGAGATGCGACACGAAGGTTTTCAAGAAAATCCCCCCCACCCCAGATAACCCTTTACATGGAACATTTTTCAAAAATTTTAATTTTCTCAAACAACGATTTTGATTAAAGTATCATATGTTTAAGATATTTTCATGACAAATAAAATGTATATCTTGAATTTTCTGCAATGTCTCCAAATGTATTCTTCATTGTGAACGACTTTTGCATAACTGGTAAACCATAAGAGATAGAAAAATTTTATTACACAAAAAATGTAGATCGCGTTAAAATACACAATTTATGTCATATACATCTTTGTTGTTGAGTGACCCATTTTCGAGATATTGCTTGTTATTCCCTTAAATTTTTCAATACTTACGTTCTCAAATTGAAATTCATTATTCATTTTTACCTTCTCTACTACGTATAGTAAGTAGGAGAAGTATTGTATTCCACCCAAAATTTAGATACCGAGATTTCACCGGAAATACATGTTTTGAGACCCCCTGAATCCAAAAAAAACATTTTTGGAAACATGTCCGTGTGTGTCTGTGTGTCTGTCTGTGTGTGTCTGTGTGTCTGTGAACAGCATAACTCAGAAACGAACAGTCGGATAAACACCAAACTTGGTATTTGGGTTCAGTATCTTCCAAGGATGTGACATGAAAGTTTTCAAGAAAATCCCCCCACCCCAGAGTACCCTTTACATGGATAATTTATCGAAAATTTTAATTTTCTAAAAAATGGCTCTAACGATATTGATTAAAATATCATATGTTTAAGATATTTTTATGGTAAATAAAATGTATATCTTGAATTTTCTGAGAATGTCTCCAAAAGTATTCTTTATTGTGAACGACTTTTGCATAACTGGTAAACCATAAGAGATAGACAAAATGTTACTACACAAAAAATGTAGATCGCATTAAAATACACAATTTATGTCATATACATTTTTTTTGTTGAGTGAACCATTTTCGAGATATTGCTTGTTGTTCCCTTAAATTTTTCAATACTTATTTTCTCAAATGGGAATTCGTTATTCAGTTTTTTTGTCTTGGATATGCAGAGTTATAATCTGTGGCAAAGGGAATGGTGCTGCACCTAGCAACCAGCTATTAAGAGATATGTATGTGTTTAAAGGCTACTGTTTT
Organism: Deroplatys truncata; assembly: GCA_030765065.1. Taxonomy (NCBI): domain Eukaryota; kingdom Metazoa; phylum Arthropoda; class Insecta; order Mantodea; family Mantidae; genus Deroplatys; species Deroplatys truncata. The sequence continues at coordinate 151,679,356 of CM060985.1, read as the reverse complement.
TCTATATTGCCCTTGTAAATATATTTTCCCCTACATCTACAAGAAAATTAGCAATAAGATAGGGTCTGCAAATGTTTATCTCGATTAACACGAACTAGATGGAGAATAAGCGTTTGTAAAAATATTTTGTACAAGAGCAGAGAAATTAATGTGACTGTAACACATAAGATTTTTCTTTCTCTTCTAGCTATAACAAGTAGGGGAAGTATTGTATTCCACCCAAAAATTCGATACCGAGATTTTACTACACAAAAAATATAGATCGGTTAAAGTTCACAATTTATACCATATACATTTTTTTTGTTGAGTGAACCGTTTACGAGATATTGCTTGTTATTCCCTTAAATTTTTCAATACTTATGCTTTTACTCAAATTCGTTACTATTTTTTTTGTCCTGGTAATGCAAAGAGAATGGAATACTCCACATAGCAACCAGCTCTTAAAATATTTGACTATCGCTTCAAGCCTACCAATTCCCCTTGCATCTACAAGAAAATTAGCAATAAGATTAACATCTCGATATATCGATTAACATGAAGAGTACGAAGAATACCGTTTGTAAAAATAGTTTATACAACAGTAGAGAAAGTCATGCGGGTGCAACACGTCAGATTTTTAAAAAATTGCTCTCACTAGTTTGATTAAAATATCATATATTAAATATATTTACATGATAAATTAAATGTATATCTTGAATTTTCTGGAAATAGCCTGTGAAGTCTTCATACGAAGGAATTTTGTATAATCTGGTATAACTTGTAAACCCTAAGTGATAGACGAAAACGTACCCTACAAAATAAATAAATAAATAAATGAATAAATAAATGCAGATCCCTTTAAAGCACACAACTTACTTAAGAAGTTTTTCTGTGGCACAAGATGTTTGTTTGGATATCCGCTACTAAAGTTCGTATTGTTCAATGCTTGTCATTCCGTTAAAGTCTCATTGCTTTTCAGTTGTTTCTCGCGATTGCATGAAAACCGTATGGAATTTAACGCCCGCATATAGCGTCCAGTTCTTAAACATTTTACTTTCGCTGTTCCTTTTTTATCTTAAACGAGATGTGTAATGTAGCTATTTCTGCAAAGGTTTTACTTGGGTTCAAATGCAGTAGATAGAAAATTAAGGTTTAGTAAGAATAAATTGCATACCCACCAATAAAGATAGAGGTTAGAGAAGTCATGTGAATGTATTACATCAGATATATATTTCTTTCCTGAGGTCATTAGATTTGGCAAGCTTCTGTAATTGGAGTTTGCAAAATGATAGAGTAATTGACCGACGCTTGACATTCCTCTCTGATGAAGCATGATTCCATTTGTATGGCTATATTTCATCGCAAAGTAACGGATACTATAGTACAGAGAAATCCGATTTTACACACGAGAGTCCGTTGCATGACGCAAAGTTGCGTACAGTAGATGCATACAGAGTCATAGGACCTAGGTTTTTTCAGCAAACAACAAATGGAAAAACAGGAATGCCATTCTTACGCTATTTTTCTAATAGCTGACCGAATTTCAATGTACATCTGGATTTTTCCTACAAGACTCTGCTACCGCGGATACAGTTGATGAGTCGTTAAATTTAATTCAGAAGATATTTGAACCTATGGTAATGTATAGGATTATGGCCCTCACAACCCCCTGATATAACTGTATGCTACTTTTACCTATAGGGGAACTTTACATTAAAGTTCGTGGAACAAACCCTCATACATTGGAAGAAATAAAAGAAAACATCAGACGAGAAATTCACTTTTTGGATGTTAAACTGTCGAGTGTAAATGAAAATTTCCTGAGAAAGTGCCAGAAATGTGTAGACAGTGAAGGATAACATTCCCAATATCTCTTATGATAAGGTATTTAACACTTGATTTCAGTCAAATTATACCGGGTGTTTCAGAAATACTTTTACAAGCTTCGGGTATGGGTTCCTCACACCAAAAGAAGGGAAAAAGTTCATATGAACATATGTCCCATAAACCTTGGTTTTCGCGTTACTCCTGTCACAATGAAAGTGTGAGTTCAACGGCCTTCGGGGTCCAACCTCAAAACTTCATTTCTCTATGCATTCATAGAAGGCGTTGACCCATTGTACTACATACGGCAGATGGCGAAGTGTTGCGATGGAGAATTGTTTACGTTTGTCATTTGTCATTAGTCTGTCTTCAACGTTTCAATTGTGTACATGTAGTGAGTTAACTGCACGTGTTTCGTTCCACCATTGCTGGATATTCATTTGGTGAACAGGCAGACATGACTTTTATGTATGGTCGTGCGAATGGTAATGGACGCGAGGCTGCACGGCTCTATCAGATGGAGTTTCCAGACCGAAGACAACCGAGTCATCCAACTTTTATTGCTGTTTATCGTCACCTTGCTGAGACAGGAACCGTTGCACTACGGACTATTGATCGAGGAAGACCAAGGGTTGTTCGTACGCCGGAATGCGAAGAACAGATGTTAAAGTGTGTCGAAGACGATCCAGGTATCAGTACAAGACAAGTGGCTGTGGCATCTGGTACATCACACGAGGCAGCATGGAGGGATAGGCAGAGGAGAACCAGTTCCATGGCCTGCACGTTCTCCCGACCCTCAATCCTGTGGATTTTTACCTCTGGGGCAAAATCATTGGTTTATGCAGCAGCCATCCCGGATGCAGAAACGCTTCATCGACGTGTCTTGGAAGCCTGCGAAACCATTCGACACCATCCCGGAGTTTTTGACAGGGTGCGACATTCCATGATTCGACGAGTACAGGCATGCATAGCAGCAAGACATTTCGAGCATTTATAATGAGTTTTGTGTGTTATATAGTGTACCACTGTGATGAACACCTCCTAACGAGAAAACAAAAGATCACGGGACATATGTTCATATGAACGTTTTTCTTTCTTGTGGTGTAAGGAAGCCTACCCGAAGTTTGTAAAAGTATTTCTGAAACACCCTGTATGATATAAAATATAATAACAGCCCGCCTTAAAGCAATATGCGCATAATATAATATATAAAATGCATGTAACAGTCATAGTATTAATGTTTATATTTTTATGTACATGTTCAATAACGTTATTTGAATATATTACCTAATTTAATAATGTAGGAGCTGTGAGAATAATAGGTTAAAAGTTGCTAACATTGAGGTAACAATGAGGTAGCCTTGAGGCAATAGTGAATTAGAATGCTACTGGTAATTCTTGGAACAGCAATAATGTAATTTTTGAGGCAGTTTATAAATAGCCGATCAACAACCACAAAAAAGCTTAAGTTAAATAAAAGTATTCTATTGGAGTAGGATTGGGCAATCAGAAACTGAAAAGGAGCAAAATTTACAAATTCAGAAGTCAGTTGCTTGTAGACAGTGATACTAACCGGACGCGAGACACGTCCTCCAGAAGTTTAATACATATTCAGTTCGAGACAAAAATAGTTTACGTGTTTAAAAAAAGTGCAAGTAATTCATAAATAATCTCACAGCTCTCTATATCAGTGAAGTGTTATTTTAATCGTTTAAGGAATTAATAAATGGAGTGAAGTACAAATTATAATCTGTGTAAGCCTACATTCTTAGCCGCACCACTCTCTGCAAAGATATTCATGTCTCTACAAATTAATAGTGACTCAGCTAAAGCAAACATAAATATATAATAATTAAAGAAACAGTGAAAATTATAAACTTAACATTTGGGGTGAAGGCTACCGGAAAACTTTTACCATACGTGTGGTTGCAACTACTTCAAGTTCGGCTCCCCAACAGCCGAAATAAAATACAACTCCTCTTAAAAATAAATAAACCTACTTCACATTGTTACTATAGCTATGAGAACGTGAAGTAGCTGCGGAGATATTACACCTCTTTCAACGGCTGACGGAGCCGAGACGCCCGGGCGCGAGCCGCCGAGCGGTGGCTGCAGTGTGAGGGAAAAGCCCTTCGTTTTCAACCCGGATTTCACTCTCAGGAGGAACACCATTGTTTCGCTCTATTCCCTCTGCCATAGTGAATTCTGTCCCCTTCTAGATCCTTAACAAATAACAGTTTTTTGATTTAGTTGTAGCATTCGGTTTTATCTATTCTCAGTGTTCCTCGCTTTGCTAATTTGTCTGCCATTGTCAATTGTCCCAGCATGTGCCTTAATCCCTTCTATTACAGTATTCCAGTAGAAGCTTCTAAGTTGGGTTATATTCATTTTTACTGCTTCAATGAGACTGTTAAGGTTTCTGGCGTGCTTTATAGTCAATAGTTATATGTATATCTCCATACATTATTACTGATTTTTTGAGGTCTTCTTTCTCTTCTGTTTCGTTTATTGCTTTAAGGGCTTCTATAATGGCATGCTCTTCAGCTTGGTTTTTTGTGCAGCTGCTGCTTGAGTTTAAAACATAATTGTTGAAGCAGTTTGTCATCGTTGAATGCAACCACTCCAGAACCTACTCCGTGCTTGCTCTTGCTGCCATCGGTGAAAATTCTAACAAGCAAACGTTCGGGAGGGGCAGATAAAAATCTCACATATCTGTTATGAAATAGGTTTAGAATGCCAAAAGAAAGATTTGCGTTCCTTGCTTTTCACTCGGGGGCCGCCATTTAGTGTGATTCTGACGGATAATTTGGGTACTGTCTCTAGGATATAACTACAGGAAAAAATCTGATGTGTTACACTTACATGACTTTCTCTACTCTTGTACAAACTACTTCTACAAACTCTTATTATCCATCTGTTTCATATTATTCGAGATAAACATTTACGGAAACGATCTTTTGACATGAAAAGAGAATTACATTTTACACATAGCGACCAGTTCTAAAAATATTTGACTATCGCTTAAGGCCTATTATGTTCCACTTGTTTTGTATTTGCAAGGGCAATATAGAAATACAGTAGCCTTTAAGCATAGACATATCTCTTAATAGCTGGTTGCTAGGTGCAGCAACATTCTCTTTGTCACACATTGATACTCTTTGCATATCCAAGACAAAAAATGAATAACGAATTTCCATTTGCGAAAGTATTGAAAAATTTAAGGGAAAAACAAGCAATATCTCGAAAACGGTCCACTCAACAAAAAAAATGTAAATGACATAAATTGTGTATTTTAGTGCGATCTACATTTTGTGTGAAGTAAAATTTTGTCTATCTCTTATGGTTTACCAGTTATGCAAAAGTGATTCACAATGAAGAATACTTTTGGATACATTCCCAGAAAATTCAAGATATACATTTTATTTGTTCTGAAAGTATCTTAAACATATGATATTTTAATCAAAATCGTTAGAGCCATTTTTGATAAAATTAAAATTTTTGAAACATTTTCCATGTAAATGGTAGTCTGGGGTGGGGGGATATTCTTGAAAACCTTCGTGTCGAATCTCTGGAAGGTACTGAACCTAAATTCCAAGTTTGGTGTTTATCCGACTGTTTGTTTCTGAGTGATGCTGTTTACAGACACACACAGACACACACATGGACATGTTTCCAAAAATGCTTTTTTTTTGGATTCGGGGGGTCTCAAAACATATATTTCCGGTGAAATCTCGGTACCGAATTTTTGGGTGGAATACAACACTTCCCCTACTTACTATACTTACTAGAGAAAATAAAATGAGAGAGCACGCGCTGAGTTTGGATGAAGAATGCTATTGCAATTATGTCTATGCAGTAACTTAACCACCAGAAAGTAACCAATAATTAATTAACTATTTTGACCTTCTCTGCAAGTGGTGTTATTTTTAGTTTCTTTCTCGGAGATAGCTGAAGTACAGGAGGTGTGGGAATTTTCTTTACAAACTTTTAGAACTAGATAGATCATGTTTGAACGGGAACCCATGTACGGAAACGATACTGCAAACAGGTGTTCAAAGCGACATTTGCTTATGTACTTTAGATGGGCGTGACTCACTTCATCACTTTTCTTACAATTCAAGCATTAGATACTACTACTAAAGAAATACACGGGAAACTTAATAAATTTTCAAAAATACTTGTGTTTACCGTTAAACTGAACAATCTGTATTTCTCTTCGTCACACGCTCGTTGGCACTCATATCCGCTACAACTCCGGTTCGATGAGACGACGGCATTGTTACACACACCGTACTTACGAATGATATTCTGGTAAATTCTCTCTGTCACTCCTGGTATCTCTTCAATTTGCAGCGAAGACAATTCTATCCAAATTGCTATTTCATGACTGTACAGGATATGACTTTATAAGGCTCTAACCTGAGTAGAGAAGTAGGTAGAGATCAAATGAAATCAGCTGCTCTCTGATGTAAACGACGCTTGTCGTGACTAGTTGCGTACCAGGGAAACCGTTTTGAAATTCTGGTAGCACAGATGTGATACGTTTTAGGACATACGTTCCTATTTAAATATTATCTATTCAGGCCCCTCTACAGGTCCTAAGAGTTTATAAGGGAAATTACTAAACACCCTGTATAGATCACAGTTGCGACGAACTACCGGTCCCAGATTTACGATCAGTTGAATGCAGTATGAGTATTGAGTGTGTTGTAAAAGTAGCCAATATTCTCCGATGCATGCTTTTTACTATTTTACATAATTGTTGTGCTAGTTCTATTACTTTATTCCCAATGCCAGCATACACGTATCTTCCGATTCAAATATCGTAACAGGTATTTCTGCTGCATGAAGATAATTCATTTCTACTCATAGTGACACAGTTTCTCTCTCTCTTTTCTCTTTAACTGATTACCCTCTTTTTACGACTTAACCCTCAAGGACTTAAAATACCAATGCTTTGGGTCAGTAGCCTGTGGAGAATCAAGCAAACTCTAGATAATAGCATATTCCAGATGGGTGATCACCCCAATGTCTTCACCCCGGTGAAGAAGGAAATGAAATGTAGTGATGAAAAAAATGACAGGAAAATTCTCGGACCAAATTATCCAACCCAGAGATTGGATTCGCCAAGCTACCGAGAAAAACCGCAAAAACTCTTTCCGTCCGATTGGCTTGCCTGGAGATTTGAACTCTTGGTCTCCAGAATGCGAGTCGTTCAACTTAGTGTGTTACCACACAATCATATTCACAATGATGGACAAAACAGAGATGGACAGAGTGTAGCCCATCAGGAGCTTGCTTGCCATTAGTCGATGACGAAACGGACGGACACGTATAATGCATGGCAATTTATGATTTTCCAGAGTAACGATTTGTAAAGTTCTGTTACGTATACTGTAGTTCCCCACGAGTTATACAGTTCTGCATAATTATACATTTAGAAATGCTGCATCCAACAGTACCAGAAAGCCCTATATTTCTATCTTATCCTCCTGAATGTTTGCTTGTAAGAGTAAGTTTAATTTCACTGGTTTCTGAAGACTGTATGTTTATCACATCTGCAGGATGTTGTCACTTCTGTGGAGCGACTGGTCGATCCATGTTGTTTTTTCACTTCTCTGGATGATGTCAAGAATCTTAGTTTAATAGGCTATTTCATACGATTGAAATGTAAAAATCTTACCGAAGACAAAATTGTATAGAAATCTGAGGAATTGATTCTCATGATGTGTTCTGTAGCTGCTAAATCGCCGAACCTGTTCACGCTAAAACAGTTTTTAAACCTTTATCAACATGCTTAAACAGCTGAAAACTTTATATACTCCAAGAATTACCTTATTTTTACTTCGTAGAGAAAGTAGGGGAAGTATTGTATTCCACCCAAAATATCGATACCGAGATTTTACCGGAAATACACCTTTTGAGACCCCCTGAATCCAAAAAAAAACATTTTTGGAAACATGTCCGTGTGTGTGTCCGTGTGTGTGTCTGTCTGACTGTGTGTCTATCTGTGAACAGCATAACTCAGAAACGAACAGTCGGATAAGCACCAAACTTGGTATTTAGGTTAAGTATCTTCCAGAGATGCGACACCAAGAAAATCCCCCCACCACAGATTACCCTTTACATGGAAAACTTTTTAAAAATTTTAATTTCCTCAAAAATGGCTCTAAGGATTTTGATTAAAATATCATATGTTTAAGTCATTTTCATGACAAATAAAATGTATACCTTGAATTTTCTGGGAATGTCTCCAAAAGTGTTCTTCATTGTGAACGACTTTTGCATAACTGGTAAACCATAAGAGATAGACAAAATTTTATTGCACAAAAAATGTAGATCGCGTTCCAATACACAATTTATGTCATATACAGTTCTTTTGTTGAGCGAACCATTTTCGAGATATTGCTTGTTATTCCCTTAAATTTTCCAATTCTTATACTTTTTCTCAAATTCGTTATTCATTTTTTTATGTCCTGGACATGCAAAGAGAATGGAATGCGCCACATAGCAACCAGCGCTTAAAAGATTTGACTATCGCTTATAACCTACCATATTTACCTTGCACCTACAAGAAATTAGCAATAAGATTGACATCTCGATTAACATAAAACATATGGAGAATAAGCTTTTGTAAAAATAGTTTGTACAAGAGTAAAGAAAGTCATGTGAGTGTAACACATCGGATTTTTTTGTCCCGCTAATGCAAAGAGAATGGAATATTACACATAGCAACCAGCTCTTAAAATATTTGTTTATCGCTTAGGGCCCATTCTTCACGGAGTGCGGAACTGAGGAGAGGTATCGATGTAGGTCGGTGAGGCCTGGCACGAAGTCGGCGTTCCAAAACATCCCATAGGTGTTCTATAGGATTCAAGCCAGGACTCTGTGCAGGCCAGTCCGTTACAGGGATATTATTGTCGTATAACCACTCCGCCACAGCCCGTACAGTATGAACATGTGGACTTAAGTCGTTTTGCAAATTCACTATTCCTATGTAATTTGCCTCCAAAACACAAATAACATTCTTAAACAACATCCTTCTTCATTTTTCAATTGGAGCGCAGTTTTGGTCTTAATAGTTTAGAACAGGTCTGCCCAGAGGGCATTCTACACCGAAGCAAGCAGAGGGAGGTCGAGTGAAGAACGCTGCATTGATCTTAGCTATTTGTCTGGCCTTATTTTTATCACAAATAGGTTTCGCCGCTGCAGTTGTATCCTGGTCGTCTGATGCGGAAGGGTACGAAACATACGAAAAGAGAGTTTCTCTTTGATGCATTGATAGATGTTCATACGCGTTCTTTTGTAAGACAAAGTTTACGTTAATTCTAGGGATGCTTTTATAAAAACATAATACTCACAGCAAAGGAGTTATAAAACATATTCCCCATTAACATGAAATAATGCGTTATAACCTTGATATTACTGATTAACACGAATATACTTACGAGATCTTTTGGGCCTTTGCCCTCTGTATCGATTTTATCTTTGAGATCCTTCATACCTGTCCAAACACAAAGCAGAGTAAATTCGACTTTTATAGCTACTTAAGGATGTGTGAAAAGAGCCCAAAAATAGGCAACATTCAGAAATATAGATTTTAGTGTTATTAAACACTATAAATCTTCTACTTTCGTTCCTTGTAGCTTTTATAGCTATAAGAGCTTTTAAAGCATGCCATATAGTTCATTTAAATATCTGTCTGTAAGTGTAAAGTCCAAAGAGGGCCTGTATATGCACTAAATGTTTTATACAACATTATGTAGGAAACAGTGTCATATTAGTGTTATAATTTTGTTACTTCTTTCCTTCAGGCTCAAGCTACCACTTTGTTAAGTTTGTTTGTTTCTTTCTTTGTTAGATTAGCGTGCTTCTTACGTGAACAAAATTTTCTACAGGATACATGTTGTGGTCTGAGCTGTTTGACCTCCATAATGCCAACACCATACACCAAGTGTGGACCAGGAAAAACCTAAAAGACTAACACAAAGGAAAATTACGTAAGGCACTATAAAGGAATACCATGAATTCAAAAGAGACTGCAGGTACATTTTACTCCTGGACTGAAATTTATTGTGCAGGTATGACTGCCATTATTCCCAAATTTTAAGAAACGCCTAATTATAAAATTCCTCCCTAAATCCACATATATATCTCTGTTCTGTTTGCTAACGGTTTTCCACATTAAACGTGAAAATTATATTTTCCCATACAACAGTTCTCTACATTTGTACACAACGTCCTCCACTCGTTGTCTTTCGAATTGAGTGTAAACGAAGATATCAAATAGCAAACACACGCGGATATAATTTTCCCCACAGCGCTTTCCAAAAGAATTTACTCAGATTTGCGAAATATATGTGCGTACGCCCTTTAATTGATATTTAGAAAAGTTACTTACAAAACAGGCTTAAGAAAAAATTACCAAAACCGAAATTTCGGCCGTATGCGATATGTCCAAGCTTACAATTCCGTCGTATTAGTCACTCGATGTTGAATCTCTCAGGCTGAATTTGTGTTTCTTCACGTTGTCCGAGATGGTATCTAGGAGGTGAGGAGAGGGAGGTACCCAACGACAGCACTGCCTTTCCCCTGATGGTGGCGTTCGGAAAAAAGTTTTCCCTGCTGGCGACGTGGCAGTACCGGCAGCTTATCTAGCCATATAGAGAGAGCCTTGGCAGATGATGACGTGTCATGAACAAGTCACGACTTCTCGCTGGTTCTTGTAACTGTCGCAGGGGGGAATTGTGCCGAAAGTGGTACAATTTCTCAACTATTTTCTCAGGTTTGCATTTGGAGACATATTCTCACTTTTAATTTTTTCCACACGACATAGTTTTCGGTAAATCAATGAAATCCTTTTACCTCCCTGTTACTAACAGTATAAAATGATGTTTTATTATTAGGGCGGCGCCGTGGCCGAGTGGTTAGACCGCTCGCCTCCCACCGAGGCGGACCGGGTTCAATCCCAGGGACCTGCATGTGGGATTTGTGGTGGACGAAGCGGCGCCTGGGCGGGTTTTCTCCGGGTTCTCCGGTTTCCCCCGCCATTCATTCCACCAACTGCTCCATCATCACATTTCCTTTCATCCCTTTCACCAACATCTACTTCATCTACTTCCTTCATCCCATACCAGGCATCGGGCTGATCACCCATCCTGGATGCTCTGTCAGACCCATGAGTGTCTGCTCCTCGACGGGCCTCTGACCCCAGGCACCCGCTTGTAAGTCCTGGGGGGTATAAGTCCTTCATAAGAGGAGGGTAAACAGATAATGAATGAATGTTTTATTATTAAACAACAATATTCGTTTGCCTAAATTTTTATGCAAGAAAATATATTCTCATTATAAGTTTATTTTCTCCCAAACTAATAGGATAATTAAAAATCCATCTCTACAACTAAATTATACATTGTAATATATTTTAATAATTAACTAGTCTGCATTGACATACATGAAGAGCACTTAGCAGCTGCTTTAAATCCTAATGTGTTTTCCAGTAACGCTCGTGGGAGGCGTTTTTTTTTATCCTCCTCGGCCAATAAACCCAAACAAACCTAATTCTGTAGCATCTCACATGACCCATGATGTATTTTTCATTAATATACAGTGTATTAGGAACAAAATTAATGAACTTGAAATATTATGTAGTGAAAAAGACTATAAAGGTTTATCTTTTGCAGAACATTGGTTAAGTGATGGTGAAAGTAATGTGTATCTAATTGAAGGTTATACAATGGCAGCTATTTTTTGTCGTAAGGCAATTAAAAATGGCGGGGTATTATTTTTGTGTCTAAAGAAATCAGATTTTCTGAAATTGATGTAACTAAATTTGTATTGAAAAACATATTGAAGTAGTGGCAATTTATGTAACTCACCTCAAAATAATTATAATTAGTCTTTATCGGTCACCCAGTGGTGATCCCGAAATATTTATGAATAATCTTGAGGAAATGCTTTACATTTCAATAGAGCAAAATTTAATGTAGTCCTATGTGAGGATTTAAATATTAATATGATTGATGAATGTTCATTAAACTATCAGTTTAAAAATTTGCTTAGATCTGTTGGGCATTTCTGTACCAATTCTGAACCTACAAGTATCAACTCATGTTTAGACAACATTGTAATCAATTTAGATACGCAGCGGTATAATATTGAGGTTATTGACCCTATGCTATCTGACCATTCTGCTCTAGTTTTATCATTTTTAGAGCCTGTGATTAAACTCAAATATATAACACGTTTTATTAGACCATACAGTGAAGATAAATTTATTTATTTTATCGATTGTTTATCTCAAATGGAATGGAGGACGATTCTACTCAGTAATAATTTGAATGCTGAGCGTACCTTTGATGAATTTTTAATGCTATTCAATTTGTGTTTTCCTAAAAGGAATCTTAGATATTTTAATGGTGAAGCTCGTGGTAAAGCTACAAACAAATTTTGGTTTACTTCTGACCTTAAATAGATGAGGAAATGTTTGCTATTCTGTTACAATATATATAAATGTACACTCACTGAAGATGTTAAAAATGCTTTTAAGCGCATTAAAAACGAATATAGAATATTAATGTCACAAGGCAAGAAACTTACAAATGCTAAATTTATTCAAATCTCTAATAACAAAGTTAAAGCTGCATGGAATGTTATAAATAGAACGGTTCAAGGTAAAAAAGTCTGCCTCTATTCATTTTTCTCCTAATCAGTTTCATGATTTTTTTATAGAATCTGTGCAAGAGGTAAAGAGAAATATTTCAAAGCCTAATAAACTGGCGCTTGATTACTTGTCAAATTGTGAGGTGCCTGTAGTTTCATTTCAACTTAAGGAAGTGTCATGTGATGATGTGTTGAACGCCGTTGCTAAAATGCACAATTCTGATTCCAGAGATATCTATGATATTTCAAATAATTTTTTAAAGAAAATAATTGGTTATGTTGTGTTGCCATTAACTATCTGTATAAATAAATGCTTCAATGAGGGCATATTTCCAAGTAAATTTAAATTAGCAAAAATAATACCGGTTCATAAAAAAGGTAATAAATCATTATTGGAAAACTATCGACCGTTATCTCTGGTGCCAGTGTTTTCTAAAATATTTGAGGTATTAATCCATAACCAATTGTATTGCTATTTTGAACAAAACAAGGTCTTTTCTATCGACCAATTTGGATTTAGGCTGGTAAATCTACTATTGATGCAGTTCGATTACTTATTGATAATATAACGAATACTTTTTAATCAAAGAGCTTTGCTTGGGCCACATGCTGTGACTTGAGCAAGGCCTTTGATTGTGTGGATCACTGTATACTGTTAGATAAATTAGCACATTATGGTATTTGTGGTATGCCTAATAAATTGCTCTCTTCTTATCTCTCTAACAGCAAACAAGTTCTGCAGATTAATGATAAGGTTTCGGATGTGGCTTCAGTAATGTGCGGTGTTCCTCAGGGCTCTATCCTAGGTCCTCTGCTATTCCTAATTATGATTAATGATTTACCTTTCAATACTGAATCTAAAACCATATTATTTGCTGATGACACAACTTTTATTCACAATAATGCAAATATACAGTGTCTTGAAACTGAGGTTCAAAATAATATAATGTATACATCACAATGGTTTCAAGACAATAATTCTTTACTTAATGATTCTAAAACTAAAAATATAATTTTTGCTTTAAATAATGTTGTCCCAAAGCTTTGTACTAATGTAAAGTTTTTAGGCAATTTTATTGATAGATTTTTAACCTGGGAGTCACATATTACATTTTTATGCAGAAAGTTGTCAAGTGTTTTATTCTTGATGAGGAACATAGTCAATTGTGTATCATATTTTGCATACTTTCACAGCATTATTAATTATGGTATTTTACTTTGGGGTAATAGCTCATATATCCAAGATGTATTACTTATGCAAAAGAAAGCTATAAGAACTACGGCTAAGATAACTACTAGAACACATTGTAAACCCTATTTTAAAAGATATAATATTTTGACTGTTATAAATTTGTATATTTATACTGTATTGGGTTTTATGAAACAGAATCAACATATATATGACACGAAATCCAATGTTCACAATTATAATATCCGTAATGGTCAAATGATTGACATTCCTCAGCATAGACTTAAGAAAGCTTCTCAAAGTTACTCCTCTATTGGCATTAAACTTTTTAACAAGCTACCTCAAGCTGTAAAAGATTTGCCTTATAAAATATTTTGAAAGCGATTGCATTCTTGGCTTGTGGATAATCCATTTTATTCTATTAATGAATTTGTTGATTTTAATGCATCTAATATTGATATTTAATTGTTACTTTTTTGCTGTAAAAGTTGCACAAGTTGTGGATTATGTTGTATTATTGATTTGTATTATTGTATATACTGACAATGTCTATTGCAGTTATATAACTGTTTAATGACAATAAATTGATATTGATATATTGATATTGATGATATCGGATGATTGAAAAATAATAAGTGATTCTGACTCACATTTTTATGCTGATTTCAGAACTGCTTTTCGTTTTTTTCTATTACGTACAGTTTTTTAACAATTTCACTTCAAAAGTATAGAGATGAGCCAGTGGATGATGACTTGTTGAAGGGAAATTTATCACTTCTTGGAGCGAAATTTCTCAATACAGACTTTTAAGTCTTTAGGTTGTTACACCTCTAGATGCTGGTTGCTATTTGTAATTTAGGCATTGTTGTTAATATCAGAGGATTGAATTACCAGTGCTATATCGTGATTGAGGTTATAAATACATTATGTCTACACGCAAGTGTGTGAACAATCCAAATGTTTTCTGCTACATTTGTAGAAATGTTACAGTGATTCAGCAGAGAACTGATATAACAGACTTTGTGAAAAAAGTGTGCCATGCTTATTTTAAAATGAAACATGGAGATCAAGGCCAGGACTGTGCTCCAAAGTCAGTTGAGAGGTTAAGATTGTGGATAACAGGAAAGAAATCATGCATGCCATTTGCAATTCCTATGGTGTGGAGGGAGCCTAAAGATCACCTTAAAGAATGTTATTTCTGTTTAGTTAATATTCAGGGGTGCAATTCGAAAAATAAGAAACACATTGTGTATCCAAGTATTCCTTCGGCCATCAGGCCAGTTCCACACGGAGAAGATCTGTCTACTCCTCCTCCCCCTCCAGCTGTTTTAGAGAACTTGGAAGAAGATGGTGTTGGAAGTGAACCTCATGCAATCACCCAAGACGATTCTGATGATGTCTACCGCCCTGAATACGAGTGACTCCACAACTGTTCTCTCAGAGTGAACTAAATAATCTAGTACGTGTTTTGAATTTGTCTAAGGAATCTGCAGAGTTACTACGCTCCCGTCTTAAAAATAAGAATCTTCTGGAACCAGGAACACATTACCCATAGTAAAGACACAGAGAGCAAGAGCTAGTTCCTTTTTTCTCACAGATCGAGTCGTTGGTTTACTGCAATAACATAAACGAGCTAAAGCACTTTTATGACTTTGAACATGATCCTACTAAGTGGAGACTTTTTATAGATTCATCAAAGAGGAGCCTGAAAGGAGTGCTACTGCATAATGAAAATGTGTATGGGTCCATTCCTGTCGCACATTCAGTTCGTATGAAAGAGACAGTTGAAAATATGAAGATACTTTTAACAAGTATCCAATAAGGAAGACAATGGCGTATCTGCGGTGATTTCAAAGTGATTGGAATACTATTAGGACAACAAACTGGGTTCACAAAAATACCCTGTATTCTGTGCGAATGGGACATTGGAGTGTGAAAGTATGGCCACAGGGAAGAAATTTGTTGCCTGAAACTAAAAGCATCCTGCAAGAACCGCTTCGAGAGAGACAAAAGATATTGCTTCCGCCACTACACATAAAATTTGGCTTGATGAAGCAATTTGTAAGGGTTGTACCATAGAATGGATCCTGCTTCAAGTACCTTTCCAAGAAATTTCCCTTCATTACACAAGACAAATTAAAGGCTGGAATTTTTGTTGGTCCTCAAATAAAGAAATCAATGAAGGATGAAGATTTTGAGAAGACAATCAATGAGAGAGAAATAGAAGCATGGACTACCTTCCGATCAGTGACTGAAAACTTCTTAGGCAATAACAAATATCCTAATTACAAGGCCATTGTCGAAACAATGTTGAAAAATTTCAAGAAGATGGGTTGTAACATGAGTGTAAAGGTACATTTTCTGCATTCACATATCTACTACTTTCCAGAAAATCTGGGACATTATAGTGAAGAGCAGAGTAAACGTTTTCACCAAGATATTAAGGAAACGGAGAGGAGGTACCAGTGGAGATGGTATGAAAATCTAATGACCGATTTCTGTTGGATGTTGAGGAGGGACAGTCATCTTCAAGGATTCACAAGTAATTCAAAGAAGAGAAAGTTTGAAAAAAAATGAAACACTTTGGCTTCTTGTTTTGTTAAAATGTGGTCATGAAATAAATTAGGGGAGTTATTGAGATTATTCTTAAAATGTTTCTTAAATAAAAACTTACTTTGTGTGAAATAGTACTAGAATACTTTTCTAGCTCATTGTCAATTCATTACTTCTTAATTTTTGTAAAAATAAGAAAGAAAAAACGGAAGTTATTTTTGAAATTAGTATAAAAACTTGATTCAAGAACACCTACTTTTAAGAAATCATCTGAGAAAAAATTTGAAAATGCAGCCTAGTGATATTAAAGAGCTTAACTACAAAATATTATTTTTTTTCCAAACGAGAAGCAATTTTTCAAAACACTAAAAACAAACTATAAAACATTTTTATCTCTGGAACTAATTTAGAAAAATCCACGAAATTTGGCTTCCATAATGTGTACTAAACCCCTATTGCTGTATTAAAACTGCAAATGAATCTACTTCAAATTATGGTTTCTTGAAATTAAACCGATGGGTTCCTTAAGAGGAAGCTAAATGATAAAAGGTAGCTAAAGTGATATTTTAAGTTTTTTTGTGCAGTCTTATAAGTTGGAATTTTATATTAGTTTTAAATATATTTTTATATTTGTAGGTTTGTTACAGCTACTTTAAATATATTTTTAAAAATGGTGCTACATCTGCCTTTTTGTACAATTTTGTGCGACTTCACAGAAAATACAATAACTCCGGGACTGTTTGAAATAAAAGAGGTAAATTTTAGCTCATATTTTTCGGGAGATTGTGTTGTATAAACTGGTATGATTTATAAATTTTACAGCTTCCGTATATCAAGGAAATTATATTGTACTTTGTGCTTTTTTTTATCAAATTTTGGTTTGAAAACTGTTTTCTCTGAATTAATTTTCTGATACAAATGATCGTTTTCCGAAGATAGATAAATGAAACTTTGCAGTTAGAAAACCAACACCTCATGATGTTTTACTTCAATGTTAATTAGCTGATTGGTTTTGTTTTGAAAAATGATTGCTAATTATTCTTAAAGTAAGATTTGTGTGTTCTAGAAAAACAAAACATAGCTTTAGTAAACCAAAATACTGTATGTGGTAGATGAGCATGTACATCTTGTAAATTGTCAATCTGATATGTGCAATACTTTGTGAGGTAAAGGATACGAAACTTAACAGTGGATACAATGAAACCATAAACCATAAACCTTTCTCTACTACGTACAGTAAGTAGGGGAAGTATTGTATTCCACCCAAAAATTCGATACCGTGATTTCACCGGAAATATATGTTTTGAGGCCCTCTGAATCCAAAAAAGGCATTTTTGTAAACATGTTCGTGTGTGTGTCTGTGTGTGTGTGTCTGTGAAGAGCATAACTCAGTAACGAACAGTCAGATAAACACCAAACTTGGTATTAGGTTCAGTATCCTCCAGAGATGCGACAGGAAGGTTTTCAAGAAAATCCTCCCATCCCAGATTACCCTTTACATGGAACATTTTTCGAAAATTTTAATTTTCTCAAACATCGCTCTAACGATTTTGATTAAAGTATCATATGTTTAAGATATTTTCATGACAAATAAAATGTATATCTTGAATTTTCTGGCAATGTCTCCAAATATATTCTTCATTGTGAACGACTTTTGCATAACTGGTAAACCATAAGAGATAGACAAAATTTTACTACATGAAAAATGTAGATCGCGTTAAAATACACAATTTATGTCATATGTATTATTTTTTTATGTTGAGTGAACCATTTTCCGAGATATTGCTTGTTATTCCCTTAAATTTTTCAACACTTTCTCAAATGGGAATTCGTTATTCATTTTTTGTCTTAGATATGCAAGGAGTATTAATCTGTGGCAAAGAGAATGGTGCTGTGCATAGGAACCAGCTACTAACAGATATGTGTATGCTTAGACGCTTCGTTATTTTAATATTGACGTTGCAAATGCAAAACAAGTGGAACATAGTACGCCTTAAGCGATAGTCAAATATTTTTAGAACTGGTCGCTATGTGTTGTATGTAATGCTCTTTTCATGTCAAAAGATCGTTTCTGCAAATGTTTATCTCGATTAAAATGAAATACATGGAGAAAAAGAGTTTGTAAAAATAGTTTGTACAAGAGTAGAGAAAGTCATGTGAATGTAAAACATTACATTTTTTTTGTCCTGGTAATGCAAAGAGAAAGCAATTCTCCATATAGCAAGCAGCTCTTAAAATATTTGACTATAGCTTAAAGTCTACCAATTCCACTTGCATCTACAAGAAAATTAGCAATAAGATTAACATCTCGATATCTCGATTAACATGAAGCATATGGGGAATAAGCGTTTGTAAAAATAGTTTGTACAAGAGTAGAAAAAGTCATGCGAGTGTAACACATCAGGTTTTTTTTATTTCGATAACTAACGGATGTCTACCTAAAATAAAAATTATAATGTGTTGCACTCACATGACTTTCTATACTCTTGTACAAGCTATTCTTACAAACGCTAATTCTCCATCTAGTTCATGTTAATCCACATAAACGTTTGCAGAAACCAAGAATCTGCGACACGAAGATTTGCAAGAAATTTCCCCTGCCCTTTGTGTGGAAAATTTTTCGAAAGTTCCGAGTTTCCCAAAAAAGGATCTAAGGATTTTGATTAAAATATCATATGTTTAAGATACTCTTATAACAAATTAAATGCATATCTTGAATTTTCTGGGAATGTTCCCAAAAGTCCTCTTCAGTTGAATGAATTTTGCATAACTGGTAAACCATAAGAGATAGACACAATTTTACAGCACAAAAAATGTAGATCTGTTAACACACACAATTTATGTAATATACATTTTTGTACAGTGAATCATTTTTTAGATATTTCAATACTTATGCTTTTTCTCAAGTGGTATTTGTTACTCTTTTTTATGTCCTAGACATGTAGAGAGAATGGAATGCTCCACATAGCAAACAGCTCTTAAAAGATTTGACTATCGCTTAAAGCATACCATATTACCCTTGCACCTACAAGAATATTAGCAATAAGATGGTTTCTGCAAATGTTTATCTGGATTAACATGAAGTAAATGGAGAATAAGCAGTTGCAAACATAGTTTGTACAGGAGCAGAGAAAGTCATGTAAGTGCGACACGTCAGATTTCTTTTATATTCCAACCACCCTACATCTGTCCACAATTTACCATACACGCTGCTAACCATCAGTGAAATATCACATTATAATACAAGGATGAACGTCCTCCATTTAAAAGCTCGGTTTGTCTTGCAAGGATCTCATAAAGTAGTGCCACTGTGGGTGACAAAAACTAACACTTGCACGATGCGGCACAAAATGTATGCTCAGAATGTATCAGCTCCTGCTTTCTCTACGAGTTTCCAAAGTTCATATGCACTAATGGTTTATGACGTATGGCTACCACACTCTTATTATACTGCATAGGCAAGCGGTGAAAGGAACTAGAAAACAAAGGAGACTGCGAAAGCAAAAAGTTGCGTAAAGTTGCAACGCAGAGGTGATAATGTGCCTTTTGGCCAATGCCCTCAGGTAAGCTCTGAGGAAAAGTTCAAACAAAGGACTCCAGTACCTAACTTTAAGAGATTAAGTGCTTCGTGTACTAGAAATGCACATCATAGGAATGCGTACTGAAATCCAATCCCGGCAATATCACCACGCATTAAAATGTGCAAATTATAACCTATTCATTTTGGTTAGATACAACCAAGCAAAAGCAAATCTGAGGCAGTATTTTTAACACTTAAATGATTTCAGTAAAATTATAATAACAGCCCGCCTTAAAGCAATATGTGTAACAATATATAAAAAGTGTATATTACAGTCATTGTAAATGTTTATATTATTGTATACATGTAATAATGTTATGTGAATGTATTACTTAATTTAATAATGTAGGAGTTGTGAGAATAATAGGCTAAAAGTTGCTAACAATGAGGTAACCTTCAGGCAATAATGAGTAAGAATGTTTAATAATGCTACTAGTCATTCTTGGAGCAACAATAAATTAATTTCTGTGACAGGTTATAAAATAGCCAATCAACAACCAGGAAAAAACTTAAGTTAAATAAAAGGATTCTATCGTATTAGCAATAACCAATCAGAGACTTGAAATACAGAAATTTACAAATTTAGGCGGTTGAAATCAAGTCAGTTGCTTGTAGATAGCACTCATAACTGGACGTGTTGCTTGTAGACAGTGTTTCTAACCGGACGCGATATGTGTCCTCGAGAAATTTAATACGTATTCGTGTGAAATAATAGTTTACGTGTTAAAAAGTGCAGGTAATTAATTAAAAATATCTCGCAGCTCTCACTATATCAGTGAAGTGTTATTTAAATTGTGTCAAGAATTAATAAAAAGGAGTGAATTAATAATTATAATCCGTGTAAGTCTACATTCTTCAGCCGCACTACCCCTGCTAAGACATCCATGTCTCTAACAAAAATACTGATGCAGCCAAGGCAAACATAAATATATAATATTTAAAGAAACAGTCAAATTACAAAGGTAATATTTTTTAAAATTTGGGGCAAAGGCCACCGGAAAGTGCATTTGTTGCGAAGGCTACCGGAAACTTTTTACCATACGTGTGGTTGCTACTACTTCAATTTCGGCTCCCCAACAGTCGAAATATAATACAACTCATCCTACAATACTGATAAAATAACTACTTCAAATTGGCTCCCAACTTGGGGCGTCAATTTGAAGAAGGTTTGTTGCTGCTACGTATAGAATGGCAGTTTCAAGGTATATTATTTCTACTGTTGGGAACCGCACGTATAGTACCCGGTTTCCGGTAGCCGGACTTGCATTGCCACGTCACTAAGTCGAACTAGTTGAATTTTCCGTCACCTCACTTCCTTTGTGAGGTAACCTCTTCTTCTGGACGGTTCACTCGCTGGAGAGTCGAAGAAAAGCGCTCCCAATCCGTCGCTCCTCAGCTACAGAATCTCGCTCGGAGAACGGCATCCCTCGTCGCATCGGAAACTTACCCGCAAATTCACTCGCTCACTGATTGGCTGACTGACTCCTCTCGTGAGAAGGCTCGCTTATATAGGCAATAGAACATTCTTCCACAGAACATTCTAGGATTGCTTGACACACGTTCTGAAGGAGGGAGAACGAAGCTTCCAGAAAACTCTGGTCATCCGCCGATAGCGCCTCCGATGTTTACGCTGACCAGCGCTCTGTAACAATAGCTTGCCAAGCATTGCCTTCTCATACATTGATCTACCGATCCTATTACTGGTGTATTTCAATGTTATTCTTCCTTTCCTCATTATCTTTAAGCAGCTTCAGTGCTTATTTTGCCTCTCCATTTGACATTCCAGTTCCTCTCAATATCCACATTCAAATGCTTTTCCTGAGTTCTTTGGAAAATGATATGCATTTTCTCACTCTACACAAATCACCCCATTATCTTCTTCTCTCGTTATTTCTTCAAGATCTGAAGTACATCAATGCCTTTTTATTGGACGAGTCCTTTTCCAACATTCTTCCCTGCTTGACCTCCTGATAATAGCTAATGTAACTTCGTACGGTATACACTTATGAAATGTTTAGAATATCCAACTGCTCCACTAGCTGATTGTGTTTAGAGGACAGAAATCAATTTAAGCGAAAACTACTAGTGAAAACTACTTCTAAATAGTAAGAGCTAGTTGTAACGGCGTTGGTAGTAACAACAAGTTTTAAGCTACTTCCAAAAACCCTTAGTTTGTTCTCAGTCATTTTCGAAGAAACTACTGAGTAGTCAATTCAGGAGTTGCTTTAGAGTAAATAACAATTTCCTTCAGGTTTTAACCGTTTGTAGGCTGCTATGTTTAAAAGCTTTGGGAGTACCCAGATAGCAGAATACACAGAATTTTTCCTTCTATTTATTTTATGTCGCTTTAGGTACGTGGTTATATCGTGACGGATCTATTAGGAGATACCTCGTGACTCAGTGTATGGTGAACAGTTAGCCTTCTAGGTCTCACCACTATACCATAACATAATGCTTCGTCACATATCCATATAGGTCTTCTTGCTAGGCTGTGCTTCTGTAACGGGCAGGTGGCACCTTCTGCATGTGTCCACAGAGACCTTAAGGCTAGGGAATTGTATCTCTGCCTCTACACGTGACGGTTATATATGGTATTAGCATGCCTTCAGTCTACGTGGTTTCCTTATCTGCGGATAGATGACAGAGGACTTATTGATACTGTTGTTTTGGACTTAAGATGGAACTTTAGATCGTGGTATTAAATATACAATCCGGTATTTACCTTTTTGCCAGAGTCAGATTGGTCGGTCCGCGAGATTTGAACCTGGCACCTCCGGATGAGGGCCGCAGATATTTCCCGCTGAGTTATCCTGCTTGGTTACACTGAATTGTGATATAAAAAGTCAGCGTTTTCACGTTTCTGACCCAGTTTCTGTCATAGTATTACTTATAAGATCATTAAATGATTACAACTTCTTTTTGTGTGCGTCTTTCCGTTCTTCTATTGCCTGTTCTTGTGAATGTATGCAGGTTACGAATAGTATATTATGAATACGAGGCGTATTTCAAAACTAAGGCCCGCTTGGTCATAATAACAACATCGCTCATGAGACAAGGTTTTTATTGACAGTAATATGTGCCCACATATATACATAACTTTTCCACATAATCGCCGTTCACATCTATATACTTGCTGTAACGCTACACCAGCTTCTTTAGCCCCTCGACATAGAAGTCTGCCATCTGGACTTAACCAGTTGGAACGCTCGTCTGGAGCCACCGTTTCAAATACCAGAAGAGGAAATAGACGCTTGGTGCCAGGTCGGGACTGTACGGAAGGGATCAAATAGTTCTCAATGAAACTGCTGAATCTTTTCTTAGGTTTTGGCAGCGGTGCCCGGGGGTGTGTTGTCTTGCAGGAGGATGGTGCCAGACGAAATTTTCCCGCAGCGACGACTTTGAATCGCACGTCTGAGTTTTGTAAGCGCTGCACGGTACACATCAGCTGTAATTGTTGACCCACGGTCCATGAAATCAATCAAAAGGACGCCTTTTTCGTCCTAAAGCACTGCGGCCATCATTTGCGATTCGTGTACGGCGATTGCTTACACCATTTTGTTTTGAGTGAACCGGAACGGCTCGACTGTTGTTTTGTTTCTGCGTTGGTGTACGCTACCCATGTCTCGTGGTCCGTAACAATGTGGGAAAACATAAATGTGTTGTCTATAGCGCTCCATAAACTGTCGTGCACTACACATTCGTTGCTCTTTGTGCTGACCGGTGAGGAGATTCGGCATCCACCTCGCACAGAGTTTCCGATACCCAAGCTGACAATCCTGTAAAGTGAGGTTCGAGCCAGACCACTAATCGTCAAACTCCGATCACTTCGAAGTTTTTGGTTCACATGCTCAACGATGACGTCGGTCCGTATTCTGGGCCTACCACTCGTGCACATTTGTGCGGCTATTTCGAAATTCTCGACACCAGTGTGGAACCTGTTTATCACTCATTATGTCCGATCCATACCTAAGACATAACTCGCAAAGGATGTCCGCAGCTGACGATCCTTTTAGCGGCAAAAATCTAATCGCACCGCGCACTTCACAACTGGTAGCTTCTAAGATTGTCGCGGCCAATGCGATCTGCTCTCACCGACTGGCAAACGCCTACTGCGTCACACCAACATTGCGGTAGGTTGTTCAGGAGTCGATAACAGCGCTGCAGGCCTACCATCCGTTAAATATTGTTTTTGTAATACGCCTCGTATAGTATGCTACCACCGTTAGTAAACATAGCAACCAGCTCTTGAAAGATTTGACCGTCCCTTAAAGCCAACCATAGTCCCCTTGCAAGTACAAGAAAATTAGCAACAAGATAGTTTCAGCAAATGATTATCTCGATTAAGAGGACAAGGTATTCTGAAATGGTAAAATATCACCTTTTTTGTTTTAGGAACCAATAGAATTTTTATTATTTCCAGTTTCAGAAAATGGGTATATACTTTTTCGGGGTTAAGAGGATTTAAAGAAATACCATTAAAATGCTAGTCTGCATTCCTTTAAAGCTGTCATGCAACGTCACTTTTTATAACATTTTTGTATCTTTCAACAACGAACGACATACCCAGCAAGCAGTTCAGCAAAGAGGCGAGAACTAAGAGAAGGTAATCAAAAAAGCTGCAGTAATCCAGGAATGAAGGTACAGATGATTACGACCCTGGAATGTACTGAAGTGTATCAGAATTTTAACGTACGTAATCGACCTCTCTTATGGCGACTAACTGCCGTTCTTCGACCTGCTGGGAAAGTCCTCTTTCCTGGTGTTTCCTGCATCGCCCGCTACGGCTACGCCGTGTAATTGGCTCTCAACTCGACCAATCAGAATGCATTATAGCGGGATGTCACTAGGTACACATGACGTCACCACCACTGCGGGTCCAAAATCTCTGAATGCAGCAAAGTTGCAGTGATAACTAGGCGAGATGGGGAGAAGAAGCATCCAAACGGCTCATGTGTAAGTAATACATTATAGAGGCACCAAAAAATAGTACATAAGTATGTAATGAGAGAGCTGACAATCTTCTGGATGTTTCCTTTCCCCGCATTCGGAACGTGTGCCCAGAAAGTTCTAGAATGTTCTTTGGAAAATACGATTGACTATATAAACGAGCTAACTCTCATCGTTCTCACAAGAAGAGTTATTTAGTTAGTGAGCGAGTTAGCAAGTGGATTTCTGGTGTCACGAGAAGAGCTGTTTTCAGAGTAGGTTTGTGGTGACTGCTGTGACGTGCAGTGAGTGTCGCTTCCGAGAGATACTGGAGAAGTCGTGCGAGTGAACTGCCCGAAATGGGGGTACGTCGTGCGTATTTCGTTACGCCGCTACGCCACGAAGAACGTGAAGTGATAATGAAAGCTAGATGAAGTGGTAATAAAAAGTTAAACTAGATCAGGTTAACGTACAGCCAGTGAGAGCTAGAGGCGTGATTGTTGAAAAATTGGAAAAAAATCACAGTGTATACGGGTTTTTCAGATTTATTTGTCCATTGCCGCCATTCAGTTCTCTGCCCATGACGTCAGTAGCGAGTCTACCACCAGTGCATCTGGCAAGGATTAGGGAAAGATAGGTGAATGGAGTAGATGTCAACAGTTTCAAGGTGACTTTATGAAATGGGACTTCTCTCATACCTTTCCAGTATTTGCATTTGGAACTTCTTTCGCTTGCGTCTAGTAAACTCGCAATCTCAGCATGTATGCTGATAGATAATTCAAATAAATGGACGGTTTTTATAGCGCAGATGTCCCAATTCAATTCTGCACCTTCCCTTTGAGACAAAGGGTTCACTGAATTATTAATGACGTGGCTAATTTTAACTGACTGGCAGTAAAGACCGAATAAATCTGAAGATTCTACATATCTATATGAATTAGGGATGGGACTGTCGACACCTGATACCCTCGATACTCGGTTGTGTGGAAGTATGTCTAACACTTTGGGATAAACGTTTTACACATTTTCGATACTTTTAATTATTAAGTTTTGCATATCGAGCGGGATGGCTCAGGCGATTACGTCTTTGGTCCTCATTCAAGAGTTCCCGGGATCTATCCCCAGCGATCGCCCTCTCTGGCCAATGAGTTTTTCGTAGTTTCTCCGGGTGGCTCATTTTCTACCACGACTCTCTTTACTCTCATTTCCTGTACCCATCATCTTCCCTGTCATTTCAAGGTTGCAGGACCAGCGACGATGTGCGTCTGGTTGCGGCTGGGCGGTGGTTTGCGCTGCAGTATCGCTCAGTTAGGTCTCTCCTCAGCGTGGGGCTCCACTCCGGGGGACCCAGGAGGTTGGTAGCTTGTGGGCAGGGACCATGCGGCGTCGTATGTGTTCTATCTGGAAACGTTAGGAATCCCGTCCATGCTTGCGTATCCTCGGCATGCGAATCTGGTCGCCCTTCGGGTATCTTACTTCATCCTTCCCTCCCAGGGGTCACGTTGTAAGCACAATGGGCCGACTGGCCTGTGTGTGGTGTTCTGCCCCGGTTCCTGTGACCCCTACGTGATATTTACCTTTATTTGTACCTTTAAGTTTTGCGGAATTTTAAGTTGTTGTGTTTAACTTTATGCTATATAATGAATGAAAGGAACGATACATCACGTTATTGCCTCACACGTGTCCCCAAAGACTTCTGGACTATAGTTCTTGATATAAATTTCCAGTGGCTGAATCAATGCAACATTCCATTGACTCTTGTGTCTAAATAAAAACATGCAAACAATGGTGTAAGGAGTAGAAGTACTCGTGTAACATGCAGCGTTAACTGAAGTCTGAATGAAACTGATTTAGGTAACGTGCTAAATGACGTTTCTGCGATAGCCAGGCTTGATGACTCACTCTATCATTACATTTACCTACGCTGGTGACCAAACCATGTAAATCTGGCAGAAACAAACCAGAACTTAAGACGTGAATAATACAGCGCATGCAAATATTTGTTATTTTTAGCTGTTTGAGCTTCATGTACAATATATGAGTTTATATTTTCAAGATTAAAAAACTTCAAGATAAAGAAAGATTTATTTTTCTATTGGTAGAAAATCCTTTAAAACAAGGTTTTCGGTATAAAATATAGTTGCATAAAAAGGGAAAGTGAGGAAATTGTTATTTTATTATTATCAGCATCTTTTAGCCTTTACTAATAACAGGTGTTTTAAAAACTGTAGAATTATTGAGATAAGATATTGCTCCCAATTGGAAAAGCTCAAAAAAAAATCTGATATGTTACACTCGCATTACTTTCTCTACTCTTGTATAAACTATTTTTACAAACACTTATTCTCCATATGCTTCATGTTAATCGGGATATTGAGATATTAATCTTATTGCTAATTTTCTTGTAGATGCAAGGGGAATTGATACGCTTTAAGCTATAGTCAAATATTTTAAGAGGTGGTAGCTATGTGGAGTATTCCATTCTCTTTGTATGTCCAGGACAAAAAAAATTAATAACGTATTTGAGAAAAAGAATAAGTATTAGAAAGTTTAAGGGAATAACAAGCAATATCTCGAAAATGCTTCACTCAACAAAAAAAGTATATAACATAAATTATGCATTTTAACGCGATCTACATTTTTGTGTAGTAAAATTTTGTCTATCTCTTATGGTTTACCAGTTATGCAAAAGTCGTTCACAACGAAGAATACTTTTGGAGACATTCCCAGAAAATTCGAGATATACATTTCATTTGTCATGAAAATATCTTAAATATATTATACTTTAATCAAAATCGTTAGAGCCGTTTTTGAGAAAGTTAATATTTTCGAAAAATGTTCCATGTAAACGGTAATCTGTGGTGAGGGAATTTTATTGAAAACATTCGTGTTGCTTCTATGGAAAATAGTGAACCTAAATACCAAATTTGGTGTTTATCCGACTGTTCGTTTTTGAGTTATGCTATTCACAGACACACACACGGAAATGTTTCCAAAAATACTTTTTTGGATTCAGGGGGTCTCAAATCATGTATTTCTGGTGAAATCTCGATATCGAATTTTTGGGTGGAATACAATACTTCCCCTACTTACCTACTATACTTAGTAGAGAAAGTAAAAAGAAAATTGGAATTAGCATTCAACACAGAATTGATTTTATGTATTTATTAACAAAAATTACCAATAAGAACATAATTCAATAAACGAGCTATCGCCTTTATGGGTTTTTGTTATAAAGTATCTAGTATTCAGCATCGATGCTAAAAAATCTATATCGCTATCGAGTATCGAAAAATACTGGTATCGTTCCATCACTAATATAAATTACTGCTCTAAATGTGTATGACGAAATTTCCAGCTATAATTAATTGTTCCTGAGGTCAAAGGGAGAAGAACTGTTACTTTGAATAAAGCCCACAGAAGTTACGAAGTGGAAATGTGGAAACAATTTATATGCATGTGAGAGTGTGTGTTTGTGAATAAGTATCCGCGAGCGGATGGGAGAAGGAGAGAGGCGCTACATGGCACGTAGTAATTCAGACCATGCTCTCTTTCTTTATAGCCCAGCATTACCCTAACTATATATCTGGATAAAACTACACACATGCTGCAAACTTTATGTTTCTGCATAATAACGACTTCACTGTAATGTGGCAACTTTTGCTAGCCGTTCTAACCACCCATAGCATATAGAAAGCACAAGTTTTCTGCTAATGCCCATTAGAACTCCCCTACGCAAGTAATGTCCGTTTGTACACATACATTTACATAAACGGAAAAGGTGCTGATCAGAATAAGAACTTTAAGAGCAGTATTCATAGGTTTCACGTTAGTCTGAACTAACTACACACGATAAAAAGTCTGGATAAAAACAAAGAAAGTCCATGGATCAGCAGAGAGAAAATGTTACACAACGCAGAAAGATAATTCTGCGCATGCGCGAATTCCATAGAGACGTAAACTACGATCGGTGAGAAACTACCTTCTGATTGACGTTGTGCGGTGTGTAACAGCTGGCAGGGGCTTGTCAGGTCGCTGACCAATCAGGCAATAAGAATGCATTTCCGTCAGAGGCAGGACGTCATCGGCATTGAAACAGCTACGGGTTCAGTGGAAATTACGCTAGATTGCAAGCATTTCAAGCGAATTGTTCTCGGTGCTATACACAGTGATTCAGTTAGCATTTAATCATTCAAAGTGTTATATTCAGAACTTTACTGTATTTTATACCCCGCGGACATTGGTCTTATCCTACGAACAATTAAATATTAGCCATTAATTTGTAGAACTATAGTTAGCACTGTTGACTTTAAAATGTCCTACTGGCGTGGTTAATGCAAAGCACATGTTAGATAAAAGTGTAATTATCAGAAGTTAAGCTAGGGGACCCCACGATGTGCCGTTAGAGAATACTTTCAAACAGAAAGGGATAATAGTGGCCCTCAGATTCCCGCACAGAAAGTTCTTAAGAGAATCGCTGCAGCGTTAAATCTGCATAAAAGATACTGTTGTAAACATATGTAAAGAAAAATCTAAAGGTCAACAGGAATTTAGTCCTAAATCATTACGACGCCTCTTGTACAAGCTATTTTTACAAACGCTTACTGACAATCTACTTCATGTTAATCGATATAAACTTTGGCGAAAACTATCTTATTGCTAATTTTCTTGTACGTGCAAGGGGAATATGGTAAGCTTTAAGCGATAGTCAAATCTTTTAAGAGCTGGTTGCTATGTGAAGCATTCCATTCTCTTTGCATGTCTAAGACACAAAATACGAATACGGAATTCTCATTTGAGAAAAAGTATAGGTATTAGAAAATTCAAACAAATAAAACGGAATATCTCGGAAATGTTCATTCCACAAAAAATGTATATTTTAGAAACTGTGTTTTAACGAGATCTACATTTTTATGTACAAAACATTTGTCTATCTCTTACAGTTTACCAGTTACCCAAAAGTCATTCGGAAGGAAGAGGGCTTTTAAGGACATTCCCAAAAAATTAGTGATATACATTTTATTTGCCATGAAAATATCTTAAACATATGATATTGTAACCACAATCGTTAGAGCCTTTTTGAGAAAATCAACATTTTGGGAAAATGTATCATTTAAAGGGTAGTCTGGGGTGAGAAGATTTACATGAAAATCTTCGTGTCGCATCTTTGAAAGATACTGAACCGAAATACCAAGTTTCGTATTTATCTGACTTTATTTTTGAGTTATGGTGTTCACAGGCATACAAACACACACGGAACTTTTTCTAAAAATGCCATTTTTTTGTATTCAGAGGGGCTCTAAACATACATTTCCGATGAATGTACTACTTTCTATACGTAGTAAACAAGGTAATAAAGTTTGATCAACGTGCAGCAGCCGCTGCAGACGGACAGCCAGTACATACGGCAACAGCGTACTGAGAAGGCTACGTAGAGTAGGAACATCAGTCACAAGGTAATTTCGCTCCAATGTAACCACTGTTTCTCCCAAGTTGATAACTTTGTATAGTAGTTTAACAGCTGTTTTTCGTTAGTTCAGTGCTTACTGTTCAACAAAGAATGGAGATAACCAAGAAGCGTGCACTAAATCGGTCGGCGTGCAAAAAATCTGATGTGTTACACTCACATGACTTTCTCTACTCTTGTACACACTATTTTTACAAACGCTTATTCTCCATACGCTTCATGTTCATCGAGATATCGAGATGTTAATCTTATTGCTAATTTTCTTGTAGATGCAAGGGGAATTGCTAGGCTTTAAGCGATAGTCAAATATTTTAAGATGTGGTGTTATGTGGAGTATTCCATTCTCTTTGCATTACCAGGACAAAAAAAAAATTAATAACTAATTTGAGATAAAGTATAAGTATTGGAAAATTTAAGGGAATAACAAGCAATATCTCGAAAATATCTTCGTAGTTTCAACTACTATTAGGCCAATTAATGGAATTGTGTGCAAGAACAATGAATTCCATTCATAATTTTTGCTCTTAACTCCGTAAGTTCGTCTATGGTGTGGGGATTACTCCTATAAGCTTAATTTTTTAACGCTTAGCGATCCCGTTGTTCTAAATTTATTGACCAAACATCTCACAGTATGTCTCCCGGAACTGGATAACCAGCAAATTACTGTTGAAATTGTCTACACACCTATCTATATAAAAATTCACTGTTAAAGCGTGAATTTGTTGGTAAGCTTTTCCGTAGAATAATAAGATAATTACACTCCTAATTAAATCACACAGTACAACCGCATTGTCGAAACACTTCACAATACGAAGACAAAGCAACAACTAAGCTCACTGCTGATAAACGTACCCTTGACACGTCCTACGTCTCTTCTGCGCTGTGGCGTAATACCGAGACCCCGCCGTCTCGGCCGATACGCATATAAGGCGGTTGTGGCATTGGCATGAAACGGACTGTATATTTGTCCTGTGACGTCACGCTGTGGGCTAGAGCGTGAAGCTCTATTTCCCGGCCACGGAATGCACCCGGGGTCCTTCCAACACATAGAGGTGCGGATTTTAAGTCTTGGGTATAAGGCGGTGCCCATTTTGCATCGTGAGGAAACTGAAGAACTTAAGGCACCGAACCTGGCCTCGGAGGCCAACATTTCGACTAGAGTACGGCTGATTACATTCCAGTATCGGTTGTATGATCGTCCATCTCTGTCGTGAGTATGTGAGCGTGAAGCCTACAATCGGATTGGACGTCAAATCCCTTCATGAGGTTTAGCGCCACAGTAGCATTATATTATTATTATTATTATTATTATTATTATTATTATTATTATTATTATTATTATTATTATTATTATTATTATTATTATATTATTACGGTACGAGGGCAGTCCCAGAAGTACCCGAACTGATGTATAGATAGTGGTAGTTGTTTCAAACAAATGACTGTGGTAGAAAGTACCAACCTTATAAAGCTTAAGTCTGAAGTTTGATGATGCTACGTCGTTTAATAATTGTTTGGCAGTCATCAATGGTGAACGCTCTCAGCAAATTTGTAAACATGGATAAAACTGGTCATCGTTGTGTGATACAATACTTTCATTTGAAAGGTCTTAGTCCAACTAATATTAAAGATGAACTAGATTCTACTCTGGGGGAATCTGCTCCTTCGTTTACAACAGTAAAATATTGGGTGGTAGAGTTTAAGCGAGGCCGTACGAGCTGCCAAGATAAATATCGCAGTGGTCGACCAAATGCGGTGACCACGACAGAAATTGTGAGGAAAATCCACAAAATGGTATTGGATGACCGTCGACTGAGTGCGCGAGCTAGCACACATCGTAGGCATTTCAAAAGGTGCTGCACATCGCCTACTGGCTGAAAATTGAGACATGAGAAAGTTATGCGCAAGATGGGTGTCGCGATTACTCACAATGGAACAAAAGCAGCGCCGTGAATGTTTCAGTCGAGGGTTTGGCAATGCTTTGCTGCAATAAAGTCGAGTTTTTGTGTCGATTCATAATCATGGGTTAAACATAGGTCCATCACTTCACACCTGAGACGAAGGATTAGTCAAAACAGTCGATTGAAGGGAGAAAATTGGCTCCAAAGGGGGCGAGACAGTTCCATCTGTGGCAAGGTCATGGCGTCAGTTTTTTGGAAGGAGTGGAATAATTTTCACTGATTATCTTCAAAAAGGAAAAGCAATCACTGGCGAGTATTATGCAAACTTATGCAGAATTTGAATGGAAATCAAGAAAAAATGACCACATTTAGCAAAAAAGAAGCTTTTGTTTAATCAAGACAATGCACCAGTTCACAAATCCATTATCACCATGACCAAAATCAATGAGTTAAAGTTCGAATTGCTTCTTCATGCACCATACTTGCCAGATTTAGACCCCTATGATTAAGTTGTATTTCCAAAGTTGATGAAGTAGCTTGGTGCTAAACGATTTGCCAAAAGTGAAGAGCTGGAGTCTGCAGTTGACGGCTATTTTGCAGAATTCGATAGTTTTCAGTACAAACTATTGAACCCGCTGGGAAAAGTGTATCGAGCTGAAAGAATACTATGTAGAGAAATAAATATTTTTCCCCCAAATTTATGTGTTTTCTTTGTTAGGTCTGGTACTTCTGGAACAGCCCTCGTATTTATATGAAATATAAAATGCATGTCTTCAATTTTATGGAGACAGCCTGTGAGCCCCTCTTCATCCGGAAGGAATGATATATAATCTTGTATAACTGCTAAACAATGAAAGATAGGCGAAAACGTATCACACAAGAATTGTAGAACTCTTTAAGACACAATTTGCTTCAAATAGCTTCTTCTGTGGCATAAATAATTTCCAGATTCTCGTTATTATGGTTTGCGTTATTGAATACTTTGTCATTCTTCAAACGTCCTATCGACATTTTTCGCGATTGCATGGAAACAGTATGCTAGCGTCCAGTTCTTAAAGATCTAACTTGCTGTTCCATTTGTATCTACAAAGAAATGTATAATTTAGCTATTTCTGCAAAGATTTATTTGGATTAAAATGGAGGAGATAGAGAAATAAGCTTTCGTAAGAATACTTTGTATACCACTAATAAATATGCAGAGTAATAAAAGGCATGTGAATGTAACACATCAAATTTTTAGGAACGGCCTCAAAAACAAAAAGTCAAATAAATACTAAACCAGTATTTAAGTTCAGAATCCTCCAAGCATACGACACGAAAATTTTCAAGAAAACCTATTTATTCACCTTTAATGGAACATTTTCGAGAATGTTACATTTTTCTAAAAATATCTAACGTTGGGTAAAAAATATCTAACGATTTGGATTATGCTTGAGATAGTTACATGGAATATAAAATGTATACACTCGTATTCCATTTTCTGGAAATAGGCTATGAAGGCCTCTCCATTTGGAAGGAATTTTGTATAATATTTTTATAAATGCTAAACCATTAGAGATGGACAGAAACGACTAACACACACACACTCGCGATATTGTGGTAGGAATATAGAAGTTCTAAGCTAGTATATTACGCCCCAGTTGTTAAACATTTTACTATCGGTTTCCTCTATCTATCCTGTACCTCCAAATGGGCAATAAAGCTATTTCTACGAAGGTTTGTTTCGACTAACGTGAAGTAGATACAAAACCCATAATATGGTAGGAATTTTAGAAGCTTATAAGAATAAGCGATAGTAGATACAGGTATGTGGATGTAACAAATTGGATTTTTTCATAGATAATCTCACGAGCGAAGATATCCGATAAAATGGTTACCTCGAAAGGACTTTATTAAGAACTATTTCATAGATAAATTGTAGCAGATTATATAAATAGTAATTACGTTCTTACTTACGTTGTTAAAAATGAAACAACAATTATGTCAGCTATAAGATCACGGCATACGAGGGGCACTCTAAATATTGCAGGTGCCATCTGACGTTGGAAAGTTTGACATTTTAAACGATAATCTACTTCAAACATTTTGTCAATAGAGCATCATTTGTTTGTTTACACCAACTTGCGAATTGTGTGTCAACAAAAACATGCAATTAATTCCTGAAAACGTTCATGCAATGATTTATTACGACTTTCGAAATGGAGTATCAAGACAAGAATGCATCAATCAATTAACTTCCACATTGTGCAACGAAGCTCCATTCTTTGTCACTGTGAAACGCTGGTATAACGAATTTAATCGTGGCCGCCGTTCGCTCAATGATGAAGTTCGTGAAGGTCGTCCAAAATCAGTTATTGTGCCAGAAAACATTGATACTGTGCAAAAACTAATAATGAAAGATCGACATGCGACATATTGTGAGATTGAGCCAATCCTAGGCATTAGTTCCACCAGTATATATAAAATATTGCATGATTATTTAGCCGTGAAAAGGTTTGCTCTCGTTGGATCCCACATAATTTGAAGCAATCTCAAAAAATGCTCGTGTCGATTGGTGTACAAAAATGCCCAAGAAATACAATGGCGGTGCCTCAAAAGACGTATATAAGATTGTAACAGGTGACGAATCATGGATCTATGCGTAGGAACCGGAACGTGAACAGCAGTCGACTGTATGGGTGTTTCAAGATGAAGCGAATCCAACAAAAGCTGTTCGAAGCACTTCGAAGCAAATGGTAGCCTGTTTTTCAGCAAAACTGTCCATGTGGCAACAGTGCCTTTAGAGGAACGTAAAACGGTCAATGCCGAATGGTACATAACCATTTGTTTGCCGGAAGTCTTCGATGAAGTAAAGAAAATCAACAAGAATCGTAGGATCGTTCTTCATCAAGACAATGCACGCGCACACACATCTTGTCTAACAACAGAGTATTTGAAGGCTCAAAAAATCGAATTGATGGGTCATCCGCCATACAGTCCTGACTTCTTTTTGTTCCCGAACATCAAGAATAAATTGCGTGGATAACGATTATCGTTGGCAGAATAAACAGTTGATGCCTTCAAAAACCATGTTTTGGAGGTGTCTCAAGAAGACTGGAATAAATCTATGACAAATTGTTCAAATGGATGCAAAAGTGTATTGATGATAAACGAGAATATTTTGGAAAACAATGAAGCAGTTTTCAATCAGAAATTACTTTGTTTTAATTATTAGGCTCAATATATAAACAGTGCCCTTCGTACTCTGTGAATCAACTTCGGGATGTGTTGCGCAATACTAACCAATGCTACCAACACTGAAAATGGGACAAGTGTAATTTCAAAATAAAGATAAAAAAACCAGAATATAATAAAAACACATTTTTGTTTTAAAACTGACACTGATATAATATGCTTCTAATTAAATATACAATTTTTAAAGTATCTGCTAGTTTTCTGTGATGGAAACTAGAAGAAGAAAAAGGTGCTGACGAACGGAAGGGGCCCCCGAAACCGGGGCATAGTATCGCAAGCAGGTCATCTGTTCCCTTGGGCTTCTACCGTGATCCCTGGAAGGGAGAGATGAGGGGGGAGACTCGAAGGGCGACCAGATCCGGATGACGGCGTGTGCAAGTATGGACGGGGTTCCTAACATTTCCAGATTGAAGGCCTCTAATGCCGCCCAAGCGCACCCATTGCATCTCGAGCCTGCTGGGGGTTACCGAAGTAGCGCCTCCCCGAAAGCAGGCATTCAACCGAGCGTTTCCAGAACAACGCCAGGAAGAAATCTCCACAAAGTGCATAGCCAACACCCAGCCGCAACCCCCCAAACAGCGTCGCCTGGTCCTACAAATCTGAAACAGATGGCAAGGAAGATGATAGGTATAGGAAATGAGAGGCTGGAGAGTCATGGTAAAAGATGAACTACCCCGGCATTCGACTGCTGACTCTGGAAAACCACGAAACCAGGCGATCGAACCCACGAACTCTTGAATGCGGGTCGCACAGTTATGGTGACGTCACCTCGCTTGGTATGTTGAGGTAGTAGGATTTCGTAATTTCTCTTTAGCACCAATAACCGAGGTGATTTATATAGCTTATTAATTACTGAACGCTGATATCTTTACGGTTTAATACACCTGAAGTTTATTCGATTTATTATGATATGTGTTCATTATTGGACTATATACAAGACATTACTAAACGCTATTGATCAATGTCTAATACGCGGCGTATGGATACAATAGTCGCTGAAATATAGGTTTTCAGCATTCCAAATAAAGAAAATCTGATGTGTTACACTTACATGACTTTCCCTACTCTTGTACAAACTATTTTTACAAACGCTTATTCTCCATATGCTTCATGTTAATCGAGATGTTAATCTTATTGCTAATTTTCTTGTAGGTGCAAGGGGAATATGGTAGACTTTAAGCGACAGTCAAATCTTTTAAGAGCTGGTTGCTATGTTGAGTATTCCATTCTCTTTGCATGTCCAGTACGTAAA
Source organism: Deroplatys truncata (assembly GCA_030765065.1). Lineage (NCBI taxonomy): Eukaryota > Metazoa > Arthropoda > Insecta > Mantodea > Mantidae > Deroplatys > Deroplatys truncata. The sequence goes on along the minus strand of CM060985.1, from coordinate 151,642,789 downwards.
AAATCTGATGTGTTACACTCACATGACGTTCTCTACTCTTGTACAAACTATTTTTACAAACTCTTATTCTCCATCTATTTCATATTAATCGAGATGAACATTATCAGAAACGATCTTTTGTCATGCAGAGAGAATTACATTTTACACATTGCGATCAGTTTTGAATATATTTGACTATCGCTTAAGGCTACTATATTCCACTTGTTTTGTATTTGCAAGGGCAATATAGAAATACAGTAGCCTTTAAGCGTAGACATATCTCTTAATAGTTGGTTGCTAGGTGCAGCACCATTCTCTTTGCCACAGATTAATGCTCTTTGTATATCCAAGACAAAAAAATCTGATGTGTTACACTCACATGACTTTCTCTACTCTTGTACAAACTATTTTTAAAAACGCTTATTCCCCATATGCTTCATGTTAGTCGATATATCGAGTTGTCAATCGTATTGCTAATTTTCTTGTAGATGCAAGGGAATTTGGTAGGCTTTATAGTCAAATATTTTAAGAGCTGGTTGCTATATGGAGTATTCCATTGTTTTTGCTTTACCATGACAAAAAAAGAATGAATACCGAATTTGAGGAACAGTATAAGTATTGGAAAATTTAAGCGAATAAGAAGCAATATCTCGAAAATAGTTCACTCAAAGAAATGTAATGACAAACTGTGTATTTTAACGCAATCTACAATTTTTGTGTGATAAAATTTTGTCTATCTCTTATGGTTTACCAGTAATGCAAAAGCCGTTCACAATGAAGAATACTTTTGGAGACATTACCAGAAAATTCGAGATATACATTTCATTAGTCATATAAATATTTTAAGCATATGATATTTTAATCAAAATCATTAGAGCCGTTTTTGAAAAAATTAAAATTTTAGATAAATGCTCCATGTAAAGGGTAACTGGGTTGGGGGGATTTTCTTGAAAACCATCGTGTCACATCTCTGGAAGCTACTGAACCTAAATACCAAGTTTGGTGTTTATCCGACTGTTCGTTTCTGAGTTACGCTGTTCACACACACACACACACACACACACACGCGCGCGCGCGCGCGCGCGCAAACAGACACACACACACACACACATGGACATGTTACCAAAAATGCTTTTTTGGCATTTAGGGTGTCTCCAAACATATATTTTCGGTGAAATTACGGTATCCATTGAGAATGGAAATTAAGTAATGGTAATCAGTTGTTCTTTCATGCAAGCCGGATAGGACAAGGATGCAAAGGTGGAATCGGACTGAAAACTTCAATGCCATACCGACTCGCATTAATAATGCAAGTAAATTAGGAATTTAATGTTGTGCGGTACGTTAGTTAGAGGAACCGAATGGAAACCGGAAGATTTGTCGTTCAAATCCCGGCTATGGTAATGAGTTTTTCAGTTTGTTTTTACCTAATTAATGAGTAAGCTTAAATACTGAAATATACCAAGCACCTGTAATCCATTCAAATAGTAGCAAAAAATTATTACAGAATATTAGCGAAACTTAAGACTATAATATAAGCATCATTTTGTATAATATGAATATTTTATCTATAGTAATAGTAATTGAAAATTTTAACTAGGGTTTTCTGTTTGTAGACTTCTCTATAACTCGCAGTAAGCGACGGGTTGCAAGCAAATCGCATAAGTGACCTTGGAACTAAAACTGTTGTTCGATTATGATACTACTATGACTTCTAACAACGAAATTTCTGCATTTTTTATTGAACTTTTTTAAACGAAAACTTCGTGTTTAACTTCTTAAATACCGCTGATTTCGCATATTACCAAAACGTTTAACATATTGTGGCGTATTATTAATACCTTACCAATTTTAATATCCTTACCAGACGGACTGTTGTGCTGTGTTGTTGCTTCTAAACATACCATTGTTGTGTTTCTTTAGTAATATTTCGGCTTGGTGAGGACCATGCCTAAGGGAAACACCGTTTTGAAGTTGTCTGGTATGACTCAACCCTGTCTGGCTTCGGCTACACACGGTTGGTGCCGGTAAGATAGCGTCGCTCTAGTGGAAGTTTTCGTTGGAGTCAGACTGCGTGTGAGCGGTCTACGGTTTAGTGGCATCTTCGTCCATTCTTTTTCCTTTGCTCAATATGTAGAGTCGCCAGACGTTTTGTGAATAAATCTCAGGTATGTAAAGGTAATGTATGTTATATAGTTTTTCAGTATAGCATAAAACTTACGCCTTCGCCTTAATTCCACACCAAGGTCCCGGAATTTCGCTGACAGCGGGTTACGCCACCTCATGTGCGTGTTAGGGTGATCTAAATTAACTCCTTTTTTCTGTAATCTTTTGGCCTGCAACCCAACATGTAACAATATAACATTTTCATGTAAGTATTGTCATGTGCTGCACTTGTGACAGAAAGGACAATACTACATCTAAAACCACCTTGTGAAATTTGTTTCAAGCAGCATTGTGAACTTAGCTGAGACTTTGTCTACCATGATATTAATAACCGAGCGGGATGGCTCAGGCGGTAACGTCGCATCCTGGAAGTCCCGGGTTCGATCCCGGCGAAGCCCAATCTGACCCATGGGTTTTTCTGGGTTTTCCCGGGTCGTCAGGCAAATGCTGGAGTGGTTTCTTTTCATCCCCTGAATTCCCTGTCCCTCCATTTCGTTTCATTAATCGTTTCATTTATCCTTCACACTGGTTGGTCTATTTCAGGGTTGGTAGTGTCGGTGATGGTGCTTCGGTGCAGCGTGGCAGGGGAACTTTCTCCGTCCCTCAGCCTTCGGCTGGTTGCGGGATATAAGGACCACCCTTGGGGCATTGGAGCCTTTATGAGACGGTGTCCGGTCTGCCTGTTCGACTGCTGAGTCTATTGAGTTAATGTGATCTATACTCGGCTGTTACTAATGTCTTCCTTACATGACTTTCTAATTACCTTTTTATTTCTGGAGGAATCATTCAAATCAGGCTTATTACATTACTTATTGATTTAATATGCGAAAATTATTTGTTGCAAATCTTTTTTTATCTTACTATTATTTCTTTATTTAATCATTTATATCTTCTCGTCAATAATTCCGGTAACAACTGCATTGTCCACTTTCAGTGTCCACTTTTTCCTTCGTAAATTCTTAGCTAACTGAACTGAACTGGACTTCCCGGACAAGGGTAGCCCTTTATATAAGACTCGCATACAAAGCTGGACATTCCAGAAAGGGAGGTTACTAGAATCGATCCAAAGGAGTCTTCTGGAACAGTAATTACCTAAGCTGCGAGGAAGTGACACATAATGAGATTATTATGTGACTATTATTCTGAAGGGACCGGTCATTAGCCATATCCAGCCGGCCAGGTAGGCGTGTCGTTAACCGCTCGCACCGCCAATCCGTACGTAACTCGCGCGCAGGTACAAATATTAACTAGAAAGTAATCTAACTCCAGGTCATATAAAAATGGAGACTGTACCAGATTCTGCGCGAGCGTTTACACAGGTTATCTGGATAGTTATACTAAACGTAGTTGTCTGAATCCTCGTATATCTGTAGGTATGCAATATATGTTGATCTCATGTCTTTCAAATACACCGACTATTGATCATTATCGAAGACTCTTTCTGTATCCACGTAAGCTATCCACGTAAGCCTCTAGCGCGAATTTCCCTTTTGACGTCCCCTTTAATGCTTATTATTATACACCACCAGCTCAGCCCACACTAAAGTCACACATCATCCCACCTAAGCTCTCTTGATCTTTGAACTCTTTGGGGAATGTCGGGTCTACTAATTACCGTCTCTATAGGCTTTATGAGCCATTTATTTTTGGCTGAGCTCTCAATCTTTGTGGCATTCTGAAACAAGAACGAAGGTAATGACGCTGACAGGTACAAATAAGCTAAGGCATTCCCGACCAACTGATGGCATTAGAGTTGGGGAGTGGAGTTTCGCTGAGTTGCAAACTCGCCCTGTGCGATAAAGAGCCCACAAAGGTGGTTTCAAGGTAGAATTACTAAAGTGTATTTCCGTTTTCACTTTCTGTACATATACCTAGTAGATAGGTAAGGTATTGTGTTCCATCAAAAAATTCTATACCGATATTTCAACGGAAATATATATTCTGATTTCCCTGAACCCAAAACAAAGAATTTTTAGAAAACCATCTCTGTGTGTGTGTCTGGGAATAGCATAACTAAAAACCAAAGGTCGAATGAACACCAAACTTTGTATTCAAGTTCACTACCATCCAAGAATACGAAACGATGATTTTAAAAGAAACCACCCACTCCAACTCCTATTCTTTACATGAAAGATATTTCAAAATTGTTGAACTTCTGACTAATACCTTTAACGATCTTAATTAAAATATCACATTTTAAAAATATTTACATGAAATAAGAAGTATATTTTGAATTTTCTATGAATAGTCTTGGAAGTCGTCTTCCTGCGGAAAGAGTTTTGTTTAATCTTGTATAACTGATAAACGCACTACAGAAAAAAATCTGATGTGTTACACGCACATAACTTTCTCTACTCTTGTACAAACTATTTTTACAAACTCTTATTCTCCATCTATTTCATATCAATTGAGATAAACATTTGCAGAAACGATCTTTTGACATGCAAAGAGAATTACATTTTACACATAGCGAAAACTTCTAAAAATATTTGACTATCGCTTAAGGCGTACTATGTTCCACTTGTTTTGTACTTGCAAGGGCATATAGAAATACATTGCATATGCATATCTCTTAATAGCTGGTTGCTAGGTGCAGTACCATTCTCTTTGACTCAGATTTATACTCTTTGCATATACAAGACAAAAAAATGAATAACGTATTCCCATTTGAGAAAATACGAATAGAAAAATTTAAGGGAATAACAAGCAATATCTCGAAAATGGTTCACTCAACAAAAAAATGTAAATGACATAAATTGTGTATTTTAACGCGATCTACATTGTTTGTGTAGTAAAATTTTGTCTATCTTTTATGGTTTACCAGTTATGCAAAAGCCGTTCACAATACTTTTGGAGACATTCCCAGAAAATTCGAGATATACATTTGATTTGTCATAAAAATATCTTAAGCATATAATATTTTAATCAAATCGTTAGAGGCATATTTGAGAAAATTAAAATTTTTGAAAAATGTACCATGTAAAGGGTAGTCTGGGTTGGGGAATTTTCTTGACATTTCTAAAAATGCTTTGTTGGATTCAGGGGGTCTCAAAACATATATTTCCAGTGAAATCTCGGTATCGAATTTTTGGGTGGAATACAATACTTCCCCTACTTACTGTACGTAGTAGAGAAAGTAAAAATGTAGATTTCTTTAAAAGATACAGTTTATTTCCAATAAGGAGTTTTGTAGCATCAAGTATTTCCGAGACATCCGTTAACATGGTTAGAATTGTTCTATAATTAGACATCATTTTAAAGTCAAGTCAATTCTCAGTAATTATTTCTTGCAATTGCATGGAAACAGTATGGTATTTTACCTTCCAGTTCTTAAGCATTAGGCTATCGCTGATCTCTACCCAGCGGGATAGCTCAGGCGGCATTCGGGATGCCGTGGGTTCTATTCCTGTGGCAGGCCTTCCTTATCCATGGATTTCTTTCAGGGTTGCCAACCAAATGCTGGGAAGGTATCTCATATCCGCCGATTTGCCTGTCCCTCCATTTTATCACCATTCGCATTTACTTTATCTTTCACCATAAGTTTCCTTCACGGTTGGAAGTGTCGGCGATGGTGTTTTGGTGCTGTGTGACAGGGGAAAAGGACTTTTTGTGACCTTCTCCGTCCCTCGGATTTCGGCGGCTGTCCGTCTGCCGGGGAGTCTCTATCTGGAAACATAGGCACCCTGCCATTCTGCGCCGTCAATCCTGGTTCCGGTCGCCCGGTGTCTCCTCTCGCCTCATCCTTCCTCGTAGATATGCGTAGGTACAAAATCCCCTATGTGGATCAGTGCCGAGTCCCCTTCGTAGCCAATTCAATCCAATCACTATAAAATAACCTGTATAAAAATAATTTGTATGCCCTCCAATAAATTATAGATGATAGAGAAAGTCATGTAAACGTCTTACAACTGATTTTTTTATATTTTCATATCCTTCTAACATAACTTTTAATAATGGCCTTAATTCAATAATGAGTACAGCTATATTCTCTCGTGCCACGTGAGCCTCGCAGGAATATTCGACTCACTTTGTCCTTGTCAGGCGGGAACGCAATAATGCTGTCTCCAACGGAAATATTATTTGGATTTAAATAATGCCTGAGATATATCTACCGCAAAGAAGCCGGCGCAGGGAGGTCATACAGGTTATGCTTACGGATACCAAATTCCAAAATAAGTAAAAAAAATCTGACGTGTTACACTCACATAACTTTCTCTACTCTTGTACACACTATTTTTACAAACGCTTATTCACCATATGCATGTTAATCGAGATATCGAGATGTCAATCTTATTGCTAATTTTCTTGTAGATGCAAGTGGAATATGGTAGGCTTTAAGTGATAGTCAAATATTTTAAGCGCTGGTTGCTATGTGGCGCATTGCATTCTCTTCGCATGTCCAGGACATAAAAAATGAATAACGAATTCCCATTTGAGCAAAAGTATTGTAAAATGTAAGGGAATAACCAGCAATATCTCGAAAATGATTCACTCAACAACAAAAATGTATATAACATAAATTGTGTATTTTAACGCGATCTACATTTTTTGTGTAGTAAAATTTTGTCTATCCCTTATGGTTTACCAGTTATGCAAAATTCGTTCAGAATGAAGAACACTTTTGGAGAAATTCCCAGAAAATTCGAGATATACATTTCATTTGTCACGAAAATATCTTAAACTTACGGTATTTTAATCAAAATCGTTAGAGCCATTTTTGAGAAAATTATAATTTTCGAAAAATGGTCCATATAAAGGATAGTCTGGGGTGGGGGGATTTTCTTGAAAACCTTCGTGTCGCATCTCTGGAAGATACCCAACCTAAATACCAAGTTTGGTGTTTATCCGAATTTTCGTTTCTGAGTTATGCTGTTCACAGACACACAGACACACAGACACACACACACACACAGACACACACACGCACACACACACAGACACAGACACACAAACGGACATGTTTCCAAGAATGCTTGTTTTGGATTCAGGAAGTCTCAAAACATGTATTTCCGGTGAAATCTCGGTATCGAATTTTTGGGTGGAATACAATACTTCTCCTACTTACTATACGTAGTAGAGAAAGTAAAAAAAACCGAGAGACTTTCCATACACGCTTTATTCTAATGATACATGACTAGGAACACTTTCTTTGCCTTTCTGAGAAGCTCATTTGTGTACATAATTGAGAATAAATGACACCTTTATAATTATATGAACATTATTATTTATTAAATTACGAGCAAAATTTTTCATAACCTATATTTGAAAACTCACTTCTCAGAACTGCTCAGTGAACATTTAAGAATCTAATGCGTTACACTCAAATGACTTTCTCTACTCCTGTACAAACTATCTTTACAAACGCTTATTCTCCATATGCTTCATGTTAATCGAGATGTTAATCTTATTCCTAATTTTCTTGTAGATACAAGGGGAATATGGTAGGTTTTAAGCGATAGTCAAATCTTTTAAGAGTTGGTTGCTATGTGGCGCATTCCATTCTCTTTGTATGTCCAGGACATAAAAAAATAATAACGAATTCCCGTTTGAGAAAAAGTATTGGAAAATTTAAGGGAATAACCAGCAATATCTCCAAAATGTTTCACTCAACAAAAAAGTGTATAGGATATAAATTGTGTATTTTAACGCGATCTACATTTTTTTGTAGTAAAAGCTTGTCTATCTCTTTTGGTTTGCCAGTTATGCAAAAGTCGTTCACAATGAAAAATACTTTTGGAGACATAACATCCCCCGTGAACAAGAAATTCAAACAGACTATATCCACTCGCAAGATCATGTGCACGGTTTTCTGGGACAGACGAGGTTGAATTCCTATACAGGAATGGGACAATCAACAAGACGTCTATTGTGAGACACTACAAAAGCTCCGTCGTGCAATATAGAATAAAAGGCGTGAAATACTTTCGCATGATTTCCTTTGGTTAATGACAACCCTGCCACACACAGCCAAACTCAAATCTGATCCATTATTTGGTTGGAAAGAACTTGACCACCCTCTGGATTTGGCACTAAGCGATTTTCGTCTGTTTCTTTATCTGAAGAACTTCCTCGGTGGAAAACATTTCAAAGATTATGAAGTGAAGCAAAAAGTGGACTTGACTTTCACCACAGGCGACATCTTTCTTTGTCCAACTGTGTTCCCGTTACAAGTGCCTGAATAATGGTGGTGACTTTGTGGAGAAGTAGTGTATTGCGAGGTAATGAATGATAATAAAGTATTTGTAAATCAATGCTCTGTTATTTTTTTTAAATGTCAGTACTACTTTAAAAACATGCTTCGTATATGAAATTAATTAATAATTTGTAAAGGCGAAATATGGGAACGAAACATTTCAGGTCTAACTTTTGGGTACGTTTTTGATTTTTGCTAGTTATGAGTACAGAAAAGAACCCGAAGAAGGCTTCAGTCAGGGAAGACCGTCTTGGCAGGATTTGAACCGCAAACCTCCTATTCAGGACGATCTCAGCTACCCTTGTAGGCATACAGTAGATTACTCCCCTTGCGCATTAATGTGATTCAAACGACAAAAATAGGATGATACAATCGTATGACTTTCTCTATCCTCTATCCGTTATTAGTTGGTATACAAATAAATATTACAAAGTTTATTTTCCTACTTCATTTAAATCCAGATGAACCTTACCGGAAATGCCTACATTGGACATTTGGGTATACAGTGCGGTCGTTTTAAGATAAGGCCACAAATCGCGCGTTAGCGTGCTCCGCACACGAGCTATTACGCTTGGGTTTTTTCGTCCTGTAACCCCCCGCGTTACTTATGAGTGATAGTAACATAAACAATAATGAGCGCTAGCCTTGTTATAAGTGTCCCTCTGCATAAAGACTTCCTGATATCTTTGTATGAAGTTTTCATTTACACGCATACGTTTTTCTTGCGCAATTTTTATAATTTATGGTTTTATATTGTCCTTAATTTGGTCTATGGTTTGGGGATTGTTCTAATAAACTTCTTTTTTTTAAGGTTGCTCACGAACAGATTCACCGATTTTGTCAATTTTTTCCTCAGTTAAACATCTCGTTATCCGTTCTTACTCTAGCATTTAGTGATCCCATTGTCCTAATCTTATTAAGCAAATGCCTAGCAGTTACTCTAACTGAAACTGCAATAACAGGAAATTTCTTCTGAAACTGCCTACACACTTGTCTACATGATTTGGATTTTAGTGTGTTTCGTATGAAACATTGGCTGTTCAAGCGTGACTAATAACAAGACATTAACACTCCTTACAACATCAACTTAAAGCAGAGACTGAAGTATAACTGATAAAGATAACCGTGAAAGCGTCATGCGCCGCCAGTTGAGCATCATAAAAGTACCGAGGTCACCGCAGTACAGCATGCTACGCATATAGTTGGTCTGCGGCCTCACCTTAAAACGATCGCAATGTAGAAGCAAATGTAATAGCGATACTCAAATGTTTTAGAACTCGACGCATTAAAATCCCATGCTAGCCTTAAAATTCCATACTTTTCTATCGCGAGAAACAGCTAAAAATCGATAGGAATATAAAAGCATGATAAAACCATTAATAACCAATATCTCAGAAATGGCTGATGCCAAAAAAATGTGTGTTTTAAAGAGATCTACATTTTTTTGTGTGGTGAGTATTCGCTATCGCTAAACGTTTACCAGTTATACAAGATTGTACAAATTCCTTCCGAATGAACAGGCATTCACGGGCTATTCTCCGGAAATTCAGGATACATTTTATCTCTCATGTAAATATCTTGCATACATGGTATTTTTATCAAAATCATTAAATCCACTTTTATAAACTAAAAAAAATTGAAAAATGTTAATATAAGGTTTGCTTAGGGAGGGGAGACGTTCTTGAAAATCTTCGTGTCGCATTTTTGGAAGGTATTGAGCTTAAATAGCAAGTTTGATATTTATCTAAGTTCTTATTTTTGAGTTATACTTTTTCTCAGACACACAAACACGCATACACACGGTGCGTTTTCGGAAAATGCTTTCTGGATTGGAGGGGCCTCAAAACATGTATTTCCGTTAAAATATCAATATCGAATTTTTAGGTAGAATGCAATATTTCGTCCATTTGCTGTGTATGCGGTTTGTGGTACAGAAGGTTAGAAGCTGTTGCCTCAAAAGTAGAGTCACAAACTTTAAATGTTTTGGAATCATTGTATTTGGTTAGTTTGGGTATTACTAAAGCCGAAAACCCTTATTCTTTGAACTTAAATAAAACACGTTCTATAAATGACAGAGGTTTATATCTTGTTTTATTTTGCAACATAATTAATGTCATTACGTGTGGAAGAGAACATCAGTTAAGTGACCACCGCGACCTCGTTGGGTTGCGCGTATGCGGTTGACCCAATTTTCAATGACAAAGAACGTAACTTAGGTCCAACTTCACGAATAACACGCGTGATGTTATTCATAACATCATTGCTGTTTCTGGCTTGTTGACATAAACTCGAAATTTAACATAACCCCACAAGAAGTAATCCAAAGTGTTAAATCACATAACCTTGGGGGCCAGTTAACATCACCACCATGGGAAACGATAAAACCTATGAACTTCTTCAAAAGAGCGATTGTTTCGAGAGCAGTACGACACATGGCACCATGTTGCTGGAACCAGATGTTTCAGAGATCCATACCATCCAATTGAGGCCAAAAATAGTCCCTTATAAGAGCCCGGTATCTTTCTGCATTGACAATTAGAGGAAGAAATATGAACCAATGATACCACCATACCAAAATCCACACCACGCAGTAAGCTTTAGGGGATGAAGTGGTCGTTCTTGAATCTACATTGGATTTTGATTGCTCCAATATCGACAATTTTGTTTGTTAACACAACCATCCATCCAAAAGTGGGCTTCGTGGCTGAAGATGATTTTTGGACAAAAATCCGAGTCAGCTTCCAATTGACCCATAGCCCAGTCAGCGAATACACGACGCAACCTATGGTAGTTGTGCTTTAGTTCTTGAGTTAACACAATTTTGTAACCGTGAAACTTCAAGTCAAGATGCAGAATTCGCCAAGTTGTGGACGGCGAAATCCCCAATTCTGGCGCTCGACGAGCAATTGATTTGTTTCCGTTCTCGCATACACTCTCACGAACGGCGCCTATGTTTCCGTTGCAGCGGTTACGTGATTACGTACAGGCGTTCTATTATCGCTGACAGAACCACTTTTTTCAAATTTATCTATCAAACGTCGAATCGTTCTCTCGCAGGGATGATTATGCACACTGTAAACTTTACGCAACACACGGAAGGTTTGGCGAACAGATGATCCATTTGGATAATACATTTTCACAATTTCTACGCATTGCTGATTGCTGTAACGTTCCATGGCTAATTGTCAATAACAACCGTAACCACATGAAAAAAATCACTGCTGTAACTCATTAACAACGGCAGCTATCACATGTTAAAAATAGGACACTCTTGTTGAAAGACCATATACATGTAAGAAATTAATGCTTCTTGTGGTTAATATTTTTAAGGTTATGTTTGGTAACAAAGTAGTAAAGTAGTTAGATTTCACTGTCATGTCTAACAGTACAGTAAAAGAATGAGTTTTATTTGTGGATGCTCTTTAGCTGCTATGTCTCTTAAGGTCCTATTCTGTATTGGGCATGAAACACTGGAAATTTTTCTCAGAGACTTCTTCATCAGACTTGAGATTCATTTACGTGCCGAAAATCTACGACATGTGACCATCGGTTTTTCCATGCTAAGACCTTTTATGCCCGAAAATATCCATCTCCTCCGCCGGGTTTGAACCCGCGACCTCGGGAACTACAGGCTAGCATAGTATAACGATACAGTGGATCACCAAATCAACAAAATGGTTGTTGACGTAGAAAATCAACTCATCATGCGAATAAATTGCAGTATATTTTTTGCATTACAAATTAATGAATCAATTTATTTCATCTCATTTGGTTCATTAGATGTGAATATCAAGGCACCATCAACAAAGTTTTACTTTTCTGTGAACATGTATCCACGCGTACAACAGCAGAATTCATTTTTGAGGTGCTTAATTCATATGCAATTATGAATTGTATTCACACAAATTAATTGAAAAAAACCGTTGCTAACTTCCGATGGGTATCGAGCGATGTGTGGACAGCACAGTGGTGTTTTTGTGCGTTCTTTGTGTAGTGATTGGATGCACAGCTTTATTTACAGGGACGTGTTGTCTGATGGGACCATACCGAGTGATACGAGGACAGTTTTAAACAGCAGTTAAATGAGATAGACTTAATAAAAATTTGGCAATTAAATGAGAGGCAAAGAAATTAATAATGAATATAAACATATACAGAAGTACGCTGCCCTTAAAGGGAAAAGGTCCTTCTAAGACTCTTGGAACTTAAGCAATATATTCTACTGTTTTTGAATACGTAAGAATAAGTATGTCACTTCGTTGTTAGATTGACAATTCACTGAGCATATTGGAGTATAGCGAAAACTTATTTTCCAAACTAATGAACCCAATTTGTCCCTTCAAGGTTCAGGCTGGCACAGGTGACAAACTCAATGTGATACAGAAAAATATCAATCTTTGCTCAGAGTATGTGTTTTCTGCCTTTGGAAACTTACATTTTCTAAGTGATGATGCTCTAACCTTACATTCAAATTTTTTGTGATCCAATACATCACATCCCTCTAATCTTAGTAATTAGAATGAAATTTGTTTTCCAGATAATTCCAGTGAATTTCGTTGAAATCAAGACCCATTCCAATACCTAGAAAGTTCAAACAATAGTACTGTCTCTACCACATACTTATTAGGTACAAAAAGGTATCACATTGTACCCAAAAATTCGATACCAAGATTTCATCGGAAATATGGGCCCCCTGAATAAAAGAACATATTTTTAGAAAACATTCCGCGCACGCGCGTGTGTCGTTGAACACCATAACTCAAATAAATACCAGTACCTTCCAAAGATGCGACACCAAAATTTCCAAGAAAAGCCCCCACCTTAAGTATCCTTCACATGGAACATATTTCGAAATGCTGGATTTTTCTTAAAAATTGCTCTAGCGATTCTGATTACAATAACATACATTTAACACATTTACATGACAAATAATATTTATATCTTGAATTTTTTGGGAATAGTCCTCTTCATCCGGAAGGAATTTTGATTAATCTTATATAACTGGTACGCATTTGCAATAAACGAAAACGCACTGCAGAAAAAAGTATAGATTCTTAAATACTCACAATTTATTTCAAATTACTTTTCTTGTGGCATCAGCCATCTCCAAGATATCTGTTAATAATGGTTTCGGTTGTTCAATTATTTGTTAGGTTCTCTCGATATTCAGTTGCTTCTCGTGTTTGCATGTAAACAGTATAGAATGTTAACGCCAGCACACAGCGTCCAGTTCTTAAACATTTGACTACCACTGTTCCCTTTGCGTCTATAACGAAATGTGTAATGTAGCTATATCTGCAAGGGTTTGTCTCAATTAAAACGAACTAGATAGGAAAATAAGCTTTCATAAGAGAATTGGTATACCCACTAACAAGGATAGAAGCTAAAGAAAGCCTTGTGAATGTAGTATATTAGATATTTGTTTAATTGATTTATTTAAAGACACTTTAGCTGCATCGACGGTTATATCGCGACTTACAATTGCAGTTACAAGGTTACAGTACATCTAAAGTCAAATCTATAAGTAAGAGATATAACATACAAAGCATTCATAAGAACAAGCAGTGGTAAAGTTATTTAAAATTAATATGATAACATTGATATGTATTATAACTAGAAATTAGTTCCGGGCTGTTATGCTATGGTCTACTGGAGATAGAATTTCCAGACGTTTCTCCACAACTTTGGTGGATGTCCTCAGTGGCGTGGAAGAAGTGTTCTCGGAGAAGGTTGCGTAGCGTCTGGAACATCCATCTCCAGCAGACCACGGCTTAACAGCCCGAAAATCATTTTTTGTTATACAGAATCCGGCCGTGAAAGCCTACGTTCTCTCTTGGTGTATTAATAAGATTAACACATGATAATTCTTTATAACTCTTCCGGAAGATGCGGGTAACTCCATAAGTATCTGCACATAATTTTTTTAATTTATTGTAACAGCAATAGAAAGGTACAATTATCTCATTTTTCAACGTAGTATCCATGCTTCTCAACGCACTTGATCCATAGTTGGACAAGCTTCCTGATGCCCACAGAAAAAAAAGGTTTCGATTGAGCAGCAAGCCATGTATGCACCGCCCCCTTTACTTTCTGCTCTGTGGTGAATCGATGGCCCCTTAAGGTATTTTTAAGTGGATCAAAAAGATGTGGTTTGCCACTTAATCGACGGTCAATCTTCGGTTCGCTGAATCGGGATACAGACTTGCTCATTTTGGGTATCACTAGTGGATATGGATGGGTGCCCTGATCTCTCCTCGTCCTTCACAGTTGTCCGATCGTTTTTAAGCTTTTCAATGGTGGAAAAGTATTGGCCCCATATTGTGCGAAAAATCTTTTATGATTTTCGGCTTCTGGTGCATCTTCAGAAGACAAAAAAAAAAAAACAAAAAAAAACGTATATCGGCACCCTCTTCTTCTTTGTTGCAAACGGTAAGCGCTGTAGTCATGTTCATTATGCAACAGCGCAACACTCACCGGAGTGATAACAGCTAAACATACCACAAGCGCAGACAAAGAAGCAATATGTCGACTTGAGCGCGCACAAACCAACACATCCAGCCTACAAAAAATTAAAAATAGTGTGCTTATCCTTGTTGACGTTATCGTATATCTAGAGCAGACTGCTGTCTGTGCATAGACGGGGCAAAATCAGCCTACCTGAGACTTGCTGACGACTTAGTGTTCATAGCCCATAGCAAAAACGCCAGACGAGCTGAAAGCGCATATGACAGAGCTATGGAATCCGACTTCAGCGATAGACCTAAAAATGAACCACACGAAGACTAAGTTAATGACAACAAAGAGGCATTGCAGGCAACGAACCTTTGGAATATGCACAAGAAACTGCATACTTATGTCAAACCATTTCATTTAAGAACACGATTGACAAAGCAATAGCGCGATGCTCACAGCAGCGTGGTCAAATTCTGGTCCCTAAAATTTTTACTCCTGGACAAATCTTACGATATAAGTTTGAAATATCAAATAATGAACATGTGTATTTTACCACAAACCCAGTTAAAAATCCAGAGTCAAGTGATAGATAGCTACCAAAAGGAAATGGAAAGGAAAATCTTAGGTATATCAACGAGAGAATGCAGAACGAAGAAGTCATGAAGAAGACAAGATTAAAGAACGTCGCGAAGCTATCTAAAGGAAATGGGTAGGAACATTATGGGACAGTACACTAAGAGATGGAGTCTTAGAGTGACTTCTTGGGACTTGGTTAAAAGAACGTTGACAGGCAAAGAAACATCTAGGCAGACGAACTGAGGATTACATTCTGCAGCAGGTGGACTATGGTAGCCAAAGGGAGAGAAACTTGGCAAAAACTAGTGGACATAGCCAGTAGGACAAACTAGTTTGATCTTTCCCGGGATATGTTACTATCCTGGGACTGCAAAATCCAGCACTTGAAAGAGGTCCTTGCACAAAGGATGTACATGGACAAATTGTGAAGTAGTAAGTAGTTTAATATATTTTGCATTGTATCTACTTTTGACTAAATTTGATTACACATTTGAGCTGCTTGTAAGAAGTTTAGAACATTGTTGGAGAACTGGTCTAGGGCTGTTGACACTTCGTTTCGCACTTTCCATTTAATTCACTGTTCATCGTAGAAGTTGCAGATTGTAATGAGATGTTGTACTATTAGCTGACAATTGCAACTGTCGTACAGTGGTGGGATTTCAGGGGACAGAAGGTATGAGTGTGAGAGCGCTGTACTGGGCAAACCAAATTATGATTTTAGACGTGATTCGGATATAATGCGTAATAGGTGACTGAAGTTTCAAAACAAATTTAAAGGAACAAGTTGTACAGGTGTTGCCGAACAGAATTAGATTTGAATTTATGTGGTTGCGATAGCAATTACGCCCTAGAATAATATTTAATGGCATAGTGCCGCCCAAGAACTTCTGTTACTGATGAATATATTCCCGCTATTAGAGCAGTGCTTGGATAACATCCACGGACATTTTATGAATCTATTCAAGCGACATAGGGCATTGGTATGATTCAAATATAAAACAGTTTGCATCAAAAGTTATACGTAAGAAAACTTTATTGTTGATGGATTCCACATAAACTGACTCGAGATCAAAAACAAACCAATGGATGACAATGACCTGCAGAAGAACTGCGGAAAAATTCCAAGGCGGCACTTCAAATTTAGCTTAGAATATGATTATTGGTGATGAATCTGGATTTCTGGTTATTATCCTCAAAAGAAAAGTCAGTCGATTAAATTCCTTTGAGCAGATCTTAAGTCAAAAATCTGACGAAGGAGTGCTGGTAAGAAAATGGTTTCTAACTTTTTTTCTTCTAAAACATGCCATATTGCTAGTATAGCATTAGAAAATAGACGCACCGTTATTGTCAAATGGTACAAACATGTCTGTTTACCGCAATTTTTTTTACATTTCCTGAAAAACCCAAAAAGGAAAAATAATGTTAATCATGATACCCTCGCAGTAAAACTAACAACTGTGTATCTGGATGCCCTAAAGGTCTGCACTATAGACGCTCCGCCATAGAGCTCGGACCTAGCATCTTGTGATTTCTTTTTGTTTCCAAAACTTAAACACAAAAGGTGTGGATCTTCGTCATCAGATAAAGCAGTGGAACATTATAGAAACCAGCTTTCTGAAGTGTCTGAGGAAGAGTGGCATCATTGCGTTAAGGACTGGTTTCATCTAATGCAAAATGTGTTGATGTTAAAGGGGAAGATTTTGAAAAACAGTAAAATGATTTAGATTTTATAAAATTAATTGTTATTTAATTTTCTAAACATTTTCAGTGTCACCCTCGTATCCATCGCCCTTTTGCCATATCGCTGTTTTATAATCCTAACATACAAATAATTTTCCCAGGGTTGCTCCCACATGCTCACGAATTGCAGAGGGAAACTTTCCCTCTGTTTGCAGGTATTCACTATCTAAACTCTATTCATCCTGCTTCCCTTCTCATTCAGTACCTCCTGTTATTCCTGCAGGCTCCACGAATCAATGCAACTACGTATATCTGGAAAGTGTATCAATATGTTGGGAAGTATTGAGATCACGCTGGCATATATTCAAGAGAATATGATCTAAATGAGTGTCAGATACCAAATTAAATAGGCCTGAATGCTACAAGTTACTCCTGTATGTCATTTGGAAGCTGCATTCGTTAGGTATGTTCCAGCAAAATGTGATGTGCTGCACTCACATGACTTTCGCTACTCTAGTACAATCTATTTTTACGAACGCTCATTCTCCGTCTGCTTTATGTTAATCGATATAAACATTTGCAGAAACTATTTTATGGCTAATTTTCTTATACGTACAAGGGGAATATGGTAGGCTTCAAGTGATAGTCAACTCTTTTAAGAGCTGCTTGCTAAAGGGAACATTCCATTTTCTTTGCATGTCCAGGACATAAAAAACAATAACGAATTCCCATTTGAGAAAAAGTATTGAAAAATTCAAACAAATGACTAGGAATGTCTCGGAATTGGTTCAACAAACAGACACAGAAAAAGTACACTGGTGTGCAAAACCTAAGGACGAAAGTAATCTTCACATGCTGTGGCACCGCCAAGTAACATAGCTCGATGAAACTTGAATCATGCATAGAGGCAACTAAACGAAATATACAATGAGACGAACAGAAATGCCACCTTTGTTCATAGACCATAAGCTACACTAAAGTCAATACGACGTATGATGGCTGTCTAGATTTATAGAAACACATACATGGTGCTTAAAAGGGTGTATACTCCACCCTTGACAACTGTTGGATGGTCGTTGGTGCATGTAGACGTGCTGCAATGCACCTCCCCAAAGCATCCCACACGTGTTGGATGGGATTTAAATCGGGGGAACGGGCAGGACACTACATTCGCCGAATATCCTCTCGTTCCAAGAGATCCTCCACCTGCACTGTTCGATGCGCTCGCGCATTGTCATCCATAAAAATGAAGTCAGGGCCGACGGTACCGCACATGGGGAAGGAGTACAGTATCACACTAACGTTGACCAGTGAGCGTACCGTGTTCAAAGGTTTGGAGGTCGGTGCGTTCATGCAACATTATGCCTCCCCAAACCATAACACCCACACTACCAAAACGATCATGTTTAAGGATGTTCCTGGATTCATTACGTGTTCCCACCTCTTGCCAGATGAGGGTACGTCAAGAATCACTACTTAGACTGAATCTGCTCTCACCCGAGAAGAGCACGCGATCCCATTCCTCGTTGGTCCAATTTTGATGCTCCTGGGGCCATCGCAAACGGTGCCGCAGATGTGCGGATGTTAGTGGAACACAACGTACCGGCCGTCGGGCAAAGAGACCACCTCTGTGTAGCGCTATACCACTGTGTGTCGTGAGATTTCGTGCCTAACTGTCCTGTTAAAGTTGCAATTGCAGCCGCGTTTGGCGTAGATCCCTTCTTGCCTGTTGCACAATGTAGCGGTCAGCTACTGCTGTAGTTGATCGTGGTTGACCACCGCCTCTCCTTGGGACAGCAGTGCCTGTGGTTTGGAAGGTTCCCCGTGCACGTGAAACAATGCTGTGAGCAATTCCTAACTCCTGAGCAACATTCGTTACCATTCGCACTTCTTCCCGATGATTCGTCCCCGTGTGAAGTCATCCAAATGGTGTCTACGGTCCATGTTTCAATGAAGAACACCACTACAACAGCTCGCTAATTGCCACACATCGTCATGTTCTGTTTCGTCAACTGCCCCGTGTTGCGGTACCGGACCCATTTGGCACTACAGGCTCGCTACAGTCACGCCATGTGACGTCCAGCTTTCTGTGTACGTATGAGAGGCCTCTGGCAAAATGCTCCGGTACCTTTATCTACCTCCTCCAAGTAGTTCATTTGTTATGTTACCTTACCCATCTCGACCTTAGGTTTTGCACACCAGTGTATGTGACATGAACTGTGTGTTTTAACGAGACCTCCATTTTTTGTATAGAGTCTATCTCTTATGGTTTACCAGTTATACAAAATCCACCATCCTACTCAGAGTAAAGAGCACTTTTAGGGACATTCCAAGAGAATTTCGGATATATATTTCAATTGTCATGAAAATATCTTGAAGATACGATATTTTAGTCAAAATCGTTACAGCTATTTTTGAGAAAAAATCAACATTTTCGGAAAATGTTCCATGTAAAGTGTAGTCTGGGATGGGATATTTTCTTGAAAACCTTCATGTCGCATTTTTGAAAGATGCTGAATCTAAATACCAAGTTTGGTTTTTCGTTTTTGAGTTAACAGACACAGAGACACACATACGGACCTTTATTTAAAAATGCTTTGTTTGGATTCAGAAGGCCTCTAAATGCATTTCTGGTGAAGTCTCGATATCGAATTTTTGGGTGGAATGCAATACTTCACCTACTTATTATACGTAGTAGATAAACTAAAAATGAAATAGTATGCAAGTATCGTTTCTTGAAGTGTTCTTCGAAAAACAAATATGTGTGGTGTATGATAGTCATTTTAGGATAAATCTAATTTTTTTAAATGGGAGCATACCCATTATTTGTTGTTTTCTCACCTCTCGTAAAAAACGAAACATTTGTATAAAGCACTTTGCAATTGTTCTTACACTAACGTAAATATCAACGCCAATTCTGAATGTTCGTTCCCAATTACGAAACGTGACTTGACCCCAAATGACCATCCATGGATGGTTCAAACATCCTTTGCAATCTTCATACACAGCCATTGTAAAAATTAAGTTGACCCTAAAATGACCATCGCAACGTCTTTCAAACACAACAGGACTAATGACATTTACTTTCCTACATAATATCAAGCAACCTTTGTTCAAGACATTTCTTTCTAGAAGCTAAGTTTTGGAGATAATGTACAGTATCAACTTAAATGGTCCACCTGTATGTACATATTAAAGAACTGGTAATAAACGTTACAAGGCTGACATACTGAACTGCATTAGGCTTTATGAGGTCCCACTCTATTCTGATAAAATGTTTATTGTGCTGTAGCAGAACAGGAACATGAAACTGTATTTGGACTTTGTGTACTTTTCAGTGAAGTGGTTAGAGTGTCACGTGAATGCAAAAGATTTTTGTTTTAATGGACATCTTCATACTTACTGCTTGTTTGCACTCTTTAAGTATGCATAACAAAGCAGAGAAGCACAAATATACAAAACTGTGCATTAACTGAATTTGACAGACGTTATAAGTAACTGAAAAATGCATTTATGTTCTTGTTCTATATAGAATTAATCAAGCCATATTCATGTATGAATTGCAAAATTGAAAACAGTTTCCTATAAAATTTAAACATGTACTAAAATATACACGGTGTTTCCTAACCACCGTCCACTTCTTAAGATTATATCTGGTTTGTTAATGGCGCGTCAGTAATGTTGGTTGTATATTGCAGAAATGGTACAAACTTTAATCTGTTACAAGTTGTGGCTCTGTATCTCTACATACCTGTATATGTAAAGTATGTATTATAGATGTAAAACTCTGCAAGCGAAAACGGGATTCGAACTCGGTACCTCTTTGCTAGAAACTCATCTCTTTAACCACTCCTACACATACACAGCTGCGGACATGCAGGTTAGAGCAACCATCTAACAGGTAATCTTCAGATATCTGATTTACGACGGAGCGTTCTTCTTCTTTTTATTATTATCATTATACTGTAGTGTATTGCGGAGTATATTGTGCCTGGGCAAGGTCTCAGCCATTCCCGTGAGTCTTTCCTTTAGGCCAACATCTGATTTCTTAAAAAGGCCCCCCGCTACTATTCGCAGGGACGATAGTGGTTACACCACTAACGTACGTCAACCCATCCCGTGAGTACCTAAGAACCTAGGTAGGGGGCGTCTGGACGTTTCACAAACCCGCCTGGGTGGAAAATTCCAGCCAGGCGTACCCAATCTCCCATGGGTGTCGGTAACCACTGCCCCGCCGAGTCCAACCCAATCCGAACAACTGCTTTCCAGGAGGGACTCGAATGTTCCTCCCAGAGTACTTCTAGTAACGTCAGAAGTGCCAAGAGTGCTAAGAATACGCAGCGCTCACACCACGGCAGCTGAAGGGGTTGGAAACCCTCCGGATATAGGTGATACAATGGAGGGGGACACCTCGCATACTGCGACCTATAGACCTACTGCGGCTACCACACCCAGGAGGCTACAGGCCACAGAGATGCGCGGAAATCCCTAACACTTCCAGGCTCGAAGACCCTTCCCTATACTGGAGCTGCCCAGAGTGAGAGGGATTAACGATCTGTCCAATAAGCAGCCCTCTTGTGTCCACTGGGAGCACTGTTTCCTTTAAGCAAGCATCTGCGTCGTTTGTCCGGTACCGCCATCTGTCACGAAACCTAGAAGAGTAGATGAATGAAAGGGAAATGAGGAAGGGGGAACGTGGTAGATGAGAAACCAACCCAACATTGGCGTACCGACAAGAGAAAACCACGAAAAACTCAAGGTAAGAGTCTGCGGTCGACGGGATTCGAAACCGTTACCCACGGTGAGTATTACATTAGTATTCATATTATGTTATAATACCACACAAAGCATCCAATTAATAATACAGGAACAGTATGGGGGTTAGATGCATGTAACAATCAACGCCAAATTGTTACCAAATACACTTGCCTCGTACGCGCTGCTAGTGTTAGCAGAACGGGAAAGCGTTTAAATACATAAATGAAACATAAGTGGGTTATGCTATATAATGTAATGATAAACAGTAAAGATATCTTATCATCTCTTATATCATCTGGGCTGCCTATTTGAGAGACACGGCGATTCGGGACCCATGCATTAGATACGTAGAATGTCAAAATTCACTACATATTTAGTAAACATATCTATTGATACCTAGAAATCATGGACTACTGCTAAAAAGAGCTGTGAGCAGCAAAAATAAAAGAAGCAGAAGAGAAAGCACTTTTTTACTTTCAAAAATACATGATTTGAGGTACCTTGAATAAAAGAAAGCATTTTCAAGGAAAAAGTCCGCCTATATCTCTGTGAACAGCATAACTTAAAAATGAAATGTTACATAATTACCAAGATTAGTATTCAGGTTCAGTATATTTCAAAGATGCGACACTGAGATTTTCAAAAAAATCGCACCACCCTAAACCACCCTTCACATGAAGTATTTTTCGAAAACTTTGATTTTCTCAAAAACGGCTCCAACGATTTTGATTCAAATATCATATGTTTTAAGACATTTTTATGGCATGAAATGTATGTCTTGAATTTCCTGGGAACGTCCCCAAAGGTCCTATTCATTCTGAATGACTTTCACATAACTGGCACACCATAAGAGATAGACAGAATTTCACATACAAAATATACAGATCTCTTTAAAACACACAATTTATGTCATATGCATTTTTTTTGGAGAGAACCATTTCCAAGATATTCCTTGTTATTTGTTTGAAATTTCCAATAATTGCACTTTTTCTCAAATGGGAATTCGTTGTTCGTTGTCCTTTTTTATGTCCTGGTCATGCAAAGAGATTGGAATGCTTCACATAGCAACCAGCTCTTAAAAGATTTGACTATCGCTTAAATACTACCATATTCCCTTTTCGCCTACAAGAAAATTAGCAATAAGTTTATCTCGATTAACATGAAATAGATGGAGAATAAGCGTTTGTAAAAATAGTGTGTACGAATGTAGAAATAGTCATGGAAGTGCAACTCATCGGATTCTACACTATGTTGAACACAGTTTTTGCACTAGAATATTTTTACCTTGTTTATATCTCAAAAAGTAAGCTGAATATGCTTATGAATAGAGAATACACTGTCAAATAAAGAATTTCTGTTTTAAGTTACGGTTGGTTTGCTATAAACTTCATTTCCATTCTAGAGAGATATCGTCCGTATCACGAACTTTTAGTATCGATCTGCAGCGTTTGAATCTTTCCACGCAGTTTTTCATCATTAACGTTAGTTATTTATGCAAGAGGAATGATCAATGCGAATGTTTTGATTCCGTCTCCTGGTACATTCAGCTTCACAAAATTGCCAAAGTCCTAACAATGAATATTTATGAGTACTCCTTCAGTTTATTTTCGTTGCTCTTGATGCTGCAATGCTTGTAAATTTTATAATTAGAGGCGCATGTTAGAATTTTTTCCTGAGCTGCTTACACCAGTTTCTCAGCAGCTTCTTTCATTGCTAAAGCATTTTGTATTTCTGAACTTATATTCGACAAATTTACCCAAAGGTTTACTTGGTTTACCTACATTCGTGTCTATTGATGTTTCTTTAAATATTATATATATATATATATGTGTGTGTTTACTTCTGGCTGCGTCAGTATTAATTTGTAGAAACGTGTATTTCTTAACAGGGTGTGATACCGCTAAAGAATGTAGGATTACACAAATTATATTTTTTACTGCACTCCTTTTATTAATCCTTTACATGATTAAATAACACTTCATTGATATAGAGATCAGTGAGATTATTTATTAATCAGTTTCACTTTTTTTAACACGTAAACTTTATAATATTCTCGCCGTAATGAATTTTCGTCTCACACTGTATACGTATTATTTCATCTATTTCAAGTCTCTGATTGGCTAATCCTACTCCGATAGAAGATGGTTGTTGATTGGATAGTTATAAACTGTTTCAAATATTACATTATTGTAGCTCCAAGAATTACTAGTAGCATTATTAAACATTCTAATTCATTATTACCTCAAGGTTACCCCATTGTTACCAACTTTTGACCTATATTCTCACAGCTCCAACATTATTAAATTACTTAATACATTCACATAACATTAGTAAACATGTACATAATAATATAAACATAACACAATGACTGTTACATGTATTTTAATGTTATTTATACACATATTGCTTTAAGGTGGAATGTTATTGAATTTTATATTATATAATTAGACTGAACTCATTTAAGTGCTAAAAATACTGCCTCATCCCCTAGGGCGGATGTAACATATTTTGTGCCGTTCAAATTATTCTCTGTCCCAGTAAATGGTGCTCGTTTTCTCAGGTGTAGTCCTTTTATGTTCTGTTATTTTCCCGGATTCATAACCTATCGTCTCTCACAGAAGGGTTGCTAGAGGCCTGAAAATGTTTTACAATGCAAACTTCAAACGTTAGTAATAAGACTTAGATTGAATAAAACTTGGTTTATTTCTAAAAAAATAAATAACATAATCATATCCTGTTTTATTTTTCCCATACGGCGCTATAAAACTTTTTTCATATAAAGCTACCCACTATGTACAAATTTCCAGCGGTGTAATGGTAAAGCATGACAATATCGTTCGGAGTAGATTTTGATTATACGTAATAAAATTGATAGAAATTAATAAATATACCAGGAATAATATTTTATACAGTCTTCCTTTGCCTTCAGACTCCTATGCGGGATCCAGTTGACCCCAGGGTTAAACTTTTTAGTTTTTATGCGTGAAATATCTAGAATTTTGAAACCTTTGTAATGTGTTACAAATTTAATCAGTTTTATTACCATAAAATGGTTCCGTAAAATGTTCAATAAATACACTTTAAAAAAAATAAAACTAAACTTGGGGTGCACTTGGACCCCTCATAGTAGTTCATGTCTCATAACGTTTTCTGCTCCTTGAGAGTTTAATGTTGGCTGCCTTGTGTTTTTCAGTTAATCTAGTATACATTGTTGGTTTGAAATCGTGTGGAAACAGTTTAGTACTCTCCTAGTGTGTATTGTAAGGTGTAGTCACGTCGAAACGGAAAGGTGAAACTTTTAAAAGTTTCAGTTATGTCCAAGAACAAATGATAGAAAAACTAGAACAAAATGAGAGCGTTGCAAAAAATTCATTTGGGATACCCACTGTAAGAAAATGCAAAGTCTTGGATGTTACACTTAGTGAACATTCATTCATTATCTGTTTACCCTCCTCTTATGTAGGACTTACACCCCCCAGGACTTACAAGCGGGTGCCTGGGGTCAGAGGCCCGTCGAGGAGCAGACACTCATGGATCAGACAGAACATCCAGGATGGGTGATCAGCCCGATGCCTGGTATGAGATGAAGGAAGTAGATGAAACGAAATGTTGGCGAAATGGATGAAAGGAAAGGTGAGGATGGAGCAGTTGGTGGAATGAATGGCGGGGGAAACCGGAGAACCCGGAGAAAACCCGCCCAGACGCCGCTTCGTCCACCACAAATCCCACATGCAGGTCCCTGGGATTGAACCCGGGCCGCCTAGATGGGAGGCGAGAGGTCTAACCGCTCGGCCACGGCGCCGCCACTTAGTGAACATGAATTGTAAAGCTCTACGTAAAAGCCTTAGAAGTACTGTTAGTACATAATAAAAATGTTAAAATGCAGTTGTGAATCTCAGTGAAACATAAAACATAGAATAAAGTGAACAATAAAAAATAAAACAAATTATTTCATCTAATGCGACAGTGCTAGTAAATAGAAATAATATTGTAATTTTGTAATTTGGTTGTTTGTTTGGCAATGCTAATTTTGAGGTACAGTTCTGGTAAAAAATGGCGAGACATCAGAATTGTTGTTTTAAAGTTATTTTATTTTTTCTAAGTAGAACGTAAGTAAATTATAGGTATCTCTAATGCTTTAGTTAATCACTTTTCACAGCTTGGTGTCCACGTAGAAAAATTTCCCGACTACAAAAATTTACTTTTAAGTCCTTTCACACATAATTGACATACTTATTACTCTCTTTATTACATATAGTAAGTAGGGGAAGTATTGCACTCCACCCAAAAATTCGATATCGAGATATTACCGGAAATACATGCTTTGAGTTGCCCTGAATCAAAATAAAGCATTTTTGGAAACACGTCTGTTTGTCTGTGTGTCTGTCTCCTATGTGAACACCGTAATTCAAGAAACAAAAGTTCAGATAAATACCAAACTTGGTATTCAAGTTTAGTATCCTCCAGGGATGCGACACGAAGATTTACAAGGAAAAACCCCCACCCCAGACTACCCTTTACATGGAAAATGTTTCGAAAGTTTTTATTTACTCAAAAAGGCTCTAAAAATTTTGACTAAAGTATATGTTTATAATATTTTTATGGCAAATGGAATGTATTCCTTGAATATACTGGGAATGTCCCCAAAAGTCCTCTTCAGTCTGAATGACTTTCTCATAACTGGTAAATCGTAAAAAATAGACAAAATATTTCTACACAAAAATGTAGATCTCGTTAAAACACACAATATATGCTATATAATTTTTTTGTCGAGTGAGCCATTTCCGAAATATTCCTTTTTATTTGTTTGAATTTTCTGATACTTATACTTTTTCTCAAATGGCAATATGTCTTGGACGTGCAAAGAGAATGGAATGCTCCACGTAGCAACCAGCTGTTAAAAGATTTGTCTATCGCTTAAAGCCTACCAATTCCCCTTGCATCTACAAGGAAATTATTAATAATTCTGCAAATGTTTATCTGGATTAAGTTGAAGTAAATGGGGAATAAGCGTTTGTAGAATATAAACATATCAAATCTTTTTAATACGAAAAAGCGCTAGCTATGGAACTATCATTGTTGTATTTAATAAACTGGGATGTCACGTGTTTTCAGGTCATCGACACTTTCTGCATGGCATCAGGGTGATCCATCAAGCTGTCCTTGCCCCTGGCTGTCAGTTTGGTGAGCTGCGGCTTCAGTTTACAGAATAAGGAAATAAACCAGTTCATAAACTAACATACGTACATTTTTTTCATACATTTGACATCTATTAATCTATCAATCACTCGCGAGTTTTAATAACCTAAACCAGGCTGAGCTGAGCTGTGGAAATTATAGCTGTCAAGTAATGAACTATGTAGGGCGGCATTTGCAAGTGATATAAGCAAATATGCTTAACTGATATGTTTCCTAACGAGACAGCTCACGAGAGTAATGATGGCATTAATGATGATGATGGTGATAATGATGAAGTGGATAATTTAATAATGATGATGGGTGGAGTTAAGGGAAAAATGGGTGGTTCCCAATAATCTGCACTTAGCTCACAAGGCCATTGTTCTCCCCTGTACTAGCCTAATCCAAGTGCATCTATTACTTTCTCTACCACGTATATAGTTAGTAGAGAAGGTATTGTATTCGACCCAAAAATTACATATCGAGATTTCGCCAGGTATGTGTGTTTTGAGCCCTCCTATTAAAACATAATAATTTTAAAAACAGGTCCGTATATGCTGTCTGTCTGTCTATGTGTATATGTGAAAAGTTAGGTAAATACCAAACTTGGTGTTTTAAGTTGGTATCTTCCAAAGATGCGAGGCGAAGGTTTGAAAGAAGAATCCCCCAACGCATAGCATACCATTTACACCCAGGCATGGAATACTTAAGGCAGTGTTTAAGAAAGGAGATCGAAAGCACTCGCAAACTGTCAAGGAATTACCCTTGTGGATATAACATTTATGCCAAAATAATAGTTGGAGAATACAAAGAATTATCGAATCGTTAATATCAGAAGAACAAAACAAGTTTCGTAAAGAACATCCTGCGCGTATGGAGTATTTGTTATTGGAACAAATAATGGACAACAGAAGAGAAAGCAATCCAGTAACACAACTGCTATTTACAGACTTGGAGAAAGCATTTGACAGAGTAAACAGAGAAGTACTATGGAATATCCTAAAAAGAAGGTCCTCTCTACTCAGATAATAGAATGTGCTATTAAGAGCTTGTATTACGAAACAAATATTTATATTGATCCTCTATTGACTAAAAACAAAAACAAACAAACAAAAAACTTTTTAAAATAAACCAAGAGGTTCCACAAGGCTGTTTACGTTCGCCTCTATTATTTAATTTACATACTGATGATATTCTGAAAGAATGGAAGAAACTTCTAACTGATGGTTTAAGGAGACATCCACCCAATAGAGTAGAATATTGAAAACAACAGGAACAATTAATAATGTAAAACAATATTGAGAAATAGCTTTACTGCAAAATAACTTGTATCTCAGAATGTAATTAATGTGAAAGCAAGCATGTAAGGGACAGTGTAATTAGTAACTAGCAGGCGAGCGAGCAACAAGTGTAAAGTCCAAAAGCACATACACGCTAATGCACACAGGGTTCAGACAAAAGCCACAGAAAATAGAGAGAGAGATCTGAGGTTAGAGTAAGATAGAGATAATGGTCCCATTCCTGAAAGATAAGGGAGTTGGAAGAAAATAATGAGAAATGAGAGTTGAAAAGAATCATTGTATCTCATTTTCAATACATGGCATCTGATATCAAAGTTTCGCATGCACGAAAAGGTAAACAGATACACACATCTCCTCCTTGTTATACGTATGTAGCTAAGTTAAAATGTAGATAAGAAATGATAAGAGAGACTCAACATTTATAACATTAAAACATAAAAGAAAGCGGACGAACAGCTAATGAGAAACAACAATGAAATCATATCAGAAAGGGCCTTCCTATATAACCGACAGGAACAACACATATTGGCCGACCCCGAAGAAGATGGACTCTACAAATGACTTCGTCGGAGCGTCCTACATAGCCTAAATACTGAGGAGGAAGTAGAAGAAGAATCGGCAATGTTATCACCATTTAATACAGTACTTTTTTAAGCTGCGTTCTTTGAACTGCTTTAAGTGAAAAACTTAAGAATTCAGTAAGTTATGGCTTCGAAGAAATAACATTAAGATCGTACTCTTTCTACATAGCCAACAGGTGGCAATGATTTGGATATCGTGTGCAGAGAAAATTGACACCCTACAGGAAGTCTCACGCAATAATCAGGCGGCCAAACCACACCGTCGTTTGCAGATCACGTCATTGTTTTATTGAGGATAAACAGCAGAAGAGAAAGTACTGAAAATGTGAAAAAATGTTGCGTTACACTTGTGTGGATTTACAGTACAAAGCAACCAATGGGCAATTTGGGGAGAGAGGAAAGAGCCGATAGCTTCAGCATGAAGCTGTGGGAGGTCGTAGTCATGAGTCTTTCTCATTTCAATATGATCCTATTGGAAGTCGTAGGAGTTTCTTATTTTCTAGTTGAACTCAGTCGTGCAAACTGTTTTCTTTCTATTCATGGTTATCGCGTTTACGAAACAAGAGTAGAAAGTCATGTTAGCATTGTACGGCGAAGCCCGTTGAAATGAGGAAGGAGCATGCGGGTTGTATGCAGAGCGTTTGTCTTCTTCTCGGGGTTTTGGTCGTTTAAACAAGTCTTCAGTGTTCTTCGATTATTCTCTATGCAGCCAGTGCGGCAGATAACCATAGCCACGATGAAGACACATTTCATTGTGTTATTGATTATTTTCACGAAAACCCTACACATGGTTAACATTTAATACCTGTATCCTTTTCAGTTACCAAATAGAACTAGGATACCTTAGTAGTGTCTTCGTGTGTCAAGAAGAGCTGCTAGTGTTTTCAGTTTAAGAAGAACTTCTGTTCAATTCTTAAAGAACAAAATTACCTCCCATGATCTTCCTTATTCTCAGGTACCTTATGTTGCGGATTTCACCATCGAATTAATTATTGCAAAGCGATTAGGAGTCCTGCAAGAAAATCCGCAATTAATTAGGTAGATCTGCTGTCTGATGAGTGTTAGTTTGGTAATAACTCTCACGTCACATAGCACAACCTTCATCATGGAGCTGCCGAAGGCCTGCGCTGGTCACACAATCAGTAACCTTGAAATATTAATGTGTAGCCTCACATATTTGGGGACTGTAGCGATGCATCACTACAAATTAGTTAGTAATTTCACTACACTGACAGCAATGTACATAATAGTTAGCAAGCCCGTCGCAGCGACGCTAATATATGTAATTCAGTTGAATAAACCATATGACGCCATTGGTACTTTCATCGCCCGCTGGAACGGGTCGCTAGCGTAGAAAGTATATAAGGTCATGCAGATAGCACCGAAGCTCAGAGTTACGACAGATAAAAGGACGAGAGTTCAAGTTTTATCTTCAAGATGGGAAAGAGGAAGACACGCCGGACCACCGCAGCACAAATCGCCGCTGACCCTCCTGCACCCGCCGAAGGTAAAGCCTCCACGCCGATCGCTGCTGGAGCTACACCGGGTCTTGGCGGCGCCGAATCACCGGCCGCTCCCCTGGCATCTGCCGGGAGTGCCGCCTCTACGCCGCCGGTGGCCGCGCCTTCATGGGCAACGGTCGCTGCTTCGCCCCGGCATTCACAGCAACAGCAGCCAATCTCATCTCCAGTCAACATCACACCTCACCTCCCACCGCAGAACCCGACAATACCAGCCATCGCAAATCAACAACCCACGCATCAGCCAACAGCACCACCTACATCACCAGCGACGCTGTATCCACGATGCAGCGCCGTGATATCAGGAGTACCCCGGGACCTTCCTACACGTTACGTCCTCATCGCCGCACAACACCGGTGGCCTTCAACCCTGAAGGCCACAAGGATCATCACATCCCGGGGACCATCAACGCTGGTTCTTCTGATTTTCGCTGACCTGGCCGACTGCGAAGGAGCCTTGAGTTCCGTCCTGCCCTTGGTAGGGCAGGTCCTTCGAGCTGAGGCTAGTCGAACGGAAGGTCATCAGCCTTGTCGACGATGCTGCTCCTACGGACACGACGCCTCTTCCTGCGCCGCACCTCCCAGGTGCCAGTACTGCGGTGCCGCAACATTAACTGCACACTGCACAAGCCACGATCTCCGCCGACGCCGCAGGTACTGCGCCACCTGTAGTGGCCACGGCCACTTTACAGGCCAGGCACAGTGCCCGCTCTATCCAAGGACACCAGCTTCTCATCAACAAACAACGCCGCCAGCTCAACCACAAAACCTTCCAGCACCAGCAGCGCCAAAACACAACAAACAGACAACTTCAGCTTCACCTCATCAACACGTGCCTGCCTGCACTTCCACAGCATCAAGCCTGCAGACCGCTGTGGAAAGCATACAACTCAGCCTGCGGGACATCGGCCTCCGCCTCGAGGCGTTGCAGCGGTCATCCAGTGCACGCCTGGCAGCAATGGAGGCCAAACATCGCACAACCATCCGACACCTCTCAACGATTGCCTCACAGTTCCTGCGACTTCGACAGAACGTCCAGGACAAGCAGAACCGAGTAGTCAACTCGTGTCAGCGCAAGCTGGCACGTATCGAAACTCACATCCTGGAATCAGATGACGCCACAGACAGCAGCTGCAACGACCGGTCCACGCGACTGGGAGCCCTAGAGGCCGCCATCGCTGGACTTCGAGAGCAGCACCAGCATTCCGAAGCCACTGTTCTTCAGAAGCTCCAGCTACTGGAGGAGAACTACAACAAACTAGATGAAAGCAACACATTTATAGGCAAGTACATAGAATCACATCTACTTCGGCAACCACACTCACAAAGACGCTACAACCGCTGATAACACACATAACGCAGATTCAAATAAATGTTTACCACAAACTCCCCAGGTGACAGTCAGGGACTGGTGCCATGGCTGCCCACCTGAGAACCCAACCAAAGCGCCTGACCGGCACCGCAGGCAGCAACCAAAATCACGCACAATGACGGAGGTGCTTATGCGGGACTCCACCATTCTTTCCTTCACTTAACATTCCTATCTACACCTTGAATTCCTTACCTCACCAGGCGAAATAAGCCAAATCTTTCTTCCCTTCCAACTCTTCAACTATCTCCCCTTTCCAAAAAAAAAACAAAAAAAACGAAGCCAGTCTGGCTCTGGGCGTTACCGACACACGAACGCAGCTGCGTCGACCCACTCTCAAGAGGAACAGCAAACTTTATTTTTGATTACTGAGGCCTATCTTCACTCAACCTGCTGCTTTTAGCTGATGCATTCACCTACTGACAACCTGACGATCCCGGATGGTCCTCTTAAATCGCTGAGCTTCATTCATCAGAGTGTTCTGCGGACCAATGGCACCATTGGTGTTGGACCAATGACACTTTGTTGTCGGAGGATGACGAACCCGCCTCGACCTCTGTGGGCCAACTTATTCGAGGAAGCGTTCTAGGTGTGCAAGCGGTTCCACTACTACGTAACTGTGTAATTTTCCCGATTAGACCTTTAGTAGAGTAGGAGCACAACACTGGAACCACAACAGGGGCTGTATTACTGATCCAGTGTTACGGAACCAGGATAACGGGACTGTTATGTTTTGCATTTCTGCGGAATCAGTTGAATGTGCAATATGTGCAGGAGGGTCTTCCAGTTCAACCGGTGACTATTCATGTATTTAAACTAGATTTTTACGCCTCCCCATTATTTTCCACAGTAAGGAACCATGCTATCTTTGATGCTCGATTGGTCGTCGTAGTTCCGTAGTTTAAACCCGTAGAATTTCCGGTTTTACACTTCTTGCCTTTGTGGGGAAGTACGTCAAACCTGAGGCTTTTGAAATAAAGCCCGAGAATCCAGAACCTAAGGAGAAGAATTTATGAGGCTTGTTCAACACTTACTCCAGAAATGCTGAGGCATATTTATGCAGTACAGAACGGCGTTTGGGTCACCGCATCAGTCATAATCGACGTGCATTTAGACACGTTTTTTATTAATATTACATCGTGGGTATAGCTTTGTTAAATTGTGTACTATTATGGACTACTATGGTTCTTAGCGTCCCGTTCTATACTGGCGTGGAAATTTAGTCCAGAGGCACCTTTATCAGGCTTGAGATTCTTTTACGTGCCGTAAATCTACTACCCGGGCACCGACTTTACTTCCTTACGAAGGAAGCCCTATTAAGTATTTTTACGTCCGAAAGAACGCATTGTCCTTCTCCGGAGTTGAACCTACGACCTCGGGAATTAGAAGCTAGCATGGGGTATATTTCCGAGAATTAGTTGATCATTATTAGAGTGTAACAAGAAAAACACACTATTTTTTAGTGAAATGGGGCAAATCTCACAAATGTTTAAAGCCTGCCCAAGTTTTTCATGAAATAAGTTGTAACACAGTTGCTGTACCAAAGTTGTTGCTATTTTGACAAGTCCTTCTTTTGAGATAAGATTTTAAATTGCTTTCACTATTTGATTGTGCAAGTAAAACTAATTTTTGGAGAAGTTTGTATACTTCTCTAGTGTAGGTGATGTTTTGATAGCTGGCTGCTGAACAGCATAATTTCGTTTCATCTTATTTAAATCAAGTTATTTAAAGCCAAATAATGTTGCTGCATCGTAGGTAACATTCTATTGCAGTTAAATCTGTATCGTATAAAAACGGCGGTGGCCAACCATCTAGTATACCTGTATAGTTAATACTCAGAACCATTTGTTACATTTTTTGTATTTGGCAGTTCACTTATAAATACTGCTTTTGTGTCGACAACAGTTCTCTTATACTACCAGCTATTTACCTGATAAGACTTTCATTTACTATTGTATTGAAACAATGCTTTCAACTCCCTGTTTTCAAGTTGACGTCAACATATACAAGGATCCATGGCCGAAAAAATATATCTGTGAATAGCAGCTAAGGATACCATTTTAGGAATGGACCATATCTGGAGATGAGCCAGATTATCAGTTACCATTGCGTTCTTAGGAGCAGAAAATCTTTGTCTTGGTAGGTTTTCCCTGGAAAAAATGTGATGTGATATAGTCACATGACTTTCTCTACCCTCTATTGTTTATTAGTGATCATACAAATATTCTTACGAAAGTTCATTTGCCTATACACTTCATTCTAATCAAAATAAACCTTTCCGGGATAAACCTGAATTACACATTTCGTTGGAGATACGAAGGGAATAACGATAGTGAAATGTTTTAGAACTGGACGCTATGCTGGCCTTAAAATTCCATATTTTTTCATGACATCGCGAGAAACAACTGAAAACGGACAGGACTTTAAAAGAATTACTAAGTTTTGAAAATTTGGAGCAATTAATAACAGATACCCCGGGAATCACTTAAGCTACAAAAGAATTTTTTGAAACAAGTTCTGTAATTTAAACAGATCTACATTTTTGCGTAACACGTTTTCGTCTATCACTTAACGTTTACTAGTTGTGCAAGATTATATAAAATGCATTTCGAATGAACAGGACTTTATAGGCTATTCCCAGAATATTCAAGATATACGTTATACTTTTAACATAAATATCTCTAGGTATATGGTATTATAACAAAAATCGTTACAACCATTTTTGAGAAAATCAAACGGTAGTTGGATTTGGGGAATTTTTTTAAAAATCTTCATGTCGCAACTTTGGAAAATACTAAACTTAAATACAAAGATAGCCAGACAAATACACACACAGACGTTTTTCTAAAAATGCTTCTTTTATGGATTCAGGAGCCTTATGATATGTATTTTCGGTGCAAACTACATTCGAGTTCTTGGATGGAATGCAATACTTTCTCTACCTACTATGTGCATGGAAGAGAGTGCGAAAATAATAGTTGTTAGCGTTTAAATGGTACTAAGACTGGTAGTTTCAAACAAAAATTTGAGGCAGTATTTTTAACACTTAAATAATTTCAGTCTAATTATATAACATGCAAATTCAATAACAGCCCGCCATGAAGCAATATGTGTATGCAATAATTTGTAAAATGTATGTAACAGTCATTGCATATGCTTATATTATTGTATCCATGTGTATTAATGTTATGTGAATATATTACGTAATTTAATAATGTAGGAGCTGTGAGAAAATAAGTTAAAAGTTGCTAACAATGAGGTAACAATGAGGTAACCTTGAGGCAATAATGAGTTTGAGAGTTTAACAATACTACTTCTGATTTTGGAAGCAATAATGTAATTTTAGTGACAGTTTATAAAATAGCCAATCAACAACCAGAAAAAGCTTTATTTAAATGAAGGTATTCTATTGGACTAGGATTAGCCAATCATAAACTAAAAAGGAGAAAAATTTACAAATTTAGAAGTTAGTTGCCTGCAGACAGCGTTACTAAACAGACGCAAAAAGTGTCCTCAAGAAATATAATATGTATTCGTGTGAGAGGAAAAATAAGTTTAAATGTTAAAAAGTATAATTAATTAATAAAAAGAATCTCACAGCTCTCTATATCAGTGAAGTGTTATTTAAATCGTGTCAAGCATTAATAAAAGGAGTGAAGTAAAATTATAATCTGTGTAAGCCAACATTCTTGTCGCACCAAAACCCTGCTAAGAGAAACGTGTTGTAACAAATACTGACGCAGCCGAGGCAAACATAAATATATAATATTTAAAGAAACAGTCAAATTACAAAGTTAATATTTTTTTAAACTTGGGGCAAAGCCCACCTGAAAGTTCATTTGGGGCAAAGGCTGCCGGAAACTGTTTACTATACTTGCGGTTGCAACTACTACAAGTTCGGCTCCCCAACAGTTGAAATACGAGTATAATACAACTCCTTCAGTACAAACTACTTTAAATTGACGCCCAAAGCGTATTGCAAATAAGTTAAGAGAATACTACTTCTCAAATTGGCGTCCATACGTGGTGCAAACTCCTTCAACAAAATATGTACTACAAATTGTAAGAAAACATAGCTCAGTGTTTAGTAGTCTCTTAAATTTTGATCTATGTGACGGCTGTGGACTCTACTATGGAGTACGTATTATGTTTATTCTGAATTTTTAAAAGCTTTTATTTTACAATGTGCTAACTTAAACTCAAAGCGTGAAGTACGCAGCACTTGGAATTTTCAGAGCGCATATTGTGCATAAAAATAATGGATTCTCTAATTAGTGAGAATAGAGTCACACAACAAGTAGTGAATATAATTGGATGCAGATGAGATGCAACATAGACTGGTGAAAT
Organism: Deroplatys truncata; assembly: GCA_030765065.1. Lineage (NCBI taxonomy): Eukaryota > Metazoa > Arthropoda > Insecta > Mantodea > Mantidae > Deroplatys > Deroplatys truncata. The sequence goes on along the minus strand of CM060985.1, from coordinate 151,606,688 downwards.
CCGCTGTGAAGACTGTAAACATTCATCAGTGTTGCCAACACATTGCAAATTACATACCGCAGTCTCCCGCAGTTAGAAGCAAGAAACGGTAGCACGGAATCCGTTGCAAGATGTTATTCAAAACAAAGTTCTGATTACGTCCCCTTACCATACAAACACGCACGTGCTTTAGTTTCCTAGCATTATGCATTTCCCTGTTTTCAGTACATGCAAGACAGGGTGGCGTCGGAAAGTGAAAACTTTCGTTTTAGTAGCTTCAAAACTTTCCTTTCCTCACCTTATGTGAACATATTTTTTTAATTTATGGAACGCTCCTTAAGTGTTATGGTTCTTAGCGTCCCATTCTACATTGGGAGTGAAAGACCGGAAACTTTGTTCAGGGGCCTCTTTATCAGGCTTGAGGTGCCGTAAATCTACGACACTGGACCACCGGCTTTACTTCCCTTCCGAAGGAAGCCGTGGAAAGTTCCTTTACACCCGAAAAAGAATCCATCGCCTTCTGCTGGGTTTGAACCCGCGATCTCGGGAACTACAGAGCGGTCCCTCAGCGCTCTGGCCGGGAATTGCACGGTAGTCTTGTGCGACCCCTCTGAATGAACTCAAGGCCACGGGATCTTCCACTTATCGGACATGTTGCAGCGAGCTTCAGTCAGCTGTTATTGCTTCTTGTGTATAGACGCGAGAGGCATGTGTACTTGTGTGCGATTGAATTATCAGATTATTACACCCCAAAAATGGTACTCAAATTTTTGCTTGAACAAATACTTTTTATGTATGAAACGTATGTGAAAATCGACTAATGTAGACATGTGTGTAGGCAATTTCACCATAAATTTCCTGGTGTTCCAGTTCCGAGTAGAGAAACAGTTAGATATCTAGTGCATAAAGTGAAGAGAACGGGATCATTTAATGTTGTAAGTTGTAAAAAGAAACGAAGGGTTCTAACGGAAGAAAAACTAAAGGTTTATGGCCGGCTCGATCAACGGATCTTATTGTGTGTGACTTTTATCTGTAGGGAACTCTCAAAAACAAAGTCCATAGGAATAATCCTCGCAGCATAGACGATGTTATAAAAATATAAGAAAAGAAATTAGGGAAATTACGCAACAAGAACTTATGCGTGTGTATGGTAATTTCATCAGAAGGTGCCAAGCACGTTTATCTGCCGAAGGACACCACTTTCAACAGCCACTGTGAAAAAGGTTAGTGCTGATAAAATAAAAGGTAATTATGTTTGTTCAATAGGTAATTAATATGTCGTAATACTCATCATAAAATCAGTAATAGTATGGTATCAGTATCAATAACGAGAATAATAAACATATGCACTGAATATAGTGCGCGGAACACGCATCGCGACTACCGGCCAGATAGCTGAGGGATCGCGCACAAAACACGCATCGCGACTACCGGCCAGATAGCTGAGGGAACGCTCTGTAGAATGGTACCCCAGAACCATGGAGGATGACCATGTGAATACATGTACAATTGAAGATTACAATAGAGTCACATATTTTACATTCTGAGTATATTTTAAACGAAACAGTGTTACAAAGAACGTATTATGAATATCAAATTCCAACAAACACTGTATAATAAGTTATTATAGTATATCTAGTATAACAACTTGGAAAAATACCAAGTCAACGGATTGCGCGGGTATTCAGGAGGGATAAATCGACCGCACTCTACTTGCCTTTTGCTTTAGCTATTGAGTTGTCCAATGAGGTGTCTTAAAGAAGAAGTGGGCTGATACGCGGAAACAAGTGTTTCGTCATTCGATGGGAAGGTTTCACTGGAAGTACATATACTTAGACCCCTTGAATCCGAAAACTCATTTTTAGAAAAAAGTCCTTGTCAATGAACAGCTAACTCAAAAACAAAAACTTGGATACACACCAAACCTGACATTTAGGTTAACTTTCCAAATACATAAAGATTTTAATGAAAATCCCCCACACCAAGCTACCCTTTATGTGGAAAATTTTTCACATTTTCTACTTTCTGCAGCAGTGGCTCTAAAAAGTTAAATTAAAATACCATATAGTAAATATATTTACATAACAAATATAATGTATTGTTGAATTTAATGGGAATAGTCTGTTAAGTCCAATTCATTCGGAGGTAATTTTGTATAATCTTGTATAACTGCTAAACCTTAAGCAATAGATGAAAACATATTACAAAAAAATAGGTCCCTTTAAATCGCATAATTTATTTAAAAACTTTTTGTCGCATCGGCCATTTCCGAGATATCTGTTATTAATTATTGGAATTGTTCAATACTTAGCCCTTCTTTTAACTTGAAAGAGTATGTAATTGTAAGGCAACTTCTAGCCTCCAGCTCCAAAACACTTGACTATCGCTATTCCCTTTGTATCTATATAGCGAAATGTATAATGCAGCCCTTTTCAGAAAGATTCATCACAATTAAAATGAAGTAGATAGGAAAATAAACTAGATACAGTTTGTATAGCGTCTAATAAAGTACAGAGACTAAAAGAAGTCGAGTGAATGTAAAACATACAATTTTTACTTTCTCTACAACATATAGTAAGTAGGGGAAGTATTGTATTCCACCCAAAAATTCGATACCGAGATTTCAAACGGAAATACATGTGTTGAGACCCCCTGAATACAAAAAAAGCGTTTTGGAAAAATGTCCGTGTGTGTGTGTGTGTGTCTGTGTCTGAGAACAGCATAACTCAGAAACGAACAGTCGGATAAACACCAAACTTGGTATTTAGGTTCAGTATCGTCCAGAGATGCGACACGAAGATTTTCAAGAAAATCCCCCACCCCAGATTACCCTTTACATGGAACATTTTTCGAAAATTTTAATTTTATCAAAAATGGTTCTAACGATTTTGATTAAAATATCAAATGTTTAAGATATTTTCATGACAAATGAAATGTATATCTTGAATTTTCTGGGAATGTACCCAAAAGTATTATTCATTGTGAACGACTTTTGCATAACTGGTAAACCATAAGAGATAGACAAAATTTTACTGCACAAAACATGTAGATCGCGTTAAAATACACAATTTATGTCGTATACATTTTTTGTTGAGTGAACCATTTTCGAGGAATTGCTTGTTATTCCCTTAAATTTTTCAATACATATTTTCTCAAATGGGAATTCGTTATTCATTTCTTTTGTCTTGGATATGCAAAGAGTATTAGTCTGTGGCAAAGAGAATGGTGTTTCACCTAGCAACCAGCTATTAAGATATAAGTATATGCTTAAAGGCTACTGTATTTCTATATTGCCTTTGTAAATATATATTCCCCTTACATCTACAAGAAACTTAGCAATAAGATGGAGTCTGTAAATGTTTATCTCGATTAACATGAAGTAGATGGAGAATAAGCGTTTGTAAAAATAGTTTATACAAGAGTAGAGAAAGTCATGTGAGTGTAACACATCAGACTTTTAGAAAAAGGTCCGCGCGGTTGCGTGTGTACGTGTTTTAATATGCGCGTCTGTGTGTCTGTGAACAGCATAACGAAAACCAAAATTTAGATAAATACCAAACCTAGTATTAGGGTTCAGTATCTTCCAAAGATGCGACATGAAGATTTTCAAGAAAATCCCCCCACGCCAAACTACACTACATGGGAACATTTCAAAATCTTTTATTTTATAAAAAATGGCTCTAAAGATTTGATAAAAAATATCATATATTAAAGATATTCACGTGAAAAATAAAATTACATATTAAATATATTGGTAATAGCCTGAGATGCTCACTTCATTAGGAAGGAACGTTGTATAACTGGTAAACTTTAAGGGATAGACGAAAACGTACTATACATAAAATGTAGATCTCTTTAAAACACAATTTATTTCAAATAACTTTTCGTGGCATCAGCGATTCTCCGTGACTTACGTAATTATTGTTTCGAATTGTTCAATACTTAGCCATTTTTAAAGCCCTGTCGATTTTCAGTTGTTTGTCATGATGCCAAACAAAGAGTATGGAATATTAAAGCCAGAGTACAGCCTCCAGTTCTTAAACATTTGACTACGGCTGTTCCATTTCTGTCTATAACGAAACGTGTAATGCAGCTATTTTCGGAAAGGATTAACTCAATTAAAATGCAGTAGATAGGAAAATAAAATTTCGTAATTTGTATACCCACTAATAAGTGATAAAGGGTAGAGAAAGTCATATAGATGTATCAGATATCTTTACAATGCAGTTGACTATTTGAGATTGAATGTTTTCGTGCTTGGATCTTATAATTGATTCAGTGAAGTGTATAGATCTTCTAAGGTTTGAATAACCCTTTCTCTCTGGAGAAAATACAGGGTTCTGAGAATGAATGTTGGGGTTTTACGAGTTCACTGTGAAATAAGTATTATGTGTAACTTATTGTAAATACTTTTATTTAATCCAGTAACTCAAACAGTTTACATTCACGTGTATTTTTTCTGTCATTGTTTGCATCGTCATAATTGAGGCAGTATTTTAACACTTAAATAAATTATATAATATATATTTAATAACAGCCCGCATTAAAGCAATATGGGTATGTAACAATATATAAAAAGTGTACAGCCATTGTAAATGTTTATATTATTGTATCCATGCTTAATAATATTATGTGAATGTATTACGTAATTTAACAATGCAGGAGCTGTGAGAATAATAAGTTAAAAGCTGCTACCAATGAGGTAACAATGAAGTAACCTTGAGGCAATAATGAGTTTGAGAGTTTAACAATACTACTTCTGATTTTGGAAACAATAATGCAATTTTAGTGACCTTATTTAACTGAAGGTATTCTACTGGACTAGGATTAGCCAATCATAAACTAAAAAAGAGAAAAATTTACATATTTAGAAGTTCGTTGCCTGCAGACAGTGTTACTAAACAGACGCAAAAAGTGTCCTCAAGAAATATAATATGTATTCGTGTGAGAGGAAAAATAAGTTTATACGTTAAAAAGTGTAATTAATTAATAAAAAGAAACTCACAGCTCTCTATATCAGTGAAGTGTTATTTAAATCGTATCAACTGTTAATAAAAGGAGTGAAGTAAACTTATAATCTGTGTAAGCCTACATTCTTGTTGCACCACAACCCTGCTAAGAGAAACGTGTCTCTAAAATAAATACTGACGCAGCCGGGGCAAACATAAATATATAATATTTAAAGAAACAGTCAAATTACAAAGTTAATATTTTTTTAAACTTGGGGCAAAGGCCACCAGAGACTGTTTACCATACGTGCGGTTGCAACTTCTACAAGTTCGACTCCCCAACAGTTGAAATATAGTACAAATCTTTCAATACAAACTACTTCAAATTGACGCCCAAAGCGCGGTGCAAATAACGTAACAAACCAACTACTTCAAATTGGCGTCCAACGTGGGGCAAATAAAACGAAGCAACTACCTTTCTCATAATAAACTCATTGTTGCAATATTTAAGTTTTACATTGCATTTTATTACATAAGCACCTTCTGCACAAAAACGTTTTCTTTCTTAAACTATTTTCTTTATGTGTTTTTTAAATGTTGACTGCACAAGAAAAAGCTGTAGGTGTCCTATGGTTGGCGGAACACAAATGCATGATTGTGATACAGCGGCAATTCAGACGTGAGTAGGTCAAAGATCCTCCACATGAGAATAATATCAGACAATGGCACAAACAGTTTAAGGAGACCAGCAGTGTACAAAAAGGAGAATCAACAGGAAGGTCCAGAACACAGTGAAGATGTTGGGAGAATCCGACATTCCTGCGTTCAGAGCCCTCAGAATTCCGTCCCACGCCATAGTCTACATTTGGATCTTCCGAAGGCAACAGTTCATGACGTCATGCTGAAGAGTTTGAAATTGAATTGCTATAAAATTCAACTTTTGCATGCAATAAAACCACAGGATAAATTGGTTAGGGCTGAATTCATGCTACCTTACTACAAAGAATTGGCAATGAACCACAATTTCTTGAGAATACCATCTTCTCCGATGAGGACATGTTCAAAGTAAATGGTTGTGTTAATAGTATAATTGCCGAATTTGGGCCTTGGTAAATCAAGTGTGATACACGAACACATTCGAGATTCTCCTAAGGGGTGTTATGCACAACAAGATTTTGGTGCGATATTTTTTGTTGCAAAAAAAAAAAAACAAAAAAACAACAAAAAACATTCACTCTATGGCATACACGGACATGTTACAGAATTTCCTATTTCCTCAAATCGAGCAAATGGAAATGGGGATGCAAATAATCTTTCGACAAGTTTGAAGTAGGTGTTTTGTTGCTGCTACGTATGGAAAGCCGATTTGAAGTAGGAGTTGTATTGGGGAGCCTAACTTGTAATAGTTGCAACCGCACGTATAGTAAACAGTTTCCGGTAGCCTTCGCCCCAAATGTACTTTCAGGTGGCCTTTGTCTCAAGTTTAAAAAAATATTAACTTTGTAATTTAATTTTTCCTTTAAATATTATGTATTTATGTTTATGTTTGCCTCGGCTGCGTCAGTATTTGTTAGAGACACGTTTCTCTTAGCAGGGTTGTGGTGCGACTTAGGAATGTAGGCTTGCACGGATAATTTTACTTCATTCCTTTTTATTAATACTTGATGCGATTTAAATAACACTTCATTGATTTAGAGAGAGCTGTGAGATTCCTTTATTAATTATTGTACTTTTAACACGTAAACATATTTTTTTCGTCTCACACGAATACGTATTAAATCTCTAGAGTACACCTTTTGCGTCTGGTCTGCAACCAACTGAACTGATTTCAAGCCCCTAAACCTGTAAATTTCTGTATTTCAAGTCTCTGATTTGCTATTCTTAATCCAACAGAATACCTGTATTTAACTATAGCTTTTTCCGGTTGTTGATTGGCTATTTTTATAAACTGTCACTAAAATTACATTATTGTTTCCAAGAATCACAAGTAACATTTAAACTCTCAAATTCATATTTCCTCAAGGTTACCTCATTGTTACCTTATTGTTTGCAATTTTAACCTATTTCTCACAGTTCCTACATTATTAGATTACGTAATATATTCACATAAAATTATTACACATGGATACAATAATACAAACATATACAATGACTGTTACATACATCTTTTATATATTGTTACATACACATATTGCTTTAAGTCGGGCTGTTATTGAATTTATGTATTATACAATTAGACTGAAATCATTTAAGTGTTAAAAATGCTGCCTCAAGTTGGAGCGTCGTACTATTTCTCAAATTATGTCCGAGAAGAGTTAAATAATCGATTTTAGGTCAGATGGATTGGAAAAAATGGATCAATCTCATAGCCAGCTAGAAGTACAGATCTTATTCCATTAGACTTCTAACTTTGTGAATTGTCAATAATGAGTCTACAGTGAAAGAATTGAGAATATGGGCCATCTAAACCCAAGAATCAGACAAGCAATTGCAAGCATTACGCCAGATGTTCTTGTCTGAGTGTGGGGTGAAGTTGAATTTTTCTTAGACTCTGTCGTGCAGTGAATAGTGTGCATACTGAAACTAGCTAATGTTATTTGGAAACTGTTTGACTTATTTAATTAGTTAAAAGTAATTTTAATCTATTACACATAATACTTAGTCCACAGTGAAGTTTAAAACCTCACATGATTCTGGAGAAACCCCTAATTAAACTTAATTTATAATACATAATAACCTTTACTAGCACTCACGAAACAGAGATGGTTTACATATCAAAGTTATATTAACGAAGGTATCTGAAAGCGGTTACATGCTCTGATGTTATTCTCTCTAACGAATTTATTTGATGTTAAAGGTAGCTATGAGACAATATATGGATTATGGAACATTTCCGTGCACATTCATCATTTCATCATTATCAATCACTCCTCACATATATCCTATATCGCAGTAGCTTGTATCTCAGAGGAGAACATTGAATACGCTGTTCTAATTTTCCATGAAATTCACCTGTCAAATTCATACAGATCCTCCACTTTACGCGATAAGGTCGTCATTATTAATTAATGACAGAACCACATAAATTCCGAACATTCTATTTATACTTTCTCTGCTACATATAGTAAGTAGGGGAAGTATTGTATTCCACCCAAAATTTCGATACCTAGATTTCACCGGAAATATATCTTTTGAGACCCCCTGAATCCAAAACAGCATTTTTAGAAACATGTCCGTGTGTGTCTGTGTGTCTGTGAACAGCATAACTCAGAAAGGAACAGTCGGATAAACACCAAACTTAGTATTTAGGTTCAGATCTTCCAGAGATATGACACGAAGGTTTTCAAGAAAATCCCGCCACCCCAGATTACACTTTACATGCAACATTTTTCAAAAATTTTAATTTTCTCAAATATGCCTCTAACGATTTTGATTAAAATATGTTATGTTTAAGATATTTTTATGACAAATCAAATGTATATCTCGAATTTTCTGGGAATGTCACCGAAAGTATTCATTGTGAACGGCTTTTGCATAACTGGTAAACCGTAAGAGATAGACAAAATTTTACTACACAAACAATGTAGATCGCGTTAAAATACACAATTTATGTCATATACATTTTTTTGTTGAGTGAACCATTTTCGAGATATTGCATGTTATTCCCTTAAATTTTCAATACTTATTTTGTCAAATGGGAATTCATTATTTAATTTTTGTCTTGGATGTGCAAAGAGCATTAATTTGTGGCAAAGAGAATGGTGCTGCACCTAGCAACTAGCTATTAAGTGATATGTATATGCTTAAAGGCTACTGTATTTCTATATTGCCCTTGTAAATATATATTCCCCTTACATCTACAACAAAATTAGCAATAAGATAGACTCTGCAAATGTTTATCTCGATTAACATGAAGTAGATGGAGAATAAGCGTTTGTATAAATAGTTTGTACAAGAGTAGAGAAAGTCATGTGAGTGTAACACATCAGATTTTTTTTTGCATGTCCAGGACATAAAAAAAAGAAAAAGGAATTCCTATTTGGGAAAAATTATAAATATTGGAAAATTCAAACAAATATCTAGGAATATTTCGGAAATGGTTCACTCCACAAAAACAATGTATATGACATAATTCTTTTAACGAGTTCTACATTTTTTGTGTAGGAAGTTTTGTCTATCTCTTATAGTTTACCTGTTATGCAAAAGCCACTCAGAAAGAAGAGGGCTTTAGGGGATATTCCCAGAAAATTCAAGATGTAGGTACATTTTGTCGTGAAAATGTCTAAAATATGATATTTTCAAGAACATCGTTAGCCATTCTGATTAAATCAAAATTTTTATAAATGTTCCATGTACAGGGTAGCCGGGGCTGGGGGGGGATTTTATTGAAACTCTTCCTGTCGCATCTTTGAAATATACTGAATCTGAATACCAAGTTTGTTATTTGAGACTTCTCGTTTTTGAGTTACGCTATTCTCTCTCTCTCTCTCTCTCTCTCTCTCTCTCTCTCACACACACACACACATACATAAGGACCTTTTACTGAAAGTGTTTTTTTTTCTATTCTGGGGGATTCAAAGCATGTATTTCCGGAGAAATCTCGGTATCAATTTTTCCATGGAATACAATCACTATTACGTCAATTAATGGAACTATAAAGCCCGGGACTTAAAGTACTTACATAGAATGTAAGTCGCCATTGGGGTATGACATCTCAATACAATTTGAGATCTCCTAGTGGTTTACCGGGAAAAATGCGAATCACCTGGAGAATTTAATGGCGTGCCGGCATTTTGCCATGGTAGCTCAGTGGTTAGAGCAACCGGACGGAGACCGGGAGATCCGTGGTTCAAATCCCGTATATGGCATTGAATTTTTCAGTCATCTGATTCCACCTTTAATAGAATAGTTTGTATACCCACCAATACATTGCAGAGAAAGTGATGTCTATATATTACATCAGAGTTTTATTTTCTCTACTACGCACAGTAAGTAGGGGAAGTGTTGCATTCGACCCAAATATTCGATACGATATTTCACCGTAAATACATGTTTTGAAGTTCCCGAATCCAAAAAAAACATTTTTAGAAAGCTCTCCGCTTGTGTGTCTCTGTGGATGTGTCTGTCTGTGAACAGTTTAACTCAAAAACGAAAAGAAGGATAAACACCAAACTTGGTTTTTAGGTTCAGTATTTTTCAAACATGCGACACGCAGATTTTCAAAGGAATTTCCCCACCCCAGACTACCCTTTACATGGAACATTTTCGGAACATTTTGATTTTCTCAAAAATGGCACTGACGATTTTGTTTAAGATGTCACGTATTTAAGATATTTTCATGGCAAGTGAAATATATTTCTTGAATTTTCTGGGAATGTTCCCAAAAGTCCTGTTCATTCTGAATGTGTTTTTCATAATTGGTAAACCGTAAGAGATAGGTAAGGTTGTACTACACAAAAAATGTAGTTCTCGTTAAAATACATAACTTATGTCCTATACATTTGTTGTCGAGTGAAGCATTTTCGAGATATTTCTTGTTATTTGTTTCAATTTTTCAATACTTGTAGTTTTTGTCAAATGGAAATTTACTGTTCTTTTTTTTTTAAATGCAAAGAAAATGGAATGCTTCACATAGTAACCAGCTCTTAATAGATTCTACTATTGCTTAAAGCCTACCATCTTCACTTGTACCTACAAGAAAATAAGCAATATGATAGTTTAGTTTCTGCTAATGTTTATCTGAATTGATATGAAGTAGATGGAGAATAAGCGTTTGTAAAATTTGCTTGTACAAAAGTAGAGAAGATCATGTGAGTGTAACACATCAGATTTTTTCATTAACGAGTAAAATGATTCTAGCTATTAATACATTCCTAAAGAGCATTTCTATTCGTAACTATGATTCACTTCGTTATAAATTTCCAGTTTAAAGTGGAAGAATCTGGAGCGTATTTTCCGAAAATATCTGAAATTTGGAATCGTGGAATATAAAAACTCGTATAGAGGATCCGGATATTGAGCACCCTAAGAGTGCTGAATCATGGAATTATATGGATCATTTGCTATTTCCTCTGCTGTGATGGCAACACTGCTACCGCCTTGGGCTCGGGGATGGTACATGTAGGCTTCTACGTGACAGGCAGTTGTGGTTGCGTACCCGGGCCGACAAGTTCTTTATCCCATGATGCTTCGCGGCGGAACAAAGAAAAGGGCTATCTTCTAAGATTGCGTTAGATAAGGGAGTATTTTGCCAGCAAATCATTCTTCCATATACTATAGTGCAGAAATCCCTTCTATTTCGGTTGTCTCATCTCAACTCCATTTTTCCGTTGCAACAGCTTGGCAGTGAGCAAGGTTGTAAAAATCTTAAAGAAGGGCGAAGTTAGGGATTAGCTAAGATTGCACTATTATACTATTTTATTTTAATAATTGCTATACTAGTTAATCGTAGAACAGCTTTGAGAAATTCAAAAATGGTGAAACGAAAGCCTAGTTTTGAATTTGAAAATTTTCTCGAAAATATGGGTTTCGCAACTTTCAGATGATGCAGGCCAAGTTAGATATTGATCAGACATTTCCTTATTGAGTGCTGTTTAAAGATACACATACACCCATCGAATTTTTTAAGTATGTGCACTTTTACTCCTCTTCTACTTACATAATAGGTAGAGAACGAATTGGATTGCACACAAAAATTTGATATCCATATTTCACCGAAATACATATATTGAGGCACCTGAATCCCCCCCCAAAAGCATTATTTATAAAATATCTTCGATTCTCTGAAAATTGGTTGTACACGTTTTTATTAATTTACCGTGTATTAAATACATTTATATGGAAACTTATATATACACAGGATGGACCATTTAAATTGAGACTGTACTATATCTCCAAAAGTAAGCGTTGTACAGAGAAATGTCTTCGATAAAATTTCTGTATGTTATGGGGGAAAGTAAATGCCATTAGTCATGTTTTATTTGGAAGACGTTATGGTGGTTATTTTAGGTCAACTTAATTTGATCCTAATTGTTGCTTCCTATCAAAAAAAATTAAATTTGCCTTAAAATGACTATCATAATGTCCCACAAACAACATACGGTTAATGGCATTACTTTCCTCCATAATATAAAGCAACTTTTATTCAAGACGTTTAGTTCTACAACGCTTAGTTTGGAGATATATACAGTCTCAACTTAAACGGTCCACCCTGTATATGTTGAATTTTCTGTAAATAACCTGTGAAGTTCTCTTCACTCAGCAAGAATTGTATATCATCTTATAACGTTAAGCAATAGATGAAAACAAACTACACAAAAATGTAAATTTCTTTAAAGCGCCAAAGTAACTTCAAACAACCTTTAAGTGGCATCAGCCACTTCCAAGATACACATTATTAATGATTAAAATTGTGCAATACCTTCATCATTATTTTAAACTCCTGTGCATATTCAGTTCTTTCTCGTGAATGCATGGAAAGAGTAAGGAATTTTAAGACCAATATGAATGAATAAACTTTATGTGTACATCTTTTATACACAATCCTTCTTTTACAATTTCTACATCTAAATTAACTTATCCTATGTAGAAATTTTCTTGCCAGCTATGTACTACCTGTAATGCTCATTTTGCCGTTGCTAACCTTAATTATCTATGATCTACTTTTCTGATCCATTTTTCCTTTACTTTCTTTAAGAACTCCCCCATATCTTATTTTTCTTTTCTTGTCAACATTTTAATTGCTACTATTTTTCTATCTATGTTCCCCATATTTCCTCCCATACTTTTTTGTATCCACTCTGCTAATTCTTTGCATTCTGTCACATAATGCTGTGTACTTTCACTACCTCCGTATAGTTCACAAATTCCGCTTTTTCTGCCTCTTAGATCTCTCAGGTACATTGATCCTGTTCTAATCCATGCAAATGCTTCTTTTTCAGCTCTGTTAAAATAATCCACATATCCTTCTCTTCCCTATTTCCTTTTTAATAACCTATAGAACCCTAGTGATTTAAGGCCAGTATATAGCGTCCAGTTCTTAAACATTTGATCCTGTCTGTTCGTTTTGTATTTGCAATTAAATGTGTAATGTAGTTATTTCTGCAAAGGCTTATCTGGATTAAAATGAATTAGATAGAAAAATAAGATTTTATACTTTTGTAAGAATAATTTTGATAAAGGAATTTCTGGATGAAATTCAATACTTTATGTACTAGGCACTAGAAGGGGGCACAATTAATAACTAATTTCCCTCTTATGGACCCATTTACATACATACGTTAACACAAATGCAACACAAACATAAAAACGTCTGGCCAGATTAATAAATTGGGGCACTCACACTAATTTTCGTTAACATGAACATTATCGCCAGACGTTAACGCCAAAGGTTGCAGTTTCCAAGCTAAAAAAACTGAGCCATTTAATGAGAGAAATTTAATTGAAAAACGTAATTGTCGTTATGACAAAAAGCATAAATCTCTCAAAGATAATTTCTTGGAAACATATTAGGAAACATAAAAAATTACCTAAACACTTATTTACTATTACTGTGGTATCTTTCGACCGGTATTTTCTTTCATGTATGGAAAAATGTAATATATAACACAAACACAAATTCAGTTGGTAGCAACATAAAATGCACTGCTGCATCGTCGTTAATCATCATAGCCTCTATTTTAATCGCATTCACACTACAAGTTACTGTTTTGCACTAATGTTTTGCTGGCATTGTGAATGGCAAGGCGAATCCTTCTGTTCATTTTATCCGTTTATAAATTCGCGTTAATGTTAAATGCTTCTATGTGAATGAATCCTAACTGCGGATACACGATAAATAAGAAAGCATTGAATTCACGGCCATATATCCTCAGAGATACACGTATAAGAGACTTGTCTTGTTGCAAGTAATTGTAACTTCCGGTTAATAGTACACAATATTTCGGCTAATTTATATTTTTATAGTTACTCTTTCACTCATTTCTGCCAAAGAGTGAAATCATCATAATATAAATTGGGTCTTAGATCATAGGATCCTTTCCATCTTCACATAAGTGACGATTATTTTTACTTCTCTAACACATACATAGTAGTAGGAGAAGGTATTGCATTCCATCAAAAAATTCCATGTCGAGATTTCACCGGAAATGCATCTTTTGAGGACCCTACAGCAGTTTTAGAAAAAGTATGTGTGTGCGTGTGCGTGCGCGAGCAAGCATGACATTTAGGTTCAGTACCTGCCAAAGATGCGACACGAAGATTTTTTGGAAAACCAATCTTTATATGAAACATTTTTCGAAATTTTTTCTTTTCCAGAAAGCGGCTAACGATTTTGATTTAGGCATCTTATATAAAACAACTTACATCACAAATAAAATGTATATCGTGCATTTTCTGGGAATAGCCTGTGAAGTCCTCTTCATTCGGAAGGAATTTTGTATAATCTTGTATAACTGGTAAACGTTAAGCGATAGAGAAAAACGTAATACACAAAAGTTTAGATCTCTTTAAAGCAAACAGTTTATTTCAAATAAGCTCTTTTGTGGCATAAGGTATTTCTGAGATATCCGTTAGAAATGCTTCGAATTGTTCATTACTTGGCCATTCTCTTTAAGTCCTGTCAATATTCGGTTTGTTTCTCGCGAATTCATTGAACATGGAATTTTAAGGCGAGCAGTTCTTACACATTTGACCATCGCTATTCCCTTTGTATCTATAACGAAATGTGTATTGTGGTTATTTCTGCAAATATTTGTTTGGATTAAAATGTAGAAAGAAAAATAGGCATTAGTAAGAATAATTTCTATACCCACTAATAAGCGATAGAGGGTAAAGACACTCATGTGAATGTTTCGCATCAGATTTTTCAAGCTTCATTCAAGCAACCACCTTCGCCCAGAAACACTCAAAGTATTGATAAATATAAAGCCCCGAATTTAATCTGCAAATTGACCTGAAGGCTTATACCGGAGAGTCTGACTTAGTGATACGTCAATCACACGAGATGCTCTAATGCACATTGAGGCAGTGGAGTTAAGCAATACAACATTGACACCTAAATCAGAATATCCATGGTTCAATATCAAGCTGGAGCATTCAATTTTTACTTTTCATACTGCTTACCTATAGTAAATACAAGAATTATAGCATTTTCTCAAAATTTTGATACCGAATATCACGGAACTACCGTTTTTAGATACCCTGAATCCAAAAATAAACATTTATGTAAAAGTTACGTGTGTGTCTGTGTGACTGTGAAAAGCGTAACTCAAAAACGAAAAGTTTTTGTATTTAAGTTTAGCATCTTCAAAGGATGAGACTTCAAAATTCTAAAAGAGGTCCTCCTACCCCAAACTACCCTTTACATGGAAAATTAAAAAAATATATATTTGTTTTTCTCTACCTGGCTCTAACGATTTTGGTGAAAAATATCATATGCTTAAGATGTTTTAATGACAAATGAAATATTTATCTATCTTGAATTTCCTGGGAATATCTTCTTCACTTTGAATGGCTTTTGTCTAAAAGGTAAACCGTAAGATATAAACAAAATCTTACTATACAACAAATTTATATCTCAAAGCACACAACTATGACAAATTCCTTTTATAAAGTCAACCATTTCTTGAGATGCCTTGTAACTGATTTACATTTTAAAATACCTATACCTTTCTCAAATGGGAAGTCCTTCATTTTTTACATTCTATAATACGTTTGGTAAGTAGGGGGAAGTATTGCAACCCACCCAAAAATTTGATACTGAAATTTCACCGAAAATACATGTTTTGATGCCTCCTAAATAAAAAAAAACACTTAAAAGTCGGATAAATACCAAACTTGTTATTTAGCTTCAGTATCTTTCAAAGATGCAATATGAAGATTCTCAAGAAAATCCTCCCACACTAGACTATCCTTTTCATTCAAAAATTTTGGTTTTCTCAAAAATGGCCTAACGATTTTGAGTCAAGTATCATGTATTTAAGATACATCATGACAAATAAAATACATACCTTGTTTCCTGGGGATGTCCCCAAAAGTAATCATCCTTATGAATGGATTTTGCATAACTGGTAAGCCGTAAGAGATAGACAAAATGCTTCTACACAAAAACACACAATCTATGTCATGTATTTTTCTGTAGAATGAACCATTTCCGAGATATTCCTTGTTATTTATTTGAATTTTCCAACACTTACACTTTTTCTCAAATGGATATTCATTATTCTGTTTTTTATGTCCTGGTAATACAAGAGAATGGAATGATCTACATAGCAACCAGCTCTTAAAATATTTGACTATCGCTTAAAGCCTGTCATATTCCCCTTACTCCTACAAGAAAATTAGCAATAAAATAGTTTCTGCAAACGTTTATCCCGATTAACATGAAGTAGATGGAGAATAAGCGTTTGTAAACTTAGCTTGTACAAGAGTAGAGAAAGTCACGCGAGTGTATCACTCAGATTTCTTTTACTTTATCTACCACAAAAATAGTAAGTAGAGAATGTATTGAATTCCCCCCCCGAAAAAAAATTCTGTATCAAGATTTTCCCGGAAAGACTATTTTGAAGCTCCTTGAATCCAAAAAAGCATTTTTAGAAAACGTTCCAAGTATATGTGTGTGTCTGTGTACTGCATAACTCAAAATTGAAAAGTCGGATGAATAAGCAAACTTGGTATTTAGATTCACTATCTTCCACAGATGCAATCCAATGATTTTCAAGAGAATTCCCAAACAAATTACCTCATTTTACATTAAACATAATTCTAAGTCTTTTATTTTCTAAAAAATAGCCAACGGTTTTGATTGAAATATCACGTATTAAAGATATTTTCATCACTAATAAACTTTATATCTTGAATTTTCTGGGAATCTACTATTTCCTTTTCATTCGAAGGAATTCGGTATAAGCTTGTGTAATTGGTAAACGTTAAGCGATAAATAAAAACGTACTGCTCAAAAAATGTAGATCTCTTTAAATCACGCAACTTATTTCAAATAAAGTTTTTGGAGCATCAGCCATTTCCGAGATATTCCTTATTGATGCTTCAATTTGTTCATTACTTTGTCATCCTTTATAAATCCCGTCGATTTTCTGTTATTTCTCGGGATGACACGGAAAGACCCTGAATTTGAGGCCGCCATATAGCGTCCAGTTGTTAAATATTTGATTACAGCTGTTCTCTTGTATATATAACAAAACATGTAGTGTAGCTAAAGATTTATCTGGATTTAAATGTAGTACATAAAAACTAAGCTTTCTTAAGAATAATTTGTATACCCACTAATAGGCGATAGAGGGAAGAGAAGGTCATATGAACCTAACACATCAAATTCTTCAATATCGTATTACTACCGTACAGTAGGAGAATACGTGATCCGCAGTCGAAAGCTGTTTCTTGTGTGGCCATCACTCCGGAAAGAATTCTTAGCGAAATGTGAAAGGCAGAAAATATTTTGGGCTGCAGTGAATCTTACGTTGTCAGAAAGGAAACGACGCCAAGTATGATGTACGTCTAGTTGCTCCCGCCCATTCCTGGTACCATAACAAATGGTTTCCGATCAATCATATACGAAACGAAATCGGAAAAGCGTCTGTGCAGATTTATCACCAGTTTAAGGCGTGTTGAGCTCTGCTCCAAAGAACAATTATTCCCAGAATAAATTATCATCAGCCTGCGAAGTTTCTCTTGGAAAATCATAGTGAAAACGTTAACATTATTTCTTTGTAGTATAGTAGCTCCATTTTCAAGAAGCATTGCTTTAAAAGTATACAATTATTACTTTCTCTACCACGAAACTATTATAAGTGATACATGTTTTGAGACATTATTTATCCAAAAAGCACTGTAGTTTTTTTTCGCCTGCGTTTGTTAGCGGTATAACTAAAGAAAGAAAAGTCGTAATGTATTTATAACATGGCATTTATGTTCAGTATCTTTTTTTTTTGTCCAATTTTTATTTTACGTCGCTTTAACTCCCTGGTCATATCGCGACGGATCTGTTGGTGAATACCTCTTAGAACGATATGTGATAGACAGTTAGCCTTCTAGGTCTCATTCCTGTAACCACCCGCTCCATCACGTGTTACAGAGACATTAGGGTTCCTCCAGTCCAACCGCCGCTCCCCTATAAAGGCGGACAGTTAGCTTTCTAGGTCGCATCCCTGTAATTACCTACTTCATGCCGTGCAGATGGCATTAGGGTGCCGCCCATTCTAACAGCCGTCCCCAAACAGAAATGTGGACAGTTAGCCTTCTAGGTCTCATCCCTGGAAGTGCCATCTTGCTTTGTCACGTGCCCACAGAGACGGCGTTGGCGTTAGAGTCCAACTGTTTACATTGTCTGTAGATAGATGGCATAGCATTTGCTATTACCTCTTATTTTTCATTTTACTATTATTTTAGACTTATGGCGGAACTTGGGTCATGGTATTAAATATCCAATCCGGAATTTACCTTGGAGACTGAGGAAAACCACGAAAAAACCTGAGACAGATTAGTCGGCCCATGGGATTTGAACCCGGGACCTTCTGAGCCATCCAGCTCGATTTCAGTATATTCTAAAGATGTGACGCAAAGATTTTCAAGAAAATCCCCTACACCAAATTATTCTTTAAGGAATGTGTTTATCACAGATTAAATGAACATGTAAGTCTAATTTACGAAAGTGTATTCATCGGGTTTAAATTATTTCCGCTATGCTGCACCATGGGCGCACTATATTCCGTTTGCTGCCGGTGTAGCGCCACAAGAGTCTTTAGTAGCTTGCCAAAGCTGCTCGTTGTTTTTGACCAGAGGAGAGTGACGTTTGGCTGTCTTCTGTTGCACATGTCTGGCAGGCAATAAGTGATCTTATGGCCTAGTATGGTGAATTATGGCTTTGTGGTTTTCTGGACTAACCGCTATCTTACCTGCTACCAAAGTATTGTTTACGGGTCTAGGGCTGCCATTTACGTTCGTATATTTGTAAAATGATTTAGGCAGCCAAACGTGTATTAAATCCCCTTATCAAGGGGAACCTAAAACCTCGTATAGATTTGCTAAATCATGTAGTGTAATGTTCATTAATATCTTTATCTTCCCTGCCAAGTACTTAGTAGGTAGAGAAGATATTGCATTCCACCCATAAATATACAGATATTTCACTGGAAACGGTATTTGGAGACCCCTGATTAAAAAAAAATATGTTCGTGTATGTCTTTGTCTGTGAACTCAAAAACGAAAATTCGGATAAACACCAAACTTGGTGTTTAGTTTCAGCAACTTTTAAAAGATGAGACACGAAGATTTTAGACAAAATCCCCGCAACCCAAACTGCGCCTTACATAGAACATTTTTCGAAATCTTTTATTTTCTAAAAAAATTGCTCTAACGATTTTGGTTAAGATACCATATGTAAAACATATTTACGTGACATATAAAACCTGTATCTTTAATTTTCTGGGAATATCCTGTGTTGTCCCCTTCAGTCGGAAGGAAGTTTATATAATCGTTATAACTGGAAAACGTTAAACGATGGACTAAAACATACTACACAAAGAAAGTCTAGCTCATTAAAACACACAATGATTTTGGTAACATAAGCCATTTCTGAGATATCCGTTGTTTATGGTTCGAATTGTTCAGTAGCTTGTCATTCTCTTGAAGTGTTGTCAACATTCAGTTTTTTCTCGTTATATTTTTAGAAATGGTAAATAAAAATTGTCAGAATCTTGAATTTTGAGATGAAATTGTACACAAAAATTATTAAAAATGACAAATAAAATATATACACGCACCTAATTTTGTTTTGGAGCTATAACATTTTATTTTAAAAAATCCTTAGTCATAATTGAGAAAATAAAAATGTTCTAGATCAATGATTGGGTGAGCAAATTTCTTGAAAACTTTCGTGTCGTATTTTTGAAAGACGCTGAACTTAAATACCAAGTTTGGTGTTTAACCAACTTATAGCGTTTTATTTGTTCACACACACGCGCGGATGTTTTTCCAAACAAGCTTTTTTGTGTTCAGGGGCCTCAAAACATATCTTTCCAGTGAATGTTTTGGTTGCAGTAAATACTTCGCCTACTTACTACACGTAGTAGAGAAAGTAAAAAAATCGGACTTGCAGGGTTTGGTAAGAATCTGTACGATAATAATGTATAAAATTAAAAGTGTTAAGTAAATCAGAAATTTGGAATTCATGTCCTGGTGTAAGAAACAAGGTACCAGGTTGGCGTGTGTAGATTTCATTTTTTATTATTATTGTTATTATTATTATTTATTATTTTGTTCCTCGCAATGCCATGGAAAGATTATAGAATTTTAAGGTCGGCATATAGCGTCCGGTTCCTAAACATTTGACTATCACCGTTCCCTTCGTATCTATAACGAAATGTGTAATGTAGCTATTTTGCAAATGTTTATCCGGATTAAAATGTAGTAGATATAAGTTTTAATAAGAAAATTTGTATACCCACTGATAAACAAAAAAAGGTAGAGAAACCTGATTGAATGTCTCACATCAAAACAAAATTTTTTTGTGTGTTTTATGGTCTATTACATTGTAATTGTGTGTGTTATGTTTGGAGTTTTCATTCGTTAATTCTTCCGACTTCGTAATTGTTAATATATTCAAGTTTATAATTCCCAATTTTCTGCTGATGTAAATGTTGATTGTTGACTCATTTAGCAAACTATGCACAAACGGTTTCTCCACTCGCCGTTTATCTTTAAGCGTATTCTATTGCCAGAGATTAGGTCATCAGTGTGGGTCATTATAGTATAATGGGGCAAATGTGTTAAACTTAGCTTTGACTTTATGCTTTCTTGTTGTGCATGTTACTCGTATCATGCTAATGTAAAAGCAGAACTTTTGTTCACGACAGAAAAGCACTTTACCAAACCATGTGGGCAGATTGTAATGTATAAATGTTCTAGTATGTAGAGTTAGAACACATATCCACTGAGCCAGGAATCGACGTAACTACCACCATACCTAGTATACGTGACGTCGTATTAAATACACAGGCCCAGGACTGCACAGACGACAGCGGATAGTTCGCTTGCGTTATTGGTATGTTCTCTCTGAGCACTGTGTGCATTCTCTTCTACCCCTGACGTTTGTTTACAGCTCCAGATTACCAGTGGCAGCCCCTTCTCGTCGCCACAGTGTCGATACAAACTTGCTGCGTGCACATATTGTAAGCTAAAGGATATTTCTCCTGGTTATATGTGATGCTCGTTTAAAATCTTCAACATTAAATAGCTTCTCATGCAACTTTCCTTTGTAGCATTTGGGAGGCAATCCCTTCCTTGAAATTGTCCTGCCGATTCCTCAGTACTATATCCTTATGTTTTTTATCATGGCGCTTACATGTTTAGACATTCAAAATGTAAATAAATGCGTCACTGGTGGTGCAATGAAAAAAATGTTATATACTTCAGATTTTCTCAAAACTGGCAAATGAGGTAGATTGAAATACCTCATATTTAAGATATCTGCGTGGAAAATAATACATACACGGTGGACCATTTGAGATGGGACTGTACAGTATCTCCAAAACTAAGCGTTGTCAAAAGAAATGACCTTAATAAAGGTTGCTTGATGTTATGGGGGAAAGTAAATGCCATTAGTTCTGTCTTATTTGGAGGACTTTGTGATGGGGTCAATTTAATTTGATCCTAATTGTAAATTCCCATTTAAAAAAATTAAATTGGCCCTAAATTGACCATCGTAACCTCCTCGTAACAAAAAACGACTAATAACATTTGATTTCCCCAACAATATCAAGCAACCTTTATTCAAGACATTTCTTTCTACAACGCTTAGTTTTGGATACATTGTACAGTCTCAAATTGAATGGTCCCGCGCGCGCACGCACACGCGCACACACATACATATGTTGAATTTTTTGGCAATAACCTGTGAGATTTCCATTCGGAAGATATACTCTATAATTGTATGTAAATGACAGAATATAGGATAAACAAATTTTTACTACACAAATTCATTAATCACAGAATTTATTTCAAATATTTTTGTGGCATCGGCCATTTCCGAAATATCGTTATTAGTTAAATATGTTTTTTATAATTTATTACTACTTTCTCTACTGTGTAGAATAAGTAGAAGAACTACGGCTTTCCACCCAAAAATGCGATACCGAGATTGCACCGAAATACATACTTTGAAGCACCCCAAATCCAAAAAACGCATTTTGGAACGAAAAGTCTGATAAATACAAACTCGGTATTTGAGTTTAATATCCTCCAAGAATGCGACTCGAAAATTTTAAAAGTAATCCCCCAACCCAACTACCTTTTACATGGAACATTTTTCGAAAATTTTGATTTTTTTTAACACATGGCTCCAAGATTCTGATACAGATACCATATATGAAATATATTTAAATGACCAACAAACTGTATATCTTAAATTTTCTACGAATAGCCTAGAAATTCCTGTT
Source organism: Deroplatys truncata (assembly GCA_030765065.1). NCBI lineage: Eukaryota > Metazoa > Arthropoda > Insecta > Mantodea > Mantidae > Deroplatys > Deroplatys truncata. The sequence goes on along the minus strand of CM060985.1, from coordinate 151,584,310 downwards.
CATTCGGAAAGAATTTTGTATAATCTTGTGTAATTTATAAGCATAAGCGATAGACGATAGATGGAAATGCACCACACAACAAATTTGCATGTATTTAAAACAAACAATGTAATTAAAATAAGTTTTTTGTGGAATAAGCCGTTGCTTCGAATTGTTCAATAATTATCATTTGTTTAATGTCCCATCGATTTTCAGTTGTTTCTCGCGATTGCATGAAACAGTATGGGATTTTAAGGCCAGCATATACCGCGCAGTTCTTAAACATTTGACTGCTGCTGTTCTCCTTGTATCCATAGCGAAATTTATAAGACAGCTATTTTCACAAAGGTTTATTTTGACTAAATGTAGTAGATAAAAACGTAAGCTTCAGTAAGAAAAGTTTGTATATCCACTAATAAAGATAAAGGGTAGAGAAAGTCATGTGAATATATCACATCAGATTCTCTTTTTAAATTATTATTGTTTCTCGTGATGTGGAAGGATGTGGAATTTTAAGAGCTGGATATAGATTTTAAGTCTCTTGACTTAATTAGTTTTATTGCATTCCCATTGTTACCTAAAACGAAATATGTAATCAAGTCTCCAAATGTTTGTCTCAACTAACTTGAAGTAGACAGAAGAATACGCTGAAAGTGGCATGTATGGAATAAACGATAGTAAATGTCAGATTCTTTGCTTTCTTGCGGATTGGATTGCAAATTATTCCATAAATGAGTATTAAAATGTTATATTCCTTTTTTACTTTCTCTGCTACGTATAGTAAGTACGGGAAGTATTGTATTCCACCCAAAAATTTGCCACCGAGATATCACCGGAAATATATGTTTTGAGATGCCCTGAATCCAGAAAAAGCATTTTTGGAAACATGTCCGTGTGTGAGTCTGTGTGTCTGTGTGTCTGTGAACAGCATAACTCAGAAACGAATAGTCGGATAAACACCAAACTTGGTATTAAGGTTCAGTATCTTCCAGAGATGCGACACGAAGGTTTTCAAGAAAATCACCCCACCCCAGATTACCCTTTACATGGAAACTTTTTCGAAAATTTTAATTTTCTCAAAAATGGCTCTAACGATTTTGATTAAAATATCATATATTTAAGATATTTTCATGACAAATGAAATGTGTATCTCGAATTTTCTGGGAATGTCTCCAAAATTGTTCTTCATTGTGAACGAGTTTTGCATAACTGGTAATCCATAAGAGATAAACAAAATTTTACTACATAAAAATGTAGATCGCGTTAAAATACACAACTTATGTCATATACATTTTTTTTTGTTGAGTGAACCATTTTCGAGATGTCGCTTGTTATTTCCTTAAATTTTCCAATACTTATAATTTTTCTCAAATTCGTTATTCATTTTTTTTTGTCCTGGTAATGCAAAGAAAATGGAATACTCCACATAGCAGCCGCTCTAAAAATATTTGGCTATAGATTAAAGCCTACCAATTCCCCTTGCATCTATAAGAAAATTAGCAATAAGATTAACATCTCGATATCTCGATTAACATGTAGCATATGGAGAATGAGCGTTTGTAAAAATAGTTTGTACGAGAGTAGAGAAAGTCATGTGAGTGTAATACATCAGATTTTTTAGAGAAATAGAATAGCTGCTTAAACATAATATACGTAGTTGGTAGTGTGAAGACTAAAGAAGTTTAATATTTAGAGCAAAATGCAGCAGTCCCGGGGGCGTTTTACCTCAATTCAGAAGAACTAATGTTTGAATTACTGTGTTTTATGCATTGATATTTGTATACTTTTCTAATGACATGCAATCCAGAGTCGCTTTTCCATACAAGGAGCATTATAAGTCGTTAAGTAGAAGATTGGGTACACGAAAGTTGACATGTCTTGAAAATACATGCACGACTACTTCAGTAATCCAAACCGCGGAAAAAAAATGTTCTGCCAAAGCTGTGTATAGTACAGTTAACACGCAACTGAAAGAATACCTTTGACGTTATTCATCTTGAAACAGGAACATTTTATTTGTTATACCATGCTTTTAATCCTGAAAATATTTGTGTATGCTGTTATATGTTTGTTATGTTATTTGCACCACGCTTTGGGCGTCAATTTAAAGTAGTTTGTATTGAAGAGTTGTATTATATTTCAACTGTTGGTGAGCCAAACTTGTAGTAGTTGCAACCGCACGTATAGTAAAGAGCTTCCGGTAGCCTTCGCTCCAAATGTATTTTACTGTTTCTTTAAATATTATATTTATGTTTTCCCGGGCTGCTTCAGTATTATTGTTAGAGACGCGTTTCTCTTAGCTGGGTTGTGGTGCAACAAGAATGTAGGCTTACACAGATTATAATTTTACTTCACTGCTTTTATTAATGCTTGACACGATTTAATTAACACTTCACTGATATAGAGAGAGAGCTGTGAGATATTTTTATTAAATACTTGCACTTTTTAATACGTAAACTATTTTCGTTTCACACGAAAACGAATAAAATTTCTCGAGGACACATCCCGCATCCGGTTACAATCACTGTCTGCAGGCAACTGACTTCTAGATTTGTAAATTTTGCTATATTTCAGTTTCTGATTGGCTAATCCTACTCCAATACAATACCTTCATTTAACTAAAGCTTTTTATGGTTGTTGATTGGCTATTTTATAAACTGTCACTAAATTTACATTATTGTTGCTCCAATAATCACAAGTAGTACTGTTAAACCTCCTTACTCATTATTGACTCGAGGTTGCCTTATTGTTACCTCATTGTTAGCAACTTTTAACTTATTATTTTCACAGCTTCTACATTATTAAATTACGTAATATATCCACATAACATTATTGCACATGGATACAATAATATAAGCATATGCAATGACTGTTGCATACATTTTATAAATTATTACATACACATATTGCTTCAAGGCGGTCTGTTATTGAATTTACATATTATATAATTAGACTGAAATTATTTAAGTGTTAAAAATACTGCCTCATATATCATATCAGTTTTTGAATAACAATAGAGTGGACCAGGGTTGCAAGATTTGTTCTAAATTCCCCGTGTCCTGGAGGCGTTCGCATCTGGTACGTCATTATCTCGTATTTTGAAATTTAAAAGAAATTTTGATATGTTGCATTAAAATGACTTTTTCTAGCCTCTGTTGTTAATTATTGGGTGTATAAACTAGTCTCACTAAATGATTTTTACTTTCTCTACTACGTATAATAAGTAGGGGAAGTATTGCATTCCAACCAAAAATTCAATACCGAGATTTCATCTTTTGAGGTGCCCTGAATCCAAGTATAGCATTTTTGGAAACACGTCCGTGTGTCTGTTAACAGCATAACTCAAAACCGAAGAGTCTAATAAATACCAAACTTGGAACTAGAGTTTACTATCTTCCAAGGATACGACATGACGATTTTCAAGAAAATCCTCCCACCGTAGTCCACCATTTACAAGGAACATTTTTAGAAAATTCTGATTTTCTCAAAAATGGATCTAACAATTTTGGTTAAAGGTTCATATGTTTAAGATATTTTTAAGATAAATGTAAACTATATCTTGAATTTTCTGGGAATGTCCCCAAAAGTCCTCTTCATTCTGAATGACTTTCGCATGACTGGTAAACCGTAAGAGATAATACAAATTTTTACTAGGAAAGAAATGTAGATCTCGTTAAAACACACAATTTGTCATGTACATTTTTTTGTGGAGTGAGCCATTTTCAAGATATTCCTTGTTATTTTCCAAAACTTGTACTTTTTCTCAAATGGGAATTCCTTTTATTTATTTTTGTTTGTCCTGGACATGCAAAGAGAATAGAATGCTCTTAAATGATGAAGTAATGGAGAATAAGCGTTTGTAAAAATAATTCGTAAAAGAGTAGAGAAAGTTATGTGAGTGCAACACATCAGATTTATTTATATGTACTTCATTTTAATTCAAATCAACTTTGGCAGAAATAACTACATATCACAATCCGTTATGAATACATAGGGAACAGCGATAGTCAAATGTTTAAGAACTGGACGCTATATACTAGCCTTAAAATTCCATACTGTTTTCATGACATCGTGAGAAACAACTGAATATTGACAGAACTAAAAGAATGGCTAACAATTCGAAAGGATGTTTAGGAAATGACTGATGCTATAGAAAAGTCATTTGAAATAAATTGTGTATTTTAAGTACATTTATATTTCTTGGAAAGGTAGAATCAAATGACTGAAAAATTCAATGCCATAGCCGGTAATTGAACCACGGATCTCCCGATCTCCTTCCGGTTGCTCTAACCACTGAGCTACCATGGCAACACGCCGGTACGCCATTAAATTCTCCAGCTGAGTCGCATTTTTCCCGGTAAACCACAAGGAGATCTCAAATTGTATTGTGATGTCATACCCCAATGGCGATTTACATTCATTGTAAGTACTTAAGTCCCGGGCTTTTAGTTTCAACCACTATTAGGTCATGTTGCCATGGTAACATGTTGCCATGGCTTTTGTGAAAGAACAATTAATTCCATCTATATTTCTTGTTTTCGTCTATCACTCAAGTTTTACAAGTTATACAAAATCTCTTCCCAATGAAGAGGACTTCAAAGGTTATTTTCATAAAATTAATATATGCGTTTTATTTGTCTCGTAGCTATGATATCCATCAGCAAATAAACGTAATATTTGGATCACAAACTCGTGGCTATTTTGTTGGAAAACAGGAAGCAAATTAATAATGGAAATGGATAGGAATTTGTAAGCTAAATGTGATCATGCTAAAAATAATAAATAAATATAATAAGACAAAAGGTTTGTTTCTTAAGGATTGGGAAAACGAAGGTGAATTTAGCTTTGGTTAGAATGCGATGACGACGATAAGTACAAAGCATTTTGTAAACATGACTGTAAGCGTTTTTCAGTTGCACGTGGGGGACGAAATAGTGTAACCGTAACCCAGCATGCTCGAGGAAGTGCGCACAAATGAGTTGTAATGTTACTTACCAGCTGGTTAATATTTGTAACCTACTGTTGTCCCTGGCGCTGTTATTTATTTATGGAAGAACTAAGGCATGCTGGGAAAGTATTGGAACCTAATGATGGTAGAGGCAGGAAATGTTCTTAATAAGAAATATTTAAAACGCATAATTTCCTTTCCTTCAATTTATTCATAAAATGAGGCAGTATTTTTAGCACTTAAATAATTTCAGTCTAATTATATAATATGTAAATTCAATAACAGCCCGCCTTGAAGCAATATGTGTATGTAATAATTTATAAAATGTATGTAACAGTCATTGCATATGCTTATATTATTGCATACATGTTCAAAAATGTTATTTGAATGTATTACGTAATTTAATGTAGGAGCTGTGAAAATATTAAGTTAAAAGTTGCTAACAATGAGGTAACAATGGGTAAGATAGTTTAATAATGCTATTATTCATTACTGGAGCAACAATAATGTATTTTAGTGACAGTTTATAAAAATAGCCAGTCAACAACCAGAAAAAACTTTAGTTAAATGAAAGTATTCTATTAGATTAGGATTAGCCAATCAGAAACTGAAAAGCAGAAACATTTACAAATTCAGAAGTCAGTTGCCTGCAAGGAGACGCAAGACACATCCTCGAGAGATTTAATACGTATTCCTGTGAGACGAAAATAGTTTACGAACTAAAAAAGTGTAATTAATTAATAAAAAAGAATCTCACAGCTCTCTATATCAGTAAAGTGTTATTTTAATCGTATCAAGTATTCATAAAAGGACTGAAGTAAAAATTATAATCTTTGTAAGCCTACATTCTTGCTGCACCACAACCCTGCTAAGAGAAACGTGTCTCTAAAGTAAATACTGACGCAGCCGTGGCAAACATAAATATATAGTATTTAAAGAAACAGTTTAAATTACAAAGTTAATATTTTTAAACTTGGGGCGAAGGCCACCTGAAAGTACATTTGGGGCAAAGGCTACCGGAAATTTTACTATACGTGCGGTTGCACCTACTACAAGTTCGGCTCCCCAACAGTTGAAATATAATACAACTCCTTCTAAAATACTACTTTCTCAAATTGGCGCCCAGCGTAAGTCTAATAAATACCTTTCTTCAAATTGGCGCCCAACGTGGGGCTAATAAAATCTTCTTCAAATATTACACACATATATGTTTGCTAACTGTCACTTGAACATGTAATTTTCCGAAAAAAAGCTCGACAACACTCTGGTTAGAATCTCTGCTTACGTAAATTTCAAAGTAAGAGACGTAAATGTAACGCCATGTTCTGGTAGTAAAGGCTCTTTGAATTGTATTTGTATAGACAAAACTTAACAGAATTTAATATACACTACATGACCATGACTCCAATAAAAATTCTGAAACTTGGCAAATTTAACAATTACTAAAACATCCTTCACAACATTATAAACTGGCCTGTTTGACAAATAAAGAAATAATTTATTAAAAAATTCTGCTTCCTTCAACTGCAGACTACTGTATACAAAGGTTACTATTTTCACACATATTCTGTTTAAAAGGCACCATTTGCTTTTCTTCCGACTCGCTGCCATTTTGCAATTGAATTTTGAAGCTTACTCACTAGACCATATTGATTGAAAATTTGAAAAATGACGCCTTGGACTATCTCGGCCACGTGCTACCTCTATACCGGTCTTTTGGCGTCTACCTTCCTTTTCCATATGTGCAATTCACGAAAGTCTGTAGGAGATGAGCAGTTCGAAATTGTCGAAATTCCAGTGCTGCCGCCACTAAGATCAGTCAATAACGTGATCCAGTGACTTCTACTTCGCTGTCTTGATCACGAATGTTGAACTGTTAGACGAAGGATGTTGCACAGTTCAACATGGTAGCTCGTGTAAATAAAGTCTTAGGGAGGAGAAACTGGCTCAGAACAAACAAGGTACTATTACTTCAACATCCTTCAATATATTCATTGTGTAAAATTGCCGCTTTCAGACATCAGGTAACCCTGGACTGCTAAAATAACAAGACTCTGTATAAATTGCTGAGAATTTTTGAATATTGATGTAGTAATTTGTATCACAAATTATTTAAATGTAAAGATTGATTATAGTATGAATATGCATTATTATGTGACATTGATTTGAGATGTTTGTTGATTGTAATTATTGTTGGGAAGTAAGTTTATACTGCCCTACTGAAACTGACAATAATAGCGTGCAATAATGCAGCAAGGGGGTGAGCTGTTTATCATTATTGGAAACGAGGAAGTTACGTAATGTTGGCGCGTTTTCCTTTAGAATCTTCTGGAACATTTCCCTTGAGCATATGTATTCATAATTTTCATTGGATATAAAAATAGACGCTAATGTTGGCGCGTTTTATTAGCCAATTGCAGCTCAGCTATAATCTTTAGGCATATCAGGGTGTAGGAGTATAAAAGGGCTAGGTTAGAGGTAAAGTCCTTCAGTCCGTCAGTTCGTCGAAAATATTTGTATGATACACGTCGCCTTCAGTCCTTCAGTCGAGCAGAAATATTACACGTCGGCTATCGATTCGCAAGTTACGCGTATAAGAGTTATGAAAAATCTCAAGTATGGTAAAGTTAATTATACAAAAGGTTGAAGTACGTGAATTAAAAGTGATCAGTAAGAAGTTGTTATAACAGTTTCAGTTTGGCGAGTGTCTAGATCAATGTGTAAATGTGATAGTGAAAGTGTTCGACAATAAAAGTATAAAAGAAATTCTTTCATCAGTGTTATCTTTGGATAAAAGATTCCTTTCCGTTTACACAACCTGTATAAAGAGAAGTGCTCGACCCAAAAGGATAATAGCTAGCCGGAGGACAGTAAACCAAAATTAAATAAAATAACAGTAGCATTCTATCAAACAAACATTAATACTACCGCAAATTGCTAACACCAGATGGAGCTACAAACCTAACAAAGAATCACGTCACAAAATGGCTTCACCACGTGAAGTAAACACACATACACAAATAACATTATAAATTTACCATCGCAAATTGGCTCCCAAACGTGGGGCTCAATAAATAAATATAACATAAATACCGCCGCAATATTCTATATCATCATTTCCGTTCATGTTTGACTAAAATCTTCACACAACAGTGAAGATTAGCAGCTACTATTAAAAACTGTCATCACTGCGCAAATAAGCAGCTGTTTTGCTTCTCTCAGCAAGCTGTAAGTGGGAGAGGGTTATGTTGCGAATGACATCCCTAAGAATGAAAACATACAAAACAATGGGGGAAGGGGTAGAGGTACTTATACAAAATGCAGCGTTAACTGAGTTGTGAATGAAGCTGATTTAGCTGACGCACTAAATCATGTTTCTGCGATAGCCTGGTTTGGTGACTCACTCTCAGCCATTACATTTACCTACTCAAAATCTGTGAATACAGTAGAAACAAATCAGAACTAAAGATGTGAGATAATACAGTATATGGAAATATTTGTTCTTTTGTTCCATCTGTTAGTCTGTGTTTACACAAGTCAAACTTGGGTCACTAGAGTAGCTTAAACGTATACTCTACTACTAGTTCCTATAATATGGATTGTTATTATTAACCTTCACTGACAATCAGGGATATATAACTTGTGGCATTATCAAGACAGTCCAAAGAATCGCCATTGTCTAAGACTTAATCATTGTTAGGCGGAGGAGAGAGATGGTGTTTAGAGAAACATCAACAGAACAGCCTGTTGGATGTAACAATGACTACTGATCGCTATCTCATGAAGCTAATTGCAAAGTGGAATCAGACTCTATCAGCCAGGCAACTCTGGAGAGCCTACTGCAGTTTCAGGATAACACCATTTTGCAGACAATGCTTGTGTGGAAGGCCGATCTCTAAATCGGATATCCATTCTGTTTATAATGGAGTCAGAATGGCAACCACGGGCGGTATAGCAGGGCTGCTTGCAAATGCACCATTAAACCACAAGGGATTAAATTGCCTAAATCACGTGAACAACATTGTGATGAAGTACACATGACTGAAGAACATAAAGACCAGGCTATGTTCTCATGCATCTGTGGATGTACGTAAATGACTGTGAATGCAGGAGTAGGAAAATGAGTTCGTGCATGAGTGAAGAATAAGAAGGTATTGCATCAGAAGGATTTGTATAAGCGTAATTCTGATTTATTGTGTGAATTTCAGGCTTCACTCCTCTCACATTTACTAAGGAGCATACATGAGGAACATGGAATCAAAAAGTACTGGATGGATGGATGGATGGAGGGATGGAGGGATGGAGGGATGGATGGATGGATGGATGGGTGGGTGGGTGGATGGATGGATGGATGGGTGGGTGGGTGGGTCGGTGGGTGGATGGATGGATGGATGGGCACGCAGGCAGGCAGGCAGGCAGGTAGGTAGGTAGATAGATAGATAGATAGATAGATAGATAGATAGATAGATAGATAGATAGATAGATAGATAGATAGATAGATAGATAGATAGATAGATAGATAGATAGATAGATAGATAATTTATTTCCCCATAACTATCAAATACATATACAAAGTATAATTACATTCAGTCAGCTCTACTACTTACCCTTAACCTACTTGTTAACACTACAGATTCTTTTATCCTGAATGCAATAACTCCCAAGCTGTGAGTTGCTGCCTACCTAACCTTGGTTCCAGCAAGCTTCAACACGGCGGTTATTTTGCTGCTGAAACCATTATACAATTCTTTGGCTACTATCTCCTCTGTTGTGCCTATATCTCTTCCATAGTTCCCTCGTGTTGCCTTGCTTTGAAACTTCTCTTATATGTACTTAGGAATTTTACCCTTATTGGAAAATGATTACTTGAACACACTAAATTCACCACTTCAAAATCCATGATAAAAGGATCCAACTCTACTGAATATATCATATGGTCTACCACACTTACACATCCTCAAGTTGAACTCCTCACAAAATTCTATTAACTTCTTACCTTCGCAGTTCAAGACTTTGTCTTTACTCCTTCTTCGTACTATCTCATTCTCATCCCCTCTTAACTCATACTCAACATCTATTACATTTATTTTACTTACCCCTACCCTTGCATTGAAATCCCCCATTATAATAAAACAATTATTTAAATATCTATTTATTATCTTAACAAATTAAATAGATTGGGATTGTAAAATTCCGAGGTACTTGGAGGGTTATACACCACTGCAACACACACATTTAGCTTGTCCCCTATCTCATTTACAACACACCACAGAACTGTATTTTCCCCCTCTTTCACTACGCATTTTCACTTTGATTTGCAAGCTCTTCCTACAAATAACCCTAATCCACCTGATGCACGACCGCTTTCTTTCTTTTTTAATCCAACTTTACCATAAAAGTAAACATCTGACACATCCACTGGAATATCCTTTGTTGCCCATGTCTCTACCACTCCTATCACTTCGCCTAATTTTCTCCATTATTTCCCCATATTTTAACTTTTCAACAGCCCTTGTATGTTCCATGCTACTACTCCCAATGCCTTTTCCTATACAGATCCCTTCCTCTCAAACCTAAATTCCTGCAATTTTGCAAAAAGTACTAAGTGCATAATAACAAATATTTTAGGAAGGAGGAAAAACTCATGTCACCTAAACTTATCGGTGCCTTTTAAAATTCTTCATACATAACCAAAGTGGCAGTGTTACTTACCTAAATACTGTTATCACCAACATAATTTTTGTTTAATGCAACATTCGTAATTACAATTGCTTTGCATGTAGTGCATTTTGAGCCAGTTGCACTGAAAATAATGTCTTGAACATTAACTCTTCTTTGTGTGTTTATCGTAAAAAAGCAAAGTCTTCAAATTCCATGTATCACTTTTTCTGTAAACACGTTGTCATTGCTTCTTTTAACAAACACAACTGTATTTAAACATGTCTATTTCTTCCTCAAAAATAGTCGATTTTTTTCAATCTGGTTTTCGCTGAAGAATACAGACTTTATCCGCAAATATTCACATAAATCTGCAATTCATCCTCTCGTTTCCTTTTACTCCCGAACCTCTCCTGTAAGAATGTGCCAACATCCTTTTTTGCTTTCCCTACTATGTATACTAATAAAAATTCATTATCGAGAATGTGTTTTGAGGCAACTGAATAAAAAAAACATTTTTAGAAAAAGGTCCATGAGTGCTCTGTAAATAGCATAACTCAAAAACAAAGACCGATATATACAAAACTTGGCATTTAGGTTCAGAATCTTTCAAAGATGCGACATCAAGATTTTTAGCAAAATTTCCCCCTCCAGACTACCACCAACTAAGAACACTTTACGAAAATATTGATTTTCTCAAAAACGGCTGTAAAGACATTTATTAAAATATCATGTGTTTAAAATATTTTCATATCAAATGAAATGTATATTTTGAAATTTATGGGAATGTCCCCAAAAGTTCTCTTCACTCTGAATGCGAAGATCTCGTTAAAACACCCAATTTATCATGTACATTTTTTGTGGAGTGAACCATTTCCGAGATATTCCTTGTTATTTGTTTGAATTTTCCAATACTAATACTTTTTCTCAAATGGGAATTCATTACCTTTTTTATGCCCTGGACATGCAAAGAAAATAGAAGGTTCCACATAGGAATCAGCTCTTAAAAGATTTGACTATCACTAAAGCCTACCATATTTCCCTTGCACCTACAAGAAAATTACCAATAAGGTAGTTTCTGCTAAGATTTAGCTCGATTAACATGAAGTAGATGGAGAACATGCGATTGTAAAAATAGTTCGTAGAAAGTCATGGAAGTGTACACAGATTTTCTTTGCTGCGTTGACTCTGTTTGGAATGTTAACCCCTGGACCTGTGGGATACACTTGAACGTAAATCCCCGTTCCAGTGTAGATATCAATGTTTTAGAGGATGAAAAAAGGTTCATTGGTGTTAGGTACTTATCGCTTTATATGAGGCATAATGCAAGCAAAATAGAACCTAATACATTACACTGTTTTCTAAAAACTAGCATGAAAGACAGAACAATGTGGATAGTTATATTAGTATCCTTTGTAGGCATTCACCTGCGTTTATTTGCACGAGAAGATTAGTACGAGTTAATGACATGACAAAAGCTAGTTATCTCAATTTTACTTCATTGCTTCTCTTCCTTTCCTGAATTTTGACTCTCTTTCTGGTACCATTGCCAGAACTACAACAATTATTTTCTTCTCCATCCGGCAATATTTAGCAAATCCGCTATACAGGTTGAACCGTTTGAGTTGAAACTGTACAATATCTCAAACTAATCGTTTTAGAAGGATATGTCTTGAATAAAAGTTGATTAATATTATGGGTGAAAGTAAATGCCATTGGTCGTGTTTTATTTGCGGGACGTTATGATTGTCATTTAATTTTTACTTTCTCTACTACGTAGAGTAAGTTGGGGAGGTATTGTATTCCACCCAAAAATTCATTACCGATATTTCACCGGAAATTAATGTTTTGAGACCCCGTGAATTCAAAAAAAATCATTTTTGGAAATATGTCCGTGTGTGTGTGTCTGTGATCAGCATAACTCAGAAACGAACAGTCGGATAAACACCAAACTTGATATATTGGTTCAGTATCTTTCAGAGATGTGATACGAAGGATGTCAAGAAAGTCCCCCACCCCAGATTATCCTTTACATGGAACATTTTTCGAAAACGTTTATTTTCTCAACGATTTTGATTAAAATATCATTTGTTTAAGATATTTTCATGACAAATAAAACGTATATCTTGAATTATCTGGGAATGTCTCCAAAAGTATTCTTCATTATGAACGACTTTTGCATAACTGGTACACCTAAAGAGATGGACAAAATTTTACGACACAAAAATGTGGATCGCATTAAAATACACAATTTATTTCTATACATTTTTGTTGTGGAGTGAACCATTTTAGAGATATTATTTGCTATTCCCTTAAATTTTTCAATACTTGTTTTCTCAAATGGGAATTCGTTTTGTCTTGGATATGCAAAGAATATTAATCTGTCGTAAGGAGAATGGTGCTGCACATAGCAACCAGCTATTAAGAGATATATCTATGCTTAAAGGCTACTGTATTTCTATATTGGCCTTGCAAATACAAAACCAGGGGAACATAGTACGCCTTAAGTGATAGTCAAATATTTTTAGAACTGATCGCTATGTGTAAAATGTAATTATCTTTGCATGTCAAAATGTCGTTTCTGTACATATTTATCTCAGTTAATATAAATTGATGGAGAATAAGAGTTTGTAAAAATAGTTTGTAGAAGGGTAGAGAAAGTCATGTGAGTGTAACACATCAGATTTTTTAAATGGGAATCTACATTTTCTATGTTTTATCATTAGAAAATGGCTTATAAAAAGCTGTTTATTTTATGATGAATAAGGAAACAAACTAAAAACATTTGTTCCCAATTACGAAACCAAACTTGTGGTCCAACCAGTCATACTCTCTTCGTACACAGTAATTCAGATTTTTCGTGTTTATTTACGTTAGTGTAAGAACAAGTGAGTTCCCATTTAAAAATAATTAAATTGGCTATAAAATCACCATCATAATATCCTCCAAATAAAACACGACTAATGGTATTTACTCTCCCCATTAATATGAAGTAAATTTTATTAAGGAAATTTCTTTCTACAACGCTTGGTTTTGGAGATAATGTACAGTCTCAACTTAAATGGTCCGTCCTATATATTTGTGCTTCCTTGACACAGTTCCCTGTCTCTCCCCTTCACATAAGGCGATTTTTTGCTTTCATTCGTTTAGCATGATGTAGGTGATATTGCTATGAAGACCTAAGGAAACCATATCTAATATCGTTTGGAAGCAAAATTTGCATTTCTATTTCCACAGAATCCAAATAATAGCAGTCAAATGTATGTACGTACACAGTGCGTATTCTTTGCTTCTGTAAATCATTGCGTTTTGTTCCAGTCGTTTCTTCTGAGACAAATGCTATATTTCGAAGCCATTTTACAACAGGAAGGAGTGCTTTGAAAGGAACGGATTGCACAGATGCATTTCAGCGCTATCGAAATAGGGGGAACCTGTATCAAAAGCCATTTCGCCCGCGAACACTTAGAACGTTTTGTTGGAATACTCCACAAATTTTCTGACAGTGACGTAATATACCCCAGCCATTTTTACCGTAGCATATGAATATGTGATATTTTATGGAAGGTGCAGGATATCCAACGAGGGGTACTCTTCCTTCGCATTGCGACCTATACAGATCTATTATGACACCCTCAAGACGAGCGGATGATTCGAACCACAGGAGGCTACAGGCTGTAGGCAGACAGGCCACATATACGCGCAGAAGTTCTTAATATTTCCTTGCGCAAAGTCCCGATCCATCGCAGGAGTCAAATACAGTAGGCAATGAACGACCTATAAAACACGTACACCCTTCTGGTGTGTCCAAGAAATACTTTACCTTAAAAACAAGTATCTGAGACATCTGTCCAGCACTACCTGAAGCTGCGAAACCTGAAAGCACAGTACTGTTTAAACAAGAAAAAGAAACGGAATGAAAGAAAATGGATAGAAAGAAGTGGTAGAGAGAAATCACATTAACATTCGCCATTGACTAGGAAAAATCATGAAAACCCAAAGTCAGGATAGATTGTCAACGGGAATTGAACTCAGGACCTCTTGAATGCTAGCCTCACAGTAACTGTGACTATGCAGGGTCGGCCATTTGCTTCGCAGGGTACACAAGAATTTCCTGATAAGGATAACATCTAGCTCAGCTTTTGGCATATCAAACATCCCGATATGAAGGAGACACTATGGCCAACCAGTCTTAGCTTGAGGTAATACAGAAAAAGCTGAAGTGTTACATTCACGTGACTTTCTCTACACTTGTAGGAACTATTTTTACAAACGCTTATTCTCCATCTACTTCATGTTAATCGAGATAAACATTTGCAGAAAACATCTTATTGCTAATTTTCTTGTAGGTGCAAAGGGATAGTCAAATCCTTTAAGAGCTGGTTGCTATGTGGAGCATTCAACTCTTTTTGCTTGTCCAGGACATAAAAAAATAATAATGAATCCCCATTTGAGAAAAGTATGTGTTGGAAAAATCAAACAAATTACAATTACAAATTGGAAATAGACCACTCCACATAAAAAATATGACATAAATTGCGTGTTTTACGAGCTCTACAATTTTTTATGAAGAACAAATTTTTGTTTATCTCTTACGGTTACCAGTTATGCAAAAACCATTCAGAAAAAGAGGACTTTTGGGGACATTACCAGAAATTCAAGATACATATTTTATTTGTCATGAAAATATCTTAAAGTATATTATAGTTTATTTGAAATCGTTACAGACATTTTTGAGAAAATCAAAATTTTGGAAAAATGTTCCAGGTAAAGGGTAGTCTGGGCTTGAAAATCTTCTTGTCACTTTTTTGAGAGCCACTGAACCTAAATACCAAGTTTGGTATTTATCAGACGATTCACTTTTGAGTTATACTGTTCATAGTCACACATGCATAATACTGAGACACACACAGGAACTTTTTCTCAAAATGCTTTATTATTAATTATTATTATTGTTATTATTATTATACTTATTATTATTCAGGGAACCTTAAAACATGTATTTCCGATGAAATCTCAATATCGAATTTTGAGGTAGTATTTTTAACACAAATGATTTCAGTCAAATTATATAATATAAAATATAATAACAGCCCACCTTAAAGCAATATGTGTATAATAGAATATATAAAATGCATGTAACAGTCATTGTATTAAATTTTACATTATTATGTGCATGTTTAATAATGTTATGTGAATGTATTACGTAATTTAATAACGTAGAAGCTGTGAGAATAATAGGTTAAAAGTTGCTAATAATGAGGTAACAATAAGGTAGCCTTGAGACAAGAATGAATATGAAAGTACAATAATGCTACTTGTAATTATTTGAACAACAGTAATGTAAATTTTGAGACAGTTTATAAATAGCCAATCAACAACCAGCAAAAACTTAAGTTAAATGAAGGTATTCTATTGGAATAGGATTAGCAAATCAGAAACTGAAATAGGGCAAATTGTACAAATTCAGAAGTCAGTTGCTTGTAGACAGCGTTCCAAACCGGACGCGAGACGCGTTCTCGAGAAGTTTAATACGTA
This sequence comes from Deroplatys truncata, assembly GCA_030765065.1. Lineage (NCBI taxonomy): Eukaryota > Metazoa > Arthropoda > Insecta > Mantodea > Mantidae > Deroplatys > Deroplatys truncata. The sequence continues at coordinate 151,568,190 of CM060985.1, read as the reverse complement.
TTCAGTGTGAGACAAAAATATTTTACGTGTTAAAAAGTGCAAGTAACTAATAAAAAATCTCACATCTCTCTATATCAGTGAAGTGCTATTTAAATCGTGTCAAGGATTAATAAAAGGAGTGAAGTAAACATTACAATCTGTGTAAGCCTACATTCTTCAGCCACACCACGCCTTGTTCAGAGATACATGTTTCTACAAATTAATACTGATGCAGCCGAGGCATACATAAATATATACTATTTAAAGAATCAGTAAATTACAAAGTTAATATTTTTAAACATTGGGGCGAACGCCACCGGTACCATACGTGGTTACAACTACTTCAAGGTCGGCTCCTCAGCAGTCGAAAAACAACTTCAAATTGGCGCCAAAGCGTGGGGCAAATAAGAAAACAATTCATCTACTTCAAATTGACGCCCAAAGTGTGGTGCAAACAACGTAATGATATACTACTTCAATTTTTGGGCGGAATTTAATACTTCCCCTACTTACTGTAGGTAGTAGAGAAAGTAAAAATTAAGTTCTATCACATAAAAACTATTTTACATTTCTGATAACTCTTAAAATCCAAGGTGTGTACACAACTCATTAAAGGGAATTTAAATATATTTTCTCTGTGATATACAATATAATTTTAAATCATATACTAAAGAGTAACTGTAAAAGTTTGAATTCTACGTGTGCATATTTTGTTTGTTTATTGACAGTAGTGAAATAAAATATGTCAAGTCAGATGCAAAAAACGAAACATAATTCAGCGGACGCCCCTTCTGGTAACAATGTTCGTAGTTCGTACAATCACGTCCAAACAATAGGTTGTCAAGAAAGAACACCGGACGACAAATGAGAATGTGGAGAATCAGAAAGGCTTTCATGCGCTGTCGTAAAAATCGGTGTAGCGGGCGAGTTGAGAACTAGCAATTCCAACAATAACTGGAAGAAGTTAAGAAAGCTGCCATCGCTATCTGCAACCAGGGATGTCGCAGTTATTTTCGAGTAACGGTTATATCTGCCGCAGGTAAACATGTAACGATTAATGTATTTGTTTTCATTTTTATCACGTTCGTAGATATGTCGAATTAATGGTTACCAGTAACGGTTAATATGACTGATGTTTGAGCTTAGCGGAATACTCATATGCTAAACAGCATTAATTATTTATATCCAACTACTTGCAAAGTATAAAAACTCGTGCACCTACAATGCAGTGCTTACTGACCTGTCATCCGTGGCCTGTGACCTTTATTCAATGCGATAAGCAATACGTTGTAATAAACAACTATGTACTTGCACGAGCGAGGATGTACGAGCGAGAATGACTCAAGTTGTAAACGAATGTTGAGGTAACTAGTTCCCGATAAGCGACACAAATGCTGCGCACATACAGTGAATGGTGACATCCAGACTCGGTAACACACTCGTTTGTTCAGTAATCGCTAATGTGATAACTATGGTATAACAACTTAGTAAAATGTCTCAGTCTACAGAGTGTGCGAGTATTCAGGATGGATAAATCGACCCAATCTACTTGTCTTTTGCTTTTAGCTACCGAGTTATCCAAGGAGGTGTCTTAGAGAGGAAGTAATACGTGGGAATAAAGTGTCGCGTCACTGTCGTGAACACAACCATTATTTTATAGCGTAGGAAAAATGTAATAGAATCTTGTTTACATCGTGATTACTTAAAAACTAAATCCTTATTCCAGTTCTGCAAGAGGGGTGTTAAAGAGCACAGATTCATGATAATGATGATGATGTGCGATTGGTCTTCCTTTTAAAAAGTTAAAGCATCATTTTTCTTTGTAAACCTTCAATTTAAATAATTTATATTATGAGAGTCGATCGGCGAGGAACTTATTTCCTTGAAGAGATAAATGGGGGAGTGAAGGTTGTGAAATACCCTATCTGCAAGATAACCCATAATAATACCACATGAATGTGAAATGCTATCGCTAGTTATGTGCAAACATTTGTTTTTACACCGCTGTATTTTTCTCTTTGCGTTGTCTGTTACAGCAATCTGCAAACACAGCATTTTTGTGGTAATGATCTTGTGTCTTTAGTCCTGCCTCTACAGTTGGATAGATAAAAGAGTGGTGCTTGAAGTGATAAACGATTTTGTAAGAATAAAATAAAACATGGCCGTTATGCCGTACGCTCCTTAAGCAGCAACTCAGAGGCATTCCCGCCCAAGGCAGTTAGAGGGAAATGCATTACCAGGGAAGTTACCCCTGCAAAGATTTTCTTCAAGTTGTCAACTATAATTGTCTTTATTATTTTGGTAATCGTCATTGGGTAACTGTTACATTAATGTAATCCTTACGTTATTTTCTGCCCATCCTTAATGCAGACCTATCCGAGTTGAGAACGAAGACTACTGCAACAGTAGGATCAGTTACTCCAGATATATTAACGTCAGTGTGGCAAGATACAGACTTAAGGGTAGAATGTATGCAGTGTCACGAATACATTCTTGTGTGTGGGAAGGATAAAGTCGTTAATAGGTTGCTATAGTTATTTTCTAGTCCTTGAAATAATCTATATGCATATTCACCAGGAGACGCTAGTGAGCTTTTTCACTACAAAACGCCATTGCAAAATATAAACATTTCACTTTTGACTACAACTGCTGCAGGTTTAGTGCGGTGAAATATGAATATGAATGTATTTATAAAAACCAACCGGAAAAAAAATTGGCTCTAAGCTACTTTGCTGTAGTGCACTGATTTTTTTTATTTTTCATTTATTTATTGCCATTAGCAACAATGAATATATTTATTGCCATTAGCAACAATAACAATAAATAGATGAGTTCATATTGATAGCATTGAGTTTGAAGCAATTGCCCATTAGCAACTCGTATCCATTTTGGTTTAATAATTTTACTTTCCTAATTTTAAATACACTTACATTCACAGTCTCATTCGTACTACCAAACTAGGAAAGAATGTATGGAATTATGTTGTAGTTTTTACGTGTTTTTAATATTTTGTAACCTCTTTTTGTTCTTTAGCCTCAGAAATGAAGCATTTTCAGGAAAAACAAAGCACCTACTGCGAGTACCTAAAAAGTTCTGGAAGTACAGAATCTGATATACGCGAAAGTTGGAGTTGACTCTTGTTTTGAAAAAAAAGTGCATTTCTTTTTGGTCTAATGTAATACTTTCCTAGAATCACCTTTTTACATTCTCGACCAAGAGGTAAACATGTCACGCTTGCATTATGCGTGATTCAGTTACACTGAAGTTACCTTGGTGTGTTCTGCTAGCTCACTAGCGGTGAATGACCCCTCAAGGCTTCGCTTTATCGGCTGAGAATGTCAACTGTTAGCTGGTCTCTTCTATTCGCATTGTAAAGCCTAGAGTTTGTTCACCTGTACATCTCAAAAGTGAAGGCTTATTCAAACATCTGTGATATGCGTGAATTACCTCAGGGTATTCTTATTACTGCTATTGTTGTCTAATTATTAGCTCAATGAAATGACTAATGAAAAAATTATTAATGTTTCAACAGAATTTTAAAAGCGAATCATAGACAGGTATGTAGGCAATGTTGTGGAACTTTTCCTAGTATTCCAGTTCTGAATATATATCGTCATATGTCTTATTAATACGTTTAGGACAACGTATTAATAAACGTAAAAAGAGAAAAAAACATATTTTAACGGAGCGGAAAATATTGACGAAATTGATGCATCATTCGAACGGTTTCCAGACTTGTACAGCAAGTGTTGTTTCAAATCTCTGTTCATACAACTGCTAAAATGTTAAAACTGAAACCTTATAGAGCGACTATTGCTCATGAATTACAACGTAGTGACAACGAAGAGTGCCGAGAATGTCCCACTGCGGATGGACACCACTTTCATCACCACTTATAACGAAGTTAGTACTCACTGCAGTACATGTTACTATTTCTCATGAGTATATAACGCGGGAGTTTTATAATGAGAAACCTTCCGGTTTAATAGACAACGCGCGGAAGACGTGTACACGCGATCCGAGCCGGGCCATAAAATGACCGCTCCAAAGCATTGCATACTATCCAAAATACTCATTATCAAGTTTTCGAAGGAGATACGTATTTTGAGCCCCCCTAAATAAATACATTTTTAGGAAAAGGTGTGTATTTGTGTGTGTGACAGAGAGAGAGAGAGAGAGAGAGAGAGAGAGGGGAAGAAAAGTATAAAGTAAAAACGAAAAGTCGAAAAATACCAAACTTGGCATTCAAGATGAATAACTCCAAACTACCCTTTATTTGAAAAAAAATATTCAATATTTCTGGTTTTCCAAGGAGTGCCAGGTTTTAATTAATATACATTTATAATATTTTCATGGCAAATATGATGTATAGACTTAATTTTCTGGGAACAGCCTGTGAAGTTTTTATCTATAAGTATTTTTTTTACAAGAATGCAAAACAAAAATACAATTTCTTTCAAACAACGTTTTTGTGGCATCAGCCATTAACGAAATATCCGTTTTGGTTCGAATTTTTTAAAAATATTTTTCCGTTTGCTTTAAAGTACTGCTGCTTGCCATGACATGTAAGGAGCATTGAAGGCCAGCATAAAGCGACTTGATGTTGAACATTTTACTCTACTCCAGTGCTTTCGCTTTTATCCCCAATCTTATTTCCTGTCTCTAAGTATTTCTGGGTCTACCCCTTTCTCTTATCCCAGTTGGAAATCCTTCACAAACTTTTCTGGATATTCTGTGATATAGAATTCTCTTGAAGTGTGCTTACTAGTTTAGTTGTTCATATCTTAAATATTCTACCATCGAATTCTTTACTTTTATTTCCTTCTAAATAAGTGTTCCGAATTTTTTCTTATTTTGAATGTGTTACTGACTATAAGTCTATTTCCATAGAAATTCGATATTATAATTTTATTGAGTTTCCAAACTTCAGTCCAATATGTAATTTTGCTCTTCACTTTTGATTTGTATACCTGCAATTTGGTTAATAATAGTAATAATAATGGAATGCGGATTCTCAGGAAGCATCACTAGTGTGTGGGTATCTCCTATACAACTTCCATTGATTTTAAGAAGTGGCCTAACTGCTTAATTTTGGTTTTCATCTACTACAACTTGTGAGACGGATATGAAGATCAAAAAATTCTATAATATCTCGCAGCTAGAGAGGGGAGAAATAAACAAAGAAACAAGTACACCGTACCACTGGCTTCGATTGGTATGCGGAGGAGATGCGGCGCCATAAATCAGGATATTGTACCGACGCCCCACGAGGAAGCGTCCAGGAGGCAGGGATGAGGTGAAGGGAGACACCAGGCTGCCAGAACCAGGAGTGACGGCACAGCAGAAATAGAAGCCCCGTCAGTTGGACGAGAACCGGGATTCCCGCCCTACACCCCAGCAACCAGCCCAAGGCTGAGGAACGGATAAATGCACCGAGAGCATCCGTTTCCCCTGCCACGCTGCACCGAAACACTATCGCAAACGTTTTCAACCCTGAAATAGACCAAACGTGCTGCAGGATGAATGAATGATTAATGTAACAAAATGGGCAGGAAATTCGGGGATGTGCCTGACGATCCGGGTAAAAACCCATAAGTCAGAGCGGGTGGTCGCCAGGGATCACTTCTGGGACCTCCCGCATGCGGACCACAGATGTTGCCTTCTGAACCATCCCACTCAGTTTTAGTACCAATGGTCTTAAAACATTTTATTGGAAATCGTGAATTAAGTTTCAGATCGTATAATTCTGTAATTATGCTACTTTATGTGTTTCATAATATGGTGTTTCCGATTCTTAATGAATTTATTGTAAAACACTTAAGGTGATTTGGCTTCGGACACGGTTGCTGTTTCGTTGCACTTTGACTGGAAGGCAATTACGTACTCAGAGTTTCAGCGAGACTTCTCCCTCCCCAAGCACTGCCAGCCAGCAAGCGATCAGTGCATGTACAGCTTGTTCTGAAGTTACGAAGTTGGGACGTTGTTAGCTGGCAAAACATGCCGAAAACAACCAGTAAGAAGAGTATCTTATTCGTAAATGAATATGCACGCTAGTGTTTTTATGTAAGAGGTCAAAATATGTTTTCTAAAGTATGCCACATTGAAATCAAAGTAGAGAGAATGGCTTTAATTGCAAGGCACTATAAATAAATAAAAAAACACTCGCAAACTATTAGTTACCTCCTGGAAATGCGGGGATGAGGATATATTTTCCACATCAGAAACCACGAACTCATGTAGCCAAACTGAAGTTTACAGAGTTTTGTGTGACAAGATGCTAAGCACAAGCATCCCATTTATTAAGCTACAAAATCCTGCTTTTAAAGCGTTTTTCTGGAGAAATGTAAAGATATCCTTGTGAGTGTACTTTATGCAAATATTATTTGGCTCCTTGTTATGACGATAGTCTCAAAAACATCAGATGTTCTATGGGAGTTCATAATATTTGGATTTCGATAGATGAAACCACATATGCTACTGTGAGATCTATAGCTAATGTAGTCATAGGAATGAAAGTCCTCATAAAAGTCCAGATCAAAAAAATTTATTAACATCTGGGGTGTTAAGCGAAGTTAACCATTCTTCCATTGACAAGACGTTGACAGCGCAATGCCTCTTCTATGGCCAGACAGCATAAAAACTAAGAACATATTACTATTTGTGATGGATGCTGCCATTTGTATGGTCAAAGTGCTTCCAAAAGTAAGGAACGTTCAGAATTATACATCTGACGTGTTTAGCTCATGGTTGGCAGAACAGATTAGGTAACATCTTTCTGATGTAGATGATTTAAATTAAAGGCGCCTTGTAGGACACTAAAATTTAAAGAACTATCGCTAGGAATTCCTTTGCCACCTCATCCTATTCTGACATGGTGGAGTTCTTGATTGATGGTTGCTCTGTACTACTTTGAGCATTACAACCAGATTGTTCAAGTGATTACCAAATTTACAACGATGCAAGTTCAGCTATTGAAATTGCAGAATCATTGATATCTCCATAGCTGTATGAATATTTGCAATTAATAACACAATTCAGGACATTCCTTTAACAATAAAACAACTTGAATCATCACAGGTGGCCATGCCAGAGTCCTTGAGGCTTGTCGATAATTTGACACAACATTTTACAGAAGCAGGCAAATGTTCTCCTACCGAAATAGCAAAGCAGAAACTGGAGAGCAGTTTACACAAAAACCGAAGATATGCAATTGTGCGACGTTTTAGCTACACAATTTTAAATAATAAAAATTCATCTATTTCTCAGAAAGAGGTTGTGACATCGTCAGCTTCGCTTTGCACCAGTCACTTCATGTGATGCAGAACGGAGTTTTTCAAGATATTGTCGTGTAACCCTCCGCCACAGGCGCTCGATCGTGTGGAAAGATGCAATCGCCATCCCCGAATTGCTCTTCAACAGTGGGAAGCAAGAAGGTGGTTAAAATATCAACGTATGTCTATGCTGTGATCGTGCCATGCAAAACAACAAGGAGTGCAAGCTCCCTCCAGGAAAAACACGATCACACCATAACACCACCACCTCCGAATTTCACCGTTGGCACTACACACGGGCAGATCACATTCATCCGGCATTCGCCATACCTACACCCTGCATTCGGATCGCTACATTGTACCGTGATTCGTCACTCCACATAACGTTTTGTCTCTGTTCAATCGTGTAATGTTGACGCTCCTTACACCAAGCGAGGCGTCGTTTGGCATTTTCCTGCGTGATGTGTGGCTTATGAGCGGCCTCTCGACCATGCAATCCAAGGTTTCTCACCTCACGCCTAAATTTCATATTACTTGGAGTGGATCCTGATGCAGTTTGGAATTCCTGTGTCATGGTCTGGATAGATGTCTGCCTATTACACTTTACGACCCTCATCAAATGCCGGCGGTCTCTGTCAGTCAACAGACAAGGTCGGCCTGTAAGCTTTTGTGCTGTACATGTCCCTTCACGTTTCCACTTCACTATCACACCAGAAACAGTGGACCTAAGGATGTTTAGGAGTGTGGAAATCTCGCGTACAGACTTCTGACACAGGTGACACCCAATCACTGACCACGTTAGAAGTCCGTGAGTTCCATGGAGCGTCCCATTCTCCTATTTAGGATGTCTAATGACTACTGAGGTCGCAGAGTACCAGGCAGTAGGTGGATACTTTTGATCACATAATGTATGTTGTAATCTTGTAATAGTTATCCACGCATGTAAAACACACATTAAACTGGTTATTTCATACGCTGCAGTCGGATTAATTATTTTGTTATTGTCGGTGTATTATACTTTGTAATAGAAACTGAAGTTTACCACAGAACTGTATACTTAATTCTGTTCGGCCTATAACGTACTCGGCACAGCACAATTCGGAGCACACGAGACTACTGACTCTCTTCTCTCGCTCGTTTGTATAAGTATCAGTAAAATGGAAGCGAAATTAACTTAACCCAAAGTCACAGGACTTTTTCATAAAATGCTTTTTTGGGTTCAGGGATGTCTCAAAACGTATATTTTCGGTGAAATATCGACATATAATTTTCGAGTGGATTAAAATACTTTCGCTAAGGTAGAAGAGACTTTCGTATCATATCGATTAGCGTCGATTGTACATTTTATCATATTCAAAGAATGACAGTAAACGATGTTTTTTAATGGTATAACATAATGTGTCCTCGTACCCAATCTAATGGTTCCCACACTTACCAAGGCTACCTTCGGAAGGGAAGTAAAGCCGGTGATAATGTTCATTTGCTAGTAAAACGACCTCACATTTTAAAATAAAAGGTCCCCGAGCAAATTTGTCCTTCGGTGCAGTCCGCTTCTGCCCATGGTATATCCATGGAGTGGTGGACTAACCCTGCCATCATGTGCGCCTCGTGGCAGATCAATCACAGTAGAGATTCACCTTATTTCAGAAAGTACCGCTAGGATATTTCTGTAAGACAATAGCGTAACAGGAAACAAATAAAAACTAACCATATGATACTGTACTCCTAAAGCATTTGTAAACAGGAAACAATTGTGTGTTGAATTTTTACTTCCTCTGACGTATGGTAAGTATGGAAAGCATTGTATTTCGCCCAAGAATTGATACCGAGATTTTACCGGAAATACATGTTTTGAGGTGCCCTAAATCCAAATAAGACATTTTTGGAAATATGTTTGTCTCTGTGTCTGTGAGCAGAATATATCAACGAAAATTCGGATAATTCCTTACTTTATATTTGAGTTTAGCATCTTCCAAGGATATTTCAAGAAAACCCCCCACCCCATACTACCCTTTACATGGAACATTTTTCGAAAATATTGATTTTCTCAAAAATGCTCCTACGATATTTATTAAAATAGCATATTTTTAATATATGTTTATGACAAATGAAGTGGATACTTTTAATTTTCTAGGAATGTCCCCCAAAAGTCCACTTCACTCTGACTTTCGCATTGCTGGTAAATCGTACGAGATACACAAAATTTTACTACACAAAAAATGTCGATCTCTTTAAAACACACAATTTCTGTCATATATTCCTTGTTATTTGTTTGAATTTTCAATATTTACACTTTTTGTTAAATAAGAATTCCTTAAGTCTTTCTTCTGGATATACAAAAGAGAATGGAATGCTTGACATAGCAACCACCTCTTAAAGATTTGGCTATTGATTAAACTTTACCATGTTTCCCTTGCAGCTACGAGGAAATTTGGAATAAGTTTTTGCAAATGTTTATCTCGATTAACATCAAGTATATGGAGAATAAGTGTTTTGTAAAAATAGTTTTACAAGAGTAGAGAAAGTCATATGAGTGCAATACATAAGATTTTTCTGAAATAATATAAAAACCATTAAATTTAGTGCTCAGTATGTAAAAAAAACTTCCAACTGGACCTGATACATTGTTTTTTGTAAGCACGTTATGTCCTAATTTTTATTTACTATTTTAGCGACGACATTCTTTCAATGCCTAATGGTATTCCAAAAATGGCAACAGTAGAAACAGATATACTCCTCAACAAACAACTATATCTTCTGGACAAACTGATCGAGGGATTACAATTTTGTTGCAGGCTTGTAAGCGTTCTTAGACGTTCGTTTACCTACGTTGAGGTGGGCAAAGCTTATATCGCAGAGTTTAGCCGCCAACGCGAGTGGAAGCGCACACAGTCTGAGTTAGGTGCTAGCTAGAGGCGAGAGGGTGGTTGGAAGTAAACAGTTCAGTGGTGGAGTTCGTGAGGCATTGTCTACTAAACCATCGTTTTCCAGAAAACAGAATTTCGTGCAGAATGGGATGAGGACTTCCTTTCCTGTGTCGAAGCGGAGAATGTGAAATGTTTAATTTACTGAAAAAGGATTACAGGGTGACATCCAAAAACACTACGTTAGATACCATGCTTAATATGGTGAAATGAAAGGTATGTTAGCAGGGGAAGTTATTGTTTACTATTATTTATTTTCAGAATTTAACATACAAAACTATTGCAGGATTTAACTGCAAAGAACATTCTACAGAAAGTCCCGATCGGTCCCTACAGCTTTTCAAGAGAGTGAGCTTCTTAAACTATGTCTGACAAAATCTGTGTATCGAAGAGCTATTACAAGGACAGTGGATAACCTTTCAAAAAATATGATCTGCTACGCTCACAACACTTTCTCTACTCCTGTAAAACCATTTTTACAAACGCTTATTCGTCCATATCCTTCATGTTAATCGAGATGTTAATCTTATTGCTCATTTTCTTGTAGATCCAAGGGGAATTGGTAAGTTTTAAGCGATAGTCAAATATTTTAAGAGCTGATTGCTATGCGGAGTATTCCATTCTGTTTGCATTACCAGGACCAAAAAAAATGAATAACGAATGTCCATTTGAGAAAAAGTATAAGCATTGGAAATTTTAAGGAAATAACAAGCAATATCTCGAAAATGGTTCACTCAACAACAAAACTGTATATGATATAAATTGTGTATTTTACCGCGATCTACATTTTCTGTGTAGTAAAAGTTTGTCTATCTCGTATGGTTTATCAGTTATGCAAAATTCGTTCACAATAAAGAATAATTTTAGAGACATTCCCAGAAAAATCGAGATATCCATTTCATTTGTCATGAAAATACCTTGAGCGTATGATATTTTAATCAAAATCGTCACAGCCATTTTTGAAGAAATTAAAATTTTCCAAAAATTTTCCATGTAAAGGATAATCTGGGGTGGGAGGATTTTCTTGAAAACCTTCGTGTCGCATCTCTGGAAGATACTGAACATAAATACCAAGTTTGGTGTTTATCCGACTGTTCGTTTCTGAGTTATGCTGTTCACAGACACACACACGGACATGTTTCTAAAAATGCTTTTTTTGGATTCAGGGGGTCTGAAAACATATATTTCCGGTGAAATCCCGGTATCGATTTTTTGGGTGGAATACAGTACTTCTCCTAGTTACTATACGTAGTAGAGAAAGTAAAAATGTATAAAGTCAAAACACACTATAATGGTGGCCTAGACTGCTGTCAACCGTTATTGCAAGAGCTGTACAGACGTAACGAATAAGCGTTTGTAAAAATAGTTTGTACAAGAGTAAAGAAAGTCATGTGAGTGTAACACATCAGATTTGTTTTTTTGTCCTGTACATTCAAAGAGAATGGAATGCGCCACATAGCAACCAGCGTTTAAAATATTTGACTATCGCTTAAAACCTACCATATTCCCCCTGTATCTACAAGAAAATTAGCAATAAGATTGACATCTCGATTAACATGACGCATATGGAGAATAAGCGTTTGTAAAAATAGTCTGTACAAGAGAAGATAAAGTCCTTGAGTGTAACACATTAGATTTTTTATAAAATTATCGGTACTTCAAAAGCTTACTTAGTATCAAAATCTGGTATAATAAATATGCATTTTCATAATCTGGAACCCATGATAAGAGTTTATGTACATGTTATCAATGTCTGTGATGCACAATTTAAAAGTGCACAGGAGAATCCGGGCACTTGACAATGCCATTGCCAGTAGTGAGATTGAAGTAACCTGGTGATTATGTTGGTTGCACTCTGATCAGCACTGCCCAGGATGCGGTGTCGATCTGGGGTGTGGGCCGGTCGATCGACAGTAATTGGTTTGGGTTAGTGGTTTTATTACCCGCAAGCGACAGCAGTTGCACAAATTTGGTTTAGTTTGAAATGCTAGGGGAGTGTCATTATGTAATGGATTAACAAGGTATACGTCTATATTTTCTGCCTTTGTGAATTTTTGTTTCTCTTAAATTATTACATATTTCTGTTTCAATTAAGAGGTATATGTGTATTTTTATTGTTATAATTATTATTATTAATATTATTATTTATTAGAACAGCAGCAGACAGAAGAGAGATATGTCAGGATCTTGGCAAAATTATACTCAAATGCTACAGCGAAAATACATCTAGACAAACAAGTGGAGCAGCTCAAACTAGAAAGAGGAGTAGGACAAGGTGATATAATATTCCCTAAGCTCTTTAGGCCCTCTAGAAAATATATTTGGGAAGATTGCAGCAGACTACGATAAATGCATAGACGGAACAGAACTATCTCACCTGTGATTTGCTGACGACTTAGTACTCGTAACCAGAACATCAGAGGAACTGAAGGCGCATACTACAGAGATAGCGAATTTTGAGTTCATTTTTAGGCCTAAAACTGAACCATAAAAGGCAACGAACTTCTGGAATACGTAGAAGAAACTGCATACTCATAGATACTTAGGTAAAACAACAGACAAAGGAATAGCACGACGCATCGCAGCAGCATGGTCTACATTTTCGTTCGTAAGGTTTATACTCCTGGACAAATCCTACAATTTTAATTGAAAGGTCAAATAATGAACATGCGTATTTTACCAGATCTGTTATATGGCTCACAAATGAGGCAAGCGATTGATACTACCAAAGGAATATGGAAAGGAAAATCTTGGGAGAAATGAATGCACAACCAAGAATTACAAAAGGACACGATTACGGATCCCATGACCACAGGATGCTATTCAAAATGAACATCAGCGGGTATATAACCCGCTGTGCAGACGAACTGAGGAAGACCTTCGGCAGCAGGTAGATCATGATGACCAAAGAAAGACACTTGGAGAAAAATTAGTATACCTAATCAGCATGACAATAAACTAGATTGATATTTCCCAAAATAGCTAACTGGAACTGCAAAATCCAGCTCCCATTCACTTGAAAGAACCCTTGCCCAAAAGGGATGTACATAGACTAACTGTGAATTGGGAATTATTAAAGAGGCATAAACTTAGTAAAACTTCACTAAGTTTTCAGAACTATGTGGAACAGTAAAAATCTGAGTATGTTACTACTACTACTGATGGGACGATACCACTATTTCTCGTTAATTGGTGCCGATACTGGTATTTTAGCACCGATACTCGATATTCACTTTATAAAAATGTATAAAGGCGATAGCTTACTGAGATATGTTCTTGATAGTAGTTTTCTGTGGATAAATGTATGTAACCAATTTTGATTGCATGATAATTCTGAAGTTGTTCCTGTTTGGCATTCTCCAATTGGCAGCATTTTTGGAGACATGTCCGTGTGTGTCTGTGAACAGCATAACTCAGAAACGAACAGTCGGATAAAAACCAAACTTGGTATTTAGGTTCAGTATCTTTCAGACATGCGACACGAAGGTTTTCAAGAAAATCCCCCCAACTTAGATTACCCTTTACATGGAAAATTTTAATTTTCTCTAAAATTGCTCTAACAATTTTGATTGAAATATCATATGTTTAAGATATTTTCATGACAAATGAAATGTATACTTCGAATTTTCTGGGAATATCTGCAAACCTATTCTTCATTGTGAACGACTTTTGCATAACTGGTAAAGCATAAGAGACAGACAAAATTTTACTACACAAAAAATATAGATCGAGTTAAAATACACAATTTATGTCATATACAATTTTTTTGTTGAGTGAACCATTTTCGAGATATTGCTTGTTATTTCCTTAAAATTCGTTATTCATTTTTTGTCCTGGTAATGCAAATAGAATGGAATACTCCACATAGAAACCAGCTCTTAAAATATTTGACTATCGCTTAAAGTCTACCAATTTCCTTGCATCTACAAGAAAATTATCAATAGGATTAACATCTAAATATATCGATTAACATGAGAACATATGGAGAATAAGCGTTTGTAAAAATAGTTTGTACAAGAGTAAAGAAAGTCATGTGAGTGTAACACATCAGATTTTTATCTTTATAATGCCGCAGGTTATGCATCTCCTATTCTAGGTCGAGGTTGTTAATATAATAATAATAATAATAATAATAATAATAATAATAATAATAATAATAATAATAATATACGATTTTTTATCCATATTATGGAAATAAGTCTTACGGTATACCTGTAAGCTACACTCATGATCCTAGTTTGATGACTTGCGTAAACACAAACTAACAAATGGAGGAAAAGAACAAATATTTCGACGCAATGTTTTATCTGTCGTCTAAAGTTCTGATTTGTGACTGCTGGGTTCACAGATTTGGGTCACAGGAGTAGATAAGTTTAATGGCTGAGAGTAAGTCACCAAGGCAGGCTATTGCACAAAACGTGATTTAGTACGTCAACTAAATCAATTTCATTCACAATTCGGTTAAAGCTGCAGGTTACATAAGTACCTCTACCCCTTGCCCCATCGTTTTACATGTCTTCATTTAGACACAAGAGCTTATGGAATACAGCATTGATTCAACCACAGGAAACGGCGTCAAGGTCTATCACGAACCATAGTCCAGCAACTCTCTTGAATACACGTGGGTGGCATTAAGTGAAGCCTCGACTCCTTTCATTCTTTATCTAACATAAAGTAGAACACAACAACTTTCAATAAAGGTTTATCTCAAAGTATAAACATATTCGATACAACCGAGTATCGAGGTATCGAGGTTCCATCCCTAGTTGCTACAAGTTGGGGAGAGGTACTTCAAACTACGGAGTTCTTCGTGAGGTAGGATGCTGGGAAGATGCTGTAATTGCTAAACTAAACGTAGTTAGGTACTGGCTGCGAATAATTAAAGGTGATCAAACAACTCTGAGAGCAATATGTAATCGTCATCAAATGAACAACATAGAGCATCCAAAATGGTGGGCGGCGGGGTTGCAACGCGAATTATCAAAAATTGGCTTAAATGATATCTGGCAAAGGTGTAATGAAAATACACATAGTGCCGTGAGAAAAGTCAAAAGACGACTATGCGATATAAACAGGCAGAAAATAGAATCTGAATGTAAACAAAGATCAACTTTGGGGCTACAAAAAAAAAATTAGGTGGGATAAGGAAACATATATTTTGGAATTAGGTATAGAACAGAGGACTGGAATAGCATGGCTTAGGTTGGGAGGGTGGAAAGCTCGCAAGATTGTTGATGACGATGGCAGGAGGATTTGCCCAGTATGCGGGGAACAAGAAGACTGGACCCATATTTTGGCAGCATGCATGCAGACGGAGGGTATTAGGAAAAAACTATTACCGGAAGTATTTTTGGCTTCCAACAGACGGAGGACAGTATGCTGGGACTTGATTCTAAACAGCCAAAACTGGCCAAGCTTGGGCACATACTTAATGGAAGTACGTGTACTAAGAGATAAGGTGTTTATGTAATTTTTCTTTAAACATATGTGGTGCTTGAGTACTTGTGCGCGACTGTGTGTGTGTTTGAGTGTGTGATTCAGAGCGTTTTTTCAATTTTATATGTATGTATATAGTGCGGTGATTATAAAAAAATAGTTGTTTTCTGGTTGATACTGCAAGTCATGTATACAGACCAGGTATTTTTCTAGAGAGCATGTACGGTCTTATGACCCATGTGACTGTGTTATGCAATTAATGTAATACTAAATACTTAATAAATACTACCACTACACACTAGTGGCTACAATAGTTCACTTTCTGCTGTAAATTTGTAGAAATATAACACAATGTCATGAAACTAGAATAACAGCATAAGCAAATTGTATTTATATACTTTTAACATTCTTGATAAGGAACGCCTAGTCATTATCCAAATATATACTGTTGATGGGAGTAAGAAAGTACTGTATCTTCCCCCGCTTAGACTATTATTGTTCTTACTGCGCTGAAATTGCTGCATAGAAGCCGCAGTTAAATTTGTGCAAAACCCTCATTAGCCCCATTACCCTCATTAACGTCTTACAAACAACGCCACACCAACTTAGCTTCCATTAACGATTTGAGAAACGGTTGGCTTTACAGGAGTGTCGTCCTCAACTAGGTCTACTTCTTTCAATTAAGTTCCTCTTGCAAGTTGTAGAATTATACTTATTTTGTAACACTGGCTCGATTTCAGGTCCATGTGTGGCAACTATACTGTTTTGGCTTTCTTTGCAAGGAAACAGTTTCTGCACGGTGAGTTTCCCCAAGATATGAAGTGGCACGTAAACGTGGATTTTGCAATGATTATTAGCTACTTAGCGGTAAATAATGTAAATGAATAATCAACAGGCTAATATTCTATGTTTTGTTATACAACGGAATGGAGCACCTCGTGCACTGCGACTTGCATAGATTTATTATGGCTACCACACTCCAGAAGGAAGGGATGAAGTAAAGGGACCACAGAAGGCTACAAGTTGCAGACAGACCACAGAGAGGCGCAGAAATCCCTAACAGTTCTAGGCTGGAAGACTCGTCCCACTGCTGAAGCTGTCTGGAGAGGACGATGAACGATCCGTCAACCAAGCAGCTCTATAGTGTAAACAAGGAGTATTTTTTCCTTTTATTAAGCATTTTAATTATTTATTCTAATTAAATATAGACTTTTTGATTGGAAATCAATTGTACTATCTGGCACTGCTATACGCCAGGAAACCTAGAACTTGAAAGATGGGGTGTTAATTTGCGATGTCTCGTCTTTTCGCGCCCCACGTTGGGCGCCATTTGGGACATTAATTATTTAGCGGTTGTTGCTGATGTAGTAGCCTAGGTTTGCTGCAGCCATTTCTCACGAGATCCCGTACTATTGCTGGGCGCGGTCGCGAGTAGACTGGTCGTGATGGATGTTGAAATAATCACATTGCGATTTAACACTTAAACCGTTGGTTTTATTATTTAAAGCTTACAAACTACTAGTTCATAACCCTGACAGTATACACCAAAATTGTGTTTTCGACGCGGAGTGAAAAAACATGCTATTTTGTCTTCGTTCTGTTCTATATAATTTACTTTCCATAGCAACGCACTCTTCAGGTCATGATTTTTACATTTATAATTATGACATTCGAGCATCACTCTTCATTGCTTTCTCTAGCACATATTTAATAACTTATAACAATATTTAAGTAAAAATTAACATAAAAATTAATTACATTTTAAATTAAAGGGTTCAAACATTCAAGTATTTAAGACAACATCCTAAAGCAAAAGAATTAGCATCGAAACGATTATACTAATATCCAACCATCTCTTTTCATATAACTTATAAATTATCTGTCTCAAAGATGAGAAGAAAATGGGATATCGTGGAAACAGGCAACTATCCCAGCAATCCTTTATCGAAAAGGAAAAACCAGGGTCAGAGTGGGTGGTAGACGGAATCGAATCCGGTATCTCCCGAATGAGAGCTTCGCTCGTTACCGCGGAGCCAACACCGTGATCGGGCCATACTGACACGCCCAATATGAAATGGTACGGTAATGACCACAGCAGTTAAGGAGCGTCCATAAACAATAAAAAAAAGCAAACTCGGCCCATACTGATATAAAACTGAAATTTCTATTCTGATAAATTCATGTTAAATGCTTGTACCCCTTACTCAAAAGCTAGAAGAAAAGGCGGGAAAAATATGATTTCTTGCATTAACTTGACTTTCTCTACGCATTATGGTTTAACTTTATATATTTTATTTTATTGTATAAATTATTCTTATGAAAGCCTGTTTTATTGTCTCCTTCGTGTTAACCAAGATAAATAGAAATAGTTTCATTGTTCACCTCGTTGAAAGAATAAGATGATGGAAGAAACCGGACTCATAGTCATATGTTCAAAAAAGGGACGCTCCATGTTGACCTTTAAATGCCGTACCCCTTTTATGGCATCCCGAGAAGCAACTGAACAGCAGCAATACGTTAGAAAAAGTATCACAGCATTGTGACGTAGTGGCTACGGCCCAAGATTAGTGGCAGGTCGGCGTCGGGAAGTCGGAGGTAAACAAAGATAATGCCCTCTCCAGCTTAAGCACCGGAAGCGCTATCAGATAACCACAATCTTCTGGATGTTTCACCTGCTCGAACATTCTGGCACCCTATGGAAATTTCCGAGAGCTATATAAGCGAGCGCTCTCGCAGATTAGCGAGTTAGTGAGCGAATTACCGAGTGAATTTTTGGTGTGACGAAAAGTGTTGTTCTCCGAGCGAGTCTGTGACATGCAGTGACTGATGCTTCCGCAAGATGCTGGAGAAATCTTGTGCTGGACGCCCCAGCTAGTGAACCGTCCTGGAAAAGTGGCTATGTCGTGCATACTTCATTACGCCGTTATGTCACGAAGAGAGTGAAGTTGAGAGAAAAGTTGAGTTAGATCACATTTACGATGTAACAGTGAAAACTGTACAAAGTCATACTGTTGAAAAATTCATTCCAATAAGAATAGATAGCTTGAAAGCGGTTATATAAAGTTATTCGAATTAAGTGTTTTTAAACCCACATTTTTACTTCCTCTTCCAAGTACTAGAAGGTAAAGAAGGTAGGTATTGTATTCCATTCAAAAATTCGATGCCAAGGAAATACATGCTTTGAAGTCTCCTGAACCAAGAACTGCATTTTTATAAAAAATAAAGGTTCGTGTGTGTGTGTGTGTGTGTGTGTTTGTGTCTGTGAACAGCATAACTCAAATACGAAAAGTCAGGTCAAGAGCAAACTTGGTATTTAAGTTCAATACCTTCTAGGGATATGAGACCAGGAATTTCAACAAAATCCTCATAACCCAAAGTACACTTTACATAGAACATTTTTCGAAAGTTTTTATTTTATAAAAATAGCTGTAACGATTTTCATTAAAATGTATGTTAAATATATTTATGTGACCAATAAAATGTATATCCTGAATTTCTTAGTAATAGTCTGTAAAATCCTCTTCATTCGGAAAGAATTTTGTATAAGCTTATATAATTGGTAAACGTTAGGCGAAAGACGAAAACATACTACACAGGAGATGGAGATTTCTTTAAAACACACAATTAATTTCAAATAAAATTTTTAAGGCATCAGCAATTTCCAAAATATCCGTTATTAATTGTTCGATTTCTTCAATACTTTTGCTACTTTTTTAAGTCTCGTGGATTTTTAGTTGTTTCTCCCGATCTATGGAAACAGAAGTGATGTGAATGGGTCATGTGAATGAAACACATCAGATTTTTTCTTTAGTAAGTTTTCGTCTATCTCTCATGGTTTACCCTCCATAGAAAATTATACAAATGCTTTCCGGCTGAACAGGACTTCAGAGGCCATTAAAACATGTGCATTTTATTTGTCATGTAAATAATGTAAAAATATGGTACTGAAATCAAAATCATAGCCATTCTTATAAACGAAAGAGTAGTTTGATACGGTTTTAAATCGCCATACAGGAAAAATAAAAATACAACAATAGTAGTAATAATAGTATATCCTGCATACGAAACAAATATCTAAGGTTTATAAATTCTATGACATAAAAGGCCGAATTAATATTTCACTGGTCAAATTCTGTCTTTAATTAATCAAAAACTAATTTTGAGGTTTTTCCTTTTTATTAAAGCAAAAATATCAAATTATATCACTTTCGTTCAATTAAATATTATACTCGTTTGGTATGTAATTAAACATAAGAACTATTTGCTATCTCAAACTAAACATCCATTTCTTCGTTGGTTTAATCAGTCACATACAAAACTCTTTCACATATCTTGTTGATAGTTTAACCTTTATATATTATACCTCCTTCAAATTGTTGATTTATATAATATTTTATCTTTAGGGAATTTTTTCATTCCTGACTTTTTGGCTTTGAATAGTCTTCTGTGTAATTTCTCTCACAATAAAAAAAAGATGTTAATCTGTACAGCCATAGTTACTCCTTTAAGAAGCTCATGAACATCACTTAAAACTTTACCATCTGGTTCAGTGTTTATATGACTTCACAAGTTTGTTTTACTATTTTCATAGTCTTATTCAGATGTTAGAAAGTTTCGTCTTAATCATCTAAACTCTCATTTTTTTTCAAAGAGCTACAACAGCTTTCAATAAGGCTTATTTGCATTTTAATGTTTGAGAAATGTTACTTATCTTTAAATATTTTACGATACTCTGATCATTAAGTGTAGGTCATTCAAAGGTTTTAATGAAGAGAATATAAACAAACAATTATAGATGTTTGAAACTCATTTTTCTGCAGTATACCAACAATTTTACAAGTCTTCAAAAACATTTCTCAATAACTAACTATAAAGAACAAGGGCAGTTAAATAAATAATTACGTACACTCACGTATACCTGATGGGCCGAAGGCCGATTTCGTTATATGGTAATGAAATTTGGGGATGGAGAAGAGCATGTAAATAACACGCGGGTAGCATTTTAGAAAAGACTTCTTAGAGTTTCTGGGATGAAGGAGGTGGGATACATGAAGACACAATACACTGTAAAAAAGAGCAATAAAATATGGCGAGAATAATGCGGGGAGATAATTCCACACTCTCTATAAATGTTATAAATACCAGGGAGAAAACCAGTTATGTAAGCTTTGGGCAGCTGACAAAAACATATGGAAATGTATCAAAAGACTAATAGACATAACCAACAGGAAATAGAATGGCATTGTAAAATTATATACCTTCTCTAGGTCTTTACAATGAAATAAAATTGAACTGGAGTAAAGCGACATACACGATGTGATCAAAGGTATCCGGACACCCACACAAACATACGTTTTTCATTTTAGGTGCTTTATGCTGCCACCTACTGCCTGATACTCATTATTCGAAACCTCAGTAGTCATTAGACATCGTGAAACAGCAAAATGGGACGCTCCGTGGAACTCACGGACTTCAAACGTGGTCAGGTGATTGGTTATTACATGTGTCAGAAGTCTGTACGCGAGATTTCCACACTCCTAAACATCCCTAGGTTCATTGTTTCTGATGTGCTGCTGAAGTGGAAACGTGAAGGGACATGTACAGCACAAAAGCGTACAGGCCGACCTCGTCTGCTGACTGACAAAGAGACCGTTGACGCTTGAAGAGGGTCGTAAAGAGTAATAGTCAGACATCTATCCAGACCACCACACTGGAATACCAAGCTGCATCAGGATCCACTCCAAGTACTATGCCAGTTAGACGTGAGGTGAGAAACCTTGAATTCCATGGTCGAGCGGCTGCTCACAAGCCACACATCACCAGGAAAATGCCAAACGACGCCTCGCTTGGCGCAAGGAGCGTCAACATTATACGATTGAAAAGTAGTAAAACG
This sequence comes from Deroplatys truncata, assembly GCA_030765065.1. Classification (NCBI taxonomy): domain Eukaryota; kingdom Metazoa; phylum Arthropoda; class Insecta; order Mantodea; family Mantidae; genus Deroplatys; species Deroplatys truncata. The sequence continues at coordinate 151,546,687 of CM060985.1, read as the reverse complement.
TTGTATGAAGTGGCGAATCACAGTACACAATGGTGACATGGTGTGGGTATGGCGAATGCCCGGTGAACCTCATCTGCCAGCGTGTGTAGTGCCAACAGTGACATTCGGAGGTGGTGGTGTTATAGTGTGGTCGTGTTTTTCCTGGAGGGGGCTTGCACCCCTTGTTGTTTTGCGCGCCACGATCACAGCGCAGACCTACATTGATATTTTAAGCACCCTCTTGCTTCCCACTCTTGAGGAGCAATTAGGAGATGGCGATTGCATCTTTCAAAACGATCGAGCACCTGTTCATACTGCACGGGCTGTGGGGGAGTGGTTACACGACAATAACATCCCTGTAATGGAGCGGCCTGCAGAGTCCTGACTTGAATCCCATAGAACACCTTTGGGATGTTTTGGAACGTCGACTTCGTGCCAGGCCTCACCGATTTACATCGATACCTCTCCTCAGTTCCGCACTCCGTGAAGAATGGATTGCCATTCCCCCAAGAAACCGTCCAGCACCCATTGAAGGTATGCCTGCTAGAGTGAACGCTGTCATCAAGGCTAAGGGTGGGCCAGCACCATATTGACTTCCAGCATTACCGATGGAGGGCGCCACAAACTTATACGTCATTTTCAGCCAGGTGTCCGATTACTTTTGATCACGCAGTGTATGTACTTGGGAAGACAGGAAAGATTAGGAATGACATGGTTTAGGCTGGAGGGCACAAAGAATGACTTGAGAATTCTAGCAGGAGAATCTTCTCACTGTGTAGGATGAAGACCGCGTACAGATTTTGGGGGAATGCACAGAGTGGGAGAATCAGAGTACAATTAAGCCCAAGGAAAATTCTTAAGTCGGGCTAAAAGGAGATTGACAAGTTGGAATTTACTTGCTGACCAGAGGAACTGGCAAAACCTGGGCTATTTCCTGGCTAAAGTACGTGAAGCCGTATCAGATTTGTTTGGTTAGTGAGAGGCAAGTTACCGATATTTTCCTTTTCTCTTGCCCTTTTTACTTTCTCTACTACGTATAGTAAGTAGGGGAAGTATTGCATTCCACCCAAAAATTCGATACCGAGATTTCACCGGAAATACATGTTTTGAGAATCACTGAATCCAAAAAAAGCATTTTTGGAAACATGTCCGTGTGTGTGTCTGTCTGTGTGTCTGTGTGTCTGTCTGTCTGTGTGTCTGTGTGTCTGTGTGTCTGTGAACAGCATAACTCAAAAACGAACAGTCGGATAAACACCAAACTTGGTATTTAGGTTCAGTATCTTCCAGAGATGCGACACGAAGGTTTTCAAGAAAATCCCCCCACCCCAGACTACCCTTTACATGGAACATTTTTCGAAAATTTTAATTTTCTCAAAAACGGCTCTAACGATTTTGATTAAAATATCATATGTTTAAGATATTGTCATGACAAATAAAATGTATATCTCGAATTTTCTGGGAATGTCTCCAAAAGTATTCTTCACTGTGAACGACTTTTGCATAACTGGTAAACCATAAGAGATAGACAAAATGTTACTACACAAAAAATGTAGATCGCGTTAAAATACACAACTTATGTCATATACATTTCTTTTGTAGAGTTAACCGTTTTCGAGATATTGCTTGTTATTTCCTTAAATTTTCCAATACTTATACTTTTTCTCAAATTCGTTATTCAATTTTTTTATGTCCTGGACATGCAAAGAGAATGGAATGCGCCACATAGCAACCAGCGTTAAAATATTTGACTATCGCTTAAAAGCTACCATATTTCCCTTGCATCTACAAGAAAATTACCAATAAGATTGACATCTCGATATCTCGATTAACATGAAGCATATGGAGACTAAGCGTTTGTAAAATCAGATTGTACAAGAGTAGAGAAAGTCATGTGAGTGTAACACATCAGATTTTTTTGTTTCTTTTTCTTTTGTTTGTTTTGTCACCTTACTTTGTATTTTACGTATACGGTCAATGACCCATACACTAGATTACTTTCTCTACTACGTATAGTAAGTAGGGAAAGTATTGCATTCCATCCAAAAATTCGATATTCATAATATTCAAAATTTCACCCGAAATATGTTTTGAGCCCCCATGAATACAAAAAAGCATTTCTAGAAAAATGTCTCTGTGTGTTTGTGTTTGTGTGTGTGTGTGTGTGTGTGTGTGTGTGTGTGTGTGTGTGTCTGTGAACAGCATAACTCAGAAACGAACAGTCGGATAAACACCAAACTTGGTATTTCGTTTCAGTATCTTCCAGAGATGCGACACGAAGGTTTTCAATAAAATCCCCCCACCCCAGATTACCCTTTACATGGAACATTTTTCGAAAATTTTAATTTTTTCAAAAATCGCTCTAACGATTTTGATTAAAATATCATATGTTTAAGATATTTTCATGAATAATGAAATGTATATCTAGAATTTTCTGGGAATATCTCCAAAAGTATTCTTCACTGTGAATGACTTTTGCATAGCTGGTAAACCATAAGAGATAGACAAGCTTTTACTGCACAAAACATGTAGATCGCGCTAAAATACACAATTTATATCATTAACATTTTTGTTGTTGAGTGAACCATTTTCGAGATATTGCTTGTTATTCCCCTAAACTTTCAAATGCTTATACTTTTTCTCTAATGGAAATTCGTTACTCATTTTTTTTTGTCCTGGTAATGCAAAGAGAATGGAATACTCCACATAACAACCACCTCTTAAAAGATTTGACTATCGCTTAAAGCCTTGCAATTTCCCTTGCACCTACCAGAAAATGAGCAATACATTTTATATCGATTAATATGAAGTAGATGGAGAATAAGGATTGATAAAAATATTTTGTACAACATATCAGATTTTTTGTTTAATAACTTAAATAATTTGAAAGCTATAATGATACCTTATCAATCTACAAGTGTTGAATGTGCAATCCGTTTGTGACACGGCATATAGCCATCTGGTTATCCATTTCTTGTCACACGGATGTTAGTATACTTATTAGGGGTACACAAATTATTATTCTTACGAGTCTTTATTCTCCTGTCCACTTCGTTTTATTCGAGATAAATATGCCCGGAAATAGCTGCATTACACATATAGTTAAAATTGCATACCCTTGCTGCCCTTAAAATTGCATACTTTTTTCATAAAATCGTGAGAAACAACTGAAAAGCATCAACACTTAAAATAATGGGTAAGTATTGAACAATTGAAATTTAATAACGCTTACATTGTGAAATGGCTGATTTCACAAAATGGGTGATTTGAAATACGTTTTGTGCAGTACGTTTCTTTGTATCGCTTAAAATTTACCAGTTATATAAGATTATACAAAATTCCTTATGCAGTAAGAGGGCTTCTGAGGCTATTCCCAGAAAATTAAAGTTATACATTTTACTTGTCATAAATGTCTTTAATATATGCTATTTAAATCATTGTCATTGCAGCCAGTATTTAGAAAATAAAAAATATCGAAGAATGTTCCGTGTAAATGTTTTGCATTCGAGGAAACCAGTCTTTACAGAAATGGTTCCATTCTTCCTGATGACGCAAAGTGTTTACACGCCTTTCATCTTTAATTTTTGGGAAAAAGGAAATTACAAGCGCTAGGTCAGGACTGTATGGTGGAGGGTCCATGGTGCTGACTTTTAGGGCATCCAGATACTCTGCTTGTTTTGCTGTATGCAACATTACGTAGTCATGATGTAATTACGATGTAACAATATTTTTCCTTATGGGCGTATTTTGCGAACTTTTTCGAAAATTTAAGGTGCACGAACAGTTGTATACTAATCGGTAGTGACGATACGTCTATCTTCTAAGGCTTTAGTAGCAATATGGTCCATTTTAGAGAAAAATAGCAACTATCTTCTTACCAGCGCTACGAATTCGTCGAACTTTTGTAGCCTTAGTTTCTGTTCAAAAGGCCCATTGAACCGATTGAGTGTACTTTTCAGGATCGTAACAAATAAATCTAAACAATAGCGCTATTCCAAATCATACTTGCAGTTCCGCCTTGGAATTTTTCCAGAGTTTTTCCTTCACCAATCAATGCGTTGTTGTTTTTGATTGGGAGTCAGTTCATGAGGAATCCATCGACAACAACGTTTTCTCACGTGTAACTGTTTATGTAAAGTGTTTTGGATTTGAGTCACAGCAATGTTCAATGTCGCCCGAATAAATTCAATCCGACGATTCAATTCGTCCGTCGATCTTCAAGTGTTTCTCGAACAACTTCAATATTTTCATCAGTAACAACAGTTCTTAGACGTCTTTCATGAAATGCATTACAAACAAAAGAGATCTCTCTTGAATTCACTGTAACAATTATAAATTTTTGCCTTAGATGGAGCTTCTTCACTAAATGCATTTCTAGGCCTATTTTCACATTGTTTAGGTGTTAAAGACGATCGTAAGAAATCATAACACGGATCTGTTCTCTAGTGAAAGACACTTTTGTGTGAAGACAATCTTTAAATGATGATAATTAAGAAACTATTAAATATAATCGAACAAATTACATGACAATCAACCTTCGAAACATTATAAAGTGGCTGTCAGTATAAATAAATTGTATTTGCTTTTAGAAACGTCGCATTCTAAAACTTCTCGATAATGCCTTCCTATTATTATTGGAGTAATGTTTTGTCTAAATTTCCTTATCTAACCCTCGCGAAAGACGTTGCTTATGCGTTTCTTCGGCCAAGTTGTGTACGGTGACAACAGGGGTATAAATTTGAAATACACAGCGCAGACTTTAAACAGCACGCTTGAAATACAGTTGTGTGTCATTGTATATATTACTCTAGGGCTACCAGGTAGTAAGGAAAATAAATTTTAAAAGTAAACAATAAATGTGAAGGAAAATGCGTTTATACCAAAAAGGGGAGAGAGCAAAGGAAAGTAGAGCATTTCGTGATATTAAACGGAAAAAACTACACTAAAATAAAACTCTTGTATGTAATGTAGTTAAATATGCGTGCATGAAATTTATTTCTGGGGCTGTACTCTAATGCGAGATTTGACGGTTGCACGCACACTTAAGAAGCGCTTTTACCTCCACTGCTAGAAGCGAATATAAAAGTCTGAAGCCTTTGCCAAAAGAGAAAAAGAAACGTGGTTTCCAGAAGTAAATACATCCGGGTCTCATAGATACCCAGCGGAGCGTAATTTTTATGTTCCGACAACCTTACCTACTTGAAATCTATGATCTTTGCGTGTGAATCTAATTTTCGTACAGAATGCATTATCTAATTAGACACGCTTCCACCAGTTTTGCTGCACATAACGTCAGTGTTGTCTTAAAATATGCACTAAAGAAATAAATTATATTCACATAGATTTCTCCATCCACTATCGTTTGCTTTATAGTTTGCAATAATTATTCTCATAAAAGTTTTTAGTCTCTCTACCACGTGCATAGGTATTGCGTTCCACCGAAAAATTCAATACCGAGATTTCACCGGAAATACACATTTTGAAACCCCTTCATAACAAAAGAAAATTTCTAGAAAATGGTCCGCGCATGTGTGTGTTGCGTGTGTGTCTGTGGACAGAATAACCCAAAAATGAAAATTTGGATAAATATCAAGCTTTTTATTTAGACTTAGTACCTTCCAAAGTTGCTACACGTTACAATGGAAACTTTTGACAGCTTTTATTTTATAAAAATGGCTCAACGATTTTCTTTAAAATATCGTACATTAAAGATGCTATGGCTGAATGATTAGACCGCTCGCCTTTCACTAAAGTGGCCCAGGTTCAACACCAGCGGGTTTTGAGCGGGGCGTTTGAGCGGGTTTTCTCCGGCCTCTCCGGTTTCCCCGGCCTTTTCATTCCACCGGTGCTCCATCACCCTTCCTATGATTCATCTCTTATCCACATCCTCGCTCTCATCCCGGGCGTGTGGCTGATCACCCGCACTCTATGATCCATAGGTCCTCTGCCCCCCGTCAGGCTTCTACCCCAGTCGTCATACGTCCTGGAGAGTGACAGTCCTCAGTTCGGGCGGGTGTTAAAGAGGGAATACTCTGGGCCAGTTGGGCTGCAACAAATAAAATGTATATCTTGAATTTTCTGGGAATAGCCTGTGAAAAACTTTACATTCGGAAGGAATTTTGCATAATCTGTCAGACGTTAAGCGATAGGCAAAAGCGTACTACATAAAAAGAAGATGCCTTTAAAACACACAATTTGTTTCAAATAACCCTTTTGTGGTATCAACCATTTCGAGATATCCGTTATTAATGATCCGAGTTTTTCAATACTTAGCCATTGGAAGCAGTATACAATTTTACTGCCACTTAAAGCGTCTAGCTAAAAAACATTTGACTATTGCTATTCCCTTTGTATTTATAACGTAATGTGCAATGGGGTTATTTGCGGAAAGATCTCTTCTCATTAAAATTAAGTAAGTAGGAAAATAAACATTCCCAAGAATAATATGTATATCCACTAATAAGCGATAGAGGGTAGAAAAAGTCATGTGAAAAACATTAGATTTTTAATGCAGTAAGATTTTGTCTACAGTCTTGAGGATAGCAAATTATACAAAAGGCATTCAGAATGAAAACTTCAGAGGCCATTCTCTGAAATTTCGGATATATATTATTTTTCATGGTAAACATTTTGTATTTTAATAAAAGTCCTTAGAGCGCTTTTACATTTGTTAAAATATTCAGTGTGACAAGTAGTTTGTTTTGGAGGGAATTGTTTGAAAATTTTCGTGTCGCGTATTTAAAACAACTGGACTTAAATAACAAGTGGTGTCCATTCGATATTTTTACTTTCTCTACTACGTGTAGTAAGCAGCGGAAGTATTGTATTCCACCCAAAAATTCGATACCGAGATTGCACCGGAAATATATGTTTTGAGACCCCTGAATCCAAAAACAGCATTTTTGGAAACATGTCCGTTATGTGTCTGTGTGTGACTGTGAACATCGTAATTCAGAAACGAACAGTCGGATAAACACCAAACTTGAAATTTAGGTTCAGTATCTTCCGAATGTTTTCAAGAAAATCCCCTCACCCCAGATTATCCTTTACATGGAATATTTTTTGGAAAATTTTAATTTTTTCAAAAAAATATCACATATTTAAGATAAATTGCATCACAAATAAAATGTATATCATGAATTTTCTTGGAATGTCTCCAAAAGTATTCTTCAGTATGAATGACTTTTGTATAATTCGTAAACCATAAGAGATAGACAAAATTTTACTACGCAAAAAATGTAGATCGCGTTACAATACACAACTTATGTCATATACATTTTTTTGTTGAGTGAACCATTTTCGAGATCTTGCTTGTTATTCTCTTAAATTTTCCAATACTTTTTCTGAAATGGGAATTCGTTATTCACCTTTTTTACGTACTGGACATGCAAAGACAATGGAATGCGCCACATAGCAACCAGCTCTTAAAAGATTTGTCTATCGCTTAAAGTCTACCATATTCCCCTTGCACCTACAAGAAAATTAGTAATAAGATTAGCATCTCGATTAACATGAAGCATATGGAGAATAAGCGTTTGTAAAAATAGTTTGTACAAGAGTAAATAAAGTCGTGTGAGTGTAACACATCAGATGTTTTTTATGTACTTATTTTAATCCAGATGAACATTTGCAGAAATAGCTGCATTACACATTTCGTTAGGATACAAAGAAAGGATATAAAGCGATTGTCTTATGTTTAAAAGTTTGATGCTATGTGCTGACCTTAAAATTCCATACTGATTCCATTCAATCACGAGAAACAGCTGAAAAGTAATAGAATTAAAAACGGGAGTAATTATTGAACAAATCCTACTATTAATAACCGATATCTTGGAAGCGGCTAATGCTACAATTTGGTTATTTAAAATAAATTGTGTGTTTTAAAGAGTACTAAATTTTTGTGCATTATGTTTTCGTGACGTTTACCATTATGCGAAACTATATAAAATTCCTCCGGAATGAAAAGGACTTCATAGGTTCTTCCCAGCAAACTCAAAATATACATCTTCCTTGTCATGTAAATATCTTTACTATAGAATTTTAATCAAAATCATGAATTATTTTTATTAAAATAAGAATTTTGAAAAATATTCCATGTAAAATTTAGTCTCAGGGGGAGAATTTTCTTGAAAATCTTGTGTTGAATCTTTGGAAGGTGCTGAATCTAAATACCAAGTGTAGTATTTATCCAATTTTTCGTTTTTGAGTTATGCCGTTCACACACATACACATACACGGATCTTTTTCTAAAAATTATGTTTTTGGATTAGGGGGCCACAAAACATGTATTTCCAGTGGAATCCGGTATCTAATTTTGGGTGCAATGCAATGCCTTCTCTTCCTACTATGTACAGTCGAGTGCCCCCTCCCAAAAAGAAACGCGGCAGTAAATAATAATCAACACGCCTCTGCCGAACGAATAAGAACCGGACTCATTTAAAGGCTAGTATTGACAGTCTTTGGCAGGCATATTGTTTCAACCATTCAGGTGTATTATACCGATTCTCCACTAACGTATTCCATATATTATCCACCCAACTAGGCGTGTTCTTTCTTCATAGGGTAATGCTAGCGTATTGGACTTCAGCTGAAACCAATTGGAGGATAGCTCACCTAAGGCAGGCGCGGAACACAAATGATGAGATTCTACCAACATTCATGAATAGAAAACACTACAAGTAATCAAAATCATCCGCACTTTTATTCGCACTCGACTATACGTGGTAGAGAAAGTAAAAATTAAATTGCGATCTGCCCAATATACGAGGTACACTGTTAACGTTTAAAGAGCATTATTGGCATATTTGAGTGAGGATTAGGATTAATATAACGGAGGGTCCTCTAGGCAATGGAGCACACTGCCTCAAATAGATCACAGAGGGTCATTTGTGCTTGTGAGTCCTGACGCCGGCGATCCTGCCCTATCTATCTTCAACTTGGAGATCCCGGAATTATAGCAACAACTCCCAGGAAGATCTTTTCAGAAGGATATTCCACCGTCCCGCCGCAACGTACCAATCGCTGTTTCCTGGTACAACCCTGAAATATACAAGATGAAACAGATGAAGAACTACGTAGGGAATATGAATGGGAAATTCGTGATATAAGGTAAAAGTAAAGCTATTAAAACATGGAAAGGGCTCTTGAAACCGTGATTCAGGACCGCACGCAGGCCATCAGCTCCTTGTGCTTCTACAGTGGCCCCTTGGAGGAAGGGATAAAGGGGCGAGACCCGAAGGGTGATCATATATGGATAATGACGGGTGACCAGACTTGGATAACGTCGGGTACAAGCACGGACGGGTTCCCGAATGCTTCCTCCGGGGGATTCTCGAAGGAGTACCTGCCCGAAAGCACCCGAAGACTGATGCTAACCGAGCAGTCCCTGGAGGTTAATTTCCACAAAGCGTATAGCCACCATCCAGCCTTTATCCGCCGAATGCCTGGTCTTACAACCCCAACGGAAGAAAGAACATGAATACAGGAAATGTGGGGGCAGAAAATCGTGGTAGAAAAAGTGCCACCCCAGAATTTGCCTGTCGACCTGGGGAAACCGCGAAAAACCCAGGCGCCTCATCGCTCGGCAATATAATTATGTAGGAGGATGCTCGTACACTTAAGTACAACTCTGAGCAAATCGGAAACACACATCTATAAGCCGCAACATCATCAAAACTGGCGTTCTCCTTTCATTTCATGAGCTCCAGATAAGCAGCTGCGGACGTAAAAATTGGAAAACGTTTTGCATTGCACATTAAAACTAATGAACTGACTGTATTAAAACGCCAAATGATCTGCTTCCACTCCTACGCCTTCCCTATTACAGCACACTCCCTCCAGCTAAAATATAGATCCCAAAAATCTTGGGATATACTGAAAAGAGCTCGCATTACATACTATAACCGAACAGAGCTAAACCGAGACCCTAAGTGATGTTTTGACAGGTTATAGTTAAACAATCTCACAGCTAAAAGATTATTATATTTCACAAAAACATTCTGATGCGTTACACTCACATGACTTTCTTTACCTTTGTACAAACTACTTTTACAAACGCTTATTCTCCATCTACTTCATGTTAATCGAGATAAACATTTTCAGAAACTGTCGTATTGCTAATTTTCTTCTAGGTGCAAAGGGTATATGGTAGACTTTAAACGATTGTCAAATCTTTTAAGAGCCGTTTGCTATGTTGAGCATTACATTCTCTTTACATGTCGAGGACATAAGAAAACGAAAAACGAATTCCCATTTGAGAAAAAGCATAAATATTGGAAAATTCTAACAAATAACAAGATCTCTGAAATGGTTCATTCGAAAAAAAATACTTAAATTGTGTGTGTTAACGAGATCTACATTTTGTAGTAAAACTTTGTCTATTTCATACGGTTCGTCAGTTATGCAAAAGTCATTAAAAATGAAGAGGACTTTTGGGAACATATCCAGAATATTCATCACATACATTTCATTTCCTATGAAAATATTTTTAAGATATATTTTAACCAAAATCGTTAGCCATTATTAAGAAAAATCAAAATTTTCGAGAAAGTCCCATGTGAAGTGTATTTTGGGGTGGTGGAATGTTCTTCAAAATCTTCGTATCGCATTTGGGATTTATTCGAATCTTTGTTTTTGTGTTCTGTCATTCATAGACGGACACATACACACACGGATATGTTTTCAAAAATGTTTTATTTGGATTAAGGGCGCCTCATAACATGTATTTCCGATGAAATTTCGGTATCGAATTTTTGGGTGGAATGCAATAATACCCCTACATACTAAACGTAGTAGAGAAAATAATAAACGTGGATCAACAAACAACGCTAGTAAATGTGTTTCTCTGAATTTTTTTACAAGTTCGTGTCTTTAAAATTATTAATTTTGTTTTCGGTTGACTACACTATAATAGGCTAATTCTTTTGATGTAACTAAATTATTATAGCATCCGTAATACTTAAGTGACTCTATGATCTTAATCGGCGGTGCGCGCCACTCAACTATCGCCTATAGCTGTTAAAATCTTCAAATCGGCAGTCCACTTGTATCCGTTTCCAGATAAACAAAGAAAGATGTGTATTAGCATAAAATAATGTTTATTCATTATAATCTTAATATTCTAATAAATAGAGTTCATTTCCTTTGCTTCAATACGTGTTACTTTCACGCTATCTGCAAAAAATCAATAAATGCGGCGTGGATTCGACAGTAGCGCCATTTGTTGCACTACTCGCAAATAGTCCTAAAATCATCTCATCTCCTAATGACATCCGATCAGCATTTAATTATACACAATTAAAAGTTACCGTATTTGTGTAAAGGCGTAGTTTCGAAATATAGTATGGTGTACTTAAAGCAATCGTATGCACCTCGAATATATTGGTAATTAAGACGCTCATATGAAAATTATAAAACGAGTGGTAGCGAATTTCATAAACATACTGGCGTCTTAATCACTACCATTATAATCGTATTGTGTTGTATACTGAAGAAGATGGTTTGTTGTATAGTTATTTTTACGTTGTTATTTGCCCCACACTTTGGGCGTCAATTTGAAGTAGGTTGTATTGAGGGAGTTGTATTATAGTTCAACTGTTGGGGTGCCGAACTTGAAGTAGTTGCAACCGCACGTATGGTAGCCTTCGTCCCAAAAAATGTAAAAAATATTAACTTTGTAATTAGACTGTTTCTTTAAATATTATATATTTATGTTTGTCTCAGTATTTATATTTTTTTAGAGACATGAATGTCTTAGTAGGGAGGTGGTGCGACTTAAGAAGATTTTAAGCTTTTCTTCACTCCATTTATTAATTAAATACTTACACTTTTTAACACGTAAAACCATTTTCGTCTCACACGAAGACGTATTAAATTTCTCGAGGACGTGTCTCGCGTCCGATTAGGAACACTATCAACAACCAACTGGCAACTGAATTTCTAAATTTTTCTCCAATTTAGTTTCTGATTGGCTAATCCTAGTCCAACAGAATACCTTCATTTAACTTAAAGCCTTTTCTGGTTGTTGATTGGCTATTTATAAACTACTACACTATTGTTGCTCCAATAATGACTAGTAGCATTACTAAACTTTCTTACTCATTATTGTCTCAGGGTTACCTCATTGTTATAAACTTTTAACCTATTATTCTCACAGCTTCTACACTATTAAATTACGTAATACATTCACATAACATTATTACATATGTATGCAATAATATAAACATATTCATTGACTGTAATATACACTTTTTATATATTGTTACATATACATATTGCTTTAAGGCGGGATGTTATTGAATTTATATATTATATAATTAGACTGAAATTATTTAAGTGTTAAAAATACTGCCTCAATACTATTGTCCTCTAATCGAAGTCATGGAGAAGAGGTTTAAAGTGGTTTATTGTGTGCGTGTGTTAAGGCACGAGCCGTTATCGACTGGACATTGAATTGTTGCCAAAGCCTTTGTTTGATTACTTTAGCTCCTTTTGCATTATATGTACTATCTTTATAACCGACAACTATTTGTAAACATTACCATGTTCATTAAATGTTTTTAGTGATTAAGATAAAGTTCGCGATTTCAGATGCTTTGGTAAAGCTCAATTCTAAATCCCTTTGAGCATCATGGAATCTACAATGGTCAAACTGGCGAAATATTGTATTCAGTGTTTACTACAACAATTCTCAGGATGATTTACTGTCTGAGAACATCACTGCATTGCATCCTCATTAATATCTATTTTACCTTGAGCAACAGCGAGAGCAACAGCGACCATAGATCCGAATCCACAATGTCACTCATGATAACTCTAATAATGATGGTGATATTAATGATATATAATAATAATAAAGTGAACCTCGGGTTGGAAAACCTCGGAGATCCCCTTAACAACAGGGTATGGTGGTCTCAGAAAAAAGGGGCAGTCGGTACCTGAGGGTTTACCATTGGGAAGCTAGGGACTTCAAGTAAGAGCTACACCAGGTTCTCTAAAAAGTATTTAATAGGCCATTGAATTAAGCGAGTTAAGGTTTGGGGCCCCTGTGAACGGGCCTCGATGTACAGGAGCTTAGATTTACACTACAAGGACTTACCTGAAGACAGATCTGGTAGGACTAGATTCACTTAGTAAAAATACGCTCTGGCAGGCCGGGGTTAGAAATTCAAATTTAACGCAGACGAATGTCTGTTCTGCTGCTGCATGATAATTGAGAGGTTGTTCTAAAACATGGCTCTTATGCTTCGTTATAAAACCTCAACAATTCCCCGTTGTACGGTTTGTTTCAATTATACTCCTTTTATAAAATCTGATGCAACTTCCCGGTTGTGGATCGAATCTCACGGACGGTTGTTGCTATACTGCAGTAAGTAAACCTTTACTTCGTTCATCTATATTACAGTCGGCAATCGCTACTACAGCACATAATATGTTTGACTATTTGTCTCAATCTACGCAAATGTGCGCCCTGCATGAAGCGAGCAAGCAGTCCATCAATTATTGCGCCCATCCTCTCCTCAACTTCAAGGAAATCAGTCTAATCGACTTCGCATTTCAGATTGATCCGAATCGCAACAAACTAGTGCTTTACTAACCATTTTCAACATACAAACGCTTTCAGGTTCTATTAGATAATATGGAACATGAGCAACCAGATTCATTTAATGTAAACCTAAAGCGCGCATCCCCCATAAATATGTTAAATTAGTACATATATACATATGTTCACTATTATCAATTACTTCTACAAGACAAAGCAGCAAATTTAATCCGAAATTCATGCGACTGCAAGACCAGTCTTGCTAAATAGTTCAGGTCTATTGAATAGGAATACTTCATCTTCAGAAATTCCACTGACAAACTATTTTCCGAAGGTCATTGGTGATACTCCTTACTACCTTAGTGACCAAAAAGCATATGCTGAACTATGATCATTGAAATATTCAGTACAAAATTGTTACGTTTTCTAAATGGAAATAAAAATCTATCCCAATTAATGCAGCTGAACATCTTAATAACAGCTACTGTTCATTCCAAACCGCAGTCCCCTCTGATGTAAACAGAAGCACGTGCTTCTGCTTGTCACGAACCCAAGAACACAGTCTTACGCCAAAGTAAATAGTTCCTTAATACATGTATTGTATTATGATGTATTAGCGCAGGAAAGGTATAGAACTGCACATTTTATTCCGGTTATCATAAGAACTCATTGCTAAAGCAATGGATATATACTAGCTGTTAAGAGATTACAAAATATGATTTTCGTCTGCTATTGCGTTAACGCCGAAAGCATCTTGCTTGTTAATACCAACCGTATGCACGACTGCCACTCTCTTACATACACAAGATATGCAGCAATGAATTCCCAGATGTGCTATCTGAATACCGAATAAACACTTCGCGTAACACAGCATATATGATAAGCGAACAGTCACTATGCGAACAGTCACCCTAACACACATATGCTCAGCTCAGCTCAAATCTTATGATTTAGTCAGTTGATATTTGAGCTCACATGGTAGAGGAAAATGCTTGTAGTGCGAATAAACTGTTCAAACACAAAAGCGGGAAACAGTTAAAAAGTGGCTAAAAACAAAGAATACTTCATATATTCAACTCACTATCACAAAAATACTTGCATTATTGCATATTACGAAACTAATATCGGATTTTACAGGCGTTTTAGTGAGAAGTGTAACCAAAGCAAGCAGGTAATATAAACAGATATAATAGAACATAGATGAGGATAAAGTGTGGGAACTTGTTTTAAGTGCATTGTGGATAAGTTTGTCATTATTTTGGAGAGTACTTCTGATTCCGATATGGCAGCTGAGTCATCTTCGGAGGATTCGGATTTGGGTGTTGCACTTTTGCACGAGGATTGTGATTAACGTAAGTAAAATGTTCATTGCTTATAAAATCGATCGCTATCTCAAGTTGCATTTTGAACCATGATTCTCACGCAGGGCGCGTTTTTATAGATTTAAATACTGTTCAACAAGCACGTGGGAGGGGAACAAGCAGCCATTAGGGGCGGGGATTGCGAACTACTTTCGCGCCGATAATACAAAGAGTTTGTTTTCAGTGAAAGGCACTCTGGTTTGGAATGGACTGTAGGTGGTACTGTGGTAAGTGTGCAACTCGCATCCGGGAGGTCTCGGGTTCGAAGCCTTGAGGCCGACCAATCTGACCGAAGGTTTTTTCGTGGTTTTCCTTGGTCACTAGGTAAATGCTGGGTAGGATAATTTGATCCACATAACTTCCTAACTTCTCTTTCATCACTACATTTCATTTCCTTCTTCACTTCCATATCGACATTGGCTGATCACCCATCCTGGATACGCTATGACCCATGGCTTGCTTGCTTCTCGACAGGCTTCACTAGACATTGGGGTCTAAGTCCTTGAGGGTATAAGTTTTGCAATTAGGAGGTAATCCGTTTAGGAATAGCAGAAGCATAACTTCTGAATAATGACGAAGGCAGATCCATTCCCTATCTTAATCATCTCATGAAAGTTAAGCATTGCCGTCGACATTTTGACCTTCCACAGTGAATCTGCTGTAAAACAATTTGGTAACACAAAACGTTATTAAAAGTTGGAACCACGCTGTGTACGATATCTAGGGGGACATCACTTTACTTAATGCACCAAATCTCATCTATATCTGCACACTGTGTAAAACGTCACCCAGATCATCCAGTCAATCACCAATAATGTTCACATTATATGGAACTAAAAAAACGGACTCCTAAAGATTCTAGTGTACCATCCGGATAAATGCAGCGATTGATGCCTCGTAACGTTTGTAAGGTCCACACCACAAGTAGCACCTCCGACACAACTACCACGCCAGCAATGACAACAATAGCAGCTGCGACAATAACAATGTACATGCCAAGAAAGGCAATCTTCCCCAAAACTCTACTCCGATGTTGTGCTCTCTTCTACCTTTCTGCTCCATCCTCCTCTCTTTCCCCACAATATGATAGCCTTTATACTCGTAGCTTCACGAGTTTCTCTTGGTCTAGTTTGACCAGTCCTATTAGTAAAATGTTTGCCCTCCTAAAACCGTTTTTTCCGCAAATACAATAGATTATCAATTCGTATTTCCAATTCTGTCTCTCAATAGCAGTCCCTAAACCCTATTCTCTCAAAAGTTAACTCTTCTGAATTGGACTGCTAATGGTCTTGGAAAAAAAACCTGCATTCTTCATAACTTTTCTACATGAACATAACATTTATATAGCTTCATTTACGGAAACACTTACTAATGAACAGTTAGTTATTCCTGGATACTAAATCTATCCCTACGACCGTCTGCTTCTGACGGATTGGCTACAGTAATAAAACACACAGACACTGTGAATTAATTCTCCCTGATATTCCTACTCTCCAGCTAATGACAATAAAAGTTCCATTTGTCGACAATAATGACGGTGCACACAAGCCTCAGAATTTGAAATACATCCTGGATGTATCTATTACTACTTTTCCCAAATAACTATTACACTCTACTTCTAGGAGATTTCAGCTGAAAACACTCTTCCTGGGGAATTCGAGTCACCAATTCCAATTGACAGCGATTTTACGATATTCAAAACAAGTCTAGGTTAAACATTTGGGCACCAATAAAGCCCATGTAATATTCTAGCTGCCCGTTAGTACAAGATATTTTTATATAAGGATTCACAGAAATGCGCGCCCTATGTCACCTCCTTAGCAGAGCTTAATTCTGATCATCGCCCGGTTCATCTCTTTTTAGTTGTTGCCGGAAATCTTGCCTCCAGTACCACGATTTATCACTGGGAAAGCTGTTCAATTCACTTAGATGCAAGCTTACTGCAGTTTCAAAAGATTCACACAAACCAATGCTCTTGTGTGCAATCATCCATGACTCGCCGTACACAACAGAATATTACCCTATTCTTGCCAGCACATATTCCATGCATCATAAAAGAAGAAAAAATCATTTACAATGTCTTTGGCATCGTGAACGTCGACCTTGACAACAAACGCCTTAATTGACTAATGCATTATACGGAACACGAACTGGAACAACATATCTTCACATCTACTGCAACATCTGGCGTCTATTTCCCGTCTTAAGGAACACCATCAAACGTATTCTTTGTGAGCCCACTAAGGCTCTAATTCCCCAGATAAACAGCCCACAGCGAAGTGTGAAGTATTTGCATCTCGATATGAACATAGTTTCAAACAAAATGCCAGAAACAACTCCTCAAGACACTACAATAGTGGAAAAAGGATATCAAAAATACCTACTTGAACCAAACGTTCCAGATAAAACCTCCATAAAATTAATTGTTCTTCTACACAAGCCGTGTGTTGGACAAGGTTGGAAAGGTAGAATCAGCGACCGAAAAATTCAATGCCATATCCAGGATTTCAACCACGGATCTCACCCGGCTAGGCATTGAATTCTTCAGTGGTCTGATTTTAGCTTTCCAACCTTGTCCAACGCACGGCTTGTGTGGAAGAACAATTAATTCCATTATTTGACCTAATAGTGGTCGAAACTATGAAGCCCGGTACTTAAAGTACTTACAGCATTGTAAGTCGCCATTAGGGTATGTCATTTCAATACAGCTTGAGATGTTCTTGTGGTTTGCCGGAGAAAATGCGAATCACTTGAAGAACTAAATGTGGTACCCCCATGTTGCCATGGTAGCTCAGTGGTTAGAGCAAACAGATAAGAGACTTGAAGATCCGTGGTTCAAATCCCGGCTATGGCATCGATTTTCAGTCTGATTCCTTCATTCCAAAATCTCCATAATTTCTAAAAACTTAGCCTTTTATACTCTTGCCTTCCTATAAATAACTCCTTCTAATATTGTATTAAAAACAGTTAACCAAAAAAAGGTTTTTTCCCCTTTTATGCTGTCTTTCCTCCTGTTTGGAAAAGTGCAGAAATCATAATATTCCCTAAACCAAAGCATGTTTCTTCTAACCATAGACCAGTAGGCTTATTGCCCTTACTATCAAAACTGAGAAAGCTATTCATTGTTGTCTTTCTAATATATTTACCATAATCAAATTATCTCACCTTTTCTATTTGGATTCCCCACAACTCATTCTACCACTCACTAGCTCTCTCAATCCGTAATTCTTGGTTTTAAAATCGTTATTACATAATAGCGGCGTTTCTTGATATAACTCAGGCATTTGATAAAATGTGGCACAATGCATAAGTATTAAAACTATTTCGCATTGGACTGTCTCACATTTTGAATAGTATAATTGGCAATTTCCTCAGACATGGGTGCTTCACCGTCCAAATTGGTTATAATAAGTTAACCACAATGACCTTTTGCTACACGAGTTCCTCAAGGATCGGCAATAGCTCCGTTGTTATTTAATATTTATACTCCTGAATCCCCAAGTTGAAACTTACTATCTGGCGTTATATGCTGATGATAAAGCGCTTCTTGTATCTCATTTAGATCTTAGCTCAGCCATAGCTGAATTTCAAACTTCCCTTAATCAGCTTATCGGATGTCTAGCTACATGGCGTATACGTTTAAATAGTTATAAGACTAAGGTAAATATGTTTTTGTTAGACCCATTTCATAATGCTCCACTTTAAAAATCAACGATGAACTTATTTCTTGGCTGCCAAATAATATCCCAGTAAAATATGTTGGTGTGTTACTGTGTCACTGGACACACGGCTCACCTTGCGCTCTACTATCGACCGTATGGTTACTCAGGCTTTTGCTAGAGTTTTCAAACTCTGCCCTCTTCTTAACCGACGCGACGCACCTCAAATTAGCTTACAATGTTCATTAGTGCATCGTGAACATTTAGCTTTTTTCCATACATCAGTACATCCGTAAACACTCCCGTGAGTTCTCAAGTCTACAAGAAGGAACTGAAACATACGATATCGAGGTCGGACACGCCATCTAAGTATCCTCAAAAGAAGACTATTGCAACACCTATGCCACTTCTAGTTCAGAAGACGGCTCATAACATAGGTGAGTAAATTATTTGCCTAATTCTTCAAATTAACATTTCACCCTATATACAAAATAATTCAAATTTTACTAATTAAATCATATTACTTACATATGTCACGGAAATTGTTATATTTTATACATGAAAAAGGTTAAATATGATTAGCTTGTAAAATTAATTTCCACTAGGCCAACCTTAGCAAATGTGCATACCAGTTCATATAAAGAGTTGTCTGTGAAGCACCATATGCTGATCAATCGTAAATAAAAAGTATAAAAATCATAATTTGATTATACACTTGGGCTTGGTTTTATTAAAACTTCAGAAACGCGAAAGGATCTTTTTTATCCATTAGGCAGCATTTTACAGGCAGTGTGTTTTTCGCTGATACAAAACCAAAACATGGGAAAGGTTACGTAAATGTTTACCACCACTTGCGTTTCCTTTAAATGTTTTTCCTGCTAGTAGTAGCGGAAACAATATATACGTAATGCTTTTCTTCTTTAGGACTACAACTTGAGGCAGTATTTTTAACACTTGAATTATTTAAATTAAATTATATAATATGTAATTTCAATAACAGCCCGCCTTGAAGCAACATGCATATAATAATTTTTAAAATGTATGTAACAGCCATTGGATATACTTATATTATTGTAAACATGATTAATAATGCTATGTGAATGCATTACGTAATTTAATAATGTATGAGCTGTGAGAATAATAAGTTTAAAGTTGCTAACAATGAGGTAACCTTGGAACAATAATGAGTTTGAGAATTTAAATGCTACTAGTCATGATTAGGGCAGCAATAATGTACATTTGTGACAGTTTTAAAATAGCCTATCAACAGCCAGAAAAAATCTTTAGTAAAATGTAGATATTCCATTGGACTAGGGTTAGCCAATCAGATATTTGAAATACAGACGTTTACGGGTTTGGACGGTTGAAATACGTTCAGTTGCCTGCAGACCTTGGTAGTAACCGGATGGAAGATGTGTTACCTAGAGAAATATTACGTTTTCGTGTGAAACGAAAATGATGCATATGCGTTAACAAAGTGCAAGTATTAAACAAAAGAATCTCACAGCTCTTGATATCAGTGTAGCGCTATTTAATTTGTGTCAAGGATTAATAAAAAGAAGTGAATTTAAAGTTAAAATCTGTGTAAGCCTACATTCTTTTCGCACCACGCCCTGATTAAGAGAAACGTGACTCTAAAGTAATACTGACGCAGCCGAGGCAAACACAAACATAAATAATATCTATAGAACCAGTTTAATAACAAAGTTAATATAATATTTTTAAACTTGGAGTGTAACAACAAAATACATCTTCAAATCGGCTTCTCATACGTAGCAGCATATTACGTAACAAACAATTTTCTTCAAAATTGACGTCCATAAGTGGAGCTAACTCAACAAACTTCAACAGTAAACAAAATAACTTCTTCCAATTGGTTCCCAAACGTGGGATAACAACAGCAGAAAGACACCTACTTCAAACTAACAGCTTTCAGAACACATTCTTCATGCAGGGCTACAGTAACTTGAGGAGTCGTTTTCTTCTTAAAGGGATTATTCTTCCCTTCAAGCACTTACAAACCAATAGCCTGTCGAGAAACAAAAAAAAAAGCTTTGGATCAAAGCATATCTAAGATGAGTAATCAGTCTAATGCCTAGTATGGCTATGATGGAGGAAATTAACATTATGTAGTGATGAAAGCGATGACAGGAAAACTCGCAGATCTTATTATCTAACCTAGCATTCACCTACCGACCGAGTTAAACTACAAAAAATACCTTCGGTGACGTTGACCCTGGGACCTCTAGAGTGAACTGGGGATTCTCAAAACTAAACCAAGAATTGGGAAATAGAGGTTAATAACGCGTTTTCAAAACTCAATCATAGAACTTTTCCTGCCGTTTGAACCTTTGTTCTTTAAAAAAATCTAATGTGTTACATTCACATGACCTTCTCTACCCTCCATCTCTTATTAGTGGGTACACAAACTATTCCTCAAAGTTGAAATAGGACAATATTAACAGTGAAGAGTCAATTGATAAAATAAATGAGTCGTATGATATTAAAAGCCTTCACTTAAACCTTTGAGCCAAGAACAATTAATAATATGTTTAAACGTTATAAATATGAAAACAGTTACAAGAGATCAGTACTCTCAAGAACATTAAAGAACCACCATCAGTATTTAAGAAATGGACTTATCATCCTAAATTATTCAAGAAATTTGAAAATATTTTTAAGACTTATGGAATAAAGCTAGCTCCACGGAATAGATTCAGTATGAATAATGTGTTAAGTAAGCCAAATGTCAATGACAAAGATAAGAAACCCCTTTCTGGTATACACAAAATTAAATGCGATCACTGTGACAAGTTCTATATTGGAAGAACAAAACGGAACCTTTCAATCCGTCTTAAAGAACATCAAAGAGATATTAAATTAAAACAAACTGATAAATCAGCTGTGTCCCACCATTTTCGGAATACACAACATGAAATTGGTCAGGACATTGAACTACTAAAACCCATACATAATTCATCTATGTTGGATGCTGTGGAAAAGATATTCATTATTAAAAATAATTTAAGTTATAGATTTTGAAATTCCGCCGTTGGATGACGTCACCCGCCTTCTGGTTCACCTTCAGAAGAAAACAGTTCAAGACGTAGCCCATCCTACTTCTAGTTCCACTACACTACAAGAGATGTCGGGACAGCAGCCTTCTGGTTCACCTTCATCAGTTATGAAAACTACCACCTGACTCCAATCATCTACATGGGTCAGATACATTTTGTGTTGTGAAGCAAGACTCAGTCGTCTTCTTGCCGATGATGAGACCTTGAAGTCTAGAAACGATCGTCCATCTTTTACCACCATGATGTAAGTGAAGGCTTTTAATATCATTCGACTCATTTATTTTATCAAACTATTCCTACTAAAGCTTATTTTTACTTTCTCTACTACATATAGTAAGTAGCGGAAGTATTGTATTCCACCCAAAAATTCGATACCGAGATTTCACCGGCAATACATGTTTTGAGACCCCCTGAATCCAAAAAAAGCATTTTTGGAAACATGTCCGTGTGAGTGTCTATGTGTGTGTATTCTGTGTGTCTGTGAACAGCATAACTCAGAAATGAACAGTCGGATAAACACCAAACTTGGTATTTAGGTTCAGTATTTTCCAGAGATGCGACACGAAGGTTTTCAAGAAAATCCCCCCACCCTAGAGTACTCTTTACATGGAACATTTTTCGAAAATTTTAATTTTCTCAAAAATGGCTATAACGATTTTGATTAAAATATCATATGTTTAAGATATTTGCATGACAAATGAAATGTATATCTCGAATTTTCTGGGAATGTCTCCAAAAGTGTTCTTCATTCTGAATGACTTTTGCATAACTGGTAAACCATAAGAGATAGACAAAATTTTACTACACAAAAAATATAGATCGCGTTAAAATACACAATTTATGTCACATGCATTTTTTTGTTGAGTGAACCGTTTTCGAGATATTGCTTGTTATTCCCTTAAATTTTCCAATACTTGTACTTTTTCTCAAATTCGTTATTCATTTTCTTTATGTCCTGGACATGCAAAGAGAATGGAATGCGCAACATAGCAACCGGCGCTTAAAATATTTGACTATCGCTTAAAACCTACATATTCCCCTTGCATCTACAAGAAAATTAGCAATAAGATTAACATCTCGATATCTCAATTAATATGAAGCATATGGAGAATATGCGTTTGTAAGAATATTTTGTACAAGAGTACAGAAAGTCATGTGAGTGTAACACATCAGATTTTTCTATCTACTTTGTTTTAATCCAAATGAACCTTTGCAGAAATAGCTATATTATACACTTAGCTACACAAAGGGAACAGCGATAGTCAAATGTTTAAGAAATGAAAACCCTTTATTTACTGACGTGAAATAGGAGTCCTGCAAGATGTTGCGTGAAATTATTTCACTCAACAAGGCTTTAGAACTGAAGGGACACACAGGTTCTATTCCAGATGATTTGTGCTTCCAGCGTTAGATGTCAACTCCGATTGAATGCCTCATGGAGTCACGTTCATTGGCCAGGATTGTAAACAGCTGTATTGCAAATGGCTGCTGGACATGGCAAACCATATCGTGTAGTTTTTTTTAGAGAAAACCAACGTGTATCTGTGAAGTGAGGTAAGGGATAATAATAACTTATGAAATTACTTATGTTAATTTTGATGCAACATCAGTGCTTCACCCTTGTAATATTTAATTATAATGTATAATATTTTTGGGAATTTGGAGTCCCGTCAGGACCATAGCAGCATTTTGAGGTTACATTGTCTATTAGCTGTTGTTCTTGATTGTTTATAGCTTTTCCTGATTTCAGAATATACAATTTCTGAGGAGAATAGTGAATTTTAATTTCTCAAACAGTAAAAAGTTGCACGTGACTTGTAAAACTTTAATAAACTTACAATTTTATTTTGTTTTAGGTGATGGCTATGTATTACAGACGAGGTCTTTCAGATCAAGAAATTCTTGCTGAATTAGAAAATTTCCCAGATAATATTCACACACAATTTGAATGGAAGGATGACAATGACGATGAAATGATAAGCAGTATCCCGAAGAATAGTAAAACAAAAGTTGTTCAGGTATGCGCTAATATTTCACAAGATGTTCCAGGACCTGCAAGCTACGAAAAAGAAGAAGAGGAAGGAAATGTGGAAGAAAGCAATGTTCAGCCTTTATCTGCTTCTGCTACTTAGTGCAGGAAAAGAAAGCATACCATAACCATACCCATTTTCACTCTAAATTCAGGAATAGTTTTAGAGTATTTTGGGGACTGCGATACACCAGTGGACTTTTTTCTGCCTCATTTTGACAATGACATTGTGGAATATATTGTATTTCAAAGCAACTTATATTCCTAACAGAAACATTGAAGCATACCAGTAATAACCTGCAATGATACATGCTCTCCTTGGTATAGAGTTTCTTTTTGGATACCATCGTCTGCCAAGAATTAGAGATTACTGGTCTTGGTTCCAGATTTAGGAGTTACGTTGGTGTAGAAAACAATGTCATGTGATGGATATTCCCAAATTCTTGCTAATCTTCTCATAAATTACAATCTTGCAATGCCATTCAACAACTCTGATAAACTGGATAAGCTGCGGCCACTGATACCCAGTTTAAACAAGAATTTCATGAGACTCAGGGACCCAGCTCGAGTGCAGTGTATTGATGAAAGTATGGTGTTGTTCAAAGGCAGTATTTTAATAAAGCAATACAATCCCATGAATCCCATCGAAAAAGGATATAAACTGTGGTGCTGATCAGATATGTCTGGATATACTTATGAATTTGAAATATATCGAGGATAGCAGAACAATAATAATTCAACTAACACTCCCAAAATTAGTAATATTGGTTTTGGGGGTTCTGTAGTTTTGAATTTGACAAAATGTTTAGAAGGAAAAGACCATACTGTTATGGTGGATAACTATTTTTCCTCTCCTAAGCTTTTTGAGCAACTGAAAGATGTACGTATTTATGCCTGTGGTACTGTACGATCAAACCGTGAAGGACTTTCAAAGTTTGCACCAGACAAGAGCCTAAAGAAGGGACAGTTTGATTTCAGATTCTCAGATAAAGATCTCCTGTTTATCAAGTGGATATTAAGACAGTATTTTTAACACTTAAATAGTTTCAATCTTATAATATAAATGTAAATTCAATAACAGCCCACCTTGAAGCAATATGTGTATGTAATAATTTGTAAAATGTATGTAACAGTCATTGCATATGGTTACATTATTGTATCCATGTGTAATAATGTTATGTGTATATATTACGCAATTTAATAATGTAGGAGCTGTGAGAAATAGGTAAAAAATTGCTAACAATGAGGTAACAATGAGGTAACCTTTAGGCAATAATGAGTTTGAAACTTTAACAATACTACTTCTGATTCTTGGAAGAAATAATGTAATTTTAGTGACAGTTTATAAAATAGCTAATCAAAAACCAGAAAAAGCCTTAGTTAAACGAAGGTCTTCTATTGAAGTAGGATTAGCCAATCAGAAACTGAAAAGAAGAAAATTTTACAAATTTAGACTTTAGTTACCTGCAAACAGAGTTACTTACCAGACGCAAAGTGTGTCCTCAAGAAATATAATATGTATTCGTGTGAGACGAAAAATAAGTTTACGTGTTAAAAAGTGTAATTAATTAATAAAAAGAATCTCACAGCTCTCTATATCAGTGAAGTGTTATTTAAATCGTATCAAGTATTAATATAAGGAGTGAAGTAAAATTATAATCTGTGTAAGCCTACATTCTTGTCGCATCACAACCATACTAAGAGAAACGTGTCTCTAACAATAATACTGACGCAGCCGAGGCAAACGTAAATATATAATACTTAAAGAAACAGTCAAACTACAAAGTTAATATTTTTTTAAAAAAAAAACTTGGGGCAAAACCACCTGAAAGTCCATTTGGGATGAAGGCTACCGGAAACTGTTTACTATTCCTGCGGTTACAACTACTGCAAGTTCAGCTCCCCAACAGTTGAACTACAATACAACTGCTACATCAAAGCGGCTTTTCCATACGTGAAACAATAACAGTTACAAATTGACGCCCAAAGCATGGTGCTAATAAATAACAATTACAATAGACAATCGTACAGTTCACTTTCTCTCAAATTATTATGGAATGAAACATGCAGTGTATCATGAAACTAGAAAGATGCAACAAAGATTGAAGTGGATGCACTACAATTGTACAAGATTATGATGAGCACATAGGTGAAGCTGGCATGTTGAGGTCTCTCTATGAAATAGACAGAAAGTTCAAAGAAGTATTGGCATAGAATGTTTTATTTAATGGTGGAAATGAACCTCGTAAATTCATACATTGCGTATGGCGATATAAAAGAAAGACTTTTCCTGATCGGTTTAAAACGTAAAACTACTCTTTGGTCTGCTCACACTTGCAAAGCCAACGTCCAAAAAACGGCGAAGGCCCAAAAATGCTCAGATTCTCCTCTGACAACCACAAAGCGAAGAAAGACATTTTAGTACCAAATGATGTTCGTTTCCAAAATACAACATCACACTGGCCAATATTTGTGAATGCAAGAGGCAGATGTGAAATTTGTTCATCCAGAAAAGTCGAATCTAGACTTCATTCAAAGTGTCCCTTATTGTAATTCATCTCTATGATCCTGCGGGACCTACAAGCCCTCTGAATTTGTTGCAGAACATGTTTATTAAAATAATTAGCCGTTTCTTCAATAATTATTCATTAACTATGAATATAACAATTTTGAACTATTATTTTATACTTTTTAAAAATACAGTAAATAAAGCGTTCAGAACTCAAGGCTATATGCTGCCTTAAAATTCTGTTTCCATGCAATCCCGAGAAAAAGCTGAATGTTTATAGAACTTTAAGAGAATGATCAAACAATGAACAATTCGAACTTTTAATAACATATCTTGTGTCACAAAAAGATGTGATTTTTAAAGAGTTCTACATTTTTTGTCTAGTACGTTTTCGTTTATCGCTTAACGTTTACCAGTTATAGAAGATTATACACAGACTTCACAGGCTACTACCAGGAAACTCAAGATATGCATTTTATTTGTAATGTAAATGTTTTTATATACGGGGTTTTAAAGAAAATCGTAAGCCACTTTTTAGAAAAACAAAATTTTTTAAAAATCTTCCATATAAGGGGTCGACTAGGGTAGGGGGATTTTCTTGAAAAAGATGTCGCATCGTTTGGAAGGTATTGAAGCTAAATGCAAAGTTTGGTGTTTGGCCAACATTTCGTTTTTGAGTTATACTGTTCAGACACACACAGATGTTTTTCCAAACACAAAAATTATTCATGCCCCTCAAACATGTATTTCCGGTGAAATCTCGACATCGAATTTTTTACAATACCCCTTTTAAAAAAATATTCTTTCGCTTCATACACAGCACTAGCGTTTTTTTCTGATTGAGCCCTCTGGTCACTATTCCGTACCACGCCGCTCTGTCTTGATATTTTCTCTTGTTATGGTACCTGGTGGTTTCGAATTCGTTCAAAAAATTGTATCCCTGCTGGGAACCACACCTTGATGCGCGTTTGAAATGATGACAAACATAAAAAAGTAATACATTTCTACTATAAAAACTCGCATACATCCATTCCTACTGTTACTAAAGTGGTAAGCTTTATGCAAACGTTTGAGCTGAAGTAGGTAGGTTTGTTGTATTGTTATTTGCCCACACGTTTTGGGAGCCAGTTTGAAGAAGGTTTGTTTCTGATACGTATGGAAAGTAAGTTTGAAGATGTATTATATTTCGACTGTTGGGGAGCCGAACTTGAAATACTTGCAACCGCACGTATGATACCTAGTAGCCTATACCCAAAAAATTAAAAATATTAACTTTGTAATTTGACTGTAACTTTAGATATTATGTTTTTAAATATTATATATGTTTGCCTCGATTGCGTCAGTATTTATATTTTTTTTTAGAGATGTGAATGTCTTAGCAGAGAGTGGTGCCACTGAAGAATGTAGGCTTACACAGATTATAATTTTGCTTCACTCCATTTATTAATGCTTGACACGATCTAAATAACACTTCACTGATATAGAGAGTTGTGAGATTCCTTTATTAATTACTTGCATGTTTTAACACGTAAACTATTTTTATCTCGCACTGAATACGTATTATACTTCTCGAGGACGCATCTCGCGTCCGGTTAAGTACACTGTCTACAACCAACGCGTCCAGTTATGAGCGCTGTCTACAAGCTACTGACTTAATTTCTACCGCCTAGATTTGTAAACTTCTATATTTCAAGTCTCCGATTGGCTAATCCTAGTCCAATAGAATACCTTCATTTAACTTAAGTTTTTTTCTGGTTGTTGATTGGCTATTTTATAAACTGTCACAAAGATTACATTACTGTTGCTCCAAGAATGGCTAGTAGCATTATTACACTTTCTTACTCATTATTACCTCAAGGTTACCTAATTGTTACCTCATTGTTAGCAACTTTTTAACCTATTATTCTCACAGCTCCTACATTATTAAATTACGTAATGCATTCACATAACATTATTACACATGTATACAATAATATAAACATTTACAATGACTGTAATATACACTTTTAGTATATTGTTACATACACATATTGCATTAAGGCGGGCTGTTATTGAATTTATATTATATACTTTGACTGAAATCATTTAAGTGTTAAAAATACTGCCTCAGAGCGGTGCACTACCAACATAATTGTTACGTTAACGTACTGTATATCAAGATTCCTTACAACAATTTTGAAATGAAGGAATGATAATTAATGTACACACTATGACAAAAAGTGAGTAGACTCTCGAAGCGTATATTTGTCCAAGTCAAAATCGTTTCCGCGCCTGCATCACAATGGTGTCTCGGAACGCGTGCTTTTAGCTTGGTTCTATTGTCAATCTTCATATTGAGTGCTAGCCGCTAGATATTCGCTGACAGCCGAGCGGTTAGAAATCGTAAGTAGTAATGAGGCCTACAGAGGTTCGCAAGTTTATTTTTCTCCAGGTAAACGCAATATTTATTACATATACTGTTATATCATTTCCAATTCCTAGGTTATTTAACTTGCTGCTCTTACATAAAACATGAAACTCTTCTTTACCTTTTCAAATAAAATAAGATATAAGTAAATATTATAGTCCTAAATGAATAATCCTATGTGATATATTTACACGACTTTCTCAACCCTCTGTCTTTATTAGTGGGTATACAAATTATTCTTAATAAAGCTTATGAAAGTAAAAATTAAAGTAAATTATTTGTCTAATTAATGTAAATGTCTTGGCCTTGTTGCACGGGCTGGAACATTGTTCCCGACCAAGGAATGCGCCCGGGTTCAATCCCACCCATGGGGATGCGGATTTTAGGTCCCGGTATAAGACCGATGCCCACTCAGCAACGTGAGGAAAGTAAGGGGCTGCGATAGACAGCGGTCCTGGTCTTATGAGCCAACTTTTCGGATGGAGAATGCGTGATGCTGACCACATCGCCTCCCGCATCGGTTGGAGGATAGTCCACCTCACCATGTATAAGTAGGTGTGAAGCCGGCAGTCGGATTCTCAGGTCCAGGTGCTTTACGGGCTAGTGCCACATGATTTGTTAACTTAATGTAAAACTTCAAATTTTTGCATGGCGGTTTAAGTAGCCCGAAGTGCTTTAGCAGTGAAAAAATGCTAAATCAGCAAAACCTATAGATAAGTTCATATTATTAACCCTAAGGCAACAAAGCAACAATTTGTTTGTTTTTACACTTAATCCTGATATAAATGTTGTTAAAGTATAAATTAGCTTAAATGAGAGTACTACAACCAAATATTTGTAAATCAAGTATTATATAGCTAATAAATTAAGCAAAAAGGGATTTACTCTTAGACTTACAGAATCAGGAGTGCCTTTCGAACAACCAACAAGATGCATTTTAGTACACTTCTTTCATATGAAACCCACAGGGGGCACCCTTTAATTATCTCTGTGCAATAAGCATTCTCTTTTTGTACCCCTGCATCATCTCGAATACTGGTTCTCTAACGCAGCAAGGAAAACAATAAAATATGAATCTGCAGGGAACCTAGTGTTCAGGTTTTTGCTGTCGCTAAGTGAGATGAAAATGTCAAGTCAAACAAAACAAGCCATTCTGTAACGAACCGTGCGCATAATCCTGTCCAAACCAGAAATGGCTTCATCACTTATCTCTGTGTGGCCAGTGCTGAATATCCACTTCTAGTGCTCCCTAGCGTCTCTCTCTCTAGCTTGTGCTAGGCTTGACGGATAGCAAGCAGTCTGCAGTTAACCTCAAATAACGGAGAGCATTTTTAACAGTTTCTTTTTTATCGTTTAGTGCTTCCAACAAAGACTTTGCTAAGTAAGGTTCGGCTGAAATTAAATGCTAAAGGGAGCGAATTGAAAGTATGTTTAAAAGCCTGCAGTACTGGCAAAAATAAACACGAAAGGTGCTCCTAAGCTGTTATGCAGAAGTATTGAGAGTAAGAATGAATTTTAATATACAGGAAAACGATATTCTGAAGATAAATGAATTATTTTTTCCGTACTGCATCTTTTGTAAGTACAATAACATGGTTGGACAATAATACCTTGAGTACACATTTCCATCCAAAATTTGATATCGAGATTTCACAGGAAATATGTGTTTTAAAGCCCCCTGAATCAAAATAAACATTTTCAGAAGGATGTCCGTATGTGTGTGTGTCTATGAACAGCATAACTCGATAATGAAAAGTCGGATAAATTCCAAACTTGACATTTAGGTTTAGTATCTTCCAAACATTTCCAACAAAATCCCCCGCCTCAATCTACTCCACTTTTTATTTTCTAAAAGTGACTCTGACGATTTTGATTAAAATATCATATTAAAGATACTTACATGGTAAATAACGTGTATATCTTTAATCTTCTGAGAATATTCTGTGAAGTTCTTTCATTCGAAAGGAATTTTGTATAGTCTTGTGTAACTTGTAAGCGTTAAGCGATAGACGAAAACGTACCACACAACAAAATGTAGATCAGTTTATAGCACACAATTTATTTAAAATACATTTTTCTGTGGCATAAGCCGTTTCTGAGATATCTGTATTAAAGCTTCGCATTATTAAATACTTGTCATTCGTTTAGTCTCATCGATTTTCAGTTGTTTCTCGCGATTGCACGGAAACAATATGGAATTTACGTACAGTTCTTAAAAACTTGACTATCGCGGTTCTCTTCGTATCTATAAGAAAATGTGTAATGTAGCTATTTCTGCAAAGATTTATTTGAACCAAAGTATAATAGATGGAAAAATAAGTTTTAATTAGAATAGTTTTTATGCCCACTAATAAAGATAGAGGGTAGAGAACGTTTTGTGAATGTATAATCTCGGATTTGTAGAAAAATGTCCGTGTGTTTTACTGAATACTATATGTCAAAAACGAAAAGTCGGATGAATACCAACTTGTTATTTAGGTTCAGTTATGAGACATGAAGATTTTAAAGAAAACCTTCCTGCCTCATGGTACGCTTTTCGAATTTTTTTTATTTTCTAAAATTGGATCTTATAGATTTGGATTTAGATATTATATATATAAAGAAGGCTATTAAGCCCTCTCATTCGGAGGGAATTTTGCATAATCTTGCATAACTGGTAGACATTAAACGATAGACAAAAAGTTAACGGCACAAAACATGTAGATCTCTTAGACACAGAGCTTGGTTCAAATATTTTTTGTGGCATAAACCATTTCTGAGATATGCGTTATTAAAGGTAAGAATTGTTCATCAGTTCTTCAAGTCCTGTCAACACTTAGTTGTTCCTTGCGATTGTATGGAAAGAGTAGGGATTTTATAAGTCCAGCACATAAATTCCAGTTCTTAAATCTTTGACTACCACTGTTCTCTTTGTATGTTCAAAGAAATGTGTAATGTAGCTATTTATTAAACCATAGCAGATACAAAAATAAGCTTTAATAAGAATAGTATGTATACTTACTAATTAACTATAGAGGTTAGAGAAAGTCATGTGAATGTGTCACATCATATTCCTTTAGAAATTGTTTTCACTGACTCGAATGTTAAGCGCGATGTGGGTCACCTGGAACTTTTTACCTTCTCTGCCACCTATCTATGCTAAGAGGAAGTTGTATACTACACAAAAAAACTAAGTCAATATTTCTTCGGAAATGCATGTTTTGCGCCCTCATGAATCAATATTCATTTTTAGAAAATGATCTCTTTATATTTATGCGACTGTCAATAGCATCAGATACAATAAAATGTCCAATAAATACCAAACTTCGTATTTAAATTCAGTATCTTCAAAAGTTGAGCGACATTAAAAAATAACTGATGTGTTACACTCACATGACTCTCCAGTATTATACAAACTATTTTTACAAACGCTTATTCTTCATATGCTTCATGTTAATCAAGATATCGAGATGTTAATATTATTGCTAATTTTCTTGTAGATGCAAGGGGAATTGCTAGGCTTTAAGCGAGTCAAATATTTTAAGAAATGGCTCTTATGTGGAGAATTCCATTCTCTTTGCATTACCAGGACAAAAAAAATAACGAATTTGAGAAAAAGTAGATGTATTGGAAAATTTAAGGGAATAACAAGCAATATCTCGAAAATGGTTCACTCAACAAAAAACATGTATTTTAACGCGATCTATATTTTTTATGTAGTAAAAGTTTGTCTATCTCTTTTGATTTACCGGTTATGCAAAAGTCGTTCACAATGAAGAATACTTTTGGGTACATTCCCAGGAAATTCGAGATATACATTTTATTTGTCATGAAAATACTTTAAACATGTGATATTTTAATAAAAATCGTTAGGGTCTTTCCCTTAAATTTTCCAATACTTACACCTTTTCTCAAATGGGAATTCCTTATTCGAATATTTTATGTGCTAGACACACAAAGAGAATAGAATACTACACATAGCAACCAGCTCTTAAAATATTTGACTATCGCTTAGAGCCTACCAATTCCCCTTGCATCTACAAGAAAATTATCAATAAGATTAACATCTCGACATCTGGATTAACAAGATGCATATGGAGAAGAAGCGTTTGTAAAAATAGTTTGTACAAGAGTAGAGAATGTCATTTGAGCGTAACACAAAAGATTTGTTTTTTGTGAAGCAACCACCATCTTTCGACACATCGTTACGCAGTTATTCAACCTATATTTGAAGCTATATGGTAGGATAGGTTTGAGAGGCACAACCAGTGTACTGTGACTCTGTTTACTACCGATGAATCAAGTGACATCGTCTCTTGCTTGTCCCTTACTTTTGGTTAAGTTTGATAGATCTCAGACGCACAGCCTAATTTGACTCAATGTTTGTGAACAACAGCTCCACGCATATCACATCCAGAAAGTACCTCGTTTTTGGTTTGTCCAATGGTTTCTGCAACGAAGTATCGCAGATCCTACATTTTCCGGGTACGTCTTGTTTACTGAAGGCCTGCTTCACACGAGACGGATACTTCAACAGGAAGAACAGCCACATCTGGAAGTTGAGAACCCTCATGCAGATTTGTTAGACATCACCAACGAAAGTTTTCTGTAAACATCTGGGCTGGAATCGTTGGTGATTATGTGCTGGGACCTTTCGTTTTGTCACCCCATTTGAGTTAAGTTGGGCTGTGCGTCTCAGACCTACCAAACCTAACTAGACGTCAGGATCAAGAAAGAGGCAATGTCACTTGATTCAGCGGTTGTAAACAAACGGAGTCAAAGTTTACTGGTTGTGCCTCTCAAACCTATCCTACCGAGTACGTTTCTAAAGGGGGGGGGGCAATATCTCCATAACGATGCGTCGGAGGTTGCCACTTTGTTAGATCTATCGTTCCTCAGTTGTCACACAAGTCCTGGTACATTCTGTAGAGACACAATTTTGCATGTGAGTTATAGGTAGAAACGTTCACAGGGCCAGTGAATGTTACCGTAGAGTTCAAGTGAGTTGTATACAACACTCCGTCGTCAACTCTCTTAAGATTGGAAAGAATAGAATTAAGGACATTAGTTGCATTAATTTGGAACCTAGTTACTTCAGTGCCACGACCACGAACTTTCACCACTTCGATGAAATGAATGCCAATAAAATATACAGCACAATAACGCAACCTTCGCAACAGGTTATTCCATCAGATGCTGCAGGAAGGAACCTACAAAACTAAGGCAATTTGTCTTGATTAAACTTACATCTATACGTATGTAAAGCCCAAACATGAGCCATGCTGTAGAAAAAAATCTGATGTGTTACACTCACATAACTTTCTCTACCCTTGTACAAACTTTTTTTACAAACGCTTATTCTCCATCTACTTCATGTTAATCGAGATATCGAGATGTCAATCTCATTGCTAATTTTCTTGTAGATGCAAGGGGAATGTGGTAGGTTATAAGCGATAGTCAAATCTGTTAAGCGCTGGTTGCTATGTGAGGCATTCCATTCTCTTTCAATGTCCAGGGCATAAAAAAAAGGAATAACGAATTTGAGAAGTGTAAGTATTGGAAAATTTAAGGGAATAACAAGCAATATCTCGAAAATGGTTCACTCAACAGAAAAAATGTATATGTCATAAATTGTGTGTTTTAACGCAATCTACATTTTTTGTGTAGTAACATTTTGTCTATCTCTTATGGTTTACCAGTTATGAAAAAGTCGTTCACAATGAAGAATACTTTTGGAGACATTTGCAGAAAATTCGAGATATACATTTCATTTGTCATAAAAATATCTTATACATATAACATTTTAATCAAAATTGTTAGAGGCATTTTTGAGAAAATTACAATTTTCGAAAAATGTCCCATGAAAAGGGTAATCTGGGGTGGGGGATTTTCTTGAAAACCTTAGTGTCGCATCTCTGGAAGATACTAAACCTAAATACCAAGTTTGGTGTTTATCCGATGTTCGTTTCTGAGTTATGCTGTTCACAGAACACACAGACACGCAGACACACACACAGGCAGACAGACAGACACACACACGGACATGTTTCTAAAAATTCTTTTTTTGGATTCAGGGGGTCTCAAAACATGTATTTCCGGTGAAATCTCAGTATCGAGTTTTTGGGTGGAATAAAATACTTCTCCTACTTACTATACGTAGTAGGGAAATTAAAAATAAGGCTTTGGACAGATTTCTTTATTTATACTGATATACCAAAAATCTATTACAACTATATTCTTATAAAATTAGTGACATTAAATATGATAATAGCTGATAATATAGCAGACTACCGAAAGAGTATTCTTTTGTAAATAAGTTGTCTGTGAATTTCTTTGATTACATTGCTATACCCCCGCCGCTATAACGTTGCACTTGACAGCTAGCGTTTAAGTTGGTACACTCGCGAAAAAACAGATGAAAAGCTTCAACCGTTTGACTTCCTAAGCCAATCACAAGGCAGCATTCCGGATGGTCGATGACAAAGCGGAACCGGATCTAGAAACG
This sequence comes from Deroplatys truncata, assembly GCA_030765065.1. NCBI lineage: Eukaryota > Metazoa > Arthropoda > Insecta > Mantodea > Mantidae > Deroplatys > Deroplatys truncata. The sequence continues at coordinate 151,511,645 of CM060985.1, read as the reverse complement.
GCTCTGTTGCCGGATGTAACTATTCCCAACCATGTGCTTCAGTTTGTGAATCTCTAGCAGAGCGTCGAGTTGTTCTTTGCAAGCTACATATTGTTCATTGTTATTTGTTATTTAGATTTGTGGTTATTGTTTGATAGTTTTGTTATTGTTCGTTTATACTTTTATTTATTTATGTTTATCTTTTTTAAATATATTTCATTCATATTATTTATTTAAACAAAACTTAAGTGCGACAATGTCGGAAAAACGACGCCGATCGCCGAGTGATGATTCACGAAGTGAAAATCCTTTGCGCCGAGGTGTGACACTTAATAGTCAGGCATTGGAACTATTAAGGAGAACCCGGGAGTTCTTTGAACAGGAAAAGGAGTACGTGAAGCTTCACGGAAATCCTTCTATTCCTGCTGATAAAGCCGTACAACGAACTGCAGCAGCTCTTGGTATAAGCAAGAGAACTGTTGTTCACAAAGGAGTGAAACTACAAGAGAAAGAGGACAAAATTCCTGAACCATCTGGAACACAACAGGTATTTCTATCAACTCCAGGGAAGAAAAAAAAGAAGCCTCGTCCAGTCACAAATATTGATGCTTTCCAATTAGACGCCATACGTAGACACATTTATGCCTATTATCATAGAAAAGGAGTATCCGACCATACCAAAGCTGCTTATATCGCTTATTTTAAATTAACAATAATAATACGAAATAGTTATTATTCAGTGACGTTCGCTACTTACGTACACTTTTTGTATGCGGCTTAGACACGATAGAAATGAGAACAATCAGCTGTTGTTGTTTACTAGCCACTCTGGCAACGTCGTAACCACGATGTAGCCAACCTTACGCGAAGCCACACGAACTGTCAAGTGCAACGTTATAGCGGCGGGGGTATAGTGTCTTAACTAAAAATTGTTGGCGGCCCTGGCATCCGTCATCAACCAATTTGGTTTTTGTTTACCTAAATAAGACTTTGTTTCCTATAGAAACGGACAGTTTGGAGTTTGGTGGACGGAGGTAGTGGACAAGGGACGGAGGAGCTAAGAGGCCTGGTCTAGAAGACAGCATTTGTTTTTCTCCTTCGTGTAGTAAGGGACTTCACTTCACGGGTGAGCTGGTGAGTACATATATACAGCTTTACTTTCTTGGTGCTTGGCAAATAATTTCTTTGACTCACCTCGCAGATTAGCATAAGCCTATGGATTTATATTGGAGTAAATATGAATGGGGTTCAATGCGTTTTATAACTGCCAAGGACATGTATTTAACATGCTTGTTTCATAGAGTACATGATGAGACTCGCCCGTTTCTCCCAGCCCAACCCGTTCGAAAAGCAGCAACTAATATACCGAACTATGTTCCAGCTTCTGTTTCATATGCCCACTAATGCGAAATGGGTCCCATTGGGTATTTACTCGTTCGAGAGTTTACATCATAGCAGTTTTGTCAAAAGTATTGCTTCAGTGCGTTAAGCCAAAGGAACGACAACAGCCTATGCCATGTTTCTGCGTTTTTGTCTTTGTTTCTAGCAACTGTTATGCTCAAGGCTTGTTATATTACATTATGTTTTGTTTCATCATTACTCCTAAGCAAAATACGTATGAAACTATGTTACAAAATAGATGTCATAAAAGTTTCATATACCATTTCATTCTAAATTTCTGCGAGAAAAAATAACTCAGTCATCTGTATAAATAAACATTACAAATTATATTACAATGCAACAAATGAAATAATGATTATTCTTTAAATTCCAAAAATTGCACAATTGTCATTAAAGTATGTTACTACCAACATTTAACACAAATTCAGGTTAATTATTCTAAAGTTCTTGTTTTACATTAATGATATAAATAGCTAGGTCCACTACTGAAAAAGTTTACTGTATTTAAAATTTCGTTTTATTTTAATGAGATAAAACTAACAAAGGTGAGAAATACTGATAATGACAAATGACGATATTTGAGAGCAACTTAATGCTGTAGAATATGAAATATGATAAAAATAAAATTAAAGGCAGTTTTCTTAAAATAAAATTTAAAACAATACTTCATGGAATGTATATTCAGGCTGAGTATTTACGAATGGCATAATTTCATGTGTACATTATGGAATTCAATTTCAAAATCTAAATGAGAAACTCAGGTGAAAATGCCATACACTATCGTGCTCTATCTTGTATGCTTGGAGCTAAGGAATCAATAACTTAAAATAATAACTTAGTTTTATTTTATCAATTTACGCTACCGGTAAATAACATTGCTGTGAATAAACTAGGTCATTGACATTTTGAAGAAATAAAGCATAACAAAACAACAAACATAGTTTTGTTTTAGCAATTTACACTACAACAAATTAATTTTATTGTAAATTAATACAGTAATCAACCTTTTCAGATGAAGAATATAACATATTAATTTATAATAAAAACAATAAGATATTTTTGTTTCAGTATTTTACGCTCCCAACACCTGAATGTTGCCGTGAATGAATTTCATTAGTTAAAAGATCATAATATCTAATAATATGCCAAATGTGGTTTCATAAAAGGGTCAGATTTAACGTTTCAGTTAAAAATTGGTGGTGATTATCATACAGAGATGAGTAATGTAGTGTTTGGGAATGGTTTACCTGTCTCTTTCAGAGACTGGAAGAAGGTTGTGTGATAGTAATGGACAATGCATAAAGAAAAATCTGATGTGTTACACTCACATGACTTTCTCTAATCTTGTACAAACTATTTTTACAAACGCTTATTCTCCATCTTCTTCATGTTAATCGAGATAAACATTTTCAAACTCTATCTTATTGCTAATTTTCTTGTAGATATAAGGGGAATATATACTTACAAGGGCAATATAGAAATACAGTAGCCTTTAAGCACATAAATATCTCTTAATAGCTGGTTGCTAGGTGCAGCACTATAACAAGCAATATCTCGAAAATGGCTCACTCAACAACAAAAATGTATATGACATAAATTGTGTATTTTAACGCGATCTACATCTTTTGTGTCGTAAAATTTTGTCTATCTCTTATGGTTTACCAGTTATGCAAAAGTCGTTCACAATGAAGAATACTTTTGGAGACATTCCCAGAAAATTCAAGATATACACTTTATTTGTCATGAAAATACCTTAAACATATGATATTTTAATCAAAATCGTTAGAGCCGTTTTTGAGAAAATTAACATTTTCGAAAAAGTTCCATGTAAAGGGTAATTTGGGGTGGGGGGATTTTCTTGAAAACCTTCGTGTCGCATCCTTGGAAGGTACTGAACCTAAATACCACGTTTGGTGTTTATCCGACTGTTCGTTTCTGAGTTATGATGTTCACAGACAGTCACACAGACAGACAGGCACATAGACACAAAGACACTCACGGATATGTTTCCAAAAATTCTTTTTTTGGATTCAGGGGATCTCAAAACATATATTTCCGGTGAAATCTCGGTATCGAATTTTTGGGTGGAATAAAATACTTCCCCTACTTACTATACGTAGTAGAGAAAGCAAAAATCCCCAATACAAATTCTAGAGAGCTGAAAATTTATCGTGGCCTCAAAGCAAGTATATACCTCATAATATACATACAATAATCGAATGATAATCTAATTGTAAAACAGCCGACTAAGCATATTATTGTTAGTAATTCAACGTTAGTGCATACATTCACATATCAGTTGTGATGTTGACCGCACTTGTATTTTACTTGTATCATAACTCCATTATCACGCAACCTTCAGATATTTATAAGGAAGGTAACAACGCTAGTGAAGTAAGTGGATTGAGCCCTCCCCTTGAGTCTGGACACTCCGGGAGTTCGATACCGTTCGGTATACCGTATGGAATGGTCTGAGAAAGGGACACCGCATGGAATCCAGTACACTAAACCCGCCGGTATGCAGCAGCTCATTTGTGTTCAAGTTGAAAAGAGTATAAAATAATGCACAAAACTCATTCGATGGACAGTTCTAATGTCTTCATTGGGGCTGGACTCAGGCTGACCGATGTAGAGACGTTTAGTCTACCGTATTGTGTTCCCATTTAACTTTTAAAATACATATTTGATTTGTTATCACGTGCTGTTAGATTATGTGATACTTCGACAATTTGTTAGTTTCGAGGGCTTCGATTAGTTTTGATTTTGTACGCTTTACCTTTTATTCTCGTTTTAGGACAAATACAAGCACTTAAAAAAGCTACCCTAATCCTTATTGACACTCATACACTGCCATCAGTTTAAACTCTCTAATACGTAGTTGTAAGTGGAGGAAATATTGTATTCCATCCAAAAATTTGATATCGATATTTTAGCTTAAATACATATTTTGAGCTCCCTGAACCCAAAAATTACTTGGGTGTGCGTTTTTCTGTGAACACATAACTTAAAAACATAAAATTCATGTTTAAAGGCTGTGACACGAATATTATAATGAAAATCCCATCCCAGCTACATTTTACATGCCATCTTTTCGAAGATTTTGATTCTTTCTAAAATGGCTCAACGTTCTTAATTAAAATGACAAGTGTATATCTTGAATTTTCTGGGAATGGCCTCTGAAGTCCTTTTCATCCCGAATTATTTTTGCGTAACTGGTAAACCGTAAGAGACACGCAAAATCTTACTGCACAGAAAATAGATCTCGCTAAAAGAAACAATTTACGTCGAATAACATTTTTAGACTTTAACCATTTCCGAAATATTTTAGTTATTTATTTGAAGTTTCAGATACTTGCTCTTTACTCAATAGTAAAATTGCTATACGTCTCTCTCCTCCTCTCTTGCCCATGCAAAGAAAAGGAGGTTTCAATGTCATTACGTACCAACCCGATCTTTAAAGATTTGACTATCGCTTAAAACCTAATGTATTCCCATAATCCCCTTGTACCTACAAGGAAGTAGAGTAGAGTGGTGCATTTATTGGTCTTAAATATTTTACACGTTCAAACTCGAATATCGTACGGTTCAAAGAACATACGCGCTTATATAATACACTGTAGTTCATATGTTTCTGACTATATTCATCACACTGAACTCTAAAGTTTGAGCCAGTATTTTTAACACTTGAATTATATATTATGTAATTTCTATAACCGCCCGCCTTGCAGCAATATGAATGTAGTAATTTATAAAAATGTACGTAATACTCATTGCAATGGTTATATTATTGTAAACATGTTCAATAATTATATGTGAATGCATTAGGTAATTTAATAGTGCAAGAGCTGTGAGAATAATAAGTTTAAACTTGCTAACAATGAGATAACAATGAGGTAAACTTGAGGCAATAATGATTTTGAGAGTTTATATGTTACTAGTCATGATTAGAGCAACGATAACGTAAAATTTGTGACAGTTTAAAATAGCCAATCAACAGCTAGAAAAAGCTTAAGTAAAATGCAGGTATTCTATTGGACTAGGATTAGCCAATCAGAGACTTGAAATACAGAAGCTTACGGGTTTATACGGTTAAAATATGTTCAGTTGCTAGCAGACATTGGTAGTGACCGGATGGAAGATGTGTTCTCTAAAGAAATATTACATATTCGTGTGTAACGAAAATGAAGTATACGTGATAAAGCACAAGTTTTAAATTAAAGAATCTCACAACTCTTAATATCTGTGTAGTGTTACTTAATTTGTGTCAAGGATTAATAAAAAGAAGTGAACTTAAACTTAAAATCTGTGTACGGCTACATTCTTGTCCTACCACGCCCTGCCTAAGAAATACGTGACTCTAAAACAATACTGACGCAGCCGAGGCAAACATAAACATAAACACTAACTATAGAATCAGTTTAATAACAAACTTAATATAATATTTTTAAACTTGGAGCGTAAGAACAAAAATACATCTTCAAAAATCGGCCTCTCATACGTAGCAGCATATTACGTAACAAATAATCTTCTTCAAATTAACGCCCAAACGTGGAGCTAACAAATACTACTTAAAGTTGGCTTCCCAAGCGTGTGACTAACAACAACAGTAAAACTTCAACAACAATAAACTCCAAAAGTTGAAGAACATAACTTCAAGTTAATGATATTTACAAAAAAGAATGAAAAGAAAAGTAAAACCTGATAAACTAACAACAAAATCACACAACACAACAGAAGAAGAGAAAACCTGTTAACAGGCATACGGTATTGTTTACAAAATCAACAAATACCTGTCCATAAGCCACTAACCCTCCCCCTCCCACCCTTGACCCTCTTCCTTGTACTCCGATCTGAGCTACATAACCTTTTGTAAAAATGTATACATTGCTTCCCCCTCCCCCTCCCAATCAGCAAGGTCCAACAAGCTTGTAACCCTCTCCTTGAGTTAACAGATACCTTCTCCTCAACCGTTCTGCCTTAGTACAATGCACCAAAATATGAATACCAAGTTTCTTCCTTTCTACATCCGGGACGGATTCATATGCCTTCTTAGTTAATGAATTTAATGGCTTTTTCTGATCTTAGTCTGAGTGAAACAAGCCCTAACAAAATATATTACTCTGTACTCCATTCTGTCTTTTGTTTCCACTGTAAGCTTAATGATATTTTCTAATTACATTGTGGCAGCGTCTGTCTATAACTTTCAGTCACTTCTGCACTTTTCTCTACACAGTTGCTCTATTTCTGCAAATATTTATCCCGATTTACATGGAGTAGACAGAAGAATAAGGTTTTTTATTAATAATTTGTTTAGGAATGAGTAGAGAAAGGCATGCGAATGTATCCAACATCAAAATTTGTAAATATGATTAACAAGTTTTATGTAGAATAACAACCTTTTATAAAAGTAGTTTGTAGAAAAGCGAGTAAGGAACGTCATCCGAGTGTAACATATTTTTTATTTTATTTTCAACGCTTTATATACAAAAGTGCTTCATTTGATCAAATTAAATACAAATTTATGTACGGCCAAACTTCCGTCTATGGACCCCACGAAACTGGGTTAATGGTCACCGAAATTGTTTTCGAGCGACATTTATTGTCGATTGTGCTTACATTTACTATAATAATGCTTGCGTGACAGTCCAGGGTGACTCTAACCTCCATTTTGTTTCCTGGCGATTTAATCCAGAAATTCGATGCTGCACAAGAATGTCTAGATTCAGTTCATATTTTTGAATTAGCTTTTGTGTTCTAATGTATTTTTGAGGCAGTATTTTTAACACTTGAATAATTTCAATTGTATTATATAATATATATATATATATATATATATAAATTCAATAACTGACCGCCTTGAAGCAATATGTATGTAATAATTTTTAAAACGTATGTTACAGTCATTGCATATGCTTATAAAATTGTAAACTTGTTTAATAATGTTATATGTGCATTTATGTAATTTATTAACGTAAGAGCTGTGAGAATAACAAGTTTAAACTTGCTAACAATGACGTAACAATGAGGTAACCTTGAGGCAATAATGAGTTTGAGAGTTTAAATGTTACTAGTCATGATTAGAGCAACGATAACGTAAAATTTGTGACAGTTTAAAAATAGCCCATCAACAGCTAGAAAAAGCTTAAGTAAAATGCAGGTATTCTATTGGACTAGGATTAGCCAATCAGAGACTTGAAATACAGAAGCTTACGGGTTTTGAACGGTTGAAATATGTTCAGTTGCTGACAGACCTTGGTAGTGACCGGATGGAAGAAGTGTTCTCTAAAGAAATATTACGTATTCTGTGTAACGAAAATTAAGTATAGGTGATAACAAAGTACAAGTTTTAAATTAAAGAATTGCATAGCTCTTAATATCAGTGTAGTGCTATTTAATTTGTGACAAGGATTAATAAAAAGAAGTGAATTTAAAACTAAAAATTTTTGTAAGCCTACATTCTTGACGTACCACGCCCTGATTAAGAGAAACATGTCTCTAAAGTAAGACTGACGCAGCCGAGGCAAACATAAACATAAATACTATCCATAGAAGCAGTTTAATAATATTTTTAAACTTGAAGCGTAACAAACAAACTCCTTCAAGAACTCCAAGAACAATATTTATTTCAAGTTTGGCTCCCATACGTGGGGCAGAAAAACAAACACTTTCTCAATTACGTAAGAAACAATCCATTTCAAATTAACGCCCAAAGCGTGGTGCAAACTCCAAACGTAAAGACAATAATACTTCTTCAAGTTGGCTTCCCAAGCGTGAGGCTAAACCTACGTAACAATAAATTACGTATACAAACCACCTCATTATTTAGTGTACTTACATTTATGCTGGTGGATCCTGGCAAGAAGTAAAGGCCCACGGCACCATTGCTTGTTGTTGTGACTTGTTGGCCAACTGCATTCAACAAGCTGGATATAACAACTTCCAACAGCGCAGCGTAGGCGCAGGCAACTGGCTCCTTTTATTTTAAATGCCGGGGTTAGTGGAATCCATATAAGTGTTCAGAACATGCTGTGCTTCTCTGTGCCTGCTCCGGGGACAGTTTTTGAGAGCAGAGAACCATATTGTTTGGGTATGCGGTCTAGCTTCACTATCTCAAATGAACAAATACTTTGAGAAAGATAGACACGTCAAATTGGTAGTGCAGATATGTTGAGATTTTAAGAAAATTTAACATTAATTCAGTGCCTGTAGCATAACAGGCCGGCAGGTGACAGCCTTGCTACTAGTTTGGTATAAACCGAGTATGGTGTAAGCAGAGGCCGTAAAACCGAGCCTTAGTAAAACCACAGGGTCTCGTGGTTCCGAGATTTAATCCGAAATTAGATTAGTGCGTGTGAGCTAAATTCAAACAACGGGCATCACATCAGGAACCGGGTGTCATATCTACGTCCTGTTCCCTGCAATCCATGATTTCATTTGACAGACCTGTAAGGTATATTGCTATCAGTGGACACCAGACAATGCTAGTATCGAAGTTTCAGAAGCGAGATTATTATGTGAAGAAGTTATTTTGTTGTAGGAGTTGTATTGTATTTCGACTGCTGGGACTCGAACTTGAAGTTCGTTGCAACCACACGTATAGTATCCGCTTTCCGGTGGCCTTCGACCCAAATATACTTTCTGGTGGCCTTTGCTCCCCCAAAAATGTTTAAAAATATTAACTTTGTAATTTGACTATTTCTTTAAATATTATATATTTATGTTTGCCTCGGCTGCGTCAGTATTATTGTTACAGACATGTTTCTCTTTGCAGGGTTGTGGTGCAACTGAAGAATGTAGACTTACACAGATTACAATTTTACTTCACTCCTTTTATTAATGTTTGACACAATTTAAATAACACTTCACTGATACAGAGTGAGCTGGGAAACTTTTTTATTAATTACTTGCACTTTTTAGCACGTAAGCTATTTTCGTTTCACACAAATATGTATCAAATTTCTCGAGGACGCATCTCGCGTCTGAGTAGTAACACTGACTCAACCAACGCGTCCAGTTATGAGCACTGTCTACAAGCAACTGACTTCTATATTTGTAAATTTTTCTATATTTCAGTTTCTGACGGCTAATCCTACTCCAATGGAATACCTTCATTTACTAAAGCTTGTGTTCTGGTTCTTGGTTGGCTATATTACAAACTGTCTCAAAATTTACATTATTGTCGCTCCAATAATGACTAGTAGCATTATTAAACATTCCTTCTCATTATTGCCTCAAAGTTACCTCATTGTTAGCAACCTTTAACCTATTATTCTCACAGATCCTACATTATTATTATGTAATACATTCAGATAGCATTATTGAACATGTATACAATAATATAAACAAACATATATAATGACTGTAATATACACTTTTTTTTGAATTTGTATTATACAATTTGACTAGAAAAATTTAAGTGTTAAACATACTGTCTCATACGTCAGTAATGTAGTAAACCGCATGGTGGATTGCGAAGAGCGAGTTTGTTACTCGTGATGCTATGCTTATGTCATAAAGAACGTGGTGGTATCCTTTGAAACCGCCATAGTAGTAGTGGTGGTGGCGGTGGTATCCCTGTCCGCAATTGTTAACCGTTACGTCCAAGAGCACGAAATGTTGTGGGATCGAATCTCCGTGAACGTATATCAAAGGACATAAAAATTGATAACTACGCGACGGACTTGGACTGAAGGGGCATGAGTAAAGAAGGGTACATATGTATCTCTTTATTAATGGAGTTGAACTACATAAACATACGAGACCTTTTATGCATACTTTAAGCTTTAGGGTCCGAGAGCTAGGGACGAACCCGATATAGGAATGAGGCAACACTCCGGGAAGTGTTAAAATTACGGTATATATTCTCTAGATTAACGGAGCATTGACCGCTGAGAGTGTAGGATATTTAAGCTGGCCGAACTGAAGTTACAGCAGCACACTCAATGCAGAACGTCTTCACGCCAGTCGTGGTCACGCCGAGTATTACTATAACACGTGAATAATAGGCAGTGTCACCACCAGCCAGGTTTGTCATAGGCTGAGAACTAAAGAATGTGTGTAAGCCTTCAGAATAGAATAGAATCTAGGACTAAAACCATGAGCAGTAACTTTACTTAGAGTTCTCGTTGTCAGCGTAATCCGTATATCCTTTCCGAGCACTTCACCCTAAGCGATTAGTCTACCTCTAAGTTTAATCACTCGTGTAACAAACCTGTTACAAATATTGCTTACTTGTTATAGCAGTTTCCTGTAGTTACAGAGACCAACTGAATATTCCTACATATATGAAAGAGTATTCAGATTTCCTCGACTTAGTCACTACTATTGCTGTAATAAGGTTATATTCTTGCTTAAATTTCATTGGCTAAACTTCAGTAAACGTCACTAATACTTCATCACCCGTATCAATTACGAGTCCCGCTCTTGCCTCTCTGTGTCTCAATAGTGTTTAACGACCAATCTTACCACAAGCAGTAGGCGCTAATTATTAGCCAGCGAAAGTAGTCGCGGTGTCGCCGTGGCCGAGTGGTTAGACCACTCGCCTCTCACCGAGGCGGCCCGGGTTCAATCTCAGGAACCCGCATGTGGGATTTGTGGTGGACAAAGCGGTGTCTGGGTGGGTTTTCTGCGGGTTCTCCGGTTTCCCCCACCATTCATTCCACCAACTGCTCCATCATCACCTTTCCTTTCATCCATTTCGCCATTGTTTGGTTTCATCTCCTTCGTTCCTCCCATATCAGGTATCGGGCTGATCACCCATCCTGGATATTCTGTCTGATCTATGAGTGTCTGCTCCTCGACGGGCCTCTGACCTTAGGCACCCGCCTATAAGTCCTAGGGGGTGTAAGTCCTACATACGAGGTGGTTAAACAGATAAAGAAGAAGAGCGTAGTTGCCCGATGAAACAGCTTAGCTGTCACGTGACTTAGGTACAGATTTGTTTACTGCACCTAAGTAGTTATCAGCAGTAGAGAGGGAGAGTAAAGTAAGATGTACACCCCTTTCTTTTACACAAGAGACGTAAGCTACTGTACTCGTACCATCTGTCTGATGAAGGAGGGCAGGTTTCAGGTGAAGTCGCTAATGTGCCATGGCTACGTTCAGACGGTAGAGATAACACTCAAAAGAGAGTACAGTACAGTGCAGTCTGAACATCAAAACATGAACACAACCTACGTACTATACTCTGTGAGGTTTAACTTGACAGGTTTTCTACTGTCCTTGTCTCACACAGAATGGCACTACTGTAGGTAAACATGTGATGCCAGTTAAAGACGAGCTTCTGACAACACTAGTGGGTCCCTCGTTCCTTTGCAATGCTTCATTTAATAAGTAGGTTTTCGTTTGCTTGAATTGTATTAGATATTGGCCCGTTAATTACCAAGAGACCTGTGCATATTCACTGCTGTGTTGGGTGCCAATTAATTACAAAGATGCTTGCTAATATTTACTGCTAGGAATGTGTAAGTGTTTCGCAACAAATTAATTCTCACACTTTTAGCTTTAAAATGCAATTACAGTGGTTTGGCCACGTTAAGGAACTTGTTGTTTTATTGTTTTAGTACTACAACAATTGCCATCATCTTTTGCAACTGTTTATGTTACGATTACCAAATATTAAGAAATTATATACAGGGTGGATCATTTAACTTTAGACTGTACAATATCTCCAAAACAGCGTTGTAGAAATAAATATCTTGAATAAAATTTGCTTGATATTATGGGGAAAGTAAATTCCATTACTCATGCTTTATTCGGAGAACTTCGTGATTTAAATTGACCCTAAAGTGACCATCATAACGTCTTCCAAACAAAACACGACTAATAGCATTTACTTCCCCCATAATACGAAACAAATTTTATCGAATACATTTCTTTCTACGACCCTTTGTTTTGGAGATATTGTACAGTTTGGATTTAAATGGTTCATCCAGTATACATCTTCATATCAGAAATACATATAAATACTAATGTAAAATACATTATAATAGAGTAATTATTTAACCAAGCATGAACCTAAAATAGGTATATTAACCTATGAACGGTGGATTACAGATTTCAGACGCAAAATGCTGCATATCGCCACTACATCCCACGCAGTGCACAGTAGGTGATTCATCGGGAGCAACGGCTAGGTTACCCTCTCTCACTTTCTCTCTCTCTCTGCTTTACTCAAAGAGAAAACAAGTGGGTAATGCCTGGACTAATGCATATGTATTGGACTTGTATTCAAACCAATAACAGATTAGCTCGTCAGGACTGGTGATCGGAATTTTACCTTATGCTACAGTTGTCATTTGTCCTGAATAAAGAAGATCTGTTATTCTTGGATTTCTGTCGCAATGTTAGAGCACTGAACATTACAGACAACTTGCTGTACCACTACTACGAGAGCTATTGCAGTGTTGGCTAGCGCTCAACACTGCTACTTTGTTTTGTTTTCCGTAAAGCCATTTTACAACTACATATATCACTCGCTTATATCTTTCGTAAATCTATAATTAACATAGAGAGAATCTGTATCTGTAAGTGAGTTAGTGATTGAACTGAATTTTGTTCCAAATATTCTAAAAGAAAGGAATGATCCACGTTTTGCCTGTTACTGTGAAAGTGGTTATATAAGAAATAGGTAACTCAGTCACAGTTAAGAATTTTTAATAAGAGGCAAAAAATTGCTAGGTATATCAGTTATCTCGATTATTTACAAAAGTGGTTATATTATTTCACTGATCTTAAGTGCTTCCATTCGTTGCTCTTGAAGAAAGTACCAACACAAGGCACTGTTAAAGATTTGTTAAGCATGGCTATAAAGTTGATGACTCCCTAGGAATCAATAAATCAGTTTAATAAACCTTGTGAAAGAAAAAGTGAATGAGCCTGAAGGAAATTTAATAGGTGTGTGTTTGATTGTGTGCATGTGTGTTGTCGCAGTAATCTGTTCGTGTTATCTTTTTACTGAGCGCCTGTTATTGTTTTACTATTTTGAATTTTGGTTTCTTTGTCCTTCGGCTAGCTATTATTACTCAGTCGAGCAAATATCTCTTGAGCAGGGCGTGTAAACGGAAAGGAGTTGTTACTAAAAGATGATACTGATAAAAGAATTTGTTTTTACACTTTTATTGCCGTCACACTTAATTAATCTCACATATTTAATCTTGATACACGCCTGACTGAAACGGTTATATTTTCGAATGTAACTACAATCACTTATTTGCAGCGCACTATTAATTAGCGTATTTCACAGTTTGTAACTAGCTTTACGACGCGAGAGATTCTGTACAATTGCGTAACGTGTACTTCGTGAATGCTTCCTTAGAACTGCCTGACGTGTAACTCGCAAGAGAGATTTTTTAGAACTGCGCAACGTTTACCTTGTGAATGATTCTGTAGAACTGCGCGATACTTGTCTTTAGCTCATGAATTTATACTCCCTCACCCCGATATGCCTAAACATTATAATAGAGCTGCTATAGGCTAATAAATCGCGCCAACATTAGCATCTATTTATAAGGCAATTATAATTACTAAAACATATGCTCTAGGGAAGATATTCTCTTCATTTCTAAAGAAAGGCGCGCTACCATGACGTCATTTGCATGTCTCTACTAATTGATAAACAACTCACCCCTTCGCTTCATTGTTACCCACTCCTATTGTCAGTTTCAGTGAGGCCGTGTAAACTTATTTCCTAACAATGCTTATAGCTAGCAAACATCTAAAATTATTGTCATACAATAATGTTAATTTAAACTACAATCACTCTGGCATTCACAGTGTTCTGATATAAAATACTGCCTCAGTGTGTGCATAACTGAAAATGGAAGTGTCTGTCAAATACCAAATGTCGTACTTCCAAGGTACTGACAAATGGGTGGAATGTTTCAGTTCTTGCAAGACTAGTGAGGAATATTCAGAATTAGTGAGTTAGTGGGGTTTCAGAATCCGTAAACAACTAGGTCAATGGAGCCCACAGAACTATTAAAAGATTGCCCAGTTCTATTTCTGTTTGCCTGCCTATAATGCATGTCTGGAAAGCATTTCCTCCATGATGTTGTACAATAGACGAATGACAGAAATAGACTAAAAATTAAATCCATTGTAGCAGTTCTGATGGTTAAATACAGTGTCTTCGTTTTATATCAGGGTCACAACCGCGTATCGGCCGAGACGGCAGTGATCTCAGTATTATGCCATTGCGCAGCAGCGACGCAGGGCGTGTCAAGGGTACCTTTATCAGCTGCGGGCTGTCTCAGTCGTTGCTTTGTCTTCTGTTAAGTGTTTCAATAATACGTGTGTTGTGTGTGATTTCCTTAGGAATGATAGTTGGAAATAACTGCCAACAAATTCACTTCTGAACAGCGTATTTTTATGTACAATACATACGTAAAAACTGCATCATGTTCCAGGTAGAGACACTGTGACATGTGTGGTAAATAAATTTATAACAACGGGATCGCTAAACGCTTAAGAATAAAGTTTATAGGAACAATCCCCAACATAGACAAACATAAAGACAATATAAAAGCAGCAATTATGAACACTACACAGGAAGAGTTTATACGTGTGAATGGTAATTTCATCCGACGATGTCAAGAATGCCTTCGCGCAGATGGACACCACTTTCAACAAAACTTATAACAAAGTTAGCGCTCATTATATATATGTTACTAATACTCGTGAGTAAGTGGGAGTTATGGAACGAAAAACCCCACAATGTAATGTGTATGCGGAGCACGTCTTCGCGCGATCCGCGGCCTTGGCATAAAACGAAGGAACTGTACTGATGAAGATTCTATCGACAGAAATATATCACCGGTAGATGACTAAGAATAAAACAAAAAACTTGCTGATATATTCAAATGTGACACTTTGTAGCACATAAGCATACATACATTGCAAAGTTTCTGTGGTTAAGTAATAAAGTAGAATATTTTGGGATAGAGAATAAAGGATACCAAAGTCATGGACACGTTTCTGTGCATACGACTACACACTGAAGTAGATAAAGGCATAATATAAATGCAAAGTACTGTTTTGCTGTAGATTTGTAACATGCCTTTTTTCGTTTATTCCTTTTAATTTCCGTTCTTAATTCTTTCATTTCTTTTTTGTTTTATATATATTTTTCCATTTCCTTTTTGTTTTTTATTTAGGTTGGAGTAGAAGTATAAACTTAATTTCGCCTTGTTTTAATTTCGGAGTGATGATATTCTTAATCAGATACTTAGCTCCTTTCTAAGCAGACTAATAGAATTTCCTTGGAGAGTTTAACGGCCGCTCGTTTCTGAAAACAGCGCAACGTTTCCATGTTCTTATTGAAGTTAAATTCTCGGCCGTTATGAACTTTAACGTAAAATTATCCTCCCTCTCTTCCTAACTCAGCAGTTCCTTCTATACTTGGGACAATCGCTATTCTGTAAACTTTGAGACAACTTCACAGCAGGGTCGTTAGACAAGTTCTGCTGGTGCTGCAACACATTCGACTTCAGGCGGTGTTACATCATGCCTACACAATGAAGACATTCTTCCAAGTCGAATGTGCTTCAGTATTTGATAACGAATACAGTGTCTCAAAATAATACTGAAACTGTATGAATACAAAATCCCTCAACTATAAGGAAGTTTAACAATAAAGTGAGACATAAGGGGCATTTTGGTTTCATAAGTATTCTATGTGTATGTATTTTCCGTCTCCGTTCGTTTTTGTATTTTTTTTTCTTTCTTCAATTCTCTATTTGATGTTGCTTTCTCAACTAGTTGCATACAGTAAGCACAGACAGTATTTCATTCCACTCAAAAATTCAATGCAGATATGTTTCGTGTCTCCCCGAAAAAAAGGTACGCGTGTCTATCTATGAACAATTTTACTCAAAAACGAAAAGTGGATTAGATATGTAATTTTTACTTAAGTTTAGCATCCTCAAAATGTGAAACGAAGATTTATCAAGACATTTCCTGCACCCTAAACTCTTTACATGTAACAATTTTCATATTTCTTTATTTTTTTAAAATGGCTGTAGAGGTTTTGATTAGAATGTCATAGTGTTATACACCGGGGTGAGGCCGAAATATCTACAGCTAAAATATTAAATTTAGTTACCCCGGCATAAACATTGGGGGATGTAAACTCAGAGGCACACGAGAGATACCAAGAACTTGCTGCACAAAACTAAAGCGGTGGTGGGATATTTATAAATAATACACATAAATTCACATTTAACTCTGGTTTATTATAATTAATAGGGTGCCCTATATTGTACACAAAAGGTTACCGGCAAACAATGGGGGAGATGCCCCACTTATACACACGGTTACACGCACTCCCACATACAAACCACACACTCAGGAGACCTGCTCTAGACTGATGCTACTGGCTATCAGACAAAAAGGCTCTTCTCACATTCTGCCTTCACCCCCCTTAACTAGGAATTGGGGGGAAAGATGCCGCGCCGGACAAGAATTCAAAGTTTCAAACGAAATAATTAGTTTAACAAAATATTAGACACAGCAATAATGTGTCCGACGCGACAATGCAACACATACGCTACAATAGTCCAAGATATTTGGTAAAAAATGTACATTTTGAGTTTGCTAGGAATAGCTTGTGAAGTTCTCTTCATTCTGAATGTCTTTTATATAATTGGTAAACCGTAAGGCAGGGGTTCTCACCCTTTTACAGTGACGCCATACCATTTCATTCAACACATGATAAGGCAAACTTTACAAGGACAAAATAAAAATTTCTCCCCATTTATAATACAATAATAATGAATAATAATTAGTGATGGGACGATACCACTATTTCTCGATACTCGATACCGATATTGATTTCTGAGCACAGATACTCGATATTCGGTACTTTATAAGATTTTTAAAGGCAATAGCTTGTTCACTGAGTTATGTTCTTATTAGTAGTTTTCTGTGTATAAACACATGTATCCACTGTTTTGTTGTATGCTAATTCAAAATTGTTCCTGTTTGGCATTCTCCAATTATCAGGAATTTTTTATCTTGATAATGCCACAGGATATATAGTCAAATTGTTACTCAAGGCCAATAACAATAATTAATTTGCTTTCCTTTATATGTAACTATATTTTGTGTTGAAAACTTTGTTTTAAACTATTTTCTATCCATATTGTGGAAATTAGTCTTGGGGCACACCTGTAAGCTACGCTCGTGACCCGAGTTTCGTAAACACAAACTAACAGATGGAAGGGAATAATAAATATTTCCATGCGCTGTATTATCTCACGTCTTAAGTTCTCACATATTTTGGTCATCGGAGTAGGTAAATGCAGTGACAGAGAGTGAGTCACCAACCCAGGCTGTTGCAGAAACGTAATTTAATGCGTCAGCTAAATCAGCTTCATTCACAACTCAGTTAACACTGCATTTTACATGGGTACCTTGTCGCAGTAATCTGGCTCGTGTTATCTGATTTTCTGGGCGCCTTTTATTGTTTTATTATTTTAAATTTTGGGTTCTTTGTCCTCCGGCTAGCTATTATTACTCAGTCGAACAAGTATCTCTGAGCAAGGCGTGTAAGCGGAAAGGAGTTGTTGCTAAAAGATAACACTAATAAAATAATTTGTTTCTACACTTTTATTGCCGTCACACTTAATTAATAATTCACATATTTAATCTTTATACACGCCTGACTGAAACTGTTATATTTCCGAATGTAATTACTGTTGTATTGGTTGCCGCGTACTTCACATTTTGTAACTAACTTTACGACGTGTACCTCGCGAGAGATTCTTCCAAACTGTATGACGTGCACCTCATCAGAGATTCCTTAGAACTGCGTGAAACTTGCTTATGGCTCGAGAAAATATACTCCTTCTCCCCGAAATGCCTAAACATTATAATAGAGCTGCTATTGGTTACCAAATCGCGCCAACATTAGCGTCTGTTTTGTCAGCCAATCACTACTAGTAACATATATACTCTAAGGAAGATATTCCCTCCATTCCTAAAGAAAGGCACGCTACCCTGACGTCATTTGTTTGTCTCCTCTTAGTGATAAACAACTCACCACCTCGGTTTATTGTTACACACTTCTATTGTCAGTTGCATTGAGGCCGTGTAAACTTTTTTCCTAGCAATGCTTATGGCTAACAAACTTCTAAAATCCTGTACATACAATAATTAATTTACACTACGATCACCCTGGTATTCACAGTGTTTGATATAAAATATTGCTTCAACCTCTACTCCTTTCCCCACTATCATGCATGTTTGCAGTTAGACACAAGAACGTATGAAATCTTGCGCTGATTCACCCACAGGAAACGCAGTCAAGGTCTTTCAAGAACTATTTGGGGACACGTGCGAAGTACTAAGGCGAAGTCTCGACTCCTTTGATTTCTTATCTAGCATAACGTTAAACGTAATGGATTTAAATAATGCAAATTATTAAAATGCATAGCATAAAAGTATCGAAAAATTTTCGAAGCTTTATCTTAGGGTATTAGACACACTTCGACACCGCCGAGTATCGGGAGTATCGAGGTATCGAGGTTCCATTCCTAATAATGATTTCATTACTTATTTCCTGTATGTAGTATTTTAGAGTTGTATGTTTATTGGAGGAAATACTCCAATAGGTTCCTCTTGAATGAACTGTTGTGTGAAGTATCCTAAAAATCAGTTTTGTTAAAGTATAGCGATTGGGGTATTTTACCTCAAAAGGAGTTCGATTGTGGTTTGCCACGAAACAATGGGATGTGTTACACTCACATGACTTTCTCTACTCTTATAAAAAATATTTTCACAAACGCATATTCTCCATATGCTTCATGTTAATCGAGATATCGAGATGCTAAACTTATTGCTAATTTTCTTGTAGATGCAAGGGGAATTGGTAGGCTTTAAGCGATAGTCAAATATTTTAAGAGCTGGTTGCTATGTGGAGCATTCCATTTTCTTTGCATTACCAGGACAGAAAAAATTGAATAACGAATTTGAGAAAAAGTATAAGTATTGGAGAATTTAAGAGAATAACAAGCAATATCTCGAAAATGGTTCACTCAACAACAAAAATGTATATGATATAAAATGTGAATTTTAACGCGGTCTACATTTTTGTGTAGTAAAAGTTTGTCTATCTATAGTTTACCAGTTATGCAAAAGTCGTTCACAATGAAGAATACTTTTCCCATAAAAGACATTCCCATAAAATTCGAAATATACATTTCATTTGCCGTCAAAATATCTTAAACATATGATATTTTAATCAAAATCGTTAGAGCCATTTTTGAGAAAATTAAAATTTTCGAAAAATGTTGCATGTAAAGAGTAATCTGGGGTGGGGGAATTTTCTTGAAATCCTTCGTGCCGCATCTCTGAAAGATACTAAGCCTAAATATCAAGTTTGGTGTTTATCCGACTGTTCGTTTCTGAGTTATGCTGTTCACAGCCACACAGACACACACACGGACATGTTTCGAAAAATTCTTTTTTTTGGATTCAGGGTGTCTCAAAACGTTTATTTCCGGTTAAATTTCGTATCGATTTTTTGGGTGGAATACAGTACTTCCCCTACTTACTATACGTAGTAGAGAAAGTAAAAAAAAACCACAAGGAGAAGTTTTTTGAGAGTTTATGGTTTAGACAGTACTAAGCTCTCTCCTGAAATCAAATGCCGAGTTTTGGCAAAACAAAGTTCAGACAGCCCAGGCGGCTAACAAGGTTATTATGAGGTGGTATGGGCCGTTAAAGAATTAAACACGTGTGGCTGAAGGTTCATTTTTCTTACTGGCCGTGTGTAGGCTAAAGCTGGGATATCGAATCGGACTTGCAAGTAAAAATTAACGATAATGGCATAATTGGGAAGACTGAGTACACAACGGTAGAGGAAGGGCGTGTCAGGTGAGTGCTCCTGTTGTGTAGAAGAAGGGAATGGAGTCTGATAGTATACACAGCAGGAATTTGGTAGTTTGCAGTAAGTATACTAAAACGGGAGAAGAAGAGTAATGAAAGAGTCAATATTATAATATTTGGTATTATTATTTAGGCTTTGTTATCTGTTGGTGGTATTAAAATGAAAACGTGCCCAGTTCAATCAGCTCAAGTAATGGAAAGAGTTCTTGGCAGAATGGATAGTCCAGAAGAATACCTTAGTAATAACATTAACGCTCTAAATAAAAATATATTTTAGAAAATGCAGTATATATAAATTTATATATAGATTAAGGCTAAAATGAGCAACTCAAAAACAATAAAGCGTAGATATTTTCGGAAAGGTAGAATCGGACGATTGAAAAATGCGATCGCCGGGATTTGATTCACTGATCTCCCGGTTTCCGTCCGGTCAGTTTTTTTTCAGTCATTTGATTCTACCTGTCCAACCTTGTCCAACACACCGCTTGTGTGTAAAAACAATTAATTCCATTAATTCACCTAATGGTGGTCGAAACTATGAAGCTCTGAAGTTAAAGTGTGGTACCTACAGCATTGTAAGTCGCCATTGGGGTATGCCATCTTAATACAATTTGTGATTTCCTTGTCGTTTACTGTGAAAAATGCGAATCAGTTGGAGAACTTAGTCGTAACGGCCTGTTGACATGGTAGCTCAGTGGTTAGAGAAACCAGACGGAAATCGTGAAATCCGTGGTTCAAATCCTGGCGATGACATTGAATTTTTCAGTCGTCTGATTCTACCTTTTCAACCTTGTCTAACACACGGTTTCTGTGGAGTGATAATTAATTCCTTAGATTTAAACCTTACAACAAAAGAAAACAATGGACTGATTTGGATGTGTTTTAAGAAGGATAATATAAGTAAAACAAAACACAGGTGTAACGTTTTTGTATTAAATAGTAGATTAAGCAAGTGGGATTAAAAGTACGATTTTATTCTTGCGAAACTAAGGCCTATAGCGTAAAATAAAACTACTTTTAACACTAGTGGCATATACTATTCTTAAGACAGCGCTCGAGTTTGTAAAATATCAATAAAACTGTATTGATTTCTGAAACTAGGAGAAATAACGATTCAGAACAAGATTATTGAAACAAGAGCAATAATGTTAAAATATCTGATGTGATACATTCACATGACTTTCTCTACACTTTATCATTTATTAGTGGGTATACAAACTATTTTTACTAAGGCTTATTTTTCTATTTACTACATACTAATCCACACAACCCTTTGCATAAATAGCTACATTACACATTTCGTTATAGATTACAGCAGCGATAGTCAAATGTTTAAGAACTGGACGCTATATGCTGGCCTTAAAATTCCATACTGTTTCCATGACATCGCGAGAAACAACTAAATGCTGAAAGGACTTTAATGAATGACCAAGTAAGAACAATTCGAACCTTCAGTAGCAGATATCTCAGAAATGGATTTTGCCGCAAAAAATATTTTAAGTAAATTGTGTGTTTTAAAAATATCTACAGTTTTTGTGAAGTACGTTTTTACTTTCTCTACTACGTATAGTAAGTAGGAGAAGTATTGTATTCCACCCAAAAATTCGAAACCGAGATTTCATCGGAAATACATGTTTTGAGACCCACTGAATCCAAAGAAGCATTTTTGGAAACATGACCGTGTGTGTGTGTGAGAGTGTCTGTGTGTGTGTGTGTGTGTGTGTGTCTGTCTGTCTGTCTGTCTGTGAACAGCGTAACTCAGAAACGAACAGTCGGATAAACACCAAACTTGGTATTTAGGTTCAGTATCTTCCAGAGATGCGACACGAAGGTTTTCAAGAAAATTCTCCCACCCCAGATTATCCTTTACATATAACATTCTTCGAAAATTTTAATTTTCTCAAAAATGGCTCTAACGATTTTAATTAAATTATCATATGTTTAAGATGCTTTCATGACAAATAAGATGTATATGTTGAATTTTCTGGGAATGTCTCCAAAAGTATTCTTCATTGTGAACGACTTTTGCATAACTGGTAAACCATAAGAGATAGACAAAATTTTACTACACAAAAGATATAGATCGCGTTAAAATACACAATTTATGTCTTATACATTTTTTTGTTGAGTGAACCATTTTCGAGATATTGCTTGTTATTCCCTTAAATTTTTCAATACTTATTTTCTAAAATGGGAATTCATTATTAATTTTTTTGTCTTGGATATGCAAAGAGTTATAATCTGTGGCAAAGGGAATGGTGCTGCACCTAGCAACCAGCTATTAAGAGATATGTATGTGCTTAAAGGCTACTGTTTTTCTATATTGCCCTTGTAAATGTATTTTTCCCTTACATCTACAAGAAAATTAGCAATTAGAGTCTGCAAATGTTTATCTCGATTAAAATAAAGTAGATGGATAATAAGCGTTTGTAAAAATAGTTTGTACAAGAGTAGAGAAAGCTATGTGAGTGTAACACATTAGATTTTTTGTCTATCGCTTAACGTTTAGCGGTTGTACAGATTATACAAAATTTCTTCCAACTGAAGTGAACCTCACAGGCTATTCCTTGAACATTTAAGATATACGTTTTATTTGTCATATAAATATGTTTAATATATTGTATTTTAATCTGATTCATTGTTGCCGTTGTTTGGAAAATAAAATATTTCTAAATATGTTCCATAGTAGTTTGGAGTGGGGAAGTTTTCTTGAAAATCTTCGTGTCGCATCCTTAGAAGGCATTGAACCTAAATACCAAGTTTGGTATTTATCAGACTTTTTGTTTTTTGAGTTTTGCAGTTCACCGACAGACGTACACACAAGGAACCTTTTGTAATATATTTTTTGGATACAAGGGGGCTCAGAACATGCATTTCAGGTTAACTCTCGGTATCAAATTCTGGGGTGGAATACAGTACTACCCCTGCTATACGTAGTGCAGAAAGTAAAAAGCGAGATGGCAGAGGTTTGGATGTTTTTTTGATTCTCCAGCAGAGATTTTTAGTGAAATTATTTTCAGCATGTTTTGCCTTACACCAGGCAATGAAGCGATTAAATGCTAGATCATATTGCTTCAAGGGCATCTTGGGTATGTGCTTGTAGTGTTATTCTTTCTGCTGCTTCTGGAATTTCATCTAGCTATTCCATTCCAGATTCTTCTGAATTTATAAGTTTTACCATTTAATATTTCTATATGTTATACTAGATAAAAGATGAAGAACAATTTTATTGTCTGCCCCACGTTTAGGCGCCAATTTGAATAAATATGGTTTGTTACGTTATTGTTTTTATTTGCCCAAAAAGAATGTTTAAAAAATAATATCTTTGTAATTAAACTGTTTCTTTAAATATTTGATATTTATGTTTGCCTCGGCTGCGTCAGTATTACTTTAGAGACATGGAAGTCTTGGCAGGGCGTGATGCGACAAAAATGTAGGTTTACACAGATTTTAAGTTATAATTCACTCCTTTTTATTAATCCTTGACACAAATTAAATAGCACTTCACTGATAGCGAGAGCTGTGAGATTCTTTTACTTAATACTTTATTTAATACGTACACCTATTTTGCGTCTCACACGAATACGTAATTAATTTCTCGAGGACACATCTTGCGTCTGGTTAGTAACTCTGCCTGCAGGCAACTGACAAAATTTCAACCGCCCAAACTTGTTATGTTTTCTCCTTTTCAGTTTCTGATTGGCTAATCCTACTCCAATAGAATACCTTCATTTAACTAATGCTTTTTCTGCTCGTTGATTGGTTATTTTTATAAACTGTCTCAAAATTACATTATCGCTACCAAGAATCACAAGTAGTATTGTTAAACTCTCAAACTCATTATTGCCTCAAGGTTACCTCATTTTTAGCAACCTTTAACTTATTATTCTCACAGCTCCTACATTATTAAATTACGCAATATATTCACATAACATTATTGAACATGTTTACACTAATATAAGCATACGCAATGACGGTTACATACATTTACAAATTATTATATACACATATCGCTTCAAGGCATGTTATATAACTTGACTGAAATAATTTAAGTGTTAAAAATACTGCCTCAAAGAATAACGTTTTAAATCAAAGAAACCAGCCAATATAACGTATAGTTTAACTCTACAACGAATTGCGACAAATTGAGGTCTGACTATTTTTATTGTGAATAGTTAACGCGAGCGCCATCAGAAATTATCATGTAAAAATACGTAATGAAAAGTAACACCTAGTCAAACCAAGTCGAGTTATTAAATATATGCAAATACAAAGAAAGTAATTGCTATGTGATTGGACTTGAAACCAAAGTTGGTCACAATACAGATTTTAGTTTGTGTGGACTGTGTTAGAAATTCTACTTTTAAGCCATGCTGTTTATGAAATATATAATCAACCTATTAATATAATTAATTTTATTTGCAACATGTCTATTTTTAACTTTAATTCCGGTAGTTAAGGTTATTACTATTTAAACATACAAGCCTCTTAATTTAAAATAAATTACTATACTATTTGTGTCCTGTTTTTCTTTATTTTTATCATGAATTTTATGAATGTTAAATACTTATATTAGAGGTTTATTTATTTCTAATTTGGGTTTGTTTGTTCAAGGTGTACGGATAAATTTATTATATCTATGACACAAGAAATCATAATGTTATTTTAAACCGCTTAAATAAATTTGAGATCAATCTAATACAAAATCTCTCTTCAAAATTAATAAATTTAAAGGTAACGAATGCAATATTGGGCGGCGTCGTGGCCGAGTGGTTAGACCGCTCGCCTCTCACCGAGGTGGCCCGGGTTCAGGAACCTGCATGTGGAATTTGTAGTGGACAAAGCGGTGACTGGGCGGGTTTTCTCCGGTATCCCCCGGCCATTCATTTCACCAACTGCTCCATTATCACCTTTCCTTTCATCCATTTCACCATCATTTCGTTTCATCTACTTCCTTCCTCCCATACCAGGCATCGGGCTGATCACCCATCCTGGATATTCTGTCTGATCCATGAGTGTCTGCTCCTCGACGGGCCTCTGACCCAGGCACCCGCCTGTAAGTCCCGGGGGGGGTGTAAGTCCTACATAAGAGGAGGTTAAACAGAGAAAGAAGTAGAAGAATGCAATATTAATAAATATTCACGACAGTAAGGTCTAACTCCTCTATAAGTTCCAGAATAAATTTTTCAGATTTATTGTATGAATATAAATGTCGAAATTGAGTTCCGGTACCTAAAATGGAGACAGAAGAAATTAAAGGGGAAAATTTCAATTTGGCGACTACTGGATTCAAAGAAACGATAGGGTTTGGGTGGAATTTGAGGTGAAAGATATCTTGGTGCGAAAGCTTAAGACGAAATTAAAAGAATTTCGGGAAGACAGATAGGCAAGAAAGGGATGACGATAATAAATTTTAACACCATGTACACCGTTTATGGGAACTTACGTGGAATAAAAAGGAACAAAGTAAGAAATATTTTCAACCTGTCAATTGAAACGGCAACTCTAACCCGAGCCCGAGAAATGTAATTATAGATAATGTGATTAATTAATTTTCATTGATGTTAAATCATGCTATGTACATATTTTTTTCTTTTACTGCTTGTATAGTTTAAGAAGGGTGATTTAACGATATGTCTGTATTTATGTTACTAATATTAGAGGAGTTATAAATTGTTTAATGTAAACAATTTAAGCGCAATGTTAAAATACTATCCACGACGAAATGTCTTAGCTACAGGAATAGTGTCTTCGAAGGCAGAAAGTCTAGTTTTACGATGTCTCTCTGGTCGCAGGGGCATTGTTCATACAGCGAGGGTGTAGAGTTTTTGTTCCTTTATACGATAATTCGCAGTGACCAAGTGAGAGAGACAACAAGCTTAACGGTAAATCTAGGAAAAGCCGCGATTTATGTTAAACTTGGACCAATGAGATCCCTGTAAGTTTATATGAAATAGTGAGACGCGTTGAGTGGCGCTAAAAATGGACCAATAGGAAAGGAAGCAGCCCCAGAAGCCTGCGACTATAAATGGATCTGCTAGGAACAAATTCGAGGTCATTTGTCATTTGGTCGGGGACATTTTGCTAAACTACAGGCAGGGAGAGATACTGCAGGATGTTTGAGAGATATCGCGCCAAAAGTGAATGAAGAATCGCTACGCGTAAAGAGATATAATAAGCATATGTAAACTTCGCGTCATATCCGCGCCGTGTTTCAACAGCAGTGGACAGTGTTTTAACGGCGGCAATATCAGTGTTGTGTACTACGAAGAGTAGCTAAATAAAAGAAACTGCAGTGTCGTCTTTTCGTAATCAAAGCACGTCTATTTCTGCTTTTACCACCACCCGAGATCTACGCTTCCTTTCCAAGGATAAATCCATGCTCCCACATAGCTTAAAAAAATTACTGCAGCTAGCCGATAAAAAAATGCAGAGAACCAGCATACTGCGAACATCTGGAGCCAACGTGGAGGATGCAGCAAGGTAAGCCGCGAGCAACGGGCATTAAAAACCACCACAACTTCGGACAGGAGGTGACTGCCGCACAATGAAAGACATGGAAATAAGGAAGCAGCTTATATACGGAATATGAAGCTTTGGATCGATGCAAAAGTTACAAGTGCAGGCAAAACGAAGCCAAGTATCGTCGAAGAACTAGAGAATAGTATATTGTAGGGATCGAACTTCAATATCTCGATACTCGGTGGTATCTTAAGTATGCCTAATACTTTGACATATACCTTAGATACTTTTAAATTTTTAAGTTTTGCATTATTGGAGGTTACGGGGTTAAATGTTTTGCTGGATAAGCAAAAAAAAGGAGTGCGAGGTAATGTGTCCCCCAAAGAATTGCTGGACTATAGTTTTCGATAGACCTTGATTGCGTTTCCTGTGTGTGAATGAATGCAGCATTCCATATACTCTTGTTTCTAAATGAAAACATACAAAACAATAGGGGAAGGAATAGAGGTATTCGTGTAACATGCAGCGTTAACTGAGTTGTGAATGAAGCCAATTAGCTGACGCACTAAATCACATTTCTGCAATAAACTGGCTTGGTGATTCGCTCTCGCCCATTAGATTCACCTATTCCGGGGACCAATGCCATCTGCACGGCACGAAGCAGAAGATACAGTTGTTATGCACTAAGGTCTCTGTGGACACGTGACGAAGCAAGATGGTATGGTTACAGGGATGAGGCCTAACAGCCTAACTGTGCGCCTTTCTATCCACAGAAATGAAAGCAGGTATAGTGGATGGCGGCCTACTGCCAACTGCAAGGCTCAAGGCAGAAAATACAGTTGCTATGCATTAAGGTCTCTGCGGACACGTTACGAAGAGAGGTGGTATAGTCGCAGGGATGAGACCTAGAAGGCTAACTGTCTGCCACACATTATCCCCGAGTTATCTACTAACAGATATGATCATGTAGTTAAATCTAAGTAAAATAGATTAATAACAATAAAATCTGTGAATCCAGCAGAAACAAATCAGAAATAAAGACGTGAGATATTGCAGCGCATGAAAGTATTTGTTTTTTCCTCCCATGTGTTTGTGTTTACACAGATCAAATCTTTGTATTAAACATGTATATGCTAATGTATGAGGGTGGATAGTAGAGAGGCTTAATTCACATTATTACTATGTTATTTAGCGTTATATGACTAATAACCTGTTATCGGATGAAGAAGTACATATTTTGCAGTATTTGTGAGTAATGGTAAAATGAAGTAACACATAATAGTTTATATTGTCAAGAATGGAGAATAAAGAGGAATTGCTACTATTTCTATTTATATGTATAAAGCAAAATTTTAAAGAAAATTTTCAGCACATAATATAGTTACGTAAGCAGGGAAGGAAATAAATAATTAATATTAATAATAATAATTGTCATTATTATTATCCTTGACTAACAATACATTATCTATAAGCTATTGCATTATCAAGATAAAAATTTGCTGCCGATTGTTCTAAACAGGAACAATTTTGGAATTAGCTCCTATTCAACACAAAATTGGTTACATGCGTTTATTCACAGAATATGAATAGGAATAAGAACCTAATTCAGTAAAAAGCGATCAACTTTACATTTTTTAGTTTCTCTACTACAAATAGTAAGTAGGGGAGGTATTGCATTCCATCCAAAAATTCGATACCGAGATTTCACCGGAAATATATGTTTTGAGACCCCCTGAATCCAAACAAAAGCCTTTTTGGAAACATGTTCGTGTGTGTATCTGTGTGTCTGCGAACAGCATAACTCAGAAACGAACAGTCGGATTAACACCAAACTTGGTATTTAGGTTCAGAGATGCAACACGAAGGTTTTCAAGAAAATCCCCTCACCCCAGATTACCGTTTACATGGAACATTTTTCGAAAATTTTAATGTTCTCAAAAATAGCTCAAACGATTTTGATTACAGTACCATATGTTTAAGATATTTTCATGAAAAATAAGATTTATATCTTGAATTTTCTGGGAATGTCTACAAAAGTATTCTTCATTGTGAACGACTTTTGCATAACTGGTGAACCATAAGAGGTAGACAAAATTTTACTACACAAAAAATGTAGATCGCGTTAAAATACACAATTTATGTCATATATGTTTTTTTTGTTGAGTGAACCATTCTCGAGATATTGGTTCAGTCAACATTTTCGAGAAAATATTCATTTGTTTTATGTCCTGGACATGCAAGAGAATTGAATGCGCCACATAGCAACCAGCGCTTAAAAGATTTGACTATAGCTTAAAGCCTACTAATTCCCCTTGCATCTACAAGAAAATTAGCAATAAGATGGACATCTCGATATCTCAATTAACATGAAGCATATGGAGAATAAACGTTTGTAAAAATAGTTTGTACAAGAGTAGAGAAAGTCATGTGAGTGTAACACATAAATTTTTATAGAGTATCTATCGAGTATCGGTGCTGAAGAATCAGTATAACTATCCAGTATCGAGTAATAGTGGTATCGTTCCATCACTGGTATATTGGTTGGCAACTTAATGCAGTTGCAACGGGGAGCGGGCAATTTAAGGCCGGATTGGCCATGCATGTGCCTGACGAAGAGATAGGACACAGGGCAGATAGCGACACACGAAAATGTGCCGCAGCTGCGAGGTCAGTAACGGTGACCTCACCGCTAAGATGATTTCACCGGAGAGGCGGCTGTCACGAGAGATCCAACAGAACGGAGTGAGAAACGGAGATGAAGACGTCGCTACGGAATCGAGTATTGTCAACACGTGGAAGTATTTTAGAACTTGACATTACAGCGTAGCTATACCAGCAAAGACGCGTTTGTCCAGGGCAGCATCAAGAATCCGCAGCGAGAGAGATTGAGCTCAGAAGCTGGAAGACATTCCAC
The DNA here is from genome assembly GCA_030765065.1 of Deroplatys truncata. NCBI lineage: Eukaryota > Metazoa > Arthropoda > Insecta > Mantodea > Mantidae > Deroplatys > Deroplatys truncata. The sequence continues at coordinate 151,482,004 of CM060985.1, read as the reverse complement.
AATTTTAAAGCTAGTTTCTGTTCAGAACGGAGTAAAGACAAGGAAGTGAATGAAGGAGGCATTAAATTTGTTCAGACGTTTAAAGGTAGCACAACAAACTTAAGGAACTGACGAGCACATGATCCAGGTGGCAAGTCGTATACCGAGAGACCGCCGTCAAAAAGTTCATTTTGAAATACCCAGCAAAGTGCTGATTAGTGTCTAGCTAGTAACCGCCGCAAGCATGTGTCAGCCGCAATTACATAATTCATCCACGTGTCGGAGATAAGGGTGATATTTCCCCGAAACGTTGTGCAATCAAACCCCTGTTTGCTCCAGTATTCCGGGAAATGTGGCAAGAAATTTAAAGTCTGTTTCCAGGATTTACTTAAAGGAAGACAGAACTAAAATGTTGCATGTCTATTTCATCCAATATTCTAAAATATCTTGGGTTGTGCATAATAATGTTGAAAACCGGAACAATGTACGACTTACTTTTCAGGATATGCAGGGTCCGCAGCGCCCACACCACGGCAGCTGAAGTGGTCGGTAACCCCCACTTACGGGGAAATCATTGAACAATGCGAACGACTAATAAGGGATATCTCGGAATTGCCTTGTGCCACAATAAAGTTAACCAGTTATACAAGATCATATAAAATTCCTGCCGAATGAATAGGACTTCCGAGGCTATACCTAAAAAATTCGAGATATACGTTTTATAAACATGTAAACATCTTTAATATATGATATTTTAATCAAAATCGTTAGCCATGTCACAGAAAATTAAATACTTCAAAAAATCTTGCTAAACTTCAATACCAAGTTTGGTGTTGATCCAATGTTTCGTTTTTTTAGTTATCTTCACACACATGGGCCTTTTTTTTTCTAAAAATGCTTTTTTGGATTCAGGGGAACTCAAAACATATTTCTGTTGAAATCTCTGAATCGAATTTTTGGGTGGACTGCAATGCCTTCTCTAGCTATGTCAGTGACAAGGAAAGTAAAAAGGGATATTCTTTTTTATTTCTGAATAAATTAGTAATTGTTTCAAGCTGTTAGACTTTTAACCAGTAGTTTTCTTTTATTTATTTTTCAAAACATCCCTCAGGTTACGTGAATTCTTTTGCAGCTCTCGATTACAAAAATACAGTAGCTACTGAATGACTTGTGCCCGAGAACTTTATTCCGGTTTATTTTATACATGCATTTAAACCTAGCTTAATCAAATTTAAATAAATGTCTATCAAGGTTATTATTTCTGGAAATCCCTACTATCTGGTATATCACCTTTAATAATACAGGGACCTTGGGTTCATACGTTACTTTATGTAGTCAATAAAAACAATGAAGGATGCACTCGAAGTTACGTTAAATAATGTGGTTTTAAGCTAAAAGCATGTAATTATAGCAGTGAGTGCTAATTTAACCTCCTGAAACCTGGCGTCCCCAGTGGACCCCCTTAGGCCTATTTATCTTCTAAATGCGTCGCATGACGTGCTGAGGTTAACAAAACATGAAAGCTGTACAAACTACCATCTGAAAATCTCTCTCTCTCTAAGTAGACTTCGGGCTTTTTATACAAATCTAGATGAATAAATGTGATAGTGACTCTCAAATAAGTTTGTGCTCAATGTAAAGCAAATGTAACAATTTACATAAAAGTATTTTTTCTACCTATGTTACTTTAATCACGAGTGTTTGCCTACATAATTTTACAATTTAATGGAATGGCTTGTACGTAAATCACATTCAATAACTTTTGTGTCAAAATAGTACGAAAAAGGCATAAAAAACAAATTTATTACATTCACTTCACACTCTCAATCCGCTATCGTTTATATTGATACAGCTTCTATAATATTTATAAGGAAAGCTTACAATACAGATACAAGGAGATAGGAGATCGAATTCATAGTCAGAACTTTAAAAGCGGGTGGCTATATATTGGCCGTGAAATTCCGTAGTTCTCCTTTGAAATAACGAGAAAGAAATAAATGGAGAGACACCACTTTAAAATTCATAATAAGCCATTGCAAAAATTTAAACCATAGTGGATATCTCAAATGGGTGATGGCAAAAAGCTGGTATGAAATATTGTTTTCTTAAAGATACCTATATTATCTGTTTAGTCATCTATATCTGTTAGTATGATAGTTATACAAAATTCTTTCCGAATGATGACCTTGCAGGCTATTCCGAGAAATTCAAGATATACTTTTTGCTCATGTATAACTTAAATATTTTACATTTTAATAAAAATAGTAAGAGCCACTTTTGTGAAAATAAAATATACTGTGACTGCGCGCGAGGCTACCTGTGTGCTGATGGTAAGCGCCTCTCGGCACGGCAGCTGGGTGGGGCCTTCAACCGGCCGTCGGAGCAATAGCCAGTGCGGAACAATGGCTAGGGTGGAAGAATAGCCATTGTGTACCGCTTACCTGTTATAGAACATTTCCTTTCCGTATGCTCTTGCCCTGAGTGGAGTTCAGTTAGTTAAGAAGTTACGAAGTGAAGTTTGGACAGTGAAAATGAACAGTGCCAGTGCAATTCAGTTGTGAATTGTGTTTATGATTCGACAGATTGGTTGTGTTGTGTTCCAAGTGTGTGCTAAAAGTCACTCGTATGTAATGTTTGTGCCACGTTGAATGTCTAAGTGATAAATTAAGCGTATGTTGCACTAATTGTTGTATTTATTTGTTATATAGAAACATTTTCCGTGTAAAAGGTACTTCGGAGTGTAGGAATTTTCATGGGAATAGTCGCGTCGCATTATTCGAAGGATACTGCACTTAATTCCAAGTTTGATATTTATCAGAGTTTTAGTTTTTGAGATATGCAATTGCTACACTCGCCCTTCCCTATTTGTTCAGGTTGGGAGGTGTAGCTTAGAATCTTCATAAACCCAGTTAGAACGATTAGAATATCTATACCAGGCGTATTCCAAAACTAGTCTGTTTTGTCATAACAACATCTCGCATGAGACAAGGTTTTTTACTGACAGTAATATGCGCCTACATGATTATGTATTTTACTTTATCACATAATCACCGTTCACTCTATATACTTGCTGTTACGCTGAACCAGCTTCTTTAACCCCTCGGCATAGAAGTCTGCCACCTGGGACTTGAACCAATTGGTAACACTCGTCTCGAGTTCATCGTTGGTTTGAAATCGTTCTGCACCCAGCACCATTTCAAATGCAAGAAGAGGAAATAGTCGCTTGGTGCCAGGTTGAGACTGTACGGAGGATAGTCAAAGAAACTCTTGAATCTTTTCTTTTTTGGCAGCGGTGTGCGTGCGTTGACGCGCAGGAGTATGATGTCAGACGACAGTTTCCCGCGGCGTCGATATTGGATCACATATCTCAGTTTGGTAAGCGCTGCACGGTACACGTCAGCTGCAATTGTTGACCCACGGTCCATGAAATCAATCGAAATGACTCTCTTTTCGTACCAAAACACGGTAGCCATATTTTGCGATTCGTGTACGGCGATTGCTTACATTTTTGGTTTAGGTAAACCGGAACGGCGCCACGGCGGCACTGTTTCGATTCTGCGTTGGTGTATGCTATCCATGTATCGTAACAATCTGGGAAAACAAACCATCTCCATCTTGTCTATAGCGCTCCAAACACTGTCATGCACTACACATTCGTTGCTCTTTGTGCAGATCGGTAAGCAGTTTTGGCACCCACCTCGCACAAATTTTCCGATATCCAAGCTGTTCAGTGACAATCCTGTAAATTGAGGTTCCAGCAACATTTGGGAATTTATCAGCCAGAGCACTAATCGTTAAACGCCGATCACTTCGAAGTTTTTGGTTCAGATGCTCAACAATGTCGTCGGTCCGAATACTGGACCTACCACTCCGCTGTTCATCGTGCATATTCTCGACACCAGTGTCGAACCTGTTTGTCACTCATTATGCCCGGTCCATACACGAGGCATCACTCAATATGGATGTCCGCAGCTGACGATCCTTCTACCAGCAAAACTCTATTCACACCGCGTGCTTCACAACTGGCGGGATATACGACTGTCGCGGCCATTACGATATGTTCTCTCCGGCTGGTAAACGCACACTGCGTCACACCAGCACTGCGGTAGGTTCCTCAGGAGTTCATAGACAGCGCTGCAGGCGTGAAATGTCATTCAAGCCTACCATCCGTTAAATATTGTTCACCGGGCCTTAGTTTGGGAATACACCTCGTGTATAATATGTATGTACTGAAGCTTTAAACGAATTAGTGATTAAGATTATCTTGTAAAACAATTTCTCAAGCTTAATGTACGGTGGAAGCAAGCGTCCAAATATGATGGCATAAAACGATGCTGCAATGTGTATTAATTTATTTTAATGCTGAATATTTCCTTAATTATTAAATGGGTTACCATTGAAATTTGAACAATAATTTAAATATCAATAATTTATATTACGAAACGTAAAATGTTGCACAATTCAGGGTCCTGGTAAGCCACACTCATAGCTACAGGTAATACTTGGAGCTATTCCACAGATGGCTGCCTAGCACATTCTGGAATTTTAAGGTATCCACTTTCAAAAGTATATTAGATACAATTCATCCACTGCTACATTCAGCCTAAATAAAATATATTACCAATATGGTCCAAGCCCCGGTGTGACATTAATTAAGCCGCGAGAGAGAAGGAGAAGGAAATTTGGAAAATTACTTCAACGTCCTTGAATTTGAAAGATTAAGCTATTACAAAACCTAATGAGAGGCTTGCCTCCATACACTAATTTAAAGTATAATTTACAACCAAAGTGAACTCCACACACTACTTAGCTCAATTTAAATCCTAGTTCCTCATTGGCAGAAATAAAACGGTCCTTTGGCCGAACAGCTGGTTAAAACCCTTTTTTCGTCGAAATTCTACTCAAGGCACTCTTCTTCCTTTTGGCTCACAAGCAAGGTCGGGCAGGAGAAAAAGGAAGCATAAGAGCCAACCACAGCGCGCTGAGTAAGCTCGGCCGAGAGGTGCTACGATCAAGCCTAGCTCTAATCGCAATGTAGCCAACATCTTGAGGCATAATCAGAGACGTAAAATTCTGCCATAAGCGAAGCGACTTGGCAGAGATTTACTTACTCTGATTCCATTACAGCAAAGATAACGTGCCCCCACATACACTGACGGACATTTTTTAAAAACGTAGAAATAAGGTAATATGATACCCAGATCTAGACCATAATTATGGCATTTCCGAAAGTGTTTATACAAAAAATGTATTTAATAAGTTTGTATTTTAAATAATCTATATTTACTACAGTAATGCTTTGTCTATGTAGTCTGGTTTACACGTTATACAAAATTATACACAGAATATTCAAGATAGGCATTTTATTTTGTAAATATCTTAAATGGATGCTAATTGAATAAAAACTATTATTGAAAAGTATAGGGTTTCGAGGTTTCTTAGAAAATTTACGTGTCACATGTAAAGTCATGTCAATGTAATACTGACATTTTTTTAATCATTGGGACCACAGGATGTAGAGGAAGCAGAAGTCAGAGTAATATAAAATTCAACATTTAATGTGCATTTGTATGCCTATTTAGCCGCCCTGATTTAATATGTAGAGAATATTACATCAGATTTGGTTTTTATTCCCGTTTAATATACGAAATGACGTAGCTGTTAAACTTCCAAAAGCCTGCTTGGAGAAGAAATGTGTTGTGCTTCGAGATAACGATATGATAAACTGTCGTTCACTTGACGCGAAAAAGCATCACGAATAACGTACCTTGTGTAGTTAATGTGTTAAGCAAACCTACCCCTCCTTCGCATACGCCTCGCTGCTCATATTAGAAATTCATGAAGGCTTCCACTAGTCCTTTCCCCTTTCTAATGCTAAAGCATTAGTTCATCCCTCCCCTTCTTTATTCTCATCCTCGTAGCACTTCTTCTATGGCGAAGCCAGTGTTGCATACAGAATGTCCTTCGTGTACATTAAAGTAAGTAACTGGGATGTTTGCTTCTGAAAGTGGTTCCAAAGGCAGCGCGTGAATGCAGGCCTACATTAGCAAGTGGATGAATGTGCATTGTGTTACATTTAGGACCCTTCGAGTGCGCCTGAGAGCGAGGATGTTTTTATTGGTTAAGTGCCTATACTATTTTAAGATGGCTGACTTCATTAAAATATGAATCTACATAAACCTGAATTCTCTATTATTTCTTACTAACATTATACACTGGTGGTGAAGAAATCCAGGTTACATACTCGGAATCTCTTCTAAAACTAAGAGTTAATATGTGCTCAATTCGTTTAAAAAATGTGATGTGTTACATTCATATGACTCTCTCTACCCTCTACCGTTTATTAGTGGGTAAACAAATTATTATTAGAAAAGTACATTTTCCTATCTACTTTATTTCAATCCAGATAAATCTTTCTGGAAATAGTTGCATTACACATTTCGTTATACATATAAAGGGAATGGGGATAGTCAAATGATTCAGAACTGGACGCTAAACGCTGACCTTAAAATTCCACATTGTTTCCATGGCGAGAAGCAACTGAAAATCGACAGCACTTTAAAATGGCTAAATATTAAAGAATTCAAACCATTAATAACGGATATCTTCGGAGGGCCTCAAAACCTGTATTTCCGGTGAAATCTCGGTATCAAATTTTTCGTTGCAATGCAATACCTTCTCCACCTACTATGTATATAGTAAAGAAAGTAAGAGTACCTTTCGGAATATTTTTCACTTGAGGGTTTATTAATTAGTATTTGTAAACATTTGTTTTGTTTATTAAATTTTATAACAAAGGAGTAAATTTAACGAATGAAAATTTGTATTTGTCACACATTTGGATTCCAATTACGTTATTCAAAGGGGCACGCGCGCGTTCATGTCCCAAGTGGGCAGAATTTTAAACGACCTTTCTCTCTTTTCTGTTTCTTTAATTCTTTCCTTTGCATTTGTTGCTTTACTAATCTCTCTAGTACGTATAGTAAGTAGGGGAAATATAGTATTCCACCCAAAAATCCGATATCCAGATTCAACAGAAATAATGTTTTGGAGACTCCCTGTATAAAAAAAAACATGCTTTTAGAAAAAGTTCCGCGCGCGCGCGTGTGTGTGTCTGTGTGTGTGTGTCTGTGTGTGTGTGTGTGTGCGTGAATAGCAATACTCAGAAAAGAAGTCAGATAAATACCAAACTTGGTATTTAGGTTAAATACCTTTTAAAGATGCAACAGGAAGTTTTTCAAGAAAATGTCCCTACCCCAAACTACCCTTTACATGGAAGACTTTCGAAATTCTTTATTTTCTAAAAAATGGGTATAACGATTTGAATTAAAGTGCCATATATTAAAGATATTTAGGTTACAAATAAAATGTTTACTTTGAATTTTCTTGGAATAACCTGTGAAATCTACTTCATTTTGAATAATTCTGGTATAATCATATACAGGGTGAACCATTTAAGTTGAGACTGTACAATATCTCCATAGCTAAGCGTTGAAGAAAGAAATTTCTTTAATAAAAGTTGCTTGATATTATGGGGGAAAATAAATGTCATTAGCCATGTTTTATTTGAAGGACGTTGTAGTGGTCATTTTAGGGAGAATTTAATTTTTTTAAATGGGGCCCTACCTTTTTATCCTTTTGTCACTCCTCATAAAAACAAAATAACATTTTTATAAACAACTTTACAATTGTTCTTACACCAACGTAAGTAACAACGAAAATTCTACTTGTCTGTATACGAAGAGCGCAATGAATGGTTGGACAATCCATTGGTGGCCATTTGAGGGTAAAGTTACGTTTCCTAATAAAAATATTTTATATTTTGTTTTCTTATTCTTCATGCAAAAACAAACAGCTTTTTATTAACAATTTTCTAATGAGAAAATAACACACAAAATTAGGTTCCCATTTAAACAAATTAAATTGATCCTAAAATGACTATCACAATGTCCTGCAAATAAAACATGAGTAATAGAAATTATTTTCCCCCATAATATAAGGTAACTTTTATTAACGGCATCGCTTTCTACAACGCTTAGTTTTGGTGATATTGTACAGTCTCAACTTAAATGGCCACTGTGTATAACACGTAAACGTTAAGCGATGGACGAAAGCGTACTTCACAAAAAAATATAGATTTCTTTAAAGCACACAATTTACTTACAATACATTTTTCTGTGGTGTAAGCTGCTTCTGAGATATCCGTTATTAAAGGCTCGAATTGTTCAATACTTGTCAATATTTTAAACTGCCATCGATTTCCAGTTGTATCTTGAGATTGCATGGAAACAGAAGTCCGGCATATACCGTCCAGTTCTTTGGCTATGGCTGTTCTTTTGTACCTATAACGAAATGTATAATGCGGCCATTTCTACAAAGGTTTATTTGGAAAAATAAGCTTTAGTAAGAATAGTTTGCATACCCATTAATAAAGATGGAGGGTAGAGAAGCTCATATTTTAGCGTATGTTTGTGCATTATCGCGTGGGACACATTATTGCTGTGTATAATGCTATTGTTGAACTAATTATTTCGTTTTTAACTTTGAATTCTTGTCGGCGCGGCATCCTTCTCTTTAATTCCTAGTCAAAGAGGGTGAAGGCAGGTTGAGAGACGAGTCTCTTTGTCTGATAGCGTGGGTTTGTGATTCAGTGGCGTCAGTCTAGAGTAGGTCTTCTGAGTGTGTGGTTTGTATGTAGGAGTGCGTGTTGCCGTGTGTGTGCGTGGGGCATCTCCCCCCGTGTTTGTCTGTAACCTTTTGTTTACAGTGTAGGGTACCTTATTGAATATACTAAACCGAAGTTAAATGTGAATTTATGTGTATTATTTATAAATATTCAACGTCCACTTTAGGTCCTTGGTACCTGTTTGTGTGCCTCTGAGTCTACCTCCCTCACTGTTTATGCCGGGGTAACTAAATTTAATATTTTAGCTGCAAACCTTTCGGCCTCACCCCAGTGTATAACAATAAGAGTGTATCACATCGGACTTTTATAATTTTATCCTAGTTGTATTTGTTTCTGAATATGTATATAATATATTTTAATGAGTGCTTGAAGCATAATATTAAATAAATACTGGAAAATTATGGAGATTATTGTTGAAGTAACGGTAAATAAACAATGGGGTCCCTGAGAACCCAGTGTGACGGTTGTGTTTCTTACATCTATAATACTCTTTGTTAATAAGCATTGTTCTTGTATCAAGCAGATCTTTATTTGGTAGAAACTGTTAAAGTATTCCAATTCAAAATGATCTTGGTGGAAATAATGAAAACCCGAAAGTCTGTGAAATGTGCAGTATGGTATACAACAGGCGATACATAACGTTTAGTGTATTGCACGCAACGATAATGTGGCCGTTTTCTGAACTCGGGCATTTGTCAGGAAGCGTATGTTTGGGACCTCAAAGTTTGTAACCTAATAGCCAACCCATTAACCATCGACGTAAGGTGGACGGAACAGCTTCCTTTGATAACGTTACTTCACGTGAGCACAGCACATCACGTCATCCGGTTACATCCTATTCTCTTTTAACATTCCATCAATCTCACCACCATAGATATATGCTGTTTAAGTAAGAGATCGTCATTTTGAACATCTTTGTAATCCACTGCACGATGCGATGCTTTTAGCCTTGCTGGAGATATGTAGACAAAACGCAGAATAAACAACTATAAAATATCCTAAGCAATATTCCCAGGGATAGTAATTCTTAAGCATTAAAGTCTGGACGAAAACAAATAAGGTTGGGACGTTGCAGGTAGCTAACAATTTCCATAGCTTGTGCAGAGTTTTGGCGTTTGCAGATCGCTTTAATGTGACCTTGGTGACCCTTGGCCGCTATTTAGTGTATAAATTACTTGAAGCCAACTGCTGTTTAAAAACTCATATACCTGATTATCCACTTTGGCTCTTAATTCCAAGATTATGATTTTCGTAAGTTTGTGGAACTTAGTTTGAGTTAACCGGTAAATGAAACGTAACCAATTAAAACACAAGATTACATATTTTAAGATATGATTCATAGTACATATATACATGTATTTCCTTCATTTTTCAAACCTCTTCTATTGTCACATTGTCTTCTTTCAAAACAGAACTTGATGAACAGGTATTTGATTCTTACAATCTAACAATTTTCCCATAGTGGAAAACTAATGCCTCGGGATCCCAATTCTGGTCTTCCACACTGTGAGTCTCTTGGACTATACAAAAAATAATCAGTATCTTTTTCTATTTATCTACACTCAATTCTTCCGTGTGCGTTTGTGTACACTGTAAGTCTGCACATGGATGTGAGCAAGCATTTCATGTTCACGATATTTTCTCGCATACTCTACTTGAAAAGTCCCGGATCATTGGAGGAGGATGAAAAATTACCTTCTTTTTAGGAAAGCTGCTATCTTGGAAGGAGATAATTAATAATTTCAGAACATACATCGTTCATATAGGTATGAAAATATTGAGTTAATTCCAACACAATTTCATGGAGTGAAATAATTTTATTACACCATTCTCGAGAACTATTATTTAGCATCCTGAAAGTATATTTTGTCACTTGTGGGCGCAGGAACGTAAATACAGTGATTCCATAAAAATACTGTCATACTTTGAAAGTCGCTTTGGATAGTCGTATTTGGGTGAAGTTGGAACATTCAAAATAAAAAACTCAAACATTTTTACTTTCTCTACTCCGTATAACCGCGTGTGTGTCTGTGAACAGCATAAGTCAGAAACGAACAGTCGGATAAACACCAAACATGGTATTTAGGTTCAGTATCTTCCAGAGATGCGACACGGAGGTTTTCAAGAAAATCCCCCCATCCCAGATTACCCTTTACATGGAACATTTTTCGAAAAATTTAATTTTCTCAAAAATCGCTCTAACGATTTTGATTAAAATATCACATGTTTAAGATGTTTTTATGACAAATACAATGTATATCTTGAATTTTCTGGGAATGTCTCAAAAACTATTCTTCATTGTGAACGACGTTTGCATAACTGATAAGCCATAAGAGATACACAAACTTTTACTGCACAAAAAATGTAGATCGCATTAAAATACATAATTTATGTCATATACATTTTTTTTTGTTGAGTGAACCATTTTCGAGATATTGCTTGTTATTCCCTTAAAGTTTCAGTGCTTATTTTCTCAAATGGGAATTCGTTATTCCTTTTTTGTCTTGGATGTGCAAACAGCATTAATATGTGGCAAAGAGAATGGTGCTGCACATAGCAACCAGCTATTAGGAGATATGTTTATGCTTAAAGGTTACTATATTTTATATTGCCGTTGCAAATACAAAACAAGGAGAACATAGTACGCCTTAAGCGATAGTCAAATATTTTTAGAACTGGTCGCTATGTGTAAAACGTCTCTGCAAATGTTTATCTCGATTAATATGAAATAGATGGAGAATAAGCGTTCGTAAAAATAGTTTGTACAAGAATAGAGAAAGTCATGTGAGCGTAACACATCAGATTTTTCTACTGTACCTTATAGACATCAAATGTGGCCTCCACGAGTGACCTTGCAGACTTCAAGGACATATTCCCATTCGAGCCACACACGCTACAACATATCTGATAAAATGGACTGGATGGCAGAAATAATGCGAAGTTGCACTTCCTGCAGGTTTTGAGGCAATGGGGTACACAGACACAATCCTTTAATAACCCCACAAAAAGAAGTCACAGACCATCAAGTCAAACGATCTCGTCAGCCACATGTAGAAGAAATAACTTCCGGCACGTGCAATCCATCTTCCTTGAAGCCACTCATTCAGATGTTCCCGAACATGTAAATGCAGGTGAGGAGGTGCTCCATCTTGTTGGAAAATAAATGCTTTGCCTTCTTCCAGTTTTGGAAATAAACATTCAGTGAGCATGTCAACATAAGTTGGACCCTTGACCATGGCCTCTCGATAGGAAAACGGACCTACCGTTTCGATACCGCTTCACTTCAGGGGAGTCTCAACTTCAAAAATGTCATTTTGATTCTGGCTCCCCCAAATTCTAACATTATGCCTGTTCACTTTTCCACTAACGTGGAATGTTTCGTCATTACTGAAAATTATTTTTTCTGACAGATTTTCATTATCCTCCATTAGTACCAATAAATGTTCAGCGAAATCTAATCGTTTGCAGGGTCATCAGATTTCAACTTAAATAAAATTAAGATCATATGGAGAATAAATATCAATAACAGTTAGAATAGTGTTAAATAAAACTGGAAAGCGAGTGTGACTGTAAATTTGTCGAAGGGTTGAGTTAGAGACAGTGCCATCAGCGACCGGAAACGGGTGGTTTTTCCATGTATTGTTAAGTGTCCCGTTAGGTTGCTGGAATGCAGATGTGTAGAAAGGGGTCAATGTTCTCCAAAAGCCAGCTAGCCTTAGGCATCCAATGAAAGAAGCTAGAAATCAGGTGATAGTGGAATGGGGAGATATAGAACGTTTGAAATAGAGAAACAGAAGATTTTAGAATACACACTTGGCCGCGGTAGTTCCTTTGAGATGGTTGTTAGAACATGTGTCAGCGGAGAGATGCGATGATATGAAACGTAACAATAAGGAAAGGCGCGTGTGTGTCTCGAAGAAATAGCAGGAATCAAATGTTAAAACGGGTACGGTAAACAAACGAGTAGGAAACCAAACAGTCGTATTCAGTACTAACCCGAGATCCAAGATCCATGCAGAGAACCCTGAGCTAGTACCGAACCCGGGACCATTCCTACAAATCCTGTACCGTAAAATAGCTACATACCACCGCAAATTGGCTTCTTAACGTGGGGCCCGCAATCTACAACCAGAAATACTACAACAAATTGCCTTCTCTACGGACAGACTTCTTAGGTCTCCGTACAAATGCCTCCCGCACTTGTTCCACAATTCCCGCATTGACATGGTCTCCCTGAATGGCCTTTCCTTTGACGATATATGCAGCCCACGATCCACAAAATCAAGGTACCACTTCAAAATTGACGTATGTGTATGAGTTTTATGTCAAACCCTTCACCTAAAAGCATGCTAAAGCTGCATTAGACTCTGCGTGCTGTGATATTCCAAAACACACCAACTACGTTCTTGTGGGTTCACCATAATTCCTTAAACATTCCTTAATAACAATACGATTTTAAAAGCAAACATTTTCGCATGTAACCTGCCTGCTAAATAACCAACAATGAACCCATATCGACTAATCAAACTGTGAGTGAATTTAGTTTCTGTGTATGATTCTGCGATTTTCTCCATGGTGACTTGCATAAAAATGTCGCCAACTTCACCCTAATAAGACTATCCAAAGCGATGCAATACCAGTTCAAAGTATGACAGTATTTTTATGATCATACTGTACATATTCTCCAGATTTCATGTTTCTAATATAAAAGCTATTTTCATTCGTCACTCCTCTTTCGTCCTCATAATTATTATTTTTGTCATAACTCTCACTATCTGCCTCATTGGGGTAATATTTCAGCTACGCATGTTTGCTTATATCACTTGCAAATGCTGGCCAACATGGTTCATTATGAGGCAGCCACAATTTTCACAGCTCATCTCAGGCTGGCTTATACGTTATTGAAACTCGTGTGCGACTGATGTGTTAATATATGTCATATGAATGAAAAGGTGTATGTATATGAGTTTATAAAATGGATTTACTTCTTTATTCTGTAAAATTAGCCGGAGCTCATCAAAAAGACAGGCTGGAGCAAGGGCAGTTTGATGGATCACTACAGTGCCACACGGAACGTGTCTGTGACCTGAAAACACGGAATTCCTGCTGCCAAAATTTGTGAAACCGCAGCATATTGCATGAAGCAATTATAGCTCTATAGATGGTGCTACTATTTCGTTTTAAATTTTGTGTGCTAATTAGGGGTAAACAGTCTAAATCGTACCGGCTCCTAAATCGTGTCACCGCTACTTAAAAGCTCGCATGACATTCTCTACTATTGTACAAACTAGTTTTACAAACGCTTATTCTACATCTACTTCTGTTAATCGAGATGAACCTTTGCAGAGGTAGATCTTATTATAAATTTTTACTTTCTCTACTACGTATAGTAAGTAGGGGAAGTATTGCATTCCACCCAAAAATTCGATACCGAGATTTCACCGAAAATACATGTTTTAGGACCCCCTGAACCCAAAAAAAACATTTTTGGAAACATGTCCGTGTGTGCCTGTGTATCTGTGTGTGTGTGTCTGTGAACAGCATAACTCAGAAACGAACAGTTGAAAAAACACCAAACTAGGTATTCAGGTTCAGTATCTTCCAGAGATGCAACACGAAGGTTTTCAAGAAAATCCTGCCACCCCAGATTACCCTTTACATTTAACATTTTTCTAAAATTTTAATTTTCTCAAAAATTGCTCTAACGATTTTGATTAAAATATCATACATTTAAGATATTTACTGACAAATAAAATGCCTATCTTAAATTTTCTGGGAATTTCTCCAAAAGTATTCTTCATTGAGAACGACTTTGGCATAACTGGTAAACCATAAGAGATAGACAAAATTTTACTACACAAGAATGCAGATCGCGTGAAAATACACAATTTATGTTATATACATTTCTTTTGTTGAGTGAACTATTTTCGAGATATTGCTGGTTATTCTCTTAAATTTTCCAATATTTATACTTTGTCTCAAATTTGTTATTCATTTTTTTTGTCCTGGTAATGCAAAGAGAATGGAATACTCCACATAGCAACCAGCTCTTAAAATATTTGACTATAGCTTAAAGCCTACCAATTCCCCTTCATGTACAAGTAAATTAGCAATACGATTAACATGAAGCATATGGAGAATAAGCGTTTGTAAAAATAGTTTGTACAAGAGTAGAGAAAGTTTGTGAGTGTAACAGATCGGATTTTTTTGTAGGTGCAAGGGGAATATTGTAGACTTTAAACGTTAGTCAAATATTTTAAGAGCTGTTTGCTATGTGGAACATTCCAATCTCTTTGAATGTCCAGCACATAAAAAACGAGTAACGAATTCCCATTTGGGAAAAGCATAAGTATTCAAAAATTCAAACAAATAACAAGAAATACCTTGGAAATGGTTCACTCGACAAAACAAATATGTGTTTTGTCGAGATCCACTTTTTTGTGTGGAAAAATTTTGTTTATCCCTTACGGTTTACCAGTTATGCAAATGCCATTCAGAATGAAGTGAACTTTTGGGGACTTCCCAGAAAAATCAATATATACATTTCATTTGTCATGCAAACATCTTAAAGGTATGGTGTTTTAATCAAAACTGTTAAAACCATTTTTGAGAAAATCAAAATTTTCGAAAAAGGTTCCACGTAAAGGGTAATCTGGTGTGGGAAATTTTCTTGAAAATCTTCGTGTCACATCTTTGAAAGTTGCTGAAATTAAATACCAAGTTTGGTGTTTATTTAGTTTTACGTTTTTGAGTTATGCTGTACACAGTCACACAGATAGACCTTTTTCTAGAAATACTTTTTTTTTTATTCAGGTGGTCTCAAAACACGTATTTCCGGTGAAATCTCGGTATCGAATTTTTAGGTGGAATGCAGTACTTCCCCTACTTACTATACGTGTTTAAAAACCACTAAATACTAGTGGTAGCGTTTTGAAGTACTAGTAGAAAAGAGGTTTCCTACATTTGACGCCCTTTCCTGCACAAAGCAATTATTTGTAATTGTCGTGAGAAAATGTCCACACGAAAGTAATGCAAGAAATCTGCGTTTTTCTGTTAGCTATCTAATAGCGGTGTTTAAAAGTGATATTACTGAAAGATTTTATTGATGTCTTTGTTTATATTGCAATAACTCCTAAAACGATCAGCTTGGTATTGTTAGGTTAAAAACGGTATTTTTAAGCAGCTGTTTGTTGCCTAAATCGTACTGTTGACTTGTTGCCATGATGTACCTTTACGATTTGAGAACCGTCCTGAAAGCATAATATTTACTCCTTTTACAGATTGGATAATAGCTTTGGACCAACGAGTGTAAGTAAAATGGGATGCGGAAAGCATAACAGGGCTCTAGAAGAGTTTAGAGGAGGAAAAATACGGTTTAATAAATGTTGCAGAAAATATTAAATTCCAAAACCTACTTTTAAAGGACATTTAACGGGTCGTGTTAAAAGAGGTGTTACTCGCAGTATTTCTGGAGGCCTTAATGTCGGTATTACTGCCGTTTCTTCTGAAATAGTTGAGAAACTTTTCTCACATCTTGCAATTGAAGGAACTCCTCCTCAGACGTTAGACGTTAGACGAAGGATAAGATGCCGGCAGCAAAAACTGCTACTATGTTTTCATGAAAAGGCATCCAAACCTTCGGACATGCCAAGTTGAGTCCGTTTCAATAATTCGTGCTAAGGGATTCTACAAGACACATGTCTATTGATTGTTTAACCCTTGGAACGTATTGTTAACGAATAATAACGAAGAAATCTTTGATGCTCTTCCATGTTCAATCTCCCGACGTGGGAACACCAAGTTGGATTTATTCCCAGTGGGGAGAGGGTTGTAAACACAACTGCAGTGTATTGTACTAGTGTTTCTTGGAGTTATGTTCCACCAATTATAGCTTTAAAAGACAAAGGGTACATTCTGACCCAGAAACTGGGGTATGCTGGTGGAGTATACTGGAGTATGCTGTAACCTGAGGCAGGTTACACCAACAGCGTTCTATTTCTAAAGTGCTTGCAACGTTTTATCAACTTTATGAAACCCTAAGTCAAAATGTTTTGCTCTCATTCCAAGAATTTGGAAGCAGTTGTTCTTGCTCGAGATAATGGAGTTATTCAATTGCCAGATAATACTACCCATCGACTTCAGTCTTTGGATGTCAGTGTATTCGGCTCAGTAGAAACATTCTATGAACAAGGCCTGACAAAGTGGTCACGAACAAATCCAGGAAAAGCACTGGCACAATTTGAAGTCACAGCTATTTTTGCTAAAGCATTTGAAAAAGCAGAAGCCATCAGAAACACTCATGGTTTTCGCAAAGCTAGCATATGACCAGTTCACAAATATGTATTTAAAAAAGAAGAAGAAAATTTTGCTGCAAGTGTAAATTTAGGCACTGAAATCATAATAGGAAGTTTATCAGTTTTGCAGCTGTAACTGCATCAGATGAACCTACAACAAGCATAATCAGCTCACCGAAAACTCCAGGGTTTTTTTGGGTACCAACAGAACAGCTTAGTGCAACTCCAAAACCGACTGTAAAAAAAGGACATGGAAAGAAACCTGAAGAAGCAGTGTTTTAACATCCACTCCCTACAAACGTCATATGGAAATATACCTGTATATATATATATATATATATATATATATATATATATATATTAATGGAATCTATCTACTTGTAAGGGAAATACTTTAGTAGACCAATGTTTTTAAAAAAACTTTAAATCGAATTGAATTGGGCATTTAATTCCTACCCCTAGGGAGGAAAACGTTTAAAAAAAATCTGATGTGTTACACTCACATGACTTTCTCTACTCTTGTACAATCTATTTTTACAAACGCCTATTCTCCATATGCTTTATGTTAATCGAGATATCGAGATGTCAATCTTATTGCTAATTTTCTTGTAGATGCAAGGGGAATATGGTAGCTTTTAAGCGATAGTCAAATATTTTAACGCTGGTTGCTATGCGGCGCATTCCATTCTCTTTGCAAGTCCAGGACATAAAAAAATGAATAACGAATTTGAGAAAAAGTATATGTATTGGAAAATTTAAGGGAATAACAAGCAATATTTCGAAAACGGTTCACCTAACAAAAGAAATGTATATGACATAAGTTGTGTATTTTAACGAGATCTACATTTTTTGTGTAGTAAAATTTTGTCTATCTCTTATGGTTTACAGTTATGCAAAAGTCGTTCACTATGAAGAATACTTTTGGAGACATTCCCAGAAAATTCGAGATATACATTTCATTTCTCATGACATTATCTTAAACATATGATGTTTTAATCAAAATCGTTAGAGCCATTTTTGAGAAAATTAAAATTTTCGAAAAATGTTCCATGTAAAAGGTAGTCTGGGGTGGGGGGATTTTCTTGAAAACCTTCGTGTCGCATCTCTGGAAGATACTGAAACTAAATACCAAGTTTGGTGTTTATCCGACTGTTCGTTTTTGAGTTATGCTGTTCACAGACACACACACACACAGACACACACAGACACACACACACACAGACACACACGGACATGTTTCCAAAAATGCTTTTTTTGGATTCAGGAGGTCTCAAAACATGTATTTCCGGTGAAATCTCGGTATCGAATTTTCGGGTGGAATGCAATACTTCCCCTACTTACTATGCGTAGTAGAGAAAGTAAAAAACATACTTTTTTTAATAAATTAGTTTTTTTTGAAAGTTCATGTATTGGTACAATGGTTAACTTAATTAAATATTTGTATGTATGCAAAAGTTATTAAAAAAGTTGATATATATATGTATGTGTGTGTATTTGTTTGTGTGATTGCGTACATCATAACTTAAAACATCTAATCAACACCAAACTTGGTATTTAAGTTCAGTACCTTCCAAAGATGCGATACAAAGATTTTCCAGAAAACCCTCTTGTCCAGAAGCACCCTTTACATGGAACACTTATGAAATGTTTGATATTCTAAAAATGGCTGTAAAGAGTTTTATTAAAATACCATATATTAATGATATTTACATTACAAATAAAATTATATATTGAATTCTCTGCGAATAGCAAGAAGTCCTCTTCATGAAAGCATTTTGTATAATCTTGTGTAACCGGTAACGTTAAACGATAGACTAAAACTACTACATACAAAAATGTAAATCTGTTTAAAATACACAATTTATTTGGAATAATCTTTTGTGGCATTAGTCGTTTCCGATATATACGTTATTAATTGTTCAAATTGTTGAATACTTATCAACTATTTTTAATGTCCTGTAAACATTGTTCTTTCTCGCGATTCCAATGTAAGCAAAATGGAATTTTAAAGCAGTGTATAACGTCCAGTTCTTAAACAGTTCACTGCCGCTATTCGCTTTGTATCTATAACAAAATATGTGATATAGATATTTCTGAAAAAAGTTATTTTGAATAAAGTGAAGTAGATATAAAAATAAACTTCAGTAAGACTGGTTTGTATACCCACTAGTTAGAGGGTAGAGAAGGTCATGTTAAAGTATTATAATGGAATGGTTTTTCTTGTGTAGTTTATCCACAACATTTTTAAATGTATGCTTTTCTAGTTTACTTCGTTGCCAGAGTCGTATCCATCTTCAGAGCCTCGAGTTATTTAGAGAAATTGGATATTATATTTCCAAATACTGTATTTTACTATATAAAGGATATGTGTAGCCATAGCTAAGCAATAAAATGCTGAATTAATAAACCATAAATGTGGCAGTTTACCACTACAAATAAAATTAAAATGAACATATATTAATTACATCCGCCGGCGATGGAAGTGTTGCAGGCCGAGTACACACACACATATATATAATTATGCAATCATTTCTGGGCTTGCGGCAGTTAATGCTAATTTCCCGGAACTAGTGTATTTCATATATCACGAACTTCCTCTTTTGTGTAATGAGCATTGGGCTGAACTTAGTTTTATGCAATCGAAAGTTAAATAGTTACCTGAATTAGTACAGGACGTCCCTGCTAATCGTTACCTCTTTATATTCGCTAATTCATATTGTAACACCACTACGGGGGTGGTTACCCCGCAGTAGTTAGTTATACTAGGGAGGGGGGATAGCTCAGAGGTAGAGGATGCGTCGGTACTGGGTTGATAGGTAGGCCAGGGTGGCGCTCTAGGATGGAATATTTAAATAATGCACAGGGGATGCATTGAGCCAATAAATTGTATTATTTCGTTAGTGTGAGTACATTAGGTCCCGTAGGTGGGCACTCAGATTGGGGTGAAGCCCGCCAAGTAAGCAGAACTTAGATGAGATACAACCTTACCTGTTCACCTGGTGTTGCGTTGGCGACTCGTGTAAGGTAAGCGGACCTCAGGTCGTCGATGATACAACTCCCCCTTCAACTGGTTACTGCGTCGATTCCCACAATGATTCATACAATCGCTTCCGACACTTCCTTCCGACGACCGCTGACCATCGATCCCCTCGAGTCAAACCCCCGTAGTATAAATACATACAGAAGAGCTGACTCGGCGTTCCTTAACGCGGTCGTGTTGAGGTAACCTCGTTTCGAACTCTCTGCCTGGTTACGTTATCTGATGTAATCCTCGGTGCTCAACCTGTTCCGCTACAATATTTAGATTCTTAGTAGGTTTCATTTTTACTGCATTTTGGAGTTGATAATGTTAAAATAGACTTTTATTTTCTCTATATGCTTTAAGTCACTTTAACTACGTAGTCATATTGCGACATGTTTGTTGGGAGATACCTCCTGGATCGGCGTGTGGAGAAAAGTCAGTCTTCTTTCTGTAGCATATCATGTTGCTTCATCACCTCTCCATAGAAGCATGTGTATAGCAACTGTTCCTCTGCTTCTATGATGAGCAAATGGTAGCATTGACGCGTGTCCGCAGACGCAAGTGTACCGCAACTGTACCTCTGCTTCTATGACAAGCATATGGTAGCATTAGACACGTGTCCACAGAGACATATATACAGAAAATGTTCCTCTGCTTCTATGACCAGCAGATATGACACGTATCCACAAAGACATGTTTACAGTAACTGTCCCTCTGCTTCTATGATGAGGATATGGTAGCCCTGATACATGTCCAGAGAAGCAAGTGTACTGCAACTGTACCTCTGTCTCTATGACAAGCAAACGATAGCATTGACACGTGTGCACAGAGGCATATATACAGAAACTGTTCCTCTGCTTCTATGGCCGGAATGGTAGTCTTGACATGTTTCCTCAAAGGCATGTGTACTGCTACTGTTCTTCTGCTTCTGTGACGAGCAGAGGGTAGCCTGGACATGTGCCCACAGATACATGTCAACAGAAACTGTTCCTCTGCTTCTATGACGAGCAGATCGTGACCTTGACACATAGCCACAAACGCATGCGTACAGAAATTGCATCTCTGCTTCTACACGTGCCGGCCAGATGACAGTACTCGTAGGGTGATGTCCAGTCTACCTGTTTCATTGTCAATGAATAGTTGGCACTATCTGTTTTTCATTTTAGTAGTGTTTTAAACTTAGTGTAGAGCTTTGGGCCGCGGTATTGAATATCCAGTATAGGATTTACCTTGGCGAATAAGGGAAGCCTTGAAAACAGTCAACGTTGGTTAGTCAAATAGATTTGAATCCGGCACCTCCCGATATCGGTCACAGACGTTACCGTCTGAGCCATCCCGCTTGGTTAAATAGATTTGCTTGCTAATGAAACTCTTGAAAGGTGTTCCATAGCTCTTACAGAACGCTCAAATTTTTGATACCTTAATTGCATTTTAATGAAAGTAAGTTAGCTAAAGAGCTTACGTCATGTAGCTTTAAGGGTCATTCAAAATGAAAATTAGAGATAAACATAGCGTAAGAACATCAGCTTGTTTCACGTTATCTTAATGTACATTTTTACAATTAACAAATACATAACCGCAAATTTAAAACTGAAATGCAGAAGTCTGCTTCAAACTTTTATCAGGTGATAGAACTTTAAGGTAGAACAGACTTAGTTATTAAACATCTACATCCAAAACTAATCTTAATCCAACATCGAGATCACAATCTCTCTTCTCAATATGAACTTTCAAAAACAATTGTGCTCTTATCCCTTTTAATCATTAATTATAAATCTAAAAATTAATTATAATATTAAAATCACATAGTTTATGTATAAAAATCGTAGCATCAGAATTGTAATGCTAGCTAGTGTTTTCTTGTGAGCTTAACGTCATTTAATACGCTAACTAGCTACCGTTCATTTCTATGCATATACTTAACCTCTTTTGTTGTCCTATCGGCGGTCGCTCAGTTGTTTCACACATCCTTGCGATTGGCTGCTGTTTCTCTTTGTGCTTACGTATGTGGTTAAGGATACGCATCTGTTAAAAACAACCAAAAATTGCAAAAATTCATAAATATGGATTTGAAAGTTATTAAGGTAGTCTGAACACATGGAAATTACACCTTAAGTGTGTTAAATTACCACTGATCCTAAAGTTTTCAATTTTTTTTTAAACTTTTATGAATTATTTTATAAGTCATGACAATTATTTGAAGTGGGTTTTCACATTGATAGCTTATTTAGTTGAGTCTATAAAAATTATTTCACTCAGCAAAAACATAATAAAATTTACTCTTAAAACATGTGACTTCATGTACCTTTTTCTCTGATACTACTTGGAATACAGAATCACACTTTTCCATGCTTGTTCTTAATTATAATTAGTTATCTTCTGAACCTAAATTATTTAGTTATGTATATCAGTTGCCTAGAAATTTATAAAAAAAGTAGTTTTCAAAGTCCAAAAAGTAAAAATGTGAAAAATTTGCAATGTTGTTGGTTTCCTAATATCAGAAATATAATTAATAAAATTATGATTGTTGTTCAGAAAGTTTAACTATGTGTTATATACATGCACTGTAAATTTCAGCTCTCTATCTCTCATATTTTCTGGGAAAAATGTACATAAGTATCCGAAAATGTTGTTTTGAGAAAACTGAATTTAAAGTTTGAACATTAAAATTCTGACTCCCTTCAGAGTCATACTCATCTGCACCTTCACTCGTAGATTGCTTCAGCTTTTATGATTGTCTTCTGTTGGCCCTGTACTCTTTTGTTAATTGCTGAACTGCTCGCTGGGGATGATATAGTCGTTCGTTGTTGAAGGATATAATAATGTTCTAAAAACGGCATTGCATGGTAGCTTTAAAGGAATGCAGACTAGCATTTAAATGGTATTTAAATGTCTTAAAAACCTCTTAATCTGTCAAAGGTATATATTTTCTGAAACTGGAAAAAATAGAGGCTTTATTAGTGTCTAAAACAAAAAATGGGCTTTTAGACCATTTTAGAGTACCTTGTCCCCTTAAACACTAAAAGGCCATACATATCATAAACATGTGATATTTTAATTAAAATCGTTAGAGCCATTTTTGAGAAAATTAACATTTTTGAAAAAGGTTCCATGTAAAGGGTAATCTGGGGTAGGGTGATTTTCTTGAAAACCTTCGTACTACATCTCTGGCAGTTACTGAACCTAAATACCAAGTTTGGTGCTTATCCGACTGTTCGTTTCTGAGTTATGCTGTTCACAGACAGTCACACAGACACACACACGGACATGTTTCCAAAAATGTTATTTTTGGTTTCAGGGGGTCTCAAAACATGTATTTCCGGTGAAATCTCGGTATCGAATTTTTGGGTGGAATTCAATACTTCCCCTACTTATATACGTAGAAGAGAAAGTAAAAATGAAGTATTGAGCAAATCCAACAATTAGATAACCCAGAAATGGCCAATACTACAAAAACGTTATTTGATTCAATTGTGTATTTTAAAGAGATCTACGTCTTTTTGTGTGGTACGTCTTTGTATATCGCTTACGTTTTCCAGTTAGACAAGATTAAAGAAAGTTATTTCGTAATGAATATGACTTCACTGGCTATTCCCTAAAATTTAAAATAGACGTTTTATTTGTCATTAAATACATTTAATATGTAGTATTAATCAAAATTCTTATAGCAATTTTTCAGAAAGTTAAAAGTTTTGAAAAATGATCCAACTAAAGTGTAGTTTGGGATGTGGGGACTTTCTTGAAAACCTTCGTGTCGCTGCTTTGGAAGACAAGCACTGAAGCTAAATACCAAGTTTGGTATTTATGGAACATTTTATTTCTTAATTATGTTGTACACACACATAGACCTTTTTCTAAAAGTGCTTTTTTGGACTCAAGGTGCCTCAAATTACGTTGAAATCTAGGTGTTGAATTTTTTGGTGGAATACAAAACCTTATGTACTTGGTAGAGGATTAAAACAATAGGTTTTGCCAATATAAAAGTAAACAATCATTCAAGGAATGGACTTGGGAATCTTCAAATACTAAATTATATTGCAGAGGAACAGAAAAAGACGAGGGAACGCTCTGTAAATGCACTAAATGCGTTTTAAACAGCTCAAAGAGAGCAAAAGTGATATTTTACCGTGATTATTTTTAAACTCTCCTTTATGTATTTTCATTTGTCAGCGCATTCCCATTTTCAAGTTTTTCAACACGTACTTCTCGGTAAAAATGGATTAAAACATATTATGAGAGGAATTGTTAACATTCCTAATTTTGATGGTGTTAAACAATAATAATGATGTTTTGTAAACGTTTAAGCAAAAACATTGAAGTGTCACATTTAGCATTTACTTTCTTCCAAAGTTGTAGGTTAATTAAAAACCTATCTCTATAAATTAATATAGTATTAAAAAGTTTATTTATAAAACATTAACTTTTTAAAAATAATTACATTATGTGAAGAAATTTTTCAAAATGACAACAAATTAAAGTCTCTGGAATGAATTTAAAAATATGCACAAACTTTGGTGTAAGTATTAATATTAATGCGGATTAACGTATTAAAATTTCATACGAATCTACCTGAAATTACGGATTTTTAAAATATTACAGATAGGCATCCTTAACTTTATGCTAAAGTTTTGCGTCATTGGGTTAACGCTCAAGTTTCATTGTGAATGACCTTTGAATCTTTGTAGTAGAAATTCTCCGGTGTTGATGTATAACACGGGCATATAACCAGGGTAATGTGTCTCTCATGCATGCAAACGGGACACTAGATATATCCACTACAACCCATCGAAATGGCTCCGCGGTAAGGTGTAAGGCTTGCATTCGCGAGACCCCAGGTTCGAATCCCGTCGATCATCCAACTGACCTTGGGTTTTTCGTGGTTTTCCCTGGTCGATAGGCGAATACTCTGATGGTTTTTCCTCTACCACGATTTCCTTTACATCATATCCCTTGCATTCCGTTTCCTTCTTATATTTCAGGTGTGCGTATAGGTTTCGTGCTGCATGGCGGTACGGAACAGATGGCCCGGATGCTTGCTCAAGTGAACGAGTACTCCCGTGGACGCCAGAGGGCCGCCTACCTGCCTGAGTACAATGGCTCCTATGTTTCTTTTACTTAATCTATTTCTCCGTGGGGGAGAGGGTAGCAGCATAGATCTCTGTAGGTCACAGTGCCCGAGGTGTCCCTCTCAGTTGTATAACCTATACCTAGATATTCCTGTGTGGAGTTCGATCCACGCCCGGAAAGTTGCTTCAGGTTGCGTTAGGTTCTTTGTACTGAGGGAAGTGCTAGAAATAAAGAAGTCAGTTTGCTGATCTGTCCCGTCAACGTATTTATTGGCCACGAAAGTGGGACAATACTCTCAATTCTCTTCACTACCAGCTGCGACGCGGAGGCTGCGTGAGTTTCGGGTTCCATACACCAACCTAATTAGTAAATCTTTGAAGTTAGTGCGACAAGTTCTGTCAGATTTATTCAGGTGAGTCATAAGTATGTAGATTTGAGTTCCTGCACGGCAAACCTCCCCTCGGAGTGGCCACACCTCCCTTTTAATTTAGCAAAGAATATAGTAATAGGTTTTGTAGATCGCAATGTTTAGATTTCACGTCTCCGTTACCTTCTCAATGTCCGCTCCTTACCGTACCGACCACCTCTATCCTCTAAACCTACGACACCGCTATTGTTAGCAACCTCCTGTGCTGCCCGCCCCAGGGGTCGCTACAGTATATTGGCTACCACACGTAAGAATATGGGAGGGTGAACAGCAAATTCTATTAAATGAAACATACAGGCTAAGTACTAGGAAGCTAAGCACCTAAGAAACTATGTGTAAATATAATTTAAGTATACTAGCTTAGGCATGCAAAAGGCAAGCAAGAAGAAAGATCCAGTAATTTTAATGAAACCTTCAGCTTTGCTTCACTCTTTCTTTTCTAAAACAAAATGTATTTATGGACGCTCTTTAACTACTATGGTTCTTAGCGTCCCATTCTGTATTGGACGTGAAAGACCGGTAATTTAATTCAGAGGCCTCTTTATCAGGCTTAAGGTTCCTATACGTGCCGTAAATCTACGACACGGAAACACCAGCTTTACTTCCTTTCCGAAAGAAGACATACTAAGGATTTTTACGCTTGAAAAAAAACCACCGCCCTGCGCCGGGTTCAAACCCGCGACCTTGGGAACTAGACGCTAGCATAGTACCCCTAGACTACGAAGGACGACCCTTTTTTTGTTTTTTTTTTCCTTAAGTGATAAAGGTAAGGTTTCTAAACTACTAAAAAAGGTATGTCATCATCATTGCTTTTCGCAACCGAGAGAACCTGCTGTTCTGGGATGTCATCCAATCAAGATAACTGGATTCTTGAACTTTCCTGATCCTATCCTTCCGTCTTTATTGCAGCTAAACAGCTTGTTTTCGTTAAGTTAGTTTAATTAACTTTAAAATTTATGTGGTGAATTACAGTCTAATTTTTGCGCTGCATTTTGTAGGAATCTTCTTTTGTTTTTAAATTGACTTTCCTCACTGTTTAGGTATATGATATGGAGAAAATATTGCATTGAAAAAAAAATTGCACATCTTTATTTCACTGAAATTATCCCTTTGAAAGTTCTACGTATTTACAAAAAAAGCATCTGATGTGTTACACTCACACGACTTTCTCTACTCATGTACAAACTATTTTTGCATACGCTTATTCTCCATATGCTTCATGTTAATCGAGATATCGGGATGTTAATCTTATTGCTAATTTTCTTGTAGATGCAAGAGGAATTGGTAGGCTTTAAGCGATAGTCAAATATTTTAAGAGCTGGTTACTATCTGGAGTATTCCATTCTTTTTGCATTACCAGGACAAAATAATGAATAACGAATGAGAAAAAATATAAGTATTTGAAAATTTAAGGGAATAACAAGCAATATCTCGAAAATGGTTCACTCAACAACAAAAATGTATATGACATAAATTGTGCATTTTAACGCGATCTACATCTTTGTTGAGTAAAATTTTGTCTATCTCTAATGGTTTACCAGTTATGCAAAAGTCGTTCACAATGAAGAATACTTTTGGAGACATTTCCAGGAAATTCAAGATACACATTTTATTTGTCATGAAAATATCTTAAACATATGATATTTTAATCAAAATCGTTAAAGCCATTTTTGCGAAAATTAAAATTTTCGAAAAATCTTCCATGTAAAGGGTAATCTGGGGTGGAGGGATTTTCTTGAAAACCTTTCTGTCGCATCCTTGGAAGATACTGAAACTAAATACCAAGTTTGGTGTTTATCCGACTGTTCGTTTCTGAGTTATGCTGTTCACAGACATACAGACACACACACACACAGACAGACACAGACACACAGACACACACACACGGACATGTTTCCAAAAATGCTTTTTTTGGATTCAGGGGTCTCAAAACATGTATTTCCGGTGAAACCTCGGTATCTAATTTTTGGCTGGAATACAATACTTCCCCTACTTACTATACGTAGTAGAGAAAGTAAAAAAATGGTTGTTTTAGTGATGGGGCGATGCCACTATTTCTCGAAGTCGCTACTGATAATGATTTTTGAGCACCAATACTCAATATTCACTTTATAAAATAAGTGTAATGCCGATAACTAGTTCAATGAATTGTTTTTATTAGTACTTTTGTGTGTATAAACACGTGTAACCAAGTTAATATTGTTTACTAATTCCGAAATTAGCATACAATATGTGTGTTTGACATTTCTCCAATTGACAGTAATTGTTTTATCTTGATAACGCCACAGGATACACATCGCTTTTTATGTAACTATATTTTTGTGCTGAAAACTTTGTTTTAAAGGAATTTTTATCTATATTATAGATACTAGCCGTTATCTACGCTGGTGACCCGAGTTTGACTTATGTAAACACAAATTAATAGATGGAAGGAAAGAACAATTATTTCCATGTGCTGTGTTATCTCATGTCTTAAGTTCTGTTTTGTTTCTGCTAGACGACTAGATTTTCGTATCGGAGTAGGTAAACGTAATGACAGATTGAGTAACCAAACCAGGCTATTCCAGAAACGTGAATTGGTGCGTCAGCTAAATAAGCTTCGTTAACAACTTGCATGTTTTCGTTTAGACGCAAGAGTCTATGGAAAGTTGCATTGATTCATCCATAGGAAACGCAATCAAGGTCTGTCAAGAACTATAGTCCAGAAAATCTTTGGGAACACGTGCGAGGCAAATACGTGAAGTCTCGACTGCTTTAATTTCTTATCTGGCATGATGTTAAACTCAACTACTTTCAATAATACAAAGCTTAAAAACTTAAAACTATTGCAGTTTTATTTCGAAGTATTAGATAGATCGAGTATATTGGGTATCGAGATATCGACAGCATCGATGTCCCATCCCTAATTTTTTTCAAAAATAATTCTAAGGTTTTTTAATGATAATCGTACTGAAAGGATGAATAAAGGTGTATCTTCATATTCTGCACATAAGCAATGAAGCGATGTTATTTCTCATTGAATTTCATAGAACTGGGAGATCATAAGAGAAAACATGCTAATAACCAGTCTAAGGATTTAGCAACCAATGTATGTGCAACCTTGCTGTACAGTTCCGTAAAAACAGTGCTGTTGGTGTAAACAAAGACATCAGTGCGCTGTCTTGTTTGCTACTGTAAGCAGTACAGCCTAGTGATGCTGGAAAATGAAATGGGATGCATATATCGGAATGAGAGACAGAAGTGTCTTATTCCGCTAGTCACGAAGCGGATTGCACACGGCCTCACAGGTAAACAACACTCCAATGTACCACTTCACTCCAACCTACTCGATGTGCAGTAAAGTTCACTTCACTCTTAAGTTGTCCTGGATCCTTAACCTGCTAACAACCATTTCCGAAAGATTAGCTGACTGAATTAATTCCTGCTCTAATCATTGCAGAGTGAAATATTGAGCGACTGTTCTTTCTCTTTGAGCTCGAGAAAAACCTGCGTAATAAAATGCGTAGTACATTGATCCAGAAAGGGGCGGAACACCCTTAATTGTACAAGAGATTGGCTAAATCATTACCCCTAATCGGACCACTCACCCCGCATTTGGGAACGTAGCTTAGCGACAGTGAACATTAACATAGGACGTTTTAAAGTAACAATAGAAATTACTATTTATGGAACTTATGATGTCTATTTCAGTTAGTCTGAAGGGGATCAAATGAGTTAAAAAACAGATTTTACCAGATCACAGTCTGAACTTAGAGAATTTAAGTGTTTCTGTGATCAGCCACGCCGTATAACAGATACAGATACAAGAAAATTATGATCGAAATTCCTTAGTTTAAGTACCTTGGCGTTGCTTCTAACCAGACACATACGCCATCGACACAGCTGCTGTCCTGCATGAACTATATTCTAGTCGATAGCGGTATTTAATTTCCTGATTGTATCTATATGGCATAAATATGAAAAGTTAAAGTGAGGTATATATTGAATTTGGTGTCCCGAGTTCAACCTGTGGTAATATAACTATTGATTACGTTGCTGAATTTGCTCACCCTACGAAATATAAACTACTGCAGTATTACGTAATTTAAAGCATTTGCTGGGAGTGTTAATTATGATTAATAGAACAACGCTTAAGAAATGAGGTTCTAGATTAATAATTTTAGAACAGGTAAGAAAAAATGTGATACATTCACACGACTTTCTCTTCTCTGTCATTTATTAGTGGGTATACAAACTATTTACTACTTTTATTTTTATTCTACTACATTTATTCCAAATAAACCATAGTTAAATGTTTAAGAACTGGAGCTATATTGTTATAGGTTTTGCAGCTAAAATATTAAATTTAGTTACCCCGGCATAAACATTGGGGAGTGTAGCTGCAGAGGCAGCAAGAGAACAAGGAGCTTAGCTAAACAAATCTAAAGCAGGCGTGGGATATTCATAACACAATACACTTCAATTCACATTTAACACGTTACCTATGGTTTATTAAACAAAGGCCATGATGCCACTACATCGTTCACAACAGATGACAAGACAAACATTACAGGGAGATGCTCTCCAGACTCACACGGTCCACGCACTCTCGTACACTTCCACACGCCCTGAAGATACACACAAGACTAACGCCACGCTACTGACTACTGACTAGGAGGTCGGGAGGGAAGAAATGTCGCGCCAGATGGAATTCAAACTCCCTAATCAAAACAATCAGTTCAACAATGTCCTGCTACACAGTAATAATGTGACCGACGCGACAATGCTCACACATACACGCTACAATATGCTGGCCTCAAAATTCCATACTGTTTCCTTGCAAGATCTAAAATTTTTCTGTGGCAAGCTTTCCTCTATCGCTTAACATTATGAGTTATACCAGATTATGCAAACTTCCTTCCGAATGAAGAGGACTTCTCAGGCTGCTCCCAGAAAATTCAAGTATACATTTTATAATATATTTCATATATGGTATTTCAATAAAATCGCTAAGCGGCATTTCTTAGAGAATCAAAATTTTCAGTGTAAAGGGTAGTTGGGAGTGGGCTTTTTTGAAGATCTTCGTGTCACGTCCTTGGAAGACACTAACTCAAATACCAAATTTGTGAGTTTTCTTCCAAGGATGCCACACGAAAGCTTTCCAAAATAAAATCTGCTACCGAATATCCTTTACATGGAAAATTTTTCGAATTTTTTTATTTTCCTAAAAGATGGCTAACGATTTTGGTTAAAATGCCATATATTAGAGATACTTGCATGACAAATAAAATGCTCAACTTGAAATTTATGGGAATAGCCGTGAAGTCCTCTTCATTAGGAAGGAGTTTTGCATAAACATGTATAACTGGTAAACGTTAAGCGATAGACGAAAAGGTACTACACAAGTAGTGTGTATATCTTTAAAACACACCATTTCCAAGAGATCCGTTATTAATGGTTCGAGTTATTCATTATTTAGTTATTCTTATTAATTCGTGTCAAAATTCAGCTGTTTTTTGGGATTGCATCGAAACAGTATGGAATTTTAAGGACAGCGTACAACGTACCATTTTTAAATGTTTGACTGTCGCTCTTCTCTATGGATTTATCAACGCAGTATTCTTAACACTTAAATGATTTCAGTCAAATAATATAATATGTAAATTCAATAGCCTCCCTTTAAGCAATATGGGTATGTAATAATTTGTAAAATGTATGCAACAGTCATTGCATATGCTTATATTATTGTAAACATGTTCAATAATGTTATGTTAATGTATTACGTAATTTAATAAAGTAGGAGCTGTGAGAAATAGGTCAAAAGTTGCTAACAATGAGGTAATCTTGAGGCAATAATGAGTAAGGAAGTTTAAATACTACTAGTCATTATTAGAGCAGCAATAATGTAAATTTTTGAGATAGTTTAAAAAAATAGCCAATTAACAACCAGTAAAAGCTTTAGTTAAATGAATGTATTCTATTGGACTAGGATTAGCCAATCAGAGACTTGAAATACAGAAATCTACAAATTTAGGTGGTGGAAAACAGTTCTGTTGCCTCCAAACTGTGCTCATAACCAGACGAGTTGCTTCTAGACACTGCTCATAACCAGACACGAGGTGTGTCCTCAAGAAATTAAATACGCATTCGTGTGAGACAAAAATAGTTTGTGTGTTAAAAAGTGCAAGTATTATAAAAACGAATGTCACAACTCTTTATATCAGTGAATTGCTATTTAATTTTTGTCAAGGGTTAATAAAAAGGAGTGAATTAAACATTAAAATCTGTGTAAGCCTACATTTTTAGTCGTATCACAACCTTGCCCAGACATCCATGTCTTTAAAATAATACTGACGCAGCCGAGGCAAACATAAATATATAATATCTAAGTAAACACACAAATTACAAAGTTAATATTTTTAAACTTGGGGCGAAGGCTACCGGAAACCGGGTACTATACGTGCGATTGCAACGAATTTCAAGTTCGGTTCCCCAAAGGTTGAAATATAATACAACTCCTTCATTACAACAAAATAACTTCTTCATTATAACGAAAAGTCTAATGTAGCTATTGCTTCAAGGTTTTATTTGGACTGAAATTAAGTGGATATAAAAATAGGCTTTATAGAGAGTAGTTTATGTATTTTCTAATAAACGATAGAGGGTACAGAAAGTCATGTAAATGTAACAGATCAGCTTTTTCTATCTACTTATGTTAATCAGATAAACCTTGCAGAAAGAATTTTATTACAAATTTCGATCTAGGTATAAGTGGGATATAGGAAATCCAATGAACAAACAGATGCTTAAAGACGGATTGCTATATACTGCCCTTAAAATCATACCCTTGCGAGAAACTATTGCGTAGCTATACCGCTTTGCATAAATGATAGAACTATTGAACATTTCAGACCAATAATAACAGATATCTCGGAAATGTCTTTTACAAAAGGGTGTTTTAAATAGTCTGTGTGTTTTTAAATACAAGTATATCTAATTAGAACAATGTCTATTTCTTATAAAACACAAACTGTAGGTCCCCACTACGTTGATGATTATGGATGCTGTGTTACGTACCTGTAGGTCGTCTTGATGCCCGTACTTTGTGATGTATCTTAAGGTTCTTGTAGACTGGAATCTGATGATCATTTATCTGTATTCTTGACTTGTCTTGTCAGGGTTGGGTATGGAGATGGTTAAAATATTTTGCACACACTTATTCTGCTAATTATTTCACTTGTATTTTAGGTAAACCATATATGATATTCACAATTCACTATTACATTTGTTATGTTAAAATATGTATAACTGGTAGACTTTAATACTAGTTTTAGCATCTATTTAGAGACGTGCTTATACACTATCTTCCTGCTCGAAGTCTGACAAGCTTCTGTTAGCGTTCCCTCCAACCGTTCTTCTTAACGTACGTATTTGGATTATAGGCATGTATCAATGTAGACTTCCATCGTCTTAATTATGAATCCAAGTTCGTTACCTGCTTACGTAGATGCTACTGCATTTCTTGTAATTTTATGTTACTGGTTATATAGCTAACAATGGCCTTTCCCCATTATATTATATGTTAATACGTTATATGATTATTCTTTACCATATGTGCATTATGAATATATCTGTTTTTTAACATCCTCTTAATTATATACGTACAATATTAGCAAAGAAAATACATAACACGTAAAACTTACAACAAAAAATATTAAACAAAGAAATTATTAATGTGTTGATCCGAGAAGCTGTGAATTAGACACCTTATTACATTAATGAGTTATTGTATTAGTTTGTGCGTGGCCAGTACTGTATGTTGCTTCATATCATATACCAAATTCCTTCTGAATAAGGAAGCCTTATGAGTCTATTCAAGATATTGTCACGCAAGATGCGACGACGCCATTCGCGCCTTCAACAAATCGGAGGTAACAACATCGCCTATGTTTTGACGCGCGACGCCAACAGATGTCGCGGAAGTCCTTGGCGCCTCCATCAGATGTGATGTAAAGGTCGCTTAGCTTAAAGCAACGCCTTCGCCAGAAATCACGAGGATAGGGACGTAGCACTGGGATGATGTCGAGAGGGTGATAAGTTGCTGTTAGCTAGAAGGGTGATAACGCGGTGACACTATCACACGTATAATTCTGCTTTCAGGAGAGACTAGAAACTAATTTAAACTACATTCAAAGGGACAGAGATTGCTTGAGTTTTTACCTGGCTGACGGAGTAAGTCCTGCGTTCCACCTTCGTCGTGCCTAGGGCCTACTCCAAAGCTGCAATTTAGCACAAACAAATTCAAGAACTGCCCTGCTACGCAAGTGATCGACCGAGCGCGAGCCGTCAAAAGACTTCAGTTTGAATGCCCGAGGAATCTGCTCACTAGTGCCTAGTGACGTATCGCATGTCAGCATGAAACGCATAATTCACCCACACGTTGTATATGAGACAAACAGTGTTCTAAAATCTTACTACGAAACCCCTGCTTACATAAGCATCCGGAAAATCACTCCCAAAGATTCAAAAGCAAATTTAGTGAATTTACTTAAACAAATTTTGTCCTGTATGACTCGAACATTATAAAATCATATCTATACATCACTTTAAAATAAATCTATAACCGCCACAATTGGAATTTTATTTTCCGTGTAAAATTTTAAATAAATAGTACTTTAATAAAATAGAAATTTCCAAGAAAAGCAAATGTATCGATTATTTTACTTTCTCTAATACGTATAGTAAGTAGGGGAAGTATTGTACTCCACCAAAAAATTCGATTCCGAGATTTCACCGGAAATATATGTTTTTGGATCATCTGAATCCAAAAAAGCATTTTTGGAAACATGTCCGTGTGTGTCTGTGAACAGCAAAACTCAGAAACGAGTAGTCGGATAAACACCAAACTTGATATTTAGGTTCAGTATCTTCCAGAGATGCGACACGAAGGTTTTCAAGAAAATCGCTTTAATCCCAGATTACCCTTTACGTGAAACATTTTTCGAAAATTTTAATTTTCTCAAAAATGGCTGTAACGATTTTAATTAAAAGATCATATGTTTAAGATATTTTCATGATAAATGAAATGTATATCTCAAATTTTCTGGGAATGTTTCCAAAAGTATTCTTCACTGTGAACGACTTTTGCATAACTGGTAAACCATAAGAGATAGACAAATTTTTACAAATAAACTACTTATGTCATATACATTTTTTGTTGGGTGAACCATTTTCGAGATATTGCTTTTTATTCCCTTAAATTTTCCAATACTTGTACTTTTTCTCAAATTCGTTATTCATTTTTTGTGCTTGTATTGCCAAGAGAATGGAACACTCCACATAGCAACCAGCTCTTAAAATATTTGACTATCGCTTAAAACATAGCAATTCCCCTTGCATCTACAAGAAAACTAGCAATAAGATTAACATCTCGATATCTCGATTAACATGAAGTAGATGGTGAATAAACGTTTGTAAAAATAGTTTGTACAAGAGTTGAGAAAGTCATGTGAGTGTAACACATCAGATTTTTTTCAATTGAACTGTATTTTAGGCTGAGGAATTTTTTTAAATCATCCTGATGCGCTTCTGGAAGATACTAAATTTCAATACCAATCTTGGTTCTTATGGAACATTTCATTCGTAGCGATAAATAAAAACATGGATGCCTTTACTTGATGCTGTTGTGACGTTACGTATCTTGTGTCTGAAGTACAGGGTGACGAGTTGGTCCGTTGAATCTTTTGAAGTTGCTCCGGCGCTAGCTGAGATCTGTAGTAGAGTAGTCGTAGACAGTAGACTCTTTAAAAAGATCTTAGCATTTCTAAGGTTTAGGTTCCTCAGGTATTTGGTCTCAGTCGAGAATGATAAGGCGTAATTTCGTTGAACAAAATATACCCTTTATTGTACTCAAGGATAAGAAAATCTCAATGTTGAATACAATATCTTATTACAAAGACTTTTATACCATTCAGTATTACTTTGTTAAGCTAAGTTAACATTGCAATGTTAAACTGTATTCGGTGTAAAATATGCTCCGCGTACTGGCTAATACTACACGTCTGAAAACCAGCAAAGAAGTGTTCATTTGGCTTGGGTCGTCCCCAAACTTTTGGTACTGGCGCCATTGGTCACCATTATGGATGGGACCTCAATATCTTCGATACCTCGATACTCGGTGGTATCGAAGTATTTGTAATACTTTGAGATAAACCTTCGATACTTTTAATTTTTACATTATTGAAAGTTGTTGCGTTTAACCTTATGCTATGGAAGGAATGAAAGGAATCGATATTTCATGTTATTGCTTCGCACGTATCCCAAAGAGTTGCTGGAGTTCTTTTCTTGATAGAACTTGACTGCGTTTCCTGGGGTTGAATCAATGCTACATTCCATAGACCATATTTGGTCTAAAATATAAACATACAAAACAATAGAGAAGGAGTAGAGGTACTCGTGAAACGTGCAGCATTAACTGAGTTGTGAATGAAGTTGATTTAGCTGACGCATTAGCCTGGGTTGGTGACTCAGTCTCGGTCATTACATTTACCCACTCCTGTGACCAAAATCTGTGAATGCAGCAGAAACAAAGCAGAAATAAGACATTAGATAATACACAGTATAGAAATATTTTCTTTCATGAATTCTCGTGTTCTTAAACAAAACCTTTAATTCATTTATATCTCTGCATTTTATATAATAGTGACTTCATTTTGTCTTAAAATTTGTAATTATGTCTAATATGCCTTTAGGTAATTCAAAAATGTACATACTAATTTGTGAGGGTGGGTAGTAGAGAGGATTAATCCACAAGCTTACTATGTTTCCGAGAGTTATATCGCTAATTACTTATTATCGGATGAAAAAATACATATGTTATGTGGTAGTTGTGAATAGTAGTAAAATGGTGGGTATAAAACGCATTATTTTTAGTCGTTTGAATTTAATGGTAGGACTTAGTGGTAGGACGATACCACTATTACTCGATATTTGACCAATTTTTCATCACCGATGTTCGATACTCGATGTTCATTTTATAGCTAAGTTATGTTCTTATTAGTAGTTTTCTGTGTACAAACGAATGCAATGAAAGTAATTCTTCTTGTATGACCTTCTTCAATTGGCAGCAATTTTTCTATTGAGTATGCACATGTTGTGTGTTCCTTTTGTTAGTCAAGGCTAATAATAATAATTCTTTGCTTCCCTTTTTATGGAACAATATTTTCTGCTGAAAACTTTGTTTTAAAGTATTTTCTGTCAATAGAAAAGGTACTAGCAATTCTTTTACTCTGCAATGTTGAAAATATAAATTAATATATGTTTCATATGAAACTCGAACAACTAAAAGTAATGTGTGTTATACATACCATTCTACCAGTATTCCAACTACCACATAGCATATGTATTTTTTCACCCGGTAATCAGTAATTAGCCATATAATACTCGGAATCATAATAAGTTTGTGGATTAAGCCTCTCTACTACCCATCGTCATATATTAGCATATACATGTTTAATACGAAGGCATATTAGACACATTAAAAAGAAAAAATCAAGTTTCTATTATAAAATACGGAGATATAAAGAAATCAAGTATATTTCTTTAAGAACACGAGAATTCATGAAAGAACAAATATTTCCAGAGTATGTATTATCTTACGTCTTAAGCTCCCATTTGTTTTTGCTCGATTCACAGATTTTGGTCGCCGGAGCAGGTACTAATGGCTGATAGTGCGTCATCAAGCAGAAACGTAATTTAGTGCGTCAGCTAAATTATATTTATTCACAACTTAGTTAAAGCTGTATGTTATATGAGTACCTCTACTCCTTCTACCACTGCTGTGCATGTTTTCATTTGGATACACGAGTCTATAAAATGCTGCATTCATTCACCCACAGGAAACGCAATCAAGGTCTGTCAAGAATTATAATCCAGAAATTCTTTGGGGTACCCGTACGAGGCAATAACGTGAAGTCTTGACTCCCTTCATCCCTTATCTAGCATAGAGCTAAACGCAACAACCTTCAATAATGTAAAACTTAAAAATTAAATATATCGAAAAAGTATCAAGGTTTATCTCAAAGTGTTAGATATACTTCAATATCGCCGAGTATCGAGGTATAGAGGTCTCATCCATATTATTATTATTATTATTATTATTATTATTATTATTATTATTATTATTATTATTATTATTATCCTTGACCAACATAAGGGTATATATAACCTGCGACTTTATGAACATAAAAAATAGTTGCCAACTGGAGAATGTCAAACAGGAACAATTTCAGAATTAGCATACAATACTAAATTGGTTATATGCGTTTATACACAGAAAACTACTAGTAAGAACGTAATTCAGTGAACAAGCTATCGCCTTTATAGCTTTTTATAAAGTGGGTAGCGAGTATCGAATATCAGTGCTCAAAAGTCAGTATCGGTATCGAGTATCGAGAAATAGTGGCATCGTTCCATCAGTAGTCATTATAGTAAGACATATATGTGGAATTCTCTTCACTGTTATGCTTTTTATTAGGCGCATTTTACAGTGTGTGTATATACCGCTAACGAATTGACTGCTATTAAATTACTATTGTCATTCATACTTATATAAAATTTTTATTTTTAATAAGACTTTAACAAACCGTGATACTTATTATTCTAAGTTCTTTCATAAACCTATTTTTGTTTATTATTTTAGATCTCTTCAGAGAAGCATTTACATTCTGTATCTGATTCTTTGCTTGTTTATGAATTCCTTTACCATAGTTACCCATAAAATATCGTTTCACGTTTTAGAGTTAACTATTTTGTTCACACACACACACATCTAGGCACGTGATAGAGAAAGTAACAATTTAAAAGAATTAACAGTCAGTTTGGCCCATATATAAATTTTAACCCCCTGAATGGTTACTCCAGATGCCTTTATTATTGGTGGTGGTGGTGTTATTTGCTGTTCGTATTATTGCTTAATCCTCTTATTGTCTTACTTCACTCACAGCTTAATTAGTTTCGCTTTCATTGCAAAAATTACCACCAAGGTTCTTTTGTCCTACACGGTTATATACAACTCATTTCTAAATGTCTGCATTACAATTCATATTAACTTATTCTCGCTATATGTCACGACTCTCCTAAAATCTCTATAAACTTAATGATACTAATGCACTGCATTTCCTTAGTGTAAATGAATGTTATCAACAGTTTATTTCCCACAATGAAGCTTTCTTTCTTGTTATCACTATTGCATGTTTTTCTACATATATAAAAGTATATTTCTAAGAAACGTTCTCCCTGGAAACGTATAAGAAAATAAGAAGCAGCACATGACATATGTCAGGCATTACAATGTGAGACAGTAACTATGGTTATATATATGCCATATATACAATAATGTGAATTGTAATGTGAAATGGTATTAATAAGAAAAATACTTGTTGTATAAATAGAAGTTAAGGCATAAGTTTTATGTATGTGCAAGTATAGCTGGAGCTGTGGAATTCTTGTTAAAAGCCGACAAACATATCTTTGTGTTAGAATTAGGGCCCAGGCAAAACGGACTTGTACGGGAAGGTCATAAAAGCCAGACCTTGAGTCTTTGTGAAATAGAAAATGCGACAAGCGAACACAACATATGTTCGAAGAGAGGCCACATGCTTGCAAACGTAGAACAATAGCCGGGTAAGTCTTCTGGAAGGTTCCAAGCTGAACGAAGGCAGACAATGAAATTTTAAGGAAGAATATGTTTAAAATCTTTAAGGGAAGAAATTTTAGTTCTAACGTCTCCATCAGCCAGGGCGGTTGAGTATAAAGTGCTGCGATGTGAATAAGATACATGTAAGCTCTCAGAAGCAGGTGATATTATTTACTTCTTATAATGTAGTAGGAACGGTGAAATGTTATCGATTTAAACGTCTATAGGAACGTGTGATAAGTATTACAATATTTCTAGAGCACGTATAAAATACTTGATTGCTCAGCGACCGCAAGTTTGGCTTACGAACAGGGTAGGGCTCGACCGTTCTACAGCTCCAACTAACTTAAGAACTGTGTAGATTATTACTAAGACAGTCAAAGCGTGTGCCATTAAAACATAGTGTTCTTCAATAACTTAATCTATTGTTAGAGTTGTTACTTTTTACCTTCCTTCCCGTATCACAACCTGCTAAGTTATACAAGCTCTACCAGAAACCCAAATAACGGCAGCCGTGGCAAGAAATAAAGATAAACTTTAAGAGTAACAACTAAAACACAAGATAATTATCAGTATCACCAAAGTTCATATATTAAATCATATATTAATATATCGGACATACTGCGAGTTATGCTCGCCCTCCACGAGTATACCCCAAATGTGCTGTATTTCTAAATCCCCACATGTTTGTTTTCTCACCTACGGTCGCCACCCCAGGTCGGTCGTGCTTTCCCTGATTTGCAATTACTGATAGATAGACAGGCAGGCATTTTTACCCTGTAGAGCTTGTAAACCATAGAATAATTTATAAAATTACAACCTAATTTTAGGACGTGAAATTATAAGGCCATATTTTAATTACAATTCTCTTAAGATTATTTTCAAAACACTTAAAATTAGGTGTAGAGTTAATATTAACAGGTAGGGAATTTAACAATTTCAAACCTTAGACCATAGGAGATCTATTAAACTTCATGGAGTGATGCAATGGAATGTTAAAATTGTCTTATGCGTGTATCATGTCTATGAAAATCCATATTTCTGAGAAAGTAATCTATGTTAATAAATATCAACTCCGTTAGTTTAAAAATGTATAATCCGTAGAAAGGCAATGTATTAAAACTAATAAAATAATCCTTATAGGATACCCTACTATCAATGCCTGCAATATATCGTATAATTCGTTTTGGGTAATAAATACCTGCTGCATCATGGACTCTGACTGACTCCAAAAACAAACAACATTTGCTAACTGAGATTCAACATGCGCAAAATAAAACAAGAATACAGCCTGAACATAATATAGGATCTCAAAATCCGTAATTGGTAACAACAAACAATCAATACAATGGGGTTGCCAAGATAGATGTTCATCAAAAATAATTCCTAAGAATTTAGTATGCTGAAGAGAACGCAGATTCCGACCATATATTAATACTTAATTGCTCGAGATTCCTTTTTTGATACACATGAAAATCAACAATACCAGTTTTATTAACATTTAGATAAAGTATATTATTACCAAACCAGGCTTTGAAATGTCTAAGTAATCATTACATTTCACTTCCAAACTTATCATATTGCCATCTTTAACAATCACAGTGGTATAATCGGCATACATAGTTAAAAATATGATGTTTTACACTCACATGACTTTCTCTACACTTGTACAAACTATTTTTACAAACGTTTATTCTCCATATGCTTCATGTTAATCGAGATGTTAATCGTATTGATAATTTTCTTGTAGATGCAAGGGGATTATAGTAGTATTTAAGCGATAGTCAAACTTTTAAGATTTGAGAAAAAGTACTGGAACACTTAAGGGAATAACAAGCAATATCTCGAAAATGGCTCACTCAACAAAAGAAATGTATACGACATAAATTGTGTATTTTAACGCGATCTACATTTTTTGTATAGTAAAATTTTGTCTATCTCTTATGGTTTACCAGTTATGCAAAAGTCGTTCACAATGAAGAATACTTTTGGAGACATTCCCAGAAAATTCAACATATACATTTTATTTGTCATAAAAATATCTTAAACATATGATATTTTAATCAAAATCGTTAAAGCTGTTTTTGAGAAAATTAAAATTTTCGAAAAATGTTCCATGTGAAGGGTAATCTGGGGTGGAGGGATTTTCTTGAAAACCTTCGTGTCGCATCTCTGGAAGATACTGAACCTAAATACCAAGGTTGGTGTTTATTCGACTGTTCGTTTCTGAGTTATGCTGTTCACAGACACACATGGACATGTTTCCAAAAAATGCTTTTTTTGGATTCAGGGGGTCTCAAAATATGTATTTCCGGTGAAATCTCGGTATCGAATTTTTGGGTGGAATACAGTACTTCCCCTACTTACTATACGTAGTAGAGAAAGTAAAAATAATCATTTGGTTGACCAGATAAATCATTCACGAACAGCAGAAACAGCACAGGACCAAGAATGGAAGTCTGAGGTGGCGCTACCACTAACCCTACCGTCACCACCTGGTCATGCTTTTTTTAAAATTGCGAATTGAGTTGTATTGTGGAACATATGCATGCATGCAAGCACTTCTTCGGTAAGTCTGTCTGCACCTTTGATACTGAAATGCATAATGTAACTCTCTTGGCCTACACACTTCTGGTCATGTTCCTGTTAGTTCCTGCTCGGTCGTTTGTGTGTCGACTCTGTCATGTGTTTATACTACCTGTTGAGGAATAAGTGTAGACTGGAGGCAGGAAGCTCGCTCAAACATAAGAGACAGGATGTACATACTGAGGCTTTCACAACTTATAATTGAATTACTACTATCCGGGCTTGTAGGTCGTGGTCTGGAAGATATCGTCATGACAAGCACTGTCGTGGCGAAACGTCGGCATCTACGATCCTTCTAGACTACGGCCTGCAAACCCGGATAGTAGTAACACAATTATAAGAGACAGGCCGTATTACGTCGCCATTCCCGGTGTGCGGCATATATAGGACTGCAGTAAGAAAATGAATTGAGTAGTTGAGTGTGTTAGTTACAGTTTATTCTTCTTTACGTACGCTGTGTTGATGTTTTGATGGTCAGGCTGTACTCTACCCTCGATCGGGCGTTGCCTCTCCTGTCTAAACCTAGCCACGGCACACTAGCGACCCGCCTGAAAGCTGCAGTCTTCCGTTAGACAGGTTCCTGAGGCGCAAGTTGGAATGTAATTAGTAATGACTGTTTTAAATTGTAAATGTGTAGTAATGGGTTTCTGAGCCGAATTATATGCCCGCTGTGTTTTTAATAATGTCTATCCTTTTAATGTGTTGTTGGGGTAGAATTATAACCATACTTGCAGCAACACAGACCAGAAACTGAAGATATGATATGTTAAGCAACAAGCTTCAACAAAGGAGTCTGTAAAACCAAATTATGGTATTTCGGTTTTTGTTTATTTATTCATTTATTTATTATGCATTGGGAATGATGCGGAAATATATTTGCTAAATTACGAGAGAGGATTAAAAGTCAATGACTTTTTAAAGAGAATAACCATGGTTTCTATAAAACCAATTTTATTTCGCAACATAACCTCCTTTCAATTCAATACACGCTGTCTAAGTTTCTCCAATTTTTTTACCTTTTTCAAAGTCTGCAACTTATGGGGTTGTTTCTGCATTGATGTGATCACTGGACGTGAATTTCTTCCCATCAAGCCAGTTTTTCAGGTTTGCGAAGAGAAAGAAGTCGCTCGGAGCAAAATCTGGAGAATATAATGTGTGAGGTAGCAGTTCGTAACTCAATTCCACAACTTTTGCGATGTCAATGGCTGACTTGTGTACAGTGCATTATCCTGGTGAAAGAGACGTTTTAATTCGCAAATGGGGTCGTTTCTTTAACAATTCCTTGTGAAACTGATCCAGCATTGCGCCATAATATGAACGTGTGATCGTGTTACCCTTTTCCAGGTAGTGGATGTCTATGGATGTCTATAACTCCTTGTGAATCCCAAAAGACAGATGCCATGATTTTTCCTGCCGACGGAATGATTTTCAGTTTTTTACTTTCTCTACTACGTATAGTAAGTAGGGGAAGTATTGTATTCCACCCAAAAATTCGCTACCGAGATTTCAGCGGAAATACATATTTTGAGATCCCCTGAATCCAAAAAAAGGATTTTTGGAAACATTTCCATGTGTGTTTGTGTAACTGTGTGTCTGTGAACAGCATAACTCAGAAAGGAACAGTCGGATAAACACCAAACTTGGTATTTAGGTTCAGTATTTTCCAGATATGCGATACGAAAGTTTTCAAGAAAATTCCTCCAACCCAGATTACCCTTTACATGGAACATTTTTCGAAAATTTTAATTTTCTCAAAAACGGCTCCAACGATTTTGATTAAAATATCATACGATTAAGATATTTTCATGACAAATAAAATGTATATCTTGAATTTTCTGGGAATGTCTCCAAAGTATTCTTCATTGTTTACGACTTTTGCATA
This sequence comes from Deroplatys truncata, assembly GCA_030765065.1. Lineage (NCBI taxonomy): Eukaryota > Metazoa > Arthropoda > Insecta > Mantodea > Mantidae > Deroplatys > Deroplatys truncata. The sequence goes on along the minus strand of CM060985.1, from coordinate 151,438,386 downwards.
ACTGGTAAACCATTAGATATAGACAAAGTTTTACTACACAAAAAATGTAGATCGCGTTAAAATACTCAATTTATGTCATACACATTTTTTTGTTGAGTGAACCATTTTTGAGGTATTACTTGTTATTCCCTTAGCTTTTTCAATACTTATTTTCTGAAATGGGAATTCGTTATTCATTTTTTTGTCTTGGACATGCAAAGAGCATTAATCTGTGGCAAAGGGAATGGTGCTGCACCTAGCAACCAGCTATTAAGAGATATGTATGTGCTTAAAGGCTGCTGTATTTCTATATTGTCCTTGTAAATATATATTCCCCTTACATCTACAAGAAAATTAGCAATAAGATAGAGTCTGAAAATGTTTATATCGATTAACATGAAGTAGATGGAGAATAAGCGTTTGTAAAAATAGTTTGTACAAGAGTAGAGAAAGTCATGTGAGTGTAACACATCAGATTTTTTGGAATAGGTTCGCCGAAGGAAATCCACTGCTTTGATTGTTGTTTGTAATGGATCCCAGTTTCATCAACCGTGATATAACGCCGCAAAAACTGATGTGGTTTGCGCTGGAACATATTCAAACATTCCTGTGAAATGGTTACGCGATTCCACCTATTCTCAATTGTAAGTAGTCGTGGCACCCATCTTGCTGACAGCGTTCTCATACTCAAAAATTCGTGCAGAGTGTTAAAACACCCGTTCACTCCATATGTTTACGATCTTGGCTATTTCACGTATTTTCTCTCGGCGTCTTCCAGAACAATATAGGAACCATTTCTTCTGTTGTGACCTCAACCGGACGTCCTGTGCGCAAGGCACCTCTTGTGCTCGAACGGTCACATCCAAATTCTGTGAACCACTTGTGAATCATGCCATGTGATGCAGCAAAGTGAGGCAATATTTTTAACACTTAAATGATTTCAGTCTTATTATATAAAATATAAATTCAATAACTGCCCGCCTGAAAGTAATATGTGTATTTAACAATATATAAAAATGTATATTACAGTCATAGTATATGTTTGTATTATTATGTCCATATGGAATTATGTTATGTGAATGTATTAAGTAATTTGATAATGTAGGACTGTGGAAATAATAAGTTAAAAGTTACTAACAATGAGATAACAATGAGGTAACTTTGAGGTAATAATGAATTTGAAAGTTTAAATGCTACTAGTCATTATTAGAGCAACAATAATGTAAATCTTGAGACAGTTTAAAAATAGCCAATCAACAACCAGAAAAAGCTTTAGTTAAATAAAGGTATTCTATTGGAGTAGGATTAGCCAATCGGAGACTTGAAACACAGAAATTTACAAGTTTAGACAGTTGAAATCAATTAAGTTGCCTGCAAACAGTGTTCCTAACCGGACGCGAGACACGTCCTCGAGAAGTATAATACGTATTCGTGTGAGATGAAAAATAGTTTATGTGTTAAAAAGTGTAAGTAATTCATAAAATAATCTCACAGCTCTCTATCAGTGAATATTTATTTAAATCGTGTCAAGCATTAATAAAGGAAGTGAAGTAAAATTATAATCTGTGTAAGACTACATTCTTGTCGCACCACAACCCTGCTAAGAGAAACGTGTCTCTAACAACAATACTGACGCAGCCGAGGCAAACAAAAATATTTAATACTTAAAGAAACTGTAAAAATACATTTTGGGCGAAGGCTACCGGAAACTGTTTACTATACGTGCGGTTGCAACTACTTCAAGTGTTCGGCTCCCAAACAGTTGAAATATAATACAACTCCTTCAATACAAACTACTTAAAATTGACGCCCAAAGCATGGTGCAAATAACGTAAAGATACTATCTACTTCAAATATCCCCATAATACTTGTTCAGCTTTTCTTCCGTTAACTTACCACGCAAAAAGTAGTGGTTTATCAAAACGCAAATTTCATTTTTCTCCATTTTATACCAAGCAACACACATCTGTTTATCTTAGACGCTCTCAAAAATATTCTAAAAAACAAATGACGAATTTTTGCTCTTATACACAGAATAGATTTAAGATTTGGGTGCAAACAAGAAACCAGTAATTAGAACGCTATCTCTCGTCAAAGTCATGCACTTATCAATCCGCCCTCGTATATTTTCCGTGTTATTCTTGTGAAAGCCTCTGGATGTATACAATCTCCTTGATTAAGACAGAAGTATAGGGTTTCTTGTGACTCAAGACATCTACTGATTTCAAAAGCGGCACACATGACGTAATTTTCAGATTCCTATCGATTGCAAATCGATTTTATGACAAAATTCAGCTGCGCTGCTATTATTAACGGTTTTTAGTTACCTAAAATCTATAACTTTCATCAATTTTTATTAAACACGCTGTGAACCTTCCTTTATGGTTAATTTGCAATGAGAAACTAAAATGCATATTTTATGTTCATCGTCCGTTAACAATTCTATAATAGTAAAATATTAATATTGTCTTCAAATTTAATTTTAAAACAAAATGTACACGAGGTGGAACATATTTACCCAGGAGCTGCGGTTCTGAGAAAATACTTGGTTATTTTTGCAGAGTACCATTAATACTAAGAAATAGGCGTTACTTACATTAGTTACTTTGTTGTGGTATTAGTTTTATTGCTGTTTTTGTCAAGCTACTTTAAGCATAGGTAAGGTTTCGCTATTACGTTCATCTTGTAGTTCTAAATTTTGCATTAGATAATGCATCTTTGCTTCGCCTAGATATGGTTTCATTAACTACAGAACCTGTGTTTGTTAACGAACTTTCCAAGTGGATCAGCAAAACCTAGAAGCAACACAATACCCAGGGCAGGAATAGGTGGGGATGATTGTAATACTCCGCACCTAAAACATTAGAGAAATCCATAATTTCATAGAAGTTCTTAATTACAGCTTCTACTTCATCGTTTATAAGGAAAGTAATACAGATCTCCGTGTTGAACTTTTAGAAATTATGGAGAAGGGCAAATGTATGAATCTGATATAAAGGTACCCTGATGCCAAAGTCGTTTTGATTTGACTCAAAACTAGAAATCTCTGTTTCTAAGTGTTTGCCCTGGACTGTTTTCACAAGCAGTAAATTCATACATTTCAATAATTTAAAATGAATGAGGTCCCCATGTGACGTATCTGGACGACCAACATCGATATGAAGATGAATGTCACAGCTAGCCAGAATTTCCAGGAAATTCCTTTTCACATAATCCACAAGGAATAATCCGGTGGGCTCAAATCAGTTGAACAGCTGGCCAGGGAATAGGATCTCCTCTTTCTATCCACTTCGCGGGGGAATGTCTGATCATGTGAAAAGTGGAGTTGAGTCAAGTGAGGCATGTTTCAATAACCCAGAGAGTATATTATCAGAAACACAATGCACATAATTGCAGTTAAGGGTTTACATAGGTGAAGTTGTTAATTTTCAGAATTAGGTAGTACATATTGGCTTCAAATTTATAGCATACAAAGAATAGTGTGCGTATCAAATTTCGTTGCAATATCTTCAGTAATTTTGAAGTCAGTACTTTTTTAATTATTTAACCATAAACAAGAAACGTTTCACACGATCAACAATTAGGCATTTATTTCAATAATTAATCTTAAACAGATGAATATTATAGGAACAGTTTTGGAAACAGAATTTTTGTTGCTCTTTTAATTTTATAGAAAAATAATTTTTAATTTGTACTTCTTAGTTTTGTCTTAAACTTGTGAAGCAAAATGAACAAAAATTGCAACGTCTGAAGGATTTGAATCTCCAAAAGCATACAATGTGTCAAAAACATCAAGTGAGAAAAATCAGCTTTGAAGTTTTAAAAGGATGGTTATTGCACGTGTAGAGAGACCTTTAAAAAGTAATGCGTTGGCAATTCTACGCATCACTAACAGATAAAAATTATAGATTATAAAACTATAAAATTCAAGGATAACTAAAAATAACTTTTTTCACCGATTTTGGTAAATGTTCACTTATGCTTACACCCTTAAATCGCATGGGGAGAAAAGGTGGACGTATTTAAGTCATGCCCACTCACAAATCTCCACAAATCTGATTGCACCTCATAACTCTAGCGTGATGATTATCAGCAAGCCACTCATGGCTTTAGATTGTGTAGCGTCCCGTCTCTTCATCGGTAAGGCACACGTACGTGAATCGACATATAGCTCTGTACTGGCAAACACTGAGGCAGTATTTTATATCATAACATGCTGTGAATGCCAGAGTGATTGTAGTGTAAATCAATATTATTGTATGTACAGGATTTTAGATGTGTGTTAGCCATAAGTATTGCTAGAAAATAAGTTTACACGGCCTCACTGAAACTGACAATAGAAGTAGGTAACAATGAACCGATGGGATGAGTTGTTTATCATTAAGAAGAGGCAAACAAATGACGTCAGGGCAGGGTGCCTTTCTTTAGAAATGGAGGGAATATCTTCCCTTGAGAATTTGTGTTAGTAGTAGTGATTGGCTGACAAAACAGACGCTACTGTTGGCGCAATTTGGTAACCAATAGTAGCTTTATTATAATGTTTAGGCATTTCGAGGTGAAGGAGTATATATTCTCGAGCTATAGGCATGTGTCGCGCAGATCTATGGAATCATTCACGAGGTACACGTCGCGCAGTCTTGAAGAACCTATCGTGAAGTGCACATCATACAGTTTGGAAGAATCTCTCGCGTCGTAAGGTTAGTTACAAAATGTGAAGCACGCGGCAACTAATATGACAGTAGTTACATTCAGAAACATAAGTTTCAGTCAGGCGTGTATAAAGATTAAATATGTGAATTATTAATTAAATGTGACGGCAATAAAAGTATAAAAACAAATTTTTTTATCAGTGTTATCTTTTAGTAACAACTACTTTCCGTTTACACGCCCTGCTCAGAGATATTTGCTCGACTGAGTAATAATAGCTAGCCGGAGGACAAAGCACCTAAATCTTAAAATAATATAACAATAATGTAGCGGACCAGGTTGCACATATTTCGTATACCAGGAAGTGTGAAGTTCAGGTTAGCAGAATTCGTCCACGCTGCACTACCCCGAGTCAGCGCTTATGTATGTATTTATACTACAGGGCTTTGACTCGGTCGGGGGAGTTGTCGTGAGAGTGTGAGTGTGAGTTGCCTCGTGGTTGTTGCCAAGAGGTTATTGTTGCTACGAGAGAGTCGTCAGATTAGGTATCAGTTTCGAGACCCGTCGCCACCAGTCAACAGGTAAGCATGCGACTAATTTGAGTTCTGTTAATTCACCCCTAACTTCTATTGACTTGTCGGGGCTTCACCCCTAACTTCTATTGACTTGTCGGGGCTTCACTCCGATCTAATTGTTCGCACATTTAAAGCAACAATATAATTTATTGGGACAATGCATCCCCTGTGCTTTATTTAAATACCCCTATCCTAGAACGCTACCCTGGCCTGCCTACCATTCCAGTACCAACGCATCCCCTACCTCTGAGCTACCAACCCCCCTGTGTAATCACCTACTGCGGGGGTAAACACCCCCGTGGGGTGTTACAATAACAGCCGCCCAGCAAATAAGATAACACGAGCCGATTACTACGACAGCACATCGCTATTTGTGATTACAGAAGTGAAAACGTCAAATTTCTTTGGATGCTAAAGGTGCGGCTGATGATCCCGAAATCCTTTCCAAATAGTATTCATTTGTGCTCGTCACCCATTCCACATCAACCGACTGAGTACTTATTGAAGAATCTTCAGCCATCAAGCACTGCTACATCTACGTTGAAAGTCCGCGCAGTTTGTCTTCCCCCTATATAGTGTAATTGTGGTAGCAATTCTCGGGTTTCCCTTTACGGTTGAGAAAATCTTGGAAACATGATATAAATTGAATGTCTCCTAACTGGGTCCTTGGCCCAATACAACCATTCCGCCTCTCTACTGTTGCAAGTTAGTTCTACGTATAAGAACACCATGTCAGCAAATTCTGTAATTATAGAAACAAGTTTTGCTAAACCTCCACAATGTATACTGGTAAAATGCCACCCATAATGGAACGGAGAAGCTTATGTTAGTATCGATAATATATAGCCCCCTACTAGCGTGATCACCTCTTGTTTTCCGAGCATAATTCTAGCCACTAGATTAGCAGGGTACATTACCTTCCTCAAATTATGGCCGAACTACCAAAGTGCTGCCTAACTGGCAAACAAATTTACAATTTAAACTCTATATATTCATGCTACACTATCGTTCGCTTATTGCTGTTTTTCTTATTGTCGTTTAGTAGCAGCAAAAACATAACCGTCGTCTCCACGTCGCTGATGAAAGCTCTCAAGATATGTAAATGTCATAGCTGTCGTTTGTTTAACCTCACATTCAAATAATTCTTCACCCCTTCCGCTAGAGTGCCAAAATATTTCTAATTGGTTTAGCCTTTACTTGTGTACCAACATTAGCGAAACACTTACAGAGAGACGGTATCTAAACCATTCCTTCATTCCACATATTCGCATAGAGAACTGATACCGATGGATGGAGTCAAAAGTTGCTTACCTGAAGATGGAAACCTTATGGAGGGCAAAAGACTATAGCGATCTACGGAACTGGGCAACTGTTTGTGTTTGGCAGAGTACATCTCAGTGTGTAAACAAGACTGCACACTGATGACTTGAAATTATAAGACTCACCACGACGGATATACCCCACGGCGCTTTAATTGCATTACGAGAGGCACTATTTATATTTTGAGCCTAATAACTAAAAAAAAGTAATTTCTGATTGAAAACTGCTTTATTGTTTTTCAAAATATTCAACTTTATGATCAATACACTTTTGCATACGTTTGAACCATTTGTCAAAGCATTTATTCCAATCGTCTTGAGATACCTCCAAAACATGGTTTTTGAAGACACCAACGGCTTCTTCTGCCAACGAAAATCCTTGTCCACGCAATTTATTCTTGATGTTCAGTAACAAAAAGAACTCTTTTGTTGCCGAATCAGAACTGTATAGCGGATGATCCATCAATTTGATGTTTTGAGCCTTCAAATACTCTGTTGTTAGACGAGATGTGTGTGCGATCGCATTTTCTTGATGAAGAATGATCCTACGGTTCGTGTTGGTTTTCCTTACTTCACCGAAGACTTCCAGCAAACAAATGGTTGTGTACCATTCGGCATTGGCCGTTTTACGTTCCTCTAAAGGCATTGTTGCCACATGGCCAGTTTTACTGAAAAAGCAGGTGACCATTTGCTTCGAAGTGCTTCGAGTGCGAACAGCTTTTGTTGGATTTGCTTCATCTTGAAACACCCATACAGTCGACTGCTGTTTACGTTCCGGCTCATACGCATAGATCCATGATTCGTCACCTGTTACAATCTTATTTACGTCTTTTGAGGCAACACCATTGTATTTCTTGAGCATTTTTGTACACCAATCAACACGAGCATATTTTTGAAATGCGTCAAATTATATGGGATACAACGAGAGCAAACCTTTTTCACGGCTAAATAATCATGCAATATTTTATATATGCTGGTGTAACTAATGCCTAGGGTTGTCTAAATCTCACAATATGTCGCATTATGATCTTTCATTATTAGTTTTTGCACAGCATCAGTGTTTTCTGGCACAACAACTGATTTTGGACGACCTTCAGGAACTTCATCATTGAGCGAACGGCGGCCACGATTAAATTCGTTACAGCAACGTTTCAAAGTGGTAAAGGCCGGAGCTTCGTCGCCAAATGTGGAAGTTAGTTGATTGATGCACTCTTTTCTTGATAATCCACGTCGAAAATCGTAACAAATCATTGCACGAACAGTTTCACGAGTTAATTCCATGTTTTTGTTGACACACAATTTTCAAGTTAGTGTCAACAAAACAAATGACGCTCTATTGACAAAATGTTTGAAGTAGATTATGGTCAAAAATGTCAAACTTTCCATTGGAAACATCAGATGGCACCTATAACATTCAGGGTTGCCAAGGCTCAATATATAAATAGTGCCCCTCGTACTAATGTGTAAAACACATTCTGTATTGCATTTTCTGTCACAAATCTTCGTTACGTACTCCTACACTTACGCCTACAGAATATGAAAATGAGCTGTAGCCTATAGCTTGTGACCAGAGGTTTTCCGGAATGGAAGGTTTTCCTAAGATATTGTCTAGAAACTATAAACTTAGTTGCATTACATTTCAATACCCTTAAATGTATTCCTAAGAAATGTTTAAATACACTTATTGTTTTAAATATAGAGTCAACTGAAAAATTCAATGCCACAGCCGGGATTTGAACACGGTGTTCCTACTCTTCGTGCGATTGCTGTAACCATTGAGCTACTGTGACATGTGGTGGGACATTCAATTCCCTAAACCACCAAGGCATCTCACTAGGGATGACAATCCAATGACAACCTGTCATCGCAGGTACTTTAATACTGGATGCTTATGGGTTTCTTAATGTTTTCTTTTTAATTATTATATATAATTAATTAAAATTAATTATATTTTCAGAGACCTATGCCTGGTCTTCGCAAGTTTTAAGTTTTTAATATATAATTCTTCAGTTGACTGTATATTACAAATTTTCAACACCAGGCTAAGGTCTCTAAAAACTATAATTAATTTAAATTAATTATATGTACATCATAATTTAAAAAAATATAGTTATTAGATATTTCACTGAATGACTGAAACGTTAGTGCACGTATTCGCACAGCAGCCGTCCTGAGATATGTTGATTAATTAATTGAATAAATTAAACTACAAAGACGGCAGGACCAGTCAGGATAACTCCTGAAATAATTTAATTGGCGTTTAATTGAATTATTATAAATTGTACCTACATCACAAGGTTATATGTTACAAGTTTCTAATAGCATTATAAAATATTATTCTTATCTCTGGAGTATTCAGGTTTCTGAAGTGAACATCCTTAGTCGCGGGGGCAAATTGGCCTGAGTCAAATGAAGGCGAAAAGCACAAGTTGGCTGATCGAGAGACTGTAACGTACAGTGAGAAGAAAGAGAGGAAGAATCACTCCTACTCTCTCCGTCGCATACGTCATAGACAGTCTCGCGCATGCCCCGCGTTACTGTTTTAATACGTAGCATAGGGGACTAGTAGACGCTTGCGAGCCTATTGTTTTGAAGTGAAGTAAAGTTTTAACGTAATCGATTATTGGTGGCTTTTAGACTATTAATCTGCCCCGTATAGCCATCTTACCACAGTTATATTCCTTCGAATAAAACAAATGTAATTTTTGTCCTAAATTATTTTGATTTTATTTATAAGAATCTGTAAATATGGATTCCAATTTGGTGAAAGACATTCGACTTCGGACCTCACCTAAGTATTACACAATAAAATCGACGAAAAACAACGTTTAGGATCTTCAGAATTCTAAATAAGAATCCGAAATTCTTATGTGCATCGTACACCATTTTATAAATGTGGTAATTAAACAATCAGTTATCACTTAAATTTAACTCAGAACTGTATGCGTTGATTCAACTTTCAATATACACTGGTATACATATTTTATTACTTCTAGTTATAGTTAATACACAGCATTTATCAACGTTAAACAAACATAATTTAAAATGATCCATTCAAACACATAATTAATATCATCCTAAAGTCTAGACTCATCCAAATTGTTCTCACTTTTCATGTGTAGTTTTCATTCAATTAAGAGAGATTTTCGTCAATCTCATTCCACAGAACCATTTCCTAATCCTGAAATAAAACCATTAACACATGCTAGAAACTAAGAAGTTTCACTTCTAACGCGCGTGAGTCTCACACTTTTTTTTTGTTCAATCATTTGTGCTACTTCCTTATTTAAGGTGACTCTTAACTTTTCCAAGTATCATTAGGTAGAGATAGAGGTTTTTAAATGGAGGGGACACCTCGCGCGCTGCGACCTGCAAAGAACTATTGCGGTTACCAACCCCAGGAGAAAGGGATAAGGTGAATGAACCACAGGAGCCTACAGGCCGTAGGCTGACAGGCCACAGAGACTCATAGAATCCCTTACATTTCGAAGCTAGCAAACCCGCCCTACTGCTGGAGCCGCCGAGAGAGGGCGTAGACAATCTACCACCTCTGTTGTCCACAGGAAGTACTATTTCCATTGTGCATGCATCCGTACCATCTTCATGGCACCGCCATGCGCCATAAGCATACCTGAAGCATGAAACGAATGAAGGGGAAATCATGGAAAATAAATCGTGGTAGAGAAGAAACCAACCCGGGGAAACCACGAAAAAACACATGGGTCTTATGGGCGACCTTCCGAATGCCAGTCGCACACGTTACGCCAAATCTTGCATCATCCTGTTTTTAAGCGACTAAATGTCATGAAGAGACCATAATTATAGCGATTCGTTTAAAGACGCGTTAGACGTAACCATGTCTGCTGAAAAACAATATGAATAACAAACCACTAATCTATCTATCAAGGTGCTACATCATACTGAAACCAGTCATCACCTTTAACGGGACAGTCCTGAAAGAAGAGAAAATTTATATTGGCCTCTAAGACATGAATACTTTACTACTTCTATGGATTATTTTGGCCCTCATAACAAGAGATGACTGTTTGTTATATTCACATAAATTTTCTCCAGGTAATGCTTCACAATCGCATTATGGTAATATCCAGCAATAAATTATAAGAGAATTTATCGTTCGACCAGCAAGGTATTATTCAAAGGTGACAAAGCTACAAAAACCTTCTAGACCAACAGTCTCTACCACAATGACTGTTTGAGAAATTGTGTTCGCAAAAATACATGTGATATTACCCACTTGGTTCTTCCTTTATCTGAGTACAAAGAAAGTTCATCACTCTCTGAGGTAGGTAAATATTCGTGTGGAACATCTATCTTGCCGATCTTCTTCATGCGCTTATGCCATTAGGCCTGTTTGCAATCAATACAATTAATTTATCCAGCTAGCTGTTGATCTCCCTGTGTTGCTGAAACCTTTCAGTGTCTAGTTGATTAAAACAGTTTTCAGTCTACTGGAGTCCACACTTTGTATGTGTTCATACCATATATTCTGTAGTGAATCTATTCTATCTGAAGTACTAATTTTGATTTTCCATAAGAGTCACTCCGGCAACGGAACGTAAGAATCTCATCTCTGCCGCTTCATCCTCCTTTTCTCCGGTCGGTTCATTATCCAGTTTTTACAAGCGTATGTGAAAATAGGTACAAAATCACTTTATCGTGTGCTCTTTAGAGCTTTATACATTGTGCATAGAAAAAGCACCGATAACTCTTAGAATTTTGTCGGGATATTAAAGTGAACATTCTTCAAGAGGGTATCCATGTCCGCAAATACATGGTTTGGACGTTGTGTTACATCCAATTTCACGAACGGTTCGCAGATATTGATGGGTATGCTTTCCACATTTCTTTAAGAAATCCAGCAAACACCACACTGTGTAGTAAATTACAAAAGGGGTTCAAACTGTTGACCATCTACTTGAATACAGAGCGTACATCGGCGGTGCAGAGACAGATACACATGATTAAATAAGTGCGGTTGTGTGCTCAGTGTTTCAGTCGCAGCGTGGATTATACCTTGATGTTACAGGGGTAGCACACACCATAGTCCTCATGATACCCCACAGAAAATAGTCAAGAGGTGTAAGATCCGTCGAGCATCGTGGCCATGGCACAGCCTCCCCTCTACCAATCCATCAATTGGAGTATAGAACGCACATTTGCATCATAGTGAGCTGAGCTCTGTCGTGCTGCTGTTGTAGAAATACCCGACGAACCTGTAGTGACACTTGAAGTAGAGTAGGAAGAACATCTCTGACAAAAGTGTGATATGTTGGCCCTGTTAGTCTGGCTGGCAGTAGATACGGCCCAATGATGTGCTCATATGTTTACACTGAACCTGTGTTGGTTACTTCTAACCAGACTTCTTTTCGTCTACCCATACTTTTTTCGTCTTTTCGTCTTGTACAAACTGTTTTTACAAACGCTTATTCTCCATCTATTTCACGTTAATCCAACTAAAAATTTGCAGAAACTATCTCACTGTTAATGTTCTTGTTGGTAAAAGAAACACCACTGAAATGTTTCACGGACACAAAAAATGTATATAATATAAATTGTGTGTTTTAACGACATCTAGATTTTTTGTGTACTAAAAGGTTCTCTCTCTTACGGTTTACCAGTTACCTATGCAAAAGTCTTTCTGAATGAAGAGGACTTTTGGGGACATTCCCAGAAAATTCAAGATATCCATTTGATTTGGTATGAAACTATGTTAAGCATATGAAATTTTAATCAAAATTAATAGAGCCGTTTTTGAGAAAATAAAATTTTCAAAAAATTTTCCATGTAAAGCGTAGTCTGGTATGGTGATTTTCTTGTAAATCTTTATATGGAATATTTGGAAGATACTTAACTCAAATACCATCTTTGGTATTTATCGGAGTTTTCGTTTTTGAGTAGTGCTGTTCACAGGCAGATCTCTATTTGGATTCGTGGTACCTTAAAACACGTTTTTCCGGTGAAATCTGTGTATCAAAATTTTGGGTAGTAGAGAAAATAAAAATATTCACTTTAAAGTCTCATACAACATAATAAGCGTTCTTGACTTTTTTCTATACACGCTGTATTTCAATGTTCGGATATTGTTGAATACATTCTACCAATACGTCTATTTTTATATTTATCGTTCTTTATGCGTGTGTCACAGACCTTAGGTAGTTAAAACGATTTACCTGTTCTATTGCTTGATTGCTACTATTCTTCATCTCATGCAATTCTTCACCCGTTTCATTAATTAAATTCTAGAGAACTATTTGTAAATTATTTTCTGAGTCACTTAATATCACTTGGTCATTTGCATATAGTAAATAATTCAAAACATTTCCATTCAACTTTGTTATATATTTGAGCCTATCATTCTTTGATGCTAGACTAAATAGTGCAGGAGATATAGCTTACTCTTGTTTGACTCCATAATTGGTTCTTAATTTCTCTTTACTAACTGCGCCTCCTTTGTCAATAATTACTTCTGCGTTGGTAGTACTTTTCCCAAGTGTTCTGGTATACCTACATATATTAAGCTCTATTTGCCACTGTCTTCTTCGCAACACTGTCAAAGGCTTTCTCATAGTCTAAAAGTAACATGAATAAATAACCGATTTATCCCCGAAGGGCGAAGGCCTTCTAATGTGAGGGATAATTGGATGTTATTCATGCGGGGAGCTAGTCCGTATAAGCGGTATTTTTCGTTGCGTTCTTTCTTCCGCACTTCGCAACACTTCCTCCTTTAATTCGATCCAACACCAGGTAGTTGGTATAGCACTTCGTGCCTTCTTCGGTTCTTTCTCCAGCTGCTGTGGTCGTGTGCAGTCCTGATCCAGTGTACTCCTACTATTTTCTTGAAGGCCAGGTCTCAATCTTGTTCTTGGTCTACCTTGTCTCTTGTCGATATAGGAGGTTCACATTGTAGAAATGTAAGATACACGTCGGTAAAAAAATACTCCTATCTTCTGTTATGTTCCCGAGGTCGTGGGTTCAAACCCGGCTGAGGTCGATGGCTTTTTTCGGCCGTAAGATACACTATGTGATTAAAAGTATCCGGACACCCCTACAAACATACGTTTTTCATAGGTGCATCGTGCTGCCACCTACTGCCTGGTGCTCATTATCCGCGACCTCAGTAGTCATTAGACATCGTGAAACAGCAGAACGGGACGCTCCGTGGAACTCATGGACTTCGAACGTGGTCAGGTGACTACGTGTCACTTGTGTCAGAAGTCTGTCCACACATCTAAACATCCCTAGATCCACTGTTTCTGATGTGATAGTGAAGTGGAAACGTCAAGGGACATATACAGCACAAAAGCGTACATGCCAACCTCGTCTGTTTACTGACAGAGACTGCAGGTATTTGAAGAGGGTCGCAAAGAGTAATAGGCAGACATCTATCCAGACCATCATACAGGAATTCCAAACTGCATCAGGATCCACTACAAGTACTATGACAGAATTCGGAGATGGTGGAGTTATGTTGTGGTGGTGTTTTTCCAGGAGGGGGCTTGCACCCCTTGTTGTTTTGCGTGGCACGATCACAGCGCAGACCTACATTGATATTTTAAGCACCTTCTTGCTTCCCACTGTTGAAGAGCAATTCGAGGATGGCGATTGCATCTTTAAACACGATCGAGCACCTGTCCGTACTGTTCGGGCTCTGGCGGAGTGTTTACATGACAATAACATCCCTGTAACGGACTGGCCTGCACAGAGTCAAGACTTAAATCCTATAGAGCACCTTTTGTATGTTCTGGAACGCCGACTTCGTGCCAGGCCTCACCGACCTACATCAATACCGCTCTTCACTCCCGCACTCCGTAAAGAATAGGCTGCCATTCCCCAAGAAACCTTCCAGCACCTGATTAAAAGTATGCCTGCGATAGAGAACGCTGTTATCATGGCTAAGGGTGGGCCAACACCATATTGGCTTCCAGCATTACCGATGGAGGGCGCCACGAACTTGTATGTCATTTTCAGGCAGGTGTCTGGATACTTTTGATCATGTAGTGGAGCATGGTTATCTTTGGAAGGGAAGTAAGCCGGTGGTCCCGTGCCATAGATTTACGACACACAAAACAACCTCAAGTCTTATAAAGAGGCCTCTGAGCAAAATTTCCAGTCCTTCACCCCAATATAGAATTGGACACTAAGAACTATATGGTTAAAGGGCGTGTATAAATAAAACTCAATATCTTTTCCTTCTGTATTAGTGCCCTATGCCAAATATACATTCCTAACATGTTATGTTCCTTTCGGAATCCAAACTGCTCTTCTGACAATTAGCACTCTTAAATTGTATTCAGTCTTCCTGTAATGATCTTAGTACATATTTTAAGCAATATTTAATATACATGGAACCGACAGTTCCCAAACAAATTCATTTCGAGCAATCTGTAAAAGTTACAAATTAAGTCTACCCTCGTATCTATGTGACAGGACAACATTCCCAAGCTTTTCATACTAAGAGTTAGTAAATAATCCGGTGGCTAGAGACTATATTAAATATTAATTTACGTGTATAATAATTGAACAGCAGGAAATATAAATAAAATATCCTAAATCGAAAAGGAAAGTTCAGTTCCAGTTTTCCAACTATCACTTCTCTAAGTTCCCAATGTGACTTTACTGCTTTTATGTAGTTCAACTTCACTATGACTTCACGTAGTTCACACTATCACTTCAATAAGGTAAACAGTTAGATTTCCCCGTCACGTTCTTGATGTAGCCACATCCTCCGAATGGTTCTCTCACTGGAGAATCGAACACAAGTCTTCCACAAACTCTCGCTCTGCTTTAGCACTCGCTGCACGTCACAGCAGTTATGACGAACTCGCTCGGAGAACCGCATTTGATATTACAGCACAAATGCGCTCACCAACTTGCTTGTTCACTCACTGTCCTACTGAAATGACTGACACTCTCGCGAGAACGCTCGCTTATATATGCAGTGTATAATTCCACAGAAACATTCAGAAGATTGCGGAAAATTCTGGTTATCTGTCAATAGCGCTTCGGGTGTTTACACCTGCGAGCGCTATCTTTGTTTATCTCCCGATTACCCGTACTTTGGATAACCTCTTGAGCCATTGCCGCTGCATAACAATACCGACTGTGGTATTTATCGAACATTTAGTTTCTAAACTGTGTGTTTATAGATACAGTAGACCCCATCCCCACACACACTTTTTAGCGCTCTTCTTTGCATAATGAGAGCATTAAAATGCACATTTCCGGTGTGTAGAATTTTTATTTGCAATACAATACTTCTAACTATAGATAAATGGCAAAGAAAGTAAACTAACACAAGCTTTAGTGTCAACACTCTTTCGTTACTATGTAATATACAATCCGATGATCTGTTAATTTTATGTACATCTATGTAACCCAAAGGCAGCTCAAATTTACTTCTTGTTTACTTTCTCTACTATGTATAGTAAGTAGGAGAAGTATTGCAATCCACCCAAAAATTAGATACATAAATTTCACCGGAAATGCATGTTTTCAATACACCAGAATTAAAAAAATTACAAAAAGGTCCGTGTGTCTGTGAACAGCAAACCCAAAAACGAAAAGTAGGATAAATACCAAACTTGGTATTAAGGTCCAGTATCTTTCAGAGATGTGACACAAAGATTTAAAAAAAATCCCTACACCCCAGATTACCCTTTACATGGAACATTTTGATTTTCTCAAAAATGCCTCTAACGATTTTGATTAAAACATTATAAATTTAAGATATTTTCATGACAAATAAAATGTGTATCTTGAATTTTCGGGAAATGTCCCCAAAGTCCTCTTTATTCTGAATAGCTTTTGCATAACTGGTAAATCGTAAGAGATGGACAACATTATTCTGTACAAAAATGTATAGCTTGTAAAAACACATAAGTTATGTTATATACCTTTCTTTGCGTGAACCATTTCCGAAATATTCCTTGTTACTGACTTCGCTTAAGGTGTATCATATTTTCCTTGCACCTAAAAAAATTAGCAATAAAATAGTTTATGTAAATTTTTATCCCTATTAGCATGAAATAGCTGGAGAGTAAGCGTTTGTAACAATTGTTTGCACAAGAGTGGAGAAAGTCATGTCAGTATAGCCAATCAGATTTTTTCCATTTATATACCGCCTTCAGCTTCGCCTTTGAAACAATTGCTCACCGGCAATGATGGTCACTCATATACAATTGTGATGGATGGATGGATGGATGGATAGTGTATCTTTATTGGTTTCAAATCATTGAAATTATTACACAAGTATTTAGTGCATGGGACCTTGACCGTACATGCATATCTAAGATACAAAATACGGTGATAAAATAAACAACAAAACAAAAAGAAACAAGAAAAAGCAACATAGAGATAAATTACCTTTGACTAACTAAACAAATCTGACCTAGCTTCGCGCACTTTAGCCAAGAAATTTCCCATGTTTTGCCAGTTCCTCTGATCAGCCAACAGATCCCAACATGCCAGCTTCTTTCTTGACGGACTTAAAGAATTTTTCTTTAAATTTAGTTGTTCGCTGGTACTCCCACTGTGCACATTCCGCCAAAATATGTACCCAGTCCTCATTGAGGTCACAGAATGGGCAGATTCTCCTGCCAGAATCGTCAGTCGTTTTCTGTGCACTCCAGCTCCCCAGTCTAAACCATGCCATTCCAGATCCTTCCTTTCTTCCTAAATTAAGTATATATGCCTCTGGTTGGTGTCTCTTAGTCTTCTTTTGACACGTTTCCATATGTTTTTGTCATTTGTTTCAGCTCCTTGGCATACTGACCGCATTCTTATTCTCCTCAAATCCCTTTCCACATCAGCTGCCCAAAACTTAGGAGACAGGTATTCTCGCTGGTGTTTATAACATTTGGATCGTAGTGTGGAGTTATCCCCCTGCATCAGCCTCAGCCAGTACTTCGCTGATCTTATTTTACAGTGTATTGTGTCTTCATAACATTCCACCTCCCTCAATACCCCGAATTTGATGTGCTTTGTGAAACTCCAAGAACTCTTTTCCAAAGTGCTGTTTGCGTTTTGTTTATATGTTCTGCTCTTTCCCATGCCCAGATTTTACTTCCGTATAACAAAATCGGCCTTATTCATAGAGTTATATATCTTTGCTAATGTGTCTACAGGTACATCCGGTATTCGCGAGAGGGTACGTAATAATTCATTTAACTGCCCTCACCCTTTATAGTTAGTTATTAATAAATGTTCGTTCCATTTTCCTCTCATATTAAACATTACTCCTAAATTTTTCATCCCTGACATACACGAAGCCATTTTTAACGCCATTGTTTTTCTTTTATTAATGTTTACCACCAAATCTCATTGCTTACAGTATTTTTCCAGCCTATTAATACCTTTCCGTAGGTCTTCTATCGTTATTGCCAAAATTGTCATGTCATCCACGTATAAAAGTACAGGAAATCTTTGAGGCTGTTCACGTTGGATTTTCTTTTTAAGCAATTACATTCCCACAATAATTTAATCTCACACTCCTACTTCCATACTCTAGGGAAAATGGGGAATCACCCTGGCTAATGAAAAATATCCATTCCCCGGTAGGGAATCGAAATCGGAACCTCTACATTTTGAAGCTAGCAGGCTAACCACTAGACTAGAGGCAGGCGAAATTTATATTTCCTTGTTTCAACTTGGATTCGCGATACTTATAAATTATTATGCTGTTTTCACTTGAACGCTTTGTTTCATATATCCAGACTGGGAGAACGATAAAGCCTTTTGGAGCGGCTCAAGAGGTTTAAACTGGAATTTTAAAGATTAAAACGATACATAGTGAATAGTCGTTCATTATCCTAGGGAACGTAATCCAAGGGAAATGTATTCATTACCTACAAAGCT
Source organism: Deroplatys truncata (assembly GCA_030765065.1). Taxonomy (NCBI): domain Eukaryota; kingdom Metazoa; phylum Arthropoda; class Insecta; order Mantodea; family Mantidae; genus Deroplatys; species Deroplatys truncata. Next base: position 151,419,992 of record CM060985.1, on the reverse strand, counting down.
AGCTCTGCGGTCTTCAGAAGCTGGTAATATTAGCAGAAAAACAGGGCTGCAGCATTTCCAAACCAACTTGCTCTTCAAAACGTGGTTAAACAAAACATCAAAGGAACTTTCATTACCTCTTAGTGTTTCTTTTTTATCTGCTTCAGTTTGTAGTATCGAGAGAGAAGGGAAACGCATTCAGATATTTATTGTGCTAATTTTTCATCTAAAGATGTTCAAAGTATCATTTAATACTGTTCTCCAGCCTTACTTTACCATGAAAAGAGGTATATCTACAAATTCATAGGCACAGAAAAGTTAATCCGTAATCCCAAATCTAATTTCACTCTCAAAAACATGCTGTAATAAATGAGAACACCAATTCTTCTAAACCAGAACACAACTCATCTGTCGTATCTAAACACAACTGAACTGGATTCTGCACTGTGCATTTTTCAATTCGTAA